>CM062807.1:91242614-92709484 GCA_031772625.1 Pinus tabuliformis | reverse complement strand
CCTCAAGAAAAAGAGGATCTTATTCGTTTATTTAGAGAATGCAAAGATGTATTCACCTTGAACTAAGAGGATCTTAAAACCTTCAATCCCAATGGCATGCAACATACTATTCCTATAAAATCTCATACCAATCCTTTCCAACAAAAGCTAAGAAAAATTCATCGTTGTTTAGAGCCATATGTCAAGAGTGAATTGAGAAAAATTTTATCACCTAAAATTAGCGTCCATGTCTTTCATATGAAATGGGTTGCAAATTTAGTGCCACTAAAGAAGAAGAATGGAGACATTCATATCTGTGCAGAATTCATAAACTTAAACAAAGCTTCTAAAAAAGGAAGTTACCCAGTTCCTCCCATGGAGCAAAATCCTTCAATCGATTTTAGGCTGTGAGATGATGTCACTTTTGGATGGTTTCTTGGGCTATAACCAAGTTATGGTATCTCCCTCTGACCAACTCAAAATTACCTTTAGAACTCCATGGGGAACCTTTTCTTACAAAAAGATGCCCTTCAACTTGTTTAATGGCAGGGAACTTTCCAACAGGTGATGGACATTGCCTTTCGGTGGCTAATAAATGAATTTGTTGTCATATATATTGACAATGTTACTATTTATTCTAAATAGAGATCTGACCATATCTCACATCCTAGGAATGTGTTTGAATGATGCAGGAAATTTGACATTTTCCTGAATCCCAAAAATTCTATCTTTGAGATCATTGAGGGAAAACTATTAAGGTGTATTATGTATAAATATGGCATAGTGATTGAATCAGAAGAACCTAGGCCATTGATAATTTATCACCTCCAAATTTGAAAGAAACCATGGAGTCCTTCCTTTGAAAAATCAATTTCGTTAGACAAATCGTCCCTAGCTTTTTTGAAATAGTCAAGCCACTTCAAGATTTGGTGAAAAAGAATTCCGACTATAAGTGGGAAGACAAGGAAAAATAGGCTTTTCTTACTAATAAATAAGCCATCTATGAGGCTCCTAATCTGATGTTTCTCTATAGATTTCATAATCTATACCTTTCCATTGTATTAACGTTGTTTTCCATACACAGAAAAGAAAGCCTGATCGTGAAATTCCTATTATATTTATGAGATTTACCTTTAAGGGAGTTGAATTAAATTATCCAATAGTAAATAAACAAGCCTTTGTTGTCTCTAAGGTAGTAAATAATTTCAAATTTTATCAGTTGAAATCTAAAACTAAGGTAATTGTTCCCTATCGAGTAGTAAGAAACCTGCTACTACAGAAACAATTAGGAGAAAAAATGGCCCATTGGATGATAGCCCTCCAAGAGTGTGACTTAGAGATCAAACCTTCTTAGATAGTGAAAGTTCAAGGTTGGTCTTTTCAAACTGACCGTTGAGTCTATTAACTCTCCCAACCAACATCCTTGCTTTGATAATGAAGTGTCTTTGATGCAAGATAATTTTTTGTGTGTACCAGATGATTTAGGTGGAAAATAATTAATGCAGTTAATAATTATTTTTCTATCAATGGTTGTTAAATGTGGCTAATGCATGAAAATAAGTATAAATACATGCAAGACAAGTATAAATACAAAATTTCACCATGGAGTAAATCATCCTTTTTCTCACAATGTAGTCTCATGGGATATTATCAATTCAATAAATATTTGGTTCATTTTTATTATTTTTCTACAATATCTCTCTTGCCCATGGTGCCATATTATGAGTTATCTTTATAATGTTTTTTTTGCAATATTTATCTTACCCATTATGCCCTATTATCACTTTTTTTTATATTGCTTTGGCTTAAATATTTCTCTCACACATTATGACCTATAACTTTGTTACTCATGAATTTCAACTTGGATCAAACCAACATTAATGCATTAGATTTCATGAGAACTTCACAGTTAAGCATGCTTGGGCTAGAGTAGTACTAGGATGGGTGACTTGTTGGGAATTTCTAGTTTTTATTTTTTTTGTCACCCTTTAAGTCTCATTCCTCCAATGATCTAGATCAGTGGTATTAGAGTGGGGTTGCTCTTGTCTATTTTTTTGCATATTTTCCCAATGAGGTTAGGGTACAAGGAGCTCAAACTCGAACTATTTCAACCTTTGCAAGATGATCCTCATCGACCACGATAACCTTGCATGGTGGATGAAAAAAAATGACAGAGAAAGAGATCATGCCAAATTGTTTCTCAAGGAAGCACTTACACGACAAAGGAATGAGATGATTGAATCCCTTACAACATCTCATTGGATGGTGAGAATTTACAAAGAAAAGCCACCAAATATCTACCAAGTGGATCAACAAACGAACTATCTCAACACAATTATGGGTCGACCACACAAAATCCTTGCCACCAAAGTCCATTTTCTAGGTCACACATTGTCAACATCAGCATAGGCCCACAAGAATTACAGGGTATCTTTATCCTTAGAGATTTTTTCATCATATTTATGGGTCAATCACACAAAACTCTTGCAACCGAAGTCCATTTGCTAGGCCACAATAACTGATTGGACCACAAGAATTACAAGGAATCTTTATCCTCAAATCTTCGTTCATCATGGTTAAGGGTCATCCACAAAGCCACAATTATGGGTCAACCAAGCAAAACCCTTGTTTTCAACAAAAAATGGTTTTGGGTCATCCAAAAACCCACATTTATGCTCCTATTCAACAAAGGCTTCCTCGTAGGGAAATTTACACAATGGGGACTATTACTTCTTAAGGTGGGAGCATTGATACAGGTGGAAAATAATTACTGCAGTTAATCATTATTTTTCTATCAATAGTTTTCAAAACCATGGATAATGCATGATGATAAAAAAAAAAATCATAATATTAAAGTGATAATCTAATAGCATGATGATTTCAATTTTACCATCATAATTATGATACTCACCCATGGTATTCACCAATGGATTTTATAAACCATGGTACTTACTGATGGTATCATAATTTATTATATTTATCCATGGTGTCATAATTTATTATATTTTCCCATGGTATTCACACATGGATTTTGTAAACCCTGGTATTTACCCATTGTATTTGAAATGTAACAAGAGGCATGACTCTCGGTGAAAGATACCCATAAAAAAAAGTATAAATACATAACTTCATTGTGGAGTAAATCATCATTTTTCTCAAAATGTAGTCTCATGGAATATTATCAATTCAATAAATATTTGGTTCATTTTTATTGTTTTTCTACAATATCTCTCTTGAGCATGGTGCCATATTATGGGTTATCTTTATAATGATTTTTTGCTATATTTTTCTTACACATTGTGCCATATTCTCAATTCTTTTTATATTGTTTTGGCTGAAATATTTCTCTCACTCATTATTACATATACCTTTGTCACTCATGAAGTTGCAACTTGGATTAAACCAACATTAATGCATCATATTTCATGAGAATTTGCAGTTAAGTGTGCTTGGGATAGAGTAGTACTGGGATGGGTGACTTGTTGGAATTTCTAGTTTTTATTCTTTTGTCACTCTTTAAGTATCATTCCTCCAACAATCTGAATCAATAGTATTAGAGTGGGGTTGCTCTTATCTAATATTTTCCACATGTCCCAAAAAGGTCAGGGTACAAGGAGCTCATACTCAAACTATTGCAAACTTTGCAAGATCGTCCTCACAGATCCTGAACCTCACATGGCAGATGAAAAAAAATGACAAAGAAAGAGATCATGTCAAATTGTTGCTCAAGGAATCACTTACACAATAGAGGAGTGAGATGATGTAATCCTTTACAACATCTCATTGGGTGGTGAGAATTTACAAATATAAGCCACCCAATCCCTACTCATCGGATCAAAAATGAACTATCTCAGCACGGTTATGGGTCAACCACACAAAACCCTTTCCATTGATGTCCATTTGTTAGGCCACACATTGTCAACATCACAATAGGCCTACAAGCATTACAGGGTATCTCTATCCTTGGATCTTCGTTCATCACAGTTATGGGTTAACCACACAAAACCCTTGCCGCCGAAGTCCATTTTCTAGGTCGCACATTGTCAGGATCACAGTTGTCGCACAAGCATTACATGGTATTTCTATCCTCAAATATTTGTCCATCATGGTTAAGGGTCATACAAAAACCCACGTTATGGGTCAACTGTGCAAAACCCTTGTCTTCAAGAACACTTGGTTTTGGGTCATCCACAAACCCACAATTATGCTCCTATTCAACAAAGGCTTCCCTATAGAGAACTTTACGCAATGGAAACCTTGCTTCTTAAGGGGGAAGGATTGATCTAGGTGGAAAATAATTATTGCAGTTAATAATTATTTTTCTATCAATTTGGTTGTTATAATGCATGATAATAAACAAAATAAATCATAATATTAAAGTGAGAATCTAATCGCATGATGATTTCAGTTTTATCATTGTAATTATGATACTCGCCCATGGTATTCAACCATGGATTTTGTAAACCATGGTATTTACCCATGATATCATAATTTATTATATTTACCCATGGTGTCATAATTTATTATATTTCATGGTGTTGTAATTTATTATACTTTCCCATGGTATTCACCCATGGATTTTGTAAACCATAGTATTTGAATTGTAATAGGAGGCATGACTCTCAATGAAACATACCCATAAAAAAAGTATAAATACAGAACTTCACCATTGCGTAAATCATCCTTAATCTCACAATGTAGTCTCATGGGATATTATTAATTCAATAGATATTTGGTTCATTTTTTTGTTTTTTTGCAATATCCCTCTTGTGCATGGTTCCATATGATGAGTTATCTTTATAATGTTTTTCAACAATATTTATCTTATACATTATGCCATATTCTCAATTCTTCTTATATTGTTTTCGCTCAAATATTTATCTTACGCATTATGACATATACATTTGTCACTCATGAAGTTGCAACTTGGATCACATAAACATTAATTCATCAAATTTCATGAGAACTTTGTAGTTAAGTGTGCTTGGGCCAAAGTAGTACTGGGATGGGTGACTTGCTTTGATTTCTAGTTTTTATTCTTTTGTCACCTTTTAAGTATCATTCCTCCAACGATCTGGATCACCAGATGATTCTAATTCTTCGTATGTTGATATCAGGTTGTATTTGTTGAATGGTACAACACCACCCCATCTTGAAGCTAAAATGAGAAGAGCATTGAGGCTTAAGTCAACTCCCTATCAGGTGATCAATAACGTTCTTTTCCATAATAATTATGATGGTGTATTAATTCATTGTCTTGAATAAGATAATTCTTATAAAGTACTCCATGAACTCCATTTTGGTCCCACTGGTGATCATTTTGGCGGGGACACCACTGCTCACAAGGTACTGAGGGTTGGGTATTATTGGCCCACCTTATTTAAAGATGCTCATACCCTGGTTCGAATATGTGAGACTTGCCAAAAGGCTACTGGTAGGATGAAAAACCAACCTTTCCACTTTAGCGTGTTACTATCAAAGCTCCTTTCCAACAATGGGGCTTAGACATTGTTGGTCCTATGAACCTTCCTTCTCTCAATAAAATAAATGTATCATACTTTATGATATGGGTGGAGGTAGATCCTCTACGAGTAATCAATGCTAAATATGTAATAACATTTTTAGATTCCATCATTTTCACTCATTTTGGGTTTCAGAATTTAATAACTGAGTGTTTGATAATATGTCTTATTTCTCCTATCTGGAGTTAGATTTTATGCCTCAAATAAAGGGATTAATACTTAAGTATTCAACAAAAAATACTACCCTTAGGGTATTACTCCTAGTAATTCCTCAAACAAAAATATGTTAAAAATTCTTGATAGAACAATTTCTAAGCATCAAAAAACTGGCATACCACCCTCTTTAATGCCTTATGGGTTGATTGGGTAACCCCAAAAGTTGCAATTGGTAATTATCCATTTTTCCTTGTTTATGGTAGAGAAGCAATTCTACCTCCTCACATCTTTTTACCTTCTCTGTAATTGTCACAAGAAGTACAAGAAGTCCAATTGTCTATGCAAAAAAGGATCGATGCCTTTCTTAAATTGGAAGAAGAAAGAAACAAGTCTAAACACCAATTGCATCAACATCAATAGATTGTAAAATGATGGTTTGATGGAAAATATTCTTCTAATAGAAATATTGAGGTAGGTGACTCGATTCTTAAGTGAGACAAGGCACATGAGGAAAAATGGGAGCATTCTAAGTTTTAGAGGTTATGGCCAGGGCCTTTGATTGTTACAAAAAATATTATCCCTAGTACATTTCGTCTTCAAACTCTGGAAGGTTCATCTGAACCCCTTCCGGTCAATGGGAAGCTTCTTAAGGATTATTTTTTTTGAATCCCTTTGGGGATCTCTTATTTCTATAAATATTGTTTTAAAGTTTGCATGCGTTTTGTTTTTCAATGTATTTTTCCTTATTTTTGTTGTTGTCTTTCTTTTTTATGATGTCCATAGCGTGATAATTGAATAACTTTGTCTGAAATATATTTTCAGGTAAATTTTAAACAAATTTTATCTGTTAATTCTTTAACTCTGTGATTTTTTTTCTTCAGAATTACTTGATTAAAGAAACAATTTTATGTCCAAATAATCTGAGAATTTAATCATCACTACATAAAAATTCATATTTAAATCCTAAATTTACCAGGAGAACTCATTTTATAGCCAAAAAAGTTTTAATAAATAGTGTAATCAATTCAAGGTTGGTGATCATAGAAATTTTTACACCATCCTCTCCCTTAAGGGGATATTAGACCTGCTTCCCCGTTTACTAGACAATATCAATTGAGATCAAGATTAATTATTCAAGCTCTTATATTCTCTTTATTTTGTCTTCTCGGGATCAAAGAACTCAGGTAAAATGGGTTTAAGTGGCATCCTTGAAGAGGCTATAGCCGCCCGCTAGCAGTAGTGGCTCCATTTATGACATATGGGATTCCAAATCAATATTTGAATTAATTTATGTGCAAACCTTTCAGAATATACATGTCATCCCATGCCTTTAAGGGGATTTTGAATCTCCTTCCCCAGTAGAAAATAATTATAATGCTTAACCATGAGTCTATAACTGGTGTGATGGGATCCAATCATCTAATTCAGGTTAAAAGGAACCCCTGTCGATGTTATGGGCACTTGCTAGCAATAGAGGAAATTATTATGGCATTAAATTCATAATTACACCCTCTACTCGATTCCCTGTTTCATTCTCTCAATCTATTGGTTATATGTTCTCTGAAAATCTATATGGATTTTATGTAAATTTTGTATATACCGATTTAATTTATGAACAAATATCTTTTAACAATATAACATTAATTTCATTTAAGCAAAAATGAAGCAATCAATTTTCAGATTGTTTAGCATTTATTTCTCATACAATATCTTAATTTTATTCCTAACATATAATACAGTTTCAGACAGAGATAAATGGTTCATCTAGTGAGTCACCAATTGTTGGATATCAAACAGACCTCCCTCTCACTTTTCATGAAATGGGCCCCTCTTTTGATTTATTTGTTTGTTTTCTATTTTCATACCTAACTTTAAAATGAAATGATGATAATGTTTTTGAAACGCATGTTTCAATCTGGATTGTGATATGACTTTCTTTTCATTTCATAATTGGTATGTTATTAGCTCCAAATAACTGGGAAACTCATCTTAAACTTTGTTTACTATGGTTGTTGGTCATTTTATTTACATGAGGTTGCTTTTTATTTTTCTATAGTAATAATAATGATCCATGTTATTTAAGCCACTTCATGATGCTATGAACCTATTTAACAAAGCTAGCCTATGAATATTAAAGTTTTCATTGAGTTTTATATATTCTCTCACTTTAATTTTTGGGTTAAATTTGCGTGAATTATCATTTTTATACATTATATAGGTCTAAAGGTTATGTATTGTGCTCTTGGACCTTGTTTTAACATAGGTATACATATTTTTGGATAAGTTTGTATCTCTATATGCCAAGTGTTATCATTCCATGACCTTGTGATATTATTTATTGTTATTGAACTTTGGATTCATGTTTCATTGATTCTATGGTTTGATTCACATCAAATTTAATAATACAACCTATGGTCCTATGCATAATTTAATACTAGTATCCAACATTCTCAATGTGTTATATAGTGAAATGATATGTGGCAGTGGTATGAAAATTCAATGGGATTTATGTTGAATCAAATATATATGTTTTTGGGTGACATGGCACCAAGTAGCTGGGTTGTCAACCCGGTTATTGACATCTACCTTCAATCTTTAATTATTTCCATAACTCAAGTTTTCAGGTCATAATTCTCCTTTGGTTGTGATTTTTACTAATTCATACATTTTGGACTGAGTTTGCAAGTCATCTAATACACGGTGTAGGGTTTCGTCTATGAATCATATGCATTTCATTTCTTTATCCGACCTTTGCATTCCTCTTTGAAATTTTTTATGGTTTCAAACCCTCTCTCGACTTGTTTTACCTCTTGTTCACACCTAATTTCGAATAAAATTTCACTAGGTATTCTATTATTCCCCCCGCGATTAGAACTAAGAAAATTGGGAGCGATATTATTGAGTCATATCATGAATATTTGGAATTTTTTCAGCAGGTCGGATGGTGGGAATTTTTCCAACACTTTTAGGTTTTAGTGAGGGAGTAGTTAAAGCTTCACCTCTACCTTTACTGGAAAGAGGGAAAAGATAGACGACTTAGATATTTCTATGGATGTTAGTTTCATAGATGAAGAAACCCATCTCCCTACAGAAGGTGAGAATTGGTTGAAGAACTATCCTATACGTGAAATACCATGGAGGAAGTTCCTGGAAAATAAGAGTTATGCATACAATGTTAAAGGTATGTTGGTTTCTTTCCTCAAACCTATATGGCAAGATCTATTGTTTTTTTTGCTTTGTTACATAACATGTGAAGGGCATTACAGGCTAGTGTTTATTTACCATATTCACCTTCTCATGGTATTTTTAGGATATAAACTTAACCTTCCATATTATTTGCACAAAAGCTTCACTAAAATGGCTAAGGCACATCAGGTCGAACTTAAAAACCCTGAAAGTTTTCTATTCCATCACGCCCTTATCTGCATTTTGGTGAAGCATAATTTGATCAAAATTGGCGATGTTTGGGATGCTTTTATCCTTCACAATGGTTATGAAAAAACCCAAGTTTCTAAGAAACCAGATCTTGAACATTTGGTTTCACTTAGTCCTCCACCAACCGACCTAGTTTCATATGATTCTCTCATTATTGATGAAGATGACCATGATGAATCATTCCATGCTTAACAAATATATTTTTCGCATGGAAATAGAGTTGAAAACCATGAAACTGTATGTATTCGTGTCACCAGGATTATGGCTAAGAATAATGAATTACATCATGTGGAATTGAAACCATAATTTAGGGAAAAATATGAGCTAAAAGCCTTGGACCGTACTCCTAATTTTGAACCTTCAAAGAAAGAGGATGTTAATTAGCCTTAGTATCATCCTCAGTCTAGAGTGATAGATAAACAAAATGAAAGGAAAGTATCAAGGGCTCGGTGTAACCAAAGAAAGAACGTCATAGTAAAGGAGGTTTTTGTTGAGCTTGAAATGCTTTCTAAGCCTTCACTAATGAAAAACAAGTCCCATACTAAGGATTATTTTGGTTTTACTAAAAATGATAAATATGTTCAATATGGTAACAATAATCCAAGAAAAAATCCTTAGAACAATTATGTCTATGATCCATCCACACTCGATATGTACTAGCACCAATAGTTTCTAGTCACAACTCCTTATCTTGAAAATCACATTAGCTAGCCCATTCAAGAGAAAAATCGTCTTAAATCTATAAATCAATTAAAGGAAAATAAAAATAAATTAAAAATATATAGAATCTGAGGTGAAAACATTCATAGGAGATACCCATATAATCATTAAGACATCAAATGTTAAATTGGTTATCTCTCCAAATTTGAACCCTACTAAATACAATTTTTAATGTTTATCTATGTTTCATGGTCATATTTTTTAAGGTATGTTTTCATTTTGATTTTGTTTAATAAATTTAAAAGACCACTACAAAATCCTGATTTTATAGCAACACTGTTTTGATATCAATATAAGTTGATAACATCATTTTCCTCATTTGTTGACATGTTGTTCCTATTTACCCAATGGCGGTCTTTGGTTTCAACAAAAGAAGTTATTTTGGATTCCATTTAGTTGTTTCAAATCATGTGTGGATGACTTGCTAGTTCTTTTATGTCTATTTCTTTTAAGTAGTTAATATTCCACCCAAAGGTCAAAGACAATAGATTGTAATTTTCGTAGAAACAATTTTGATTTTGAAAATTAATTTTGAACATGGCAAGTCTTATTAGCCTCTATATAAACTTTTAATTTGGAAGGTGAAGGAGGGGAAACATAACCAAAAATAATTGTTGAATAAATATACAGTGTCTGCGGAACTATTTTGAAAACCTTTTTGTGTAAGTGTGTTGATTTGATTTGACTCAATCAAGTAATAATTATATGAGTTTGTTTTCCATAATCTTTCATTGTCTTCTTAATTTCATGTAATTTGATTTCTGAAAGTTTCAAGGATAGAAATATATCGTTTTGTGACTTGGATCCATGAACCGACAATTAATTATTCCATTTATTTTTGTTTGTATTAGTTCAATTTTATCTGCTTATATTTGATCGTATTTTTTCTTCAATGACTTGTGTCCTGAAGATGACAATGATCTAAACATTGTTTCAATCTAGGTTCTTATGAATTGTTTTCGAGGATTTAGATTGTTAATAATGTTATCTTTATATAAATTGAATTAATACATGTGTTGTAGCAATTTCTAATCTATTATTTTATTTCATTATTGGTTTATTGAATTGTTTCATAAACAAATAATTGAAACATAGTTTAATTCATGGAAATTGTTATAGTTATATTTCTAGTTTACCTCGACTGAGAAGTAGAAATTAGATAACATTAGTTACTTTTATTTTTTCATATATGATTTATTTGTGATGTGAATTATTTAAACAAACACTGATTGTTCTATGTTAGTTTAAAAGATAAGAAGTTTACATTTTTGCATTTCTCTATCTTTTACTTATTCACATTGAGGATTATTGTTAATTTTAATTTATAATTACATATATAAATTAAAATTAGTTTTCATTTCATAATGTCATAGCAGAGATAAATACAATTTATTCTTTGGACTAATTACGTTTAGTTTTGTTTGTTCTATATGTTGTATTATGATTCTTATATCATTTGTACAATATTTATTGTATTTTGATTAATGATTCTATTATAATTTTTGTATCATATTTCATTAATTATTAAATGGTGGTTTTAGGTTTATTAACAATAATTTTAGATTTCATGTACATAAAAAATTAGTTAACCTTAGCTTTCCTCAGGTTTTATTCTTCGTAAAAGGAAGGATCCAAAGGCCAATGGAGCCTTAAAACCCGTCAGAAGAGACCATCCCAAAAAACTTTGGCTATTTAAAGAGCCTCGCTTTGAGTTACGTCCCCATTTTTTTACTAAGGTCAAAAATCCCATGTCAACAAAAAAAAATTCAAATAATGTTAATACATGTAGAAATGCTAAAAAGAATGAATAACATCCTCTTCGATGAACTCATAATCAACGGCTTTAATAACAAGTGTTATTTGAATCTAGACCCGGAAGGAAATGAAACTCATTCCTAACAACGTTATTGACCCCTTTTCTTCACCAACCTACATTGTTACTAATCTAGACTTATTAAATCACTCTATAATTTGTTTTTAACGTGATCTTTTTTTTTTTAGATATGTGTATTTTCCTCTATTATCGTATCTATACATATGTGACTATAATTGATAGACATTAAATTTGTGCCTTGTGACCAATAATGGATTTCTTGGTGTTGATAATTTGCTTACAACTATACTTCTCATTGCAAATTGGATGGAAAGATGGGTTGCTTCATAAAAAAAATATCTATGGAAGCCACGAAACTAAATTAATAGGACCACATCCCTTTTCCATAAACATTGAAAAGGTCATTATAAATGGAGGAAATGAAGTAGAGTCAATGAATGTTAAGATTAAGGACCCCAATTCATATGATGACCCAAAGTACTATGTAAAATCTCTCACCCTCTTATGCCATCTTAGGTTGTGGGAGTGCTAACATTTTGACCCTATGTCCAAGGTTTGTTATGAATACGAAGTTCCAACTACCTCTTTTCCTCAATCTTCAAATCCTAAAACTAATGTTGTCATTTCGTTTAGCGTGTCAAGAGTTTTTCAACAATATGAATTTTACCTGATTTCATGTCCTAAGAATAATGTTATGGCACTTAGGTTTTAGATCATTAAGGAGGCCATGTCATTAAAGGAATCTACATGGTGCCCACATGGTCACACCTAGCCTACATGGTGTCATTCCTCCACCACGCGGGTGTCCACTTGGCACATAGTTTAACTTTCAGTTTCCTTGGTATCATGGTTCCTAAAGATCACCTTTCCTTGGATCGCTTCCCTCCATATCACATTCCCTGAGATGGTAGATTTTATTTCCCCCTAATACCAAGTGATGCCAAAATATTGAGAAACTTCTTTTGCTATATGAACAAATTGCTTAAATAGATTTGAAAATATGTTAAATATTTATATATTTGTTTTCAAAGTCAAGTAATTCATATATATATATATATATATATATATATATATATATATATATATATATATATATATATATATATTAAAATAGTTTTGATGAGTGTCAAACTCAAATACCCTCACAGGTATCTATTCCATCATGACCTTATCTGCATTTTGGTGAAGCATCATTTGATAAAAATTGGTGATGTTTGGGATGTTTTTCTCCTTCGCAATGGTTATGAAAAATCCCAAGTTTCTAAGCAACCAGATATTGAACATTTGGTTTCACTTAGTCCTCCACCAATCGACCTAGTTTCATATAATTCTCGCATTATTGATGAAGATGACCATGATGAATCATTCCATGCTTAGCAGTCAGATTTTTCTCATGGAAATAGAGTTGAAAACCATGAAAATGTACATATTCATGTCACCATGATTATGGCTAAGAATAATGAATTACATCATGTGGAATTGAAACCATAATTTAGGGAAAAATATGAGCTAAAAGCCTTGGACCGTATTCCTAAATTTAAACCTTCAAAGAAAGAGGAAGTTAATCAGCCTGAGTATAAGCCTCAGTCTAGATTGATAGTTAAACAAATTGAAAGGAAAGTATCAAGGGCTTAGTGTAACTAAAGAAAGAACGTCCTAGCAAAAGAGGTTTTTGTTGATCTTGAAACTCTTGCTAAGCCTTCACTAATGAAAAACAAGTCTCAGACTAAGGATTATTTTGGTTTTGCTAAAAATGATAAATATGTTCAAGATGGTAACAATAATCCAAGAAAAACTCCTTAAAGAAATTTTAGCTATGATCCATCCACACTCGATATGTATTGGCGCCAATAGTTTCTAGTCACAACTCCTTATCTTGAACATCACATTAGCCAGCCCATTCAAGAGAAAATCAACTTAAATCTCTAAATCAATTAAGGGAAAATAAAAACAAACAAAAATATATAGAATCAGAGGTGAAAACATACACAGGAGATACACATATAATCATTAAGTCATCAAATGTTATATTGGTTATGTCTCCAAATTTGAACCCTACTAAATACATTTTTTAATGTTTATCTATGTTTCATGGTCATATTTTTTAAGGTATGTTTTCGTTTTGATTTTGTTTACTAAATTTAAAAGGTCGCTACAAAATATTGATTTTATAGCAACCTTGTTTTGATATCAATATAAGTTGATAATATCATTTTCCTCATTTGCTGACAAGTTGTTCCTATTTACCCAATGGCAGTCTTGGTTTCAAAAAAAGAAGATATTGTAGATTCCATTTAGTTTTCCTGAATCATGTGTGGATGACTTGCTAGTTCTTTTATGTCTATTTCTTTTAAGTAGTTAATATTCCACCAAGAGGTCAAAGGATAATGGATTGTAATTTTTGTAAAAACGGTTTTGATTTTGCAAACTAAATTTGAACATGGAGAGCCTTATTAGCATGTATATAAACCTTTAATTTGGAAGGTGAAGGAAGGAAAGAGAACTAAAAAGAAATGTTGAATAAATATACAGTGGAACTATTTTGAAAACCTTTTTGTGTAAGTGTGTTGATTCGATTTGACTCAATCAAGTAATAATTATATCAGTTTGTTTTCCATAGTCACTTCTCTTTCATTGTCTTCTTAATTTTATATAATTTGATTTCCGAAAGTTTCAAAGAAAAAACTCTATCATTCTGTGACTTGGATCCATGAACCAACAATGAATTATTTCATTTATTTTTGTTTGTATTAGTTCAATTTTATTTGTTTATATTTGATCGTAGTTTTAACTCGACAACTTGTGTGCTAAAGATGACATTGATCTGAACATTGTTTTAGTCTAGGTTCTTGTCCTTTGTTTATATAAATTGAATTAATACATGTGTTGTAGCATTTTCCAATCTATTATGTTATTTCATTATTGGTTTATTGAATTGTTTTAAACAAATAATTGAAACATAGTTTAATTCATGGAAATTGTTACAATTATTTTTCTATTTTACTTCGGCCGAGATTTAGCAAGTAGATAACATTAGTTTATTTATTTTTCATATATGATTTATTCTTGATGTGAATTAATAAAACAAACACTGATCATTCTATGTTAGTTTAAACGATAAGAAGTTTACAATTTCATAGTTATCTATCTTTTACTTATTCACACTGAGGATTATCGTTAATTTTAAATTATAATTGCATATATAAATAAAAATTAGTTTTCATTTCGTAATGTCATAGCAAAGATAAATACAATTTATTCTTTGGACTAATTACGCTAAGTTCTAGTCGTTTTATATGTTGAATTATAATTGTTATATCATTTTTACAATATTTATTGTATTTTAATTAATGATACTATTGTAATTTTTGTCATATTGCATTAATTATTAAATGGTAATTTTAGGTTTATTAACAATAGTTTTATATTTCATGTACATAAAAAATTAGTTAACCTTAGATTTCCCTAGATTTTCTTCTTTGTAAGAGGAAAGATTCGAAGGCCAATGGAACCTTAAAACCCGTGGGGAGAGACCATCCAAAAGAAATTTGGCTATTTAAAAAGCCTCGCTCTGAGTTAACAAAACAAAATTCAAATAATGTTAATACATGTAGAAATTGCTAAAAATAATAAATAGCATCCTCTTCGAAGAACTCATAATCAATGGCTTTAACAACAAGTGTTATTTGTATCTAGATCGGGAAGGAAATGAAACTCACTCCTAACAACGTTATTGACCCCTTTTCTTCGCCAACCTACATTGTTACTAATCTAGAATTATTAAATCACTCTATAATTTGTTTTTAACGTGATTTGTTTTCTTGATATATTCATTTTCCTCTATTATCTTATCTATACATATGTGACTATAATTGATAGACATGAAATTTGTGCCTTGTGACCAATAATGGATTACTTGGTGTTGATAATTTTCTTACAACTATACTTCTTATTACAAAGTGGATGGAAAGATGGGTTGCTTCATAAAAAAATTATCTATGGAAGCCATGAAACTACATTAATAGGACCACATCCCTTTTCCATAAACATTGAAAAGGTCATTATAAATGGAGGCAATGAAGTAGTGTCAATGAGTGTTAGGATTAAGGACCCCAATTCATATGATGACCAAAAGTACTATGTAACACTTCTCACCCTCTTATGGCATCTTAGGTTGTGGGAATGCTACCATTTTAACTCTATCTCCAAGGTTTACTATGAAGGAGTTACAACAACTTTTTTTCCTCAATCTTTAAATCCTAAAACTAATGTCGTCATTTCGTTTAGCGTGTTGAGAGTTTTTCGACAATATGAATTTCACCTAAATTCATGTCCTAAGCAGAATGTTATGCCACTTAGATTTTATCTCATTAAGGAGGGCATGTCATTAAAAGAATCTACATGGTGCCCACATGGCCACACCTAGCCCACATGGTGCCATGCCTCCACCATGTGGGTGTCCACTTGGCACAAGTGTCATATTAGTATTGACACATACTTTAACTTTCAGTTTCCTTGGTATCATGGTTCCTCAAGATCACTTTCCCTTGGATCACTTCCCTAGTACCATATTCCTTAGGATCACTTCCCTCCGTATCACATTCCCTGAGATGGTAGATTTTATTTCCCCCTAATACCAAGTGATGCCAAACTAGTGAGAAACTTCTTTTGCTATATGCCCAAATTGCTTAAATAGATTTGAAAATATGTTTCATATTTATATATTTGTTTTCAAAGTCAAGTATATATATAATATAATAAAATAGTGCTAATGAGTGTTAAGATTAAGGATGTTAATCTATACGATAATTCAAGTGATACTAAATTATGAAGAAATTTATTTTGAGATATGAGCAAATTGTTTTAATAGATTTAGAAATATATCTCTTACTTCTATATTTGTATTGAAAAGTCTTGTATTTATCCTCCACACACACACTATATATATAAAATTTTATGGGAATTATTTTTAGAATTTCATATAACTCATTCTTTGTGTTTGGACATTTATGTGAGTGTAGGAATGCGAATGAAACATCCTTAATTGAATGAGAACTATTTTGAGAACTTGGGAGATTTTTATGAGCTTCAACTTTAAGAAAATGGAGACTTGGAAATGAGATTTTAATATGGAAATTTTCCAATTAAAATTCTATTTTGATATTAATAAAATACTACTTTCTTATAAATTTATGGAAAACTTCTAGCCATTTTTTTTGAAGACCCATGATATATATATAACAACAAAACTCATCATATTGTTTGTGAGATTTGAATGTGATAGAAAAAAATAATTACCATTATTTCAAAACATCTAAAATACTGATGCAATGAGTGCTAAGTGGACTACTAAAATCATGAGAAATTAGTCAGTTACGACTACCTCTCATGGAAATGGTCATAGATGAATGACTTACCTCTCATGGAAATGGTCATAGATGAATGACTTTCTTAACGCAGTTGAATCCCAAAAAATGATATCTAATAAATTTAATTAACAAATAAATTAAACTTTTCTCTTTTTGTAAGCTTCTTAGGACTACATCTTCATCACATCCAACTTCTCACCCCGGGGAATAGCACAACATTTGAAAAAAATAATTACCATTATTTCCAAACATCTAAAATAAATCTAATTAACAAATAAATTAAACTTTTCTCTTTTTGTAAGCTTGGTAGGGCTACGTCTTCATCATGTCCAACTTCTCACCCCGCCCAATAACACAACATCTAAACCAACATTTAAACCCAAGACTTCCAGTTTAGTGAAACTACCATTTCCAATTGATCTACCCCAAGAGAACAAGAAATAAATTAAATTTAGTGAATCATATACAATTATATTTTTTCAAAAACTATTTTATTAATTGAAAAATCAAAATAAAAAACTTATTATCTCACCATATTTTAAATTTATAACATATTTTAACTTTGTTAGATCTAAGTCTTTTGTGATCCATATTGTAGATTTATGTTTTGAACCAACTAGTATGGTTTATCCTAGGTTGGAAACGTGGACCAAAACCTAATGATGTGATTAATCACATTTTTAAGATTTACTTTTCGAACCAACTAATATGGTTCATCGTCATAACAAGGTTTGTGAACCAACTAATATGGTTCATCCTCACTACAAGGTTTAAAACGTGGACCAAAACCTAATGATGTGATTAATCACATTATTAACATTTACGTTTCGAATCAACTAATATGGTTCATCCTCAAAACAAAGTTTGTGATTAATCCGAAAAACATTCATCTATATTTTAAATTTATAAAATTTTACTTATACTAGATCACAATATATCAAATTTAATATAAATTTTATAAGTAATTGCACTTACCGGCATTGCTTTCTCCCCACTCATTTAAATTTTACTTACACTAGATCACAATATATCAAATTTAATATAAATTTTATAAGTAATTGCACTTACCTGCATTGCTTTCTCCCCACTCATTTAAATATCCCTCCATATTAATTTTAAATTTTAAATAATTTTTCAATTTCTTGTATTTTAAATCTATGAAAGATCATTTCAACTTAACTTTACGTCAAATTAGAGTTGAGAACCCCGACACATCTATTCCTTGAGGCTATTTTGACGGTGCCTCCGAGCAAGCTAACCAGAGTAGAGGGGGTTGTCCTTTTTCTTACTAAGGGTTCTAGTTTCTAGTTTCCACGTCAAGATGGGTTTTGGGAGGGGTACCAACGACTCAGTTGAACTTTGGTTATTTTTTGGATAATGGATGTGACTGGATTTAAGTATATGACAACTTTACGCTGGATTCAAGTGGCAACTTTAAACTGGATTCAAGTATATTGCAACTCTTTGCTTACTATCAATTGGGTTAATAACAGTCATCAATGTCAAAACTTTTTGCCCATCCCTGTGCTTCATGATATGTTTATTTTTTTTATGTGCTCACATCTCTATATGGAAAGGAACTAGACAAAGAATTCCCTTTCTAAATAGAGTTTGATCATGGATCCGGGTCCCTGACTCATCAAAGGTGGTCCTACGAATTTTTCCACAGGCCTTTCCTGGGGATATGCTCTACTTTTCACTTTTGCACAAATTTTGTCCATGTCGGAATCTTTATGTTTTGCTATTATTCCTTAACTGTTGCATGGCTTTTTGTCAGTTTATTTTTGCTGGTCTCATAGATCTAGAATCTCGCTAGTTTTAAAATCATGAATTTGTCATAATAGCTTACAGGCATTTTAGAGACTTAATGATGCCAGATGTCTGCAGGTTTTTTGTTGGGCTTTTAAGTCCCAAGAATACACCGTTGAAGTGTTTATAAACCGAATGCAATTTTGATCCTCAAGAATGAAATGAAGGCCTTATTTTTTTCACCTTAACCACCAGAAAAAACAAACATCAAGGCAAATAGGGACCTTCCCTCTCGCCGTACGTAAGCTATATCGAAGACGTGAGACGACCACGACTCTAGTGTATATGTTGCTGTGGAGCTGTCGACCTTAGGAGACAACGCTTTTGCCGAGAGATAGATGCCCAACCTGCAATGTCTGATCGCGGCCCCAGAGTGGGGCACCATCGGCGCCATCGGCAGCAGTAAGCTCTCTCCTTGCTTGCTTTCTTTTTATCTTTTTATTTTTTGTATTTTATATGTTTTAAAAGTCATATTTATTGAGGTTGAAGGGTTATTTTACGGCAAGGGCTAACCAGCCTGCCATAGGACATTAAATGCCTGGGTATATGCATGCTCTATAACAAAATAACACACAGCTCTTACTTTTAATTTATGTAGCCACCAAGGACTGTGTGTTATTTTGTTATAGAGCATGATGCATATATCTGGGCATTTAATGCCCTATGGCAGGCTGGTTAGCCCTTGCCGTTATTTTACAGTCCAATAAGAAAATGTGTAAATTTGTCTCTTAGTTTAAAATAAAATAAAAAATTAAATTTTTTTATTTTTTAATTAATTTTATATATACTCTATTTAACATTCAATAATATAATTTTAAAAATAAAAAATAACATTATATTTTGTATTCTAAAAAAATTTTAAACCCAAAAAATGTGATCTTTAAAATAAATGTATTCTGATTAACTAAATTCTATTTATCTACTTATTTCGACCCATTCAAAATCATATTTGTTAACTAATTATTAATTATTGAAACATTGCATTCCATCAAATTTAGAAAATTGTAAAGATAGTTATCATTATTATTATTTTTTTTATTGTTTTTTTATTTACGTATTTTGCAGTATTCATACAATTTATTCACGGATATGCATATATATCAACTCACGGGTGGATCTAGGCTTGTGGATTTTTTTATTTATTTTTAAATGAATGGACATGATTTCACGGGAGTGGATCTAGATTATGGGAATTTTTTTTAATTAATGTTTTTAAAATAAAATAATTCCTACCCAAAAACTTATGAAGCTAGATAGCCCACCGATTCTTGACAAATACAAATTCACATGAAACATAACTCCAATATTCAAAGGAACAAATAACAATATTATTGCAATGACTCGCACGGCAGATTTATCGCCCACCAATTCATGCACGAATACGAATTCACCTGATACATAGATTCGACATTCTAACTCACTAAATTTCACTAAATTTTTTTAGAGGAAAAAAACATTATAAATTTATATTAAGAAAATATAAAAATTTACAATATATTACATTTTTTTTTGGGGCTATGAGATGCCTAAAACCAGATACTATGTAGTGAAACAGATTTATCCAATTATTTATCCAATTCACAAAACCCTGAAACAAACTCACTAACTCACTAAATTTAACACAACAGCTACTATCTAAATATTATTTTAGCCATCTGTAAGCCTCCTCCTTTCTAATTGCCAGCGGGTGGTGATGTCAATTTCGCTTTCCTCTCCGACAGAAGTTCAAATAACTTGGCCGGATCGGGCAAAACTTCTTTCACTCCCTCCGCTTTACAAAATTTGTGGGCCCATGTACTTAATAGCGGCATTTTTTGTGTGTCTATTAAAACACTATCGGTAACCCTCTCCATCGTTTGGACCGTTACCAATAGCCCGCCCAATGCAATGTCAACCAACCCTATCTCATCTCCTCCAAAATACGCTTTCCCGGACAACGCTTCCTCCAACAGAAGGAGGTTTGCCACCGATTCCTCCACCGCTTTCTGTTGCTCCTCACCCTCGCCCTTGAAAACTCCCCAAATACTTGGAATGAACTGCAGCCACCAATAATTAATATTAGAGGCAGAAATGCGAAAAACTAATTGCAACTCACAAAATGCCAAATAGCAGATAACGAACAAATGGGTGAATTACCTTATCGTCTATGAAGGCAGCCCAGAAGCGGGCAATGGCTCGGTCATATGGATCTTTGGACATAAATTGGGTGCCTTATTTCCCCATTTCTCCTCAATGTATTGCACAATAATCATCGATTCACAAACAGGCTTCCCGTTGTGGATGAGCACCGGAATCTTCTTGTGAACAGGGTTTGATTGCAGTAGCAGCTCGCTTTTATTTCGAATGTCCTCTTCAATGAACTCATAATGGATCCCTTTAAGAGCGAGTGCTATGCGAACCCGCACCACGAAGGGACTGTAAGCCACACCTAAGAGCTTTACTTGCCCATCTTCTCCACAACCCTCCATTGTTATGAAATCTGTTTTTTCAAATGTAATGCGCTTCTCTGGCATATGTGTACCTGCCTCTGGTATCTCTAGTGCACTTATATAAGTATACACAAAACTTGTGCCGCAAGTCACGCTTCACCAAGTGCCGATGGTGGGAATCGGGACTTGGCTTGTAGTACTACTTGCGGATTTGGCGGAAGGATGGGTTGCTTCACGCACAAGTTAGCTGCAGCAGCCATGAAAGTTGAAACTACGTCCTTTGATCATAGAATCTTCGAGAAGGTTAGTGAGATTCGAGTCAAAGGAGGATAACTTCAAATACTCATGGTCACTGGGTCAGCATAATCCCCTTTCTCTAATTTCTTTGCGCAATTGTTTTTTTTTTTAATTTTGATTAAATTATTAAAAATATATTTTTCAGTCTATAAATGAATATAATGCGGTGATATCTTGTATATTATTTTAATTATTATATACAATTTAAATACTTCTTTTAAATTTTTACATTCAAGAATCTAAAAATATAATATCGTTTAGCAAATCTAAATGTTTTAAATAAAGTGATCAGCTTGTGCGTCAAGCAACTCGTCGTATTTATTAAATTTTTTTGAAAGCATTACGTTACCATTATACCATTATATTTTTCAGTGTATAAATAAATATAATGGGGTGGAAGTCCTGGTTACAGGGTGCAAGCCCCGGAAGTGATGATTGATGCTATGTGATTCGTTCTCCACATTTCACTAGTTTCAATCCCACTTCTTCACCCCTGTGAGCATCACCCGATGCAATGAGTGCTAAGTGAACTATTCAAAAATCATGAGAAATTAGTCACTTTACGACTACCTCTCATGGAAATGGTCATACTTTGAATGACTTACTTAACGCAGTGAAATCCAAAAATGATATCTAATATAATGCACTGCGAAAATCCCCCATACTTAAATTCAAAAAGAGTCAAGGGATCTCTACCTGAATGGTTCATGAGGCACAATACTTGCTAAGGTTTTGCAAATGGGGTAGCAAGCTAAGTGGGCTTGATTGTGGGAAAAACTCCACAGTTAAGCGCGCTTGAGCCAGAGGAGTTCTGGGATGGGTGACCTCCTGGGAGTCCTGGTTACCGGGTGCAAGCCCCGGAAGTGATGATTGATGCTATGTGATTCGTTCTCCACATTTCACTAGTTTCAATCCCACTTCTTCACCCCTGTGAGCATCACCCGATGCAATGAGTGCTAAGTGAACTATTCAAAAATCATGAGAAATTAGTCACTTTACGACTACCTCTCATGGAAATGGTCATACTTTGAATGACTTACTTAACGCAGTTGAATCCCAAAATGATATCTAATATAATGCACTGCGAAAATCCCCATACTTAAATTCAAAAAGAGTCAAGGGATCTCTACCTGAATGGTTCATGAGGCACAATACTTGCTAAGGTTTTGCAAATGGGGTAGCAAGCTAAGTGGGCTTGATTGTGGGAAAAACTCCACAGTTAAGCGCGCTTGAGCCAGAGGAGTTCTGGGATGGGTGACCTCCTGGGAAGTCCTGGTTACCGGGTGCAAGCCCCGGAAGTGATGATTGATGCTATGTGATTCGTTCTCCACATTTCACTAGTTTCAATCCCACTTCTTCACCCCTGTGAGCATCACCCGATGCAATGAGTGCTAAGTGAACTATTCAAAAATCATGAGAAATTAGTCACTTTACGACTACCTCTCATGGAAATGGTCATACTTTGAATGACTTACTTAACGCAGTTGAATCCCAAAAATGATATCTAATATAATGCACTGCGAAAATCCCCCATACTTAAATTCAAAAAGAGTCAAGGGATCTCTACCTGAATGGTTCATGAGGCACAATACTTGCTAAGGTTTTGCAAATGGGGTAGCAAGCTAAGTGGGCTTGATTGTGGGAAAAACTCCACAGTTAAGCGCGCTTGAGCCAGAGGAGTTCTGGGATGGGTGACCTCCTGGGAAGTCCTGGTTACGGGTGCAAGCCCCGAAGTGATGATTGATGCTATGTGATTCGTTCTCCACATTTCACTAGTTTCAATCCCACTTCTTCACCCCTGTGAGCATCACCTGATGCAATGAGTGCTAAGTGAACTATTCAAAAATCATGAGAAATTAGTCACTTTACGACTACCTCTCATGGAAATGGTCATACTTTGAATGACTTACTTAACGCAGTTGAATCCCAAAAATGATATCTAATATATTATTTTAATTATTATATATAATTTTAATAACTATTTTCCACCTGACACAATGGGTGATTTGGGATAAAACTCATTAACCATATCATTTGAGCTAAAAAAATTCTAAAAAATTGATTTTAAAGGACAATTTATCTCTATCTTTAGACAAATCTAAATGTTTTGATCGCCCTTTAAAAAGATTCAGGCAAGCCAACCCAAACAACTTATCATATTTATTAATTAAATTAGAGAGCATTGCGTTATCATGTTTAGAAAATCGTAAGCACTGATGTCATTATTATTAAAATATCTCTAACGTCCAGTCAGTCTGACTTCCCGACCGTGGTGGGTTATGGAGAGTCTTATGAGCATGACCGGACAGCCCTCGAGATGTCGGATATATACATGGACATACATAAGATTTTGACGACACAACAGCGTTATGAATTTGGTGCCGCCTCCGCCTCCGCCTCCGCTTTTGATCGCCACCGCCACTGCCACCACCAGATCGTCGGAATGTTGGCATATACGATACAAGATATACATACGCAATTAACGGGCATACTCGTTTGAATTTGAATTTTGGGTTTGAATTTGAAAACCCGCCCTCAAAATTTTAATTTCTAACTATGATATATCTAGAATTAAGTCAACGCTTCTTTTCTAAATTGCATTTTTTTAATCCCTCATAGTCTTAAATTGTTTATTCTCCAAAATGAAGAAATGGTAAGCCTGTCCTAATACCTTTTTATTTTTTTCAAAGAAACTGGCTAACGTGTTTTTTTATAAATTGCATTCTTATTATAGTTTTAGTCTTTTTTATAATAGTTTTATTCTTGTTCAAATTTGTCTTATAGTTTTTAGTCTTATATGAAAACAAATCCCACCACTAACTCCAATTTTTGAAATTTTAATATTTAAAATCGATTTATAATAACCTAACATGTTGTAACAAGTATTAATCAAATATCTACATCATCCTTGAAGTTATTAATAATAATTATCTAATGCTTATAAATTATCCAGTGTCTATTGACATCTGACATTTAAACCATATATAAAATTTAATTATAATTTAATCGTATTTAAAAATATAATTATAAATTAATATTAAATGAGTATAATATTTTATTACTTACAAATTAACTAGACTATTGGGATAGATATGACAACGGCTCATGACGTGAAGCCCCGGGATGCTTATGGATTTGATCACACCCAAAATCGGAAGTGGGGATGAAATGACAAACGAAAATGTGGATTTGATCGCCACACAAAATAGGAAGAAATATTCTTCCAATCCCATCACGAAGATAAAACATATGTTTAAAGGAGGTAGCAGGTCTGAAATTTCATGTCTTATATGACAAAGGAAAGTCGTTGGCTGAAAGAGGACTAGGTCTCGAAGTTGACGTCGTATCTTATTTATATAATTATTTGACAAATATGTATACAGCTGGAATGTAAAGCATGACATCCCATTAAAATTAGAAAACGTATCTATATGATAGGGATCTCAATGTCAAACATGATATCCAATTATAGTGATTTTATATATATAATATATATATATATATATATCATTTTAGTTAATATATAATATTTTAGTTAATATATAATATTTGTTTAAATATATTTTTTAAGAAATTATTTAAAGTTGTTGGTATAATATGTTTTATATCAGTTTAGATTCATTTTAACCTTAGATTTATCAAACGTGAGAGGGATCAAATTTCTTGAGGTGCAAACCTTTTTTTTGAGTGTAAAATTTAAGGAAAAGTTTGCACCTCAAGAAATTTGATCTCTAAGTGCTTGATAGATTCAGGGTTAAGATGGATCTAGGCTGGTTATATAATACTATAAATATCTATATTTGTATCTCTGTGTCTCTTTCTTATTCACTCTCTTTATCCCATCCCCCAAACATACACACTCACTCTCCATATCTATCCATCTCTCTCTCCCTCCCTCTCTCTCTCTTTTTCTT
Source organism: Pinus tabuliformis (assembly GCA_031772625.1). NCBI lineage: Eukaryota > Viridiplantae > Streptophyta > Pinopsida > Pinales > Pinaceae > Pinus > Pinus tabuliformis. Next base: position 92,684,020 of record CM062807.1, on the reverse strand, counting down.
CCTCTTCTCTCCCACTCTCTTCCCCTTCTCTCCCTCTCTCTCTTGAGTCCTCTCTCTCTTCCTTCCTCTCTCTCCAATTCTCTCCCACCTCACTCTGTCTCTCCCCCATCTCTCTCTTTCTCTCTCTCTCTCCCTCGTCACTCCCTCTCTTTCTCCACCTCTATCTCTCTATGCCTTTGTTCTTTTCTCCCTCTCTCTCTCTCTCTCTCTCTAGCTTTGTCACTATCTCTCTTTGGACCCTGATTCGGCATCACCGCCCTCGGGTGAGTCAGGCGCCCAACACGGGTGTACTTAACTGAAAGTGGAAGTCGGGCGTGACTGGGTGACCCATGTGTGACAAGCGATCGTGTGATGGGCGGGCACGACCTAGGTGTGATCGGTGGTCGTAACGAGCGGGCAACTGGGAGGGCCCATGCCTCGGGGCGAGTCAACGCAACAAGAAAATGTGACTTAGTGAACGCGTTTGGCAAGTGCAACGAGGAGTGCACACTTGGATGTACAAACTGAGCGACAAAGGCAAAGTGGAAAATCAGTTAAGTGTTGGAGAGGGAGACCGTGGCGATTTTATACGATGTGGAGGTCGAGTTGGAGGTTGGGCCAACACACATGTTATGGGTGTGTCAAGCTTGATAGACGGGTCGGCTTGGTGGGTCGATGCCCCAAGCGACACGACCCATAGAATTACAACACAAAGGCAACCATATATATTATGAATGTCGAAGTGGAGAGGGATTATCATCGAACCATCCATCATAGCCACTCGGCAAGAGATGGAAGGTCGGACCAAAAAATAATCGTAGGAAGGGAACTCGGAAGAGGCAAAATGGATGAGCCCACTGTGCGGGCTGGAAAATTAATGCAGGAGGGTTCAGGTTGGGTCGGGTGGTGACTGCAGGGTGGGCGAACAGCAGACCTGCAACATTATAACGCATAGTGCAGAGTTCGGGCGGAGGTTAAGTGCAGTGGGTAGGCTCGGCAGAGCACTGCCACCCGACAGCTGAGACAACAAAACGGGCAGCAATGCAGGTGAATGATCGGGTGATTGTGGTTGAGTTGTGCAGTGTGCTTGGGCATGCACACTTGACGGGCAGGCCGATCTGTGCAGAAAACTGTAACTAGCATTTGCACCAGATGTTGCAAAGGAAACGCCGTAAGGCATAAAGTGCAAAAATCCATTATCCATGTAGTGTGTGCATTACGTCAATGACCTAAATATCAACATATCTATTCACTTTTTCTAAATGTTGTAAACGACCAGAATTATAGAAATATTCTTAAATTTGTACCAATATTTATAGGCAAAAATATTTTTGTCTTTTAGATTTTCTAACACTTGTCAAACATTTTCATGTTATAAAACAAAGTCTAGAAGTCATAAAACTTACAAGGTGGTGGAAAGTTTAAAATGGTGCAAAGAAAGATCAAGTTCGAGGGATACTCATGAAAACATTTAATGTTAGTAAACTAATGCTAGCATTAGTTTATTTGTGAAAAAATGTTAATCAAAATGTAACTTATAACATAAGATATATGGGTTGAAGAATTGGATATCTATCTTGGGAAGAGGTTAAATAAAGTCTTAGACTTAAACATAAGGTATAATGTGAAATGCAATATGTGATTTCGACAAAACTTTAATTTAAACAATGGTATATCATCATTTTTTGTAACTAATTAATTAAAAAACAAAGATACAATACTATAGTCTTTACAACCGAAGGGGGAAAGACTTGTGACATTGTAAAGGGACTAACATTATTGTAAAAATAGTTGATTCTTGAAGAGAAAACAAGATACTCCAAAAGAGCAATCACACCAAAAATAAAAATCAAAATTCTCTCCTTAAACTATTGGTCAAAATATAAGACATCATAGAATTGCATATTTGGGATCACAGTCGACGAAATTGAATTGTTACTCGGTGACAATGACTGAGATATGGTATCAAGAGATGGAATAGGTGATGTTCCCAAATTTTCCAAGATATCCAAAGGAATACGATATGAAAGCGGCCATTCAAGTACAAAATTGAGCAACTGATATCCATAAAGAGTCCTTAATTGATGAGGCATCATAAGGGGTCATGTCACAGGCACATCTGTTAAGGAGATAGAAGAGATGGATCCAACACATGAATCTACAGGTCTAGGCATTTGCAGAATTTGTTGCATGGTAGACTGTAAAGTAGACTAAACACCAGTACCTGGAGAAGCGATATTTCTATCAAGGTTGGGTAGAGGAATTTGCATAGAAGACAATTTACCACCAGAAATGGAAACATCATGCACTATTGGTTGATCCTAAGGGCTCTTCCGCTTTCGGTCATTTGTTCTTGTATTACTTCATAATTGTAATAAAAAGGATCTTACTCCACATTAATAAACGGAACAACTTTTATGTATCCAACAGATGAATCTACAGGCCTAGGCACTTGCAGAATTTGTTGCATGGGACACTGCAAAGTAGACTGGATACCAATACCTGGAGAAGAGATATTCCCATCAAGGTTAGGTAGAGGAATTTGCATAGAAGGCAATTTACCACCAGAAATGGAAACATCTTGCTCTGTTGGTTGATCCTCGGGGCTCTTCCGCTTTCAATCATTTCTTCCTGTATTACATCATAATTGCAATAAAAAGGATCTTAGTCCACATTAATAAACTGAACAACTTTTCTGCAGCCAGCAAATGAATCTACAGGTCTAGGCATTTACAGAATTTGTTGCATGGGACGTTGTAAAGTATACTGAATACCAGTACCTGGAGAAGAGATATTCCCATCAAGGTTAGGCAGAGGAATTTGCATAGAAGACCATTTACCACCGGAAGTGGAAACATCCTGCTCTGTTGGTTGATCCTCATGGCTCTTCCTCTTTGCGTCACTTGTTCCTGAATTACATCAAAATTGCAACAAAATAGAACTTAGTCCACCTTAATAAATTGAACTTTTCTAGATTCAACACATGAATCTACACGTCTATGCACTTGCAAAATTTGTTGCACGAAATACTATAAAGTATACTGAGAAAAATAATGGATACACTACTGAATCAGAAAACAAAGTTCAAAGTTGAGAGGCTAATAAGTGAATGAAAAAGGATGGATATATTGCACAATCTGGAATGGAAATTTGAAAAAAAACAGATACCTCTTGTTGGAGTGACTGATGTTGATAGATCTGAGGTTGAATATTTTATCATATGTATGTAGGGATTCTAGCAAGTTCTACGGGTTAGTTTTGCCAAGTACTGAAAAGTAATACGTTATTTTTTCAATGTCAATTTGAAATGGACCAGTAATATTGGTGCCATGCTTTAGTGTTTTAGAGATCATTTTCTATTTATGTCCCAGTGTTTAAACAACTACGAGATAGAGAAATTCGTCTTTCTCTGAAGAATTTTCAACTTCAAAATAAGTCAAAATGGCACAAGTATTTTTTGTTTGAGGAATTATCCAACATTTGTATCTCACTCTGCTGCAGTGGGATCATCTTAGAATATCTGAAAACAAATATCTAAACATTTTAATACTCACAATAAATTCCATTGTAGACCTTGATGTTCTCCCTGTGTTTTAGACATTATCCCATGTTAAAATGTCTTTTAAGTATCTAATAGAGATGCGAGGAAAGAATTACCGAGAGAAGTTGAAAGTGGGTTAATGTAATGGTTGAAAATTCACAAATTGCTTGTGGAGCTCCCAAGTCACCATGACATCATGGTTGCTGAAGGAGCACATGGTTACATTTGAGCATTTTTCTTTACTGACTCAGACTCAAAATCATACATATTAGACCATAATCATTTCAGTGTTAAACCTTATAATAGCAATGAGAGGTTAAACTTAATATGGATAATGATAAAACAATTATTGCTTCTCCATTTTTTGTACAACTCAAAAATCATTGTTATCCATATTTTCTTATGTATGGAAGCAAGCATGTTCCTGTTTGTTTGAAGCCCAATTTGTTCATCTCTAGGAATCTTCTCATCAAAAGGTTGGTGCTCTTAAGATATTTTATTTACTATGGCTGGACCTGTACATGATGCATAAGAAGTTGAACCAAACACTATTAGGGTAGGAAGACTGCTGAAGAGGAGCAATGATGTCCTAAAATGATATGCACTACTCCTAGAGTGGAAGAGTGGCTACCTTGGGTTCCTATGTGGGCACTCTGGAGAATCTAAAGGAGAAGTGATACTCTCTTGCTGTTATGTATATTGATATGCTTGTCGATGTCTGGAATAATGAAGGTATCATTACCAAATATATAGATCTTGAGAAATCTCCTATCCCATTAAACAAGTATGCCTAAATGGGAGTGCTTTAATTCTAGTAGTTTTTGATTCCTCTCCTCCACATGATTACTTGTCCATATTATTAACAAACAAAAACTTCCTTTTGTGACATCGAGAGCTATTCCCTCCACAAGTGGTTCAGATCTCCTCAATGTAATAGCTGAAAAGAATTGTAAGAAATACCATACTTGAGATTGATTGTTGATTATCTTAGGCTTGAGAGTAGAGTTAATTGTAGTAAAATGCCTTTTCTACCATCCAAGCATGGTCTACTATCAGTTTCCCAAAGCCACGTAATTTTTTGTTTCCCACCTTTGTCAAAATATTCTATGAAATCAAATGTATCAACTGACATGGCTTCAATTGAATGGAGCTATGATTACCTAACTGGTCATTTCTATGATGCATGTTCTTTGTTCGTTTTTGGTTGACATTTGTAGAGTCATTGCCTCGAGTTTGTTACTTTTGAGTCATTTCTTCATCATGGAGAAAATCAGATCCCATTTTAATGTTCACCGTCAGTTTTTGCTAGAGGATTTGAGCCAACATCCTGATTCTCTTCATCATGGTTTCCAAACATTCAAGTTTGTTTTCCAAAATCCCAAAGTGGGTTCTTTGTCAGTAATGGGTTGTCTATAGGGATCCCTAATCATCATGTCTCTAAGGTCATGGGTACCAATCAAGGAGAAAGGGTAGGCGGCATTGCCCTGCCTCCCATGTGAATGGGGACAGCTGCATTTTCCCAGCCTCAAAAAGACAATAGATGCCTCAGTTTCACAGAGGCCCCTTGCTACAAAGAACCTTCTCTAAAAACCTTTCAATGTCAAAAGGATAAACCAATTAACTTGCAAAGAGGTTAATCAATTTCTTTCATAATCACAACCACCTTAAGAACTGTTTACATATGGAAAGTTCAAAATCACATCAAAATTTTCTAAATCCTACCCTACGCAATATTTAATTCGAGCATGTTCAAAAAAAATTCTTATGAATCACATCAACATTTTCGAAATTCAAACCTACGTAATATTTAATTCCAACATGTTCAAAAACATTTCTTATGAATCTCTAGGGATTTCTGTTCTGCAATCGTGAAGTGTCTCAAATGTCACAAAACCTTAAAGAAAATTTTTAAATATAATGTCCACAAAACCTAAAACAAAGACCATTTTACGCTTAACGGGTTGAAAGCTTGGAACATTTAATCTGCCCCTTCATCTTGAGCTTTGACAAAAGCTTCTTCGTCAACATTGCGACCAACAACACTTTTTGTCTCACTATAGACCGACAAATGGGCTTCAGAATTTCCATCCTCTATAAGTTGGGCATGGGAAACATCTCCTTTATGTAACTTGTGGCGTTTCTTGTATGACATATCTCTTTCTTCCTTCACTGAATCATCTTTTCTTTTTCCAAGAACATTGTCTTTGCCAGTCTCTGCTGTCTCCTGCTCATTTGTCTTTGCCATTCCTAACATGGACATGTGTTTTTTCCCTGACATATGCAGCTCATGAAGATTTTATAGGCTTCCACAGTTAACCTCACAAAGAGAACACCACCCCACCAGTCCTTGTGGCTGCTTTTCTTGTGGCTTTACTACATATTTTAAACCCTTTTCCTTCAAATTTTTTAACTCGGATTGGTGCTTTTTCCCAAACACATGTTGCTTGGGAGGAACTTCCTTTGTGCTACAGGTAACATCACAGAGTGAGCACCACCCAGGGATCTTTGGAGTCTTAGCATCCATATCTTTGATGCCTGGGATCTCCCTATGTGCCCTGTTTTTAGACTTTGGTTGCAATCTAGAATCTGAGTTCTTACCTAACCTAGACTTGAAAATCTGAAAAGCATACCCAATGTTAGTAATTAAAATAGTATGCTCTATAATTTCCAATATGAAGATCGACCTCTCTACATTTTCCCAGCCTTAGAAAGACAACAGAGAGGTTGTTTTAATGCCTAGTGAATGTGGTATTGCCCTCAACAGTGATAAAGGCTCCCACAGTATCAAACATTGCTCAATTAGTAAACAAAAAGAATGGATAAATTACTGAAATAATAAAAAAAAATTCTGGCACAATAAGAAAAGGTAGAAAAAGAATGGATACACTACTGAATCAGAAAACAAAGTTCAGAGTTGAGAGGCTAAGAAGTGAATGAAAAACGATGGATACAGTGCACAATCTGGAATGGAAATTTGAAAAAGAAAACATATACCTCTTGTTGGCGTGACTGATGTTGATAGATCTGATGTTGAATATTTTATCATATGTTTGCAGGGATTCTAGCAAGTGCTATGGGTTAGTTTTGCCAAGTACTGAAAAGTAATACATTATTTTTTCAATGTCAATTTGAAATGGACCAGTAAATATTGGTGCCATGCTTTAGTGTTTTAGATATCATTTTCTATTATGTCCCAGTGTTTAAACAACTAAGAGATAGAGAAATCTGTCTTTCTCTGAAGAATTTTCAACTTCAAAAGAAGACAAAATGGCACATGTATAATGGGTTGTCTGTAGGGATCCCTAATCATCGTGTCTTTGAGGTCATGGGTATCAATCGAGGAGAAAGGGTAGGCGACATTGCCCTGCCTCCCATGTGAATGGGGACAATTTCATTTTCCCAGCCTCAGAAAGACAGCAGGTGCCTCAGTTCTACAAAGGCCCCTTGCTACAAAGAACCTTCTCTAAAAACCTTTCAACGTTGAAAGGATAAACCAATGAATTTGCAAAGAGGTTAATCAGTTCTTTCATAATCACAACCACCTTAAGAATTGTTTACATATGAAAAGTTCAAAATCACATCAAAATTTTCTAAATCCTACCATACACAATATTATTAATGGTTTACCATTAATTCTTACTATGAGTAATAATATTAATGGTTTACTCTTATCAATACTTACAAATTTTAACTTATTTTAGTTAACTAACATAACTACATTAATAAATGTGTTTCATATAATGTTAGCTTATTTGAATGTATCATGACACATATTATACTTATTAGAGGTTGTATTATAGTAATACTTTTTTCACCTAATTAATAAACAACATCATTTTAAATTCTCTAGTATTAAAAAAATGCAAACATAATTCTTAACTATATGAAACTTTTTATTTTTTATATTTTTTCCATGAGAAAAAAACTAAACATTCTTACATTAATCGTAAAATGTCTTACATGATCTTAGTTCATGATCTAGTCAAAACATAAAACTAAAGTATTGTTTTGAAAATCCAAAACATATAGCATGTTGAGTCGTTGTGGGTGAAAATTATTGTTTTGAAAATATAAAACATATAGCATATTGAGTCGTTCTGGGCTAAAATCATGACAAGACTAAATATAGAATCTAGAAAGTAAAACATGAAATTGAATATATAAATTACCCATAATAAAAGCAAAATCATGACAAGACTAAATATAGAATCTAACATGATGCTAAACATATAAACTTTAATTATGAAAAAACTTGAATATCAAAAGTACCAAATCTCACGACTCATGGGATGGTGAGAGTAGAACTCATTAAGTGGAGGCTTAAATATTCTGATTTGATCAAAGTGTGTATAATTTTGGTGAAGTAAAATTGACAAAATGAAACGAGAAGAGAAGGGATATGCATAACAAATTTAAGGCCCATAATTCATATTCAGGAATACAATGAAACAAATGAAATATTTAATAAAAAATAACAACACATAGTTCACCTCGAAAAAATATTTTGAGCTTCGATCTCCGTAAAATTGTCCTCTAAAATGCCATAGAAATATTTAATAATCAATAACCACACATAATTTACCTAAAAAAATTTTTGAGTTTCAATCTCTGTAAAATTGTAGTCTGGAATATTTTGGGATGCCATAAAACTTTTGAAATTTTTAACAACTAACCAACATTGCTTAGTTGTGCACCTCTAAACTCATCCAAAAATAACATCATTTTTAATGCAAGAACTCTCTAAAATCTATTACCAATGTTCATTCAAGTATAACATCAATGTCAAATTTCTTACTACGCTATTCAACTAACAAAATATATTACCAATGTTCCTTCAAGGATAACAAGAAAGTGAAATTTCTTACTACATTATTAAAACGACAATATGGTAATCATTGTTACTTAATTTCAAATCTCAATACTCTGTATCCCAATCATTTCTGTTTGCTTTCCTACTGCAGTTCTTATAGGCGGCTCATAGATATAGAAAACTTTAACATTACTCTCGGCATTACCGTAAACAAAAATCTTCCCAGAACACTAAATCATTTCAAGGGTTTTAGCAAGAGAACCGAGTGCCCTCCACACGTTTTCATTGGAATCACATTCCATCACTCCTTGCTGCAAGAAGAAACAACCAGACATGCCAGTGGGCCTTTCCCTTCTCTTTATCTCCCATAGTCTCCAGTATTGTCCATGCCCTTGTGTTTGGATCATAAAATTCCGCACTCCACCTGATTAGATCAGGGCTAATAACGAAGAAGTTTTCGCTGATGAAAGCACCAAAGAATTCATCCTGTCCTCGATTCATGTCGGGAATTGTAATGGTCTACAAACAAATTGTAAACCACTGCGGGTCGTGCAAGGGATTTTGATCTTCATCATCTCCGCCGGCAACGTAAATGTAAATGAGTCCATGCTCTGACACAGTGCCAAGAAGGTAAGCCACAACAAAAGCCGTTATATTGTATAAAGATTTTACCCTAACCAACTATAAGCCCCAACAAAAACCGTTACACTGTAAAACGATTTTACTCTAACCAATCAAAACTCCCGTGGACGGTGGATAATATTTGAATCATGTAACACACAGATCAATGGTGAAAAATGGTAACCAATGAAAAACAGTAACCAACCAAAACTCACGTGGATGGTGAATAGTACTTCAATCGTCTAACACAAAGATCAACTGTGAAAAACGGTGGAGAGTGGCAATCAGGGTAGTCTTTTCCAAAGGGAAACACCTTACGACATAATTAGATGAAGATTCAACCAATTATCTATTTTTACAAAAGCATTATATCCCATTTACAATTATATGGTATTTACCAATACGGTATGGAGGCCTACACGCTTTCCTGCGGCTATATTCCTGGGACTATCATCAAAGAAAATCTGCACGGAAACATAATAGATTAAATAGAAACTCTTACAATAGATGTTGTTGAAATGATATGCATAAGGTAAATAAAAATTGATGATGTCGAATTGTAGGTTGGCAGATTGGTTTGAGTCTAGATTACAATTGCGTACAACAGTCCCTTTGTAGCTCCACTCCACTGAAGAGGGGATGTTCGGGAACATATGTATAATTGATCAGCATGTGGGATGTGATCAGACTAACAAACATCTCTTTCTTATTTAAACATCTTTGTCACACACCTTCAGATTTATGTTTTGGGACTCAATACAATATTCTCTTTGTAGATCCTCCTCGTTGAAAAAGGATTGTTTTCAGAGACAAGTTGATAATTATGCAGTATGAAGGACATGATCAGAGCAACATGCATCTTTTTCTTGTGAAAATACCACTGCAACATAACTTCTCAAAAGATAACTAGGTCATTCACCCTGGGGGATTTTAGCCAGAATGGTCATTTTTAGAAAACGTATTGCTATAGGATACCCCTGTACCCTCACACTGGGGCCAAAGCAGAGGTGTTAGCTATCCTTCTTTGTTTACTAAGGGGGATTTCGTATAAAATTTTTACGGTATGTAGATGAGTCAATCTTTTCATGAAAGAATGGATAGTTGAAGGAAAATGGCCATCAAAATATTTGTTACCATACCGTTTTTTGTGGATCAGCGTTTGCAAGGGGAAAAGCCTGCTCCATGGCATCTTTTGAGGGTTTGAAAATTATGGATGTCTTCGGGATTGTAGAGTTATTAGAGGGCATATTCCATTCATTATTGCTTTCAATAATATTTGAAAGAGGATTAAGTGTCTCAAAGCATATTATGCCTTCAAAGCAATCTTCCAATCCCAGCCTGTTAAGGACCTTTGCAGCATGAACTTTTTCACTATTTGTAAATATCTGTTTTTGTAGAATAGAGTTACAAGCGGTTAACGAGCACGCTAATAAGTTTCCAAACAAAACCTAGGACTTCATTTAATATCATCGTAAAAATAATTTGAAGGGATCCATATGATCTTACAATTTTCCTCTGAGGCATGCTTTATAACAAGTTCTTCAGCATAGGATCTAGTTTAAGATTCTCATATGGCAATCTTCCGTGAACAAAATTGTATAAGAAATGTTTGTTTCCAGTGAGCGAAACAGGATAGCGTGTAAGGCCAAAATCAATCAATGGTATTCCAAACAGTCTAAACAATGAAAGTCAAATCACTGGCATTTTCTCTGATTTTGTCGAAAGTTGAAACGTTAGATAGCTGTAAATTTACCAACCAGAAGATGATACAAGATTTCTTAGATACATGTGGTAATCATCATAGTCAAATTCATAGCCCACTGCCTGCGTAGAACAAAGAATACTGTCAAAATATGCAAGGAATTCATGAACATGAAAGTTGAGAAAAAGGTTCTCAATCCAATTGAAATTCCTAGCCATAACGTTGATCATAATTCCATATTTTAGAAATTGATATCGGTAGTAGTTATTAAATAAAGACATCTAGAACACCTTATATTTGCATTCATATATTATCACTAGCAGAGCAAGAAGAGAGTTCCTTGAGGCTTAAAGACCACATATGAGAAACAGGGTTTCAGTCTCATGAATTTGCAAAAGGTATCCTGGCAGAGTAGTGGCCAGTAAAATCGTACAAAACCATGGAGTAATTATGGATAGTATGTCTCAGATGTTCTGCAGTCATTCCAGGAAGCAGATTCTGATTGAAAGCAGCTCATAACCCCACTCTTAAGCTACTTGCTAACCGATGACACATAAGGGACCCCACTCTTAAGCTACTTGCTAACCAATGGCACATAAGGGGGTTGCTGAATTCCTCAGTAATCAGCTAGAGAAGACTCCCAATGCTAAAAATCAGTCATTTTAACCAAAAGTTAAAATACCATGTTGAATTACATGAAACAATAGGGATTGAATGCTTACCTTGAGTCCGGACATGGTTGTCCCATAAGTTTGATACAGCTCTCTTGCTCAAGTCAGGGACTCTGCTCTTTTCAACTCCCCGTTTTTGATTCACATAATCTGTCACACAACAACCGGATCACACACACAATTCAAACCTCAAAAGTTACCTCAATGGCTTAAGAGAAGTCTTAATTGCATCTACAACCCTAGTAGGGGTGGGGTGATCCAACTCTGTGTGTGCAACAGTGCGTTAGTTACAAACAATATATTGGGCATGTTGAACATGAACACTAAGCCCATAGTCCATCTGGGTCTAATCACCTTGAAGTTGCAAAGTTGGAGATGCATATAAAAATCTCACCTAAATTTCAAGAAATTATTCGGTGGCAATCTAAATATGCAACTCCAAGCTTTCCGGGTTGAATTTAAGACTCCGGTTTAGATTAAAATCTAAATATTAACATTTACTTAAAAAGAACACTGAAATTACACAATTTTTTAGGGGCAGATTAGCTACAAGATTACCTCTGATGTTGTTGGTGCATGTTGAGCTAGTTCAAAGCTTAATGGATATAATGTGTCATCCAGATGTAGAACAGCGGATTGGAATCAGAAACGAATACATACAACATTAGCTTAATACCATTGAAAAGGGAAAAACTTAAAAGCCAAAGAAAGAAGTGTGATTCTCACCAAACAGAAGGTAGTCAAATTGAGGGCCTTGCTCTGTCACGAGTCAATTCTCAACCAGCACCATTATGGATGACTCTGCAATACATATACCAAAAAAATATCATCCTAATACACTGAAGTATATGCAAATCAAAGGCATCAAAACAAGATAATTATGTTCCAATCAGGGAAAATTTTAAGAACCCCCCCTAAATTTACATGTATAATAAATGGGCGAATCTCCATGGTATATAGGAAAAATGGAAGGCGATTTTATCAATAATATGATATGTATATATAATTTTTTTGGCGAATCTCTCACCAAGGATGGCAAATATTTTACTCAATTATAAAATCTTGTGTTTATTGAATACACAAATGAAATCATTGCATTTCTTTAAAATATCTTTTGAAATCAAAATTATCGAAATTACATATCGATAACCTAGTGGGTGTAGGATAAAATTCACCCGTGCCATTCACAGAAAGCATGAGAAAAAACCTAATACTATATATAAAACCAATAAAAATTCAAATTCATCACTTCTAGGGACCTCGTAACCACCCTGCCAATACACAAGTATGTTCTTGTTTGCAATTAGAAAAATTACCCAAATTACAATCTGTTTACTCCACTTCTAGGGACCTCGTAACCACCCTGCCAATACACAAGTATGTTCCCGTTTGCAATTAGAAAAATTACCCAAATTACAATCTGTTTACTCCAGCATATGTTGGAAAGTTATAGAAGGATGACTAGTGCAATCAGTCCATTCCTTTTAGCCCTGGATTTGTTTCATTTTAAAACAGAAGTATACAAATATACTTGTCCAATGTCTATGCTTTAACAATTCACCTTGAGATGTTTTTACAATATAATTTCCTGTCTATTTAATATCTTCATTATCATAAAACCAACCTATATCCATCTTAACTCCACATCTACCACTCTTAGGGGGATGAAATCTATTTATCCCTCTGAGCACTTGGTAGACCCGGAATTAAGATGGATCTAAGATAGAATTTCCCCTTTAAATAGTCTATGCTCACATGAATACCATGGGTCAATACCATGGGTTATCATAAACCTGAAGCTTAAAAATTACTATTAGTAATTTATAAAAATTAATAAAATTAATAGTTGATATTTATTTTACTTTTATTTTAACCAAGCTAAATTGTTTAACATACATTAAATTACAACATCCATTTTTACTCTTGATCGGATCAAATATTTTTTCACTCTATGCTAGTTTGCATATCACGATATTTGATACCTCTCGGGGGTTAGTAGATCCAGAGTAAAGATGGATCTATGCTGGTTTAATTTCCCCATTTAAATAGGCTACATTCCAAGTGAATACCATGGGTCAATACCATGTGCCATTTTGGTGAATACCATGGGTCAATACCATGTGCCATTTTTATTTTTATTAATACTAATATTAGGGTTAATAATGTTTTTTTGCATGGTATTAATAACAATCTAGTCCATGGTATTTGTCCCATAGTATAAATATAAGGTGACTTATGGAGTAAATATAAAAAAATGTTTTATTTGTTTACCATACCTCTCGTTTATTTATATTTTTATTAATTTACCATACCATTCATAAATACAAGGTGACTTATGGAGTAAATATAAAAAAATGTTTTATTTGTTTACCATACCTCTCGCTTATTTATATTTTTATTGATTTACCATACCTCTTTTACAAATATGGTATTTGGCCCATAGGATTCACTTAAATAAAACCTCTTTCTTGAGCCTTCATAAATAGAACGAGGGTTGTGGACTAAATATAAAAAGAGGTTTTATTTATTTACCATGCGTGTAGTTTATTTATATTTTTATTTATTTACCATACCTTTTGAGTAAGTATAAAAATACGTTTTATTTATTTACCATACCTCCACTTTACTTATATTTTTATTTGTTTACACCCTTGCATGTATATAAGGTGACTTATGGAGTAAATATAAAAAATGCTTTATTTATTTACCATACCTCTCATTTATTTATATTTTTATTAATTTACCATAACTCTTTTATAAATATGGTATTTGGGCCTTTGGCCCATAGGATTCACTCAAATAAAACCTATTCTTGAAAATGGGTGAATGGATTCACTTAAATAAAACCTATTCTTGAAAATGGGCGAATGGAAGTTTGTAACTCCTAATTTCAAGGGCTAAATTTACCTTTTTTACCCTCTCCCTTAAAATAAGGTGGGATATTTGAGGTGATTTGTAAAAATGCACTATGATACAAAATATTCGCCCACTAAAAATTTAAAACCCCTTAATTTCTCAAAAGGGCGAACATTCGCCCCTAAAATCACCCCTAGTTCCAATTATAAAACTTCGACAATTTCAGAAGAATCAAAGAAGATTGGCTCTAAAGAATACCAGATATGTTGAATATGGGGAGAAGAGCGAATGCAATAGGAAAGGAGGCAATGCATGTTGAAAGAAAAAAACAGGGACTCGTAGAATAAAATGTAATACAGAGGGGCATAAACAAGCTAACGATGTTAATCAAATGAAGGGGGGAATTGAAGGAGAACATTGGGTGGCTTAAATAGATCTCCGAACGGCTTGGATGAATTGCTCCGAATCTTCCGTATTGTAGTCATAGACTCGTGATCGACTCCGGTCCCCATATTTTCACATTCATTTGTTGTCACTTTATTGGCGTGCAATTTGTCGAGGATTCCTCCCATTTTCAGGAAACTCAAATTTAAAAATAAACAAGAAGGTAAGCCACAACAAAAGTCGTTATATTGTATAACCAATGAAAAAAGGTAACCAACCAAAACTCACATGGACGATGAATAATACTTCAATCGTCTAACACAAAGATCAATGGTGAAAAACGGTGGAGAGTGGCAATCAGGGGAGTCTTTTCCAAAGGGAAACGCCTTACGGCATAAAAATGGGTCAAGGCTATTTTGCCTCCTTACGATGTAACATTGTAAACTAGAAATTTATATATGATTTGATAAGGTACTAAAGTGTTGAATTAATGTCTCTTGCATACTGTTGTAGTTGTTTAAAGTTATGAATTCTGCACATAATTGTTGTAAAGAAATTAATGAATTTGAATGTAGGTGTAGTCTGGAAAACATAATGGAAAAATATAAGTTTCAATTTTTAGCGAGTGCCGCACGTTACTCCAATCAGGAAAAACAAATTGGGGTCATGACAGATGGTATCAGGGCTAGTACAACAGAATGTTGTAGAGACTGGAGATGTATGCAGGGTGAAGTCTTGGAGAAAAATAAAAGTTAGTTGCATGGTTTGGGGTTTCTTGACTTGGAGATTCATGGAAGAACCGTCCAAGCCTTGGTGGACATGATTTCCACACATAAATTTATGACGACAGGGTTGGCTAAGGAAGTTGGACTGCAGATTGTCGAATCCAACCAATTTGGAGGTCAAGGTGGTGAACTCGAAGGATAAAGTGTTGAGATTGGCAGATGAAGTGCCAGTTCGAATTGGAGATTGGTAGGGTTGTTTGGACTTCATGGTGATGGAGATGAATGAATTTGACATGATATTGGGGCAAGATTTTCTAAAAGGAAACAAGGAAATTGTTGTCCCATTTTGCGATGAGATCATGTTGATTGGAAGGACATAGAGTTGGACTTTACCTACTCACAAGCAGAGGAGGAAAGTGAAGGTGCAACATGTTTCTACACTAAGTATGAGTAGGGAAATGCAGGATTCAGATGTTGAGACATATGCGACAGTCATCAGGGAGGTTGAGGATGATGATGGAGTGGGGATGCCTATTACAGCTAAGATTTCCAATGTATTGGACAAATATGCAGATTTGATACTTGATGAGTGGCCGAATTTACTTCCACCAAGATGCACAGTGGACCATAACATTGAGCTAGAGGCAGGGAAACAACCTCTGGCAAAATCTCCTTATCAATTGTCAGGACCAGAGTTGGAGCAGTTGAAACGATAGTTGAAGGATTTGGCTGACACAGGTTTCATACGACCTTCAGGGTCCACATATGGTGCTCTAGTATTGTTCCAAAGGAAGAAAGGTACAAATGAGTTGTGGATGTGTTGTGATTATCATTGTCTTAACAAGCAGATGATAAAGAACAAATATCCTTTGCCACTTGTTGCAGATTGCTTTGACAATCTTGCAAAAGCCCGACTGTTTTCCAAGCTAGACTTGAGGCATGGGTATTATTAGGTGTGCATAGCAGAGGGGGATGAGAATAATACTGCAATTGTGATGAGGTATGGGAGTTTTGAGTTCCTTGTCATGCCTTCCAGGTTATGCAACTCTCCTTCTATGTTTTTCACTTTGATGAATGATGTTTTGCATCCATATTTGGATTCATTCGTGGTAGTATACTTGGATGACATTGTGATATTTAGTGATAACATGGAGGATAATAAGAAGCACCTGGCTTTGGTGTTTGAGGAACTGAAGACAAAACAATTGTACTTGAATAAGTCGAAGTGTATGTTTGCTCAGATCGAGATTTCGTTCCTTGGACACATTATGGGTCAAGGTCACATACGGATGGAGCCGAGCAGGGTGAATGTGATTGAGGATTGGGGTGAACCGAATAATTTCCATGATATGAGGGTGTTCTTGGGGATGACCAACTACCAGTGGAAGTTTTTAGAGGGGTACTCCAAGGTGACTGCACCACTGACAGACCTTCTGAAGAAGGATAAGCTATGGAATTGAATAGAGAAGTGTCGAGCATCATTTGAAGATCTGAAGAAGAGGATGGTTACAACACCAATACTGAGGCTACCTAAGTTCGAGAAACCATTTGAGGTGCACACTAATGCTTCAGATTTTGCGATAGGATGAGTTCTCTAGTAGGATGGGCATCTAGTGGCATATGAGAGTCAGAAGTTGCAGGATAGAGAGCGACGATATTCGGTTCATGAGAAGGAGATGACTACGATCATCCATTGTTTGTAGGTATGGAGGCATTACTTGATTGGGAAGAATTTTTCTGTCAAGACATACAACATTACAATGAGTTATTTTGCATCCCAACCAAAGTTGTCAGCGAAGCAGGCTCGTTGGAAAGATTTCTTTGTAGAGTTCGACATGACTATTGAGTATAAACCGTGGAGACTCAATGCATTGGCAGATGCCCTCAGCAGGAAGGGTCAGTTAGTTGCACTTGAGGAGGGATAGGACCAGACTAAGCATAGTACGAGTCAAGTACAACTGACCAATGAGATGAAGAGTAGACTTCGAGCTAGTGTGGAGACGAATATTCAGGCGAAGAGCATCTTGAAGTAGGTGAAGGAGGGGAAGACTCGGAAGCTTTTCCTACGAGATGGACTCTTGTTCTATGGGAATTGACTTTACATTTCAAAGTCATATGGACTTAGGAGGCACCTCTTGAAGGAGTGCCACGATTCTCCATGGGATGGCCACCCAGGGCAGTGTCGTTCTTTGGCATTATTGGAGAGAGGGTACTTTTGGGAGAAGATGAGGGAGGATGTAGAGGAGTATGTGCATACATGCATCATTTGTTAGCAGGAAAAATCGGATAACCAAAGACAGGGAGGATTGTTGCAGCCTTTACCAATTCCAGAGAGACAATGGATCAGTGTTTCGATGGACTTCCTCACACAATTACCACAAGTGTAGGGGTATAATGGAGTTATGGTCATTGTTGATAATTTCTCTAAGTATGTCGTCTTCATTCTAATGAGGATACCGTGTGGGGCCAAGAAGACTGTTGAGCTATTATTCAAACATGTTGTGAATTATTGGGGGATGCCATTGAGTATTTTTTTTGACCGAGATCCATGATTTACAGGGAGATTTTGGACCACTTTGTTCAAGTTGCTCGGGACTGAGTTGTTGCAGAGTTAGAGTTACCATCCGCAGCAGATGGGCAACTTGAATAGATTAATGCACTGGTGGAGGATTACTTGAGACATTTTGTGATAGTTGATCAGAAGAATAGATCTGAACTCTTAGATGTGGCTTAGTTTAGCCTACAACATTCAGAAGATTTCTGCAACCGGGTATAGTCCATTTGATTTGGTCAATGGATAGGTGCCAGTTTCTCCACACACTGTGCTACTAAGAGAATTTATGAGGAGTTTGCATGCAAAGAGATTCTTTACAACATGGGAGGAGTCTTTGGAGTTAGCACAGGTGCACTTGCATGATGCTACAAGGAGAATGAAGAAATGGGCAGATAAGTATAGACATGACACACACTTTGATATTGGTGATATGCTTTTTCTTAGGATCAAGAAGATCAGTTTCAGTCACTGAAGGGGACTACGAGATCTTTGAAGAGGAAGCATGAAGGTCCATTTTGTGTGAAGAAGCGAGTTGGAGAAGTTGCTTATGAGTTGGAACTTCTGAACCACATGCATTCAAAACAACCTGTGTTCCATATGAGTCAACTCAAGAGATGTAGAATTGATGCACATCATCTTGAGAGGACAACACCACTAAGAGGACCAACCTTGATTGTGAACAAGCCACACTTGATTTTGGATAAGTTCTTGGATCTTAAGACGATAGGTGTTGGGAGTACTGGAAGACGGGAGTTCTTCATTCAATGGAAGAATGCACCAAAGGAGAGTAGCTAGGAAATGGAGGATTCATTGTGGAGGTGGAAGGAGATTGATGAATATGATGATGAGTTGATGTGGTTGGTAGGATTTCTTAGGATGTAAATGACTCAAGGTGGGGGAGGATGTCAGGACCCCAAGTCAACATCACTGCCTTGGGTGAGTCGGGCACCCAACACGTGTGCACTTAACTGAAAGTGGAAGGCAGGTGCGACCGGGTGACACATTTGTGATGGGCGATTGTACAATGGGTGGGCACGAACCTAGTGCAACGGGCCATCGTAACAGGTGGGCACACCCAGGTGAGCTGGTGGGCACGCGCCCGTGGCGGGTCAATATGATGGGTGAAGGCAACTTAGCAAACGTGTTTGGCAATTGCAACGAGGAGTGAAACTTGGAAGTACAAATCGAGTGACAGAGGAAAAGTGGAAAATCGACTAAGTGTTAGAGAGGGCGACGGTGGTGAGTTTATACGATGTGGAGGTCGAGCTAGATGTTGTGCCAATAGACATGTTATGGGTGTGTCAAGATTGGCGGGCGAGTCGACTTGGTGGGAAGACGCCCCAAGCGACACGACCCATCGAATTACAACAAAAAGGTAACCATATATATTATGAACACTGAAGTGGAGAGGGATCATCATCGAACCATCCATCATAGTTTTTGGGCGAGAGATGGAAGTTTGGACCAAAAGATAACCGCAAGAAGGGAACTCGGCAGAGGTGAAATGGATGAGCCTATAGGGAAGGTTAGACAATTAACGTAGCATGGTTCAGGTCAGGTTGGGTGGTGATCGTAGGGTGGGCTTACCACAGATCTGCAACATTACAATGCACCATGCAGAGTTCGGGAGGAGGTTAGGTGTAGTGGGTAAGCGCGGAAGAGTGTTGCAACTCGACAGTTGAGATAGTAGAACGGGCAATGGTGCAGGTGAACATTCGGACGACTATGGTCGGGTCATGCAGCGTGGTTGGGTGTGAAGACTCGATGGGCAAGCTGACCCATGCAAAAAAATGTAAAAATGGGTTGAGGTTATTTTGCCTCCCAATGATGTAACATTGTAAACCAAAAATTTATATATGATTTGATAAAGTATTAAAGTGTTGAATAATTGTCTCTTGCATACTATTGTAGTTGTTTAAAGTTATGAATTCCACACGTTACTATTCTAAAGAAATTAATGAAGTTGAATGTAGGTGTAGTCCAGAAAACATAATGGAAAAAGATAAGTGTAAATGTTTAACCAGTGCCGCCCATTACTCCAATTGGGAAAAACAAATTGGGGTTGTGACAATCTCCCACCCTCTCTCTTGCCCACCCATTCTCTCTTTTAAATTTGATCCCATTATATTGTGTTTAAGAAAGTATCTAAATTAAAAAAACTCAATTGGTTGTAAAATTTTAAACCTATATTTTAGAAAAATCATGCAAAAAAAACACAATAATGAAATACTTAAAAGAATCATGCATTATCTTTCCTTTATTATTGTTAGTCACTTTTCTTTCTCTCATCACTTAGATCCTTAGTTAATATGGATCTCTTAATAATATTATTTATATTATATAAATTTCAGTTCATTATATATAAAAGTATTCTCATTTTTAATTTTATTAAAACCTTGATTTAATTTCTATGGGAATATTGTTAGTAGTAGTTAGGATAAATGGTTTAGATATATCTCAAAAGTAATTATAACCTTTTCCTTTTAGATTTAAGTAAAAAATGTTTTAAAATTTAATTAAAATAAAATATTTTGATTGTGAAATAAGTTATGACTTTTCGGCATGTGGTATTGATAAGCCATGGTATTGTAACAAAGTCTATTTGCAAGTTAATAATATCCATGGTAAAGTGGGGGTGAATATCCATAGTTAAGAATCTTATCATATTGGTAAAAAAAAGTTGATTTTGAAATAGGTTATGATTTTTGGGCATGTGTATTGATAAGCCATGGCATTGGTCCATAGTACTGTAACAAAGTATATTCACAAGTTCTTAATATCAATGGAAAAGTGGGGGTGAATATCCATGGTTAAGAATCTTGTCATATTGTTATAAACTAGCAATTTCACCACATGTTGCAATGGAAACATTGTAAGGCAGTAGCATAAGAAAGAGTAGCATGAAGAAAGAAGCTTTGATATGTTATGCGATTTAATTAAATATCTAAATTATAAATATAAATTATTTTATTTAAAAAGAAATTTTAGGTCTAGAGAAATGTTTGGATAAAGAAATTGGTTTTTTATAGCACCAAACATTAAGCCTCTTCTATAAAAGAGTTTAAGTTGTTAAAATAAAAGAGTTCAAGTTGTTAAAATAAGTTATATTTAATCGATATCGAATCTGTATAAATAAAGAATTTAATAGACCTATATCACAATTTTAACAACCTTTATGCTCCCGCATATGTAATTTTATTGGTAATAAACATATAAGAGATTCTTTATCTTACCATTTTTTCGATGTTTTCTTGTCATCTCTCTACTCTATTTTTAGCTTAGTTACGACAAAAGAAACCCTATTTGGGTCTTGAATTTTGTTCAACATCTCTAGCTCTTCTAGTGTCCATCTCTTAAACTTTGCTCTTCAATTCCTCCAATTCATGGTTCTTCATGCCTCCTTAGGTTGCTCCTCTTCATGGTATAATCCTCATAGTCCTCAAGTTGTTTGCCATTCAGAAACCTTCCTTCTAAAAAAAAAGCTTGCAGATACAGGCTCAAACATTCTTTGTTGCAGAAGCAAACATGCAGTTCAGAATGCT
This sequence comes from Pinus tabuliformis, assembly GCA_031772625.1. Classification (NCBI taxonomy): domain Eukaryota; kingdom Viridiplantae; phylum Streptophyta; class Pinopsida; order Pinales; family Pinaceae; genus Pinus; species Pinus tabuliformis. The sequence goes on along the minus strand of CM062807.1, from coordinate 92,662,635 downwards.
TCAACCACAAAAATTTTACGTACACATGGACACTATCATGTTCTCAATAGAGAGCATGACCAGGGACACTATCCAAAAATATCCTGTCGAGAGCTAACTACATAGGAAAGAAAGCAGTTTTTTATGACACTACCCAAACATACCTTGTTGGCCAAGAAGGAAGCAATCCATCTAGGGCCATTTTCCTCAAAATATGGAGTGGAAAACTGACCTCCTCATTTAAATGTCCAACTGGTCTAGAATATGAAGAATGTTAAAATTAATTCTTTGTTATTCCTTGTACTTAATTAATCCAAAATGTATAACATATCAATATTCTGGACTCTAAAGAATGTTAAAATAACTAATTCATTCATGTTGGCATTATGATTCAAGTGTTGTCCTTGATGGCAACTCACTCAGAGGATGGTACAGGTGCTCAGAGGTTGGTACAAGTGATGACATCTTAATCAGAAGACAGATCTCAGTACAGCATGCCAAGGAAGCTCATACACGCCGTTTCGTTAAGCCCAAGTCGCGTGTACACGCTAGTTCGATTCATAAAAAGCGCGTGTATGTGGAAAGGTTCCTTTGGTCCATGGTGGTTAGTCCTTGGAAGTTGTGCCTATGATTTCGGACCATTGTGTCTCGACGGGCATGTCGATCCCTAGTTTTGAAGTTGATGGTATTGTGTTACTATGGTTTTGGCTCTTGGTATTGAGCTAGGCCTAAGACTATATAAGGAGAAGAAGATCATTAGGCAAAATCATCTTTCGACAAGGGCTTGAATATCTAAGAGTGAAAGAGATCTGATTTGCAGGTGCTGGGTTGCTTGATCTAAGCCAAGGAGAGATCACATTGGTTGATGGAAGACTAGATCTAAGGATAGATCGGGATCTAATGGTTTGAAATGCACTATCATGATATGGTTGATTATGCTTATTTCTAGATCTGCATATTGTCGCAATGCTATGTTCTGGGTCTAACTAATGTCTGGTACAGCTGCAAATTGAGAAAGTTTATTTTTAGATCTGTACGCAGGTTGGCTTCGGTAAAAGTGCGTGTATACGCGGGTTTGGCTCCTTGAAGTAGCGTATATCTTTTGAAGCTTGTTTTTGGGTTTACAGTGGGGTCTGACAGTTATTGCAGAGTTCTGTAGTCTGCTCTGTGTTCTGGTAACTGGTGATTGACAGGGTTCAGTGGTTCAGTGATTCAGAGTTTGGTTGTTTTATGCTTCAATGATCTGTTGTGGAAATTGAATGAATTGTGGTCTTCAGATTGTAATGTTGTGCTTCAGGAATATTCAAGTCTGAAAATGTATGAAAGGTGATACCTGAAGAAAAGAAGATTGTAGGTCAGCACCTACGTACTAGTATCTTGGCTAGTACAAGAACAAAGGGGGTTGGAGCTCCCTTCCAAGGAAGTTTGGAGAACGAGAGAAGGTTGTAGCCTTCTGCAGGTTGTAGCCTGCGTACTGGTATAAGGCTGCACCAGTACAAAAGATTGTAAACTGAAGTTTCTTAAAGAAAGATAGAGATAACTTGCAGCAGGTGGTTTTCACCCACATTGGGTTTCCACCTTATATCTTGGTGTTCATGTGTGTGGCTTTTGATCCGTTCTGTTATACTGCATCTGCTTACTGTTAATGTGCTGAATAATGTCCTGATGAACTTAACTAAAGAATAAACTAACTAAGTTATGAGTTTTCTGCTTATACGTTGTTTTATTTAGTCACAGTAGCGTGTACACGCTGTTTTACTTAACTGAAGTAGCGTATATGTTTCTGAGCATTGAAAAGGTTTGATTGATCTGATAATACTGATTCACCCCCCCTCTCAGTATTATTTCCAACAATTGGTATCGGAGCCGGTCCTTCAGGGAAGCTTGATCGCTTGAAGGTAGATCATTCATCATGAGCAACTACGAGAAAGAAGCATCAATCAGGCCACCGGTTTTTGATGGAACAAATTTCAATTATTGGAAGGTAAGAGTTACTGCATATCTTCAATCTCTTGGTACAGAAGTTTGGAACATTGTAGAAACAGGCTATGCTTTTCCTTCAGCTACTCCTACAGATCCAGCTGAGAAAAAGACATATGAAACAAATGCAAAAGCAGTCAGTACTCTATTAGGAAGTATATCCCAAACAGAATTCATGAAGGTCATGCACTTCAAATCAGCAAAAGAGATATGGGACAAAATGATCACTAGCTATGAAGGAGATGAACAGGTAAAGGAAGCTAAACTTCAAACTCTCAGGATTCAATATGAGACTCTCAAGATGTATAATGATGAAAGTGTGGCAAATTATTTTCTTCGGGTAGACGAGATTGTTAATTGTATGAAAAATTTGGGTGAAGAAATAAAAGAGACTATAGTAGTTTCAAAGATTCTAAGATCATTATCCCCCAAGTTTGAATCTAAAGTATCTGCAATAGAAGAAAAGGAAAATCTCAAAGTTCTCACTATGTCTCAGTTACATGGAATTCTAACTGCTTATGAAATGAGAAAGGGAGGTCCATCAGACAGAAGGGAAGCTGCTTTTAAGGCATCAGGAAAAGAAGATTACTATGAGGCAAGCCATGTTCCAGAAGAAGAGGAAGAAGAATCAAATTTTGTCAGAAATCTTCAAAGGGGTGCTGGAAGGTTCAGAGGTAAGCTACCTTTCAAATGCTTTGCTTGTGGAAGAGTAGGTCATTATGCTGCAAAATGTCCTAATAAAGATAAAGGAAAAGAACCTGCTAGATGGAATAAGAAACAAAGTGCAAATAAGAAAAGCTACTACACCCATGAAGATAGTGATGGCTTATCAAACAGTGATGAAGATGAACAAGGTAATAAATATAAGCTATTAATGGCATTTGAAGATGATGATTATGAGGATGCTGTAGATGTGGATAATCTCTATAATGAAATTACTAGACTCAAGAGATGCATAGAAGAAAAGAGTGTGATCATTGATACTTTGCAATTTCAAATTGATGAAAAGGAAAAACATCTTGAAAAACTAGAAGGTGAAATTGTTGGTCTCAGAAAAGAAATTGAGAAAACAAAAGCTATTAATCTTAAGTTTGTCAAAGGATCTGAAACTTTGGATGAGATTATCAATGTGCAGCGGTCTCCTCTAAACAAGACAGGTTTGGGCTATAATGGAGAAACCTCTAAAGCATCCACCTCAAAGAGTTATCTTGATGCAGCAAGAAGAAATGAGCAGAAGAACAATGAAGATAATCAGGTAAAGCAGGGACGAATTACAAACAGAAACTATCAGGGACAATCCTTCTTAAGGGTGAACAAAAGCTACAACCAACCACAGGTAAAATCTTCTCAGTTTGGCACAAGAATAGATGAAAATAGAAATTACAATCAGTTGGCTGGTAGATTCAATAACCGCAGAAGCTTCTTCAATGGACAATGCTTTTCTTGCCATAACTTTGGTCACAAAGCAGCTCAATGTGTTGCATATAAAACAATCATGACTAGGGAAGCTCAAAAACAAAGAAGTATGACAGGGATTACAAAGAGGACCTATAACAACTTTTCGGTTCTTGAAAATGAAGTTGAATGTTCTATTTGCAATAATTTTGGTCATAAAGAATCTGAATGCAGGAGCAGGTTTCAGGAGAAAAAGGAACAAGCCACGAGCACCAAAAAATGGAGAATAAAAGAACCTCAGACAGAAAGATGTGGGATAGCGTTTTATGCAGAAGGACAGGAAAATCTATGGTACATTGACAGTGGATGTTCGAAACATATGACAGGTGATAAAGAAAAACTTGAATCTTATTCTACTTTAGAAAAGGGAAAGAAAGTTTCTTTTGGAAATGATACTCCTGCAACTATAAAAGGAAAAGGTATTGCTCCTTTGAAAGAAAAGGTCAAGGCTGGAAATGTTTTGTATGTTGATGGATTGAAGCATAATCTTCTAAGTGTCAGTCAGATGTGTGATCAAAAAACCGAGGTTATTTTCAGATCGAATGGATGTCTTGTTCGTGATCTTGATACAGGTAAAACAGTTCTCAAAGGCAAAAGAACTCCAAATAATCTGTACATATTTGAAGAAGGACAACAACAATGCTATCTTAGCAAGGATGAAGAGCACTGGCTATGGCATCGAAGGTTGGGACATCTAAGCTTCTCACAAATAAGAAAAGCATGCAAATATCAGGCAGTTCGCGATCTTCCAGATATCAAAATTCCAGACAACACTATATGCAAATCTTGTCAGTTTGGAAAGCAAACCAGAACTAACTTTCCAGAAAGGAAGGATCAGCTAGCTTGCCTCTTGAGCTAGTCCATACAGATGTATGTGGTCCATTTAGGAAAAGGACACCTCGAGGAGAAGAATATCTGATATTATTCATTGATGATTTCTCAAGGTTTGTTTGGTTAGGGCTTATGAAGCACAAAGATGAAGCATTCGAAAAATTCAAATCCTTCAAAGCATTGGCTGAAAATGAATCAGGACACAAAATTAAGTGCCTCAGATCTGACAGAGGTGGGGAGTTCACATCAAATGAATTTTTCGATTTCTGCGATGAACATGGGATAAGAAGAGAATTCTCTACAGCTAGAACTCCTCAGCAAAATGGGGTTGTGGAAAGAATGAACATAACTATCCAACAAATGGCTCGTGCTATGCTCGATGAATCAGGTACTCCTGCAACCTTCTGGGGTGAAGCTGCACATGCTGCTGTTATCATTCTTAACAAAACAAATGTCCGAGTAAACAGCACTCAAACACCTCATGAGCTTTGGAGTGGTAAAACTCCTTCCGTGAAGCATTTCAAAATCTTTGGGAGCAAATGTTATATTAAGAATACTGATGAGCAACTTGGCAAACTTGAACCTAGAGCAGATGAGGGCATTCTTCTTGGTTATTCTCCACATAGCAAAGCATACAAGTGCTACAATAAAAGACTTGGCAGAATTGTTGACAGTATTGATATAGTGGTTGATGAGAAGGGATATATTCCTAGGCAAGTTCATCATGAAGACATTGAAGAAGATGAAGGTTACTCTCAAAGGCGAAATGATGAAGAAGAAGAACCTCAAGAAGAAGAAGAATCTCAAGAAGAACCAGAGGAGCAGACAAGAATAGAAGAGAAGACTCCATCCAGATATGTCCAAAAGAATCATCCAGAAACTCAGATTGTGGGGCAGAAAGAAGCAGGAGTACAAACAAGAAGGACACTTGCAGAAGCTTCAAGCTACTTGGCTCTACTCTCCTCCATTGAACCACAAAATGTGAAAGAAGCATGCAAAGATGAATGTTGGGTCAAAGCAATGGATGAAGAACTTGAGCAAATCGAAAGGAACAACACTTGGGAATTAGTTCCTAGACCAAAAGATAAGAATGTAATAGGAACAAAATGGGTCTTCAAGAATAAGTTAAATGAAAATGGAGAAGTAATTAGAAACAAGGCCAGACTTGTTTGTAAAGGGTATGCACAGCAAGAAGGAATAGATTTTGAAGAGACCTTTGCTCCTGTGGCAAGACTAGAGGCCATCCGAATGTTCCTTGCTCTCTCAAGCTTTCAAAACTTCAAGGTATTTCAAATGGACGTGAAATCAGCCTTCCTAAATGGAGACTTAGAAGAAGAAGTATATATTGAGCAGCCAGATGGGTTCATTCTTGGAAATGATCCAAACCTTGTATGCAGATTGAAAAAGGCACTCTATGGGCTCAAACAAGCTCCAAGGGCTTGGTACTATCGGTTGGACAAATATCTTCACCAACAAGGCTTTTCAAAAGGATCAGCAGATAGCAATCTCTATATAAAAGTTGAAAATAACAAATTGCTAATCCTTGTTGTTTATGTAGATGATATTATTTTTGGCAGCAATGAAGAGACCATGAGTCAAAACTTTGCCTTGGTTATGCAGAAAGAATTCGAAATGTCACTTCTTGGAGAATTGACATATTTTCTTGGATTGCAAATCCAACAAAATGAAGGAGGTATCTTCTTGTCTCAAACCAAATACCTCAAGCAGATCTTGAAGAAGTATGGCATGGAAGAGTCAAAGCCAGTATGTACACCCATGGTTACAGGATGCAGCCTCAGTGCAAATGATGAATCAGCAGCAGTTCACCAACCCACTTATAGATCCATGATTGGGAGTTTGCTTTATTTGACAGGTACCGACCAGATATTACACATGCAGTAGGAATGGTTGGAAGATTTCAAGCCAACCCAAAGGAAACTCATCTTCAGGCAGTCAAAAGAATCTTCAAATATCTTCAAGGGACCCAAAACTATGGCTTATGGTATCCTAGAAATACTGATCTCACTCTTCATGCTTACACAGATGCAGATTGGGCTGGAAGTGTGGATGATAGGAAAAGCACAAGTGGAGGTGCTTTCTTCATGGGTTCCAGATTAGTATCTTGGTTCAGCAAGAAACAAAGTTCGATTGCCTTATCTACAGCTGAAGCAGAATATGTGGCTGCAGCATCTTGTTGCACACAACTTCTTTGGATGATGCAGACCTTGCAGGACTTTCAAATCACTTGCACTCCACCTGTCTCTATCTTATGTGATAATACAAGTGCAATCAGCATTTCAAAGAATCCTGTCATGCACTCAAAGACCAAGCACATACCAATCAAGTACCATTTTCTTCGGGAACAAGTGCTTGAGCAGAAGGTCAAGTTGGAGTATGTTCCTTCTAAGGAGCAAGTTGCTGATATTCTCACAAAACCACTGCCCAGGGAAACTTTTGAATATCTCAGACAAAAGCTGGGAGTAGTTGATGCTTCATCCTGTTGTTGAAGATTGTTTGTTCTACAGAAAAATTGGTATACGCAGGTTACGGAAGGGATATGAGCGTATACACGCGGATTCATGTCGGGTAAGTCGCGTGTATTCTGGACGCTTGTTGCAGAAAGAATATCCGCGTACATACGCTGTTTTATACAGGATAAAACGCGTATATGAAGTTCTGAACAGCAAGGGAAAACTCTGAAGTTCTGAACAGCAATAGGAATGTCAGAATTCTTCACGCACAGTTTCAGGGAGTGCAACAGGCACAGGTTCAGGGGGAGCAGCTCAAAAGTCTCATAAAGCATTGTTGGCATTCAGATGTTTTGGTTGTTGGTTTCAGGAGAAGGAGCTCAGAAAGAAATTCTGATTGCTGATCTAACAAGCTGTTTATCTGATGCTGCTGGTGTCTTTCCTAAGTCTTGGTCTAGATCTGTTGTCTCTATGTCATGTATCTCTCTTGTCATGTAACGGCCTATGTTGGTTTCCCCACTATGCCTGGGATGAATGCTGTAATATAATTGGTTGTTTCTGATATGTCCCCTCTTGGTAGGGAGTATGGATGTATGTATTGAGTCTTTTGGTGATAGGAAGGTCCCTTATGGTGTATAAATCTTGGTTCTTGTTGAAAAACATCTTTTTCAGATCTGGCCTACTGTCAGGGGGAGCACGAGTCAGCACAGCCAAGCAGAGGTATCAGCATGTCCTCAGGGGGAGCACAGCCCTTTGCTCTTGATGTCAAAGGGGGAGAGTGACTTGGTGTGGTGGTTGCCATCAAGTCCAAAGGGGGAGATTGTTGGCATTATGATTCAAGTGTTGTCCTTGATGGCAACTCACTCAGAGGATGGTACAGGTGCTCAGAGGTTGGTACAAGTGATGACATCTTAATCAGAAGACAGATCTCAGTACAGCATGCCAAGGAAGCTCATACACGCCGTTTCGTTAAGCCCAAGTCGCGTGTACACGCTAGTTCGATTCATAAAAAGCGCGTGTATGTGGAAAGGTTCCTTTGGTCCATGGTGGTTAGTCCTTGGAAGTTGTGCCTATGATTTCGGACCATTGTGTCTCGACGGGCGTGTCGATCCCTAGTTTTGAAGTTGATGGTATTGTGTTACTATGGTTTTGGCTCTTGGTATTGAGCTAGGCCTAAGACTATATAAGGAGAAGAAGATCATTAGGCAAAATCATCTTTCGACAAGGCTTGAATATCTAAGAGTGAAAGAGATCTGATTTGCAGGTGCTGGGTTGCTTGATCTAAGCCAAGGAGAGATCACATTGGTTGATGGAAGACTAGATCTAAGGATAGATCGGGATCTAATGGTTTGAAATGCACTATCATGATATGGTTGATTATGCTTATTTCTAGATCTGCATATTGTCGCAATGCTATGTTCTGGGTCTAACTAATGTCTGGTACAGCTGCAAATTGAGAAAGTTTATTTTTAGATCTGTACGCAGGTTGGCTTCGGTAAAAGTGCGTGTATACGCGGGTTTGGCTCCTTGAAGTAGCGTATATCTTTTGAAGCTTGTTTTTGGGTTTACAGTGGGGTCTGACAGTTATTGCAGAGTTCTGTAGTCTGCTCTGTGTTCTGGTAACTGGTGATTGACAGGGTTCAGTGGTTCAGTGATTCAGAGTTTGGTTGTTTTATGCTTCAATGATCTGTTGTGGAAATTGAATGAATTGTGGTCTTCAGATTGTAATGTTGTGCTTCAGGAATATTCAAGTCTGAAAATGTATGAAAGGTGATACCTGAAGAAAAGAAGATTGTAGGTCAGCACCTACGTACTAGTATCTTGGCTAGTACAAGAACAAAGGGGGTTGGAGCTCCCTTCCAAGGAAGTTTGGAGAACGAGAGAAGGTTGTAGCCTTCTGCAGGTTGTAGCCTGCGTACTGGTATAAGGCTGCACCAGTACAAAAGATTGTAAACTGAAGTTTCTTAAAGAAAGATAGAGATAACTTGCAGCAGGTGGTTTTCACCCACATTGGGTTTCCACCTTATATCTTGGTGTTCATGTGTGTGGCTTTTGATCCGTTCTGTTATACTGCATCTGCTTACTGTTAATGTGCTGAATAATGTCCTGATGAACTTAACTGAAGAATAAACTAACTAAGTTATGAGTTTTCTGCTTATACGCTGTTTTATTTAGTCACAGTAGCGTGTACACGCTGTTTTACTTAACTGAAGTAGCGTATATGTTTCTGAGCATTGAAAAGGTTTGATTGATCTGATAATACTGATTCACCCCCCCTCTCAGTATTATTTCCAACAATTCATTCCATATATTTGAGTAATCCAGAACCCATAATAGATACTTTATAAATAGATAATATTGTCGCTAAAAGTGGGATTTGTGTAGCACATAGCAAGACCCATTGATTGAAAATATAGGGATTCCAAGTAAACCTCGTAACATGAAAAGTTAGGCAAATTGTCTACGCGGATAAAACCTAAGCATTGACTGCCATCGTTGTCTTCAGTATTTGTTTGAGAGAGTCAAATGTGATTCACCAAAAATTCTATTGTATTGAGTACTGATCAATTTTCAAAAACAAGTAATGAGTACTTGTTTTTCTTGTGCAAAAAGTGAACAAATATTGGAATCCATGATCCTTCCATGATAATCCAGTGGTATCAAACACTTGCTTTTCATCTTGCAAAAGTGAACAAATAATAGCCTCCATGAATACCAGTTCTTCTCGCAAGATTGTGAATGCTAAAATTGCATCTTATAAAAAATATATCTAAAAAAAACAAATATAATGATGCTACAAATAAATATAAATGTTTTAGAGAAATAAAACCAATTAAATTTAAAAATAATTGAATTGTCAAAAAAAGTTAACCACCTAACCATAGGATCCCCCCACCGCAGATGCAAAGTAAGATCTAGTTGTCGCAGGCTTATCTATCTTCATGGGGCGCTGCTGCTGTTACTCCATATGTGCCTTTGACTGGAGGGAACATCTGAACAATGGTATTAAAATCATTTGATGGGAGATCAATGATGTAAACCTGGAACTTTGGATCAAAAGTTACTAGATTTAGGTCATTCAAGCCATCATTTGAAAAATCACCATATATTATGGTGTGGGTAGGTAGAGATGGCAAGAAGATTGACGTGAGCTAACTACCATCTGGGAAAATAATAACTGCCTCCCATTCTCCTGCAACCATAATCACTTTATGGGTTCCATGAACATGTAGTGGAAAAGGTTCTAAAGTGGGGATAACCTTTTCTTCAACAATACACGCAGGTGAAGGAAAATTTGACTAGGTATCACCAGTTAGTAGTTTCCATCTTCAGATTACACCTCGCCATGAATGCCTGGAAAATAAGAAGTAACTCTCCTCGTCTTGTCAGGAATATTACATCACCATGGCTTCCTTTCTGATGTTGTGTCCATCATGCCTGGTAATCAGAATAGGCGTTGCTACCTCTAGAGGAGTAACATCAAAAGTGTGACCAAAAGCTTGCGATACACCAAATGGGTCATGTGATACACCAAATGGGCCATGCCTGTAGATAGAGTCATTAAAAATTTTCTCTCGCACTGGAACTCCAAAAGTAGCTACAACCCAACAAGGTTTTAGTACTTCCATTATTCTAGTTGCTACAGTCTGTTAAGTACCACTTCCTCCAACAGCCTGAAGATGTTCTAGCACTCTATCTCCATTTATATCAACATGCAGGCCACCCTCTTGCAGATGAAGCTTACAAACTAACTGTCCAGAGTCCAAATGCATAACTTATATTGCCTCCTTTTGATGTGCTACAATTACATTAAGAATCCACCAGAGAAAATAATAAATGAAGTTAGAAGATGAAGAAACTTTGGGAGATGAACCCAATAGTCTCCCTCTCCTTGTGTATATTCATATTCTCCCTTAATGCAAAACACAATTTGATTTGGATTTACAAACCTGGCCTGATAGGAAAGACACTTGTAATAATCATATTAGGTAAATAAATGTTGTAAACATATGATGGAATGATAACAAGAACAATCCTTAGACATTTGTTTGCCTTTTTATGGCATGTAAAGCATCAAGGGGTTCACATAAGATGATCGAAAAATTCTAGTCTCTTTGTTGGAACCTAATGATAAAATCTAAGAAGCTCCTTCCTAGGAACCAAGTTAACCTCCTACTTCTTCTGATACATAGACTTGTACATAGGCTGAAATGAATATTCCTTATCAACCAATAAAAGGTTTTGCCATCTTATTTGGACTCATATCGAGGCATACCAAGCATATACATAAGATAAATTTGAAAATTTTCATAAATTCTACTTCAAATTTATGACATAGAAGTAATGCTAACATTAATTCATGAACATTTAATGTTGAAAATAGAAAATAGGGCAAAACACATAACCCATTTCTCCATAATTATCTTGTAACCCAAATGGTAGTTACAAGGTATCATGTAACCAGCTGTTCACATGTTAGCCCTATGTCAGGCTATTAAATCCCTATCTTCCACAAATACTAATCCCTTGTTTGATGCTCGGTTCAAATCCCCTATTTGGAAGCATATCTATCAGTACGGGTCAAGGAATTCTATTACGCCCAATCTCAGTTTGAATCAGAGCCAACTGTGGGACTGGATGACTTCCTCTTTGCTTGATGTAGATTGGATTGTTTGTGGAGACTTTCATAGTAAATACATCTTGATGCAGATTGGATTATTGGTGGAGACTTTCGCAGTAAAGACATCTTAATTTCTAGCATAGTCAATTTTCAGTACTTTCCCTAAACCTCGAATTATCACTCGCCTCTTTCCTTCCAATTATGGATGAGGCTCTTCTCAATCAATGCCATCACGTATGTAGAGGCTCGCACCCTTCTCAGACACTTTGTTGGGTGACGTTCTTGTGAAAGGTTGGACCTTCCTGAGTTCAAGTCAAGGTCCAACCCAACCTTTTATTATGTTATAGGGTAGCTCGTGGTTAGGAATGGTCTTAAGAGAGCTAGCCCAAATTGATCCTGGTATAGACTTCCCATAGTGTTCGGTCGGGGCATTCACAAAGTTGGGACGGCTAACAACGACGATATGACACTAGATAGGAGGTACGTTCAAGCATGCCATCCATTCTATACATTCCATCCAATTTAAGCCATTACAGAAAGACGTAAGACGTTCACTGAATAAGTCTAGATGTAACAAGTCTGTTGACATGAAATAAGTGTTCTCCGAAGGGAATATGGCTAACATTACTGAAACTGTCCCTGTTAACATCTTTATAAATCTTATAGAATAGAAAACAACATATTTATAGGAGCAGATTGTTCACCTCCAAAAATTGACACGTACACCATTTTCAAAGAGTTTCGTTGTGTGTTTTCCTAAACTTACAAAGATAAGCCAGTCATCAATCTGGTGAGAAAATTATGCTTTCGGGTCACATACCACCTCTTATCGAATCAACGTATCTATTAAGCTGACTGGGTGGGTGAGCGCTTGTGGCTGGTGTTAGCTTGTTTGTTCCCTTCCTGTCGCTCTAGTTGGTCCACTGATAATTCCTATCACTGCTAGTCTACCAGCCATGACGTGAAAGATACCTCTTACACACTGTCAAGAATAATACATCAGTCATTGGTGGATCAAACTGATAGCAATGCCTCACTAACTCCTTATAACAATGGGTTCAATACTAATGAACGCTGAAACCATTAGTCCATCATATTCAATCACTACTGTAAGGTGACAACTTAAATGATTAGGCAACATACTCATGGAAACACAGAGCTCTGAAACACATATATTGTACTAAACTACCCCTATATAAATCCGTGGAATTTCTAAGAAATTCGAGATGCATAGTTTGGCTTACCCCAACTAAAACATATATGGAATTATGCACAACTAAAATATATCTGGAATCATGCACAATTAATGACATTCCTCTTCCATTTCGACTTCTCTGACATTCAATGTGAAGACCAGAAGATCTTTTATAGGAGATCATATAGGTTGGTCAGTGAGCATCATGATCTTAACCGTTGGGAGATTGGGCTTAATGCGGTGAATCCCTAACTTAAGTCAAAATTTTCCTAGCCTGCAACATTAAATCATGGACCACTGTGGTGACACATGGAGCACTGGAGGACTCACACTTCCAACTGTGAAAGATTGGAACTTGCAGCCGTGAAATATTGGAACTTGTGCTGGTTGTTGTGGCTTCTTTCAATCCCTGGAACATGTGAAATCTATACACGGTCCTTCTGACAAATCTTTTCTTATTATTTGAATTTTACTTTATTGATTATTTATTTTACTTTTTAATATTTTTTTAAAGTAACATGTAGCCGGATAGAAATATCGCTCGGACATTCATTTCCTCGGACTTTAGTGTGGATGACCTACATATTCTTGTCCATGCTTTATCCTATGTGTAAAAAGTTATCCTTAATGTTTATCATTTTCCACCGTTCAAATGCAGCTTAATAATCAATGGAGTAAAATATGAATTCCAAAAGTATGTAATGAATGTTACAACCCAGGCAGCGGTAGAAGATCTACTCATTCAGGGTTTACTTCCGCAGTTTGAATTAAATTTGAAATCTATGCAAATGTTTAAAGTGTTTATTAAGGATATGGAAAAAATTGATTTAATTTTTTAGTTTACATTCCTTTTGATTTTACCTGATATGGAAATATATTTAGCTTATTTGTTTTGGATATCTGTTTATTTATCTATTGAATATAAGGAGTGGTTGCAATGTTACTTGGGAGCGGAGCGGGAGCGGGAGCGGAAGCGGGAGTGGGAGCGACCATTTTCAGAAGCTCCCGGTTTGGGAGCGAATCCCGGAGCGATTTTTTAAAAATATATATATTTTTTATATTTTTTATTTTTGATACATATATGTCAACAAAAACATGTAGAATGATGAATTAGATATAAAAAACATAAAAAAGCATAGATTGAACCATATAACAACAATCATCTAGAAGTTATAATCTTCATCAACCACGTCCGCAAGTTAGTAACATAGTAACATACAACATATTGAGTCTCATGATTCATCAATCTTAAAGTTTCAAGCTTTCAAAATTCAATATATAACATTTATCATCATTGATCACCAAAGTTGTACTTGTAAGCTAAGTGTAACCATTACAACAAATAATATCTAACATGAAATGAAATGTTATAAAATGAAACGAAATGAAACAACTTTCAACTTTCATGAAGCATCATATTCATAATTCATTACTAATGAGTTATAATTGCCAACTTCAAACTTAAATTGTCATATATTGTTTAAAAAAATATCATAATAAATATGAAAGAGTCAATAGTTATAAAAGCTACTAGAAACTAGAGAAGAGAAGTAAATCTATTATCTATTTCTTATGCTTGGGCCTCTTGCACCACGAGAATGTCTAATTTTTTAGTCTTGTTGCAAAATCAGGATCTTTGTCATTAATATCACCCTCCAAGCATTAATATCCAGAGGTATCTTTGTCATTACCTTTGTATCTGTATAGGGATCTTTGTCATTAATATCACCCTCTAAGCATTAACATAAGATAGAAAAACCATAGCATGTCAAGTCAAGATTTTGTTTGAGTGATGCGTACATTTTTAGAAGGGTCATGATAGAGGAGTTCGACAACCAATGTCACTAACATCAAGGTACATAGAGGGATTGGTACTCTTGATTAAATATGAGTTCCATACCCTAATACATGACAAAATTCAATGGAAACATTGCAATCCCCCAATCCTGAAATCCTGAAAAACTGATAAGTCTGCTGGATTTTGAATGAAATCTAAAATTCTACTTTCTCCATATGAAATCCAATGAGGACGAAACCACTCTCAAACATCCTGAGTCATTTCATGGTAATGTTAAAAATTTAAGTAAAAGGATGAAAATGAAAATTAAAGAAAATGTCACTTTTACTTTAAGAATTTAACATTACCATGAATAGCATATCAATACTAGGGCCTAGACTTGATCATTAAGTTGCCCCACTCAAAAACTATTTGTTTCTTTAAAAAAAATTGCATTTCGAACATTACTACAAAAAAAAAAAGGCAAAAAAGGCAAAACGCTCCCGAAAACGCTCCCGAAAAGGCAGGGAGCGAAATTTTTTTTTAGGGAGCGCGCTCCCGAAATCGGGAGCGATTTCGGGAGCGCGCTCCCGACCCGCTCCCGCCCGGAGCGCGGATCGGGAGCGGGAGCGAGGGGGGGCGGGGGCGCTCCCCCGCAACACTGAGTGGTTGTAAACTTCTTTAATTATAATCTTTGGTAGGAGACCAGACTATCCAAACATGTTCTTGATTAGTTGGGTCAAAAAGAGATTGGATTTTCCTATTTATAATTTTACAATGGAGGGATATGCACATTGTCCCACCTTCACTGCCACTGTATAGATTAATGGGGCCTGTTATACTAGAGGCCCAACAAAGAGTAAGGAGTCAAAAATAAAAGTTCCATGTGAAGCAATTTAGGCTATTGAACCCCAGTATTGTGAGTTTTTGTAGATGGAAAACAAACTGTTTCCATTCTCGTTAGTTATTTTGAGGTACTATGCAATATCCTCACTTGCCTCCTACTCTTAACAATATCAATTGTTGACAATTCATCGGAATCTCATTTCAAGGAATCCTTTCTCCGTTGTTGAACTTAATTCTGAAAGCACAGATTCTGGACATTCACCTCGAGAATGCGATGTGATCCAATCTAAATTGAAGATGCAAATTGATAACATGTTCAATAATCAGCTACTGGCAGTAAATGAGTCTGAAATTAGTCAAGAGAAGTTTACTGTTGAGAATGTCGTTACTGTTGAAAAAGTTTAGAAATTATACATGTGGACAACCTAGCTATTGTTGAAAAAGTGTTAAATTTGGAGACCCCTATGGAGTTAAACAAAATCTAAATGAACCAAAAGAATTAGATCACAAGAAGCCTCCCCAGAATGCTGAAGGTGAGGCACTACCAAAGATCTACTTAAGCAGGGTACATTTATATGGCTTCAAGTGAGTTTAAAGTCTACTTAAATCCTCTATTGAAAATACCTATTTTATTTTCCATTTCTTTTCATTTTCACTGGTTCAAAACTCTATTTATTTATTTTTTTTCTTAGATATATTTATTTATCTATTGAATATAATGGGTTGTTGTCAACTCAACTTAATTATATTCTCTATCTACCAAGCAAGAGAGTAGTCTATCTAAAAATGTTCTTAATCAACTGGCTCAAAAGAAGAAGTTGTCTCCTCCTATTTATCATTTTACAAGGGAGAGATATGCACATTTTCGTTGACAGTGCAGATTAATGGGGCCTCTTCAGTGGAGGCCCAACAAAGAGTAAAAAGGAGGCTACAAGTAAAGCTGCATGTGAAGCAATTCGGGCAATTGAGCTTCAGTGTTGTTAGTTTTGTAAACATAAAACAAATTGTTTCCATTTTCCTTATTACTAAGTAATATGTAATATCCTTATTTTCCTTTTACTTCGAACAATATTAGTTGTTGCTTATTCATTTGGAATATCATTTTAGGGAATTATTTCTCATTTGTTGAGCTTCACTTTAAAACAACTATAAAAAGTGATTTTGGGCATCCAACTAGAGAATGCAATGTGATCCAGTCTGATTTGAAGATGCCAGTTGATAACCTGACTTCTATTAATCAACTATTGGGAGAAACTAATTGTGAAATTAAGACTGAGAAGTTAACTGTTGAGTCTGCATCTATTGTTGAAAAAAAGTTCAGAAATGATAAATGTGGATGACCCAAGTGAAGTTAGATAGCTTCTTAAAAAGAAAAGGTGAATGATGTATTTGAATCTGAAAATAGTGTCTCAAATATAAACCAGAAAAATTTAGTAGTGGCAAAGCAACCTCATAACCAGCTTAAGCAAGATCATTTTCGGGCACAAGTAGGGCAACTGAAACAACAAATCGGAGATTTCCATCAAGATAAACAAAATGGATGCAAGGAGATTGAAGTAAAGGAGTAAAGAAGTCAGAAATTCAGTTTCAGAGAGTCCATTAACGAGAGAATTAAGTTCTAAAATTCATTTCTTCAAAGTTTATGAAGTCGTTTTCAGAAAGTACGTTGGTGAGAGAAGCAAGTTCTAGAATTCATTTCTTCAAAGTTTAGGATATACTCCCCTTCATTTACCTACTATTGCAGTTTCTCAATGTATAATATGAATAACTTGTAGGACAAAGAGGAGCCTTACTTCACCACATTGTCATTGTTAAAGCTTCCTGACATGCCACCTTGGGTCTTGGCTTCAGCCTTGACCTGCAAATACAGTCTATTTACCTATTCTCTCCATTCTGTTGGGACTGCTGACTCTAAGAGATTTTCCCATAATTTTAATCTTGGAACTAATGTTCAACGCTTTCTTGAAGTCTACAAATCATGAAAAAAATTTCTTTTCCATTCCACATTTTCTCTACCATGCTTCTTAGAGTGACACCACATTGCTCTGAATGTTGCTTGGCCTTTCGCCAACTATTTTGTTATATACAGAGAGAGATTCAATAATTTTTTAAAGACCCTTTTGGCATGGTATCAAAGAATTCTTATGTTTTTTTTATTGTCTATGGTCTATGTGAAGGTACGGAGAGAGATCTAATAATTTTTAAGAGCCTTTTGGCATGGTATCAAGTTATACTTATGTCTTTTTTTTGTGTTGTCTATGTGAAGCCGGGTTGTGCTAATAAATTGACAGGGAATAACATCAGTGAATCTCAGTTGGTACAAATTAAGGTAATCCTCATATATGTACTTTTGTGGTGTGTTTAGTTTTCATTCCTAGTTTTCTTGCTCTTTAATCTTATGAGTAGTTTATATGTATTAGTGGCATTATCTAATTGGCATTTGGTTCTGCGATTTTTGTGCGATTTTTGTGTTATATCTAGACATGATAATGAGTAAGAAATTAACTTATACTATTAGCATATGGGTCATATAGATGATTTTTTAACTTTCTTTGAAGAGTCGAGACTCAAGACAATTAACCTCTAACAAAAAGTGCCTATCTTGACATATTTGTTGCAAACAAGATATCTAATAGTCTAGCAGAGAATCTATTTATGCAGAGCGTTTTGTTCTAGTTGCAGTTGAATTTTGACAACATAGTCACATAGAAAGAAAGCATTAGCATCAGTAGTTTTCAGCTCATTGGAGTAACTTGCAGGAATCAACACTCTCATTGAATTTGATAGGTCAGCTAGAAATTCAATTATCCAGTCTTTTTAAGTTGCCCATAATGAAGAACAAAATAAACAAGAACAATGGTAATGGTAATAAAATGAGAGAGGAGAACTTGATTCCTCACCCAACGTTTATCGGATTAGTAGTTTTGAATTTCAATTGGTACAGAGGACATTCTAGCCAGCCTAACAGCTCCCAAACTGCATGACCTTCAAGGGTTTGGACTCATCACTTGTCGCTACATATGGGATGCAACTGCTGGAAAATTTGTACTTAATATACGAGTTGTTGACGTAGTAATGTTGACAAAAGCCAAGCCCAAGCTTTCTATGAAGCATTTCATGAAGTACACTTCCCATGTCTATGGTGTGCTCTCCATTCAACTGCAATTACTTCCTTTAAGCTCTGAATAAATTGTTGTAGACATATGCAATATAGTCATGCCAAGAACAAATGCAATTGCATTGCATTCAAGATGCAGGGAGAGATTATAATGATTCTTGTTGAAAGGATGCCTGGGGCACTTAAAAAACTGTCTGAATTCCAGTTCCTACTCTTGTGTCTGACCTGCCTTAGAAATGGCTGCCATGGATGCAAGAAGGGCTTGTTGCATGTGGAGGAAGAGGAGGGAACTAATAGATCTGGAAGGAAGAAAAAAGAGAAATTATTAACAGAGGGTGATCCCAAGGAATGGCCTATTGCTGCAATTTGTGAAATACTTGATAAATTTTCCATAATTGAAGAAAAATGTAATTGCATCTACATTCCAACCCGTACAATAGAAAATGATGAGTGCACAAAGATGTTGATTATATTTAATTTAAAACCTATCTCATAATTTGTAATCTCCAATACTTTCCATGGTTGTAGTAATGACATACATATCATTTCCTATTGCATAGGGAGGACTATGCAAAATTTGCAGAGTTTTGCTCGCTCCTCGAAGCCCTTTGCTGCATTAAGTGCTTAAGTGCCACACTAAACCTGAGGAAAATCTATGTCATTTGTTATTTCAAAATTCTAGGCAAGTAATATTTCCAGTTGAATGCATTCTATGATATAAAACATATCTAGTTCAGAGTGGTGAAGCTCTAAGGGTTTGTTTTTGTAGTATATTCATTACATGTTGAAAATGCACTATTAGTGGTTTACAACTGATGCAAAAGTTGATTGGGACAATCAATCCCACATGGGAAACAAAGAACCATGGGAAACAGAGAACCAGATCCTCTAATCGACATAGAGCATCGAGAATCCCATTCAGATCCTTAGGCTTGGAGGAGGCTCCTCTTCTTGCTATTCAGATTACAATTTCAATTTCTATGTCTATCTGACCATTTCCACATGACCAAAAATTGTTTTCCAACTTTAATTCATTTGTAAACTTGATGACGTTTGTTTGAGATGGAAAGAAAAATCTAGTTTTGGTGTTTTTGCATAGTAGTAGTTTTAACACTAGCAATACAAACAAAGTTGTCCTTCACAAGACAGGAAAGCCCATGAGGCAAGTCATAGCCTGAGACAATGTGACCCTGCCCCTGCCCCCTCCATATAATGCTTAGGCAGGGATTTGTTTCTCAGCAACTGCCCTTGTTTCAAAATGTATTACATGAAACCAAATTGAAATCTGTAATAGAAATTAAAAAGAAAAAGAATAACCTTCCGAGTGTTAAATTGAATAATAAAATTTAGTTATATAATATTTGGTTAACAATTTTATTTATAATATATAAATGGTTGTATTGCTTTAGGAATTTTTATTATGTTTAAATTGTGCAATTTTGAATATATATATTTGCAATTTTAAATTTTCAATCAAATTTTAATGAGCATAATTAAAAAATATAATTAGGAAATTTTCAAATAGGGATGAAATTGGACAGTTATTGAAATTTAATATTCTTATCAAATATAATAAAAAATGGATTTTTCTTTAGTGCAACTTTTTGGAGTTTCCGGTGTCGGAATCCAGCGGAAACATTTGAGGTGAAATCTTGATTTGTGTTATTTAAACTAGATTTTTTTACTGTATATATGGATTCAACACCTTGAAAAACCCCTAAGGCACTTCTATTATGCAGGGTTACACATAAAACTTGTGATTTCAATGAATACCTGCCTGATTTTAGAGAAATTAGACTCGAAAAATCCACCAGAAAAACTTCCAAAAAGCCACACTAAAGACAACTCAATAAAAACTTATATGAGGCAGTGTTACACAACATTTTGTCACTGCCCTTGTACTCCCCGTCCATGATCCTAGAGGACCTCTATAGTGAACCCTACATGCTTTCCCATCATGAAGAAACTGCCAATATGTACCTCTTCATGAGCAGAATAATTCCCCTTTGCATCATTTCCCAAGAATCTTCCTTTTATCCTAGTTTAAGAGATGGGCACTACTGACCAGTTTCCTCCTCGCGCCGATTTGCAGAGATTAAAACTAGCCTTGGCATCGTACGAAGCGACTGAACCCTTTTCCAGTCACGCCAAACCTCTTTTGGCAAATTTTTTAAATATGGAGTCAAAGATTCTAGCTCTAGAAGCTTCGTAATGGAAGTCTGGTAAATGGTTGGGCTGGATGGAGCTGAAAAAATCAGTTGGGCTCTTTTCCCCTATTAGGATGGAACAAATTCAAGACATAAGACCTTCTCCCATAATGAGAGGAACCATCTCCCATCTATCCAAGCTATATAAACCTCTCTTTTCCCAAGCTAAACTAGTTTTGGAGTGAGTTTGAATGATCAGCAAGACATCTATAGCTTGTAGCTTTCTAGTGTATGTTTGAGGGAGAATAGTGTGTTTTGGTTTGGTTTGAGATTAGAGGGAAGAGGCATTAAATTTTTTATTGTTGGGGCTATCCATGAGATGCTAGCAGAAGTATGGGAACCTGGATACGTTGGAGGAGACCAGCAACGTCAAGGCATTGGTTGTAATCTCTTTCTGATTTATATGAATACAAATATTGATTGATTTACTACATGAAGTGTTATTTTACATCTTTACGGCTTAATGTTTCTTGACTTATTAAGTAGGCTTAATAAAAAATTATATGCATCACATTTGTTATTGTTGTTTGTTTGCTTGTTTTAGGTATTCGAAGGAAGGAAACAAACCATAGCTAGAGAGAGGAAGCAGGATCATCACCAGGCAGAATAATGTTCTAAGAGGTAGGCCCTCTTAATTGATTATAGCTTAACGAGATTTTCCATAGATTGTTTGTTTGTGGCTAAACCCACTCTCTCGGGCTAGAGGAATTGTTTGTGTCCGCACTGAGAATTTACCTACACCACAAATTGGTGACTCCACTTGGGAGCCAATCCTTCTATTTGATTGATTGTCGTTTCATGGTTTTGTGTGAAATTTTATAGTGTCACCATTTCCCTTTAGTTTTCTCTCCTTTCCCTGGTTTACTGCTCTGAGTCTGAAATTTAGAGTGGCAGGTTTGGATTTGGCCTCTGATTTTTTTTTTCTTGAATCCCTCGCTCAGTGCTCTTTTTGGCGAAATAGTTGCGGTGATCAGGCCTATCAATGCTAGTTGTAGTCTGGCCAGTCGCACCAGTCGTGCTCATCAACGCTTCTTGTCAGTTATGCAGTCGCTCCGATTCCTGTAGGTGAAGATCAGGGTTTCACATGGATCATAACCAGTGTGTCTTGTCCTCTTAATTTCTGCCTCTTAGCTTGTTTTGCATGTGTTCTCCCTCTCTGGAAAGCTTCAATGGCTTGGTTTGTGTACTTATTTGGTTTGCTTATTTTACTTGATATTTTAAGTCTTTGGATGGTTTGTGGCCTTAGGGCATCTAGGTTGTCATCCATTCAGCTGTTTGTGTGCTCAGCAAGTCAAGTTGTTGGTTCGCTACTCCATGCATTTTTGTTGTTTAGTCCTTTTATCGCTTTGATTTCAATTAAACAAGTTTGAAAAGTTTAGTTTGTTCTTCTCTTGATTAAGCATCTCTTTTCGGGTATATATTACATTTCTTGTCTTGTTCTTGATTGAATTGTTGCATCATTGGTTTGGAAGGAATTCTCTTTTTGTGATTTCCATTTGATTGATGTTTATTCTTTTGAAAAAAATTTCATTGAAGTGTTTGTGAAAGATTCATTTTATCATTTCATTGAAAAATACATAATTGTAGCTTGCTAAATCAATATGTTACATTAGTTAGCATCATCGAAGAGAAGAGTTACATCATCATTTGTATTTGAAAAGAAATGAATTCTCTTTACTGTTAAAAGGACTAATTGAATTGCATTTGATAGGAAGATTTAGTGCATTTAGGAGATTTATTAGAGAAAGATTTCATTCTTTGATTGTTGCATTGATTTTGTGTTCCCTATCTCTCAATTAGTGTTAACTTTCATCAAGGACAAAGATCTCTTTTCTCATATAGTTGCATGTAGAAGTTTTGTCAAATGACAGTGGTAGGGCCTTGTAATTGAGACTAATTCAAGATCAATCGTTAAAATTTATCGAATTAACCTAGGGAAGCATTGAAACTTAACAGTTACGTTTAGAGGTCTAGGCTAGAGACGTGTTCCGGCGTCTTAAAAACTAGCAGTTGTCGTTCGGTTCGGCACTAGACAGCGCTAGTACAGACTTGTGCTCCCCGTACCGTCATGTATATAAAGGGAGACCCCACTAGGTCTGCAATTCTTTATGCATAGGAAGCCGAGTCTTCCACCTTGTAAACGTGATACATTAAACACAACATCCAGGGATATTGCCTTCTTGTACTTTTTAGTTCATCGGGAGGTATTCTACAGTTCATTGTTACCTGGCAATCCTTTAGCCTAGATTATCCTGAGTAGTCATTTCAATCTTTGTGACTCTTTAAATTTAAAAGATCAGCGAGCACTTGTTGTTTCGGACTTGTTAACTCCGAAAGCGACTAGAGTCACCTTTCGCCCTTTTCTCCACTCTTAAAATATGAAACGGAAAAGTTTTCCTTCAGTGTCTAAAAATTAACTACCCATGAAATATTCCTAGTTAAAGTTATCTTCCTTAGCATTTATTTAAAGGTAGATTCCAATGGAAACATTTCCAGAGTATACCAGTCAAGGATTCCCCTTGGATGGGAATCCTTGTCTTTTTCCTTGGTTTGGAAATGCTAGTGCTCTTTATATGGAAACCTTGTCCCTCCTTGGGTTAACCATTGGTTTACCTATTTGGTTATTTTTGACCTCAGTGGTCCTGAGCACCCCAACTCCTGCCCATCCATCTCCTTCATTTGAACCGCATCACATTGATTCTAAGGTTGACCTCTAACCTTCTTCCCCTATTTCTTCACCTTCCTCTTCTACTTCGCCGAGTGAAAGTTTGAAATCCAGTAACCAGGAGGCTAAGAAAAAGAAGAAGAAGAAGACGAAGAAGAAGAAGTCGAATAAAGGAGAGGCCAACCGTGCAGTTGTGACTCCAAATGCACCTCCTGTCGACAAACCTTCTGATCCTCCAAGAAAGGTAAAATTCCCTTGTAGTCTATGTAAGTGTTACCATCTCCTTTGAGATTGTCTTGGAATTCCCAGAGTCTTAGAGGTATGGTCTCAAGACTTGAATCAACCATCCCGTCAACCTCTGTAGATCATATCAATGCTACACCTTCAACTAATGATGGTAAGAAGAAGGGAAAGATTAGATTCCCCTGTCAATTATGTGAAGGGAAGCATATTCTTCACCTTTGTCCTCTTATGGATAAAGCTTCCAAAGTTTTGGAAAACCTTATAGCTCCTCAACCCCAACTTCCTGTTGGTTATTAGAGGCTTTCTTATAACCATCTCCTAGTTGGTAAAGAGAATAAATTGGATTCATCTCTTTCCCATCATGATCTTCTTGAGAATGGCACGCTTGTATTTGTTCCCAACCAACCATTGGTTGAAAAGAGTGTCGACTTAGCTCCACCTTCAGTTGTTCACTCTGTTCTCGAAGAGAGTGGTGGTCATACTACTCATGTTCTTCTCGTCCCCTTAGATTCTCATGAATCGAAGAGTGACCCTCCCATCTCGGTTGTTCAGGAGAGTCCTTCTCCTATTCGTGCAAATCATGGGGGAAATCATATGATACCCCCACCAAGTAGTTATGTCATCTCTTTTGATTGGACTCAATTGACTGCTTTCCACCTCCCATCTTATGTGCCTTTCCAGATCACAGAAGCCTATAATATGGTAGTACATGACACTATATTAGATGAAGGCATGCTTGTTAGCATCATGCCTTCTACTACTTGGCAAGATTTGGGCTCCCCACAGCTTATTCCTGTCACTCAGAATCAGTTGGCTTTTAACAGAGGAACCAGCCAACCCTTGGGGGTCCTTTCGAAGTTCCCTATTACTTTGGGAGGAAATATTGTCTATATAGACGTGATGGTAGTCCAAGGTCCCTTAGATTTCAATCTTCTCCTTGGATGCGACTATGTTTATGTCATGGGAAGCCCTTGTTTCTTCGATTTTTCGTGTGGTTTGTTTTCCACACGAAGGGAGAATTGTGACCATTGATCAATTGTCGTTCATTGGTCCCCAAGTGCCTCCTTTGAAACCATCGTCCCCTATTGGTACTTCTTTGCAAGAAGTACCTTTGCCACCCTAGGTCAATTATGTGGCTACCCGTTTCGTCTCCACATATGCTGATGATCACACAGATGGTATAGTACATTATGTACTAGGGGCATTGGAACCTGATCTATCCTTTGTACGAGTTGGCATGTGTTTCACCCAAAACGTAGTTCTCCCGTCCAATGAGGACCTCTTGAGAGCCTTGTTCTCGTATGGTCCATGAATAGATGAGTCTCGAGGATATTTTTTTCTTATATCAACCTCGTTAAAAAATGAAACAAATGTCATGAGGATAGTTCCTAGTCCTGTATCAACCTCGTTAAAAAGTGAAACAAAGTGTGAGCATAGTTCCTTATCTTTTGTCAAGCTCGTTAGAAAATGAGTCAAGGAGTCTGAGGACAGTTTCTTCCTATATCAACCTCGTCCAAAATGAAACAAATGTCTGAGGATAGTTCTTTTACTATGTCAACCTCGTTAAAAAAATGAAATAACTCCCTTTTCCAAATCGAATCTTTGATTAAGATCTCGTAAAATCCTAGTCGAGTCTTTCCTGGATCTTGAGAGTGAACCTTCATTCCATCCACCTTGCTAAATGAAATGAAGCTTGGGGGGCATGTACCTCGAATTGAGTCATTATGATGGGGGCACGCAAACTTAACTCAAGCATAATTTTTCGTTTCAAGCTTCTGTAAAAATGAAACCGAATCCAAGCATAGTTTTTCGTTTCAATCTTGTGTAAACATGAAATGGAATCCAAGCATAGTTTTTCATTTCAAGCTTGTGTAAACATGAAACTGAATTCAAGCAAAGTTCCCCATGGTTCAAGCTTGTGTAAAATGAACCCATGCCCAATTTACATCTCGTGATTGCCATTTTTATTAGCTAATTTTTGCTAGATGAGCCTTGGTTGTTTCATTCCATCGCCACCATCTCTTTGACCAATCATATGCTTTCACTTGGTTGTTTTTTCCTTTCCTGAGGAACTGCAGCAATGAGTGGTTTTATTAGCCATCCTCTTGACCATTACATGTTTTGAGTAGTTCCCTCATAACCGGAACCAGTTGCTACCCTTTATACCACTCGTTCCTCTAGGACGAGTCACCTTTAAGATCTTTTTTGACTCATAAAAAATGAAAGATTGCCAATAATTTTTCACTTTTTGACTCATTAAAGTAAATAAAAATGGGGAGTCTACTTTTAGCTCCTTTCCGACTCTTAAAACACGAAAAGATTGTTGATCTTTTGTTGTTTTTGAACTCGTTAAACTTTGTGAAACATCGTTTACTGAGTATACGTTTACCCCTTTTTCGGAATGGGTCAAACTATTTACGAAAAATGTACTCCTTGACTGAAATGGTCAAGTGGTTCTCTCAAGCATCGTTTTCTACCTTTTTGGGCTCGAGAGACACAAATGTACGAAAAGGGACCATGTGGAGATTTCTTTTCCATGTCTTTTTAAAACTCTTTAAACATGAAAAATACACCGAGTTACCCCTTTGTCGGACTTGTTAAAACATTCAACGACATTAGATTCTTCACCATGACAGACATGAGCTTCTCCTTCCTAGGGTTCATTAAACTTACTAGGCCGGATTCGTACGAAGGATGAACTTACAGTGAAAACACATGCTATCCCCTTCAAGCTTGTGATAAAAAATAATTGGGGTACCTGCCAGAAACGGTGGGGGAAAATTGGAAATCCCATTAGTCGTGTTAGTCATGGAAATCCTACTTTGACTCCCATCCATCTAAGCTATATAAACCTCTCTTTTCCCAAGCTAAACTAGTTTTGGAGTGAGTTTGAATGATCAACAAGACATCTATATCTTGTAGCTTTCTAGTGTCTGTTTGAGGGAGAATATTGTGTTTTGGTTTGGTTTGAGACTAGAGGGAAGAGGCCGTAAAACTTCTATTGTTGGGGCAATCCATGAGATGCTAGTAGAAGTGTGGGAACCCGAATATGTAGGAGGAGACCAGCAACGTCAAGGCATTGGTTGTAATCTCTTTCTAATTTATATGAATACAAATATTGATTGATTTCCTACATGAAGTGTTATTTTACATCTTTATGGCTTAATGTTCCTTGACCTATTAAGTAGGTTGAATACAATATTGTATGCTATCATGTTTGTTGTTGTTTGTTTGCTTGTTTCAGGTATTCAAAGGAAGGAAACGAAAGATAGCTGGAGTGAGGAAGTAGGATCATCACCAAGCGGAATAGTGTTCTAAGAGGTAGGCCCTCTTAATTGATTCTAGCTTGAGGAGATTTTCCATAGATTGTTTGTTTGTGGCTAGATCCACTCTCTCGGGCTAGAGGAATTGTTTGTGTCCGCACTGAGAATTTACCTACACCACAGGTCGTCAAGCCATCATGATGAAAACTCAAAATTGGTTATGGAGTGGTAGTTTTCCTGCCTTTTTAAGTTGTTTCGCATGTGATATTGTTATCGGCAAAATGGTAATGTTCAAGTTTTAAAGTTGCCAAAAAAATATAGAGTTTATAACATTAGGGTTGTTATGGTACATTTTCTTATTTCAGATTTTCATAACACATTTTTCTTTCTGGCTCTTACTATTTTAACTTGTTTTTGAAAAATTTCAAATAATATTTCCCAAATTACTAAGAATTTCTATCCCAAATTTTGATGGTACATATTTCATTTTTCTTTCATCATTTTATTTAATTGGTTTGTAAAAATTTCCTAGCCATGCATTTAAAGTTGAATATAATTAAGTTAATTTTACAAATAAAATTATATAACTTAAAAGAAATAAAACACATTTAAAATATGGTGATTAAGTTATAATTGATTGTTAATGAATTGAATCATTTTTTATCTATTTGTTTTACTACAAATTTTGTTATGAGTTATTGGCTTCCAAAATTTGAGATTGCACAGATGTAAGGCATCATTCATAGTATTGCACTTTTGGAAAGTCAATTCCCGACTCAACTTATTTGTTAGTGAATCCTTGTAGCCTACTTTTATTTTGTAATCTCTTGTTTTGTAATTAAGCATTTAGGGAGTTCATAAATGTTGTTATTTTCCATAAAGATATTTCAATTATGGAAAAGAACTTATGATTAGAAGTGAGTTTTCCCAATTCTACAGAAAAATAGGAATATGCATGAGTAGACATGGCTTCCCAATATATAGGAACTAGATCACAATCTTAAGATAATAACAATAACCTAACAAAAAAGTACTTGACTTTATATTCCTCTATTTTTTTTATTGAAATTTATGCACAAGTATCATAGTGTTTCTCTTTGCTTGTATTCTTGTTGTGTAGTAGGTTATAAAAAACAAAGAAAAATAATGAAATGTCCAAGAAGTGAAGATGGTTTTATACCCTTTATATACAATGAATTTTTATAAGAATTAAACATAATCCTTCAAAAATCATAGTTTGACATTTTCGCACAAATGTTGCTTAGGATCTTCATCTATTTATTCAATCAAAACTAAGAAACCAAGTTGTAAATAAGGCTATTAAGGGAGATCCACATTTTTAGAAAATTATGCTTTTATATTCTTCATCTACAACAAATCATTACAAGATTTAAGAACAAAAAATGGTCATTAGAAATGGATATTTTTTCCACTATTTCCCAAGTGTTGAAACATATTTTGATATCTATCTCTATCAAAATTGACAAAGCAACGTCAAAATCAAGGACATTAAAGGAGGGCCATCATTTTAGAAATTTTAAATAGAGGGACATGAAGAGATTGAAGCATCCAACAAGTGAAAAAACTAAATCTAGCAAGCTAGCTTTAGAGTGAATAATAATGAGTGGGAAATATTATATTCAAACTCGTTATTTCCTTACCATTTTTTTTTCCTGGGGTTATTTTTTGCAATATAGTTTTCATTTGATTCTTTTAGTTTTATTTCACTTGTAATAATTTTTAACATGGTCATAATTTTTTTACTAATAATGATATCAACATTTTTTAATACAAATATTTGGAAGAAAAAGTACTTAAATAACAAAATATTTGATTTTATTGTTTAAAAGGAATATCTAATGTACAACTATTATTTGGTCTTAATACAAAGAGTTAGAAGAAAAAGTAATAATATCCACTATTAACACAAAAAAATTGACTCTCTAAACTAATTATCTTATGCATGATTAGATATTATAAGGTGATGAAAATTCTATATATCAATTATTCTTTAATAAATAACAAATATTTAATTTCAATATTTAAAAGGAATATTTAATATATGAATGTTATTTGAAAATGAGACCATCCATGAACGACAATATATGATTTATCAAATTTATCAAACAAATAAAATTTTAGTACCATATATTTTAAGACTATATGTATGTCAATATTAGAAATATTTTTTAATGTAGAAGTTTTAAAAAAAGATGTAAAAGTTCAAAATTGTGGTTCACTAGTAACCATTTAAACCCATAACATAAAATTTCAAAAATTGTGGTTGACTAGTACCCTTTTATGTCTTTATCCAGATGAGAACATGAACCAAGGGCATCACATCTATATTGAACTTTGATTCCTAACAATTACTAAGCAAGAACACCACTCTCTTCAACAATGTTTGGCATCATCAAAGTCAAAGCAATTGGTCTCTCATATTCATGTACATTTCAAATCATATAGTTTGAGCCTACATATGAGTTTACCTACCATCTTGTTCTGCACATCGTCATTGCAAATATTCCGATACTTGAAAGAGATTTTTTTTTTTCAAGTAGAGTAGGATAGAGGAATAAAAAAAGCAAAAAGAGGAAAACTGAGAGGAAAAAAATAAAATCTCAGGTGCAAATCTCCTTTGAGGCACTTGAGGTTGGCTCACTGATTGAAAACCTCCATGAGGTGGTTAATGGGTTGGAAAAAAGAGAGAAAAAAATAAAGGAAATAAGATCCTAGGTGAAAACATCCTATAAGGCGCCTAGGTAGACCTACTGGTTGAAAACCTCATTGATGTAGCTAGTAGGCATAAAAATAAAAAATAAAATAAAATAAAAAATAAAATAAAATAAAATAAAATATTTCCCTAGGTATCTCTCTCTGATGATTTCAAGTGCCCCCCAACCTTTTCTAGCAGTAAGAACAAGTTAGCACCAAAAGAAAAAACTGATAAAAAACATAGTCAAAGAAAGTCAAACTTAGGTTTTCACCTCCTTTGCCCGGATGATCCAACGGGACCAAGGCCATGCCAGTCCAACACCCTCATCCATTTCCAACACTCACCCATCATTCCCACATTTTTCCCATTCATTTTCATTGTTGTCCTATAACTGCTACATGAAAGTTCTGTTTTTCGACAAGATTGCCAAAATACATAGGGCATAAATTGTTTTGCCCAAATAAAAAAATATATGCATATTTTTGTCAATTTGTTTCGTGGGTATATGCATAAGGATTATGGTAACACGTGCAAGAAATTTTAACAAATTCCAGTGCATAATTTTCGATAAATTGGGCTCCATCACCTACATCCATTTTCCATTTTTCTCACGATTAGTGCATTCGTTGGGCAAGAATTTTTATGGGGAGATGGATAAGGATGATGAAAAAGTGCTCAATTTTTTTTAATTTAATCCAATCTACCGTTTGAGAGATATGGGTTAAACGAGGTTGCTACAGGATTGACACAAAGTGCTACAAGATTGTCCCAAAAGTGCTACAAGATTATGATCGGTATAAAAAGGACGAGTTTGGATATTTTTCACTAAATAATAGAGGGGGCCCCCAACAACCCCATCATCCATCCATCACACCATTTGACACTTTTCCCATCTTCATTCGCATCTTTGTCCATCAAAATCATTGTCCTTCATCCCTTTTTCCACCTCATTTCATCACCACATAACTCTTTGACACTCATCAACAACTTCCTTTTGAATTATCAATATTTATTGAAGCAACATTTGGAGAAACCTTTGGTCCTAGAAAGATTTTTGTGACTACTACAGGAAGACACACATTCCTATAGCAACCTGCACATACCCTACAGGACCACATTCAAGGCACGAGATCAAGAAATCTATGCATCATGAAGCATCAAAGGACTCTGAAACTAGTTTTGGATAATTACAATGTCCTTTGCAGATTACTACAAGATCCATGTTCAAAAAATAACAACAACATTTGATCCACAATAACACATGGGTTCTGGAGGATCTGCATCATAAATCTTCAATCAACAAAAGGCACTCATAAAAATTCAAGACAATACATGAAGCAATGAAGACAACACATTGCACCTCAAGGGAAATTCAACCAGTTTGATCCATGTTCAACAACCTAATGCAAGCATAAAAATGTCAAAACATGATCAACAACACATCAACACGAGCATCATCAGGTAGGCTCTAGTATGCACATTCCTAATCCTTCCTTTCGAGCACATCTTAGTTTAAAAAGTGTTATCAACACATCAAAAAATGATTTTATAAGATAAGAATGGGTCAATGGTCTCGACCACATTTGATAGTTAACTACAATTGTCTCCCTTTTTCCAATCATGCATTTGGAAAAGGAGGTGATGACTAAAAAGGGTGGGACAATGTGGTAGGTGTGGGCAAACTCATATAGCACACTGGGCTAACCACCCAACCACCAATAACTTAAGTGTGATCGAGCCTCATTTAACACATAAAAAAAATCTTATTTTAAGCTAATGAGTCCCAACATTGGTGTTGGAAGAAAAGCTACTCGACATATTAATTTCATAGACTACTATAGAGGAGCTACATGACCTGGAAAGTGTTGCTACAGGCTTAAGACAGACTGCTAGAGGATCAAGACAAACTACTACAGGATAAGACAATGTGCTATAGGATCATTTCCTGGTGCTACAAGAAAGTCTATTGAGTTGTAAAAGAGCTTGGTTTTGAGCAATTTCTCCCCCAAAACTAAGAATTTCAAAGAAGCCTGGAAGGGGGGGGGGGATAAATACTTGATCTCTCACCTCTTACAAATAAAACATCTGTGAAATTTTGCAAAATTCCTCCACTAACATCCTCCAGTAGAACCCTAAGAATACAAAAAATTGAAGTGTGCAGTTTTCTTGTGAGTATGAGAATTATGATCGTAGAATAAATTTGTTTTGAAATTGAAGTACCATTTTTCACCTCACTCATCAATAGGAAGAACTCCTCCTCCTCCTGCCATAAGTTGAAATCCTATGTTGCTCTCAAATTGATAATTGGTAGAAGGGTACAGTTGCATAAACTTTGAGAACACATTCAACACCCTATGGCATAATTTTTTTTTGTTGACATGGATAGAGGAGATTTTCTAGAATCACAAGGTAAAATCCTATTGGAACTTGAAGAGACAACTAGATATGGTTCTGCAAAAGAGGAAGAGGAATAATATGATGGCATAGAGAGAAAGAGGAGGCTAAAACAAAGGAAAAAAAATGCCAAAGGAGAAATCAAAAGAGGAGATAAAAGGAGGAGAAAAAGGGGAACAAGGAGCCTCCAAGATCATTGAAAAAACCTCTATACCTTAGAGAAGAAGGAGAAAAGAACAACAAGCTAGTGTTTATGAGGGAAATATTCAAAAAGAAATGGTTGCCACTTTGGCAGCCCTGGGCGCACCAACTAACCCTAAGGAAAGGAATCCAAAGCAAGTTCCTTTGTAATTGAAAATAAGGATAAGCACTAGACTCAAGCAAGGGAAGCCTCAACTTCCCTCAACAACCACTATCACAACTAAGAAATTATCCAATCACCTAAAGGAAGTATTAGGGGGAAATAAGAAGCAAATTGATGGAGTAACCTCCCTCCAAGCAAAGGGGAAGTATCCCCAAGCCTCATAGAGAAATATAGATACTAGAGGATCCAAGACTAACCAACTATAAGAGGATTTTTCCCTATGACACAAAGGTATAGAAGTGCTACATGATCATAACAATATGCTACATGATACTTTGTGTTTCTACAAGTTGAATCCGAGGACGTTTTGAGGGTTCCAAATGTGGAAAAATGGTGGAAAAAGGTAGCAGGAGGCTAGAAAATGATCTGGAAGACCTTGCCAAACCTAGAGATCTCAAGGACTCCATCTTGCACTAGGTGGGAAAGACAAACTAATGGTCTCACGCAAAACTATGATTTTTTTGTTCATAGATAGTTTGGAACTATGAGTGAAAATTAAATGAGGGTGTCAAGAGAGAGGGTGTGAATGCAATGTAGATGATGCCACTTTGACCTACAAGCCAACAAATTTCACTTGGAAAGAGAAAAGTTCAATTTTTGCGCTTGAAATAATGCTAAACAGATGCATGAAAAGAACAACTATACTTTTGTGCTTTTCCTTGTAGAACCTACAATGAAGCTTCTTAAGATAAATGATCGAGAAATGTACAAGAGAGAGGCTAATAGGGTTATGAATGAGGTACAATTAGGTGACTAAGTTTCTCCAAAGTAGGGGGTATTTTGGGCCTCTAATTTAGGTACAAATTAAGGTCCATATGACCATCATTTATCACATTTAACCTACCTTTTTGTGTTTGATTACATATTTTTACCTGTCACTGCTTTTACGCTAATAATCCTCTTGTCACTACTTTTACAATATAGTTTTATAAATTGGTGCTAACAATGAAACTGACAGTGCCTCAAAACTATTAAAAAAAAATTCAATAAACTCAAAATGTGAAATAGTGTAAGAGAGAGAGAATAGAATAGAGCTCAAACCAAAATTGACAAAAGGCTGTGAACTAATCCTTAGAAGCCCTTTATTATTGAGGCCTTTATTTTGTTCATTTTCCTCCATTTTTTCTTCAATTTTCCTCAGATGTAATTTTGTAACCTTTCATCTTCATTTTCTCCTATTTCCCTTTATTTCATAAACAAAATTCCAATAAATACCTCTTTGCCTTTACCATTTCCTTTGCCAATATCCATAGCCATAAATTAATCAAAAGCGATACCCATCACTATGTTTTGCCTAACATTCAGCGTGGAATACATGTCCTGTGGCCTTGGTCTTATTTTTCCTTTATTAACTTTATTACATAGATTTTTAACCGGGGTTGTTACAATGCATATCTTCCCTATGTGCACATCTTTCGTATATACACACATACAGAAGTTACATACATATGAAAGATATACGCATATATAGAAACTGTTTGACTTCTATATATGCATATTTTTCTTATCTGTGCATGTCTTTCATATATGCGCATATCTTCTGTATATGCACATCTTCCATATATGTGCATATTTTTTGTATATGCGTATATATGGAATACATGCACATATACGAAAGTTGTGCATATACGCATATATGGAAGTTGCACATATACGATAGATGCACATATACAAGATATGTACATATACAAAAGTTATGGATATAAAAAATTTGTTCTTACACGAAAGTTATGCATATATGGAGGTTTTTGTATATGCATATTAAGAAAATTGTACAATACTTCTGTATATGCGTAGCTTTGGTATATGTGTATAGAAGGAATTTGTGCATATATGAAAGATATGCATATATATGGAAGTTGCACATGTATAGAATATATGTGCATATATATAAGTTGCACATATATGGAATATATGCACATATATGGAAGTTGTGCATATACGAAAGTTCTACAAAACTTCAGCCTTTGTATAGGCGTAAATTTCGTATATGTGTATATCTTCCGTATATGTGAAAACGAATATGCGCATAAACATAAGTTGTGCATAATACAAAAATTGTGCATATATGGAGACTGCTTATATACAATGGCTGAAGTTGCACATAAATTATGTATATGCACATTTCCCATCTATGCACAACTTCTATATATATGCATCTACTTCTCTATATGCACATCTTATTTATATGTGCATGTCTTCTGTATATGCACAACTTACATATATGCATATATCTTTTGTATATATGCATATCTTTAGTACATGCGCATTTACATTAGATGTGCATATACAATAGATGAGCATATACGCAACATATGTACATATACAAAAGTTATGCATATACGGGTAATATGTGCATATGCAAAAGTTGTGCATATACGAAATATATGCACATATATGGAAATTGTGAATATACAAAACATATGCACATATACAGAAGCTATGCATATATGGAGATTGACGTATATCCACCTGATATTACAAAAGTTGTGCACTTCTGTATATGTAGAACCTCTGTATATGTGCATATACAAAAGTTTTGCATATACAAAAGATGCACATATATTGAAGCATTTTCCAACCTCATGTGAAAACTTTTTCCTTGAAAAATGACTCAACCATACACCAATTTTATCCACTGTTATCTAAAAATATCTATAATTTTGTTGGTAGGGGATGCTGTGGTTCCAGGCCTTTCCTCTCACTTGAACATTTCCTTATTGATCTAGTTGGGACCCAACACACCTACTTCCTAACTTCCATGGACCTCTATTATTTAGGGATTAAGAATGTTTTAGTAAGGTTATATTCTTATTGGACTCACATTGCAATATTCATGAACCTCCTACTTCTCTCTCTTCTATCTCTTTTTTTCTTTTTAAACATGATCCATGTTTTTTTGTGAAGGTATGAATTGTTGTCTCTAGGATCCCATATTCTAGAAACATCCCTCCATCTACAGGTTTAGGTTTCCTATCTAATTAGATCTGTTTCTAAATGCAAAGAACATATATAATGGAAATTGAACATATGCATTCTTCGTGGTTAGTAGGATTTGTTGGGACAAAATTTCAATCAACATTAGTGCATTGATGAACAATAAAAATTGTTCTTCTTCAAAATGAATTTTAATTACTAGAATTTAAGATATGTTATTCACTCAATATTTTTGAATAGTGTGCAACTAAATGTCTTCCTTTTAGGGGTTGGTACACTCTTTTGATGTACTTCTTATATTTTTAATTTCCTTTTCTTAAGAGATGCCACTAGAAAAAGGAATTTGGCAGCTAGCCTTGGCTAACATGGATCACATATTTATATTCCTCCCCCTTCTTCACATAAATATTTTCCAATGTTTCCAACCTCTTATACCACATTTCTCCTTGCAAATTGCATGAAATATATACCCTTATTCGTAGTTTGGGAGACGGGGATTTATGTGAGTAGAGGTCATGCCACTCATCTCAGGGTTTCTCTATCCATCTCATTAGGGTTCCAACACACACCCATCTTAAATTCCACACATCTTCCCTCTTTTAATTTGATGTCTATTTTTAGATAGGTTATAGGCTCTTTCAGATCTCACATAATTCTTCATGAGCCTCCTATTTTTCTTTACATTTCCATTTGTAAAGATGACCCATGCTACCTTTATAGGAATAAATCCTATCCCTTGACGATACCTTCATGCTAAATTCAATGTTTATGAGCTCACCGTTACATGTTTCCACTGTGATTCTGTACACCACCATCTAAACCAATGGCTTTTCTACAAGACTGTAAGGAGAGACTAATTAATACTCCAAGTTATTAATAAGGGGCAAGACACTTGGTGAGTTTTATTTTCTCAATTGAATCTCAACAAATTTCCTAGGAAATTCATTATGGTGTCCCAATAATTAATAGCTAGGTTAAAAAATGTTGCTAATTATAAGTCAATGAATTTACAAAAAAAAATCAAGATATTCTAATATACATTTGCATATATAAGGAAAATCACATTCAACATTCAACATTTAAAGTTCTATTAACATTCAACATTTCTTGGATAGTGAGATGAAAAACAATGATTTCCCCTATTTTCCAACTTTAAGTGCATGAGAAAATTATCTATGGTAAAATGCACCGACAATCCTTTGTGTTTAGAATTAGGAGTCATTGTTGTGGTCATTGATGAATCATCTAGAAATTTATAGTTTGTTCTCAGTGGTACTACCTTCCAAGATATGATGTATGATCCTCATAGAGGTACATATCTGCTCAATGTTATAGTCATGTATTCTTTGTTTCAAAGGTATTTATCTTTTCTAGATGGCATATGAGATCAGTAGATGAATTTCAAAAATGGTTTGCAGTCTTTTTATTTCCATGTAGCATAATAGTGGGATGCACTCATTGGGCATACATCCATTAAGCACACATCTATTAGATGCACTTGGGCACACTGGGCATAGTTTAGCCATAGTCATATAATTGTTGATTGGCATTTCTATTAGTTCCACTACCATATCCCATGTCTATAACCTTGTCCCCTTCAACTCCATATCTCCAGTATCATTCTACCTTTTCCCTTTCCTAAATACAAAAATTGCATTTTTTGTTTCAAATGCTAAAGATATTTTCATTGTTTTCTCTTAAGAACTTCATAAGAGCTTTATATAAATTTTCTATAGTTACTTTCATGGAGACATGACTTTATTTTCTTGTTTGTTACATTGTTCTATAGATATACTATTATAAACTAATATGTTTTTTCTTAGTGAAGCAATGCTAAAAATATCTATGCAACAAGCATAGAATGGCTATGACTCTAACTGTCAAGTCACTTAATTACCATAGGCACAATAATAATAATAACTATTTGTTCATTATGTTTATGAATTGAGAAATACTTGAATGTTTATGTTATTCTTTTAAAAGGTTAATAGCCAATCACAATTTCGAACTTTTACATCTTTTTTTAAAACTTCTACATGAAAAAGATATTTCTAAGATTGACATACATATAAACTTAAAATAAATGGTATTAAAATTTTATTTGTGTGATGAATTTTGATAAATAATATATTCTCCTTCATGGTTTAGTTTTCAAATAACATTTGTATATCAAATATTGTTTTTAAATATTGAAATTAAATAACAATTTGTTATTTATTAGCATGATGTTACTAAAGAATAAGTGATATATATATTTTTCATCACCTTATAATATCTAATCATGTATATGATAATTAGTTTAGATAATATAACTAGTAAAACAAAATTAAAAATATTAATGTGGTTGATATGAGATATCGCCGAAGGTTTCATAAATATAACAAAAAAAACTATTGCAACATGAATAATGCCTTACTAATGCACACATTTACCTCATTAAGCATGTAGAAAAAGGTTATGGGTCAACATTATCTTAAGAAAAAAAGAAATTACACATCTTACTATAAAATAGACCATTTTTCATGAATTTTATAAATAATAATGAGGAACTTATCATGGAGGAACTTATTAGAATTGGAATAATCTCAAATCCCTAGGAAATTGGTGGGAGGGGAGCCACGTGGCACGAATATAATTTTTTAAATTTATTAAAAGTAATGGACCATTTTGTTAAATAAAATTTGTTTATATATAAATTAATGTTATAAATAATAATGAGGAACTTATCATGGAGGAACTTATTAGAATTGGAATAATCTCAAATCCCTAGGAAATTGGTTGGTGGGAGCCACCAATATAATTTTAAAAATTTATTAAAAATCAATGCAACCTCAAAAACTCTGTAATACACTACAACACAAACTGTGCAACCTCACGAACTCTGTAATACACTACAACACAAAATTTGCAATACACTACGACAATTCATAAGCATTAAGACTAAGTATATTCCCTTGAGAATCAATATAGACCCTCAATTAAAAAAACAAAAAAAGAATCAACAGATCCTCATCCACCTTAATTTAAAGTAAGAAGCCTTCAACAACTAGTTTAGAGAGTCAATTATTTTTGTGTTAATAGTGGATGTCATTGTCTTTTCTTCTAACTATTTATATTGAAACCAAATAACAATTGTATATTAAATATTCCTTTTTAAACAATAAAATCAAATTTTATTTATTTATTTACACACTATTATTTTTGTGTTAATAATGGATGTCGTTATCTTTTCTTCTAACTATTTATATTGAAACCAAATAACAATTGTATATCAAATATTCCTTTTAAACAATAAAATCAAATATTTTTTTATTTATTTACATACTGTTGTTATCAAAGAATAATTAACATATAGTTTTTTCATCCCCCTATATTATCTAATCATGCATAAGATAGTTAGTTTAGATAAGATAGTTGATTTTTGTCAATAGTGGATGTCATTAATTTTAATTCTATGTATTAAAAACGTGTTGATATCATTATTGCTGAAAAATAATGTCCATGTTAAAACTTCTTATAAGTGAAATACAACTAAAAGAAATAAACTAAAAAAAATCAAATGAAAACTATATTGCAATAAGGAAATTACTAAAAACAGTTTATGTAAGGAGTTTGAATAACATATTTCTCGCTCATTATTGTTCACTCTAAATCTAGCTCGCTAGATTTAGTTTCTTCTTGTGTTGGACGCTTCAATGTCTTCATCTCCCTCTATTTAAAATTTATAAAATGATGACCCTCCTTCAATGTCCTTGATTTTGACGTTGCTTTGTCAATTTTGATAGAGAGAGATATCAAAATGCCTATCTAAACTTGGGAAACAATGAAAATATATTCCTTTCTAATGACCATTTTTTGTTGTTAAATCTTGTAACATGTTGCGGACGAAGAATGTAAAATCATGATTTTCTAAAAATGTGAACCTCTCTGATTAGCCATATTTCCATATTGTTTTCTTAGTTTAGTTGAATAAGTAGATGAAGATCCTTAGAAATATTGGTGCTACAATGTCAAACTATAATTTTTGAAAGATCATCTTTAATTCTTAATTCTTATGACAATTCGTTGTAGAGGAATGATATAAAACCATCTTCACTTCTTGGACATTTCATTATTTTTCCTTTAATTTTTATAACCTATTACACAACAAGAATACAATGAAAGAGAAACGCTATGATACTTGTGCATAAATTTCAATTAAAAAACATGAGAAGAATATAAAGTCAAGTACTTTTCTTTTAGGTCATTGTTATTATCTTAATATTGTGATTAAGTACCTATAGATTGGGAAGCCAAGTCTACCCCTGCATCTTTCTATTTGTTTATAGAATTGGGAAACCTCAATTCTAATCATAATTTCTTTTGCATCATTGCAATATATTTATGGCAGATAACAACATTTATGAACTGCCTAAACATTTAATTACAAAAGAAAAGATTAAAAAAGAAAAGTAAGCTACAAGGATTGACTTATTTATTTGTTTATAGAATTGGGAAACCTCAATTCTAATCATAATTTTTTTTTGCATCATTGCAATATATTTATGACAGATAACAACATTTATGAACTGCCTAAACATTCAATTACAAAAGAAAAGATTAGAAAAGAAAAGTAGGCTACAAGGATTGACTAACAAATAAGTTGAATTAGGAATTGACATTGCAAAAACACATTACTATGAATGACGTCTTACATCTATACAATCTCAAATTTTGAAAGCCAATAACTCATATCAAAATTTATAGTAAAACAAATAGATAAAAAATTATTCAATTCATTAACAATCAATTATAATTTAATCACCATATTTTAAATGCATTTTATTTCTTTTAAGTTATGTAATTTTTTATTTATTAAATTAACTTAATTATATTCAAGTTTAAATACATTGGTAGGAAATTTTTGCAAACCAATTAAATAAAATGATGGAAAAAAAAAATATGTACCATCAAAATCTAATATAGAAATTTTTAACAATTTAGGAAATTGTTTAAAAATTTTTAAAAACAAATTAATATAATAAGAACCAAAATAAAAATATATTATAAATATAAACCATTTTTTTTGTTATATATATATATATATTATATATATATATATATATATATATTCTTTTCTGACAACTTGAAAACGGGAACATTACCATTTTTACAAATAACAATATCACATATTAAAACAACTTAAAAAGGCAGGAAAACTAGTACTGCATAACCCGTTTTGAGTTTTCATCATGATAGCTTCATGGAATTTTTTTATCATTTATGATAGGCATTCTAATCAATAACTCTAATTTCATCGCTATTTGAAAATTTCTTAATTATATTTTTAATTATACTTATTAAAATTAAAATTAAAATTAACTAGAATTATTAAAATTGCAAATATAAATCTTTAAAATTGTACAATTTAAACATAATAAAGCTTACTAAAACAATACAACCACTTATATATTATAAATACGATTATTATATAACTAAATTTCATTAATCAATTTAAAACTTTATATATTATAAATACGATCATTATATAACTAAATTTCATTAATCAATTTAAAACTACGAAGGTTACTCGTTTTCTTTTTAATCGTTATTAAATATTTCAATTTGTTTTCATATAATACATTTTAAAATAATGATAAGAAAGATGTTTAAAATGTTAAAAAAATTGTCCATTTTAAATATAAATATGACTCATGTAAAAAAGTAATACAATTCAATTTAAAAAATTCCACTACATAATGTTTTGGGGAAATACACATTTACTCGGTTCAATATTGAATTTCAAAGTGAGACAATCTCTCAAATCTGGTAGTTTTGATACTTCATTACTTGTTCTCACACACTGTTAATGTACAACCTGCTAATTAAATCCTATTCCGTGGCATCGACGGTGTTGGGAGGCAATAAACGCTACATGGTTTACGGCAGAGTGTGGGGGTTCGTGCCATGGCTATAAAATTGTAGCAGTGTAGTGCATTGTCTGTTATTTTTTCACGATTTCTTTGAATGTGTACGACTTATTTGTATAATTTAATTCAAAGAAGGATTATCTTTTACGGCAGAGTGTGCGGGTTAAGATTTTGAGTGAATTATTTTTACTACGTGGCACAATGAGGCTGGGATTATTGATGTTTTTTAATATTTTTAATTAAAATTAAAAAATATGCATACCTATTTCTATTTTCATTTATAGCAAACATTATTTTTAGAGAATATTTATGCCTATAGGCTGTTGGAATTTGACAACTAATTATGTAAATATGTGTAAAAATTGTATTAGTTACTGCAAAGTTGGTTTTATACCGAAACAACAGTGATGTAACAGAGGAGGCTCTTATAAAATTGATGAATGTTCGAACTATTGTAATCATGGAGAATCATCTTTGATTAATATATTTCTAATCCCTTGCTTCGTGGATGTTTTCTTGATACCCTGCCAAGGTTTTACCATGTAAAATTGTATTGTGTTAATGTGCGTTTGCATTCAGTTTCCATTCAGTTTTTTCTTCCACATATTTTTCTCTGGTGTTT
Organism: Pinus tabuliformis; assembly: GCA_031772625.1. Classification (NCBI taxonomy): domain Eukaryota; kingdom Viridiplantae; phylum Streptophyta; class Pinopsida; order Pinales; family Pinaceae; genus Pinus; species Pinus tabuliformis. The sequence goes on along the minus strand of CM062807.1, from coordinate 92,621,045 downwards.
AGTCTTGTTTTATAGATTAAAGTTCAAGAAGTGGTATTAGAGCAGTTGGGTTATTGAAGTCGGTGAGGAAGTTGAGAAGCTTGTCTGGAGCCTAAGCCAAGCACAATTGAAGGAAAGAAGGTTCATTTGAATGAGCCCACACGAAGCCATAATTTTTTGTTTAAGCCGCCAGTTAAACAAGGAGCCGCTGCTGAAGAAAAAGGAACGGTCGCTTTTTTTGGAAAAACCTGCACATTGAAGTCGTGCACACTCGAGGGAGAGAAGCCACATTGGAGAGAAGCCTGCATGTTAGAGAGAAGCCAGAGAAAAACAGTCTCTGCCGTTGAGAATGGAGAGGTGCAATCGTGCCGACAAACCTGTTGCTGGAGAGAGATGCCGCCACTTGCAGCCGTTGGCCTTGCCTATCTCTACGTGTAAAGATAACGTGAGAGAGAGAGAAAGCCTGTCACTGCATGTGAGGAAAACGCCTTCTGTCTGTACTCCCGTACAGATCACTAAGAGTTCACATAAAGCCCGAATTGAAGTCAGGAGGAGAAGCTCAAAAGAAAGCCTTCGATCAGGAGTCCGTGTATTTATTTATTTTTTTTTTTCAGAATTTTGAAGACCTGTATGAAGCTTTTTAAAGAAAAATTAAATACATAATTTTCTGTGTATTTGAGGCAATCTCAGGGTTTGAAGTATTTTAAGAATATGTGAAGTAAAAAAAGAAAAAATGAAAAGGGAATTTGTGAATTTTTTCCAGAAAAGCATTTCATTGAAGAACAGAGGTTTTTTTTTCAAGGAAAATTGAAATTAAAGGAATTCTTCCAGAAAAATGTTGTAGATTTTTTCAGTCGATTTGAAGATTTTTTTTTTTTTGGAAAGGAACATAATTTTGAATATTTTTTTGCAGTAGAAAAAATTGAAAACCCTAGGAAAACCCTTGTTGGAAGAAGACAAATCAATTTTTTTTAAGAAATCCTAGTTGAAAGACTGAAACCCTAGGAGGAAAGAAATGGCCAAGATGACGAATGCAAAGTTCGAGGTGGAGAAATTCACTGGCAAGAACAACTTTGCTCTATGGAAACTGAAAGTTAGGGATTTGTTGGTGCAACAAGGGTTGCACAAAGCATTGGACGGGGTGAATAAGAAACCTGCTAGCGTGACATATTTGGACTGGGAGGACTTGGATGCCCGAGCTCTCAGTACCATCAGGTTATTCCTGGCGGATGAAGTTCTCTTCAACATTGTTGAAGAGGGTACAATTGCAGGTTTATGGGAAAAACTGGAAAAACTATATATGACAAAATTATTAACCAATAGAATTTATTTGAAAAGATAATTGTATAGTCTACGTATGAAGGAGGGTACAAAAGTTGCAGAACATTTAAATATTTTTAATGCACTTATATGCCAATTATTAGATATGGAAGTTAAAATTCAGGAAGAAGACAAAGTTATAACCTTATTGTGTTCTCTGCCCGAGTCATGGGACCACTTCATAACTTAAATCAGTTTGAGCACTGTTGATTCTTTGAAATTTGAATCAGTTGTAGGAGCTCTCTTGTTTGAAGAAGTACAAAGGAAATCCAATACTAAAGTAGCTGCACCAGAAGCCATGATAGCCAGAGGACGGTCAAAGAAAAGAGGAGAAAAAACAAGGGGATCTTCTAGATAAAAATCAAAGGGAAAGAAGTGTAAGGCAAAATGTTGGTACTGCAATAAAATTGGACACCTTAAGAAAGACTGTTGGAAACGGAAAGAGTCTGATAACCCAAATAAGGAAGCAAATCAGGTTGATTCAAGTATGATAGATGAAGTTTTATCTGCTAAAGAATTATGTATGATAGATGAAACTTTACCTGTATGTAATGTCTCTAAAGATTTTGAAAGTTGGTTGTTAGACTCTGGTGCTTCTCATCACATGTGTCCACACAGAAATTGGTTTACTTCATATGAAAATGTAAATGGTAGTTCTGTGTTTATGGGTAATAATGTATCATGTCAGACTGTTGGGATGGGAAATATCAGGATTAAAATGTATGATAACACAGTTAGAACATTAACTAGTGTTAGACATGTACCTGAATTGAAGAAAAATTTGATTTCTTTGGGAGTGTTGGATTTGGATGGTTATAAGTTTACAGGTCAGAATGGAGTGCTGAAAGTCTCAAAAGGCACCCTAGTTGTTATGAAAGCATAAAAGGTCGGAAATCTTTACAGACTTAAAGGAAGTACTCAGGTCAGTGAAGCAACGATTGTGTCAGAGAAAGAAGAAGAAGGTACTCGCCTATGGCATCAACGATTGGGTCACATGAGTGAGAAAGGTCTTCAGGTACTGATGAACCGTAAATTACTTCTTGATTTGAAATCCTTGAAGTTGGATTTCTGTAAACATTGTGTGTATGGAAAATAGTGTAAACAGAGGTTTAAAACTGGAAGTCATAATAGTAAAGAAATTTTGGACTATATTCATTCTAATCTGTGGGGACCATCTCCTATTGTATCATATGGAGGTGCTTTATATTTTTTAACATTTATTGATGATTTATCCCATAAAGTTTGGGTCTTTATGTTGAAAAAAAAAGTTGATGTATTCAATGTCTTTAAACAATTTAAAGGAATGGTAGAAAAAAGAACAAGCAAATCAATTAAATGTTTAAGAACTGACAATGGTGGTGAATTTACTTCTCAATAATTTAAACAATACTGTAAGGATGAAGGAATTGTTAGACAGAAAACTGTTGTTTATACTCCTCAACAAAATGGTGTTGCTGAATGTATGAATCAGACTCTTATGGAAAGAGCCCGAAACATGATCAGTAATGCTAACCTGCAAAAGGAGTTGTGAGCACAAGCAGTATCCATTGCTTGTTATTTAGTTAACAGATTGCCTTCAGTAGCAATTAATTGTAAAATTGGTGAAGAAGCTTGGTCAGACCAGTGTTGTGATTATCCACTTTTAAGGACATTTGGTTGTGATGCCTATGCTCTTATTCCTAAAAAACGTTCAAAATTATATCCAAAATCGAAATGTTATGTCTTTGTTGGGTATGACTATGCGGTGAAAGGATACAGGGTGTGAGATCCTACGTCACACAAGATAGTCATTAGTAGAGATGTAACATTTGATGAATCTTCTCTTTTAAAATCAAATGTTGAAATAATTGAATAGGAACAGGTATCGCTAAATCAAAAAATTAAATTGGAGGCTAGACTGTTTTTTGAAAGTTGAAAGGAAGGAGAGAATTCTGGAGGAAAAGGGGATGAAGATACAAAGGACACTGTTGAAGTTTCTGAACCAGTTCAGCAACCAGTCACTCTAAGAAGGTCTACACAAGAAAGAAAAACTCCCAAAAGGTATGAAGATTCTACTACATCTTTTGCTTTGATTACTCAATATGGGGAACCTTCTTGTTATCAGGAAGCAGTAGATGATATGGATAGTGAAAAATGGAAAATGGTTATGGAAGAAGAAATGGATTCCTTAGCCAAGAACAATACCTGGGATCTTGTAGAAATTCCTAAAGGGATAAGTGTTGTTGGATGCAAATGGGTCTTCAAATTGAAATGGAAATTTGATGGAAATATCCAAAGGTATAAGGCGAGGCTGGTGGAAAAAGGGTATTCTCCTATTGAAGGTATTGACTTTCATGAGATTTTTCTACCAGTTGTAAAACTTGTTTCTATTCGTACTGTGTTGGCACTAACTGCATTACTTAACCTCGAGTTAGAACAGTTAGATGTTAGAACAACATTTCTGAATGGTGATTTGGATGAAGATATTTATATGGAACATCCAGAACATTTTGAAACAGATCGAAATAGAAGATTAGTTTGCAAGCTCATGAAATCATTGTATGGCCTAAGGCAATCTCCCAGGCAATGGTACAAGAAGTTTGACTCCTTCATGGTGAGACAAAACTTTATTAGAAGTAAGTATGATCATTAGGTATACTTCAAGAGTTTTAGTGTCATATTCATTATCTTAGTTTTGTATGTTGACGATATTCTTATTGCAAGCAAAAACATGGATGAGATCAACAAGTTAAAGGCTCAGCTCTCTAGGACTTTGATATAAAGGATCTTGGAGAAACAAAACATACCTTGGGCATGGAGATACACAGAGACAGGAAAAATGGTAAGCTTTGGTTATCACAGCAGAAGTATGTGGAAAGAGTACTTGAAAAGTTTGGTATGAATAATGTGAAACCTATTAATGTTCCATTAGTTTCCCATTTTAAGCTTTCTTCGGTTTTGAGTCCTAGAACTGATGAAGAAAAGCAATATATGTATTGTGTACCATATGCAAATGATGTAGGCAACTTAATGTATGCGATGGTATCTGCAAGACCGGACATTTCACATGCAATTGGAGTTGTCAGCAGGTTCATGGAAAATCAAGGTGAAAAACATTGGCGAGCAGTGAAATGTGTGCTTCGATATTTAAGAAGCACAAGTGATCATTGCATCATCTTTAATGGTAGTGAAGGATCAGCCTGCGATATGTGGATGCTAATTATGCAGGTGATATGGAAAAAAGGGGATCTACTACAGGTTATGTTTGTACTCTTGCAGATGGAGCAATTAGTTGACTATCAAAGCTTCAAGAAACAGTTGCGTTGTCCACTACCGAAGTAGAATATATAGCTGCTTTAGATGCCAGTAAAGAAACAATCTAGTTAAAGGGTCTACTTGATGAGATTAGAAGGACGCAGGAGAGAGTGAATGTACTCTGTGATAGTCATAGTGCTATTCACTTGGCTATGAATCCAGCTTATCACAGCAAGACCAAGCACATTGATGTAAGGTATCATTTTTTAAGACATGTGATCGATGGCAGAAAAGTAGCTTTCAAGAAGGTCCATACACGGGAGAATTGTGCAGAGATATTCATCAAGCTAGTTACAGTAGAGAAGCTGTGATGGTGTTTAACTTCTCTTGGCTTGCAGAAGAGATGATGAATGGGCATGGACAAGGGATTAGGAAAATTTTTGTCAAGGTGGATTTTGTTGGAATTTGACAACTAATTATGTAAATATGTGTAAAAATTGTATTAGTTACTACCAAGTTAGTTTTATACCAAAACAACAATTATGTAACGGAGGAGGCTCTTATAAAATTGATGAATGCCCGAACTATTGTAATCATGGAGAATCATCTTTGATCAATATATTTCTAATCCCTTTCCTTGTGGATGTTTCCTTGATACCCGGTCAAGGTTTTACCATGTAAAATTGTTTTGTGTTAATGCGTGTTTGCATTTAGTTTCCATTTAGTTTTTTCCTCCACATATTTTTCTTTGGTGTTTAACATTGTTTTATAGTTTAAAGTTCAAGATAGGCATGTCTATTTTGGAATAGGGTTTTTAAAATTTTATTTTAATTATCAATAATTATTAGTTGGATGGTAAATATTTAAATCGAGTATTCTACAATAGTCTTAGGAGTATACACAAATTAAAGGCCGAGATTTTTTCCAAAGTAATGTTTTTTCCCTTTTTCTTAAATTTATTAATTAAAAACAAATTGTCATATGAACTACTCTCATATGAAATGAGTTATGGTTTTTTGGGCATGCGGCTTTTCCAAAGTAACGTTTTTTCCCTTTTTCTTAAAATTATTAATTAAAAACAAATTTTCATATGAACACCTGTCATATGGAATGAGTTATGGTTTTTTTCCCTTTTTCCTAAATTTATTAATTGAAAACAAATTGTCATATGAACACTTGTCATATGGAACCAGTTATGGTTTTTTGGGCATACTGCCTTAAGAAGCCATGTCATTGGCCTATATTATTGTAACAAAGCCTATTTACATATTAAAAATGTTCATGATAAAGTAAGGTGAATCTCCATAGTAAAAATTCATGTTACGCTCCTTTTTAAAATCTATATATTTTTTACTTGTATATTATTAATTATTTTTATTAATAATAATAATAATAATAAATTTAAATAAAGTCATAATATACTTAAATGTTAATATTATTTTAATTATAGCAATTTGAGATGTATGATGAAATGATTTAATATTTATTATGAATGTATATATTTATTAACCATTTAATTTATATTGTTATGTTAGTTTATTTGTATTAAAAAATTACACATTTCCTTTATGTAAATTATATAATACACCCTTCAATACAATAAGTAAAAACATACTTTAATAATAAATAAAAAATGCAAAAAAAAACTTATTATTAAGTAATATAAAAATCATTAAATGGCATTTTCTTTAATAAGCTTAATTGATCTTTTTATGAGTAAAGGCTATACATGGTCATTTATCCAAACGTATTAGTAAACTTTTCAATATGTTTTGAATATATTTTTGAGATATATAGGTGAATTTATATATATTAAAAAATTATATATATATATATATATATATATATATATATATATATATATATATAATTATTAATATATTTTACTTTATGGAAAAAGACAAATTAGAATCCCTCTGTTTCATGGATACACTAGGATAAATTCAAAGTTAAATTAATTAATTAATTATTAAAACTTTGTATTCTATTCTCCTTGGAAAATTATAATTATAACTATAGTTGTTGTTGTTATTGTTGCCATATGAAAAAAGACATTGGAATCCCTCCCCTTCATGGATACACTATCGCAAATTCAAAGTTAAATTGGTTAATTAATTATTAAAACTTTATATTCTATTCTCCTTCGAAAATTATAAATATAGTCGCCGTGGTCGTCGTTGTTGTTCGTATTTTATAGCACTCCCACAGTATTGGTATTATATATTCCTTAAATACGCTTCATGAGAAGAAAAATCTAGACCTTACCTCCTTTCCATACATACACTATGGCAAATTCAAAGTTGTATTTGTTAAGTAATTGCTAAAACATGATGTTATGTTAGGAAAATCGTAAAAATATAATCACTATTATTTATTTTATTTATATATATTTTTAAATTCAAAATTGTATTGGTTAATTAATTGTTAAAACATGATGTCATGTTTGGAAAATATTGGAAAATATTAAAAAGATCATCATTTTCTAAATTTAGGTTTATGTGATTCATATTATATTAAGAAAAGTATTATATTAAAAAAAGTATTTTCAGTAAAAATTACATAATAATAAAAAACTTTTAAAACCGATTAAAAATACACACTAATTAATTGGAAACACGTCGATAAAATTGTGTGCTATATAATTTTTACCAAAAATTTCATTTTAAAAATCATCACTATTATTTATTTTATTTATATATTCTTTAAATGCATCCTATGAGAAGACAAATCTAGATTTCGCTTCCCCTCCATACACGGAGGCTTCAAAGTTGTATTTGTTAATTAATTGTTAGAACATGATGTCATATAATTATTATTATTTATTTTATTTTTAAAGTATAATTTAACTATTTATTTAATAAATTTTATAATAAATTTTGATTAAATTTTAATTTTTATGGTTTAAATTATGATTTTAAATATATAAATAAATTTACTAATATGAATTTTTTAATTATAATTAAATAAATTAGTATAACTAATTTATATTTTTAATTTTTTAATAAATCCACCTTATAAAAAGACAAATCAAGACCTTGCCTCCCCTTCATACATATAGTGGCAAATTCAAAGTTGTCATACATACACTATGGAAAATTCAAAGTTGTATTTGTTAAATTAATCGTTCAAACATGATGCCATGTTTGGAAAATCGTAATTTGATAATCACTATTATTTATTTTATTTATATATTCTTTACATCCAGGACAAGTCCGGACCTTGCCTGCCTTCTATATATATATAATTTTATTTCTTAATTAATAGTTAAAACATGATGTCAAGTTTGGAAAACAATAAAAAGATAATTGCTATTATTATTATATTTAAGTACAATTTAACTATTTATGTAATTTTTTAAATTTTATAATAAATTTTGATTATTTAAATTGTAATTTTAAATATATAAATATATTCGTTAATTTGATTTTTTAACAATAACTAAATTATGTAGAATAATTAATATAAATTTATGTTTTAAAGTTTTTAAAGTTTTTGAATTAATAATGAATATATATATTATTAAAGCTTACATTTTTAAATAAGATTGATTTCAATTAATTTAATAAAGAATAAGAAAATAACTTCAAATATTATTGATTTACATAATCACTTACATATTTTCTTTAATTTCTTTTTTTAATGTTATTACGTACCATATTTTTATTATATTATATTTTTATTAGAATTATATTTTAAAATTTATAAATAAATTTAATATTTTAAAAAGTAATAATTTTTAATTTATTAATAAATAACAATTTAATTCTAAATAGAGAATTGAGATTTTTCATAATAGTATTTAAAAGTGGTTTATATTTCGAATCGCAAAGAAGATCTATAATAAGGATAATATTTGAAGAAAGATAACCAAGACTAGAAAATAAATTAATAAAAAAAATATTATAAAATGGTATAAAATTTTAAAAATAATCATGAAAAACCCAAATTAATAAATATTATTATAATTGTTGAGTTATTGAATTAATTAGTGTGGTTTATCATTACTATAATATGGAGATTCATATCATGGCATCATATTATAACATTTATTTAATAATTTTAACGATTATGATATAACAATTTATTTTGAAACATTCTTTATTTTTAAGTCTACGTTTGGAGTCTACAACAAGACTCATCTTTTGGACTGAATCTACAAAGAAGAAAAAAAATGGAGGTTACAAATATGATATGTAATATATTTTGAATATTTATTTTTTAATTAGAATCTTAATTTTAATTAATTCTATGACATTAGAAGTATATGTTTTGTTTTAACTTTTAACTAATAAGTCTTATTTTAATTTACTTATAGTTATTTTTAGATTTATGAGTATAGAATTAACTTTCCTTTCCGATAATAATTATTTGAATCTAGATTTCTATAAACTAATGTATTAGATTATGTTATTATATTTTAATATATATTTTATTAATACCAAAATTTTAATGTAAATCTTATTAATACCATATTTTGATATAAATCTTATTAAACCATATTTTAAGTATATGAATTTTTAGTTAGAATAAAAGTATGATTTAATAAACTAGTGTATTAATGTATTAGTTTCTGTTAATAAATTTTATTCTTACCTAATTTATGAGATCATATTATTAGAAGGCATAAGTAATATTAATTAGGAATATGGTATTAGTAATTATTGTTATTAATATTTATAGGGGACAAAGGGTTAAAGCTAAGGAAGGGAGGGGGGAAATGAATGGAATATGAGCCAAAGGGGTGAATAAGGGGACATGTTAATAAATTTGTACTCAGGCGAAGTATGAGATGGTGATAGCGAAATTGAGAAGAAGAGTGAAAATGTGATAAAACATTCATGGGAGGGATTGGGTGGAGGGGCAAGGGGGGAGAAGAGGGGTTGATATAGAGTGGTAAGGATGATGAGAAAGGGGACAACATAGTTATTCCTTGGTATTTCAGGAGAAAAGGGAAATCCAATTTCTACTAATTTCTAAGCCTCCATCCCTATTGAGGTTGTGAGGGTGTTTGATGATTTTGAGGGATTCTTGAAATTTTCGTTTAAAATGATGTCTTTCATTGGAAATTACCCTAGTGTCTTTAAGGCAGATGTGGTGGCTGGTCTTACCTGCATGGTATGCTAAAGCCAAAGATTAGGTTCTTTCATTTCGGATATCAACACCATGCTCTTTAAGCTTGATCTTGAAAGATCTACCTATTTCCCCAATGTAGTATTCTCCACAAGAACAATTGATCATGTAAACACCTTTTTGCTGGAGGTGATCTGGGTTATCCTTAACAGATTTCATCCTTTGTTTAATAGTCGTCATGGGCTTGAATGAAGTTTTGATATCTTTCTTTCTTAGAACTTTGGCCAGCTTGTCAGTGACTCCATGTATATATGGAAGGTATGCATTAGCAGTTAGGGGATTTTCAGATTTATCCTTTCTGTTTCTGGATCTGGCTTTATGGATGACTTTGATGATGTCTTTGTTTTTATACCCTAGGTTTGTAAATACTTTTCTTAAGTATGCAATATCGTCTTCGGTGTGAATCTCATCCGATATTCTGCAGGCTCTAGTAAAAAGGGTTTGAAGAACACCCATCTTTTGAGCTGGGTGGTGGTGCGAATCTGCATGAAGGTAATTGTCGGTATGTGCCTTCTTTCTAAACACCTTATGCCCCAGAGATCCATCTTTGTTTCTTATGAGCAGGATATCAAGGAATGGAATGCAATAATTCTCTTTGACCTCCATTGTAAACTTGATGTCATCAGATATGCTATTGAGGTGGTTCAAGAAATTATTAAGTTCATCATCCCCATGAGGCCAATTGACACTGGTGTCATCCATGAACCTGATCCAAAACTTAGGTTTTAATGGGTAGGTGTCAAGAGATTTCTTTTCAAATTTTTCCATGAAGAGATTGGATACGATAGGAGATAGTGGTGATCCCATAGCAACCCCTGATGTTTGCTGAAAGTTTCGCCTTGGAAGGTGAAGAAATTAGAACCGAGTCAGATTTTAGCTAGCTTTGCAGTTTGGGGGTCTGCTACTTCTTTAACCGCTTGGACTACTTCATATAAGGGAATCTTGGTGAAGAGATGGACAACATCAAAAGTAAAGATTTTGTCACTAGGATCCAGCTTAGCTTTCTTTATGAATTCAACATAATGGCTAGAGTCTTTAATGAAAGAGCTGGTTTTACCAACTAGAGGGGCTAGGGTGCTAGGGACATAATTTGCTAATTCGTATGTAGGAGCTCCTATGGTATTGACGATAGGTCTCAGTGGGACATCAACTTTATGAATTTTTTGGGCATCGTAAATTCGAGGAGTAATTTCACTATTGGGTGTGAGGTGCATTTTTAGTTTATCGTCTAAATTTGTCTCTTTGATGGATTTTTTGACATGTCTAGTGATTTTAGAGTAGGGGTTTTTCTCAAGATTCTTATCGCTGCCATTGTTATATAGGTGGTCTTTCATTTTGTTTATGTATTCTTCACGATTCATCACCATTGTGGCGCCCTCTTTGTCAACGCTTAGAATGACAATGCCATTATTATTTCTTAGGTTTCTTAGGGCTTTAAGTTGCTCCTGGTTTAAATTTCTTTTACGAGGTCTAACTTTTCTAAGGATGATGGCACATTCTTGTTTAAAAAGCTCCTTATGTTCATCATTAAGAGTTTTCATTCCATCTTCAAGACTGCAAATAATTTCTTCGTTAGGGATCCACTTGGGGGCTAGGGAAAAATTGAGTCCTTTGTCAAGGACCTCAACTTCTTCCTTCTTTAATTCATAAGAGGAATTTTTATTTTATTTTTATTTTATTTTTATTTTTTTATTGTTAATAGAATTATTATTAAATTCCTTATTTATTTTGTTATCTAATTTATTTGTTTTATTGTCTAACTTGTTCTTTGTTATATCACATGGGTTATTAGTTAATTTATTTGTATTGCTATCTAGTTTATTATTTAATTCATTAGATCTATTATCTAATTTATTCCTATTATTAAATTTATTAATTAACTCGATTGGTTCATTGTCTATTGTGTTATTTGACTTAATTGTCTTAATGCTCCTATATAATTTATGGTGTAATTTGACTTAATTGTCTTAATGCTCCTATATAATTTTATGGTGTAATTCATTATATCCCTTGTCTAATTTATTACTATCATTAAATTTGTTATTCAATACGTTGTTTCATTGTTTATTACGCTATCTGAGTTGATGTTCATGTAGGGTAGAACTATATTACCTCCATGACTTGAATTGTTGGACAAAACTCCATTATCTTCCTTACGCGAATTGTTGCTGGCCTCTATCGAATTGCTATCTCCAGCACTGCGTATCTGCTCCAACCATCTTGAGGGTTGTCGTTTCTATGTTTCTTCACATGGTGGGCTGCAACTTTCTCCAACCTTCTGATTTCGGGTTGGATCGACTTCTACTGTCCTGTTCTTACACCCATTATGCGAATTGCTAGCTACAATATTGCGCAACTTCTCCAACCCGCTTGTGCGCTTTGCGTCGAAACTGTCTCTAATTTCTTTGCGTGAGAGTGGATTCCGGGCAGAATCTACTTTCTGTGTGTTGTCCTTATGCCAATTACTACACTGTTTTATATGCCTGATATTAACCCTTGCTGCGATTTCAGAGTTTCATTTTTCTATCTTCATTTTTAGTTTTATAAGCTTTCTGTTATGTCTAACCTGAGCTACGTGCCCTTCCTTGTCATCTTTGAGTGCTGCAGAAGCATCGATAATTGTCCAAAGGTATTTACGGATGGTTGCTGCCAGCTTTAAATGGGATTTGAAGGCTAATGAAGATAATCGAGCGAACGAAAATCTAGTTCTACGAATTTCAAGGCAATCAGAGACTTGCTGAGCCGGTTGAAGGCTTTGTGATTGTGATGGTTATGCAATCTGTGCCTAACGCATGCAAAGGATGGAGTTAGATTGGAATTAGGACATTTCTTGAGGAAGGATAAATCGGTTTCTCTCCTTTTTATTTTGACCCTCATTTTTTTGAGATCACGGCCTCTTTCCCTGTACAATAGTAGTTTTGAGATTTCTGTAGTGCAATATTTGAGATTGAGAGATCAGAAATTCCATAGTTGTCATTTTTAAGTCTACATTTTGAGTCTAGTACAAGAATCATCTTTAGGAATGAATCTAAAAAGAAGAGAAAATATGGAGGTTATAAATATGAGATGTAATGCAGTTAGGGTTGGGGAGCCAACTAGTCAAAGGATTCACTTTTAATATTTAATTTTTAATTTTTAGTTGGAATCCTAATTTTAATTTATTCTATGCCATCAGAAGTATATGTTTTGTTTTCACACTTAATTAATAAGTCTTATTTTAATTTACTTATAGTTCTTTTTAGATTTATGAGTATAGAATTAAATTTTCTTTCCTATAATAATTATTTGAATCTAGATTTCTATAAACTAATGTATTAAATTATGTTATTATAATTTAATATAGATTTTATTGATGCCAATATTTTAATGTAAATATTATTAATACCATATTTTGATACAAATCTTATTAAACCATATTTTAAGTAAATGACTTTTCAGTTAGAAAAAAGTATGATTTAATAAACCAATGTATTAATGTATTAATTTCTATTAATAAATTTTATTCTTACCTAATTTACGAGATCATGTTATTAGAAGATATAAGTAATATTAATTAGGAATATGATATTAGTGATTATTGTTATTAATATTACTAGGGGAAAAAGGGTTAAAGCCAAAGAAGGGAGGGGGAAATGAATGGAATCTCACCCAAAGGGGTGAATAAGGGGACAGCTTAATAAATTTGTACTCGGGAGAAGTATGAGAAGGTGATATCGAAATTGAGAAGAAGAGAAAAAATGTGATAAAACATTCATGGGAGGGATTGGGTGTAGGGGTAGGGGGATGAGAAGAGGGGTTGATAAAGAGTGGTAAGGATGATGAGAAAGGGGACAACATCTTTATTCCTTGGTATTGCGAGAGAAAAGGGAAATCCAATTTCTGCTAATTTCTAAGCCTCCATCCCTATTGAGGTTGTGAGGATGTTTTATGATTTTGAGGGCTTCTTGAAGTTTACATTTTAAATGATGTCTTTCATTGGCAATGACCCTAGTGTCTTCAAGGCAGATGTGGTGACTGGTCTTACTTGCATGCTCTGCTAAAGCCGAAGTTCGGTTTCTTTCATTTTGGATATCAACACCATGCTCTTTAAGCCCGATCTTGAAAGATCTCCCTATTTCATTAATGTAGTATTCTCCACAAGAACAATTGACAATGTAACCACGTTTTTGGTGGAGGTGATTCAAGTTATCCCCAACAGATTTCATCCTTTGTTTAATAGTCGTCATGGGCTTCAATGAAGTTCTGATATCTTTCTTTCTTAGAACTTTGGCTAGCTTATCAGTGACTCCATGTATATATGGAAGGTATGCATTAGAAATTAGGGGATTTTTAGATTTATTCTTTCTATTTACAGATTTGGCTTTATGGATGGCTTTGATGATGTCTTTGTCTTTATACCATAAGTTTGTAAATACTTTTCTTAAGTATGAAATCTCCTCTTCAATGTGAATCTCATTCGATATTCTCCAGGATATAGTAAAAATGGTTTTAAGAACACCCATATTTTGAGCCGGGTGGTGGTGCGAATATGCATGAAGGTAATTATCGGTATGTGCCTTCTTTCTGAACACCTTATGCCCTAGAGATCCATCTTTCTTTCTTATGAGCATGATATCAAGGAACGGAATGCAATAATTCTCTTTGACCTCCATTGTAAACTTTATATCATCATATATGCTATTGAGGTGGTTTAATAAATTATTAAGTTCATCATCCCCATGTGGCCAATTGACAGTGGTGATATCCATGAAACTGATCCAAAACATAGGTTTTAATGGGTAGGTGTCAAGAGATTTCTTTTCATTTTTTTTCATGAAGAGATTGGCTATGATAGGAGATAGTGGTGATCCCATAGCAACCCCCAATGTTTGCTCAAAGATTTCACCTTGGAAGGTGAAGAAAGTAGAATGGAGGCAGATTTAAGCTAGCTTTGCAGCTTGGGGGTTTTCTAGTTCTTTAACTGCTTGGACTACTTCATCTATGGGAATCTTGGTGAAGAGTTGGACAACATAAAAACTAACGATTTTGTCACCCGAATCTAGTTTAGAATGTTTTATGAATTCAACATAATGGCTAGAGTCTTTAATGAAAGAGCTTATTTTACCAACTAGAGGGGCTAGGGTGCTAGCGACATACTTTGCTAATTCATATGTAGGAGCTCCTATAGTATTGACGATAGGTCTGAGGGGGACATCAACTTTATGAATTTTTGGGGCACCGTAAATTCAAGGAGTAATTTCACTGTCGGGTGTAAGGCGATTTTTTAGTTTATCATCTAAATTTGTCTCTTTGATGGCTTTTTTGACATGCCTAGTGATCTTAGAGATGGGGTTTTTCTCAAGCTTCTAGTTGCCATTGTTATATAGGTGGTATTTCATTTTGTTTATGTATTCGTCACGATAAATCACCACTGTGGTGCCCCCTTTGTCAGCCCTTAGAATGACAATGTCATTATTATTTCTTAGGTTTCTTAGGGCTTTAAGTTGCTCCTGGTTTAAATTTCTTTTTGGAGGTCTAGCTTTTCTAAGGATCATGGCGCATTCTTGTCTCACAAGCTCCTTATCATCATCGTTAAGAGTTTTCATTCCATCTTCAAGACTACAAATAATTTCTTTCGTTAAGGATCCACTTTGGGGCTAGGGCAAAATTGAGTCCTTTGTCAAGGACCTCAACTTCTTCCTTCTTTAATTCATAAGAGGAAATATTTATTAAATTTTTATTGTTAATAGAATTATTATTAGATTCCTTATTTATTTTGTTATCTAATTTTTTTTATTTTTTATTTTAATTTTTTATTATTTTTTATATTCTAACTTGTTCTTTGTTATATCACATGGGTTATTGTTTAATTCATTATATCTATTATTTAATTTATTCCTATTATTAAATTTATTAATTAATTTGATTGGTTCATTGTCTATTGTGTTATTCGACTTAATTGTTTTAATGCTCCTATTTAATTTATTGTTTAATTCATTATATCCCTTGTCTAATTTATTACTATCATTAAATTTGTTATTCAATAAACTGGTTTCATTGTTTATTACACTATCTCACTTGATGTACGTGTAGGGTAGAACTATATTACCTTTGTGACTTGAATTGTTCGACATAACTCCATTATCTCTGTTACGCAAATTGCTATCTCCAGCACTATGTAGTTGCTCCAACCATCTTGAGGGCTCTCATTTCCGCTTTTCTTCACATGGTGGGCTGCAACTGTCTCCAACCTTTCAATTTTGGGTTGGATCGACTTCTATTGTGCTATTCTTACACCCATTATGCGAATTTCTAGGTATAGTAATGTGCAGCTGCTCCAACCCGCTTGTGCGCTGTTGATTCCGCGTTTCTTCACATGACGGGTCAAAACTGTCTCTAACTTCTCTGTGTGATTGCTCCAACCTGCTTGTGGGATGTGGGTCAAAACTATCTCTAATTTCTTTGTGTGACAACATATTCTGGGAAGAATCTACTTCTGCTGTGTTGTCCTTACGCCAATTACTGTGCTATTTTATATGCCTAATATTAACCTTTGCTGCGATTTCAGAGTTTCATTTTTTGTTTTGAAACTAGCTCACAAAAAGATAGAAAAGAGAGATAAACGCCTTAGAATTAAGGCTCTTCAAAGGGGCAACCTCCTTTACATTACACAAATGAACAATTCTTGGATGATTCAAATGAAGAAACCTCCTTTCTATATATAGGAGTCTAAGGGGTCACAATATAACCAACCGACCTAACAATAATAATATAAAGGCACCAAAATAACAATAGAGGGATTCTATGGGGCACAATAATAACAATATGGGGACAATAGGGGCACAACAATATTAATAAGGTATACAACGACAATAGTAATGGGGGCATCACTAGTATTATAGGGACCTAACATGCCCCTCTCCTTCAAAAAAGTGTTGTCCTCAACGCTTGAGTAGTTCTGGATGCTTCTGTATAAAATTATCATCCTCCCATGTGGAACCTTTAGCAGATAAGTTCTTCCACTTGATGAGATACTCTGAAATGGATCGATTTCGTAGCTGTCGATTTCTTGTTTCTGTGACTGCTTCCGGTTCCAATATAATTTTTCCTTCCTCATCCAGTTCTGGCAATATTGTTTGAACTGGGAGCTTGTACCCTATAACCTTCTTTAAACATGAAACATGGAAAACTGGGTGCACTCGAGAACCTGCAGGAAGCTCTAATTTGTATACCATAGTACCAATCTTTTGCAACACCTTGTACAGACCATAATACTTTGGAGATAATTTATTATCCTTCTTAGCTTGCTTGAGGGACATTTATTTATATGGTTGTAGCCGTAGGAATACCGAGTCACCTACATCAAAACTTCTTTCGCTGTGATGTTGATCTGCCTGTTGTTTCATTCTTTTCCACGCCAACACCAGGTTATCCTTTAAGAGTAGGAGAACTTGTTGTTGATGCTTGATGTGATGTTCCACTGCTTGAACCTTAGAATTTTCTCTTAAATATGATGTGATGGATGGTGGCTGATATCCATAAAGTGCCATAAATGGGGTCATTTTTGTTGCAGTATGGAAGGAAGTGTTATACCACCATTCAGCCAGAGGCAACCATTTGACCCATTGTGTCTGTTTATCAGATACAAAGCAACAAAGATATCCTTCCAAACATTTGTTTACTATCTCAGTTTTCCCATCAGATTGAGGATGATAAGATGAGCTATGAGCTAACTGAGTACCAAGAGAAGAAAATAATTCTGTCCAAAAATTTCTAGTAAAAATGGGATCTCGGTCACTTACAACAATCTTTGGGTTTCCATGTAGCTTTTGAATTGTTTCCATAAATGCAGTAGAAACTGTACTGGCTTTAAATGGATGTGATAATGCACAAAAGTGTGCATACTTGGTAAGTCTATTAACTACCACCATGATGACACTCTTTCCCTCAGACTTGGGTAAACCTGTGATAAAATCCATAGAAACCTCCTCCCAACGTTGGCTTGGAATGGATAAAGGTTGTAATAGACCTGGTGTCTTAATTGTTTCAACTTTATTTTGTTGGAAAACCAAACATTCCGCCACAAACTTTTGAATATCTGATTTAAGGCCAGCCCAAAAAAATTCCTTCTTAACCCTGTGGCAAGTTTTTAAAAATCCCGAGTGCCCTCCTAAGGGAGAAGCATGCAATTCTAGAAGAATCTTTTGTTTGAGTTGGGAATTCTTACAGAGGTATAAGCGATCTTTGTACCATAACAAATCATTTTTCCAGCTAAATGTATCAGATGTGCTGGAATCTTGTTGTAACTTTCGAATAAGTGCCCACACTTCTTTGTCATTCTTCCATTCCTCCCTTGCTTCGTTTATCCAATCTGGTTGGATAATAGAAATGGCGCACAACAATGCTCCCAAATCCTCATCCTTCCTTGAGAGTGCATCTGCCACAACATTTTTCTTCCCTTTTTTGTAGATGATTTCAAAGTCATAACCCAACATCTTTGTGACCCATTTTTGTTGCTCTTCAAAGGATAATCTTTGTTCTAAAAAGTATTTAAGGTTATCATGATCCGTTTTTACCTTGAAGTGTCTTCCCATTAGGTAGGGTAGCCATTTCTTAAATGCATGTAGTATTGCCAACATTTCCTTATCATAAATAGCTTTGTGTAAATAATTTCCCTTGATTGGACGACTTTCGAAAGCAATTGGTCTTTCATCTTGCATTAAAACAACACCAATTCCATTTCCTTAAGCATCACATTCCACAATAAAGGTTTTTGTGAAGTCTAGTGTAGCTAAGACCGGTGCTTGGCACATTGCCTCTTTAAGATGTTCAAAGGCCTTTGTTGCTTCTAGAGTCCATGAAAATGCATCTTTCTTCAATAATGTTGTTAGAGGTGCTGCTATTTTCCCATAATTCTTAACAAACTTGCGATAATACCCTGTCAACCCGAGAAATCCTCGCAGATGCTTTATGGATGTGGGGATTTTCCATTCCTTAATGGCTTTAATTTTGCTAGGGTCTACCTTAACTCCTTCATGAGATACAATATGACCCAGATATTCCACCTCTTGTACTCCAAAGAAACATTTGGATCTTTTTGCATATAATTGTTTCTCCTCCAATAGTTGTAGCACCCTGTCAACATGATCCTTCCAAGACTTGCTGTAGATTAGTATATCATCAAAAAATACTAACACAAATTTTCTAAGGAATGGTTTGAAAATGGAATTCATCAAACCTTGAAATGTAGAAGGTGCATTGGTAAGGCCAAAAGGCATGACCAAAAATTCATAATGACCCTCATGAGTTCTAAATGGTGTTTTCGGAATGTCTTCAATCTTCATTCTGATTTGATGATATCCTGAACGAAGATCCAACTTGGTGAAGTAAATTGATCCATGCAATTCATCCAATAATTCATCAATGACAGGAATGGGAAACTTATCTTTAATAGTGAGCTTGTTGAGCTCCCTATAATCCGGACACATGCGCCATGATCCATCCTTCTTGTGCAACAATACTACTGGAGCAGAGAAAGAACTTTGACTAGGTTGAATTATACCAGCCTCTAGCATTTCTGCAACCATACGTTCAATTTCACTCTTTTGGGCATAGGGATATCTGTACGGCCTGATGTTTGGAGGAACACTTCTTGGAATCAAATGAATAGCATGATCATGATCACTAATAGGTGGGAGACCTTTGGGAGTCTCAAATACCTTGGAATGATTGTCCAAGACTTTTTGGAGATCTGGAGAAATAGATGATTTCGATGTGGAAACATCTAGAGAACATAATTGTGCAATTACACCTCTTTATTCCTTTTTTAGAAGCTTTGTCATACCGTTAGAGCTGATTATCTTTCCCGGTTTCCCTGCAATACCCCTTAATTCAACTTCCTTTCCTTCCGCAGAAAATTTCATGAAAAGTTCTTGAAAATTAAAAGCTATTGTACCCAAGGATTGTAGCCATTGGACTCCTAGTACAACATCAACGCCTCCCATTGGAATGGAAAGCATTGGGCTAGTCAATACATATTCTCCCATGGATAGCTTGATATTATGGCACTTTCCAGAGCAATTTATGTTTCCTCCATTTGCAACCATCCTTGACACTCTAGTGCTGGATATAGGAAGCAATTCAATTCTTTTTCTATCTTACAATGAATAAAATTGTGGTACTTGTTGAATCAATCAACACTGTTACCTTTTTCTTCTTGATATGTCCTTCTATCTTGATGGTTTGAGGAGTGGCAATTCCAGCCAATGCATTACAAGATATAGTCGGATTCATTTCTTCTTTATCTAGGCTTTGTTCCTGGAGTATGTCCTCTTCTTTTGACCTTTCTTGTTCCTTTTCTTCCTCCTATTCACAATCTCTATAGAATAATTTCTTGTCAGCAAACTTATGACCTTTAGTGTATTTGCTATCACAACTGTAACAAAGCCCTTTTTCTCTATTTTCTTCAAATTTTTGTGGTTTCAACCTTATAGGTTGTGGAAGGCTAGGGGCAACAACACTTCCATCTTTACAGTTGTGAGTGGTAGGCTTCCTGGTTGCCATAATTTTGCTTTCCATTTTTCTTGCTAACCTGAATGCCTTCTCCAATGAATCAGGTTCCGAAATGCAAACCTCATGTTGGATATTATCCTTTAAAGTCCCTATGAACACATCAATCCTATGCTCCTCTAGAATATCTTTTACCCTTATGTTCAATTTTTTGAACTCTTGAATGTGCTCCATCATTGAAACCTTTTGTTTGAGACTTATCAATTGGCTAAAAAAAGCATTGCTTTTTGTATCCTCATAATGTGTTGTCATTTCTTCCGTAAAAATTGCCAAAGTGATAATTTGTTTACGAGAGCAAAGCCATTGATACCATACAAACTAATTTGGTTCCAAATATAAAGTTGCAATACGTACCTTTTGTGTGTTTTGCATATTATGGAGATCGAAAAATTGCTCCATCTGTAGTGTCCATGTTGCGGGATCCTTGCCATCAAACTTCCTCATATCGATTTTTGGAATATGGTGGGTCTTCAATCCAACATTAGAGTCTATGAAATCATGATTAACATTTCTTTTGTTCTCATCATGAGTTTCCTTTACTACCCTTTCACCATTAGTGACCATTTCTTGTAGCAACTTATTCATATTTATCTTCAATTCTTCCATCTTATTGTCCATGCCATCCATCTTAGCATCCATGCCATTCATATTAGCTTCCATGCCATTCATATTAGCTTCTATGCCTTTCTTTAAACCATCCATATTAGCTTCTACATCTTTCTTTAAACCATCCATCTTAGATTATGTTACTTTTGTGCGAGTGACATTTGTTGCACTTGGTCTCATAATTTTGATATATCATGCTGCATTTCTTCCTCTTCTTCATGAGTCATGCTAGATATTTCAGGTTGCTTACTAGGTGTTTTCATTTTCTTTCCTCGGGTCATCGATTACCGATAATAATGATTTACTATGCCCTTTGAATTCCTTCAAACTAATTTTTCAAACCAAGCTTATGCAAAATTTTAAAAACAACTACACACATTTTTTTTCACTTTGTAGGAGCTCGATATTGAATCTGATGTATCTCTGTAACTTCGGATCATCCAGTTCTAAAATTGTGACCTGTAGTAGCCCTCTGTGTCCTCTTTCCAATGCCACCAGTCTGATCGAATTTAGATTCTCCAAGGTAGATTTATGCACAATCTCCCAAGATGACCTAATTATAAACCTTTCCAGAAGAGCAAACTTGTATGAAGTTCCACGTGTCACTGTTTTGACCTTCGGATCTAAAAAATATACACAAGAAACTATAGTCCGTCATCTTTCTGTAACTTCTAACAAAATTTCAATTTGATTCTCAAAACAAAAGTTATGACGATTTTCCCCAGGTCACTTGTTTGGAATGAAATTCGGGAGTCTGCAAAAAAGGCCAACTTCCTCAGATCATATCTCCGCAAATATCACGCGAAAATATCTGAAATTTGGACCCGAGGTTCACCACGATTTGGGCCCAAATGGGGTTTTTTTTAGTGTCTGAAACTTTGCATAAAAAAATTTATAGCGCAAATGCCACGATGCCCTGTTTGGAGGAACAAAACTCTAGAATCCAAAGCTTTGATACCAAATGTTATGAAACCAGCTCACAAAAAGATAGAAAAGAGAGATAAACGCCTTATAATTCAACCTCTTCGAGGGGGAAACCTCCTTTACATTACACAAATGAAAAATTCTTGGATGATTCAAATGAAAAAACCTCCTTTCTATATATAGGAGTCTAAGGGGTCACAATATAACCAAGCCGACCTAACAATAATAATATAAAGGCACAAAAATAACAATAGAGGGATTCTATGGGGCACAATAATAACAATATGGGGAAAACAGGGGCACGATAATATTAATAAGGGATACAACTACAATAGTAATGGGGGCATCACTAGTATTATAGGGACCTAACATTTTTCTATCTTCATTTTTAGGTTTTAAAGCTTCTGTTTTGTCTAACCTGAGTTGCGTGCCCTTCCTTTTCAGCTTTGAGCACTGCTGAAGCATCGATGATTGTCAAAAGTTATTTACAGATGGTTGCTGCTAGCTTTAAATGGGCTCTAAAGGCTAATGAAGATAATCAAGCCAAAGAACACTTGGTTTCATGAATTTCAAGGTAGATCAGGGACTTGATGAGTCGATTGAAGGCTTTATGATTGTGTTGGTTATGCAATATGTGCCTAACACATGTAAAGGATGGAGTTAGATTAGAATAACGACATTGCTTGAGGAAAGATAAATCCATTTCTCTCCTTTGTATTTTGACCCTCTTTTTTTCGAGGTCATGAACCTCTTTCCAAGTTTCCCCTCCGTACAGGGTAATAATAGTAGTTTGGAGATTTTCGTGGTGCAATATTTGAGATCGAGAGATTAGAAATTCCACAATCTTCATTTTTAAGTCTAGTTTCAAGTCTAGAACAAGACTCATCTTTAGGATTGAATCTACAAAGAAGAGAAAAGATGGAGGTTATAAATATGAGATGTAATGCACCACAGAAATCCCTAATTTCTAGAATTATTTTGAAAAATAATTTTTAGAATGTTAAAGGGGTCTTGAGCCAAATATTAAGATTTAGATTAAGTCAATTTTTAGATAAAAGAAGTAATTGAATTGATTTAATAATATTAAAATTAACTTTTAGAATGTTAAAGGTACTTGAGTCGAATATTAAGATTTAGATTAAGTCAAAATTTAGATAAAAGAAGGAATTGATTTGATTTAATAATATTAAAATTAATTTTAAAATGCTAAAGGGACTTGGGCTAAACATTAAAATATAGATTAAGTCAAAATTTATAGAATAAAATATAAAAATTAATTTAATTTTTAAAGTTAATTAATTATATTAAAATATAAAAATAGGAACTAAAATAATTATTAAGCCTTAGTCAAATATTAAGTTAATAAGAATGAAATTAAGTTAATTGGAGTATAAAGTGAAATTTTTTGTTAATACAAGGGAAAATCATTAATTAAGGATGGTCAAAATTTTAAAAAGGTCAAGATCAAATTAACAAATAATTAAATAACAAAATTTCTTGGAATAATAGTAAAATTAAAAACAAAAAGGCCATAGAATAGGAATAAAATATTCAAAGTGGAATAATTATTTAAAAATGAAACTAAGTTAATTATTAAGTTTAGGAGTAAAAACAATGCTAAAGACTTAAAATGAATAACAATTGTTGAATTGAGGCTTCTGTGATCCATACCAAGTTTTTTGAGAAGATTTTTTGGCGTAAATCACATTAGAATACATTTGTCGACGCGTTTCGGACCAACGAGTGTGTTTCATCTTCATGACAAGTTCGATGAAACACACTCGTTGGTTTGAAACGTGTTGACAAATGTATTCTAATGAATAATAATGTTAAATTAATAAAAGTCGAATAATAAAATGAATAAAATAGTTAAAAATAATGAATTGAATAAAAATGATTAAATTAAAAGTTTATTATAATTGTTATATAAGTAAAAATGGAGGCCGAAAAAATAAATATTCGAAACCATAAAACTTATAAAAAATGTAAATAATATTAAGAAAGAGTAAATGAATGGATAAATAAAATCAATTATAAAAGTACAAATAATAAGTTAAATCAAAAGGAATGTCCTTAAAAAGAAAAGAATCAAGAAGATAAGGCAAGGATCCAACACTTGCTAATACTCCAATCATTGTCTTGATTCAGATTGACATACCTCCTTTCAATTTCCACAGCCTCCCTAAATTTCAAAAATGATCAATTCTTGCAATGACCTTAGCTTCTTCAATGGAGATATGATGCTTTGACTTCTCCATGTGGTTTACTAAAGCAGAGGATCAAGACCTTCCATGTTTGATACCAGCTGTATGATCATGAATCGTTTAATTAATCGAGCGGCCAATTTCACCAATATAGGGAGTTCCATAAGAGAAAGTGATGACATAAACACCTTTCCCATATTTGGGTCACATAGGATCCTTTACTTATCTTAGGGAGCTCCGAATGGTGATTAGCGGCCTAAATGTCGAAGGAACCTTATGTTTCTTTAGGATATTCACAATCGTGTTTGTGGTTCCTTGGATAAACAAACGATGAACCACCGAAAACCAATCCTTATGATATTTCGTGATCTTGGGACTTTTTTTTAGCCTTAAGGAAGGCTCTAAAATGTTGTTGTCTACTATAACCATTCTTATTAAAAACATTAAAGGGATGGAGCTTTTCATCATTGAGGTGGTTTTTATCAGAAACTCGTAATGCCCAAGTGGCTAAGGTGTTGAGAATGCCTAGCTTTTGAGCAAGGAAATGAAGCAAATTAGTATGAAGATATTGTCCAGTGCAAATTTTCTTTCTAAAAGCCTGGTGGGAGAAATAACCATCATCTCTTTTCAAAATAAGAATGTCGAGAAAAGGAAGGTTTCCATCAACTTCACATTGCACAGTATATTTGATTGAACTAGACCGATTGTTGAGATGCTGGAAAAAGAGCTCTAACTTGTCCCAACAATGAGACCAGATGACGCAAGTGTCATCCACAAACCCTTTCCAATGTTTTGGTTGGAATAGAGCAGAGGAAAAGGCCCTAAATTCAAAGTCTTCCATGAACAAATTGACCACTACTGGGGAAAGGCAGGAATGTAACAACCCTAGTGAAAAGTCCATGTAATAAATGTTAAAAGCAATAAACACGATGATTGGGACACTTATTCCAAGTTGAATGTTGGAAAGACATCCTAGGAGGTGTTCATTTGGGTGTTTATGGCTAAGGGAATTGGAAAAGGCAATGGCTAAGGCATTAAATGTTATTTTTGGCACATTTATTTATGAAAATAATGGAAATAAGTAGAAAGTGGAGGTGAAAGGTCACTGGTTGCATGGGAGGATAAAAATGAAGGAAAATAATGGAAAATGAAGAAAATAGAGGCCTCATTCATAAAAAGGGTTCTGAGGATCAGTTGGGAAACTTTTGTTAGTTTAGTGTTGGAGCTCTCTCATTTCTCTCTCTCTCTCTCTCTCTCTCTCTCATACTCTTGGATACTTAGAGTTTTCTTGGAGCACTCTTGGAGGGTGTGGCATACTTGGATTCTTAGAGAAAGAAGGTAAAGGAAGAGCAGTAAAGTGTAAGAAAGCATCGACATCAGCAGCCACATCATATTTTCTTGCAGGGACCATGTTGCATGTATGAATTCTTCACTAGTTTGGACATGTATGGCATATGCATGTCGATTCTTGGTCATGATCTATCATTGGCATGAAGGATTATCTGGACTGATAGTGGATTGCCTATCCTTGCCATTTCCTGGATAGCCATGGTGATTGTGGGTTTATTTTCATTGTTTTGTTTTGGTTGGTTCTCATGTTTCCTTAGCATGGGTTGAGTTATTAGTTCCTAGAGCCTTGGTTGGACAAATTCAAATTCTCTAGAGCCCTATAATAACTTGGGTTGAGTTACTAGTCTTGGAGCCTTGGTTGGAGAAACACTCTGGAGCTCGGTGATAGTTGTGGTTTGATTTACTAGTCTTGGAGCCTTGGCTGGGAAAAACACTCTGGAGCCCTAGATGGCTAGGAAGGAGACCAATCTAGTGATGGTTTTGGTGATGTCTGACCATGAGGTGGAACCATTGTTTGATGGGTTGAGGTGGATGGCCTCTGGAAGCCTTGGATGAGTTTTGATTGATGTGTTCTATGAGATCCCATATTCATGCTTGGAATATGGCATGGGGATTAATGAATGAAGAGAGATTTGGCTTAGCCATTGTACGGTCGGGTGGAACGTGGCAATCCCATCTTTGGTTAGTTCATTGCATTATTTAATGAGAAATTCATTCCATGGATTTTCATGTGTAAATGTACTGGTGTATATATGGATTTTGATGGCTGATATGTTGATTGTAATTATGTTCCGATTATGTTGGTTATATGTTCATTTTATGGTAGCATCTATGCTTGGCTCTCGGCATGTTCTTACTTGTATTTGAATGAATATTATATCTATGAACTAATTAGTGCTAAGGTAGCAAATGACATGAGGAAACAATGGTTCATGGAGGTTCTCAGATAAGTAAGAGATCCCTACACTTAACTCTATGGTTTACAACTGTCGGTTACATGTCGATGATATGTTTGATCAAATTCCTGTCATGGCTAAAACGGGTCTGGTTAAGGCCTTGATCAACTATTTACATTTGCATCATTTTTTCCCCGCACTTTACTTAATTATGATCTTTCATTGCATTCTGGGTAGTGGCCTGGGCTCTAGATCTGAAAAAGTGCCTCAAATCTGAGATTCACTGGCACAAAACTGGCAAGTTTGGACCACAGTTATGAGAGCAACTTTAGGTCTCTGATCACTCCCTTGCCCATAGCATGAGAGCAACTGAGCCTTAAATTGTCTAGAACAATAGTGGGACCCAGGGATGTGTATCCTGAGTGGCTGACTTGTCTCTTGAGGGTTTTTTTGATGGTGTTGGATGGCTACATGTGATGTTCCATTGATTCCACTTCCTTAAGCTTACCTAGGAGGTTGAATCTGATCATCATAGCCTCTCATCTCATGTTTACCCCGATTGGAATGGTTACTTGGGTGGATGTGGGTGGAAGGTGCTACAGAGTGGTACCAGAGCATGATTCACCCCTCGAACTAGATGGGCTTTTTGTTGGTCATGCATGCATGTCAGTTTCATGTGTGTCTCTTACATTTATATACTTATTACATTTGCTTGATGATGGATCGGGGTTGTAGTATGGTTATCATGGAGAATTTTCTATTGATTTCATGAAATTTATTTGAAAGGAGTATGTGACTGACTGTTTATGGATTACATGTCGGTTACATGTTGATTTCATGGTACCTACTTACATCCTTGTATGTTTGGTTACATTTTCAATATTTTGATTACATGCATGAGTCTTTTATGTTGATTACAAGAATTGATCAAGTATGTTCAACTACATGCAGTTATGCATATTTGTAGTTGGTTTGGAATTTCTTATGCATATTGTTGGTTGCATGTGGCAATGTGTACAATGGAATAATGGTTGTTGTCATGCATTGTTGATATGGCCTTACATTGATGATTGGACCCTAGTTAGAGTAATGTTTATGAGTTGATACATTTACTTGTGTATGTCTATATGATGTTATGGTTATGTTATACATGTATCACACTAATTTGGTGATCTTGCAAGCAAGGTATCCTCCCTAAGTTATGCTAAGGTATGTTGGTTTATTGTGATTTGGTTTATCTGACATATTATGCCTTGTAGGAAGAAATATCAAATAGCTAGCAAGATGGTTGACTACAAAGATTCTCCCTACGAATCCGAAGAGAATTATGGTGTTGGGAACTCTTCCAACTTGGCAATGACACTGAGAACTTTAAAGGAAGAGATCAGGAGCTGTAAGGAAGATAATGACATAATCATGGAGTCACAAGAAAAGTTAGCAGAGGTAAATGCATTCATATTCCAGAGATTGTCGGAATTGTAGCGACAAGGACCCCCACCGATCAGTCATGAGTAGGAAGACAAAACTAATGGGGCATATGGCAGCAGGTCTCGTAGTAGACACAGGTCATATCATTCTGACATGATCCGAGATTGCAGATTATTGGACACTCCAGAGAGGAGAAGGGATAGACACATGTATGATTCTAGTTTCTATTCAGATAGGCACTATGATCGTCATCGGTATCATCCTTACAGGAGGAGTGATAAGGGGTATTTGCTAGATGAATTTGAGAAAGAAAAGGAACCTACTTTTGATGGGGAAATGAAGAAACCACGGGATATATAGGCATGGTTTCTTGGCATGAGGAAGTTCTTCAGGTTGCATGAATACTCAGAGAACATGAAAGCTAGAGTAGCTACCTTCAGCCTCAAAGGTAGAGCGAACATTTGGTGGGAAGATGTGAAGAATGTCAGGTGTATTCATGAGGAATATTGGTCTTGGAGTGAGTTTGAGCGGATATTTAAGAATAAGTACTTGTCAAAAAGGTACTTTGATGATAGGGAAAAATAATTTTATGAACTAATGATGGGTTCCGTGAGAGATGATAAGTGCACTATAAAATTATTGGAGTTGCTAAGGTATGTGCCTTACCTTACTGAGGAAAAGGCCAAGATTCAGAGGTTCATTAGTGGATTACTTGTTGCATTCAAAGACAGGATTGCGTTTGATGAGCCTAGATCATTGGAGGAGGCCATTAGAAAGCTAAGACATTTCTATCAATAATCAAATCGTAGAAATGAGACTAAGTCAGACCTGGGAGGTGATCTAAAGAAAAAAGGAAATTGGGATAAAAAGTGAGAAAGGCCACATAGTACAGGTAACAAGGAGAATGTTTCATCACCTAAGAAGTTCAATGCATCAGATATAGGATAGGGACATCGTCCTCAGGAGAAGAGTAAGGAGCCCATGTGTTGTTTGACTTGTGGCAAAGACCACCTTAGGAGAGATTGTCTGTAACATCAAAGTGGTAGAATTTAGATATATAGTGCATAGGAGGTGAAGACGGTTGGAGATGTATGCCAGAGTATTCCCGGTATCTATGTGGATGTGGATAATAGGCAGGTCAAGCATCGAGCATCTATCATGAAGATGAATGCTAAGTTTTGTGATCAAGTTGTTTCTATTTTGATTGACCTTAGATCTAATTATAGCTATGTTAGTCCTGGCTTGGTGGATAAGTGTGGTTTGAATAAGGAGTTGCATGCAGAGTCATGGTTAGTGCAGTTAGCTATACATATGAAGAAGAGAGTTCATCATTGGGTAATATATTGTGCATTTTGTTTGAATGGTATGCCTACTATAGCACATTTGAATATATTATCATTGGGTTGAAACAATATGTTATTGGAAATGGATTGGTTGTATATACATAGAACCAAGGTTGACTGTTATGACAAATCTATTGAGTGCGTTGATGACAATGGAGAACCAAGAGTCTTGCAAGGTGTTGTGCTATACAACAACCCTCCCCATTTCAAAAAATTTCACATAAAAAATTAATAAGAAATGGGTACCCTCTTAGAAATATAAAAAAAATCAATAAAACATTTGAAAATAAAGTTTTATAATAAGCCTTTTGCTTTTAGGATAAGTTAAATAACAATCGCAATGTCCAAATCTATTTAACCCATGAAAGTACTCTTGATAAGGTCCAATCTGATTTAAATTATAATAAAACGTTATCTTAAAACAATTTTATAAGGAGCATGTCGCATCGCGCAGATCCTTTGTTTCAGTGGTGGACTTAAGGTGTTCCATTGACATTCGTCGATGTGATAACTCTATCAGAAATCGCATATCGCTACCTATCAAGTAACCGTTCCAAGTGTTGATATAAATCCTCTGATGCGATAAGCTGATTGCAATCGCACATCGCTGAAATCATAAAACACACCCCAACTGCCCCTTTGAAATCTTTCGATGCGATTTCGTTATTAAGCGCACTTTTCAATAAAGGTGAAATATGAGCTATTAGGAACATTTGCGGGTTAAAGTTATAAATCAATGATAAAGAGAAAACAAACGATTTATTAATTTTAAAAGTCATCCCGCCTTCTCATGACAGCTCACCATTAGTCACAATCGCAAATATGCAAAGGAAACATTTAAGCATAACGCTTGTACCTCCTGATCTACGATATGCGATCATCGCTAATAGCCAATTGGGAAGTCACGATACTCATTTTAAAAAGGACCACTATAAATTTGCTATGTGACATGTCATTACAGCATTAAATTGTCACGTTGGGAATTACGGGAAATCATTAAGAAAGCAGTTATGGTTGAATCCTTCAAGGATTTCATCCATGGTAGCTTAATATATTAAAAATCCATATCACCCATTCGCGCTTAATTGTTGTTAGTCTTGTATGTTGTGTATTAGCTTTGAGCAAGTTTTTCCACTATTACGTCCTTCTGTTTCATTTTTCAGAACGAGTCTGAACTCACCAATTCAGCAAAAATGACTAAGAAATCTCAGAAAGTGAAGGTCCCCGTCGTAACAAAAGATGAACCAGTAAAATTGGCACTGATAGTTGATACTACCTGTGCAGGCCTCGACAAGACTTCATGGGAGAGTATATACAATTTACTCGAAGTCGAGGACCCAAGTGAAGTTGAAGAAGAAGGAGCAACAGCTGGGTCGACTGATAAATCAGAAAATACTCTATATGATTTGGCCAGCTCCTTCCTACATAGAATAGCAGCTCGAGCGAAAGTGTTACCATACAATGACATGGTAACATGGGTTATAGAAAGTATCAACATAACCGACAGGGCCTTCTATACAGTTGATGGAAGGCTGTTCAGGACATTTAGGGCAGAAGATATCAAGAAAATGTATCAATTTTCGGACCCCCAGAAGCATTACAGCAAGGCATTTTTAGAAGCTTTTGCCAAAGAGAATGATGTGGAGTTGGACCCTATCAAGCAGTGGAGGCATTTCCCAAACAAACATAAGCATGAATCTTTAGGTATGTACTCCGTAGACTCCTTAGCATCTCCTTATTGCTATGCTGGCACTATGATATGTAGACTCTTTGGAGTCTCTGATTCAGCTAGGTTTTCTATAGAAATGGTGCCCTTAATGGAAGCTGCAATTAATTCTTATATCATGGATTGGGCAACCATTTTATCAGATAAAATGGCCAACCAAATCCTTGATTATAGAAGAAATAGGTTTGTGACTACCCGGATAATACCCCCATTCTATATGAGCGCCTACATCATGGATACCATCTGTTTCAATTCTGATTACCCCATTTTAGGATGGAAATGGACTCCTCAAGACCCAACTCCTATTCATATCTATCATAAGTATTTGTGGAAGGCCCATTATAAAGATCATCTATATAGAATCTGCCATGGTTTTGTTTTACTCGTTCATCAGGCCATATTTGACAAACCTGCTCCTTGGTTATCTGATGAGGCCAGTATTGACCTAACATCAATCGACAGTTGGTTCGGTGAAGAAAAGTTCACCTACATCAGACTTTTTGGCAGCACCACAGATCCACATGTTCTCCCATTGTACATTCCCGATAAGCTATTGGCCAAAGAAATAGCCTATCAGATAAAAAAAGCATGGATGTCCAAGAACCTCAAGGAGTCCAAGAAAGAAATGTGGCCTTCATTCCCCCTCCAATGCGGTACTTACACACTGCATGACTTCAAACATGCAGAGAAAGAAACATAGAAGATAAAAATCTTAAAGTTAGCAGTCATTCCCAAGAGACAGTATGATCCAAAAGCGGTGGCCTACAACTTTACCTCTCATGTGAAACTTGCCAAGTTTGAACATGAGAAATATGATTACGATGATTTTTTCACTTCAGCTGAGTTGTTTTCTCAAGTAAAACATCTAGCAAAGATCAGATTGGGAGCAGAGGGATTAGACAGATTTACGAAGTTCAGGACACAAAGGTTACAAACACTACCTCTAGACTTGTTAAACACTACACTTATGGTGCAGTAGGAAGGCCACAACAAAGAATAAACTCCTGAAAAGGAGAAGACTCTTGAAAAGGAGAAGACTCCTGAGAAAGAGAAGAGCCCTGAAAGGGAGAAGAGTCCTGAGAAGGAGTAGACAAATGAAAGGACCACTGAGCTCCTAGATACTAATGTTAATATTGTTGCCACCTTAATCAAGAAATGGGAGCAGTTCAATCAAATGATCAAGAACCAGAATGATTCCCAAAACCTCACTACACCAAAATCGCACGTAACACAGGAACCTATTGTCACTAATATTCCAATTGAAGGGGTAGTCGACACACCCAATATTCAACAGGATATTGAAATAATTCCTGAGAATCCTACAGAAGAGATTGTATTAAAAGTAGAAGACATACCACCCCTAGATGTATTCTACAGTCCAAAGCATAGAGTTGTGGTCAAAAGGCAAAGAAAAAGGAGGAAAATTGACCAAGGACCTCTTTCAACTCCTCATGCTAAACTGATGAATGTGGTATGGAAAGACTCAGAAGTCAATCCTTTTGAGGATTTAACCAAATTATCTCAGTATGCTGGCACTTATACAACCGCAAAAATGGAGAAAGCCTTCGAAGTCAGCCAACTAATTAGGGAAAAGGATCTAAGGATCACCCAACTCGAAGGGCAATCAACAGAAGAATAGCAAAGGATTAGTCAGCTTGAGCAACAACTATCAGAGCAAAGACAACAGAATGAGCAACTAAAAGAACAGTTGGATTTGGAGAAGAAAAAGATTGATCAGAAGGCTCTCCAGAAACAACAGAAGTTGTCTCAACAACTCAGCAAGCTTCAAACAACAATTCAACAGGAAATGAAGGCTAAAGAAGATCAAATTGCACAGCTGCAATCACAAATAGTTAAATTCAAGGGTTATCCGAAGGTTAGTGAATTCAAGAAGGAAGCCTTGGAATTAACCAAAGCCTTATCTCGACAGCTAAACATCCTTTGCCATAAAATATCATTGGTTGATCCATTGTGTGCTATCTCTGCATCACTTATTGAGCAGACAGTTGACACAAGACTGGAGTTTGAAAAAGCAGATGATAAGATAGCAAATTTTCTCTCTTGGAAAAATTCAGAAGAAGGCATCGCTGCCAATTTACCAAAAATACAAGAATCGCACAAGGAAATCCTATTTTCGAAGTGGGAATCACAGTTAATAAAAGCCGAAAAAGCGACTTCTAGAGCCAGGGTACAATGAATGGTGTAATCGGGTTAGTAAATGACAACTTGTATATGGCTAACTTGATCTCCGATTGCTCTCTAGGAAATCTCCCGAAAGCAAAAGCACTAGAATATTGATGGAGACAAGAGTTGCCAAGCAGAGAAGAACAAATCGGCAAGATGCAAAACTTGACATGGGATGAATTCTGGTTTTTCCTAGTCAAGCCGCATAGTCAGCAGATGGCCATGAAATGCCTTTCCAACACAGTCAATCTCATGGTTCCCAAACTCTCTGATGCTACGTACACAACCCAACTACATTCCAGGATGAGTCACCCTCCGGAAATTCAGTCGATGCTCTCAATTTGTTAGTTGCAAGCGCAAGAGAACAAGTAGATACAACGGATCAGTTCAAAGGCTATCACATTGTTATTTTCATGAATCAAATCCCAGATTTTCATGTTTACAGTTTTAACAACTCATAGCGATTTTTATTGACAGTTAGTTTTTATTTTGATTATTTAAACCCTTTCATGTCTTTTAAGAAAGGGTCCTCAATTTGTATAAGATTTGACTTGAGAAGTTGCACTTTTGTACTTCTAAATATTTTTTTATCAATAGTGGATCAAGGTTCTACATTTTTGTGAAAGAAGCTTTTTCAAGACTTGCACTTTTGTATTTCCTTGGAAGTTTTCTCAAATAAGAAAGTGGAATCGGAGTGTTATTTACATTGGAAGGATTCAAATGCATGTGGTATTCCTATCACTATTTTTGTCTTATTTCCTTATGTGATGAAGCATTCCTTTTAAGTTGCTATTGTTGATATATATGTATGCTTTTTCAAATAATTCTTTATCATATCATTTCTGAAGATTTAGAATTTTTATCCTTTGAGATATGTATGTCAGCGATATACATTGTTATGAATGCGATATGCTTTTATTATTACTTCATTTAACTTTTTAAATGAAGTAAATATCACATGAATGCACCTTTCTATTGATAAGTAAGCCATCTATATGATTATTTGTCTGTTAGAAATAATCAGAAATCTCATCATTTACAAAATACCTGGGTTATATAAATGTATTTGTATATTTTGAGTTATAGGTTAAATTATTTACCCTCTCCATTATACATTACAAAAGAACCATCCATTAAACCATTCGTTAAGGGAAATTCATCCCATAATTGTCCAGTCAAAGCCACCACACCAAACAGAAAAGGAGCTGTACTAAGGTCCGGACTGGGTGGTTATCCCCAATGTTGGTGCTAGGATTTTAGAGGCATCAACACAAGGTAAGAAGAAAACCACATTAGCTAGGATGGTGACAGCTATGCAAGAAAAGCTCAGCCACAGGAAAGGGTGTAATATATTTTCAGTACATATTTATAGTGATAAGCATAAGGAGGTTGAGGATGCAGATGCATTGGACAAGTACTCGGTTTTACAACAGTTCAGGGATGTATTTCCTGAGGACATTAGAGAGTTTCCACCTCATAGGGAGGCAAAATTTTCTATTGAGTTAGTTCTAGGGGTAGCTCCAACATCAAAAGCACCTTACAGGATGAGAATAAATGAGTTGGTTGGGTTAAAATTGTAGTTGAATGAGATGTTGGAAAAGGTATACATCAGGCCAAGTATATCACCTTGGGGTGCACGGTCTTGTTTTTGAGGAAGAAAGATGGTACCCTAAAATTATGCATTGATTGCAAGAAATTGAACAAAGTGACTATCAAGAACAAGTACCCTTTGTTTTGGATTGATGACTTGTTCCATCAGTTGAAGGGAGCAACGGTGGTCTCAAAGATTGACTTGATATCCGGATACCATCAAGTACACATCAAAGAGGACGAAATATAAAAGACTGTGTTCAAGACCAGGTATGGGAATTATGAGTTTCTTGTGGTTCCATTTGGCTTAACTAATGCTCCAGCTGCGTTCATGTGTTTGATGAATAGTGTGTTGCATCTATTGTCCCTTAAGAGACCAATTTCCTGGCTGTGTAGAAATTGTACTTAAGACATTAATTTTTATTATGCATGTCACTTATTTGTATAATGTATCCTCATGTGAAGAGCCTGAAGGACTTGACTTTTAGCACTTAATATTTAGCTGATATGAAAATCTCAGAATACCATGTGATGCTGAATATAAATGCTGTGTGAAGAATGCCTTGAGAAGTTAAAGATAATATGTTGTGTTTGACAGGAACTATTATCT
Organism: Pinus tabuliformis; assembly: GCA_031772625.1. Lineage (NCBI taxonomy): Eukaryota > Viridiplantae > Streptophyta > Pinopsida > Pinales > Pinaceae > Pinus > Pinus tabuliformis. The sequence continues at coordinate 92,585,973 of CM062807.1, read as the reverse complement.
GTAACTTAGGAGAAATATAGAGGTAGGAAATTTAAATATAGGAGTGCTATTTTAAGGATTTTTAACTTCATTCACATATGTAAACAAAGACCTATAGCTTCATTACCATATTTAAAGAAAGGAAGAAACATGATGTCACATAATAGAAAAATTACGAAATCATACCCAACAATGTGTGGAAAATCTCTGATTCTTTCATTAATCATCAACTTATCAAGAATACAACAACATAGTCTCTAGTTCCTTCAAAATTCAGACCTTTTTCCTATAAACATATTAATAAAAGGATAAATAAAAAAATATTAATTAATCAACTCTTAAAAAAAATAAAGAAAAATAAATAAATAATAATAATAATAATAATAATAATAATAATAATAATAAATAAAACAAACAAACAAACAAATAAATAAATAAATAATTTAAACAAATTAATAAATCAAGCAAATCATTATTTAAAATAATTAGTTTTATATATAAATAAATTAGTAAACATAATAATTAAACCTACAAATTATAAAATTAATTAATTAATATATTTATCCCTTTAACCTATTTAATAAATAAATTAATTAATCTACCTTTCTAACTTATTAATTAGCTAATTAGACACAATAATAAATAAATCAAGTAATTAAATAATAAATTAAAAATAATAAATAAATTAATAATAATAATAATAATAATAATAATAATAATAATAATAATAATATAAATAATAATATATGATGTTATTATTAAAAAAAAAAATGGCCGACCTAATTTCTCATATCCTTCCTTAATAACCTATATATATACCCTAAAAATAGCTCATGGATACATCATTAAGATCTAAAGAATATCTATTGACGCATCCCCTGATGATGGACTCACTTGGTAGTCCGAAACATTGGGTTCACAAAACTCTATAACAGGTCATTCCTCCTCTATCTAAAACTATCCTCACCTGTATGGATTCATTATTTAACAGCGACCAAAACTGTCAAACTACTTAACTACCTTCTAACTGTCTAAAGTAAAAGTCATTATAGAATATTACAGTAGAGGGTAAAAGACACCTCATTTTCCTCGAGAAATAAGATAACAAGAAGTAACAGAATTTAAAGTATGATTGCTGATTGCTACTCGCTGTTTGAATATGTGGCTTGAGCAGAAGGTCCCGCTGATGCATCCTTGGTCTACTCTATCATCCGTTCTTTGCACTTTCTCCATAATGGTACATTGACTTTGGTGCTTCCTCTAACTTTTCAAGTTCTATTCTGCAAGCTTTAATCCTACTATAAGTAGGCTTATCTGTAAACAGAGTCTTCACCATACAAAGAAGCTTAAAATATTTGTTAAGGTAGTTTACAATGGTGGCCCCCTTTAATACTGCTGTATTTTCATGAGTGTTATCAACTTTTCTCTTTTCCTCAACTAGCAAAGCATCATATGTCTTCCATGGCAGCAAGTTTCCTTGTAGATCCCAGCAAGAAGGAAGTCCAGCTCTGACTCTTTTATCAAATATGATATTAAACTTGGAAATTGCTTCCTTCATCTCATTAATCTTCTTCTCAGTAGTATTCTTGTAGATATTTCTAACAATCATTTTGTTAAAATCTATTGCACATGATGTTCTGTCTGGCATGTCATGTTCCTTCAGTTCTGCAGTAGATTTAGAGTTAATGAAATCTGTCATCCTTTTTGCAAAATTTGATCTATCTAAATATTTTGTTTACTTTTCATGACTACCTCTTCCATATCTCGAACCAGTGTTTTATATTAAGATATAATAACAAGAAATTCCCAAATACCCTTGATAACCTTAATGACTTCATCCCATAGGATTTCTATGTCTTGAATTAAGGACATATTTCCCTTCATTTTCTCCTTTAGCCTTTTGATTTCATCTTCAGCCCTTAGGAGGTCTTCCTTGTATTTCTTTTCATTATCCTTCTCCCTTCTTGCTTCTTCTTCACTCAAATTCAATAGCTTGCAAACTGTTTCCAACTCTCTTTGGGATTTCTTTACACCATGCTCAACCATTTTAAGCTTTGTTCCCAACTGTAAAACCTGTGCTACTGGATCATGTTATGAAACCAGCTCACAAAAAGATAGAGAAGATAGATCAACGCCTTAGAATTCAGCCTCTTCGAGGGGGAAACCTCCTTTACATTACATAAATGAACAATTCTTGGATGATTCAAATGACAAAACCTCCTTTCTATATATAGGAGTCTAAGGAGTCACAATATAACCCAGCCGACCTAACAATAATAATATAAAGCCACAAAAATAACAATAGAGGGATTCTATGGGGCACAGTAATAACAATATGGGGACAATAGGGGCACAACAATATTAATAAGGGATACAACTACAATAGTAATGGGGTAATCACTAGTATTATAGGGACCCAACATGCCCCTCTCCTTCAAAAAAGTGTTGTCCTCAACGCTTGAGTAGTTCTGGATGCTTCTGTATAAAATTCTCATCCTCCCATGTGGAATCTTCAGCGGATAAGTTCTTCCACTTGATAAGATACTCTGAAATTGATCGATTTCGTAGCTGTCGAGTTCTTGTTTCTGTGACTGCTTCTGGTTCCAATATAATTTTTCCTTCCTCGTCAAGTTCTGGCAATATTGTTTGAACTGGGAGCTTGTCGCCTATAACCTTCTTTAAACATGAAACATGGAAAACTGGGTGCAATCGAGAAGCTGCAGGAAGCTCCAATTTGTATGCCATAGTACCAATCTTTTGCAACACCTTGTACGGACCATAATACTTTGGTGATAATTTATTATCCTTCTTAGCTTGCTTGAGGGACATTTGCTTATATGGTTGTAGCCGTAGGAATACCCAATCACCTACATCAAAACTTCTTTTGCTGCGATGTTGATCTGCCTGTTGTTTCATTCTATTCTGCCAACACGAGGTTATCCTTTAAGAGTTGGAGGACTTGTTGTTGATGTTCGATGTGATGTTCCACTGCTTGAACCTTAGAATTTTCTCTTAAATATGATGTGATGGATGGTGGCTGATATCCATAAAGTGCCATAAATGGGTCATTTTTGTTGCTGTATGGAAGGAAGTGTTATACCACCATTCAGCCAGAGGCAACCATTTGACCCATTGTGTCTGTTTATCAGATACAAAGCAACGAAGATATCCTTCCAAACATTTGTTTACTATCTCAGTTTGCCCATCAGATTGAGGATGATAAGATGAGCTATGAGCTAACTGAGTACCAAGACAAGAAAATAATTCTGTCCAAAAATTTCCAGTGAAAATGGGATCTCTGTCACTTACAATAATCTTTGGGTTTCCATGTAGCTTTTGAATTGTTTCCATAAATGCAGTAGAAACTGTACTGGCTTTAAATGGATGTGATAATGCACAAAAGTGTGCATACTTGGTAAGTCTGTCAACTACCACCATGATGACACTCTTTCCCTCAGACTTGGGTAAACCTGTGATAAAATCCATTGAAACCTCCTCCCAACGTTGGCTTGGAATGGATAAAGGTTGTAATAGACCCGGTGTCTTAATTGTTTCAACTTTATTTTGTTGGCAAACCAAACATTCCGCCACAAAATTTTGAATATCTGATTTAAGGCCATCCCAAAAAAATTCCTTCTTAACCCTGTGGTAAGTTTTTAAAAATCCTGAGTGCCCTCCTAAGGGAGAAGTGTGCAATTCCATAAGAATCTTTTGTTTTAGCTGGGAATTCTTACAGAGGTATAAGCGATCTTTGTACCATAACGAATCATTTTCCAGCTAAATGTATCAGACGTACTGGAATCTTGTTGTAACTTTCGAATAAGTGCCCACACTTCTTCATCATTCTTCCATTCCTCCCTTGCTTCGTTTATCCAATCTGGTTGGATAATAGAAATGGCACACAACAATGCTTCCACATCCTCATCCTTTCTTGAGAGTGCATCTGCCACCACATTTTGCTTCCCTTTTTTGTAGATGATTTCAAAGTCATAACCCAACATCTTTGTGACCCACTTTTGTTGCTCTTCAGAGGATAATCTTTGTTCTAAAAAGTATTTAAGGCTATCATGATCCGTTTTTACCTTGAAGTGTCTTCCCATTAGGTAGGGTCGCCATTTCTTAAGTGCATGGAGTATTGCCAACATTTCCTTCTCATAAATAGCTTTGTGTAAAAACTTTCCCTTGATTGGACGACTTTCAAAAGCAATGGGTCTTTCATCTTGCATTAAAACAGCACCAATTCCATTTCCTGAAGCATCACATTCCACAATAAAGGTTTTTGTGAAGTCCGGTGTAGCTAAGACCGATGCTTGGCACATTGCCTCTTTAAGATGTTCGAAGGCCTTTGTTGCTTCTGGAGTCCATGAAAATTAATCTTTCTTCAATAATGTTGTTAGAGGTGCTGCTATTCTCCCATAATTCTTAACAAACTTGCGATAATACCCTGTCAACCCGAGAAATCCTCGCAGATGCTTTATGGATGTGGGATTTTCCATTCCTTAATGGCTTTAATTTTGCTAGGGTCTACCTTAACTCCTTCATGAGATACAATATGACCCAATATTCCACCTCTTGTACTCCAAAGAAACATTTGGATCTTTTTGCATATAATTGTTTCTCCTCCAATAGTTGTAGCACCCTGTCAACATGTTCAACATGATCCTTCCAAGACTTGCTGTAGATTAGTATATCATCAAAAAATACTAACACAAATTTTCTAAGGAATGGTTTGAAAATGGAATTCATCAAACCTTGAAATGTTGAAGGTGCATTGGTAAGGCCAAAAGGCATGACCAAAAATTCATAATGACCCTCATGAGTTCTAAATGCTGTTTTCGAAATGTCTTCAGTCTTCATTCTGATTTGATGATATCCTGAACGAAGATCCAACTTGGTGAAGTAAATTGATCCATGCAATTCATCCAGTAATTCATCAATGACAGGAATGGGAAACTTATCTTTAATAGTGAGCTTGTTGAGCTCCCTATAATCCAGACACATGCGCCATGATCCATCCTTCTTGTGCACCAATACTACTGGAGCAGAGAAAGAACTTTGACTCGGTTGAATTATACCAGCCTCTAGCATTTCTGCAACCATACGTTCAATTTCACTCTTTTGGGCATAGGGATATCTGTACGGCCTGATGTTTGGAGGAACACTTCCTGGAATCAGATGAATAGCATGATCATGATCACGAATAGGTGGGAGACCTTTGGGAGTCTCAAATACCTTGGAATGATTGTCCAAGACTTTTTGGAGATCTGGAGAAATAGATGATTCGAATGTGGAAACATCTAGCGAACATAATTGTGCAATTACACCTCTTTCTCCTTTTTTAGAAGCTTTGTCATACCATTAGAGCTGATTATCTTTCTCGGTTTCCCTGCAATACCCCTTAATTCAACTTCCTTTCCTTCCACAGAAAATTTCATGAAAAGTTCTTGAAAATTAAAAGCTATTGTACCCAAGGATTGTAGCCATTGGACTCCTAGTACAACATCAACACCTCCCATTGGAATGGAAAGCATTGGGCTAGTCAATACATATTCTCCCATGGATAGCTTGATATTATGGCACTTTCCAGAGAAATTTATTGTTCCTCCATTTGCAACCATCACTTGACACTCTGGTGCTGGATATAAGAAGCAATTCAATTCTTTTGCTACCTTACAATGAATAAAATTGTGGGTACTTCCTGAATCAATCAACACTATTACCTTTTTCTTCTTGATTTGTCCTTCTATCTTGATGGTTTGAGGAGTGGTAATTCCTACCAATGCATTACAAGATATGGTCGGATTCATTTCTTCTTTATCTAGGCTTTGTTCCTGGAGTATATCCTCTTCTTTTGACCTTTCTTGCTCCTTTTCTTCTTCCTCTTCACAATCTATGTAGAATAATTTCTTCTCAGCACACTTATGACCTTTAGTGTATTTGCTATCACAAATGTAACAAAGCCCTTTTGCTCTTTTTTCTTCCAATTTTGTGGTGTCAACCTTATAGGTTGTGGAAGACTAGGGCAACAACACTTCCATCTTTATAGTTGTGAGTGGTATGCTTCCTGGTTGCCATAATTTTGCTTTCCATTTTTCTTGCTAACCTGAATGCCTTCTCTAATGAATCAGGTTCCCAAAGGCGAACATCATGTTGGATATTATCCTTTAAAGTCCCTATGAACACATCAATCCTATGCTCCTCTGGAATATTTTTTACCCTTATGTTCAATTTTTGGAACTCCTCAATGTGCTCCATTATTGAACCCTTTTGTTTGAGACTTATCAATTGGCTAAAAAAAGTGTTGTTTTTGTATCCTCATAATGTGCTATCAATTCTTCCGTAAAAATTGCCCAAGTGATAATTTGTTTACGAGAGCAAAGCCATTGATACCATACAAACTGATTTGGTTCCAAATATAAAGTTGCAATACGTACCTTTTGTGTGTTTTGCACATTATTGAGATCGAAAAATTGCTCCATCTGTAATATCCATGTTGCGGGATCCTTGCCATCAAACTTCCTCATATCGATTTTTGGAATATGGTGGGTCTTCGATCCACATTAGAGTCTATGAAATCATGATTAACATTTATTTTGTTCGCATCATGAGTTTCCTTTACTACCTTTTCACCATTAGTAAGTATTTCTTGTAGAAAATTTGTCAAATCTGTCTTCAAATCTGCCATGTCTGTCTTGAAATTTTTCTTGAAATATATCTTCAAATCATCCATTTTAGCTTCCACACCATTCATCTTAGATTCCATGCCCTTTATCTTAGATTCCATGCCATTTATCTTAGCTTCTGTTAGCTTTTGTGAGAGTGACATTTGTTGCACTTGGTCTTGTAATTTTGATATATCATGTAGCATTTCTTCCTCTTCTTCATGAGTCATGCTAGAGCTTTCAGGTTTCTTACTAGGTGTTTGCATTTTCTTTCCTCAAGGCATCAGTTACTGATAATAATTCTCTACTATGCCCTTTGAATTCCTTCAAAATAAATTTTCAAACCAAGCTTAAGCAAAAATTTAAAAAAAATCTACACACCTTTTTTCACTTTGTAGGAGCTCGATATTATCTCTGATGTATCTCTGTACTTTTCAATCATCAAGTTCTGAAATTGCGACCTGTAGTAGCCCTCTGTGTCCTCTTTCCAATGCCACAATTCTGATCCAAATTGGATTCTCCAAGGAAGAGTTATGCGAAATCTCCCACAGTGACTTGATTATAGACTAGTTCAGTAGAGCGAACTTGTACGATGTGCCACGAGTCACTGTTTCTACCTTTGCTTTGAAAAATATATACAAGAAACTACAACCCATCCTCTTATGTACCTTCTTACGAAATTTCAATCCGATGCTCAGAGAGAAAGTTATGACGATTTTCCCCAGGTCACCTGTTTGGAATGTAATTCAGGAGTCTTCAAAAAGACCAACTTCCTCAGATCATATCTCCGCAAATATAGTGTAAAAATCTTTGAAATTTGGACCCGAGATTCAGCGTGATGTCTTCTCAAATGGTTTTTTTTTTAGCTTCTGAAACATCTCAGAAAAAAAGTTATAGCGAAAATGCCACGATGACCTGTTTGGAGCAACGAAACCCTAGAATCCAAAGCTCTGATACCAAATGTTATGAAACCAACTCACAAAAAGATAGAGAAGATAGATCAATGCCTTAGAATTCAGCCTCTTCGAGGGGGAAACCTCCTTTAAATTACATAAATGAACAATTCTTGGATGATTCAAATGACAAAACATCCTTTCTATATATAGGAGTCTAAGGAGTACAATATAACCTAGCCGACCTAACAATAATAATATAAAGCCACAAAAACAACAATAGAGGGATTCTATAAGGCACAGTAATAAAAATATGGGGACAATAGGGGCACAACAATATTAATAAGGGATACAACTACAATAGTAATGGGGTAATCACTAGTATTATAGGGACCCAACAGATCATCTGTGTTGGCTAGCATTACTATTGTATAAACATGAGTGTCCACCTGTCATTGGAGCTTGTCCAAAGATTCTTCAAGTAAACAAAATTCTTCAGTTTTACGCAACTCATCCTGTAGGAGCTTCTCCTTTTCATTTTCTACTTCAGCTATCCCTGCAGCTATGGGATGCTCACATGCAAGTAGATTCAACTTCTTTTCCAAAACCCTAATCTTTGACTTGGCAGATTGCAATAATTTCTTAACAACAGGTTGGTCATCATGATTGACACCTATTTTAATGATGATTTTCTTTAGCTCATCCACCTGAGCATTCAAACCTCTGGAGTTGGCTTTCTCCAACTGTAACTAATGAATTACCTTATTTAGTAGTTTTTTTGCCTTGACAGATGCTGCATTTGTCTTATGTAAATCATTTACGATCAATTGCCTAGTTTGCATGTGCAAATTGATCTTGTCAAGCATTGGAAGCTTGTGAGTGTCAACAGTTAAATTGACAATCTTGAAATTGCTAGTAGACCCCACTGATATTTTAGTAGGATAAGAAAAAGAAATTTTAAGTTGGATCCTCCCAGATACATGGCAGATAGCAATCTAGCTTGTTTAGGAGTTACTTGAGACACAACTTGAACCTCCATACTTAACTTCACCTTCTAATTTATCTCAGCTATCTGAGCAAACATACCTTGAATTAAAGGAACCTGATCATGAATAGGTTCTTTGGAAGATGGGGAAGCTGGGGCACCTTTTGTTTCTCCTAACCGAATCACCAAACCAGGTTGTGCTGAAGACATTGCATCCTAGAGCTTGGTCCTTTTTGTTGCTTCATATTCTTCCTCATCCAGATCAATAACTTCCTCTTTAACCCTCTTGACACCTTTTTCTCTAATGCTAGGGGTTTCAATCTCTGTCCCCTGAGTGTTTTGCAAACCTCCATTTGCCATATTCTCTGTTTCAGGTCTACTTTCATGTACAAAGGCTGAATATCCATTCTCTAGTATTCTCTTTGAAATAATTTGATGAGGGTCATAAGCCCACTCAACCACCTATAAAAGACACATGTCATTCAACAATCTTACAACCTCCTGGGCAACCTATCTGGTGTTTACAATGAAGGGTCCACTGCTTTGGGAAACTTGAAGAAAAAGCCTTTCTTCATAGGAACAAAATGAACTTGATCTACATTCAAGCTCTTCCTGATAAATTCAAGGGCAAAAAGCCTCATTGGCACAAATTTAGGTAGCCTGTAAGGCTTGACAGAAGCTCCATAAAGCCTAATATCTGCATGCTCTTCAAAGATGAACCAATCCCCACATCTCACATCCTTACTCAATTGAAGAAATTCTTGAGCTTTAGGAAGAAAAGTTGGGAGTAGGTTTCCATTCAAGATTTTATAAGCCACTGGAAAGAATAAAGAAGTAAACTCAAATAAACCACTATCTCCTAGATCACCCCTTATCAGGTCTATCCACAATACCACTGACTGCTTATTTTTATTGATATCAACAACATTTAGTCCCAAATCAGAAAAATGTTCAGCATTCTGGTATAGAAATAAATAAGTAATGACTGGAGGAAATTTGAAGGACCCAGTGAGAGACAAAGTCATAAATTGGGTATTGATATCATCTACTCAGAATGTTGGAATGTCTAGTACTTGTTGGCATTATGACACAGGATTGGCACTATGGCACAGGTGTTGTCCTTGATGGCAACTCACTCCAAGGGCAGATCACAGTACAGGCTCTCAGAATGAAAGAAAATGAGGTATACACAGGTTCCTCTTAACAAAATCACGTATACACGCGGGTGTACTGATCAAAAGGCGCATATACGTATGCATGCACTTTCATGCAAAGAAAAGTGCGTACATGTGGGAAAACTTATGGTTTGTCCATGGTATTTAGTCCGACATACTTGAACCTATGGTTTTGGTCCTTGGTATTGCATCCAAAGTGTTGAACCCAGGTATTGAGTCTCTATGGTTTTGGACCATGGTTTGAGTAAGGCCTAAGACTATACAAAGGGAAGGAGATCATTTGGCAAGGAATGAACTAAAGTATTGAATATCTTATGAAGAGCAAGATCTAGAATACTGTCATTGGGTTATGGTGCATAACTAGATCTGAATCAAGGAGGAACCTGAGCGCAATGAGAAGGATAAGTTCTATTGATGGATCAAGATCTTAAGGCGGCTTGAAGAGAAGTATCTTTGTGTAATTTTTGATATTTTATATTTGGCACATGACGTGATCTATAAATATGATAACCTGGGTATAACCGATGTCTGAATAAGTGAAAAGGGTAAATTATGTTTTATAGATCTGTACTCAGGTTCAGCGCAGCAGAGGCACGTATACCTGTTGGTTCACTAACTTAAAACAACATATATGTTGGTTGGCCTTAATACATAAGTGTATGCATGCAGGTTCCACATATTGAAGTAGTGTACATCTCATGAAATATGTTTTAGCTGCTTCTGTTTATTGCTGCAGTGTTCTGGGTTCAGAATTTGTGTTTGGTTACTGGTACTATTTTCTGGTTACAAAATTCTGAGAAGCTATTGGTTGATTCAGTATTTGTTTATACAAAGGAGTTTGGTTAATGCAGATATACTTGATGTTTGATTTATATTCATGGATCCAGTCTGAAAATTTATGAAATGTGGTCCCTGGAAGAAAAGAGAAGGTTGTAGCCTTCTGTAAGTCAGCACCTACATACTAGTACCTTAGCTAGTACAGGAGCTAAGGGGGTTGTAGCTCCCTTCCAGGAGAAGCTGGAGAACAAGAGAAGGTTGTAGTCTTCTTCAGGTAGTAGCCTACGTACTGGTATAAGACTGCACCAATATAGAATCATTGTAAAAGGAATTTTCTAATTTAAAAGAAGATAGAGACAAATTGCAGCAGGTGGTTTTCACCCACATTGGGTTTCCACCTTATATCTTTTTGTCCATGTGTGTGATAATCTGTTCTATTTTACTGCTCCTGCTTACTATTATTATGATTAATGAAGTACTGATGCACTGATTAAAAATCAAACAATTAATGAATCCTAAGTTTCCTGATATACGTTGGTTTCTTTAGACATAGTAGCAGTTTCACATAGCCAAAGTAGTGTATACAAATCTGATTTTGAAAAGGAAATTAATTGATTTGATACTACTGATTCACCCCCCCTCTCAGTATTATTTCCAACAATTGGTATCAAAGCCAAGTCCTTGAGAAGAAGCTTGATCGCTTGAAGGAAGATCTATCATCATGAGAAATTATGAGAAAGAAGCATCGATCAGGCCACCAATTTTTGATGGGATCAACTTCGTCTTTGGAAGGCAAGAATCACAACATATCTTCAATCTCTTGGTACAGAAGTCTGGGATATCGTTGAAACAGGATACACATTTCCATCAGCAACTCCTACATATACGACTGGTAAGAAGCAGTATGAAACAAATGCAAAGGCTGTCAATACTCTATTAGGGAGTTTATCTCAATCAAAATTCGTCAAGGTTATGCAGCTCAAAACTGCGAAAGAAATATGGGACAAGATCGTTCTGAGCTATGAAGGAGATGATCAGGTAAAACGAGAAAAACTATAAACTCTCAGAATTCAATATGAAAATCTCAGAATGTACAATGATGAAAGTATGGCTAACTATTTCCTACGTATAGATGAGATTGTTAATTGTATGAAAAATTTGGGTGAAGAAATGAAAGAGGTTGTTTTGGTTGAAAAGGTTCTAAGATCTTTGTCTTCTAAGTTTGAATCAAAAGTTTCTTCCATAGAAGAAAAACAAAATCTACAGATTCTTACCATGTCACAGCTACACGGAATCCTGACCGCTTACGAAATGAGAAAAGGGGGACCATCATACAAGAGAGAAGCCGCATTCAAAGCCTCAGGAAAAGGAGATTACAATGACTCAGGACATATGTTGAAAGAAGAGGAAGAATCAAACTTTGTCAAGAACCTTCAACGGGGTTCTGGAAGATTCAGAGGTAAGCTACCTTTCAAATGTTTTGCTTGTGGAAGAGTCGGTCACTATGCTACCAAGTGTCCTCATAAAGATAAGCTTGACAAAGGTAAGGAACCAGTTAGATGGAATAGAAGACAAAATGTAAGTAAGAAGAGCTATTACACACATGAAGACAGTGATGGACTTTCAAATAGTGATGAAGATGAACAAGGTAATGATTATAGACTTTTGATGGCTTTTGAAGATGATGATTTCTCGGATGCTATAGATGAAGAAGGTCTTTATGAAGAAATTTCTAAACTCAAAATTTTCTTAGAATAAAAGAATATGATTATAGATACTCTGACATTCCAACTTGCTGAAATGGAGAAACACAATGAAAAGTTAGAATGTGAAATTGTGGGACTTAGAAAAGACATTGAGAAAATAAAATCTCTTAATCTTAGATTTGCTAAAGGATCTGAAACTTTAGATGAGATTATAAAAGTGCAGCGTTCTCCTCTAATCAAGACAACTCTTGGGTATATTGAAGAAACATCTCAAGCACAGAAGCCATCTACCTCAAAAACTTATCTTGAAGCTGCAAGGAGAAGTGAACAGGTTGACAATCGATAATAAAGGCACAATGAAGATCACCAGGTAAATCAGGAACAATTTACTTCAAGAATGAACAGAAATCAACAAGTAAATTGAGGGCAATCTACTTCAAGGATGAACAAAAGCTACATCCAACCACAAGTAAATCATTCTCAATTTGCCTCAAGAACAATGGCTATTACAATCGTCTAGATGGAAGGTTTGATGATCGCAGGAATTTCTTCAATGGCTAATGTTTCTCTTGTCATAACTTTGGACATAAAGCAGCTCAATGTGTTGCATACAAGACCATCATGACCAGAGAAGCACGAAATCAAAGGAGTGTGACTGGAATCATGAAAAGAACCTACAATAACTTTTATGCTCTTGAAAATGAAATAGAATGTTCTATCTGTAACAACTTTGGTCATGAAGATTCTGAATGCAAGAGTAGGTTTCGGCAAACAACTCAGAAGGATCAAGCCTCATTGATCCCAAAAAATGGAGGAAGAAAGAACTGCAACCAGAAATATGTGGCATAACCTTATATGCGGAAGGGCAGGAAAATTAGTGGTACATCGACAGTGGATGCTTGAAACATATGACAGGTGACAAAGAAAAACTTCAATCATATAGTGCCTTAGAAAAAGGAAAAGAAGGTCTCATTTGGGAATGACACCCCTGCATTCATAAAAGGTAAAGGTTCTGTTCTTTTGAAAGAAAAGGTCAAAGATAGGAATGTTATGTATTTTGATGGTTTAAAGAATAATCTATTAAGTGTCAGTCCAATGTGTAATCAAGGAAATGAGGTAATATTTCGATCAAATGGATGTATTGTTCGTGAGCTTGATATAGGAGAAACAGTGATCAAAGGCATAAGAACACCAAATAATTTATACATACTCAAGGGAGGACAACAACAATGCTATCTATGCAAGAATGATGAACATTGGCTATGGCATAGAATATTGGGGCATCTAAGCTTCTCTCAGATAAGGAAAGCATGCAAATATCAAGCGGTTCGTGATCTCCCTGACATCAGAATTCCAGACAATACGATATGCAAATCATGTTAGTTTGGGAAGCAAACCAGAACTAATTTCCCTGAGAAGGAAGGATTAGCCAGTGGGTCACTTGAACTTGTCCATACTGATGTATGTGGTCCATCTAGGAAAAGGTCACCTCGAGGAGAAGAATACTTTATATTGTTCATTGACGAATTTTCCAGGATGTGTTGGATAGGACTTATGAAGCATAAAGACGAAGCTTTCAAAAAGTTCAAAGCATTCAAAGCCTTGGTGGAAAATGAATTAGATCGCAGAATCAAATGCCTCAGGTCTGATAGAGGTGGGGAATCTACCTAGAATGATTTTTTTGATTTTTGTGAAGAACATGGAATAAGAAGGGAGTTCTCTACTACTAGGACTCCTCAGCAAAATGGAGTAGTAGAAAGGATGAACAGAACAGTTCAACAAATGGCTTGAGCAATGCTTGATGAGTCTGGGACTCCTGCAACCTTCTGGGGTGAAGCTGCATTTGTTGCCATCACTATTCTCAACAAGACAAACGTCTGAGTGAATATCACTCAAACACCTCATCATTTGGTATGGTAAGACTCCCACAGTAAAATACTTCAAAATTTTTGGAGGCAAATGCTACATCAAAAAGACTGATGAAAAAATTGGCAAGTTTGAAACTAGAGCAGATGAAGGTATTCTTCTTGGTTACTCTACCCACAGCAAAGCATATAAGTGTTACAATAAAGGACTTGGAAAAATTGTTGAAAGTATTGATGTAGTGGTTGATGAAGAAGGAAACATTCCAAGGCAAGTAAAATCTGAAGATTTCGAAGATGATGAGGACTATCCTTCTACAACAAATCAGACTCATGATGAAGAAGAAACCCATGAGGCACCAGAAGAACAAATAAGGATAGAAGAAAAGACTCCATCCAGGTACGTTCAGAAGAATCATCCAGAAACTCAAATTTTGGGGCAGAAAGAGGCAGGTGTACAAACAAGAAGAACTATTTCAGAAGCTTCAAGCTACCTAGCATTGCTCTCCTCCACTGAACCACAAAATGTAAGTGAAGCATGCAAAGATGAATGCTGGGTCAAGGCCATGAATGAAGAACTGGAGCAGATTGAAAATAATAACACTTGGGAGTTGGTCCCTAGACCAAATGATAAAAATTTAATAGGCACAACATGGATATTAAAAAAAAAACTAAATGAAAATGGAGATGTTAATAGAAACAAGGCAAGACTTGTTTGTAAAGGGTATGCTCAACAAGAAGGCATAGACTTTGAAGAAAATTTTGCACCAGTTGCTAGACTTGAGGCCATAAGAATGTTCCTTGCTCTTTCTAGCTTTCAGAAGTTCAAAGTATTTCAAATGGATGTGAAGTCTGCTTCTCTAAATAGAGACTTGTATGAAGAAGTGTATATTGAGCAACCATATGGGTTTATCCTTGGAAATGATCCAAAACTTGTATGCAGACTCAAAAAGGCTCTCTATGGCCTTAAACAGGCTCCAAGGGCTTGGTATTATCGCTTGGATAAGTACCTCCATCAACAAGGTTTTAAAAAAGGTTCAACGGATAGCAATCTATATATACTAATTGATAATGATAAGTTGCTAATACTTGTTGTGTATGTTGATGATATCATCTTTGGTAGCAATGAAGAAGACATGAGTCAAAATTTATCCTTGGCGATGCAGAAAGAGTTTGAAATGTCCATGCTTGGTGAGCTCACATATTTTCTTGGTTTACAAGTCCAACAAAACAAAGATGGTATTTTTCTATCACAAACCAAGTATCTCAAGCAGATCTTGAAGAAATATGGGATGGAGGATTCGAAACTAGTGTGCACCCCTATGGTAACAGGATGCAGCCTCAGTGCAAATGATGAATCAGTAGCAGTACATCAACCAACCTATAGATCCATGATTGGTAGTCTGCTCTATCTAACAGGTACCCGACCAGACATTATGCATGCAGTGGGAATAGTTGGAAGGTTTCAGGCGAATCCAAAGGAAACTCATCTTTAGGCAGTTAAGAGAATTTTTAAGTATCTTCAAGGAACTCAGAACTATGGCTTATGGTATCCTAGAATACAGATCTCACACTTCATGCATATACAAATGCAGATTGGGTAGGAAGCGTGGATGATAGAAAAAGCACTAGTGGTGGTGCATTCTTTATGGGTTCCAGATTAGGATCTTGATTTAGTAAGAAACAAGGTTCAATTACATTATCGACAGCTGAAGCAGAATATGTGGCTGTTGCATCTTGCTGCACACAACTCCTTTGGATGATGCAAACATTGCAAGACCTTCAAACCACTTGTACTCCACCTATCTCCATTTTTTGTGATAATAAAAGTGCAATCTGTATTTCAAAGAATCCTGTCATGCATTCAAAGACTAAGCACATACCTATCAAGTATCATTTTCTTTGAGAACAAGTGCTTGAAAAAAAGGTTAAATTGGAGTATGTTCCCTCTAAGGAACAAGTTGCTGACATACTCACCAAACCACTGCCCAGGGAGACATTTGAATACCTCAGATAGAAGCTGGGGGTAGTTGATGCATCATCTTGCTGCTGAATCTTGTCTGTTTCAGAGAAAAGTGGTTGTACGCGAGTTTCATGAGTGTTATCACTCAGGTTGTTCCCTGCCTCCTGAAGGGAATATGGCCGAGGTAACCACTAACCAATCTTTTAGTTGCAGGTCCTAGCCTACCTGCAACCAGAGAGGGCTCTCTCTTTGCAATTTAGCTTTGTTGTGAAGTATTTTAGGCTAGTTATTATGCACAGGTTTTTTTTTTAAATTTGTTGGATGGTGATTCCAAGCAGAGCTGAGGAGAAAGTCTAAGACAGTCTATTCCATTGGGCCATGGAGTCAAGGATGGTGTACAACTAAAAATGTTTCTTGGGGTAAGTGGTAATACTACAGAGCAAGATAGGCAGTTTTGGAACAATTTTCAAATCTGGAAATGATGGTATGAAGTTAGGGAATGAAAGGCAATCAAGAATCTTTCATTATGCTGGCAGAGGGAAAGCGTATGAGTATTGTCGAGGAGCAGTTAAGAATTCCTAAACAATATTCAAAGTGAAGGAACCAGTACAAACATGAGCAGTTAAGAATTCATATCTATGACTAATTCTGAGGAAAACATAAGTAATTATAGAAATTGAGAACAGGGTGTAATTAAACAAATCCTGGGCTACTCTTTCTCCCCGTTATCAAGATCATGAAACATATGTGAAATTTGTAAACACAGAAAGCATAAAACAAAGTTTAGAATAACTTATTTTTCCATCGCATGACTCAGGAATTCAGTAGTAGGTCTTAGAACACCATTTGCACATTCAGACAGCTCAGAAACCATGAACTTCAACATCTGTTTGTATTAGAAGGTCTCAGAAATTACAGTGTAGCTTAGAGAGAAAATCACCAACCCCAAATACATTCTATGGGGAGGTATTTATACAAAAATGAGTTACAAAACATCTTGCAGATAAGTCTTCATGCGATAAGTTCCCTCACCAACTCTTAAAAAGAAGTAAATGAAAGAAATAAATGTTGCAGTAATTGTTGGTGCATTAGTTGTCTTCTTCGTCAAAGAAATTTGACTTTTTGGATCAACTGAGTCAGTTGAAGTTGCGTCTTTAATTTGCGGTTTCTGTGCTTGCTGTCCTTGTGCTTTGTTGAATCACTGCCTTGCTGTCCTGAGCTTGGCATCTATACTTGGCCTTTCATAAAAATTGCCGTAGTCACATTTTTACTTCTTTTGCCTACTGTATTCATGCTTTAACCGGTGGTCTGTGTACCCAATTTCGCTGACCTGTAGCTGACCAAAATCTGAAGCTGATGAAAAGAGGAAAAAGACTGAAATTACCTTGGCAAAACCTCCAGCATTGCTTGCCACCAATCTTCCGTAGGCAATTGATGCCTTTGTATCTTTATCAATGTCTCATCAGCCTCAGTATATCTGTAAAAATTGGGTGGGACCTCAAACAGGTGATTGATCTCATGCTCAATGTAAAATAAGTTTTCCAGCTTGTCATAAAGGCTCTGTCCAGAGGGAGGCCCTGTTTCTTCTGAGGTACTTGAAGATGCTGTAATCTGATTTGAAACATAATTATTTACCCTGGTGGCATACTGTTCATGGGTCAGCAGTCTTCCAGCGCTGGTTAATAGGTTGGGCAAACCTCTGCTCTGCAATGTTGCAAGCCTTAGCTTGAAATCATCTACTTCTGCCTGCATTTCCTGACACTTTCTTTCTAGATTTTGCACAAAATTTCTTAGGGTCAGCACCTTTTTTGCTGTCAGAATAGTGTCTGTCATGTTACTGATGTCTAATGCTGCCAACTCCTCTTTGGTATGAGTGTTCAGGAAACGAATCATTTTACTGGCCTGCTCAGGCATATTTCCCAATGCTACTCTAGCTCTTTGAGTCTCAAATTGGGCTAGGCCTATCAATTCTATCTGTTCATGTATGGTTTGGATCGATTTCCATTGGTCAGTGATTGATTAGCAAATTTTGGCCCACAAAATCTTCTTTATTTCAGCAAGAGTCTTGTCTAAAGTAAGCTCCTTCTCTAAGGCTTTTATTTGATCATTTATGGCATTTATTTCCCTTGTTTTTTCAGCTACTGTCATCTTGGACTTGTCGTAGCTTACTTCCACTTTGGCCAGCTTTTCTTTGGCCTCTTTCACCTCTGTCACCTAACCTTCTAGCTCTTTGACAGCTTTCATCATTTCATCCATGTTCATGCTAGATTCAGGTGTTGTTGTTGTTGTTGTTGTAGCATCTGTGGTTGTTGCAGTTTTTGTGGATGTTGGGATAATAGGAGGGACTGCTGCTGCTTGTGTAGGAGGAACAATGACCACAGTTGGAGCTGTTTGAGGTGGCTGGGAGGTTGACTCTCCTTGCTTTCCTTGCAATGCTTTCTCCAACTCTCCCTCCATCTGAATTATTCTCTGGTTCATTTGCATCAGTAGATCCATTGTATCCTCAGCTTCTTTCTCTTGCACAAGTTCTGCTGTTTGTGGGTGCATAGTTGAGGATAGCCTCAATTGTTTTTTGAGTGCAGCAATATCATCCTCCTTTTTCTTCATAAGGGCCTTGATGGCTTTGGCATCTTTCTTAGGATCATGCCCTAGATCCACAATGATTTCCTCCAATGTCTTTATCCTATTATCTTTGGCCGAGGAGGACATTCTTTCCAAATCTAATTGAGTGTTTGTGTTTTTCAATGATTCCTTTAGTTGATGAGCCAGTGTGGCCTTGTCTGCTAGGGTGGCATAGACCATCTCACCCATTTGTTTATGCAGCTCTATCTGATCCATCAGATGTATGTCCTTAGAGAGGACCTCTAAGCTTGTCTTGATATAGTCTGTAGTTGTCTGGGGCTGTGGTATCTTGGGCTTAAAATGACTCAGAATCATCTTTTCCTCCTTGAAGTCATAAGCTGCCATTGATCTCTGTTGTTTGGAGGGTGTTGCCTTAAGAAACTGATCATATAGTTGAACTCTTAACAATTCATTCTAAGCCTTGATTTCCATGAAAGTTGATTTGATGCTAGGTGGTTGTTTGGTTTGCTGCCTTGAGGAAGAGACCTCCATACCATGCTGCCTCTCTTGTTCTTGCTGGAATGAGCTGGTAGCTGTTTGCTGGCTTATTTCTCTTCTCGGGCTTTCTATGACTTCTTCAATAATTTCTTCCTCAACTTGAGGATCAACTCTTTGTCTTTTGGCCTCTGGTCGTTGTGTTGAGCCACTGGCTGGTGTAGTTTCTTCCCTATCTCGCTTCTTGCCTCTTTCTTCATTGGCAGGAGTTTGTAATGCTGGAATCTGTGGTGGCTCAGTCTGCTATGGAGGGGCTTGCCCTTGACTCTGCTCCTTTGAGGTAGCAGGCTGTTCTGTCACTGTTTCCTGTTCTGCATCCATTGGCTCCTTGCCTTTTGTTGTACCTGTTGCTGGTGTAGACCTTTGTTGGGCAGCTTGTGAAGCTGCAGCAGTTGATTGGCCTTCTCCGACTTGTTGTGGCAGTTTGAAAGTTACCTGGTCAAAAGAATCCAAGTCAAGATTTTTTTTCTAAATCTTTGAAATTTTGCTCCATAATTTCTTCTTGGGTAAATTCCTCAACTAGTGTCCCTGTCACCCACTCATCTTGGTTGGCATATTGTTCAATTTGTGGGATTTTACAATGTTCATAGGCTGTCAGCCTATATTTTACTTTTCTGGCACTAATGAAGCCATCTGGGTCATAAGGGACCCACCAAAAACTCCTCTTTAACTTTAGTTTCTGCCCCAATATTTGGTCAGCATCTTGCCAACCTTCTTTCTTGTTCATGAGAAAGGGGCCTAGTTGGTCTCTGAATTTTAGGCGAGCCTTCTTCTTGGCACTATGCAAATGGGTTAACTCTGAGTTGATGAGTTGCCTGTAATACTCCAAGGAAAAGAGTCTCATTGGCACATACCTTGGGAGCCTGTAGGGATAGAGCTCACAGCCATATACCCTTATGACAGTGTGATTCTGGTAAAAGTACCAGTCACCTATTTTGTAGTTCTTTGAAAGCTGTAATATTTTCTGCATGTCATAGGAGAGCCTAGCAGGAGGAGATATTTTCAAGAGACAGGAGACTGGGTAAACAAATTGGTCAATGAACTCACAGTAGGAATATGGAGAGTTTTGAACCTCATGAAAGACTGATGACCAAAAAATAACAGACCTTCTTTCACCTTTTGAATCCAACGTTTTGATGGGGCATTGAAAGCAGTCTAGCTGATAAAACATGAACAAATGATAAATGTATGATGAGTATTTAGAGACTCCCTCCCTATCCAGCTTTAGGAGTTGGTCATGTATCTTGTTGGAGATGAATTTAGCATAGTTGTGCTTGATAGCAGGAGGCTATCCTGGGCTATATGCAGACAATAAGACCAGAATGGTTTCATCAATGTGCTCACTTGTTTTGAAACCTAGAACACATGATATCATGTCTATCAGTAGTTTCCCTACTTCATTGAAATTGACATAAAGAAAAGGAGGTGGCTCTGTAGGCTGGCGATCTGCTCTCATGAACACTTTGGCAATTCTGGCTATCTCTGAGGTGTAAAGTCTGGGACCTTCATCAAGCAAATACTTCATTGAAAGAGGCATCAGAAGCTGAGTTTGCTTGAAGTTCAACATTTGGTTGATTGAATCAGGAGTTATCTGGAATAAAATGCTCCCAGATGGAGACTTGACTATTCTTTGATTTGGCTCATAGTTTTCAGCACAGAGACGAATTATCTCAGAGAAAATGTTGACAGAAGGGAGGAAGTAAATGGGTGAATTAGACTCCCATATCCCATACATATCACAATTGTTCAAGTGACTGTTTCTTAGTTGACAGAAGGTCTGCAAGTGGTTTCTGTCCCCAACCAAATCTTGAATAAAGTGGTCTCTATCAGCTAGGGGTAATGCTTCAAGTTCCCTGTGAGGTGCATTTAGAGGAGCAATGTTCAAAGCTGTTGGAGTGGCCATCTTGAAATTTTCTGTGTTTATACCTGGAATAAGGATTTGTGCAACAACAGACTAATGAAAATTGCCTCTGAGGATTGGTAAGGGAGCTATAGAATGAGCTTGGATATGGCACTGGCCTTCACTGTCTATAGTTATGATAAACAGGCAAATTTACAGAGTTCAGACAGGCTTTTTCTTTTTTCAATGAATTCACTGGATTGACAGGCTGTGTGGGTAAACTGCAGAGGGAATGGGAATGATTTTTGAGCCAAATGGTGAAATTTTGCAAAGGATTTTGCAAAGGGAGTAATTGCACGGGTAGTATGTAGATTTTTCCGGCGAAAATGAACTTAAATTGTTTTTTAATAGTGAATTTGCAGGGGGACGCAAGTTTCCCAGTTTTCTCTCGAATAGGGGATCGACCAGTGAGTTTATAGGCAGAATTCAGGTGCAGAAGTGCTTTTTGGTTTGAATTGGCAGATGTTTAAGCAATTGTAATGGAGAAAAACTGCGAAAAATAGGGTTCATAGGTCAAATGCGGGTAAATACCTGATTTTAGGGCGCAGAGGGCAGTTTAGCAGGTTCAATGGCGAACTGAGGGGCCGAATTTGCAGGCGGAACTCGCTTGGACGATCAAATTTTGAGTTCGGGCGGTAAATCGTCGTAAAATGGCATGCATAGCGCTCCCAAGTTGACAAATAGAAATAAAACAAAATAGTCGTTTTCACGACTTTTTATCAAATTTGGGACTTTTGGCGCTTTTCAGAGATGACGTCAGCATGACGTCATTTTGGCGCGTAGCGGGTACGGAAGATGATGTGGCTGCTGACTCGGATGGTGACGTGGCAGATGACACGTTGGCGGGGCGGTGACGTGAGCGGGTGATGTGGCAACGTTTACAGGGCAGCGGCGGGCCGACACAGACATGACGTCATTAGTGACGTGGAGGCTGACGTCATCGGACAGGGGCGGCGATTTCTGGTTTTTTCTTGCATCACTTATGGCTCGAGGCGGTTTTGCAGAGAGGGCTTCCGATCACGCCGGGTGATTGACGTGTGGCGGGGGTACGACAGCAATACTGCCCATCCCCTGGATGCTAATCTTCGGCAGGTCGGGGGTTCCGAAATGGCCGCCCACCGTTGGATTTGAGGCTCGAGATCGGACGGCGGATGGGGTGTTTGAAGCTGCGGGGCTTTAGAACAAGGAGGGCCCGCCTTATATTTAAACATTTTATAATGAGCGGGGGTCCAAAACTTTAGGTTAGTGGGTTTTATGAGATGGGCGTCGGGGTCATGTGGTTATTAATTTAACCAAATATCAAATAGAACCCGAACTATGTAAGCACAAGGGTAAAATGGTTAGGTTTATATGTGAGAAGGGGGGCATGGCTATTTATTTAATGTGGGGTTAAAAAAATCCCAAAGGCTTTAGATGCGGAAGGGCTAATATTAGTCCCAAATGGACTAAATATTTTCCCAACTAGGGTTGTATGGCTATAGTGCCAAGGATCAGGGATATTTAATATTTTTTGGGGTTTTCTATATAGTTTTTGTATGATAGGGGTAGGGAAATGATTAAGGGGGATAAATAATAGAGTTAGTGGTTAATATGAGTTTATGGAATGAAACAACATGAGTGAATGCCAAGCTTGTGGAATGAAACTTAGGCAGAGGAAGATGAAAGGAGTATGGAGTGGTGATTTTTTACACAAGAAATGTGGCTTCTTTCCACTAAGTGGAGTGAAGACTCAACTCAGCATTTATCATGAAATGAAGTGAAACAGGACCCTTGGGCAGATCCCAAGCTCCTTGAGGGGATGTTAGTCAAAGATTTATGGGGAAATGGAGGGGAATTAGTCATGCTTCCGTTGTTCTGCAGCCAACCAACTGCCATGGTACCAATGTCATTCATGAGATGAGTTCTTCTTAACCAGACAAAAGTAATCATAAACCTGCTTCTGCAACCTCAAACTACCTACCCATTCTAATACACCTAACATATTTTCTTCCTTTTGATTGGGTGCACTTGAACTAGCAAACCCTGAAGTTCCTCTTTTCTTTTGACTGCCCTCCTATCTAAATCTACCCTTATCTTTTCCAAGGGCCCAGGTTAAGCAATTGGGCTCCTTAATTTCTCTGCCTATCTACTCATCTGCCAAGCTTGAACTGTTTGGACAGGAATTCATTCTCTAGTATAGAACAAGAAATTTAAACATGGCATGGTCCAGATTGAACTGTTGGGCCATCCATCAAGTGTGATGAACAATAATATCTGCACATTGTGAACTTGGAAACAAGCTAGCAGTGGCATTTTTACTGGCCACTTTCCTGATATTTCTTTGGGGTTCATTTCTATTATTTTTTCTGACCAGTTGAATTTTCTTGCCCTTTGATTTTTCTTTTAGGGCATACCCTCTTTACATTTTTTAATTCTCTCTATATGTATACAAAATATGGAACCTTTGCAGCATGAAAAGATGAACATATTTGACACTTCCATAGTCAATCATGAAAAATGAAACCTATTGGTATAGGAACCTAACAATGAGGATGATCCGCGTACATATGCCAGTTTATGAAGATACAATTGTGTATATGTTGGTTTAAAGACAAACAGTGGGCCAGCGTCAGGATGAAAAGAGTCTAATATAGGTATGGCAGAGACCATCTGGCACAGGTTCAGGGGGAGAATATATTCTTCTAATAATGCATTGTTGGCATTATCTTAGAAGATCTTGGTTTACATTCATAGTTGTTCTAATTTTAGGTGGAACAGGTGCATGAGGAAGAGCATGGTTGCTGGTCTGAATGATGATTGAGGGTTATGATGATTGATGATTGTCAGATTCTAGTCTTGCTGTAGATATTTCTTCTCTATGTCATGTATTTATTTTCTTATCAAGGCCATGTAATGGCCTATCTTGGTTTCCCCACTATGCTTGGGATGGATGAAGTAATATTATTGTTGTTATCATGTGTAAATTCTTGGTGTATCCCCACTTGGTTGGGTAGATGAGTCAGTCCCGACTTGGTTGAAAGATGGATGTATGTATGATTCTTTGGTGATAGGAAGGTCATTTATAATATATAAAGTCATGTTTCTTTTGTAGAACATCTTCTTGCAGACCTTACCTATAGTCAGGGGGAGCTTGGATAACACAGCAGAGCAGAGATTTCAGCATGTATTCAGGGGGAGCATAACCCTTTGCCCTTGATGTCAAAGGGGGAGAATGATTCTGAGTGACTTGGGGTTGCCATCAAGTCCAAAGGGGGAGACTTTTGGCATTATGACACGGGATTGGCACTATGGCATAGGTGTTGTCCTTGATGGCAACTCACTCAAAGGGCAGATCACAGTTCAGGCTCTCAGAATGAAAGAAAATGAGGTATATGCAGGTTCCTCTTAACAAAATCGCGTATACACATGGGTGTACCGATCAAAAGGCGCGTATACGTATGCACACACTTTCATGCAAAGAAAAGCGCGTACATGTGGGAAAACTTATGGTTGGTCAATGGTATTTAGTCTGACATACTTGAACCTATGGTTTTGGTCCTTGGTATTGCTTCCAAAGTGTTGAACCCAGGTATTGAGTCTCTAGTATTGGATCTATATGGTTTTGGACCATGGTTTGAGTAAGGCCTAAGACTATAAAAAGGGAAGGAGATCATTTGGCAAGGAATGAACTAAAGTATTGAATATCTTATGAAGAGAAAGATCTAGAATACTGTCATTGGGTTATGGTGCATAACTAGATCTGAATCTAGGAGGAACCTGAGCGCAACGAGAAGGATAAGTTCTATTGATGGATCAAGATCTTAAGGCGGCTTGAAGAGAAGTATCTTTGTGTAATTTTTGATCTGTTATATTTGGAACATGACGTGATCTATAAATATGATAACCTAGGTATAACTGATGTCTGAATAAGTGAAAAGGGTAAATTATATTTTATAGATCTGTACGCAGGTTTAGCGCAGCAGAGGCGCGCATACACACTGGTTCACTAACTTAAAATGGCGTATACGCTGGTTGGCCTCAATACAGAAGCGTATGCACGCAGGTTCCACATATTGAAGTAGTGTACATCTCATGAAATATGTTTTAGCTGCTTCTATTTATTGTTGCAGTGTTCTGGGTTCAGAATTGGTGTTTGGTTACTTGTACTGTTTTCTGGTTATAGCATTCTAAGAAGTTATTGGTTGATTCAGTATTCTTTTGTACAAAGGAGTTTGGTTAATTCAGATATACTTGATGTTTGATTGATATTCATGGATCCAGTTTGAAAATTTATGAAACGTGGTCCCTGGAAGAAAAGAGAAGGTTGTAGCCTTCTGTAGGTCAACACCTACGTACTAGTACCTCAGCTGGTACAAGAACTAAGGGGGTTGTAGCTCCCTTCCAGGAGAAGCTGGAGAACGAGAGAAGGTTGTAGCCTTCTGTAGCAGCCTACGTACTAGTATAAGACTGCACCAGAACAGAATCATTGTAAAAGGAAGTTTCTAATTTAAAAGAAGATAGAGGCAAATTATAGCAGGTGGTTTTCACCCACATTGGGTTTCCACCTTATATCTTTGTGTCCATGTGTGTGATGATATGTTCTGTTTTACTGCTCCTGCTTACTGTTCTTATGATTAATGAAGTACTGATGCACTGATTAAAGATCAAACAATTAATGAATCTTAAGTTTTCTGATATACGCTAGTTTCTTTAGACATAGTAGCGTATATACACAGTTTCACATAGCCGAAGTAGCGTATACAAATCTGATTGTGAAAAGGAAATTAATTGATTTGATAATACTGATTCACCCCCCCCCCTCAGTATTATTTCCGATAGTACTATCTCTGGCTTCATCATTAAGGAGAAAAATCCTAGCACAAGTTTATCCACTTGCTTGGAGTCTTCTTTTCCTAGAATATTGGCAATTACTTGCAAAACAGACCTTATGTCAACTACAAATATTTCTAAAGAGAAGAGATTCCCATCTAGGGAGAATTGACTAGATTTAGGGGCCAGGAAATAGGTGACACGAGAATGTTCCCAAGGAGACATGTTATCATAATATGAAATCATAGATTCTTCAGTAAAGGTGGTGTAAGTTCCAGACACAGAGTAATTCAAAGCTTGGTGTATTAATTGTGTGGTCACTTGAAAAATGCTCTCCCCTGACTGATTCATTACAAAAAATTTCTTGGGGTACATTTATGAGGCTAGCCATTGAATAAATTCAGGGAATAAATGAGTTCTGGGGAAAAATGCAGCTAAAACACCTGACCTAACCATTGCCATGAATATAGGAGACTTTTTATGATTCAGGATGACCACTTGATACAATGAAAGATGTTTAATTGTGCAGAGGGTATCAGAAATATCTCATTCGACATCCATTAATGGGGCATGGATAACTGATGAGGAACTTACTTATTTGGCCATGGTGACTGTATGTGACAATTGCTAGTGACAGTTGCTGATGATAGTTTCCGGGACGGTTGCTGACTCAGACTGCTGAACTGGATGCAAGTTTGCTTGGTACTAAAACAAAAGACTAATGCAATGGGGTTTTTCTTGTCTTATATATATATATGGTAATCAAACAGAGGGAAAACCTGTATTTAATGTAACTAATTAATGGAGTGGTAGATGAGGTGACGAGGTATGGTGGATGAGGTGGATAGTAATGAATGAGGGTGGCAGATGACGTGGAGGGGATGAGATGATGTGAAACGATTGGGGCGGCCCGCTATGGGGGTAGGGAGTGTATGGGAGGTTCATCGTGCTTAAACCCCCACATCAATCTCAGGCCATAGATCTTAGTCAGATGCCTTGACATCATGGTCAACTGCAGGGGTTGAGCCTGAGTTATAACTTGTGCTCGTTGTTCCCCCGCAGAGCACTTTACCTGCATCTTGAGCCCACACTTTCTTATATGTTGTGCAATCGCTTGAAATTTAATATATGGGTCGGGGCCCCACCTTATATCGGATTTGAATGCCATAAAAAATAAATCACTGTTTTCAGACTTTAACATTTTCTTTTGATTTTTAAAACATAATATTTGATTTTTATTTTATTTTTTGTGATAATATTGAAAATTAAATTTAAATGACGATGGATGCTACAACATCTAGCTCCACCTGGGGATAGTGGTTTTGCCATAGAAGCACTAAGAATTGTAGATTAGTGCCTTCACCTCGGGCATGGAGTCATATATTTCTTTGCCAAATCTAATTCTATGGAATTTGTACAATGAATTCACTCCGGTATCTATAATGACAAGATGCTTGTGCTTCAGAATTGGAAATAATGTTTGAGGTACTGCCCATTGACAGGAAACTGTGAAGTCTCACCATCAAGATTCTCCAGGAAGAATGTATTATTTTCCATAACTTATATAATCCTGAATGGGCCATAACAGAGAGCTTCAAGCTTCCCATGTTTTCCCTTATTTTCTCTTATAGTATCCCACCTTAACACTAGATCTCCATCTTTTAAAATAAATTTCTTTGGCTTTTCTGTCAAAAATGCCCTTCATTTTTTATTGATACATAATCAAATTATCTCTTACCTTATCTTTGCTCTCACTCAACTCCACTAGCTTATGCATCCTTCTTTTCAGAGCATTGGGTTCTTCTTTTGCCTTCCGAATCATTGCAATCACAGGCTTCACAAGCTAACTAGGAAAAAGATCTTGAGTTCCATACACTAACTCAAAAGGTGATTTTCCTGCAGACCTTTTTGTAGTCACTCGGACATCCCAAAAAGAAAAATTATTTTCGAATCCCAGTCTTTCTGATTATTTGCAATAGTTTTCTTAAGAATTTTCATCAATGTTTTGTTAGTGGATTCAGCCAATCCATTTCCCTGAGGATGATAAGCAGCTGAATGAGATAAAATGACATTATACTTCTGAAAAAAAGCAACAAAATTAATTGAACTAAACACTTGAGCATTGTCAGTTATGATTTTGACAGGGCACCCAAATTTGCTGAAAATGTTTTCTTCTAAAACTTCATCACCACCTGGTCATTTTCCTTTTTAGTAGGTATAACTTCTACCCACTTGGTGAAATAATCAGTAGCTGTAAGAATCCACTTGTGTTGTCCACATGAAGGTGGGTTAATTTCTCCAACAAAGTCTAGCCCCCATTGTCTGAATGGTTCTTCTATGAAGACTGGGATTAGTGGCAAGGGAGCTAACCTTTTTCTCTTAGCAAAAAGTTGACACTTTTAATAGCTTCTGACAAACTTATATATATCACCAAATAAGGTTGGCCAATAAAAGCCCGCGTGGAGGATTTTGTGTGCAGTAGCCTTCCAACTGTAATGTCCACCACATAACTTCTCATCATAATCTTTATTGTCTATGTAGATTCATCTTCTCTCAAACATAATAATAAAATTCCCACAAGTTCCTTCCAATACAATCTGCCCTCCAAAATCACATATGCTTGTGCCTTGATTTTTAATGCTCTATATCTTGTTCTATCTGTTGATTGGGGACAAGAGAGAAAACATAAATAATGAACTATGTGCTTGTACCATTCTGAACATAAAAATTTATATCGGATCTTCATAACTAGATTTGATTTTTCTTCACCCTCTTCAATTATTTCCTCATTTACAGGTGTTAGCAAGTTAATTCCCAATGCCTGAAAATTTGACTCTGTCAACATCTTTGCCAATCCATACCCTTTCACCATCTTTGTGGGTTTTATGTCCAGGTCATACTCTTGGATATTAGCTATCCATTTTCCTCTTTTACCTTCCACATCACTCTGGACTAAGACATCCTTTACTGCAACATTTGGCACATAAGCAATGATCTCTGACTGCAGCACATAATTCCTGAAGGCCTTTAGAGATTTTACCAAGGCATATACATGTTTTTCAAGAATATTGTATTTGAGTTCAGCATCTCTGAGAATCTTGATAAAGAAAGCAACTGGCTGCTCTTTTCCTTCATCATTTTTCTGTAACAAAATAACAATTATTGAATTGAGTGATGCAAATGAAAATATTTGAAAGGGCTTTTGATAATCAGGGCTAATCAAAATAGGAGCTGCTTGTAATGCTTCTTTGATCCTGGAAAATGACTCTCTAGCTTCCTTGGTCCAATGTACTTCATTCTCTTTCTTCAACATATTGGTAATCTCTTTTACAATTTCAGCATAATTGGGCAGAAACCTTGTTAAAAAAAAAAAAATTCCCAGAACTTTTTGAATGTCTTTCTTATTCCTGGGCAGGTGTATTTTTTGCACACCTTGCACCCTTGCTGGATCTATATTTACTCCATCTCTATAAATAATGTTCCCCAGCAGTTTGCCTTCTTCTAGAGCAAAAATAGACTTCTTAGGATTCAAAGAAAGCCCAAATTTTCTACATTTCTCAAAAGTCTTTTTAAGATGGTCCAGATGCTCCTCTTCCGACTTACAGAAAATAGTGATATCATCCAAGTATATCACTACAAGTTTATCACCCACAAATGCAATGTCTATAGCCCTCTGAAATGTTGCACTTGCATTCATCAACCCAAAGGAGATTCGAGCATACATGAAGGTTCCCTAAGGAGTTGTGAATGCAGCCTTTTTTTGATCTTATTTATTGAAAGACACTTGGTTATACCTAGAGAAACCATCCAACATTGACATTCTGAATGATCCAGTTACCTCCTCAAGTGTTAGAGTCGGTCTTGTCAGCCCTCCATCAGCAATCAAAATTTCTCTTTTGCATTTCATTTTTACGGGTCTCATTCATCCAATCCGGTTGCATTCCGTTAGGAAGCATAGACTATCTATCAGAAGGGTCTTGTCTTTCTTTTCCCTCATGTCATGTATCTGCTGGTGTGTGTTTGACAATTAAAGTTCATCAAAACTCATCAAAGTCAATGTTTCAGTCATTCATAGTCATGGATGGTTTTTTGGTCAGCAAAGAGTCTTTTAGAGTTTTTGGGTTTTGTCAATTTAGTTTTCAAATTTCCAAATAATACCAGCACCCGCATGAGAGGTTCCAAATCAGTGTCCATTGTAAATTTCATCATCAATAATGCTCGAGAGTGATTCTTCTTCAAAACCCTGTTTTGAAGAAGAAATCATCAAATTTGTTTTTAAATATGTAATTTTTCAAAGTTTTTAGTAATGAAAGGTTTCAAGCGCCACCTTGATCCTTTGTTGAAGTCCCCTGCCAACCATCTGTGCAAACAGACAAAGAGTTTCATTATTCAAAAATTCAAAGGAAGCAAAATAGAGGTGAAGAGAAATGCCAAAGTTTCAAGTTTTGCAAAGTGGGTTTCAGATCAAAAATAAAACCCATTCACCATTTAAATATCATTTGCACGTCAAGGATAAGAGAAAAGTCGAAATTGAAGTTTGAAGGAGCAAAACTGTAAATTTGGAGGCAGATTGTCTGTGTAACAGTTGCGCGGCACATTGGAGAAAGGCGCGGCGCATAGGCACGACGCGACGCATAGAGAAGTTTTCCGCAGTGTAAATTTGTTCTGGCACGACGCATCCACAGCGCGCAGCGCATAGAACCTCTAAGCCCAAAATTCATCACTGTTTCCCAATTTATCAACTCTTTTGCTCCAAATAAATCAAATCATCTTGCACACGCTATTTTGAAACCATATCTGCAATGAGAGAATCAATTGCTACACTTCACAGGCTGCGTGTTGGTTCATCATCTCCAGTTACACCATCAAAAGATTCATTATGGATGTCAGATCAAGGGGATTCAGAAATGTGCAACCCCTCCTCCATGGAGTGCAAATTATAGTATGGATGAAATCAAACTCAGATGATGTTGTAATCGCACACGATTAGACCAATTAGAGTCTTCCGTCGAAGATCCTGATTTTGGAGCGTCTTCTCATGCTAGGCAGTCTGATCATGATGGTCTGAAAGCGATTATCTTGGCCATTTTCAAGCGCTACGCATAATATGGTGTCATAATATTAGTAAATCAATCTCAGGATCATTGTTTTGGTTAACTCTCAAAAATGTATGGAAGGTTACTCTCAGTCCATTGTAATGCTGGTAATTGCAGATTGTTTCATACGAGTCTGTTTGTTTTGATTTATATGCATTTATGGTTGCCGCAAGAAAGGTTTCCCAAGGGGGCTTTCGATACATTGGAGCCACTTAAAGGAATTCAGTTTGTTGCTTCTATGAGCAGGAGGGATCATAACACAATTGGGAGAAAAGGCCGAGCGGAAAAGCATATGATAAAAACCTTCAACGCCAAACAACCATCAGTCCAAATCCTCCTGCTGTGTAAACATTTGGTTGACATATGGACAAATAAAGTTATGATAAATGATATGGTTGGATAGCCACAGTGGTTGTCCTCTTGCGTTCATTCACTGCCAATCGTGCCCAGGTCATCATAAATTCTCATAAGTTATTATTGCCAGAACCTGGGAACTTCGTGATAATCACAAAGGAGTTGTCTCTGATATTGCCTGTTGTGATCAGGACAGAGAGAATAAAATTTTATGTCAATCCAAGCAATTTTGTTTGGACCTTATCTTCCCGCTGGACTGAGTTATGGAGATTGGCACCTCAGCATGAAAAATTCAAAATTATCTTCAAAATGGGTAACCGTAGTTCCCCACTCATTTTCTTCTCAGATTGTTTTCCTTTTGTCAAGAAGAGAAGGTACCGAGTTTTCCAGCAATTGGGACAAACAAGACAACCAGTGCTACTTTTAGAATAATAGAGCTTGTTCCAGAGACACGTAGTGACGAGTGCGGAATAGGCAAAGCAACTTCAGTGGTTGATTTTGTGGGAAGTGATATCTATCTAGAATCCTTTTCCTTCCCTGGAATGTTGGTTGCTCATAATGGTATTAAAAATATTGTATCTATAATACACTGACCTCAGCTTATCATTGGAGACAAGGAGCATTGTTCATTGGGTATGCAAAAGCTGCTCTTTTAAACCAATACTTTGACAGAGGTATGAAGGGTGCTTAATCATGTGTTTTGATGACACGAATCCTGCTAAACAATGAATTTGTTAAAAATACTCTAAATGATTTGGATACACTCGGTATCCAAGGAGAAGGACCCACATATACTTCAGATTTAAATGCAACAGAAGTGCAACAGGAACCAGTAAAGGATCTTCATTAAAGGCGAAATATTATTTAAAAGCCACTTTTATAGAAAATTGGTTTTTATTCAAACGAGAAGGTGAAAAGTCAAAAACCAAATGCCTAAATTTAGAACGAAGAATATCTACCACCATAGAGAGATAGGAACGGTTTGCCTATTTTGTCCTCATTCACGATTTCATGGGATCCATGCTACATTTTTTTCTTTTAATTGGTCACCAGAGAAAAACAAGATGTAACACTGCTCTTTTTCAGAATAGGTGGTTGGCTTTCCAGCTTTTATTAGTTAATTATTAAACAACCCCCCATGTGTGTCGATTTGTTTTCCCACAGATTGATTCTATTTATTGTATTGAAAAATCATTTGTAAGGGGTTGGAATTTCTAGGAGCACTGTGAAGGAAAAACCCAATGTTTTCATTGTACAGTTTCAACAGGAAATTAATAAAATGATGCAACTGTGATTCATGAGATTCCTGTGGTATGAGTTTAGCATTTGTTTCTCCTTTCTGTTTCATATGTACCTTGTTATATTTTATTGTCCATTCATAATCATTTCTAGTTGAATGATATTAAGTGACAGAGGTAGAATCCATCTCACTGCTTTGCCTTGGGGAGGCATTCACACTTTGTGTCTCTTCTTCTGTCTAAAAAGGATTCATGTATATGCCCTTTCGAGCTTTCTCAATAGTCTTTTCCACTCCATATTATTTTAGTTTGATTGCTAAAAATCCTGCCTATCTTGCCTCATGAAACAATCTGTGCCTTTGATTTAATTTCCCAGCTCATGCGGTCCTTTGGTCCCATACAGCCCAGAAAATTCAGTCATTCAACAAATTACCTTTGTCATATCTATTTACTAGCTAAAAGCAGTATTCATTTTAAGTCATCTCAGACCTTATCGCTTATTTTTGCTGAGTGTGACCCAAAGAGAGCCCTCTCCTGTTTTGGTAGGGCTAGCTACCAAACTGAGCATGGTTTGATGTGGACCTAGAGCCTTTCCTTTTCAGCCTGAGGCAAATCTAGGCTCTAACATAGTGGCGACTCCGCTGGGGAAGAAAATGGTTTGCTTGTAGATTATCTTGTCCTAGTACATGTATCAAGTTCAGATCTGATTGTTGATGGTGGACAACGATCATACATCAGAAGGCTGAAATCATTCACCTGGCGACTTCATTCACTAAAAAATCCAGAAATCAATGCTTCATGGTGACTCCACTGCAGAGAGATCAGTAGCTTTGAGATTTTCAAGATGGAATGGGTTGCAAGAAGATATGCTCCCATGAGCCGAGATCACATTCCAGGCTTCCCAAATAAAATTCCGAAGGTAGATTGGTCAAGGAATTTGCCTACATTTAAAGATGATGGTAGGAGGGATGTTGTGTTACATCTGGTTAGATTTCACATGCATATTCACAAGTTGAAGGTTGATTTTCCTGAAGATTGCTTGATGAAGATATTCCTGGCCACTTTGGAAGGTGAAGCCCAATCTTGGTATGAATGTTTGCCGCCTACTTGTATTTACTGTTTAAAGGATTTTCATGCCATGTTCATTGAAAGATATAAAGACTCTTATCCATCATTAAATTTAGTTCATGACTGTTGCAAACATGCTTCTACTTTTATTGAAATCCTGGAGAAATATTATGAACATGATAATTTCATGGATGATGAGATCATGGAAGCCCTGTAAGAAAATCCATTTCAGCAGCATAAAGAGAGTGATACTTATCAAGATGATCAGGAAAATTTGCAGCAGGATCAAGATTTTAGTACGGTGGAAGATAAAGGAATTTTTCATCTTGACAGTCAATGGGAATTACATGAAATGGATCAGCAGTATGAGGAAAATTTGTACACTCCTTCACTTGAAATTAATGAACACAATCATTGTTTGAGCAAAAGAAAACAAAATGTATTATCTCCTCTGTCTGAAGATGAGACAGATTGACTCTTGAAAGATCATGTTACAGCTCCAGTTAATGCAGATCTGTAGTGTGCACATGGTCAAGAAGGTGACGGCCAAACTTCTTCCTCTTTTGAAAATGATGACAGTCTTGGAAGTAGCTTTATAGATCAGCGGGTTGAAGAGTTCCATATGGTTGAAAGTGAGGAAAGAGAAAGTGTCGTTTCAGATCTGTCCATAGAAGAAGACAACATGCAGGGAAGTCAAGTTTCAATTTCTGAATGTGATAACGTTAGGTGAGCCATTTCAGATCTAGATTCAGATTGTGATGACCAAGAATACCTTGTACTAAATCCCATGAAGGAGAACCTTGCTGCTGAAAACATCTGGAATAAAGAAGACAGAGTTATGATCCAAATGTTCTCATGTCACCAGAACAAAGCCTTCATGAAGAGGTAATCTAGTCAGTTCATGAACAACAAGATGAGAATTTTGTTCAAGTAAGTGAAAAAGTTTCTCTGGATGAATTTATGGTAGATGATAGAAATGATAGTGTTAGGTTTCAAGAAACATCCGAAGTTTCTTTTCTCATGATTGATGAATGTAATGAGAATCCGGCTGTCATATCATATGAAGATTATCTACAATATATTAGGACTTCCACAGACCAGACCACTCAGGATTCCCTTTCAGATTCTTCTTCATATGTCTCATGTTTTGAAATGTTCTTTGAAGAGGAAATCTGCTCATCTACTTGTTCAGAATTTTTTGAGGACCAGGAACATACTTTTACTGAAGTACATTATGAAGGAAGATCATAATCAAAAGCAAAAGACACCTTGCTTTTTCAGCAGCAGGTATATATTTATGTTTTTCAGGATCCAATGGCAAATGTGTTGCAGTCAGCAGTGAAGGTAATTATTGCAGTATTCAGTGATGAAAGAGATCATGGTCAATTATGTTTTTGGATGTCCAGTTACAAGTGTCTATTGTTGACCAGAAGATCTAATCAGGAGGA
The DNA here is from genome assembly GCA_031772625.1 of Pinus tabuliformis. Classification (NCBI taxonomy): domain Eukaryota; kingdom Viridiplantae; phylum Streptophyta; class Pinopsida; order Pinales; family Pinaceae; genus Pinus; species Pinus tabuliformis. The sequence continues at coordinate 92,550,941 of CM062807.1, read as the reverse complement.
TCAATCAAGAAGGCATTTGCTTGATTGGTTACATTGGCATTTTGATATAGTTTGATGGTATATTGTCTTGTAAGAAACACGGGTGGTCATGTACTGCCCTCAAGCTTTAAGTTTTAAGTTCAAGTCTTAGTCATTTTGAGTTAGTTTGTTAAAGTCAGGTTTTCAGTCATTTCAGTTTTAAAGTTGAGTTAGTTTGAGTCAAATTTTCCGTCAGTAAATCAGTTAACAGTCTTGTGTCGATTTGTCAAAATAATGGACTCCATTGCCCAATGGATGAAGGCACTGCCTGCTCTCCCAAAGATCTGCTGTTCTTGGCACCTCCAGGGAGCTACCATCCCCATTGGAGCCAATGTTAGAGTCGGTCTCGTCAGCCCTCCGTCAGCAATCAAAATTTCTCTTTTGCATTTCATTTTTAGGGGTCTCATTCGTCCAGTCCGGTTGCATTCCATTAGGAAGCATAGATTATCTGTCGGAAGGGTCTTGTCTTTCTTTTCCCTCATGTCATGTATCTGTTGGTGTGTGTCTGACCATTAAAGTTCATCAAAACTCATCGAAGTCAATGTTTCAGTCATTCATAGTCATGGATGGTTTTTTGGTCAGCAAAGAGTCTTTTAGAGTTTTTGGGTTTTGTTGATTTAGTTTTCAAATTTCCAAATAATACCAGCACCCACATGAGAGGTTCCAAATCAATGTCCATTGTAAATTTCATCATCAATAATGCTCGAGAGTGATTCTTCTTCAAAACCTTGTTTTGAAGAAGAAATCATCAAATTTGTTTTTAAATATGTAATTTTTCAAAGTTTTTAGTAATGAAAGGTTTCAGGCGCCACCTTGATCCTTTGCTGAAGTCCACCGCCAACCATCCCTGCAAACAGACAAAGAGTTTCATCATTCAAAAATTCAAAGGAAGCAAAACAGAGTTGAAGAGAAATGTCAAAGTTTCAAGTATTGCAAAGTGGGTTTCAGATCAAAAATCAAACCCATTGCATGTTTCACCATTTAAATATCATTTGCACGTCAAGGATAAGAGAAAAGTCGAAATTGAAGTTTGAAGGAGAAAAACTGTAAATTTGGAGGCAGATTGTCTGTGTAACAGTTCTGCGGTGCATTGGAGAAAGGCGCGATGCATAGGCACGACGCGACGCATAGAGAAGTTTGTTGCAGTATAAATTTGTTCTGGTGTGGTGCATCCACAGCGCGCAACACACAGAACCTCTAAGCCTGAAATTCATCACTGTTTCCCATTTTTTTTAAAATGAATCAACTCTTTTGCTCCAAATAAATCAAATCATCTTGCACACACTATTTTGAAACCATATCTGCAATGAGAGAATCAATTGCTGCACTTCACAGGCTACGTGTTGGTTCATCATCTCCAGTTACACCATCAAAAGATTCATTATGGATGTCAGATCAAGGGGATTCAAAAATGTGCAACCCCTCCTCCATGGAGTGAAAATTACAATAATGAAATCAAACTCAGATGATGTTGTAATCGCACACGATTAGACCAATTAGAGTCTTCCGTCGAAGATCCTGATTTTGCAGCGTCTTCTCATGCTAGGCAGTCTGATCATGATGGTCTGAAAGCAGTTATCTTGGCCATTTTCAAACGCTACACGTAATATGGTGTCATAATATTAGTAAATCAATCTCAGGATCATTGTTTTGGTTAACTCTCAAAAATGTATGGAAGGTTACTCTTAGTCCATTGTAATGCTGGTAATTGCAGATTGTTTCATATGAGTTTGTTTGTTTTGATTTATATGCATTTATGGTTGCCGCAAGCAAGGTTTCCCAAGGGGGTTGTCGATACATTGGAGCCACTTAAAGGAATTCAATTTGTTGCTTCTATGAGCAGGAGGGATCGTAACACAATTGGGAGAAAAGGCCGAGCGGAAAAGCATATGATAAAAACCTTCAACGCCAAACAACCATCAGTCCAAATCCTTCTGCTGTGCAAACATTTGGTTGACAGATGGACAAATAAAGTTATGATAAATGAGATGGTTGGATAGCCACAGTGGTTGTCCTCTTGCATTCATTCACTGCCAATCATGCCCAGGCCATCATAAATGCTCATAAGTTATTATTGCGAGAACCCGGGAACTTCGTGATAATCACAAAGGAGTTGTCTCTGATATTTCCTGTTGTGATCAGGACAGAGAGAATACAAGTTTATGTCAATCTAAGAAAGTTATGGAGATTGGCACCTCAGCATGAAAAATTCAAAATTATCTTCAAAATGGGTAACCGCAGTTCCCCACTCATTTTCTTCTCAGATTGTTTTCCTTTTGTCAAGAAGAGAAGGTACCAAGTTTTCCAGCGATTGGGACAGACAAGACAACCAGTGCTACTTTTAGAATAATAGAGCTTGTTCCAGAGACACGTAGTGACGAGTGCGGAACAGGCAAAGCAACTTCAGTGGTTGATTTTGTGGGAAGTGATATCTATCTAGAATCCTTTTCCTTCCCTGGAATGTTGGTTGCTCATAATGGTATTAAAAATATTGTATCTATAATACACCGACCTCAGCTTATCATTGGAGACAAGGAGCATTGTTCATTGGGTATGCAAAAGCTGCTCTTTTAAACCAATACTTTGACAGAGGTATGAAGGGCGCTTAATCATGCGTTTTGATGACACTAATCCTGCTAAACAATTAATTTGTTAAAAATACTCTAAATGATTTGGACTCGGTATCCAAGGAGAAGGACCCACATATATTTCAGATTCAAATGCAACAGAAGCGCAACAGGAACTAGTAAACGATCTTCATTAAAGGAGAAATATTATTTAAAAGCCTCTTTTATAGAAAATTGGTTTTTATTCAAACTAGAGGTTGAAAAGTCAAAAACCAAATGCCTAAATTTAGAACGAAGAATATCTACCACCGCAGAGAGATAGGAATGGTTTGCCTATTTTGTCCTCATTCACGATTTCATGGGATCCACGCTACATTTTTTGCCTTTTAATTGGTCACCAGAGAAAAACAAGATGTAACGCTGCTCTTTTTCAGAATAGGTGGTTGGCTTTCCAGCTTTTATTAGTTAATGATTAAACAGCCCCCCATTTGTGTCGATCTGTTTTCCCACAGATTGATTCTATTTATTGTATTGAAAAATCATTTGTAAGGGGTTGGAATTTTTGGGAGCAGTGTGAAGGAAAAACCCAGCGTTTTCATTGTACAATTTTAGCAGGAAATTAATAAAATGATGCAGCTATGATTCATGAGATCCCTGTGGTATCAGTTTAGCATTTGTTTCTCCTTTCCATTTCATATGTACCTTGTTATATTTTACTGTCCATTCATAATCATTTCTAGTTGAATGCTATTAAGTGACAAAGGTAGAATCCAATTTACTGCTCTGCCTTGGGAAGGCATTCACACTTTGTGTCTCTTCTTCTGTCTGAAAAGGATTCATGTATATGCCCTTTTCAGCTTTCTCAACAGTCTTTTCCACTCCATATTATTTTAGTTTGATTGCTAAAAATCCTGCCTATCTTGCCTCATGAAACAATTTGTGCCTTTGATTTAATTTCCCAGCTCATGCGGTCCTTTGGTCCCATACATTCCAGAAAATTTAGTCATTCAACAAATTACCTTTGTCATATCTATTTATTAGCCTAAAATCAGTATTCATTTTAAGTCATCTCAGACCTTATTGCTTATTTTTGCTGAGTGTGACCTGGAGAGAGCCCTCTCCTGTTTTGGTAGGGTAGCTACCAGACTAAGCATAGTTTGATGTGGACCTAGAACCTTGCCTTTTCAGCCTGAGGCAAATCTAGGCTCTAACATGTAGCATGTGATCCATTTTAGGTAATTGATAGTTATCTTTTAAGGAAGCCCTATTCAGATTTCTAAATTCCACACATAACTTTATTTATCCATTTTTCTTCCGTACAGTTACTAAATTGGCCACCCAATCAGAGTATCAGAGTGGAACTATTATCTTGGAATAAATAAGCTTCTTGACTTCTTTCTCAATCAATGGCAAAAGAAAAGGATTAATCTGCTTAAGTTTCTGCTTAAATGGTTTAATCCCTTCTTTCAAGGGAATCTTGTGTTGAATAATTCTTACATCATATGTCTTGAGATCCTCATAGGACCAAGCAAAAACATCAGTGCACCTCCTGAAAAGCTCAATATATCTCTCCTTATATGTAAGTGGAACTCCCTTAAACAATTTGACTAACTTGGGCTCCTTCTAGGTTCCAATATTGTGATCTTGAATCTGCTCATCCTTTGAAACTTTCTCTGAACTAACAACTACATCATTGGAATTAAAAAGTCTTTCAAGTGGGACAAGTCCCCTTGGCAGAATATTATCTTTCGATTGAATAATTTTTTGGTTAACTATGGAATTTTTAAAACCACTTACTTCTGCACCTTTTGTTGTTTCATCTCTATGTTGATCAATTTCGGTGCCTTGAAAATCTTCAATCATAGTCAAGAATTCCTTAATCTGCTGATCAGCCTCAAAAACCTGCCAGTGTATTATGTTATCTGGAACAGAAGGCATGTGCCTCATTTCAACCTCATTTCTCAGCTTTGGATTTATACGAGGCCTAAAGGTACTGGCAGCCATAACCAAGGAGTCTTCTAACTATTCCCATCTCTTGGAATGAACTATATGTTGAAATCCTCAAAGGAATTCTCAACTAAATCCCACACTTCATTTCTATATGCCCTAAGCCGAGGGTGTTTTGTTTGACAACGGTTCTTAATTTGCTTTATAATCAGCTCTGAATCTCCAAAAATGGAAATTGACTGGACTCCTATTTGTTTTTCTGTTTGAAGAGCAATGATCAAGGATTCATATTCTACCACATTATTAGTTGCTTCAAACTCCAATTTAAAAGAAAATGGGATCATATTACCTCCAGGTATAATGAAAAGGAAACTAGCACCTGTTCCTTCTTTAGAATATGCTCCATCAAAGAAGCACTTCCACACCCATTTTGTTTGTAGATCTGTATTTACACAGGTTGAAGTAAGCTGCCTCTAATTATCTTTATCCAACTCTGCATTTTCATGCAACATGAAATAAGAAAAGTCATATTTTTTTGGTTGTAGACAGGTGAATTACTTGCTCCATTCTTTGTGATTGTTTTAACAAATCTTACTTCTTTGTACAACCTTCTCTCTTCTCCACCAAAAATTGGTATGATAGCATAAGTAAAATTTTAGAACTCCCCGCAATTTAGCCCCCCTTGACCTAGATAGCAACATTCCAAACATAGCAGGGATATCTGCTACCACTACATCCATTACCAAGCTTCTAGCTAGGATCTGGGCTAATGACACCAGCATATCTTTAATGACCATGAGACACTTGACTTTATTTGAATCAAAAGAATATAGGTCTCTGTAAGGTTTAGTAACTTGTATGTTTAATTGTTTCATTACTGATAGTGGCATAAGGTTGTGTGAAGCTCCTGAATCAAACATACAATTATGCAAGAGGAAATCATGAATCAATAAAGAAATGTAGAAAGGAGGTGTTGAAGAATCTACCTCCTCCACATGTGGACCAAAAATCACTATTGGTTTATCTTCTTGTAGATTCACAATGTCATTTATATTCACATTCTGAGATAGGTTGATAAACTCAACAATCTCTCTTTGATAAACTAGTGTTTTGACCAACTCTGTGAGGGGCACCTGAATTATGATTTTTTCTAACTCTTTAGTGAGACTAAATACATGGACCTATTTGGTATTATTTTGAGTTTCATCTTCATTTTTCTTCATCACTGAAATCTCTTATGGAATTGAAACACTTTTTTCTAAAGGAATTTTATCAATTTTATCTTGAGAAGACTCACCTTGAAGTACTTGAGTTTTTCTATTTGTATTCTATTGTTGCTTTCCTTTATTTAATTGTTTTGTAGGCTGTGGTTCTTGTGGAGTCACCTTTTTTAGGGGAGTAGGGACTTGTTTCTCGCCTTCATTTTCTTGAATTCTAGATCTTTTCCTTGATTTCAAGTCATATTTCTTATGTAATTCTGCTTGCATAAAATCAGTAAATTGCTTCCAATATTCATCAATTTCATTCTCATCATAAATGGCATATGTTTCAGTATATTCTTCTCCCTCAACACCTAGTTCATCTTCATCTCTTGCATACAATGTGGAAATATGATCATCATGATCCTTGGAATGCTTTAGAACTTCATTAGGATCTGCCTCTTGTTGAGCATTAGAAAAGGTATGTAATTGCCACTTATTTCTTTATCTTTTCCTTTAATTCATAACTTCTTTACATTCTAAGATGGGCATATGATAAAGGATTATGATAAAGTTAAGGGGATTTGTGATTAATGTAAAATGACTGATTATTGCCTTTTTCTATGCAGAAAATGAAGAAAATGGAAGATCGCCATTTCGGAGGAAAAGACAAGGCAAAACCAACTGTTGTCCCTTTGACAGGAAACCGCATCCAGACGAGGAAATCGAGATCGGAGTGCATGGGCCAGGAAAAGGAAGAAGAAACGCAATATCAGTGCAAGAGGACGAAAAGATAACTGAAGATTAAAGATATGGTGAATCCCTCAGGATCCTTTGATCCTGAGGGATCGCTACCTCAAGGCTATCTGTATTTTTGGTATTTCCACTTGGCCACTATAAAAAGGGACAGTGTTGCTAGCCCAGGCAGTGGATTATTATTCATTTATATAATTTGTTGTTGCAATCTGAACTTTTATCATTGACTCTCTTTAAAGAGCGATAATTGTAACTCCGTTTTTAATGATTAATACATAAACTTCATTGTTGTTCCATATGTGATCCTGGAGTAACCGCAACAGTGTGACCCTGGTGGCTAAGGGCCTGGCCCTAGTGGATCACTTGGTTTCTGTATCATTATTCTACGATTCCAGTCGTGTGTGGTTTGATTTCCTTTACTTGTTTTATTTAGTAATCTTCTGTTCCTAAACATTTCCTTGACTTCCTCTGTTATATTGAATTCGTAATTGAATAAGTAAGAGTATTATTTGCAACTGGAAATGTTATGTTGTTCGTTATGAAATAATATCACATTGTCTAATTCAGATATTGTTGTTCATTTACAGATTGGTATTGTTGTTCATTTAGCTATGGTTTACCTATAATTGTGATTGCTGTTCATTCGGATTACTGTTCCATTATCATCACAATTGTTGTTCCCTCATAACTGTGGTTAATACTTACTATGCTGAACTCAGATTACTAATCCCATCATCCTAGATTTGCTGTGTGTTTACATTTAAGTTTATTGTTCAAATGTTTCGTAGACTTACTTAGGTTTGTTGTTCTTTCCTTAGATTGTTGTTCAATTCATTTACTAGTTAAAGATTGTTGTTCAATTCCTTTCAGTTACGATTGCTGCTTAATTCATTCCTATAGATTAAGATTTGTTGTTCAATCTTTTCAATATATTAGTTGCTGTTCCTTTTCTGTTAATTGAATTATTACTTCCAATATTTGCTTTGGTGTGAACAGAAAGATCTACAATTGTAGCGAACATTGACTACTTTTGTCTAGTTCCCAAATTGAAGATCTTGTCTTTGATTGATTTTCATTTGCATCAATTTACAAAGGAAAGAGTTATCATTACTTCATCCTTGACTGGTGATTGTTGTAGTTTCTTAAGTGAATGATTTAGTTACAAAGAATTTCATTTCTTGCCATTACATTTAGAGTTTGTTTCCAACATTTATTTACTTTTGTAAAAGCACTATACTACTAGCATTACTCTTGAACAAGTGACCGCCTCAGACTGAGTACTCTCTTGAGATAAAAAGATCGTACCTAGATTGATAATTAATGTAGGGTAAATAGAGGTTAAAAAGACCCTTTTTACTGCTCAACATTTTGGTGCCGTTGTCAGGGAAGAGTGTAGCCATTTGTTTCTTTTGAGAGTAGTGTAAATACCTGGTAGGAGAGAGTTGGGTTTTAAAAACAGAAGGTAAGAACCTGCATATGGAGCATGTAACAGCCCTGCTCCCCCACCTTATTTCTTGTATATTTGTTGTTATTTTGGGTACAAATAAGCATTTGATTTGTGTGCATGACTAAGCAGAAAAAGCCTAAAAATAATCTTAAACCACTACCCAAGCCTGATAAAGCTAAGGGGTTGGTGAGCCTTGGCCGATCAACCTTTATAGACAAAATCCTTAAAAAAGAAGAATCTCAGCCTTCAGTAGGACCTAGAAACGCTGCTTCTAGACAACCTAACAGTTCCCTTCAAGCCACAGAATCACCATCTGTAGCCTTTGTTGAGGTACACAGCCAAACATAGGAGCAAGATTTTCAAGAAATTGAGAATTCTAGCCCAAAATCATTACAAGAAGGGAACCTTAGTAATCTCTGCGAAGGAAGAGGAGAAACAGGGGAAACTGAAGAACCAAGATCTCCTCTTGGAATAGTTTAGCCATTAAGCAGCCCAGATAAGGGAAGTGCTATAAAAATCACCCAGAACGAAGCTGAAGAACCTGAAGAGCTAAAATCCCCCCAAACATTAGTTCAACAAGGAACTCTCATCATCCCAGACAAAGGAAGTGTTGTTAAGGCCATTCCTGCTCCTTCTAGCCAGCCTAGGAATACCCTCCTAGAAATCCCAGAAGGTTATTGGCACATATTTGACCAAATGGCCCAAAACCAACAAACCCTCCAAACTTCCACACTGCAATATCCCATTGTAGATACTGCAGTTAATGCACCTATGAAGGCTAGTCCTCTTTAGCACATCCCTACATTCTATGGCCTAACATCGGAAGATCCAAACACAATTTTGTTTGAATTCGATGTGCTGTGCAGAGGGTACGACTATACCACTGATCCCTAAAAGCTGAAAATATTTCCCTCTACATTAAAAGGGGCTACTTTACGATGGTTTATGGGGTTAGGTGGAGGTGTTATAAACGACCGGGATTAGATGAAAGGTGCTTTCCTAAAGAAATATCAGGATTATTGTAGGTATAGAGAGTTAAAGGATGAAATATTTCAGATGGTAGCTAGACCTAATGAGACATTGGAAGAATATGTTGAACATTTTCAATATAATCTTCAAATATCTCCTTATCAATTATTACCCTTACCTGACAATGTATTAAAAACAACATTAATTAAAGTCATGCAGGAACAATGGGTTGAAACACTGAATATTATGGGAAAAGGATATATTTAACAAGAAAATTTTGCTGACATTATTGATTTATGTATCAGGAGCTCACGAGGCAGCACAAGGCTAAAACCAGTGGAACATGACAGGTTCACAAGGGACAACAAGATCTTTGGAGAAGGAGTGACCCGCGTAGAAATAAAAAATTTGCTGGAGAATTTCAAAACTAATATATTGGGGACTCTAACAATGCAACTCGATATTATGCAAGTGAAACAGAAACAAGTAGAAGCAGAGCAAAATCTGGCAATATTTTGCCCCAGATGCAAAAAGAAACACAACCACAAAGAGTGCCCAATAGGTGCAGTTCAAGTTTGCGCTATTTGTACAAAATACCACTCTATGGAGAACTTCCTCTCACTTCCTGGTCTGAAAGCACTATACAAAGAAGCGGAAGAAGAATCAGAACTGGTGTACCTACTCAATCAACACCATCAATGGCAGCCGCGACAATCAGGTATGTTCCCCGATCCGTCTTCTTCTTTCCAGCCTCCACGATATTATGCTCAGCAATATAATACAATGTGGAAAAATCATCCTCCCTTCTCAAACTGGTCACAACAACCATTTCATTCATCATCACCATGGCCGAATCAAGCAAGCCAATATAATTGGACAAATTTTCCCCTTTGCTCCACCATATTGGCAAAACAATGCATATCCAACACAATGGTCCCCTCCCACTTCGCAGAGTCAAGCCTGGCAGACAAACTAGCAAAGTCTGATGAATCAGCCAGCACAAACCATTCCACTCCCTCAACCTACACTGCCAGCACTACAACAAAATCACCAGTCCAACTTAAGACCGCGACTCCCAGCCCAACCCAACCCAAACCCAAATAACAGACTAGTTCAATCCATTCAAGTAATCCAAACACTAGAACTAGAAACCAATATAAGGGAGTGCAACGACCTTCAATTAAGGTCTAGGCGCATTATAGAAACCAAGGGAGACAAAAATGATCAAGTTGAAAATCAGTTACCCACAAAAAAACCATTACAAGAAGAAGATGTGGTCACACAATAGACTCATGACCAAGCAACCACATCTTCTCCCCCATTCCTAGAACAATTAATCATACCGCGCCCTATAGAACATCCTGATTTTGATATTCTGGGAGTACTAACTTTTTTTTATATAAAAATCCCACTCCTCCAAGCTATCCAAGATATCCCAATATATGCAAAGACCATCAAAGAGCTATGTATAAAAAAACCAAGGAAGAGAATAACAAATAGCCCAACAGTCCAAGTAGTTGGCACCCTATCTGATCTGTTATTAGGAAGAGAAGCACCTGTCAAATATGAAGACCCAGGAAATCCAATAGTGACAGTGAAAATCAATGGACAAACCTTTTCAAATGCCTTAGTTGATTTACGGGCTGCAATTAATATTTTAACAACCACTACTTTTCAAAAACTAGGCATTACATAAGTAGAACCAACCTTCACCTTATTAGAACTGGCTGACTGGTCAGTATTCCGGCTAGAAGGTACACTACATGATGTCATGGTATCCGTTGATTCCTGGGAATATCTTGCCGACTTTCTGATAATCAACCCAAAAAACTGACTCGATGGACACCCGTTAATTTTAGGCAGACCTTGGCTTGCGACTATTGATGCTTACATTGGCTATTGACAAGGCAATGTGACCATAACTAGAGGGAGTAATATCAAGAATCTAGCTCTATACCCTCCAACCTAGCCAAGTGTAACAATAATGAAAACTAACAAACATCTTGTATCATACCTCACAGAAAACATTAGATCCCCATTAACCATAGAAAATGCCCTTGATTTTAAAGATCAAACAGAGGATGATGTTATCAACAACTTCATTAACCAAGCTGAACCCAGATCCCATGTACAATGTCACATGATAGAGGCAGCATTTGACAATGAACTAGAAGAAGATCCTCTCAAAAACACCCATGATCAAACAATACCCACTACCTTTGTTTCAAACAGAAAAACTATAGAAATTGAGCCAGGAAAAACCTTGAACATCAATAATAACCTGACTCTTGAACAAGAAGAAAAGCTGGTCCAACTACTGAGAAAATATAAGGAAGCTTTTGCATGGTATTATCTGAACATGAAGGGAATCAATCCCCAACTATGTACGCACCACGTTTATACAGAAAAGGATGCGAGACCCATTCGCCAACCCCAACGGAGACTCAACCCTCACCTGAAAGACATTGTGAAAGTTGAATTACTTTTTTTTTTGGATGTAAACTTTATTTATCCGATCTTCGATAGCAAGTGGGTCTCTCCGCTAGTAGTGGTGCCAAAGAAGAATGGAAAGTGGAGGATTTTTGTAGATTATAGAGAATTAAACAAAGCAACCCAGAAAGACCACTTTCCCCTTCCATTCATTGATCAGGTATTAGACACATTAGCAGGGAAGAAATTATTTTCTTACTTGGATGGCTTCATTGGATACAATCAGATTCAGATTGCCCCTAAAGTCTAGGACAAAACCATTTTTACCTGTCCGTGGGGAACATTTGCCTACAGAGTCCTACCCTTTGGCCTATGAAACTCCCTTGCCACATTTCAAAGGGCCATCCTCAGCATCCTTTCAGATTCAATAAATGAACGGCTCAAAGTATACATGGATGATTTCACACCATACAGAGATGATTTTGACCAAGCACTAGACAAATTGGAAAAGGTGCTGCAACGATGTAGCGCCACCAGGCTCTGCTTGAGCCATGAAAAGTGCTATATGATGATGATTGAAGGACTCATCCTAGGTCATTATATCTCAGCAGTTGGAATACAGGTAGATCTAGCCAGAATTCAAATAATTTTTCTAATACCTACTCCTACCACACAGATAGAGGTACGCAGTTTTCTTGGATTTTCTGGTTATTATAGGAGATTTATAGAACGTTATTCTCAAATAGCTACACCTCTATACGCATTAACAGGGAATGTTGATTTTGTTTGTACAGATAAATGCAATCGTGCTTTTGAGGATCTGAAAAAGCTTGTGTCAACATCCCTAGTGCTTAGAGGCCCAAACTGGGACCTACCATTTCAAATTTCATCAGATGCTTTAGACACAGCTATTGGAGTAGTCCTTGGGTAGGAAGAAGACAAAAAACCATATGCAATCTATTATATTAGCAAGAATTTGTCTCCTACTGAGCTAAACTATACTGTTACTGAAAAAAAAACTTTTAGCTGTAATAATGCTGTAAATAAATTTAGGCATTATATCACTGGATATTCTGTTGTTTTATATACGGATCACTCTACCATAAGATATTTAAAATATTTAGCAAATAAACCTATTACAAATGGTAGAGTAACAAGATGGTTGATTTTATTGCAGGAATTTGACATCACAATAAAAGATTGACCTGGGAAAGAGAATCCTATAGTTGATTTTCTCTCACGAATGCCGAAACCAGTGGACGTAGCAACAGTCGAAGATCAATTTCCAGATGAACATTTATTTGTTGTTACTATCAAGACACCCTGGTATGCTGATGTTGCAAATTATTTAACAGTAGGAAAATTAGCAAAGCATCTAACCCTCAATGAACGAAAACAGATTGTGCAATGTAGTATCTGATTTTCTTGGATTGGGGGCTACCTATTTCATACAAGGACAGATATGCACATCAGAAGATGCATCCGTGAAGACAAAATATTTGACATTCTGAAAGCCTGTCATGACGGACCGTGTGGCGGACATTTCGCAGATCGAAGAACTGGTCACAAAGTTCTGCAAACAGGTTATTACTGGCCCACAATCTTCAAAGACGCGAAGAAATTTGTTCAAGCTTGTGACAGTTGCCAAAGAGCAGGACGCCATTGACAGTCCGACGAAATGCCTTTAAACCCACAACTATTAATCGAACGATTTGAGCATTGAGCGCTCGATTTTGTTGGTCTGATCAACCCATCATCAAATCAGAAAACATATATTTTGGTAGCAACAGAGTATGTTACCAAATGGATTGAAGTAGAGGCACTTCCAAGAGCTATAGAGGACTCTGTCATGCATTTCCTATTCCAAATATTTGTGCGATATGGCCTCCCAAGAGACATAATCAAGGACGGAGGACCATAGTTTGCAAGTAATAAAATTGCTGCAACATTAAAAAATTATCACATTCAGCACAAGATTACCACTCCGTATCACCCATAAGCAAATGGCCAAGTAGAGAGCACGAATAAAGTGATAGAGGCAATATTAAAAAAAACCATTGTGTCACACAGACATGATTGGGCTACAAGATTGTTGGAAGCCTTGTGGGCATACCGAACAACATGGAGAAACACCACCGGTTATTCACCATATCAGCTAGTATTTGGAAAGGAACCCATCTTTCTAATAGAGTTCGAAATACAAATGTTAAGAATAGCACATGAGGTCGGTTTGGATTTAAATGAGGCCCAGACTAATAGATTACAACAAATTAACGAGCTAGATGAAATTAGGCTCTCGGCTCTTCAACACACTACATTAATCCAACAACAGAGAGAAAAATGGCACGATGCCCTGATCAAAAAGAAAATCTTCCACGAAGGAGATTGGGCACTCCTATACGATTCCAAGTTCCAGGATTTTTCGTGAAAACTTCACACTCGCTAGCTTGGACTGTATGAAATCCAGAAAGTACATGACAATGGCACCATTACTTTGACTACTATTGATGGATCTAGACATACCTTTAAAGCAAATGGCTACCGAGTGCGACTGTACCATAAACCGCTTACTCGAGAATACTTCTACTAGCAACTCCGGGAAGATTCGCACGTGCTAATTCTGGCTGAGGAAAAGAATTCTTCCTTGCCTTTGGTTTACTAAATAATTTCATTGTTTTGAAATTTTGTACATAACTTTTTTTTTTCTGCTTGTATAAATTACTTTCTGTACAAATTTCTGCATTTCTACATTTTTTTACATTTTGCTGTTCTTTTCCAAAGGAACAACATTTTCGCCGTTTTGCTGTTCCTTTCAGAAGGAACAACATCTTTGCATTTTTCTGTTCCTTTTAGAAGGAACAAAATTTTCGTCGTTTTGTTGTTCCTTTCTGAAGGAACAACACCTTTGCATTTTGCTATTCCTTTCCGAAGGAACAACATTTTCATCATTTTGTTGTTCCTTTCCGAAGGAACAACACTTTTGCATTTTGGTATTCCTTTCCGAAGGAGTAACATTTTCGCCATTTTGTTGTTCCTTTCCGAAGGAACATCACTTTTGAATTTTACTGTTCCTTTCCGAAGGAACAACATTTTCACCGTTTTGTTGTTCTTTTCCGAAGGAACAGCACTTTGGCATTTTGCTATTCCTTTCCGAAGGAACAACATTTCTTCCTTTTTGTTGTTCCTTTCTGAAAGAACAACACTTTCACGTTTTGTTGTTCCTTTCTGAAGGAACAACACTTCCGCATTTTTGCTGTTCCTTCGGAAGGAACAACACTTTCATTTTTTTGCTATTCCTTTCTGAAGGAACAATGCATCTGCATTTTTGCTGTTCCTTTGGAAAGGAACAAAACTTTCGTTTTCTGCTATTCCTATCCTCAGGAACAACACTTTCATTTTCTACTATTCCTTTCCGAAGGAACAACACTTTCATTTTTTTGTCGTTCCTTTCCGAAGGAACAACACTTTCGTTTTTGTTGTTCCTTTCCGAAGGAACAACATTTCCGCATTTTTGTTTGCGCTTACTTTATTTGCTGTTCTGATCAAGGAACAACTGCTATTCCTCTTAAGGAACAATAGTTTCGAGTATGTTTTTTTCCTTTTGCGTGTTGTTCCTCTTAAAGGAACCACAGTCTTTGCGTGCAAATGTTCTTTTGCTATCCCTCTAAAGAAACAACAACTGTTCCATCTAAAGAACAACACTTTTTGAGTGCATTTTTCTTCTTTTTTGTGTATGTGTGTTTCACCATTTAGAGGATTCTTGTGAGTGATGGTCATCTAATGCCAGCTATACATTTATGTAAGAATACAAAAACTAGAGGATACTGAAATCATCAAACCAAAGAAAAATCGCTATCTTTAAAGAAATTTCTTTGAATTGATAAGAGAAAAGAGGAAAGGACACAACTATTTATATCACTTTGCTGTCTTTATTATCACTAACACCAATTTTATTGATTAGTTTTATCATGACGGTTCTTTCTAAATTCCCATAATTCTCTTTGATCATTGTTATTGAATAAGAATAAGGGCATATTTTCCTCTATTGAGATGTTCAAACTTCTTCCACCATCCTTACTCTTAAGGAGTGTTGAGCCACCCTCTGTATATAAATATGAAAGTGCTATATAAAAGAAAACAAGAAGAAAAAGAAAATATGCATATCTATATGATTACTAACATGATTTGTCAGATGAAGGATAGGGTGTCTCATCAAGAGCCAGCCTACCATGATCATAAGGAAGAAAGTGAAGTGGCATTCCCACTATGGCCACCACATCAAGTATATGATCCAAGAGGCACATCAAAAAAATAAAAGGTCCTTGGAACAGGAGGTCTCATCATGAGCCGACCTGACCACCTTTCACTCCTTCCTGGTGAATGGCATTGTGATTCATCTGGTTACCAAGCCAGCACAATGGTCTCCATTCTGACATTTCACAACACTTTCCTAGGCATACACAAAGGATTATGGTTCCAAGGGTGAAATAAGCAACTCTGTCAAGGTTATGGACACCTGTGGGCAATAGAGCTCTGCTGATGGTATTGAAGTCATATTTTTCATACACCAATAGTCATTATAAACCCTTCTTCTTATATATTTATAGTGATTTCAAATGAGATTATGTTATATAACCCTTTCGAACCTTTTATACATGAAAATCATTTATAAATCAATCATAATGGTTAAAGTGGATAATGACCGCATAAGAACTTTTACTTACGTCAGTTGTCCTATCCTCTATTTTTCACATCATATCACGACATTTCCATATTTATTAGCGATTTCCATCATAAGCCTCGATTTCAGTAATCCGCTCATTTTTGTAAACATGTCATGGATCTATATGTTGTTCCTTTATTCCACTGTACGATTGCAGTTCAGCATGCTACTCCTTTATTTGACGGTCGAGGACGGCCTATCACATTTTAGGGGGGCGCAGGTGATCTCCATAATTCACTGGTATACGTGTCAGCTCATTATTTGGAGGTATTATGACTCCATCAAAATTCAGGAATAGCAAGTCTAACGGTATTGTATTTCCCAATATGCATGGCTTGTTCTTCCAACGCCATTTCTGTGTTTTGCTCTGTAAAAATTACTAGTGAGCTAAAGTTTTAATAGCTTGCTGTTCCATCGTCTTCTTTGTGTTTTTTTAACAATGAGCTAAAATTTGAATAGCTTGCTGTTCCATTGTCATCTTTGTGTTTTTACAGTGTGCTAAGCCCAAAAAAAATGGGAGGAAGATCAATTCGCAGAGAGCCACAGGTGATAATGGTCTTTGACACTTCACGCGAAATCTTAGTAAGGGCAGGTTGGATAGCCTACCTTAACCATCTACAACAATCTAACGAGATAGTGGCAATTGAATTTCTACAGAATTTGCAGGAAAATCATTCCATGGTGAGAGGGAGACAAATAGTAGTAACAGATGAGATAAATGCTGAAGTTTCGGTACTGTCAGCCATTGGACCAATATGGACCCTAAAAAAGGTGAGACTGCAAGACACTATAACCATCTTCCGGGACGAAGGGCAGAACCTTACTGTCAAAGGAAAAGGAGTCCTGCCAGCAGCCCTCGGAGAGCCTTGGGAAGAATTGCCCAGAATTATCCAAAGCTACATCACTTGCGATGGCAGAAAGGATGTGGTAAGACCACGCCATCTCAAACTGTTAGCTGTATTAAAACAAAAATGTGCCGTGAATTTTCCTATGTACTTAAATTTTTTATTACATGATGTTGCCCAAAGTATAAGAAAATATCACCATGTAGAATCAGTAGTAAGCCATCATGGTTTGATTCGGTTGATAGTCAGTTACAGTCTTGCCCAATAGCAGAGTAGGGAAGAATTGATTTTCTCGATAAACGAAAACACAATGCTAGCACATCAATTAGACCAGCGAAACGAATACAATCTGTCAGATTGGCAAGAAGTAGAGGAATGCTGGGAAATTCCTAGGGAAATAGTAGCCAGCCTGTATAAATACACGAATTAGAAGACGAGCAACCCCCACAACTTGGAGGAGGGGAAAATGAATAAGAATTAGAAGAAAACGAAGAAGAAGAACTGGAAGAGGAAACTGAGCAATCCGGCCAGGAAGAAGGGGAGGAAGCAGAGCAACATAGCGAAAGCCCATTGCAAAACCCTCTGCAAGAAGATGAATTGGCCCAAATTTTGGCCAATATGGGCGAGTATGTCCAACCCCATAGCCCACTCAACCCCGATACCGAAGAAGGGCTGTAGGAACACTCTTCTCATGATAAGAGTGCATCTGAGGAGATGTGTGACAAGAAGGAAGAAGAAGAACAGTCTCAAGAATACTCTACTCCCAGTCACAATACATCCGAAGAAATGAACGATGAAGAAGAAGTAGAAGAAGAAGTTGCCCAGGAAACAACATAACAGACCAGGGTTTCCTCCCCTGAAAAACCTAATCAGCAGGATGAGAACACTGAAGAAGTGTTCCAAGCAGGAAACATGGAAATTGGCCAAGGCGAGGGTACAATCCCTGAAGTACAAAGCCTAGGCCCAAGAAAAGAAATAGTTGTTCCTTCTAAGAAAAAAAATGAAATAAAAAACTTGCAAAAGGAACAACAGAGATTGCTTAATGTAATTAAACAAATTCGACAACAAATAAGGGTTCTAAAAATGGGGAAAAGCTCAAAAAGAACCCCTGGAGTAGAGCCTACAGCCACCCAGGAAAAGCCCCTTAAGAAGAAGACCAAGAGGACTCAAGTCAAACCCGTCATTATTCAGGACCACAAGGAACGGCATGTGGTTGTTACAAATGCAGAAGCACAAACGGAAAACACACCAGTCTGTGATAAGGAAGTCTAGACAGAGGCATTGTCCTCTAGCATCAAAACCAACCGAACAGTTCGTGAGAAGGAAACACAGACCATAAAAGCCAGATGTCTTAATAAGGAGATCCAGGTAGATCTCCAGCCCAAAAATGTCGTGATGGATAATGACTCGAGGATAGTAAATATGCAAAAATATCTAGCACAGGCCCAACAAACGATAGAAAAGCTCACAAAGGAAACTGTTCCTATAGAGGGATATCAGAAGTTACAAAAACACATAAAGAACATCAATGCATCGGAGAGCGAGGCCTTCGATGGATGGCGAAGGGCAGAGGAAAAAGTTAAAAAGGTAACCCATAGACTAGACACAGTTATGAATCAAATGGATACCTTATGTTCTTTGTATACTGATGTTCTAGCGTGTAGGGCACCCGCCAAAAACTATGCTTTGTTTTTTATGGAAAGATATTTACAATTGAAAATTAAGGCTGTCAAGGTAGGGGTTCCTATAGAGATAAAAACCATTGATGATTTCATAAACTGTTGTAAGCATTACGGGGTGAAAGTCCAGCGATTGTTATGTGAGTTTTATTTACATAATCTTGTGTTAGATGGAGAAACAGAAAAGAACCCTAGCCCTTTTGTGGGTGATATCCAGCTTCAGGCATTTATTTCTTTTGCTGTTAACCAGATAAAGTGGCTTAAAGCCTACAATACCTTCTAGAGACAGGAGAATGGTTTAGATCTGTGGGTAAGTGGTGAACCTAGAAACCCATTGCAACTATGGAATAAACATAGGAGCTTAATGAGAACGAAGGGTGTGATCCAGACATTGAGACCTATTCACACAGCAGTCATCTGGCAAGGGGTAGAATACTTCCTAACCATCAAAGACCTTGCCATAACAGCAGCCAAATTCCGATACCAAACTTCCAATCAGAATATCCAAAACAGAGAGGCATTCAATTATGAGAATTTTAAGCTAGCTGATGACCGCTTGGTTATTTATGGTGACCTCATATTGAGAGAAGGCCTGTCTTGGTTAGGCTGTAAGTTTCGAAGTCCAATCATCCGGTATCCTGCACCAGGATATAGAGCCTTATATGAATTCCCTGAAGGTCAGACATGGCATATTTTTGAAGTCTTAGCTAGAAATCATGATTTTAGACCACTGATTGAAAATCCTTCTCCATCCTATTCCCTAACTGCCTTGCATGTCAATTACAATGTTTTCATGAGGGCATGAAAAAGGGTAAGCAGGGGGGTGTGTTGAGCATTAGAAAAGGTATGTAATTGCCACTCATTTCTTTATCTTTTCCTTTAATTCATAACTTCTTTACATTATAAGATGGGCATATGATAAAGTTAAGGGTATTTGTGATTAACGTAAAATGACTGATTATTGCCTTTTTCTATGTAGAAAATGAAGAAAATGGAAGATCGCCATTTAGGAGGAAAAGACAAGGCAAAACCAACTGCTGTCCCTTTAACAGAAAACCACATCTAGACAAGGAAAGCGAGATCAGAACGCATGGGACAGAAAAAGGAAGAAGAAATGCAATATCAGCGCAAGAGGACGAAAAGATAACCGAAGATTAAAGATATGGCGAATCCCTCAGGATCAAAGGATCCCTCAGGATCGCTACCTCAAGGCTATCTATAGTTTTGATGTTTCTGCCTAGCTACTATAAAAAGGGACAGTGCTGCTAACCTAGGCAGCAGATTATTGTTGATTTATAGAATTTTCTATTGCAATCTGAACTTTGATCATCGAATCTCTTTAAAGAGAAATAACTATAACTCCGTTTTTAATGATTAATAGATAAACTTCGTTGTTGTTCCGTCTTTGACCCTGGAGTAACCGCAGCAGTGCCTCCCTGGTGTCTAAGGGCCCGGCCCTAGTGGATCACTTGCTTTCTGTATCATTATTCTACGATTCCAGTCGTGTGTGGTTTGATTTCCTTTACTTGTTTTATTTAGTAATGTTCTGTTCCTAAACATTTCCTTGACTTACTCTGTTATACTGAATTCGTAATTGAATAAGTAAGATCATTATTTGCAAATGGAAATGTTATGTTGTTCATTCTGAAATAATATCGCATTGTCTAATTTGGATATTGTTGTTCGTTTACAGATTGGTATTGTTGTTCATTTAGCTACGGTTTACCTATAATTTTGATTGTTGTTCATTTGGATTAATGTTCCATTATCATCACAATTTCTGTTCCGTTATAACTGTGCCTAATACTTATTATGCTGAACTCAGATTACTGATCCCATCATCCTAGATTCGCTGTGTGTTTACATTTAAGTTTGCTTTTCAAATGTTTCATAGACTTACTTAGGTTTGTTGTTCTTTCCTTAGATTGTTGGTCAATTCATTTACTAGTTAAAGATTACCGTACAATTCCTTTTAGTTACGATTGCTGCTTAATTCATTCCTGTAGATTAAGCTTTGATGTCCGATCTTTTCAATAGATTAGTTGTTGTTCCTTTTCTGTTAATTGAATTGTTACTTCTAGTATTTGCTTTGGTGTGAACAGAAATATCTACAACTGTAGTGAACATCGACTATTGTTGTCTAGTTCCTAGATTGAAGATCTTGTCTTTGATTGATTTTGATTTGCATTAGTTTACAAAGGAAAGAGTTATCATTACTGCATCCTTGACTGATGATTGCTGTAGTTTCTTAAGTGAATGATTTAGTTACAAAGCATTTCAGTTCTTGCCATTACATTTAGAGTTTGTTTCCAACATTTATTTACTCTTTTAAAAGCACTATACTACTAGCATTACTCTTGAACAAGTGACTGCCTCAGACTGAGTACACTCTTGAGATAAAAAGATCATACCTGGATTGATAATTAATGTAGGGTAAATAGAGGTTAAAAAGACCCTTTTTACTACTCAACACCTCTAATTAAAGTGGTGCTTGAACCTGATCTTGGTCTTTTCTCTCCTTCTGCAAAATTTGCATAGGTTGTCTTCTATATTGGGGATTAAAGTTTCTATTTTGTTGTACTTTTCTTTGAGAATTCTTACTCTCCAATTCCAATTTATTGAATTTGCTAGACAAATTTTTAATCACATTATTCATATCCTCTAATGTTTGACATTGAGAGGATTCCACTTTGGCCTTTCCCTTATCTTGGGTAGGCTATGCCTCTGGTGCTTTACCTGCAGCCACCGAATTTGCTTCTGTTTTTAAGGCATTAGTTTGGATCTGATCAAGGGTTGTGGATCTCTTCTCCCTTTATGTGAACACAAAATCTGATTCAAATGCCCCTGTAAAAGTTATTTTTGCATGAGTACGAGGGGGTTTGATCTCCACTGGAAGACTGTTGTAAAGTTTATTGAACCTTCTGATTAACTCAACAACACTTTCATCGGATTTCTTTTTAATAGCATTAAACGTGAATACCCATGATGTAATTTCTCTCCCCATCTCTGGGTGAACTGGCATTCCATCTCTTCCCATGTAGGAATAGAGTTATTAGGAAGCCCTTTAAACCACTTTCTTGCTTCACCATCCAAGGATTGCACAAGAAGTATTAAAACAACATCCAGGTGTTCAACATTGAGATTTTCTGCAAAATTACAAAACATTGTTTTATGCTTCTCTGCTATTTGTTCATCCTCCCCTAAGAAATGAGGAAGAATTTTTAAGTATTCTTGAGTCATTGGATTCAACTGTTGTGGCAACTGAATAGGTGCATACCTATTCAACAAGAATGCAGGTGCTGCTATGTTTGCACCTAAACTTACTGAACCTTGAGTACCAACAGATGTAGAACCTGTCTGAGGAGTAAATGGAGTATGAAAAGGTGGCAATGTAGTTATAGGTTCAGGTTGAACAACTATAGCAGATATATTTTTGAATACTGAGAAAGAAACAGACTCTAAAGATTGTTCTTGACAGTTAGGTTCTTGAAATGAAGTGGATGTAAAAGGTAGTTCTTGGTCAATAAAAGGTGAATGTTTGGATGAAAGATGTGTTGAATTGCTTCCAGGTGCAGACAGTGTAGGACTTGGTGTAAATGGAGTTTTTGGCTTTCCAACCCTCTTGGAAACTAATCTCTCAGGGTTTGAAAGGGCTTTAGCTTTTTGCTGTGAGGTATCTGACCTCGTGTGAGGCCTTTTTGAAGCCAGAGCTATTGTTTTCTATTTAATATAGCCAAATATTTCCTCCTCACTGAACAACCAGAGGAAAATATTAAAAACTCAGAGAAAAATGTTCATGATTTCATCCCCGACAACGACGCCAATTAATGTTGTCCCTTAAGAAACCAATTTACTGGTTGTGTAGAAACTATGCTTAAGACATTAATTTTTATTATGCATGTCACTTATTTGTATAATGTATCCTCATGTGAAGAGCCTGAAGGACCTGACTTTTAACCCTTAATATTTAGCTGATATGAAAATCTCAAAATGCCATGTGATGCTGAATATAAATGCTGTGTGAAGAATGCGTTGAGAAGTCAAAGATAATTTGTTGTGTTTGATAGGAACTATTATCTGTAACTTAGGAGAAATATAGAGGTAGGAACTTTAAATATAGGAGCGCTCTTTTAAGGATTTTTAACTTCATTCACATAAGTAAACAAAGACCTACAACTTCATTTACATATTTAAAGAAAGGAAGAAACATGATGACACATAACAGAGAAATTACAAAATCATACCCAAAAATGTGTGGAAAACTTCTGATTCTTTCATTAATCATCAATTTATCAAGAATATAACAACATAGTCTCCAGGTTCTTCAAAATTCAGACCTTTTTCCTATAATTTTGCCTCTTTTTATACATCACGGGACAATTGGTAACTACAAAAATTGTCAAACTACTTAACTACCTTCTAATTGTCTAAAGTAAAAGTCATTATAGAATATTACATTAGAGGGTAAAAGACACCTCATTTTCCTCGAGAAATAAGATAACAAGAAGTAACATAATTTAAAGTATGAGTGGTGATTGCTGCTCACTATTTGAATTTGTGGCTTGAGAAGAAGGTCCTACTGATGCATCCTCGGTTTGCTCTATCATCCATTCTTTGCACTTTCTCCATAATGGTACATTTGACTTTGGTGCTTCCTCTAAATTTTCAAGTGCTATTTTTCAAGTTGTAATCCTACTATAAGTAGGCTTATCTGTAAACAGAGTCTTCACCATCCAGAGAAGCTTAAAATCTTCGTTAAGGTAGTTTACAATGGTGACCCCCTTTAATACTGTTGTCTTTTCATGAGTGTTATCAACTTTGGTCTTTGCCTCAACTAACAAATTCTCATATGTCTTCCATGGTAGAAAGTTTCCTTGTAGATCATAGCAAGAAGGAAGTCCAACTCTGACTCTTTTATCAAAAAGGATATTAAACTTGGAAACTGCTTCCTTCATCTCATTAATCTTCTTCTCAATAGTATTCCTGTAGATATTTCTGACAATATTTTTTTTTAAATCTATTACACATGATGTTCTGTCTGGCATGTCATGTTCCTTAAGTTCTGCAGTAGATTTAGAGTTAATGAAATCTATCATCCTCTTTACAAACTTTTATCTATCTAAATATTTTTGTTTATTTTTCATGACTACCTCTTCCATATCTTGAACTAGTGTTTTCTCTTCAGATATAATAACAAGAAATTCCCAAATACCCTTGATAACCTCAATGACTTCTTCCCATAGGATTTCTTTGGTTTGAATTAAGACATATTTCCCTTCATTTTCTCCTTTAGCCTTTTGATTTCATCTTTAGCCCTTAGGAGGTCTTCCCTATATTTCTTTGCATTATCCTTCTCCCTTCTTGCTTCTTCTTCACTCAAAATTTAATAGCTTTCAAACTATTTCCAACTATCCTTGGGATTTCTTTACATCATGCTCAACCATTTTAAGCTTTGTTCCCAACTATAAAACTTGTGATGTTGGATCATCTGTGTTGGCTGGCATTACTATTGTACGAACATGAGTGTCCACCTATCGTTGCAACTTGTCCAAAGATTCTTTAAGTAAAGAAACTTCTTCAGTTTTCTGCAACACATCTTGTAGGAACTTCTACTTTTCATTTTCTACTTTAGCTATCCCTGCAGCTATGGGATGCTCACCTGCAGGTAGATTCAACTTCTTTTTCAAAACCCCAATCTCTGATTTGGCAGATTGCAATAATTTCCGAACAACAAGTTGGTCATCGGGATTGACACCTATTTTAATGATGATTTTCTTTAGCGCATCCACCTGATCATTCAAAGCTCATGAGTTGGCTTTCTCCAACTTTAACTAGTGAATTACGTCATTTAGCAGTTTTTCTGCCTTGACAGGTGCTGCATTTGCCTTATGTAAATTATTTATGATCAATTGCCCAGTTTGCATGTGCAAATTGATCTTGCCAAGCATTGGAAGCTTGTGATTGTCAACAGTTAAATTCACAGTCTTGAAATTGCTAGTAGACCCCAATGATACTTTAGTAGGATGAGAAAAAGCAATTTTAAGTTGGCTCCTCCCCAAATACATGGCAGATAGCAATCTAGTTTGTTCAAAAGTTACATGACACTCAACTTGAGCCTCCATACTTAACTTCACCTTCTGATTTATCTCAGCTATCTGAGTAAACATACCTTGAATTTAAAGGAACCTGATCATGAACAGGTTCTTTGGAAGATGGGGAAGCTGGGGCACCTTCTGTTTCTCCTAACTGAATCACCAAACCAAGTTGTGCTGAAGACATTGCATCATGAAGCTTGGTCCTTTTCACTGCTTTAGATTCTTCCTCATCCAGACCAATAACTTCCTCTCTAACCCTATTGACACCTTTTGATGTAATGTTAGGGGTTTCAATCTCTATCCCTTGAGTGTTTTTCCAACCACCATTTGCAAATTTCTTTGCTTTAGGTCTACTTTCATGTACAAAGGCTAAATATCCATTCTCTAGTCTTCTCTTTGAAATAATTTGATGACACTCATAAGCCCACTCGACCACCTGTAAAAGACAGATGTAATTCAACAATATTTCAACCTCCTCGGTAGCCTATCTGGTGTTTACAATGAAGGGTCCCACTTCTTTAGGCAACTTGAAGAAAAATCCTTTCTCCATAGGAACACAATGAACTTGATCTACATTCAAGCTCTGCCTGATAAATTCAAGGGAAAAAACACTCGTTGGCACAAATTTAGGTAACCTATAAGGCTTGACAGAAGCTCCATAAAGCTTAATCTCTGCATGCTCTTCAAATATGAACCAATCCCCACATCTCACATCCTTACTCAATTGAAGAAATTCTTGAGCTTTAGGAAGAAAAGTTGGGGGTAGGGTTCCATTCAAGATTTTATAAGCACTGGAAGGGATAAAGAAGTAAACTCAAATAAACCACTATTTCCTGTATCACCCCTTATTAGGTCTGTCCAGGATACCACTGACTACTTCTTTTTATTGATATCAACAAGATTTAGACCCAAATCAGAAAAATGTTTAGCATTCTAGTATAGAAATAAATAAGTAATGACTAAAGGAAATTTGAAGGACCCAGTGAGAGGCAAAGTCATAAATTGGGTATTGATAGCATCTACCCAGAATGCTGGAATGTCTAGTACTATCTCTAGCTTCATCATTAAGGATAAAAACCCCAACACAACTTTATCCACGTGCTTGGAGTCTTCTTTTCCTAGAATCTTGGCAATTACTTGTAAAACAGGTCTTAGGTCAACTGCAAATATTTCTAAAGAGAAGAGATTCCCATCTAGGGAGAATTGACTAGATTTAGGGGCTAGGAAAGAGGTGACATGAGAAAGTTCCTAAGGAGACATGTAATCATAATATGAAATCAGAGATTCTTCAGTAAAGGTGGTGTAAGTTCCAGACACGGGCTAATTCAAAGCTTGGTGTATTAATTGTGAGGTTACCTGAAAAACGCTCTCCCTTTACTGATTCATTACAAAACATTTCTTGGGGTACATTACTGAGGCTAGCCATTGAATAAATTGAGGGAATAAATGAGTTTTGGGGACAAAAGCAGCTAAAACACCTCACCTAACCATTTCCATGAATATAGGAGACTTTTTATGATTCAGGATGACCTCTTGATACAATGAAAGATGTTTAATTGTGAAGAGGGTATCAGAAATGTCTCATTCGACATCCATTAATGGGGTATCGATAATTGATGAGGAACTTACTTGTTTGGCCATGGTGACTGTAGGTGGCAGTTGCTGATGACAGTTTCCAGGACGGTTGCTGACTTAGATTGATGAACTGGATGCAAGGTTGCTTGGTACTAAAACAAAAGAATAATGCAACGATGTTTTTCTTATCTTATATATATATTATAATCAAACAGAGGGAAAACTCGTAATTAATGTAACTAATTAATGGAGTGGAAGATGAGGTGATAGGGTATGATGGATGAGGTGGATAGTAATGAACGAGGGTGGTGGATGACGTGGAGGGGACGACATGAAGTGAAATGATGGGGGTGGCCCGCTGCGCGAGTAGGGAGTGTACGAGAGGTTCACTGGGCTTGAACCCCCGCAACAATCTCAGGCCGTAGATCTCAGTCAAATACCTTGACGTCATGGTCAACTGCGGGGGTTGAGCCTGAGTTATAACTCATGCTCGTTGTTCCCTCGGAGAGCACTTCACCCCGCTTCTTGACCCCACGCTTCCTTATATCTTGTGAAATCACTCAAACTTTAATATATGGGTCAAGGCCCCACCTTATATCAGATTTGAATGCCATAAAAAATAAATCACTGTTTTCAAAATTTCACATTTTCTTTCGATTTTTAAAACATAATATTTTATTTTTTATTTTATTTTCTGTGATAATATTGAAAATGAAATTTAAATGATGATGGATGCTACAACAACATCCATAGTTAGATAAGTTTGTTATTCTGTTCATTGATGATATA
The DNA here is from genome assembly GCA_031772625.1 of Pinus tabuliformis. Taxonomy (NCBI): domain Eukaryota; kingdom Viridiplantae; phylum Streptophyta; class Pinopsida; order Pinales; family Pinaceae; genus Pinus; species Pinus tabuliformis. Next base: position 92,523,902 of record CM062807.1, on the reverse strand, counting down.
CCTGTATATTCTAAAAATTAGGAAGTGCATACCGAGCAGTTAGCAACAGTGTTGAGGTTGTTGAGAGAGCATCAGTTGTATGCTAACATAAACAAATGCATCTTCTTCCAGGCTGAGGTACACTACTTGGGACATGTTGTCTCAAAGGAAGGTATTGCAGTAGATCCAAAGAAGATAAGTGCCATGATGGATTGGGTAGCTCTTAAGGGTGTGGATGAGGTGATATCTTTCATGGGTCGGGCACGCTCCTATAGGTGGTTCATCTGGAACTTCTCGTAGATTTCTTATCCTATCACATAATTTCAAAGGAAAGGTAAGAAATTCGAATGAACTGAAGAGTGTGTTAAGAGGTTGCTGACACATGCACCAGTACAACAGATTGCATATCCGGACAAAGAATTTGTAGTATGTATAGATGCTTTCAAGAGATGACTTGGTGGATTCCTTATGTAGGATGGACATGTGGTATGTTATGAGTCCTAGAAACTAAATGAGCATGAGCATAACTATCCCACACATGATCTCGAGTTGGCAACGATCATACATGCATTGAAGATGTGGATACACTATCTTCTTGGCATGATGTTTGTGCTTATGAGTGATCACATTGGGTTGAGGTATTTGTTTGACCAGCTGAATCTAAATGCCAACTAGGGTATATAGTTGGCCACAATCAGGGAGTTTGAATTTAAGATTAGATACATCAAAGGCAAGGAGAACTGAGTGGTAGATGATCTTAGAAGGCGGGTGTAGGTGAATCACTTGGCAACTATGAGCTCTTATGAGACAAATTTGCAAGATAGGATCTTTTAGGAAGGATAAGAGGATGTCAGATATGTGGAGATTGTGAATAGGTTGCAGTAGGGTGATAGTACATGTACATGTCATGGTATAGGTGTAGGTACATGTACATGTAGTGGTACAGGTAGAGGTGGCAATACAGGTACATGCATAGGTACATGTACATGTATAGGTGTAGGTGCAAAAAACTTAGATTATTGCCTTATGACAAAGGGATTGGTCAGGTTTCGAGATAAGATATAAGTGCCAGATAGTAGTGAGCTCAAGAAGGTGATATTGAGGGAGTTTCATGCGAAACCATATTCAGGTCACCCAAGTTATCAGAAGACACTCACGACGGTGAAGATGTATTACTATTAGCCAAATATGAAGAGGGATGTAGCAGAGTTTGTGGCTAGATGTTTCGATTGTTAGCGAGTGAAGGCAGAATGGAAACATCCAAGTGGAATACTACAACTGATCACTATCCTAGAGTGGAAATGGGAGGTCATTTCCATGGATTTCATCATAGGGTTGCCAAAGAAAGTGAAGCAGCGTGACTTAATCATGGTCATTGTGGATTGGTTAACAAAAATTGCACACTTCATTCCAGTGAACTCTACATTCTCAGCTAGTGATGTGGCACATGTATTTATTAGAGATGTGGTTACACTACATGGTGTCTTGAATAAGATTATGTTAGACAGGGATGTGAAGTTCACTTCCCAGTTTTGGAAGGAGTTATTTGCAGGTTTAGGCACAGAGCTAGCCTTCAACACAACTTATCATCCGTAGACAGATGGACAGATAGAGAGGGTCAACAAGATTTTATAGGACATGTCGAGGATGTATGTGATGCATCAACAACATAAGTGGGAAGAGTATCTCCCTTTGGTTGAGTTTTCAGACAACAATGGTTACCATAATTCACTGAGTATGAGTCATTTTAAGGCATTGTATGGGAGGAGTTATAACACTCCCAACAGTTGGAGTGATCCTGTTAGCAGGATATTGATTTGACCATATATGTTGGCAGACAAGGAATATGAGATGCACATGATCAAGAAGACTATTAAGGAAGCACATGATAGGCAGAAGAGTTATGCTTATAGAAATATGTTACTGAATTACGGCTTTTGTGATCCATATCAAGTTTTTGAGATAAGTTTTCAACGATAATCACATCAAAATTCATTTGTCGACGCATTTTGAACCAACAAGTGTGGTTCCTCATCACGAATAGGTTGTTCAAGGAAATATAGGTTGGGGAACAAGTGTACTTGCACATCAAACCAAAGAAGAGCACCTTGCAGATTGGATCATGTGCTAAGTTGGCACCATAGTTTTGTGGACCCTTCAATATCACTGAGAGGATTGGGCCAATAGCCTATAGACTTGCACTGCCTCTTAAAGTGAAAGTCCATGATGTTTTCCATGCCTCATTGCTTAAGAAGTATGTTAAATATGTTGATCATGTAATTGACTGGTCTATGTTACAGGTGTAACCATATGGAGAATTCTAGCCAGAGCCTCAGTGTATATTGCAGAAAAAGGTGCTCCTTCTCTGGAACTGAGCAATCGAGGAAGTTAAAGTGAAATGGAAGCACTTTGGGCCAATGAAGCTACATGGGAGACAGTAGATCAGATGCAGGTGGTGTATCCTTCCTTGTTTGTCGGTTGATGAAATGAAACTTTGATATGGTTGTTTGGTGATTGCTTATGGTGGTTTAGTATTTTCTTATGATGGCTTGCTATATGCTTTAGGGTTGTTTAGTATTTGCTTAGGATGGCTTGGTATATGCTTCATGGTGGCTTAGTATTTCCTTATGTTGCTTTAGTATATGCTTTATGGTGATTGAATATGCTTTATGATAGTTGATATATGCTATATGATGTTTTGATATATGCGTAGATATGGTGTTAGTATATGTTTGATATTTTTTTGATATATGATTTGGCATATGTTTCGTATATAAATTTTGATGATGTTGTTATATGTACAAGTGTGTATGGATGTAAATACTGTAACGAGTTCTATTATAAATATCCACTATGCATTATGGGTATCATGTTATTATGATTATGTTATTATGTTACTATGCTATCATGTGATTATGTTATCATGATCTCATGAAATCATATGAGTTGGCACTCATCAGGACGATCGTTGTAAATACCGTAATGAGCTGTGTTATAAAGCTCCACTATACGGTATGTTGTCAAGATGTTATGTCATGAGAAAATATTTCATTCTATATACTACATCAGTTTGTGTTATAAATCTCCATAAGCACTATGTCTTCTTTTAGGAGGTTGTTGAGGTATATGTGTGATTGAACACTGAGGACGGTGTCCCCCAAAGGGGAGGGTTCTGTAATAGCCCTGGTGAAAATTCCATGTAATAAATGTTAAAAACAATAACCACGAATGAATGAGACATGGATTTCAAGCTGAATGTTGGGAAAGACATCTTAGGGGGTGTTCATTTGGGTTTTTATGGCTAAGGAAATTGGCAAAGGCAATGGATAAGGAATTGAATGGTATTTTTGGCACATTTATTTATGAAAATAATGGAAATTAGGATAAGAAGGAGTTCAAAAGGTCACAGGTTGCATGGGGGGAGTAAAATGAAGGAAAATAATGGAAAATGAAGAAAATAGAGGCCTCATTCATAAACAGGCTTATGAGGATCACTTGGTTGTCAGTTCAGTGTTGGAGCTCTCTCATTTTCTCCCTCTCTCCCTCTCTCTCTCTTTCTCATCCACTTGGATACTTAGAGTTTTCTTGGAGAAAGAAGGCAAGGGAAGAGAAAGAAAGCACAAGAAGGCATCTACATCAGCAACTACATCAGATTTTCTTGCAGGTACTGAGTTGCATCTATGATTTATTCACTAGTTTGGATAGGATGACATATGCATGTGGATTCTTGGTCATGATCTGTCATTGGCATGGAGGATTTCCTAGATTGACAGTGGATTTCCTAACCTTTCTATTTCTTGGATAGCCATGGTGATTGTCGGTTTATTTTCATTGTTTTGTTTTGGTTGGTTCTCATGTTTCCTTAGCTTGGGTTGAGTTATTAGTTCCTAGAGCCTTGGGTGGACAAACACTCTAGAGCCTTGTAACAACTCCGGTTGAGTTATTAGCCCCAGAGCCTTGGTTGGAAAAACGTTCTGGAGCCCTTTGTGGGTTGAGTTACTAGTCCTGGAGCCTTGGTTGAACAAACATTCTGGAGCTCGATGATAGTTGTGGGTTGAGTTACTAGTCCTAGAACCTTGGTTGGAACAAATGCTCTAGAGCCCTGGATGGGTAGGATGGAGACTGATCTCATGATGGTTTTGGTGATTTCTGACTGTGAGGCGGAATCACTGTTTGATGGGTTGAGGTGGATGGCCTTTGGAAGCCTTGGATGAGTTTTCATGATGTGTTCTATGAGATCCCACATTCATGCTTGGAATATGGCACGGGGTGAATGGCTGAAGATAGATTATTCTCAACCATTTTACAGTTGGGTGGAATGTGGTAGTCCCATCTTTGGATGGTTCATTACATTGATTAATGAGAAATTCATTCCATTGATTTTCACGTGTAAATGTACTATTGAATATATGGATTTTGCTGGACGATATGTTTATTATACTTTTGTTCCTATTATGTTGGTTATATGTTTGGATCTTAGCATGTTTTTACTTGTATTTGAATGGATATTGTATCTATGACCTAATAAGTGATAAGGTAGAAAATGACATGATTAAACAATGGTTCATGGTGATTCTTAGATAAGTAAGAGATCCCTACACTTAACTTTAAAGTTTACACATGTAGGTTACATGTCGATGGTATGTTTGATGAAATGTTTGTCATGGCTAATAGGGGTATGGTTAAGGCCTTGAATAAATATTTAGTTTTTCATCATTGTTTCCCTGTATATTACTTAATTATGAGCTTTCATTCCATTCTGGGTAGTGGCCTAGGTTCTGGGCCTAAAAAAATGGCTAAAATCCTAGAGTCGCTGACAGAGAACTGGCAAGTTTGGACCATAGTCGCTGACAGATAGGGCTATGAGAGCGAATTTAGGTCTTTGGTCACTCCCTTTCCCATAGCATTAGAGAAATTGAGCCTTAAATTGTCTAGAACAATAGTGGGACCCAGGGACAGGTTGTCTGAGTGGATGACTTGTCTCCTAAGGGTTCTGTTGATGGTGTTGGATGGTTGCATGTGATTTCCTTTCGATTCAACTTCCTTAAGATTACCTAGGACATAGAATCTTATCATAGCAGCTTCTCATCTCATGTTTACCCCAGTTGGCTTGGTTACTTGGGTGGATGTGGGAGGAGCGTGTTACAGGAAACCCATGGCAACACCACAAGTTTGTTCAAAAAAATCACCCTCAAAACTAAAGAAAGTAGAAGTAAGACAAATTTCAACCAAGTAAGCTATATCTAGATCAATAATGTGCTTGATGACTTCAATGACCTAATTAATGGGGATGTTGGTGTACAAGGATACTACATCAAAACTTACCAAATTATCCTGCCGATCTAGTATTATACATTTGAATTCTTTGAAAAACGAAGACGAATTTTTGACAAAGGATTTAGTCCAACCAACCAAAGGTTTTAGCTTATTGGCTAAAAACTTAGGAAAAAGATAGGTCGACCCTCTAATGGTGTTGAGAATGGGTTGCAGGGGAGCCCCTTCCTTGTGGATATTTGGAAGACCATAAATCCTAGGAGTGAGAGGGCTACTTTCAATCAGTTTCTGGCTAAGAGATCTAATAATCCTACTATATTTTATGGCTAGAGCAACATTTTTAGAAATCTTCTTTCAAGGGTTCTTATTAAGCTTCGTGTAGCTCCCACTATTACAAAGGTGATCTAACATCTTACTCCAGTAATCATTCCTATCTAGGATAACGACAACTCCCCTTTTATCAGCTTTGAGAACAACGATGTCTTTGTCACTATTTAAAGCTTTGAGAGCTTCAAACTCAGTTTTGCTAAGGTTGTTCTTAGGGGGTTTATCATTTCTTTTGATTAATTCATTCTTTGTATTTTTATATTTGATTTTATTTATACGTTCATTTACTCTTTCTTAATATTATTTATTTTGTTTATGAGTTTTACTGTTTAGCATATTTATTTTTTCAGCCTTTGTTTTTACTTATATAACAATTCTAATTTTTTCATTTTTATTCAATTCATTATTTTCAACTATTTTATTCATTTTATTATTTGATTTTTATTAATTTAATATTATTATTGACTTTAAGTCTTCAACTTTGTTTTTACTCCTAGACTTAATAATTAACTTAGTCTCAATTTTAATTAATTTTATTCATATTTGAACATTTTATTCTTATTGTGGAATTGAGGCTTCTGTGATCCATAACAAGTTCTGAGAAGATTTTTCGGCATACATCACATTTATTCTTACTTTATGTCATTTTTACTTCGATTTTTACTACTATTATTCCAAAAAAAATATTATTCAATTATTTGTTAATTTGATCTTGACCTTTTTAAAAGTTTGATCATGCTTAATTAATAATTTTTTCTTATTTTAAATTTTTTTTTTTTTGACTTTATACTCTAATTAACTTAATTTCATTCTTTATATTTATTTTTAATCTAAATATTTGGCTTGATCTAATTCTAGATATTTGACTTAATATTTGATTAAGACTTAATAACTATTTTAGTTCCAATTTTTATATTTTAATCTAATTAATTAATTTTATAATTTGGAATTAAAATATTATTAAATTAATTTAATTTTTATATTTTTTTTTCTATAAATTTTAACTTAATCTATACCTTAATATTTAGCCCAAAACTTTTTAGCATTTTAAAATTAATTTTAATATTATTAAATAAATTTAATTCCTTATTTTATCTATATTTTGACTTAATCAAAATATTAATATTTGACTCAAGTCCCCTTTAACATTCTAAAAATTATTTTTCGAAACTAGTTGTTATATAATAACCATTAAAATTATTAAATGAATGTCTTTGCATGGATCTCTCTATTTGATCTTAATATGGTGCTATGATGTGAATCTCCATCTTGTCATGACGATCAACCACACTAGTTGGTTCAAAGTGCGTCGACAAAAAGTTTATCATGTGATTTTCACTAAAAGATAGCTCAACGATTATAATATGGATCACAGAAGCCTAAATTTAGAAATATTATTATGTTCATAATATTCTAATAATTAATAATGATTAATGAATATAAATTAATAAATAGCTCATAAATAATTATTAATGATAACATGCATAACAGAAATAATTATTTAATAATAATGTGTTTTAATTAAACACATATTATATCATATTAATTATATTAAATCATGAAGTATTATGATTAATGAATATTAGTCATATCAAATAATAATGTAATTAATGTTACTTATATTAATAAATATTAATTATAATAATGTGATTAATATAATTGTTATGATTAAATTATGTTAAATTGATATAATGATATTAATATTATGTTATATTTTAAATTTATAATGTAATTGATATTATTTAAAATCTTTATAATGTAATTAATCTTATTATAAGTTAAAATATTAAATGAATTAAATTTAGGGAGATCTACTCTCCTATAGCTATTTAAATCCTTCAATTAAGCTCTTCTAATATCATCATTCAAGAAGTCCTGATGATGGATCCTGGTTGGGATTTGAAACATTGACAGAAAATGGTTCTTACTGTGGATTCTTCGGTAACTAAAAAAGATATAAACCACAGATGTCTTAAATCCAGAGATTCATACTTGAGAGGTTATACGTGAGAAGAGCTCACCAAATTAATTTCTCCGATTAGAGGAAACTTGCTGCCACTAGTCTCAATACAACCATATTTGTTGAGATTATGTGGATGTTTCATTATCTCTATAGTCAAGAATTCAATTATATAAATTTCTATTAAATTATTATTTTTATTAAATTTATATATATGTAAATTTCTATATGTGTTGAATTTAAACTTAAATATATCATGACTGCTAACCTTGATAAAATGCATACATGTATTTTTATTTTATTTGATTGACATGGGTTTTAGACGTGTGAACAAAATCAATTTAACATGCCTATGGTTGGACTGACAAGATAATGAATTAACGTGTTTAGCTGTGATATAGCTAAAAATTGTGTCTATGACAACATATAAGAAGAGACAATATGCAATAGAAATAGAAGAATGAGCAGTAGATTTGTGTAGTACAATATGGACCAAATCCATCATGAGAAATAAGAGGAAAGTTTCTCTAATGGAATAGATACCCTCAAGAGCTTGAGAGCTCAGATGAAGAGTTGCAAAGTAGAGAACGAAATACTCAATAGGAAACAATAACAATAGGAAAAACTCAACACGGTGTTTCTAGAAAACATGTCAAGCATGCAAGGTTTGTTGAAACATGGACCAAACATTGGAGATATTGAAAGGTGTCATAGTGAAAAGATTGGGAAAAATCTTATAAGGTTGGGAAGAAGGGAATTCCATTGAAATGTTGGGGTTACAGAGAAGAACACATGATCCATGAATTCTCTCACAAAAAACAAAAGAAGAATAACCATTGTAAACTCCAGACATATGAAACAACAACTAATAATCCATAAATAAGTAAATCAAAGAGGAAGAATTTGAAATGTTGGGACTGTAAAAAGAAAGATCTACTTCATCACTGCCCTTATGAGCATCATGAGGGCAGGGAAAATTCTGATGTCCAAAAGATTGCTCCAATTAAAAAAGAACTCATTAATGCATTAGGGGTAGGTACATCAATGAAAGACTAATGTGAAGAGCCCCTAGTAGTGGCATTTGAACCCATCTAGAGTTGGTTGGTTCCTAGAGAAGTTAGGAAGGTGAAGTCAACCACCTATGGTGGTGAGGTGAGGAGAGATGGGGGAAAATCCCTAAGAGTTCTTTAATATACTAAAGGGTCCACAATAAAGAAATTTATTTACTAATGGTGTCTAGCTAGAGTATTTTTCTTGCATAAGAATGCAAGTGGAAGGGTTATTTTCTATCTATTTAGGACTTATAGGATCTTAAGGTTACTATTAAAGACGCTGATTAAATTTTGTGTGTGTGATAGAATTTTAAGTGTTCCTACTAAGTAAATATGGAAGGTTTGATCTATTATAAAAGTCTATTATATAGTTTTCATGTTAAACTCAAGAATTAAAGAGGATTAAATTAGTTGTGAATTGAAATGTTATAAGTCATGCATGAATTATGTGACTAACAAATGATGTGTGTGTAACCATTGATATGCACATGAGTGCAAAGTGAAATGGACCCCATATTTGTTACAAGAAATGAGTTTGTATTGCAAGCCTAATAAAAGTTTTAGGAAACTTATTTCTAGGTTTAATAAATTTTTTATGTTTATTGATGTCATGAGCTTCCTAATAAGCATTGGAATTTTGACGTACCAAACTGCATTAGAGGGCATATGTGGATAAAGTATAAGTCAAAGGGGATTTTCTAGATCAATATGAACTAACTAAACAATGATGTGACAACTATGAAAATGGCTTGAGAAGGAATTTCCCTTAACTAAATTTTTTTCTTGACTAATATACTTTATTTTTGAAACAATATGAATGCATGAATGACAAGGAAATAAGAAACAAGTAATTGTGATGTTTTGGGAAAAATAGTGAGGTTACTAGATGAATTCCATGTCACATGGAATATTCATATGGAAAGTGTGCAAGAATGATACCTTGTTGTTAACTACCACAAGAAGGAAAACATTGTGATTACATTTATGCTTACGAGATTTTTTGTGGGAATAATTGAAAATAACAGTGCATGGATAACATAGAATATGTGCATTTATGAAACATGCATAATGCAATATATACACATTTTTAGGTAACTATTGGAAGACAATATATGAATATATAAATTGAATACCTAATACAAATTCAATTTATGAAATTTCATGGAATATTGTAAGCAATTGAATTAATAGAGTTGTGATGAATTTATATTTATATTTTAATAAATATAAAATATAAGCCTTCCACCTTAAGCCTAAATGTTGGAAGCACTATGTTGATGACACCTTTTTCATTTGGTCCCATGGCTTACCTGCGCTCCAATCCTTCCTTTCTCATCTTAATAGAATTACCCCCCAAATCCAATTCACTATGGAGCTTGAAGAGAACCACTCCCTTCCCTTTCTTGATGTCCTTGTCTCCCACCTCTCTGATGGTTCCTTAACTCACCAGTTCTATTAGAAGAAGACTCGTACCGATAGGTATCTTCATGCCAATTCCCAACACCACCCCACTCGAAAATATACCATCCTCAAATCCCTTGTCTCCCGAACGAGTCACATCTCTTCCTCCCATTCCTTACCCAAAGAAAAATCCCATCTTTCCAAAGCTCTAAAATCCAATGGATACTCCACTGCCCAAATTAAAAGAGCCTTCCTCTCTGATCTCCATCCCCATACCAAAAACCTTTCTTGTCTGCCTCCCTTAGCCAAAGTGACCTTTCCTTACATTCGAGGGGTCACATATCATTTATCCAAAATCCTCTCCAAACAATATTTCAAAACCTTCTTCAAACCCCATAAAACCCTCAGTCAGCTGTTTCGATCAAATAAGGATAAAAATGACCATAAGTTAGGTCCCAGAGTGTATGAGATTCAATGTTCCTATGGAAACTCTTACATAGGTCAAACAGGTAGATCCTTCAAAGCTCGGTTGAAAGAGCACATGGTTGATACCTTCCACAACCACATTGCAAAATCTGCCATTGCTGAGAATTCCCTTTCAACCAAACACCTCATTTGTTTTGACAAAACAAAAATCTTAGCTTTTGCCCCATATCACTCCATTCGGGTCATTAGGGAGGCCATTGAAATTGAAAAGCATCCTAATAACTTTAACTAAGATGATGGATACAATTCAAGCGAATCATGGAAACCCCCCATCCATTTCTTATCTTCTTCCCATCTTGCTTGCAATTCCTAAGTTTTCTTCTCTTTTTTTTTACAATCTTTAACACATTAAATTTATTTTAATTTTGTTTTTAAATATTAATCACCCCTCCAATTTATCCATTCTAACATAGTTAGCAAGTTCAAGGTATTTAATTAATAATTTTTTGACCATTGGTAATTCTTACTCACCTCGTCTCTTTCTCAAGTTATAATCTCAATAAATTTACCTCAAATCATAATATACCCTCAATGTTATGAATTCTTATTTTAAATATCCTAATTCATGAACTAGAACTTTTAACTTTTGATTTTGATCTTAATTATGATTGAACCCCCCTTTATAAAAAAAATGTATATGTTTTTTACCAATCAAATAAAAACTTTTGACCAATCAAATATAGTTATGATCTCTTCATTTCTTTTCAATTTAACTAACCTAAATTAGAACTTTAATCATTATATATACTATTTAATTATAACTCTAATTAATTTTAAGTTCTACTTCTTTAACTCATCTATTTGTTAGATTTGATTTTATTAATAAATTATACAAATTAAATATTTCAATCCCTATCTTTAGTCAAATATCTAACGTCTATTTCTTCATTCTAACGCCTAATTCCTTTCACCATTATCTATATAATCTAGTCAAGCACTCTTCCTAGCTTCAAACTGCTTCATGCATCCTACCCTTGAAGATGGGTGAACTTTTCACTCGAAACGTTGGGCTCTGCAGACAATGCACACATTTCTAGAAGTTATCAGCACCAAAATCTATTTATAGTTCTAATATTATTAATGTCATTTTGATTACAATTTTAAATGGATGTTGGATTTTTTTTGTGCTTTTTTAAGAATGAGATTATCATTATTTCTACTTTAAGTTGAACATCAATTTAAGTATAAAATTCTAACCATCTTAAGATGTTATGTTTTCACCCTTTAATTTATAATTTTAAATTTTGTGTTCGTTATATATATATATATATATATATATATATATATATAATATATATATATATATATATATATATATATATAAAATAAATATATATATATATATATATATATATATATATATATATATATTTATATATATATATATATATATAAAATTGGGGTATTATTTAATATTTTTATATTTTTAATATTTAATATAATTTTTAAATTATATTTCAAAATATTATTTTAATTTTAATAAATAATATATTTAACAAATTAATATAATTTTGATATATAAGTGTATGGGGTCTTAGATAGATGGTGATTGGATACTTTGTTGAGGAACTCCTAGATGTTTAGTCACTAGTTCAATTCCCTACCCTATTTGGATGTTATTCTTAGACATGACCATGATGTAGACTCACCAATACCAAATTAAAAAAATCAATCATAATAATAATAATATATTCTTAATCTAATTTTAATACTCTAATATCTAATTAATTTTTAATATAATTTTAATTTGTCTTTAAATTATATTTAATATTATATAAATAATATATCTAATAATCTACTATAATTTCAATACTTGTTATTATAACTTGTGACGCTTTAATTTTATTGATATAATTATAACAATTTTAATAAGTTTTTAATTTTAATAATAATTTTAGTGAATCTATTAATAATATTTTAGAACCTTATAAATCATAATTAACGCTAACCAATTATAGTTAATTGTAGTTCACTATACTTCATCCATTGTTAACATGGTCTATCACAATCAAAACCATGTCTAACATAGTTAAACCATTGTCAACTAATGTGAAGTATAGCAAAAATTGTTCAATGTTGCTTAACAATAGTTAACAATAAGCAACCATGGTCAACTATAATCAATTGTGATCAACCTTAGTCAACCATGTGCAACTATGGTCACCTTTGGTCAACCATAATTAACGATAATTATCCATGTTAAACCACAGTAAGCCATGGTTATCCATAGTCAACCATAGTTTATCATGGTTGACCATGGTCACCCATGGACAACCATGATCATCCATGATCAAGCAAAATTAGCTATGGTCATCTTGGTTGACTAAAGTTAACATTAGTTCACTATGGTTGACTATGTTCGGCCATAGTCAATCATGGTCAACCATTCCCACTATGGTCAACTATGGTCACATTTGTCAACTATGGATTCTTATGGTTAGCATGGTTGGCCCTAGTTAGCCATAAACAACCTTGGTCAACCATAGTCACCATAGACAACCATGGCCAATCATGGACAACTTTAGTCATTGTAAACCTATGCCTAAGCATGCTCAACATGGCCAAAAATGGCTAACCATTATCATAATGGGGGAACATGGTCAACCATAGTCAACCATGGTCAGCCTTGGCCAACAAATGACATCACAATGTGCCAAATAATATCACAATGTAATGAAACATAAACAACAACATAGTGTGATGAGTCATTAAATCTTGTTGGAATGTGATACATGCCAAATGATCTCATAATGTGATGAATGTCAAACACCATCATAATTAAAAAAAATGATGCTGCAATGCAACAAACAAAACCATTGAGAACCATGTTAACCATGTTTGACTATGTCAACCATAATCTTCCTTGGTTGATCAATGTCAAACATGGTCAACCATGGTTGTATGTGGTCAAGCATAGTCAATCAGAAACAACAAGGTCAACCATGGTCAAGAGGGCTAACCTTGTTTAGAAAATTCCAAACATGGCCAAACCACAATAAAAAATTGTCGACATGGTTAACTATGGTTAACTAGACTCAACCATGGTCATATGTGGTCAACCATGTTCATCCTTACTTAATTATAGTCAACCATAAATAACAATGCTCAATAATAGGAAACTATGGTCAACCTTAGTGAACCATGTGCAACCAAAATCACCTTTGGTTAAAACATAGTCACCATAGACAGAAAAAGAAACATCATAATGTGATGAACAATAAGTATCATCAAAATATGACGAAAAACAAACGTCGTAATATGGCGAACATCAAACATTATTGTAATTGGATAATAAAACGATGTTGCAATTCAACAAACAAAACCATTGAGAACCATGATCAACTATGATCTCCCCTTGGTTGACTGAGGTCAAACATAGTCAACCATGGTCATATCTAGTCAAGCATATCCGATCATAGACAACATGGTCAAGATGTTCAACCAAGGTCAAACGTGGAGAAACCACAATAAACAATGTTCAACATAGTCAACATGGTTGACTATGATTAATCATGCTGAAACATGGTGAAAATGCTTTAGAGGGCTATTCATGGTTAACATAGGCATAGTCATTAATACAATCATTAAAATTAATAACTTTATATATTAAATTTAAAATTTAATATTTTAAATCATTTTAATATTATTTTAAGCGTTTCAATATTTAATTTTTAATATTATTTTTATAATTGTATTATAACCTAGAAATACAAGTTCAATAACTATAATATTTTTCACAATGTGACCAAGAATGAATGATGTCATAATTTGATGAATAAAAAACATCATCACAATGTGATGAACAACAAATATCATTGTAATGTGATGAACAATAAAATTCATTGCAATGTCACAAGCAAAAATCAATGTTGCACTATGACAAATAACAAGCATCACACTTTCACATAGTGTGTCCAAATTTGACATGCTAGAGAATGTTGTAACTAAGACCAAACTTGATTAAAGTTGACCTCTAGTAATGTAGCGCCACCTCCCACATTTACCCAATTTCACTAGATTGCTTGGGGTAAACATGAGCTTAGGGCTACTATGATAGACTCAACCTTGTAGATCACCTTAAGGAAATGGAGTCTACTAACCAAGACTTTATTAACTTCCCTAAGGTGCTACAGGACCCCCATGAGATAAACCACTCTCCGAGGTGCCCCAAACCCTAAGTTAACCTTCTTTTTCACTGATATGGACTCCCACACGTTGGCATAACACTGCCTAAATTCAATTGTAACCCTCCAGTCACATGAATGAGTCTACAAGGGAGTGATTACAACCTTTTTTACCCAATTCTGTGTCAGTGACCACGAGATCTAAGCCACTTTTTTATGGCTAGGATCGATACCTTTTTCTAGAACTTAATGAAACTCTTAGAAATGATAAATAACAAACACACAAAGCCTCTAATACAAAAATTAATTAAGGAATTGACCTAACCTAGTCTAACAATGAAGTTCATTCTATCAAACACAAGGTGAACATGAAATCTACATGTCATGAATGCATTTATGAACATAGAGATCTGAAACTTATTTGAGGTTTACCAAGAAGGACTAACTCCCTCTCACAATAGTTGCAATAACATCGATTTGGTCATGCATTTAGTAACCATTCATTTTTGAACCAACACATGATGAGGGCCATGACTAGAATCTTTCATAAAACCATGCTTATAACCAAAATAATAACAATGATAGAACAACTATTAAATCCACATAATAACAAGTACATGTACTCATAAAATATAAGAGGAACTGAAATCTTATTGACATATTCAAAAGCCAACCAAGCCAGGGACTTCCCCATAACACTCGACCATATATAAGGCTGAACCAAATCTTTCTTTCATCCAATCACCCCTGTGCCATATTCCAAACATGAATGTGGAATCTCATGGGATACACCAATCCATAAAAAACCAAGGGAATGTAGAGGTTAAACCACCTCCACCCTCACACTACCATGATCTCACCTAAACTAGTCCTGAGATCACAAAGAAAAACCAAGTTTGGATGCTTGAGAATTCCTTCACCATCCCTTAAGTAATTTTTCTATCTCCACTTGCCTATTGAGGGCTTCCAGGACAAAACCATCTCCACCCCCAACCCTTGGGATTTTCCTGAGACCACCTCACATAGATCGAAAACCTTCCGGAAATCCAAAGCTCGACCAAGAATGAATCCCATCACACCATGACAATATGGAAATGGAAAGGAAAGCTTGAAACTACTGCCAAACCAGGAAAAAACCATGCCACTGACAACAAATGAACCAAATACACACATGCATATACCACGAATGTGAAAACTAGGTAAGAAATCATACATGAAACCTATTATCTGCAAGTATTCCAATTGAATCCGCTTGATCCAATAATTCCTTGACTGTCCTTTGCTTTATCTTTCTTTACTTATCCTTCCTTTACTTTCCTTGTCCTTCCTTTGCTTTCCTTCATCTCCTCATTCTCTTCTCCTCTCTGAAACCAATTCGACAACTCAATTGACAAAAGGTTGTGAACTCATCCTCATAAGCCTTTTTATCATTGAAGCCTCTAATTTCTTTATTTTCCTCTATTTTCCCTTCAATTTCCTCCTCACATGAAACATATGACCTTTTACCTCCCTTTTCTCCCCATTTCATTTATTTTCATAAATAAAATTCCAATTAATGCCTCTTTTCCTTTTCAATGCCTTTTCCAATTTCCCCTTAGCCATAATATCCCAAAAGTGACACCCACTAGGATGTTTTTCCAAACATTTAGCTTCGAATACATGTCCCATGACCTTGGTCTTATTTTTCCTTTAGTAACTTTATTACATGAATGTTTTACCCAAGGTTGTTACATACCCCTCCCCTTATGGGAACACCATCCTTGGTGTTCAATGACAACTATAACCAACAAGACTATTGTAAACCAAAACATACTTCCCATGGAGCTTTATAACTCATCTTGTTGTAGTATTTACAATGACCACTATTGAAAACATGACAATCATACCATTTTACTGGAGCTTTATAACACAACTCATTACTGTATTTACAATAACAACTAAATATAATTATAAACATTTGATTCAACCAACAAATAATCATACTATTTGTGGAGCCTTATAAATATAGCTCGATATAATATTTACAATAATATACACATATATACATATGCATAATTTCTTTAACCAACAAATAAAAGGATACAATGCTTGCATGAGAAACAAGGAAATCTGAAGGCTCACACCTCCACCCTCAAATAAATTCCAAGATTCACGTCCTTCCTAGGAAGTCCAAAATCCGCTACCAAATTCAACACGTATCTAATGTGTAGCACTAAGATCCTTATGCTACCTATTCCCTCAATGAACAATTATCAGATCATCCTTCCAGGGCACACTCCCAATGTGCTTCTAATTCTATCTGGCAATGTTAATAACCAAAACAAATCCATCCCCTGACCTTCCCTTATCTACTAAATAGTCCCTCGGGAAGTCCGATCACCCACTTCCATGTAGTCATTCACCTTCCGTTTTCCCTGACATCCCCTTTCTCAAGCGATCCATCCCTTAGCGAGGTTTCCTCGCATCAGAAAGTCCAAAAACCAAGGCACATACCTCCCTCAAAACCATCATACTAATCATAGCATGCTCATGGAAATCAATTGACACTAATGGGTACTAGTGTCCCACAACGGCCCTTACCATGAAGTTCTTTACCATCATACTAATGGATGTTCCAATTTCTTTTGCCACTGCTAATTCTTGCAATTAGTTTCAACCACCCACACTAGGCATTTTCAACCACCCAAACTAGGAATTTCCATGCTTTCATGTACCAAGGACATAATTTTCATTAGATTCAAAATGAATTGAAATAAATTCAAATCATACCTCATTAGTGGCTTGTCAATAGGGTATGCCTGCAATTATTTTTACTTCCTATCACAACAAGTCAAACTAGCCTTTGACCAAATCATTATGTATAAACATATCTCATCTGGTTAGCTCAAAACAACACCATCATAATCAAAATCATAAATCACATGTAGCCATCATAAACCAAATTCATAGATCACATGCATAATTAAATTAAAATACAATACACTGGCAGAGATTTGGTCTCATGGCCAGCAGACGATCTGCTAAGTCATCCGTGCTGCTGTGCAGGTCACGAGTTCGAGTCTCGTCTTAACCGAGGGTCGTTCTTGCAGGCTGGGCAGTTCCTCCTAGAGGTTATAGTGGTAGCTGGTGGGATTCGACCCCGTGTAACGCGAGTACGATACCACCACCATTGCCGATTCTGCTAGTCAACAAAAAAAAGAAGTAAAATACAATACTTATCTTTTAAATCGTTCTTTGATTCTACCTTTATTCTTTTTCCTTTCTCTAGACACACTAAATCAATTTCCAAACTTGACAAGAACCCAGTGCCTTCTCTTTAAGAAACAAAGGAATTCAGTGACTAAACTGCCTCCTCCCTCAATATCAACAATAAGGGTATCCTAAGACTAAACCACCTCAACCCTCAATAAGAACAAGGGTATCTCGAGACTAAACCACTTCAACCCTCAGTATCAACAAAAAGAGTATCCGGAGACTAAACCACCTCGATCATCAATAGAAACAAGGGTATCCCAAGACTAAACTGCCTCAACACACAATATCAACAACAAGGGAATCCAAAGACTAAACCTCATCAACCCTCAATAGAAACCACAAGGGCCCAAACAGTCCCATACCTACCTATCCCATCACACTAACACATACACATACAATGTACCACACAACACATACACCAACGCCTAGTATATAATGCCACACATACACCTACACTTGATGTACACATCACATAAACCTACACCTGGTGTACAACACAATACATATACATACACACCCTACAATACTAGGAATCAACATGCCACGATACAATGACTACACAATACCCGTAACAGCGTACCAAATATACACAACACAACATGTATGACATGTACAGAATACCAAATGTATACAATGCCCCTTGCACAAGGTGTACACAACACCCAATTTACACAACACCACATACAAAACATGTACACAACAACTAATTTACTCAACACCACCTGCACAAGGTGTACACAACAAAACATGCACACAGTGCCACATGTACAACATGTACATAGCATCACATGCACACAACAAAACATGCACATAGCACCACATGTACAACATGCACACAACACCACATGCACACGGTACCACATGTACAACATACACATCAAACCATATGTACACAACACCACCTATACAACATGTACACAGTACCATATGTGCACAACATCACTTGCAAAATCATGTACACATTACCACATGTACACAATGCCATAGGTACAATATGTACAACATATACAAAAAAATAGTAATGCACATCCAGAGACCACACTCTCTTACGAAGAAAACTTGCTACTATAGTATTTCCATTATCCATGCTTGTCCCAACATGCGCCGATGACACTGCTTTCATTCCGCTCATGTATCCCTCAACATTACCTACCATATCATAAAAACAGACATAGTATAATCACATAATATCGACTCATATCCACATTCTACTGACCTCACAAATATGTTAGGGCTACTCTTCCCACTTGATTCTTCATAAGGCCAGGAACCTCTTCATGCCATTCACCTACATAAGAAATCATTCCTCCACAAGAACGATCTCTGAAAACCCTGTCATACATACATACATACATACATACATACATACATACATAATCATTAGCATAAAACAATCATGATCCTAATGACCCTGTTCGACAACGACATATGTACATGCATATATGCATATATAAACATCAACATAATCATAATCACAACATAATTACCAGATACCAAAAGGTCAAGCTTAAGAGAATTCCCTTTATCTGTGCACAGCATGCACAACATTGAGAACAACAATTCTCAACATAACCAAGGAATCTGATTCCTTAGGTTCATTTACTTCACCTTTTCTCTTACCTTTCTCATGAATATCCTTACATTGTTCATTTATCCCAGTGGACAAAACTAGTCTAACTGGTTGTTACATTCTTGCCTTCATCTTCTCTTATACATGCACCAGGCTTCACTTGGGTCTTACATTACTTGTTGGGTACAACACAACTCTCCTCGAGCTCCATTATCTTCCTCTTCCCAACCAATTCCCAAGAATGTCAAGACATAAAAGGGAAGAACAAGAAATAAACAAGAAGAAAACCATGGAAAAGAATTAGCAAAACAACACCACAGACAAAGTGGCATGATCATGCACCAAACATAAACAAAACTGCAAATCAAGTGCAAGAAAAGCACAAAACTAGCAACAGACATTATGGCTCAATCCCCATGGATACCCAATGCCTTCAAGGGAAAGATCAATCTGAGCATTCTTCAATATTTCATGGAAGTCTCTTTTTCCATGCAATTACCTGCATCATATTTCCATAAACAGACAACTATTAGTGCATAAATAAATATAGAAACATATTAGCTACTTCACCTTGTTCTGACTAGCACGTTACCTTGTAATTGAACACATCCATGCCATCTCTCAAGGGACTCCAATTTCTTGATGAATCTAGTTGTAACTAGAAATCATCTGTTACACTTGTCAATACATGTTCATGAATATAGTACATATCCACATAATGTGAAATAAAATCAAGGTTAAGAATACTTCATATATTCATGCAAGCACTCATTTGTTCGGAAATGTGGTTTCCAACATAGCCAAAGAAATTCTCACCCAATTCCTTCTTTTACCTTTTTCCTCACTAAAATTAAGTCTTATTATCTCTTGTCACATCACCCAACTATTAATTATATAAACAAATCAACTGTTACCTTGTCATGGTAATGTCAAGCATATTGCCCTGCAACTATTCACACATGTTAGTCACATGTTCCCTAGTTCAAGATATTATGTCTATTAATTTTGAAATCAACCTTTACCAATACTAGCATCAATGTTATAGCCTACAATCAACTCATATTCATAAATCATAATACTACAACTAGCACCCACATGTACTCAAGTGCATATCATTTGTCTCAACACAGATTGTCAGTACGACCATCTTAAAATAATATCATTCCTTCATGCAATATTATAGACACATACTCATAACATGCGATTAATAAAACATTCAATCAACCTATAAACATACCATGTTAGATAAACTAAATAGACAACATAATCAAACTCATACCTCAATGTATCTTAGGGGAGGCTATCACATATGCACAAGTCAGTCCAGATTAGTATGACACAATATCACAAATATATCGGCTCAAACCTGAGTACCATAACAATAACGATCTGCACAAACTAATCTAGAGTAGCACACTACATACAATGTTAATATATTAAATGAAATAACCATAATAATCATGTGTACGACCACAATTCATATAACAACAAATCAACTACCATTCATGACTAGCCAACACATGTGCACATGACTGCACTAATCAACTAGCATCTATCATGCATGTAACCACAATAAAAATAGAATGACATGAATGTATTTAAACATAATGCATATAACAATCATTAACCAACATACCTACATGCCCAACATAAAAACCTGCATGATGATTTTCTCTTAGCCCAAGGTCCAGTGTTGCAACCTTGCTTTGTTGATCTGCATCTCCTGCTCTATATTGACAAAACAAATGTCAGCCTCATTACATACCAACAACATCATAAACTACATAATGATCACCACGTTGCATGGTTGACCAACTATGCATGCATAACCATATACATGAAAATTCATGCATAAACACATGGATCTAGCCCATTTCGTCCAAGTATTTGAACCATGCTTTGATACCACTCTGTACCACCACCTCTCACATTATTCCAGTTTCATAGGCTTGCCTAGGGTAAACATGAGCTGAGGGCTACTATGACATGAATCCACCTCCTATATCACCCTAAGGAAATGGATTTGACAAACCAAGACTTTACTGACTTCCCTCAGGTGCTATAAGGCCCCTAATAGCTAAACCACCATCCCAGGTGCCCCAAACCTCGATTTAACTTACTTTTTCACCGATTTGGACTCCTAGATGCTAACATAACATTGCTTGAATTCAACTATAACCCTCGAGTGACATGCATGAGCCTTCAAGGGAGCTACTACAGTTTTTTTTTAAGCCCAGTTCTATGTCATTGATCGCGAGATCTAAGCCACTTTTTTAGGGCTAGGATCCAGACCTCTGCCTAGAACTTATTGAAACTCTTATAAATGATAAACAAAGCCTCTAACAAAAAACTTAATCAAGAACTTGACCTAATGCGATCTAACCATGATAGTCATTCCATCAGAAACATGGTGAACATGAAATCTACAAGTCATGAATGTATATATAAACATAAAGATATCAAACTTATCTGAGTCTTTTCAAGAAGGAATAATTCCCTCTCACAATAGTTGTAATAACATTTATTAGGTTATGTATTCAATAACAATATATTTTTCAAGCAACACATGATTAGAGCCATGACTGGATTCTGTCATAACACAATGCTTATAACCAAGATATAAATAGAATAATAACAATGATAAAATAACCATTAAAGACACATAATGAAAAGTAGATTTACTCATAAAGTACAAGAGGAACCTAGCTCTTTTGGACATATGAAAAATCCAACCCAACCAGGGACTTCCACATAACACCCGACCATAGATTGGGTTAAACCAAATCTTTCTTTCAGCCTATAACCCCCGTGCCATATTCCAAGCATGAATGTGGAATATCATGGGATAAACTAATCCATAAACAACCAAGGGAATGTAGAGGTTAAATGACCTCCACCCTCACGCTATCGTGAACTCTCCTAAATGGGTCCTGAGAACTCAAAACCAAACCGAGCTTGGATGCCTCATAATTCCTTCACCATCCCTTGAGGAATCTTCTTGTCTCCACCCACCTGTTGAGGACTTCCCAGAGAAAACCATATCCACCCCCGACCCTTGGGATTTTCCTAAGACCACCTCATCGAGATCTAAAACTTTCTTGCATTCGAAATCTCAACCAAGAATGAATCCCATCACACCATGGCTATCCGGAAATGGAAAGGCAAGGATGAAACCACTTTCAAACTAGGAAAAACCCATGCCACTAATACAAGATGAACCAAATACACACATTCATATACCATGAATGCAAAAACTAGCTAGAAAATCACATATGAAACCTGTTACCTGTAAGTATTCCCACCCAAGCCTCTTGATCCAATCCTTCCTTGCTTGTCCTTTGGTTTCACTTGCTTTCATTATCCTTCCTTTGATTTCCTTGTATTTTATTTACTTTCCTTCTCCTCTTGGTGCTCTTCTCCTCTCTGAAACCAATTACAAAACTCAATTGACAAAAGGTTATGAACTAGTCCTCAAAATCCTTTTTATCACTCAGGCCTTTAATTTCTTCATTTTCTTCTATTTTTCCTTCAATTTCCTCCTCACATGCCACTTGTGGCCTTTCACCTCCATTTTCTCCTAATTTCCTTTATTTCATAAATAAAATTCCAATTATTACTTGTTTTCCTTTTCAATGCCTTTTCCAATTTCCCTTTAGCAATAATAAGCCGAAAGTGACACCCACTGGGATGTTTTCCCCAACATTTAGATTGGAATATGTGTCCCATGACCTTGGTCTTGTTTTGCCTTAATTAACTTTATTACATGAAATTTTAACGTTGGGTTGTTACAAGTAACTAAGATGTTATTTAATATCTCAGTGCTATTTTCAACTTTAATTTAGGATTTAACTCAACAATTTCTTTCTCTAGTTCCTTTCTCAAGGAAGCAACCTATTCTTCTAGCTTCTCACAATTTCTTTCCTTTTGTTTAACTTATATTTTCAAACTTTCTTCTGCTTTATTTTCTTCTAGTTGTGTCTTTAGGAGGATGGAATACAATTGCATTTAAAAACATTTTCACATTGCATTCACCCCATATCATCATAAGAAATTATGTATAGAGAACATTAGTAATAAGAATTCAACAAAATAGTCATAGGCCTGTCATGATATCTCTATCATATGGCTCAACATATCTCCTTCATATCTCTATCATAATATTTTCTCCTATCAAAAATAAGAAGGCACAAAGATGCCACTGCCATACCCAAGAACTGAGGCCCATTAGGGTGCTATTACAACACAATATGGGTGCCCATTAGAGTGTTGTTGCATCAAAATACTGACGTACAATTTAATAGGCCCATAGGATGGAATTATCACTATATCACTGCTAATTAATTACAGGTCTTGTTGTGCATTTATTTGAGGCACACAAAACCTGCCTTTCACCTATGGAATCCGTGCAATTTGGGGTATTCTTGAAAAACATAAAAATATATGTAAAAAAATAAAAATATTTAATTTTATTAATGTTACTTATGAGTAAAAATATACTCTTCAAGTTGAATCATTCAATTTTTCCTTGAAATGAAGGTTGGCCGTGTATTTTTGTCAAGTAGGTCAAAATTTCCTTGCTTCACTAAAATGCATGCCCATGCTTCATTTCTTGGCCAATCTAATTAATTCAAATTTTAGAATGTTTATTTTACTATTTTACACAGTTTTACATTATTATATCTTTACTAACTAGTAGAGTAGTAACAATGTTAATTATCTTAGGTATATAAGTCTTTGTTGTACATAATTTCATTTTAAAACATTTTCCCACTACATTCACCCCATATCATCATAAAAAATTATGTATAGAGAACATTAGCAATAACAACTCAGCGTAACAGTCATAGATCTATCATGATATCACTTTCATAGGGCTCAACATATCTCCTTCATATCTCTATCATAGTCTTTTCTCATATCACAGATAAGAAGGCCCAAAGAGGTTGTTTTCATACCCAAGGATTGAGGCCCATTAGGGCATTGTTACACTACAAGAAGGAGGCCCATTAGGGCATTGTTAGACCACAAGATTGAGGTACAATGTCAAAAACATATAGGATGGAATGATCATTATATCACTGCCAATTAGGGCAATGTTTTTTTATTTGTTGGAAAATATTCACATTATATTAACATGGAAATATACATCGAGTACATGCAAAAAATATTGGAGGGTTTTTTCCCATCACCTATCAAGGTTCTCTTCCCTTGGGTAGAGAAACCATAGAACCTTTCCAAAGTTTTCAATTCAAGTCTTGTACAATGCATCATCATAACAATGTTTAAGCTAAACATTACAAAATTCAGAACCCTTGTTCTATGGTGGGACCAAGCCACCGAAAGAAAAAACTTGAAAAGAACTCAAAACATAAAAAAATTCATTAAGTTGTTACACCATAACAAAAAAATGTGGGTCTTCCTCGAGCCACTCAGTCCTTCTTCTATCCCCATGGATCTAAAAGATATGTCCTTCCTATGGTTTTCTTGTTTATCCTGGTATGATAGCCACAAGGGTAAATATGAAACTTGGTTGCCTTAGATATCTTTGAAAAATCTAGGAGGGGTTAGACACATCCCCCCTCCCCACAACAATTCTCTCATAAAGGAAACATGACCACTAATGTTGCTCCAGGTTTGGGTCCCATGCCTATCCCTAACCATTTCTCACTTCTCCTTGATGTACTTTCTCCTTCCTTGAGCAGGTAGTGACAAATATTTGGTCTTGCTACCTTCTTCAAGATACTTCGAGGGATACTGGGGTTGGTTGTCTCATACTTTTTCAATCAGCCATCCCATTTCCTCAAAGTGATTCTAGCTCCTTCTACCCATCAGAATAGGGATTCTACCTAATTTCAAGTAATAGTTAGGGGTAAGGTTCCCCTACCATGCAATTAATAAAGAGGGAAGAATCTTGTCCTACTACTACAACTCCTCGAGTGGAAACTATCCCAACAAAGTTCTGCCATATGGACTCGCAAAGCCATCCTTTAAGGGGTGTTGGGCTACACTTGCTAGTGAGTTTGAAACATCACGTGAGAACAATCTCTGTGAGTGGAGGGGACCCTCCTTGGTCCTGACCACTCGTTGCAACTTAACCACCTCCCATGGATGAAATCTCCTTTTTTGTATCTATTGCTTCTAGCTCTTCTTAGGCAGTCTCTTATTACATAACCATGTAAACTTACCATTTCCACTCCCTGAGTCCCATTCTCTCACCTTTTCCTCCATCTCTTTCAATGGTATGCAACCAACTCACAAAATAGAAGAATAGATAGATCAATGACTTCAAAATAAGCATCTTCGAGGGGGCAACCTCCTTTATGTTACACAAATGAAGAATTCTTGGATGATAAAATTAAATGACCTCCTTTCTATATATAGGAGCCTAAGGGGTCCCAATATAATCAGAGCCTACATAAAAATAATATTGTAGTGGCACAAAAATAACAATAGTGGGCTTCTATGGGGCACAATAATAACAACATGGGGACTACGTGGGCACAAAAATACAATAAGGGGGTTGCACTAATAACAATAAGGGGATACACTAGCAGTATAGGAACATATTATGCCCCTCTCCTCCAAAATGGTGTTTTCCTCAATGCTTGTGTAATTTTGGATGCTTATGTATAAAATTATCATCCTCCAATGTCGAGTCTTCAGCGGGTAAGTTCTTCCACTTTATGAGATACTCTGCAATTGATCGATTTCGTAATTGTCAGGTTCATGATTCCATGAATTCTTTAGGTTCCAATATAAATTCTCCTTCCTTTTCAAGTTCTGAAAATATTGTTTGAACTGGGAGCTTGTCACCTATAACCTTCTTTAAGCATGAAACATGGAAAACTGGGGGCACTCAGGAAGATGCGAGAAGCTCCAATTTGTATGTCATAGTACCAATCTTTTGCAGCACCTTGTAAGGGCCATAGTACTTTGGTGATAATTTATTATCCTTCTTAGTTTGCTTGAGGGACATTTATTTGTATGGTTGTAGCTGTAAAAATATCCAGTTGCCTACATCAAAACTTCTTTCATTGCGATGTTGAGCTACATGTTGTTTCATTCAATTCTGCGCCAAAGTGAGGTTATCCTTTAAGAGTTGGAGAACTTCTTTTTGATGCTCGATGTGGTTGTCCACTTCTTGAACCTTAGAATTTTATCTTAAAGATGATGTGATGGATGGTGGATGATATCCATAAAGTGACAGTACATTACAAGATATGATCAGATTCATTTCTTCCTTCTATGGGGTTGCCTCCAGGCATGTATCCTCTTCTTTTGATGTTTCTTGATCCTTTTCTTCTTTCTCTTCACAATTTATGTAAATTAATTTCTTCTCAACACACTTATGACGTTTAGTGTATTTCCTATCACAACTGTAACAAAGCCATTTTTCCTCCAATTTTTGTGCTGTCAACCCTTTAGGTTTTGGAAGACTAGGAGCAACAACACTTCCATATTTATAGTGATGAGTGGTAGACTTCCTTGTTGGATTAATTTTTCTTTCAACTTTTCTTTCCACCCTGAATTCCTTCTCTAATGAGCCAGGTTCCCAAAGGTGAACCTCATGTTGGATGTTATCTTTTAAAGTCCCTAGGAAGACATCAATCCTATGCTTCTTTGGAATATCAGTTACCCTAATATTCAATTTTTGGAAGTCTTCAATGTGCTCCGCCAATGAACACTTTTTTTTTAGATTTATCAATTGGGTAAAGAAGGTGTTGCTATTTGTATCTTCATAATATGCTATCATTTCCTCTGTAAATATTGACTAGGTGACAAGTGGTTTATGAGAACAAATCCATCTATACCATACAAACTGATTTGGTTCTAAATATAAATATGCAATACATACCTTTTGTGATGGTTGCACATCATGTAGATAAAAATATGGGTCCAATATCTATAGTATCCAAGTTACTAGATCCTTTCCATCAAACTTCCTCATATCTATGTTTGGAATGTGGTGGTTCTTAATCCCCACATTGGAGTCTCTAAAATCATAATTGATATTCATTTTGTCTTCATCATGATTTTCATGGGTTTCCTTGTCACCACTAGGACGCCTTTCTTCTCGAAACTTTTCCAAACCTTCCTTCAACCCCTCTATCTTGAAATTCATCATTGCTTCCATGTCTTCTTTTAAACCATCATTCAAAACTCCCATGTCCCTTTTTATACCATCTATATTAACGTTCATTACGGCTTCCAATTCATTTTTAATTACTTTTTCTGAGAGTGAAATTTGGTCTCGTAAATTTGATATACCATGCTGCATTTCTTCCTTTTCTTCATGTGTCATAGTAGAGATTTCAGGTTGCTTACTAGGAGTTTCCATATTTTTTTATTTGTGGCATCAATTAACGATAATTATGCTTCACTATTCCCTTTTAATCACTGCAAAAAAAAAAAAATTCAAATAAAACTTTTGCAAATTTTAAAAACTACACACCTTTTCTTTTCGCTTTGTAGGACCTCGATATTGAACCTGTTGTACCACTGTTGTTACACAAAAATATCGTCACCATGATTATTTGCAGTTAATATGGGTCTATCATCACTTGTACTGTCCTCCTAAGCAAGTCTCAGACCTCAGCTCTTCAAGTCAAGCTTTGAAAATGAGAGAAAGACATTGAAAATCAATAAAACTCCAGTTCCGCACTTTCTCTCGCTATTGCTTGCGGTCCCGCACCTTCTGTTTACAAAAACTGCGGACCTGCCTACTCCATCTCTAAAGGTGTGGGTGCAGACCCCTGTGAAAGTTAAAAAGGCGCAAGTTTATTCTAAAAAACTCACTTTGGGTTAATTCTAGATGATTCTAGAAGGAATTTTGACATGGATTGGTCGCTCTTAGGTGGTTCATGCATCCCAAAAGAGAAGGAGCTAATCCCTGATGAAAGGAGCTATCCCTTTGAAGGATGGCTTTATCCCTTTGAAGGAGGACCTAGTAACTTCCCTCCATTGCACTATAAGTTCAGGCATTGGGCTGGTTGCTAGGGAGGTTAGAAGCTGAACATTTTTGAGGGTAAATTCTAGTGAAATTAAGACTTCCTAGTTGAGCTTAAGAGGAGAGATCACATACCTTTTTGGCTTCATTGGGAAGAGAGTGAAACTTGTCAAAGTAGAGGAGACTTCTCGCTGGAGCCTGGGAGGACCTTGTACAGCGTCAAGGCACAGGTTGTAAAGTTCTTCTTGATTTGAATTAATACAGTCAAACTCATTTTTATCAACAAATTGGCTCATGTCATTTGTTTCATGAATTCCTTGACTTTCATGTTAAATATGTTTTATGATATTGGCTTTTCAGGTGCTATTTAATTTGTTTTCTTGTTTGTGTTTGCAGATTCGTGAAAAAGGAGCTCATTTGGATCGAAGGAGCGAAGGCTTCCACAAACTTGCGTTGGACCTAAGGTAGGCCTAAAACACTTGTTTTCCTTTGTTTATAAAAGCATATTTAGAGAAAGATAGTGTGTGATTGGTTTTGTTGTCATTAGGTCTTCTTTAGATTCTAGGAAGGTCTATCTTGTCTGTAAGATCGACTTATTCCGTGTGACAAAATGGCGACTCCGTATAGGCAAGGTGCGGACCCATGCACTGTGTCTAACCCGGAGGGTGCGGTCCCCGCTGCAAGGGTTTTTAAACCAAAATTTCTCAAAATTGGCCCAAATAAAATAATTTCTAGCATTCTAATTTATCTTTTTACTTGATGTAGAGAGTACATCATGCTAGATTGGCGTGATCGAGAGCATGAGGACGTGGATGCTGCCGCATGGAATCATCAACCTTCGCTTGATGCTTTGAAGGTGTGCAGCTTGTACAAATTATGGGCCATTCCTAGCATGAGGGCTCAGGTGGATTTCTTACAGTGGCTGGTTGACAGATGGAGCATACAGGACCAGTGCTTCTTCATTGGTGGCCACCAACTCGAAATCGAGTCGGAAGACATATATTTCTTGACTGGTTTGCCTAAGAGAGGCGAAGACTTGACTCTATTCGGGGCTAGGCTAGGTGGCCAGTCTGTCGATAGCCTCCGGCTAGAGTTCTGCAACAGCCAGGCTAGAGACAAAGGGATAGACATAAAAACCATATCCCTTCCTGAACTCATGGTGATCGCGTTTACTGTCACCAGACTTTGCGGGAGTGCTGCATTACATGTTGCCACCGGATCCCAGATGCGTAAGGCAGTTGATTGCTTTCGAGGCACCATCTTCAACTGGTGCGATTCTTTGTTGGCCAATGTGAAAGGCCAACTAACCAGAGCCAGAAACGGAAAACTAAAGACATTTGGTTATGGGGCTTTGGTTGTGAGCTTTGGTCTGGAGAGGGTTCCCATGTTGATCCCGCAGCACCTTACTGTTGGAGTTGGGCTTCCTCGAGAGCCCAAACTGATGCGATGGTTCACAGTTATGGCCCGTCATCCGGACGTGGGGACAGAGGTTGTTCGATTCAAACCTGAGTATTTCCAATGGTTGGAAAGCCAGGTTTTTTCTATTCAGGACTTCCCTTACACTGGGGTAGATTTTCGTGCTGACCCAGACATGGCTCTTCCACCAGGAGAGCAGTGGGATGATTCAGGTAAAATCATTTTCAACATTTTTCCTATTTTAATTTTTTTATTATTTTTCTATCATCTAGAACTGATAGCAAAAGTTTCAAATGCAGATGTGGGTCCACAGCGACCAGCCACTCTCCGGCCTTACGAGAGGAAACAACCAGTTGCATCCGCGCCAGCCCCACAGGACGAATCAACAGAGGTTTTGGCCGAGTTGGAGGGTTATCTCGAGCGCTTGATAGGAGATATTCTGGAGACCATTATAGATGACATTCCTCGTCCACTTCAGCGTTATGTGATTGGGGTCCCAGGACCTTTTAGGAGGTTCCTTTGCAAGGTGGCCCATGCAATCGTTTATCGACCCATCTTCAACCGAAATTGATTTAATGAATGTGGTCCGTGAAGAATCACTTTTCACATCAAGCTCGGATTTAATCACGTTTTCTGAACTTGTTCACTCTGATGAGAAAATTCGTGAAATCCTATGTGTAGATGATTTACCATGGGAAGATCTCCATCACAGATCTTCGTTTTTACCCGAGAATGATCGTTTTGAAAATGATTTTTCATCAATATTTACGACTGAATATGTCAAGGAACCTCAGAATCCAATAAAACATCATGATTCAGAGTTAAATTTGGGAAACATCTCTTGAACTATTCCTATTGACATTTCGGTTAAGCCTGGAATTGTTGAGAACATTCATATAGGTGCCTCATGTACAGATGATGAAATTCAAATATATAAGGCCCTATTTCAAGAATTCTGTGATGTGTTTGCCTGGTCCTATGAGGAAATGCCAGGAATTGATCCTGCGATTGTTGTTCATGATATCAAGACTTACCCGGACGCTAAACCCGTCCGGCAACGTTTGCATCAGATTCACCCAAGAAAAGCTGCTGCAATTAAAGCAGAAGTTGAAAAGTTACTCAAAGCAGGTTTCATTTATACGATCCCGTTAACGGATTGGGTATCGAATATTGTTCCGGTTAACAAAAAGCAAGGAACAATAAGAATATGCATCGACTATAGGGACATTAATCGAGCCTGTCCAAAGGACAATTACCCAACTCCCTATATCGATCAAATCATTAATGATTGTGCCGACAGCGAAATACTCTCCTTCATGGATGGTTTTTCCGGATACAATCAAATCGATATTCTACCTGCCGATCAACCAAAAACGGCTTTCATTTGTCCATGGGGGACGTTTGCTTATTGCAAGTTACCTTTTTGGCTCAAGAATGCCAGAGCAACTTTTCAAAGGGCCATGTATTATGTGTTTCATGACATCAAGCACATTGTGCAACCCTATCTCGATGACTTGCCTGCTCATTCATTACGAGCTGATCACCTCGTCCATTTACGAGCAATCTTTATGAGGTGTAGGCATTATCAGATTCGGTTGAACCCACACAAATGTGTCTTCTGTATAGAAACGGGTCGATTTTTGGGGTTTGTAGTTTCGAAAGCCGGCATTCGCGTTTATCCCTCGAAGGTCGAAGCTATTGTCAAATTGCCTCCTCCTTCGAGTCTTCGCCAACTCCAAAGTTTGCAAGGGAAAGCAAACTTTTTAGGACGATTCATTCCTAACTACGCCGAGGTTACAAAGGGTTTTACCCGGTTGTTGAAACAGGATACTCCATTCTATTGGGATGAGATAGCTCAGAAATCTTTTGATGCACTCAAACATGCGTTGACCCATGCACCGTTATTGCATCCTCCCAACTACAACCAGGATTACTTCCTGTATCTCGCCGCCTCTCATTCCACCATTGGAATGGTCTTAGTTCAGGAAGATGAATTTGGTACTGAGCATGTGATATATTACCTTAGTCAAACTTTAAATCTGACTGAGCTAAAATACTCACATGTGGAGAAATTGGCATTGGCAGCTGTTCAAGCTGTCCAACGTTTTTGTCACTACATTTTACTATGTAAAACTACAATAATTTCGGATTGCAACCCTATGATCTACATTTTGACCAAGCAATTGCTAGGGGGCAAGTACTCTAAATGGATCGTCATCCTGCAGGAGTTTGACTTGGAATTTGAAAAATCTAAGTCTAAGAAATCTTTAGTTTTTGCGGAGTTAATGTGTGATTTCCCGCGTACTGATACGGAAACTGTGGTGGAGGAGCCCATTGCGAACGAATCCTTGTTTCTAATCAGCACTTTATATCCGTGGTATGGGGATATCATCGTTTATCTCTAGACCCAATCCTTTCGGCCAGAAATTTAAAGGTCAGAACGTCGGAAAATACGATTCCAGTCCCAACAATTCAGGATTATTAGAGATACTCTTTATCGCCGTGGGGCGGACTCTGTTTTTCGACGTTGCTTAACTCACAAGGAAGCTAAAAGGGTTCTAAATGAATGTCACTCTAGAGCGTGTGGCAGTCATATGTCTAGGTATGCCACAACCCAAAATGTATTGCGCGCTGGCTACTTCTGGCCATGTTTGTTTAAAGATTGTATTACTGCGGTCCAAAAATGCCACAACTACCAAATTTTTGATCGAAAGATGTGCGCTCCACCTCCTCCTCTCCACCCTATAATTTTCGTTGGTCCTTTTGCCAAATGGGGTATCGATTTTATTACATGTAACCCTCACTCGGCCGGGGGGCATGCGTATATCATCCTTGTAGTAGATTATTTTACCAAGTGGGCCGAGGCGATGCCTACATTTGAGGTAGATGGCAAGACAGCTGCAATTTTCATGTTCAATCATATAATTTCTAGGATTGGTGTCCCACAAGCGATAATCACTGATCATGGGCATCATTTTCGAAACATTATGATGATCGAACTTACAGGCCAGCTTGGTTTGCGTCACGATAGTTCAACCCCTTATTATCCACAAGATAATGGTCTGGTTGAATCCATCAACAAATTTTAGTCATCATGATCCGAAGAATCATTGGGATTCATTGGTCGAATTGGCATAACATGCTATTTTCAGCGCTTTGGGCGTACCGAACTTCAGTAAAAACATCAACAGGGGTCACTGCTTTCCAACTAGTTTATGGTCTGGAAGCAGTGTTACCCATTGAATGCGAAATCCCGTCACTACAAATGGCCATCAAGTTACTTCCAGCCACTTCCGAAGAGGAAAAGCGTTTGTTCTACTTGGCTCAATTATAGAGAATCGACGTGATGCTGCATTGGCGATCAAAACTCACGCAAAACGTATGAAAGCTCAGTATGATCGAAATGTGATTTACGATCAAGCTAATGATAAATTAGGCGCTGGAAAATTCATTCCTATGTGGCATGGTCCCTATGTTGTCAAGCGAAAGCTAGCAAAAGGGGCCTATGAATTGGTAGACTTTGACAGGGACTCTTTAAGTAAACCCAAAAATGGTCTTTACCTGAAGAGGTATTATGCTTAAAGAATGGGTATGGAGATTTTTTAGTTAGGATAACCTTTCTTTCTAGCTGGTGTTTTTTAGTTTTTAAAAGTGTGCTTAGCTTAGAGAGTGTTTTTTCGTCATTATTCCTGCTTATCTTGGTTTTACTCTTGATATTGCAGATGTCGATGCCTCTCCAAACATACATTGGTTTCGCTGATGGTGCTTGTCGTAATACATGGAACATTTCTTCCGCAGCTTGGGTTATCTATTCGCCCTCTAACGAGTTAGTATCTATGCATGGGGTAAGCCTCGGTCAAACAACAAACAACATTGCCGAGTATAGTGCAGTGATTGAGTTATTATCTGAATCTATTTCATTTGGGATTCAGAGTTTGATAGTGAGGTTAGATTCTGAACTCGTTGTATTACAGCTTAATAGAGTGTATGCCATTAGAAATCCAGTGTTATTAAGATTATTTTTGAGAGTGCGTCTCTGGAATGTGAATTTGATTATATTGAATATCAGCATATTCGAAGATCTTTAAATACATTAGCAGATGCAATTGCTTCTCGAATGTTAAGTAGACATTTGCAATAATCATACATGTAAATTTAAAACCATTCCATAACATGATTTACAAGATAAGCCGGTAATAGTGATATATATATATATATATAGGAGTGTGTCAAAAAATACATTGTCCTCGATCATGGGTTGAAAAACACCTTATGATCAGCAAAAATGATAAGTACAAAAAACAAAAATGTCATATGTGCCCACAATAAGTGATCATCCTATCACTGGTGATGATCTCGATAAGAAACCACTGCACAGGCCACCTTGCAAAGGAACCTCCTAAAAGGTCCTGGGACCCCAATCACATAACGCTAAAGTCGATGAGGAATGTCATCTATAGTGGTCTCCGAAATATCTCCTGTCAAGCGCTCGAGATGACCCTCCAACTCGGCCAAAACCTCTGCTGATTCGTCCTATGGGGCTGGCGTGGCTACAAATGGTTGTTTCCTCTCGTAAGGCCGGAGAGCGGCTGGTCGCTGTGGACCCACATCTGCATTTGAAACTTTTGCTATCAGTTTTGGACGATAGAAAAATAATAAAAAAATTAAAATAGGAAAAATGTTGAAAATGATTTTACTTGAATCATCCCACTGCTCTCCTGGTGGAAGAGCCATGTCTGGGTCACCACGAAAATCTACCCCAGCGTAAGGGAAGTCCTGAATTGAAAAAACCTGGTTTTCCAACCATTGGAAATACTTAGGTTTGAATCGAACAACCTCTATCCCCTCGTCCAGATGACGAGCCATAACTGCGACCCATCGCATCAGTTTGGGCTCTCGAGGAAGCCCAGCTCCAACAGTAAAATGCTGCGGGATCAACGTGGGAACCCTCCCTAGATCAAAGCTCACAACCAAAGCCCCATAACCAAAGGTCTTTAGTTGTCCGTTTTTGGCTCTGGTCAGTTGGCCTTTCACATTAGCCAACACAGCATCACACTAGTTGAAGATGGTGCCTCGAAAGCAATCAATTGCCATACGCATCTGGGATCCGGTGGCAACATGTAATGCGGCACTCCCGCAAAGTCTGGTGACAGTAAATGCGATCACCATGAGTTCACGAAGGGATATGGTTTTTATGTCTATCCCTTTGTCTCTAGCCTGGTTGTTGCAGAACTCTAGCCGGAGGCTATCGACAGACTGGCCACCTGGCCTAGCCCCAAATACAGTCAAGTCTTCACCTCTCTTAGGCAAACCAGTCAAGAAATATATGTCTGCCGGCTCGATTTTGAGCTGGTGGCCACCAATGAAGAAGCATTGGTCCTGTATGCTCCATCTGTCAACCAGCCACTATAAGAAATCCACCTGAGCCCTCATGCCAGGAATGGCTCAGAATTTGTACAAGCCGCACGCCTTCAAAGCATCAAGCGAAGGTTGATGATTCCATGCGGCAGCATCCACGTCCTCATGCTCTTTTTCACGCCAATCTAGCATGATGTACTCTTTGCATCAAGTAAAAAGATAAATTAGAATGCTAGAAATTATTTTGTTTGGGCCAATTTTGAGAAATTTTGGGTTAAAAACCCTTGTGGTGGGGACCGCACCCTTCGGGTTAGACACAGTGCATGGGTCCGCACCTTGCCTATATGGAAGGTGTGGACCCCTGACTTTTTCCCAATGGAGAAAAAGTCGGGGTCCGCGGGCCAGCAGTGGTAAACCTGCGGGCCCTCGCGCGCGGGTTTTAAGCCTAAAAGCCCTCCAAAAAATGAAATAAAAGCCTAAAACAAGAAATGAAACGGTTAAAAATGAAGAGTAGGATGATGTGGATTACCTGGAGAAGACGGCGTTCGATTCCGACAGTTGGATTTTCCGTAATCTTCACGGGAAGTTTTCTGAACAAAAGCACTATTTTCTCACCCAAAACTCAAACGGTAAAAATGAATTGACGAAGGCCCTTTTTATAAGTTTTTTGAGTAAATAAATTGCAAATTTGTTTATGTTTCACTTTGGAAAGGTATTTTTGCAACATTTTTATCCATTTGAAACAGGTATGAGCAATGTTTGCATTTTTGTTCAGGACAACGAATTATTCAGGCGAAATCTATCATTTTCGACAGAAAAACATTTAGAGTCACCTTTAAGCTCTTTTTTGACTCCTGAAACATGAAAAGATTGCCGAGTTTTTCTTTTAAACTCGTTAAAATAGAACTAAAAGATGGTCCACTTACAGTTCTTTTCTGACCGTAAAAACATGAAAAGATTGCCGGATTTTTGTCGTTTCAAATTCGATATTGGTTATAAAACGACGTGTCATTGATCACTTTTTTACTTTTTCGGATCAAGGGCACTAATTACAAAAAGTACTCCTTGGTTGTAAAGATCAAGCGGTTCTCTCAAGTATTATTTTATACTTTTTCGGGCTTGGGAGACACAAATTTACAAAAAAGGTCAACCCTGGAGTCTTCTTAAGTTTTTTCAGACTCTCTAAAATTGAAAAACGTTGAGTTTCTCCTATACTGGACTCATTAAAATTTCACAGTAAAGGACCTGTTCAATTACAAACAGGAATGAACCACTCCTTCTTAGGGTTCGAATTTAAACTAAGTTGGACTCACCCGAAGGATGAGCTTATAATCAAGAAAATGTTATCCTCCTCAAGCTTGTTAAAAATAAAGAGGTACTTGCCAGAAATGGTGGGGGAAAAGAGAGAAAAATGAGCCTGTTTGTCATACTTTATAACCACTCTTGAACACGACACTTTTATTCACCTGGGTTGGGAAATCCTTTGCCTAACAGTTGATCAAACCACATTGAAAGTCTTCAGCCAGTTTCTCGGTATTAACTTTGGGTCAATTGTCACCAAGCCATCTGTTGTGTTGTTATGTGTTCAAGAGGTCACTGCCAATAAGCCATTCATCTGCAAAATATCTGTCATCCATCTTGACCATCCCTGAGTCAGTCCTTGCAACTAAATTTCTTCAACTTGATCTATGATTTCGTGTTGTGGGCTTGCTTGCGACGGATCGCTTTCTATCGACTTCAGCTCATTATCTAGAAAGATGATCTAGAAATCGTCAGTACCTTGGGATCTGCATGCCTCAATGGCAGGTTTCTCGCCTTTGACGATAGGTTGCATCATTGACCTTCGATCAAAGGATTCCGTGACATGTTCGACATCAACACATTTATTCACATCTCGTGGATTGTACTGGGTACTTTGAGAGCCATTGAAATCACTGGTGGTTTCTCTCACACTTGTTAACAATTTACATCATTGACTGGCAATTAAGTGGTTTCTACCATGTTCGACTCCAACACATTCATTCACATGGATAGAATCGTATTGTTTCGGGAAGTAGAAATCAAGACCCTGGATCTAGTTTCCACAATCCAGGCTGCGAGGAATTTTGTATTCATTATATGATAGACTATTCATAAACAGATGGCTGCATCCATACTGTATCCACATGAGTCTATACTTGTTATGTATTACAAGATCATTCCTGTATCAGAGCATTAGTTAGTTTTATAAGTTAGTTTTGATCTGAGTATGGGAATGCCTACCTCAGCAATGATATGATCTCATATATATATCTTACATTGAATGTTTTTATAGGTTCCAACCGGGCTCTCCACAAGATGATCCTCGAAATTATAAAGTACTTCACTCTTCCTAAATGATAAATGAAATCCTCATCTACTACAGACTTCGCACTTTAAGGGGCAATCTGTTACACAAAAATATTGTCACCATGATTATTTGCAGTCAGTATGGGTCTATCATCACTTGTACTGTCCTCCTAAGCAAGTCTCAGACCTCAGCTTTTCAAGTCAATCTTTGAAAATGAGAGAAAGACATTGAAAATCAATAAAACTCTGGTTCCGCACTTTCTCTCACTATTGCCTGCGGTCTCGCACCTTCTGTTTACAAAAACTGTGCAGACCTGCCCGCTCTGTCTCTAAAGGTGTGGGTGCGGACCCCTGTGAAAGTTAAAAAGGCACAAGTTTATTCTAAAAAACTCACTTTGGGTTAATTCTAGATGATTCTAGAAGGGATTTTGACGTGGATTGGTCGCTCTTAGGTGGTTCATGCATCCTAAAAGAGAAGGAGCTAATCCCTTGATGAAAGGAGCTATCCCTTTGAAGGAGGGCGTTATCCCTTTGAAGGAGGACCTAGTAACTTCCCTCCATTGCACTATAAATTCAGGCATTGGGCTGGTTGCTAGGGAGGTTAGAAGCTGAATATTTTTGAGGGTAAATGCTGGTGAAATTAAGACTTCCTAGTTGAGCTTAAGAGGAGAGATCACATACCTTTTTGGCTTCATTGGGAAGAGAGTGAAACTTATCAAAGTAGAGGAGACTTCTTACTGGACCCTGGGAGGAGCTTGTACAACGTCAAGGCACAGGTTGTAAAGTTCTTCTTGATTTTAATTAATACAATCAAACTCATTTTTCTCAACAAATTGTCTCATGTCATTTGTTTCATGAATTCCTTGACTTTCATGTTAAATATGTTTTATGATATTGGCTTTTCAGGTGCTATTTAATTTGTTTTCTTGTTTGTGTTTGCATATTCGCGACAAAGGAGCTCATTTGTATTGAAGGAGCGAAGGCTTCCACAAACTTGCGTTGGACCTAAGGTAGGCCTAAAACACTTGTTTTCCTTTGTTTATAAAAGCATATTTAGAGAAATATAGTGCGTGATTGGTTTGCTTGTCATTAGGTCTTCTTTAGATTCTAGGAACGTCTATCTTGTCCGCAATATCGACTTATTTCGTGTGACAACTGTAATTTCTGATCACCAAGGTCTGAAATTTTGCCTTGTGGTAGCCCTCTGAGACCTCTTTCCAAACCCACAAGTCTAATTGAGATTGTATTCTCTAAGAAAGGGTTATGTTGAATCTCACATGAAGGTCTGATTATAGACAAGTTCAATAGAGTGAAATTGTATGAAGTGCCATGTGTCACAGGTTTTGACCTTCGGTCCTTAAAATCATACCCAACAAAATACGGTCCCTCTTTTTTCTGCCACCTTTTACGAAATTTGAATTAGATGCTCAGAGAGAAAGTTATGACGATTTTCCCCAGGTCGCCTATTTGAGATGGGATTTGAGAGCCTGCAAAAACCCTAACTTCCTTAGCTCATATCGCCGAAAATATAGCGAGAAAGGATCTAAAATTCAGACATGAAGTTCATCAAGCTTTAAGCTCAAATGTTTTTAATTCCAGATTCTGAAGATTCATAGAAAAACGTTATAGCGAAAATTCCACACGACCTCTTTGAAGCAGCGAAACCCTAGAATCCAAAGCTCTGATACTAAATGTTATGCAACCAGCTCAGAAAATAGAAGAATAGATAGATCAACGACCCCAAAATAAACCTCTTCGAGGGGAATTCCTCCTTTAAATTACACAAATGAACAGTTCTTTGATGATCAAATGACAATACCTCCTTTATATATATAGGAGTTTAAGGGATCCCAATATAATTAGAGCCTACAGAACAATACTATTATAGGGGCACACCAATAACAATAGTGGGCTTCTATGGGGCACAATAATAACAACATGGGAACTACATGGGCACAAGAATAAAATAATGGGGTTGCAGTAATAACAATAAGGGGATAAACTAGTATTATAGAGACCTAACATTCAATTCTCCTTGATCTCCCTCTGTGAGATCCCTCATACTCCTTCGGTTTGGTTTCACTTGCGCTCCTTCTACTACTTCCAACTTAAACTACCCTCATCTCCTCTAATCCTCTATTACTCGAAGACTTGATTTCACCAATTATTTCATTACTAAATTGTCCCTTGTGTGGTACTTTATAGCATTTCACAATTCCCGTGCATTCATCATGGCTAGTTGTGAACTTGACTACGCCATTATGATTTGAATCTCTCTAAGTCTGCACAAACCTGGTTTACAATATTCCTTTGAATCAACTCGATATCAAGGTTCACATGTGTTACCTATCTCACCCCAGCCCCTCTCAACTTATTTTATATTTTTACCTCGGTATTAACCTCATTAGTGTTCACCACCTCAAAATTCCATGGTTTAATTTGACAACTAGCATGCTATTTTCTACAACAAAAATTTGATTAAGCAATCCACCTAGGAACTTTATTTCATTTCAATGAAGATTACGATGTAGGGAATGAATACTTTGGTGTAACTGCCATCACGTGGTCCTCACCTTCACGTGTGTTTCTGAGCCTTCCCATATAGAACAAACTTCTTGAATAATATCATCCCAAACAATTTTTCTAGCCTCAATTAAAGAAATATTACATTTCAACTTGAGCTTTCAACTCTTTGATTCCATCTTGACCTACCTTATACATACTCATAAGTTGATTGTTATTTTCATTTGCTATGTTCAAATGCCTCTCCTTTACATTCAAATACTCCCTTAAAACAACCAAATCATCTTGGGTTTTATTTAGTTCAACTTATGAAATTATGACCTCTGTCATGAGATTTTTCAATTTATCTAAGGGGTCATCTAATTCAGATGGAATCACAATGGTGAAAATATGTTTTTTAATTAACTATTTTAGTCTATGGACTTGTTCCTGCAAAATACAGATCTCTTTATTTCTGTCAACTAATTCTCCTATTAATAACTCTTTTCCTTTTTCAACATGAGCCAACTCGGTTGTTTGAGCATGCTCAGTCCTAAGAAAATTTAACTTCTTCCTTAATGTTAGAACCTCATATTTTATGTTCTAACATGGTCTCGATGTTGTGTATCCATACTAATTCTCATTTTATAACTCCTTTCTTTAATTTATTTATAATTCTTATACAATGTTTCAAATGAAGGAGTCTCTTCTATTGTGAATTCTTCCAAATTAGTGGAGATAGAAGATGAAGTAGTGTGCACTAGATTTCCCAACTACATTTTAAAATTGGGCTCATTTGAAGGCCCTTCTGCTAGTTTGATTTGTATGTCTTTTGCATCCTCTGTTTCAATTTTAGTCCTCTTCTGTGACTAGGAATCCTCCATCTCAACATCTATATTTTTGGGAGAAGTCCTCTTCAAACTCTTTTCTTTTACCATAGGGGTTTCAACATCCATTATTTTTTGCACCCTGCCACATGGCCAAGTTTCTTGATTTTTCAGTTTCTCAAATTTTGGTATGATTTCATGAATATAAGTGGTAGGAATAATTTTCACCCTTTTATTAGAAATTATATCATGAGGGTCATATTGCCACTTTCCTCCGTTCTCAAAATCAAACTCCTTCATCATCACTTTCCATCAATAACAGTAGTATGTCCAACCCTATCCAAGTCTCCCTTCCATGAAGGGAAATAATTGTTGTTTGAAGGTTTTTTTGTATGGTATTGTTTTTAGATTGCAGAACTGTAAAATAACCCATAATGTCTATTTTGTTAATTGACATTTTTAATATAGAACTAGATTCATCATTAGTACTAGTTTGTTAAGAAAGAGTTTCTTAAAGGGAAGTACTAAGTTTAAAGTGAATTATAGGAGAGGGAAAAACATAGAAACAATTCAACCATGGAAGCAATAATGCAATAAAAC
The DNA here is from genome assembly GCA_031772625.1 of Pinus tabuliformis. NCBI lineage: Eukaryota > Viridiplantae > Streptophyta > Pinopsida > Pinales > Pinaceae > Pinus > Pinus tabuliformis. The sequence goes on along the minus strand of CM062807.1, from coordinate 92,482,496 downwards.
CTAAAGAAAAGATCTAGAAGATCAAGGAGAATGAAATCAGTGATAATAATAACATGAAAGTAAATGGGGTTGTATTAAAGTTATAATTAACGTATTGAAAATTAATGTATTATAATAACTAGTGGGAAAAAATTACTGAGACTAAAGGTCTAGAAAGAAGGAAACAAAATAGCATAATAGTATTAATCTAAAATTAAGATTAACTATTAATATTTCAAATCACTGTTACACGTCAAGATATTGGGATGATTTCACAAGTATTTAAGGCAAATCTACTTGCAATCCTATCCACACTTGTAAGAAAGTAAATCACTCAAGCATATAAGGTGACTTGTTCCAGTTGTTGAGATGATCTTGGTTATTGTAACAAAAATGCAGTTGCACATGCAATATGATGCAATAATTCTAAAACCATGACACCGCACTTGCTCATAAAGGAACTAAGACTAAAATTAAAATTCTATATAAATAGAACTCAATCAAAAGAAAAGTAATTGGAATTATGGAAAGAAATAGAGTACTCTAGTGCCAGTTAGAGTTGCATTAATGAGTTAAGTCACAATCTGCTATGGAGGCCCAATGATTAATTCGTAATGAATGTTATTCTTAGTGAGAAAATTGTATAAATAAATATAAGATATAGAGTTGCACCAATACAAATTATTAAAGTTATAGTAATAATCCTACATTACCAAATTAAAACAATCTAAATTATCAAAGTTGTAACATACGAAGTGTTAGAGATACAATAATTAAAATTCAGAGTTACAACAATTAGTGTGACGACAATCAAATTTTAGAGTTGCAACAAAGGAGATATCAGAGTCATAACTAATTATTTTTTAAAGGAATTGTTGTAAATAGAAGGAATATGTGAAAGAATCAATAATTACTCTATAAAGTATAGATAATACATGGATAATGAATGGGCCTTATCTCTCTAAACGAGGCACTCATTCACGAAAGGAGTAATGCCCTTAATACTCAACACATCATTAATTAAATCCAAATGAAAACAAACTTGAAATTGTAGGAAGTTGGAATTATAATAAATAAATTTATTCTAATTAATCAACTAGTTTAATTGATAACTCTCATATCTTAAAGAGATCATGGGTTTTATCCATAAGGAGTTCTATCTAATTTAATCAAATCCTTTGATGGAAAACCATGAGAATCAAGTTGTTCCATCCTATTACATTAAATTTCCAAGAAATAGAAAGAATCATGCATAGATTGACTTAATCATCTGCATGATAAATGGTGAGTCAGTTATTCGTCCCTTCCCAAACACCTATTGGCCTTTGTCATTTTCCTCCATGGGAAGATTACTTTTTGCCTGTCTGGCTAATCCACATATGTTATTTTTTCATTTGATTGTTGTTCTGTTACAATTGTGATAGATTTACAATAGTCTTCCTTAGAGTTGTAGCAACAGTCTTGAGTCAGTTGCAACAATGATTGTGTGGTGCGAGTAACATTAATAATGGGAATCAAGCAAGCATTACAACAAAAAAGCGATGATATTTATAGCAATGAGGAGTCATTATTTGCAGAAATAGAGAGATAATAGCCAAAATGACGAGTAGTTGTATCATCATGGAGTTGCAAGATGAGTGGAAAAAACTTGGAGTTGCAGAAACCATACTCAAGTAGTGAGTTGCTAGAAAGTGCAATTAGTTATCAAAATAATGTATATGTACTTAATGGAATTAAAAAGAAGAAAATATACTCTATGGGAGTAATATCCCTCTCAAATCACCAATGGAAAAGAACATATCTTTGGGAGAAACAAGAGTTGGATGGTTTGATCAAGAAGGTGGGACATCTAGAGAGTGAGCTTAAAAAGAAGAATAATGAAATGGAAATCTTGTAGAATATGAACCAATACTTGGTGGAAATAAAATGAAGTGAATGGTCGACTTCAATTGGAAAGAAAATAAAATATTGACAAGATTCTTATAAATATGTAAATAAAATGAATGAGTTTACCTAAAACCATAAATATCATGGGGAGAAACCTCTTTCTCATGTCATATATAATATGGGGAATTGCAAATGGGAAGAACCAATAATTTAGGGGGAGCAACCCATTTTGATCCAAAAAGGAAAAAGGTGTATAAAATAAAACCTTAAAGGGAAGAAAATTTTAGGGGGAGGAATCACTTACTCTTGGCTTAGGAAAATAGGGATAAATTGCTAACAAATGAGAAAATTACAGACACTGATATCATTTGAGAATTTTTTGATAGGACTTAAGTTGTAGGAGAAGAAGAAGTTGTATGCAGGGGAAGTAGACCTCATGCTATTGATGTTTTTCATAATACTAAATTAACATAAAGAGGAAAAATTATAGAAAATATTACACATATAAGGAAAAACCCCTTTCCATTGATGTTAAAGCAGAGGAATGAAGAAAATGTAGACAAGTGAAGAAGTTCTAGACAAAAGGAGAATTTGCACATAGGGGGAGTTTCTTAATGCCATATTTACCTAAGGGGTTACTATCAAATGACAAAAGGGAAATTTGTTTCATAAGGTCTTTTCATTGATGTCAAGGCTAGGGGGACCCCCAAGAGACCTAAGTTGGGTTCATAAGACCTAAACCGAAGGAGTATTTGAGGCATATTTTACTTGGATTAGAAGAATATCAGGGCCAAGATTCATTTGGTCTAGGTCAATAGAAACAATGCTAATATCATCCCCTTAAAAAAATCCTTGAGATGCTAGATTAATGAAAAGGTCCTAATAAGCATTCAAGTTAGCTCCTACTAGAAGCCTAAATCCAAGAAATTTCCTTAACGAGTCGCCCCAACTTTATGCACCAAAAGACAATATATATCTAGAATTTTAATTTCTTTAGAGCATCAATTATGGTTACGGAATAAGTAAACATGCTCAAAAGAAGAAAAGGAGGGAAGAATGAATTTTAAGGAAGATGAGTGAGAAAGTGCATAAGCAAGGAGAATATGTGAGTGACAGAGCCATCAAGTAGGAAAAGGGAAAATGTATGAGGAGGGAAACCAATTGTATGTTAAAATTCTATGAAAAACAACAATCTTTTTAGAACATATTTGATTCAAAATGTTATGAAACCAACTCACAAAAAGATGGAAAAGAGAGATCAACGCCTTAGAATTCAGCCTCTTCGAGAGGGAAACCTCCTTTACATTACACAAATGAGCAATTCTTTTTATGATTCAAATGACAAAACCTCCTTTCTATATATAGGAGTGTAAGGAGTCACAATATAACCCAGTCGACCTAACAATAATAATATAAAGCCACAAAAATAACAATAGAGGGATTCTATGGGGCACAGTATTAACAATATGGGGACAATAGGGGCACAACAATATTAATGAGGGATACAACTACAATAGTAATGGGGTAATCACTAGAATTATAGGGACCCAACATGCCCCTCTCCTTCAAAAAAGTGTTGTCCTCAATGCTTGAGTAGTTCTGGATGCCTCTGTATAAAATTCTCATCCTCCCATGTGGAATCTTCAGCGGATAAGTTCTTCCACTTGATAAGATACTTCGAAATTGATCGATTTCGCAATTGTTGAGTTCTTGTTTCTGTGACTGCTTCTGGTTCCAATACAATTTTTCCTTCCTCGTCAAGTTTTGGCAATATTGTTTGAACTGGGATCTTATCGCCTATAACCTTCTTTAAACATGAAACATGGAAAACTAGGTGCAATCGAGAAGCTGCAGGAAGCTCCAATTTGTATGCCATAGTACCAATCTTTTGCAACACCTTGTACGGACCATAATACTTTGGTGATAATTTATTATCCTTCTTAGCTTGCTTGAGGGACATTTGCTTATATGGTTGTAGCCGTAGGAATACCCAATCACCTACATTAAAACTTCTTTCACTACGATGTTGATCTGCCTGTTGTTTCATTCTATTCTGTGCCAACACAAGGTTATCCTTTAAGAGTTGGAGGACTTGTTGTTGATGTTAAATGTGATGTTCCGCTGGTTGAACCTTAGAATTTTCTCTTAAATATGATGTGATGGATGGTGGTTGATATCCATAAAGTGCCATAAATGGGGTCATTTTTGTTGCTGTATGGAAGGAAGTGTTATACCACCATTCATTCAGAGGCAACCATTTGATGCATTGTTTCCGTTTATCAGATACAAAGCAACGAAGATATCCTTCCAAACATTTCTTTACTATCTCAGTTTTCCCATCAGATTGAGGATGATAAGATGAGCTATGAGCTAACAGAGTACCAAGATAAGAAAATAATTATGTCCAAAAATTTTCAGTGAAAATGGGATCTCTGTCACTTACAATAATATTTGTGTTTCCATGCAGCTTTTGAATTGTTTCCATAAATGCAGTAGAAACTGTACTGGCTTTAAGTGGATGTGATAATGCACAAAAGTGTGTATACTTGGTAAGTCTGCCAAATACCACCATGATGACACTCTTTCCCTCAGACTTGGGTAAACCTATGATAAAATCCATTGAAACCTCCTCCCAACATTGGCTTGGAATGGATAAAGGTTGTAATAGACCCGGTGTCTTAATTGTTTCAACTTTGTTTTATTGGCAAACCAAACATTCCGCCACAAACTTTTGAATATCTAATTGAAGGCCCTTCCAAAAAAATTCCTTCTTAACCCTGTGGTAAGTTTTTAAAAATCCTGAGTGCCCTCCTAGGGGAGAAGTGTGCAATTCCATAAGAATCTTTTGTTTTAGTTGGGAATTCTTACAGAGGTATAAGCGATCTTTGTACCATAACGAATCAATTTTCCAGCTAAATGTATCAGACGTACTGGAGTCTTGTTTTAACTTTTGAATAAGTGTCCACAATTCTTCGTCATTCTTCCATTCCTCCCTTGCTTCGTTTATCCAATCTGGTTGGATAATAGAAATGGTGCACAACAATGCTTCCACATCCTCATCCTTTCTTGAGAGTGCATCTGCCACCACATTTTTATTCCCTTTTTTGTAGATGATTTCAAAGTCATAACCCAACATCTTTGTGACCCACTTTTGTTGCTCTTCAGAGGATAATCTTTGTTGTAAAAAGTATTTAAGGCTATCATGATCCGTTTTTACCTTGAAGTGTCTTTCCGTTAGGTAGGGTCGCTATTTCTTAAGTGCATGGAGTATTGCCAACATTTCCTTAAGCATAACATTCCACAATAAAGGTTTTTGTGAATTCTGGTGTAGCTAAGACCGGTGCTTGGCACATTGCCTCTTTAAGATGCTCGAAGGCCTTTGTTGCTTCTGGAGTCCATGAAAATGCATCTTTCTTCAATAATGTTGTTAGAGGTGCTGCTATTCTCCCATAATTCTTAACAAACTTGCGATAATACCCTGTCAACCTAAGAAATCCCTGCAGATGCTTTATGGATGTGGGGATTTTCCATTCCTTAATGGTTTTAATTTTGCTAGGGTTTACCTTAACTCCTTCATGAAATACAATATGACCCAAATATTCCACCTCTTGTACTGCAAAGAAACATTTGTATCTTTTTACATATAATTGTTTCTCCTCCAATAGTTGTTGCACCCTGACAACATGTTCAACATGATCCTTCCAAGACTTGCTGTAGATTAGTATATCATCAAAAAATACTAACACAAATTTTCTAAGGAATGGTTTGAAAATGGAATTAATTAAACCTTGAAATGTTGAAGGTGCATTGGTAAAGCCAAAAGGCATGACCAAAAATTCATAATGACCCTCATGAGTTCTAAATGTTGTTTTTGGAATGTCTTCAGTCTTCATTCTGATTTGATGATATCCTAAACGAAGATCCAACTTGGTGAAGTAAATTGATCCATGCAATTCATCCAGTAATTCATCAATGATAGGAATGGGAAACTTATCTTTAATAGTGAGCTTGTTGAGCTCCCTATAATCCAGACAAATGCGCCATGATCCATCCTTCTTGTGCACCAATACTACTGGAGCAGAGAAAGAACTTTGACTCGGTTGAATTATACCAGCCTCTAGCATTTCTGCAACCATACGTTCAATTTCACTCTTTTGGGCATAGGGATATTTGTACGGCCTGATGTTTTGAGGAACACTTACTAGAATCAGATGAATAGCATGATCATCATCACGAATAGGTGGGAGACCTTTGGGAGTCTCAAATAACTTGGAATGATTGTCCAAGACTTTTTGGAGATCTGGAGAAATAGACGATTCCAATGTGGAAACATCTAGTGAACATAATTGTGCAATTACACCTCTTTGTTCCTTTTTTAGAATCTTTGTCATACCGTTAGAGCTCATTATCTTTCCCGGTTTCCCTGCAATACCCCTTAATTCAACTTACTTTCCTTCCACAGAAAATTTCATGAAAAGTTCTTGAAAATCAAAAGCTATTGTACCCAAAGATTGTAGCCAATTGACTCCTAGTACAACATCAAAACCTCCCATTGGAATGGAAAGCATTGGGCTAGTCAATACATATTATCCCATGTATAGCTTGATATTATGGCACTTTCTAGAGCAATTTATTGTTCCTCCATTTGCAACCATCACTTGACACTCTGGTGCTGGATATAAGAAGCAATTCAATTCTTTTGCTACCTTATAATGAATAAAATTGTGGGTACTTCCTGAATCGATCAACACTATTACCTTTTTCCTTTTGATTTGTCCTTCTACCTTGATGGTTTGAGGAGTGGTAATTCCCACCAATGCATTACAAGATATGGTCGGATTCACTTCTTCTTTGTCTAGGCTTTGTTCCTGGAGTATACCCTCTTCTTTTCACCTTTTTTTCTCCTTTTATTCTTCCTCTTCACAATCTATGTAGAATAATTTCTTCTCAGCACACTTATGACCTTTAGTGTATTTGCTATCACAACTGTAACAAAGCCCTTTTTCTCTTTTTTCTTCCAATTTTTGTGGTGTCAACCTTATAGGTTGTGGAAGACTATGGGCAACAACACTTCCATCTTTATAGTTGTGAGTGGTATGCTTCCTGGTTGCCATAATTTCGCTTTCCATTTTTCGTGCTAACCTTGAATGCCTTCTGTTACACAGTAATTTGTCACCATTGGTCACCGTCCCTGTTACCCCTTTCCTGCACTTTGGAGGACTCATTCCAGGACTTGTGAGCAGTGACATAGCTTGAAAACACTTGCATTATGTTCCCCTAAGTATGGACTTCATATGCCTTGAAGACATCTCCTGCAAAATATCCTTAAAAAGTCCCTTTTTTAAATTAGCGCAGATCCATAGTGTATCACCCGCGCCAATGAAGGAAATTCTCCAAAGAGGGAGTGCTCATTGGCACTCTGTCTCAGAGTCTTACCCGCACCAACCAAGTTTGGAAAAGTTTGTTCACAAACGCACGCTCGAGATTTTTTTCCTTTCGACTCATATGACTTTTTAGGGATAATGTCAATCTCGTGGAGGTCGAGAATCATCATCCACAATAGCTTTTCGAGGATAATGCTTATCCCATGAATGTCTGGATTCATTGTATCTCTTCCTCCTCCTCCATCTATAAAAGCTTGTTCTAGTGCATTTGATAAGCTAGTTTTGAGTATAGGGAGAATGATACTGTCAGAAGTCTGAGAGATTTTTGTTGAGTCTTCTTTGCATTCATAGTCAAAGAGAGAGAGAGAGGCTTGTTCCTGATCCCGACAAGCTTTGCAAGACATGTGTAGCTGATCACCCAGCCAAAGGAGGATTTGACGTCAGAACTTCGGTTGTATACTCCTTTGTTGATTATCAATAATAGATGACTATCATTATGGTTCCATTCTTGTTGTTCATTATAATGATGATTGAATTATATCTTTTCTGACCGATATATAATTGCATCTATTGGGTTTTATTCTTGTATTCGTATCGTTCTTTGCATGTGCAGGTGTCCATTCATGGAGATCGTGAGGATCGTGACCGGTCGGAGCAAAGGAACGGGAGTGTCAACTCTCCTACAACACTAGCGTTGGAATCCAAGTAGGTTCTCGTAATCCACCTTTAATTTGCAATTAGGAACCTGCATGATAGTATTGTTTGATTGTTGCTAGACCCATTTTGGGCTAGTGGGATCGCCTCTGTCCGCAGAGGGGATTTACCTCTCCAACAATTTGGCGACTCCACTGGGGAAGCTATTTGTTGTTTGATTTGTAAACTTTGGACGGAGCCTGAAGTATGGCTAGGTAGCCCTCGAAACGCTATTGCTCTGCATTAGCGAAGTAGATCAATGACACTTCAGTCAATCTCCGGTTTGGTTTACGAACTAAACAACTTGGAGTTTGTCTTGTCTCTTTGGTTTTCTCTTGTTTTGATTGCTTAGTTAGCTTTCTAGGTTGGATTCTTTGTTGTCTCTTGTGCCTGGTCTGTCTGGATACTGCTGGCCTAGTCTTGGATTGCCTGTTTTTTATTTTAGCATAGGAAACTTGATTGGCGCTCTTTTTTGCATAACAATCGTGCCAATTGGCGCCACTTGTCAATGTACAGCCCGCGCCAATCCTCAATTGGCACTACTTTTAGCCTGAAAGTCACGCCAGCCCAGGGAAACTTTTAGAATTTGCTTGTTTTGAGCCTTCCAAGCTTGGTTTTTGTGTCTGGATACTATCTTTCAATCACTTCAATGTGTTAGAGTCTTGTTTGATTGGTTTTTGGCCTTTACCCTTTGGGTGTTTTCTTTTTTCTACCGATTTCACATTTTAGCCCTAGGGCATCTAGTGGCTTTGTGCAATCGAGCCTTCCTTAGGAGTTTTGGTTTTCTATTGGTCCAATCAACTTTTTGGTTACTCTCTTGCACTTGTTCAGTGATTGTTAAGCTTTTTATTGCGTTATTTGAGTGATTCACTTCTTTTTCATTTGGATTTCGCTTGCCTTCGTTTGGGCTTAGATTACATAGCTCATTGAGGTCTTTGTGATTTTTCTTGGTTTGAAATATTGTCTTGGTGTTTCAGGGACTTGATTCTTTTTTCATTGAGTGAAATTTGTCTGTTTTCATCTGTGTTATCATCTCTCAAAATTTGTTTAAGTGCATTATGCCATTAAAAAAAGAAAACGATCTTTTTACATTGCATTAGTTAATGGAAGTTAGCATTCTTCACTGTGCTTAGTAATTAGTCATTTTTTTTTTTTTTAAAAAAGAAGAAAAAGTTTCGTTTACTGCCATTAGCTGCATTAGAATCTTTGTTGATTTTTTGATGATCATTTTTTTTGTTTGAAAGATCTCAACTCTTCTGTAGTTAGCATTCATCGAATGGAATGATATATTTTGGCATATAGCTTGCATTTAGGAAATTGTGAGAGATCACATACGGTAGGACCTGAAAACTGAAACCTAATCAAAGATCAACTGTAAAATGAACTGAATGAATCTAAAAACGCATTGGAACTTAACACATACATTCTAGAGGTCTAGGCTAGAGACGTGTTCCGGCGTCGTTAAACCTAGTCACTATTGTTTCACATTACGGTTGGGTGATTCCTCCTTTTGTGACTCGGTAGTGGTCTAACACGGATTTGTGCTCCCACGTACCATCGAGTATATGTGGAGACCCCACTAGGTTATCATCCTTTATCCACAGGAAGCCGTGTCTGCCGCCTTACAAGCCGTAATGCACTGAACACAGCATTTGGGAAGATTGACTGCCGTACGGGAAGTCCTTGGTTTTCATCTGATTGCCAAGGTGTATAAGCAGTTTTAGGAATTGTTTGGTAAACCTTTTGCCTAATTCTCCAGAGTAGTCACTTTTGACCCTTTTCGGACTCCCTAAAAGAAAAGGTTCACCTGAGCATTTGTCACTTCGGGCTCTCTAAATATTCGAAGGAGACTAGAGTCATCTTTTTGTCCTTTTCTTGACTCTTAAAACATGAAAAGGTCAAGTTCAGTTCCTTTGTCTTAAAATGTATTCGGCCATGATTCACATTTACCCAGTTAGATCTTGTTTGTGTTAGCTTGAGTAGGGTTCTTTCTCGTTTTCAATGGTAACCTTCCTCGAGCATACCGGCCAAGGTGTTCCCCCGGATGGAAACCCTAGTCCATTTCCTTCTTTTGGAAATGCCGGTGCTCCGTATATGGCAACTTTGTCTTTGCCTGGGTTAACCATCGGTTTTCCCGTATGGTTGTTTTCAATCTCGGTGGTCCCATGTGTGATGACTCTTGTTCCACCGTCTCCTCCACCCGAACAACATCATGTTGATTCCAAGGTGGACCTCTCCCCTTCTTCACTTGTTTCTGCATCCTCATCTTCTACTTCGCCTGGCGAAAGTCTGGATTCAAGTAACCAGGTGGCTAAGAAGAAGAAGAAGAAGACGAAGAAGAAGGAGACGCCTAAGCGAGAGGTTAAAAGTACAACTCAAGTCGAGCCACCTTCTGCTCCTCCGCGGAAGGTCAAATTTCCTTGTAGATTACGTAAGGAGGACCATCTTCTTCGCGATTGTCCTGGCATTCCCAAGGTCTTAGAAGTATGGTCTTGTGATCCGGCCCGCCCCTCATCGTCCTCTGAAGCTCATGGCGATGCTACTCTATCAGCTAGAAATGGTAAGGGAAAAGGGAAGATTCGAATCCCTTGTAGACTTTGTGAAGGCAATCATCCCCTTCACCTTTGTCCGCTCATGGATAAAGCCTCTGTTGTCTTGGAAAGTCTCACAGCTCCTTCACCCCAACTACCTATTGGCTATCAATGTCTCGCTGCAGCCGCAGATCGTTCCCCTATTGACAAAGAGATCGACCAAGATTCCTCTCTTGTCCAGCCTCCTCTTCCTGAACCTGGCTCTGCCAAGCCTGTTCTAGACCAACCATTAGTCAGAAAGAGTGTCGACCCGAGTTCACCACCCGATCACTCTGTTTCGGAAGAGCATAATTCTCATTTCCTCAGATTCTCCTGAGTCCGGAAATGACTCTCCTATCCTAGCTATTCCCGAGAGTCCTGCTTCGGTCCCTTTAGAGCAGGGGGCAATCATACGATTCCCCCACCAAGTAGTTCAGTTGTTTCCTTCGACTGGAGTCATTTGACCACCCCCTGCCTTCCATCCCATTTTCCTTTTTGGGTCACGGTACACGCCTATAATAAGGCGATACCTGGCATTGTTTTGGATGAGGATGCATCTGTCAGTCTTATGCCTGCCACTACTTGGCAAGCTTTGGGCTCCCCACAGCTTGTGCCAATCGCCCCGAATCTGATGGCTTTTGACGGAGGAACTACTCAACTATTAGGAATCCTTCCAAAGTTCCCTATTACTTTGGGAGGAAAAACCATCTATGTAGACGTATCGGTTACCCGAGGTGCTTTAGATTTCAGTATTCTCCTTGGCCGTGACTATGTTTATGCCATGGGGGCCCTTATCTCTTCACTTTTCCGTGTGGTTTGCTTTCCACACGATGGAAGAATTGTGACTATCGATCAATTATCGTTTGTTCGTCCATGGGTCCCTCCTGCACAGTCGTCATCCCCTCCTGGTTTTCATCCACCAGTTGCATCTGCCCCACCACAGATCAACTACGTGGCCACCTATCCCGCGCCCGTATCTAGCGATGCCGCCGTCGTGCACAGTGTCCTGGGGGCATTGGGTCCTGACTTCCGAGATGTTTTCCTTCCACCAGGAGTGGCACTCTTGGAAGCCCCGACTTCCTGTTCATTATGATGAAGTTCGGTCGGAGCACAGTTCGTTTTCCTATGTCAAGCTCCTTAAAAAATGAAACTAGACTTGGTCGGAGCATAGTTCGTTTTCCAATGTCAAGCTCCTTAAAAAATGAAACTAGGTGTCCGAGGATAGTTTTGATCTTGTGGCGACCTCGTTAAAAAATGAAACAAGGGTTATGAGGATTGTTCTTTTACTGCATCAACCTCATTAAAAAATGAAACAACCTCCTTTCCAAATCGAGTCTTTGATTAAGATCTCGTAAAATACAAATCGATTCTTTCATAGATCTCGAGAGTGAACCTTCATTCCATCCACTTTGTTGAATGCAATGAAGCTTGGGGGGCATGTACCTCGATTTGCGTTATTATGCTAGGGGCATGCGAACTGATAACAAGCATAGTTTTTCATTTCAAGCTTGTGTAAACATGAAACCGAATCTAAGCAGAGTTCTCCATGGTTCAAGCTTGTGTAAAAATGAAACCATACCTGATTTACATCTCGTGATTGCCTTTTATCTGCTAAATTCTGTTAGATGAGCCTTGGTTGTTTCATTCCATCACCACCATCTCTTTGGCCGATCATATGCTTTCACTTGGTTGTTTATCCTTTCCTGAGGAACCGCAACGATGAGTGGTTTTTAGACAACCTCTTGACCATTACATGTTTTGAGTAGTTCCACCATTGCCGGAACCAGTTGCTACCCTTTATACCACTCGTTCCTCCAAGACGAGTTTCCTTTTAAGCTCTTTTCTGACTCATAAAAAATGAAAAGATTGCCGAGTATTTTTCCCTTTTTGACTCGTTAAAGAGAATAAAAATGGAGGTCTGCTTTCAGCTCTTTTCTGACCGTTTAAAGACGAAAAGGTTGTCGAGTTATCCCTCTTGACTCGTTAAACATAAATAAGAGGCAGTCGACTTTCAACTCTTTTCCGACCGTGTAAAAATGAAAAGATTGTCGGACCCTTGTCGTTTCAGGTTCGTTAACGGTTACGAAGCGACGTGGTTTCGACCGCTTTTTTACTTTTTCAGGTCGAAATCACTACTTATGAAAAGTAATCCTCGATCGTAATGGTCGGGCGGTTCTTTTGAGCATTGTTTTATACTTTTTCGGGCTCGAGAGACACAACTTTACAAAAAAGGACACCTTTGGAGTTTTCTTTTCCGCAGTCTTTTCAAACTCTCTAAACATGAAAATACGCCGAGTTTTTCCTTTGTCAGACTCGTTAAAACTTAATGACATTGGAGTCCGTCAAGATGACGTTACAAGCATATGCTATCCCCATCAAGCTTGTAAATAAAAATAATTGGGGTACTCGCCAGAAATGGTAGGGGAAAATGGAACCATAATTATTGTTGTGTCAGTAGTATGTTGCTCTTGAACATGGCACTTGTCTGCCTTCGTGTTTGGGTGGGGATATCTCATCTCATTTTGCCTCCGTGGATTTGGGTAATCCTGTTTGACCTCTCATCTGCTCATTGTCTCGTCACCATGACCTCTGATCCATTGATGTCAAATACTGCCAATTCCACTATCGTGTCGCCAATATGTTCAAGAGAAGTTGACCTCTGCAGAATAACAACTTCCTTCTGATAGCTCACACAATTTTGATCCACCACAATATTATTTCTTTGTCTTGTGTCGATGATGTGGGAAACACTATGGCCCACCTTCGATCAAGGTCACTTCCTGTCGACTTCAACTCATTATCCAGGAAGCTGATCTAGAGACTCCCTTCCGGTGCCTTGGAGCCTGCATGCCTCAATGGCAGGTTCTTCGTGTTCAACACGAGGTTTTCATCATTGGCCTCCGATCGAATGATTCTACGGGTGTTCGATGCCAGCTCACTAATTCGCACACCGTAGATTGTACCTATAGTGCCTTGAGGGCCATTGTCATTATTGGTGGTACCTCTCGTGTCTTTTAACAGTTTTCATTATTGACTGGTAATCAGACAATGTTCATGCATGTTCGACTTCAGCTCATGTATTCGCATGCTTGAACTTGTACTTTTGTTCGGGTCGAGATGGAGCACAAGACCCTGGATTTTGTCTGTTGGAATCCAGGCTGTGATTTTGTGGATTCTTGTTACATGACTCATTCACTAGATGGCTGCGACCATACCTGAGTCTATTCATCGATCCTAACCGGATGGCTGCGCCCATACCATGGATCTAGATTATTATGTACTCTGTTATGGATGGCTGCGACCATACCACACATATTATGTACTTGAGCTATCAGTTGTATCTCTCTATGCAGATTCTCAGGCGGCAGCTGCATGTGTTCTTGTAAAGAATTTCACCCCTCTCTCTCTCTCGGGCCTCATGTTTCAGGGGTCATCTGTTACACAGTAATTTGTCACCATTGTTCACCGCCCCTGTTACCCCTTTCCTACACTTTGGAGGACTCATTCTGGGACTTGTGAGCAGTGACATAACTTGAAAACACTTGCATTATGTTCCCCTAAGTATGGACTTCATATGCCTTGAAGACATCTCCTGCAAAATATCCTTAAAAAGTCCCTTTTTTCCATTAGCGCGGATCCACAGTGTATCACCCGCACCAATGAAGGAAATTCTCCAAAGAGGGTGCGCTCATTGGCGCTCTGTCTCAGAGTCTTACCCGCGCCAACCATGTTTGGAAAAGTTTTTTCACAAACGCACGCCCGAGAGTTTTTTCCTTTCGACTCATATGGCTTTTCAGGGATAATGTCAATCTCGTGGAGGTCGAGAATCATCATCCATAATAGCTTTTCGAGGATAATGCTTATCCCATGAATGTCTGGATTCATTGTATCTCTTCTTCCTCCTCCATCTATAAAAGCTTGTTCTGGTGCATTTGATAAGCTAGTTTTGAGTATAGGGAGAATGATACTGTCAGAAGTCTGAGAGATTGTTGTTGAGTCTTCTTTGCATTCATAGTCAAAGAGAGAGAGAGAGGCTTGTTCCTGATCCCGACAAGCTTTGCAAGACATGTGTAGCTGATCACCCAGCGAAAGGATGATTTGACGTCAGAACTTCGGTTGTATACTCCTTTGTTGATTATCAATAATAGATGACTATCATTATGGTTCCATTCTTGCTGTTCATTATAATGATGATTGAATTATATCTTTTCTGACCGATATATAATTGCATCTATTGGGTTTTATGCTTGTATTCATATCGTTCTTTGCATGTGCAGGTGTCCATTCACAGAGATCGTGAGGATTGTGACCGGCCGGAGCAAAGGAACGGGAGCGTCAACTCTCCTACAACACTAGGGTTGGAATCCAAGTAGGTTCTCATAATCCACCTTTAATTTTCAATTAGGAACCTGCATGACAGTATTTTTTGATTGTTGCTAGACCCATTTTGGGCTAGTGGGATCGCCTCTGTCCGCAGAGGGGATTTACCTCTCCAACACCTTCTCTAATGAATCAGGTTCCCAAAGGTGAACATCATGTTGGATATTATCCTTTAAAGTCCCTATGAACACATCAATCCTATGCTCCTTTGGAATATTTTTTACCCTTATGTTCAATTTTTAGAACTCCTCAATGTGCTCCATTATTGAACCCTTTTGTTTGAGACTTATCAATTGGCTAAAAAAAGTGTTGCTTTTTGTATCCTCATAATGTGCTATCAATTCTTCCGTAAAAATTGCCCAAGTGATAATTTGTTTACAAGAGCAAAGCCATTGATACCATACAAACTGATTTGGTTCCAAATATGAAGTTGCAATACGTACCTTTTGTGTGTTTTGCACATTATTGAGATCGAAAAATTGCTCCATCTGTAATATCCATGTTTCGGGATCCTTGCCATCAAACTTCCTCATATTGATTTTTGGAATATGGTGGGTCTTCGATCCAACATTAGAGTCTATGGAATCATGACTAACATTTATTTTTTTCTTATCGCGAGTTTCCTTTACTACCCTTTCATCGTTAGTGATCATTTCTTGTAGCAACTTATTCATATTTATCTTCAATTCTTCCATCTTATCATTCATGCCATCAATTTTAGCGTCCATGCCATTCATCTTAGCTTCCATGCCATCCATATTAGCTTCTACACCTTTCTTGAAACAATCCATCTTAGCTTCTACAAATTTCTTTAATCCATCCATCTTAGACCCTACATCTTTCCTTAAACCATCCATCTTAGATTCTGTTGCTTTTTGTGCAAGTGACACTTGTTGCACTTGGTCTCGTAATTTTGATATATCATGTTGCATTTCTTCCTCTTCTTCGTGAGTCATGCTAGAGTTTTCAGGTTTCTTACTAGGTGTTTGCATTTTCTTTTCTCGGGGCATCAATTACCGATTCAAACTAATTTTTCAAACCAAGCTTATGCAAAAATTAAAAAAAAAACTACACACCTTTTTTCACTTTGTAGAAGCTTGATATTGAATCTGATGTATCTCTACAATTGCAAATCATCCAGTTCTAAAATTGTGACCTGTAGTAGCCCTCGGTGTCCTGTTTCCAATGCCACCAGTCTTATCTAAATTGGATTCTCCAAGGAAGAGTTATGCACAATCTCCCAAGATGACCTGATTATAGACTAGTTCAGTAGAGCGAACTTGTATGACGTGCCACGAGTCACTGTTTCAACCTTTGGATTTGAAAAATATATACAAGAAACTAAATTCCATCCTCTTTCTGTACCTTTTTATGAAATTTCAACCCAATGCTCAGAGAGAAAGTTATGACGATTTTCCCCAGGTCACCTGTTTGGAATGTAATTCAGGATTTTGCAAAAAGACAAAATTCCTCAGATCATATCTCCGCAAATATACCGCAAAAAGCTCTGAAATTTGGACCCGAGCTTCAGCATGATTTCTTCTCAAATGGGTTTTTTTTATCTTCTGAAACGTTGCAGAAAAAAAGTTATAGCGAAACTGCCACAATGACCTGTTTGGAGCAGCGAAACCCTAGAATCCAAAGCCCTAATACCAAATGTTATGAAACTAGCTCACAAAAAGATAGAAAAGAGAGATCAACGCCTTAGAATTCAGCCTATTCGAGGGGGAAACCTCCTTTACATTACACAAATGAGCAATTATTTTTATGATTCAAATGAAAAAGCCTCCTTTCTGTATATAGGAGTCTAAGGAGTCACAATATAACCTAGCCAACCTAACAATAATAATATAAAGCCACAAAAATAACAATAGAGGGATTCTATGGGGCACAGTAATAACAATATGGGACAATAGGGGAACAACAATATTAATAAGGGATACAACTACAATAGTAATGGCGTAATCACTAGTATTATAGGGACCCAATACAAAAAACCTTTTATTTATTTCTATCGAATGGTGTCCAAATCTCTAAATGTTTATCTAATGGCGTCCAAATCTATAGTATTGATGTTCCACTTCTAGGTCTCACCTGTTATGCTCTTAACCTGCAAAGCAAGACCCAAGCGAAGAAAAGATACCGAGAACATAGAATATGCGAAGAAAATATACCCAGAACACAGAATAGCAATGATTTTATTATTCAGAGAGAAATGTTCACAGGCCTCTTCGAGGGGGCAACCTCCAATAGAGCAGAGCTCGATTGCAAAACAAGACACGATGCTCCTCGCAGGGAGTCTCTATCCTTTATATATGACTCATACATGCAATACCACGGGCCAATATCGTGGGTTTTATTAATACCATCTATCTAATACTACCGCCCATTTACCATCTATCTAATGCTACCGCCCATTTGCAACTAACTGTGGTCCCGTCATTAATTGCGGGTTAACCACTTACAAATATTAATATGGGCTTTATTGACTCTTGACTATGACGTGATCCCATGACATAAATAAGGGGGTTAGGGTGGGACCCTAACATGCCCTCCCCCTTAAGACTAGCCTTGTCCTCAAGGCTGAAGCTGCGGAAACTGCTGAAGAATAGTGGCTGGTTCCCAAGTTGCATCTTCCGGAGAGGTGTCTTTCCATTTGATGAGGACCTCCTTAAGCATGCGGCCGCGCAGGTGATTCTCTCGTGTGTCTAGAACCTGTTCAGGTTGAAGCCAGATTGACCCTTCTTCGTCCAATTCAGTTAGACTGGTTTGAACTCGGCAATTGTTCCCAATCACTTTGTTGAGGCACGATACATGGAAAACTGGGTGGATTTTTGCTGTAGGTGGCAAAGCCAACTTGTAAGCCACTTCTCCAATGCGCTGAAGTACTTGGTATGGTCCGTAGAATTTTGGAGAGAGCTTTTGACAACCCTTGTCTTTGAGTGATGTTTGCTTATATGGTTGCAGCCTCAAAAAGACCTAATCCCCTTCTTGAAATTGGTGCTATGAGCGATGTTGGTCAGCCTGTTGCTTCATACGGTTCTGAGCTTGATGAAGATTCTCGCGCAGATGGGCAAGCATGGTTGCGCGGTGTTGTAGGAGTTGATCCACGGCTTGTACTTTGGAGCACCCCGTGAGATAAGAAGTAGGGGAAGGTGGAAGTTGTCCATAGACTGCTTCATAGGGAGTCATTTTGGTGGTGGCATGATAGTTGGTGTTATACCACCATTCCGCCAGAGGTAACCACTGTACCCAAAGGTGTTATTTTTCTGAAGTGAAACACCTAAGGTAGGTTTCTAGACATTTGTTGACAGCTTCGGTTTGACCATCTGTTTGCGGATGATATGAAGTACTGAGTTTGAGTTGAGTGCCTTGTATTCTGAAGAGCTCCTGCCAAAAATTACTGGTGAAGATTGGGTCGCGGTCGGACACAATAGAAGTGGGCATGCCATGCAATTTGAAGATCTGATCCATGAAAGTTTGAGCAACCAAAGTGGGTGTGAATGGTTGGGGTAGGGCGCAGAAATGAGCATACTTCGACAGTCGGTCCACAACCACCATGATGACTGACTTGTTCCCAGACTTTAGAAGACCTGTAATGAAATCCATGGAGACCTCTGTCCAAATTGACGCTGGAATGGGTAATGGTTGTATTGTGCCTGGTGTGTTGACGGTTTCCCCTTTGTGGCGTTGACAGACGTCACATTCTGCTACGAAAGTAAGGATGTCCTGTTTCATGCCGGCCCAAAAAAATGATCTTCTGGTGCGAGCATATGTCTTCTGAAAGCCCAAATGTCCTGCAATGGGAGATGAGTGCAATTCTGCTAAAATGCGACTTTTGAGGGTGGATGTTGGTGATATTACGACTCTGTCCTTGTAGCGAAGAATATCATTCTGCCACGAGTAGCCCTTGCTGGAATTAGGATCTACCTGCAATTGAGAAATGAGTTGAGAGAGCCCGAGATGTGAAAACCATTCCCTGCGAGCCTCTTCAATCCAGTCTGGAATGGCGAGTGATATTGCGAGCAAAGTACTTTCCTCCTCAAATTGGCGCGACAATGCATCTGCTACCCTGTTGTCTTTCCCTTTCTTGTAAATGATCTCATAATCATATCCCAACATTTTGGCTAACCATTTATTTTGTTGTGGGGAAGATAGGCGTTGCTCCAAAAAATATTTAAGACTGTGATGATCTGTGTGGATTTGGAAACGTCGCCCCAACAAGTAAGGTCGCCAGGTCTCGACTGCATGTAAGATGGCCATCATTTCCTTCTCGTAGGTAGATTGGCCCAGATTCCTCCCACTTAGTTGTTGGCTGGTGAAGGCCAATGGTCGCCCTTCCTGCATTAAGACTGATCCAATACCTGTTCCCGAAGCATCAGATTCAATGACAAATGATTTGGTGAAGTCCGGTAGTGCTAAGACAGGAGTGGAACACATGGCGGTTTTGAGAGCGGTAAATTCCTGTTGTGCTTCTTCGTTCCAAAAGAAGGAATTTTTCTTTAGGAGTTACGTTAGGGGCTTCGCTATGCGGCCATAGTTGTGGACAAATTTACGATAATAGCCTGTGAGACCCAAAAATCCTCTCAAGCTTTTCAAGGTCTTAGGTTGAGGCCATTCTTGCATTGCCTGGATCTTTTTTGGGTCCACCTTGACACCTTCACGCCCCACAATGTGGCCCAAATACTCAACTTCTTCCATGCCAAACGAAAACTTAGACATCTTGACAAATAATTTATGCGTGCGGAGCAGTTGCAAGAGTAGATCTACATGCTGAAGATGTGCCGCCCAAGTGCCACTATAGATGAGGATGTCATCGAAGAAGACAAGGACAAATTTTCTGAGATATGGTTTGAGGAGGTGATTCATAAGGCTCTGAAAAGTAGAGGGGGCATTACAGAGACCAAATGGCATGACTAGGAACTCATAATGGCCTTCATGAGTTCTGAAAGCTGTCTTGGGAATGTCGACTTCCTTCATGCGAATTTGGTGGTAGCCTGAGCGAAGATCCAACTTAGTGAAGAATTTAGCCCCATTGAGTTCGTCCAGCAAATCGTCAACCACTGGGATGGCAAATTTGTCTTTGACTGTTAACTTATTGAGGGCCCTGAAGTTTGGACACATCCGCCACTCCCCATCTTTCTTGAGGATCATGACCACTGGAGATGAATAAGGACTAATGCTGGGACGAATGACACCTGCTTCCAACAATTCCTTGATGATTTTTTCTATTTCATTCTTTTGGGTGAACGGATATCTGTATGGCCGCACATTTGGGGGTTGGGCCCTTGGAACCAATGTGATGCTATGATCATGTTCCCCTCGCGAGGGTGGAAGCTCATGAGGCTTGTCAAAGACAGTCCGATGTTTATTTAAAATCTGTTGCATGTCAGGATGAATTGGCGGGGGCATGGTTTCGACTACCTGGATGGCATTAAATTGAGCTACCACTCCATGATGGCCCTTTTTTAACAATTTTTCCATCCTATGCGAGCTGATGATAGAGGGGGCTCCCGCTTGTAGTCCACGGAGGGTATGTGTGGAGTTGTTCTGCTTAAAACTCATATATAACTCCTGGAAATCCATTGTGATTGGCCCAAGAGTGCGGAGCCATTCCGCACCGAGGACAATGTCGCAACCCCCCATGTGTATTGCAAACATGTGGGTTTTCAATTGATAATCCCCCATTTGAATTTTGACATTTTCACAGCGACCTTCACATTTCATTGTGCCCCCATCTGCAATCTGGACTTGGAAGTTAGAAACTGCCCGGACGAAACAATGTGCTGCTTCAGCGATCTTTTGGTGGATGAAATTATGGGTACTTCCACTATCAATCAAGACTACTGCTGGGCGATGTTTAAGAAAACCCCTGATTTTGAGAGTTTGAGGGGAAGAAATTCCAGCCAATGCATTCAGCGAAATAATTGGTTCATCAGATACAATCTCTTGTTGGTTATCTTCTTCGATCGCCTCCGGTTCCTCAAGTGGTGGATCTTCCTCTGTGGAGCTGTAGTCAGTGGCATCTATTTGAAAAAGCTTGTGCTCTTTGCATTTATGACCTGGGGAATATTTTTCATCACAGTAGTAACATAGTCCTTGCTTCCTTCTTTAGGCCATTTCCACAGGTGACACCTTTTGAATCTTAAGTGTCTAAGTCATATTGGGAACCTGTGAGGGACGACCTTTAGCGGGGAAGTTGGGGCGGCTGGATTGGGCTGTTAATGCACGTTCCACCTTACGGGCTACCTGGCAAGCCTCTGTCCATGTGGGAGGGTGGTGGAGTAGAACCTGAGCTTTGATGGCTTCTTTAAGACCGCTGATAAAGCATTCCATGTAGAACTCATCTGTGAGACCCTTAGTGCGGAAGGCTAAGGCTTCAAAAGCAGTAATATATTCCTCCACTGTACCCGTCTGTCGGAGCTTAGTGAGACGCCCCAAAAAAGAGTCTTCCTGTTCAAAGCGACTGCGAAGAGTTTTGGCAAATTGGGCCCAATTCTGAAAATGTCCATTGCAACGCTGATGCCATTCCTTCCATTGCCATCGTTCATTGTCCAAGTACATGGTGCCAACCATAAGCTTAGTCCCCTCATCTGTGATATTATTCAATTGGAAATACTGCTCCATTTGTGCTAGCCATGCGGACGTGTGAGAACCGTCAAATTTCTGCATATCCAACTTGGGAGGTCGCTGACTGGGTGGTGGATGGGAGTGCCAAACATGAGGAGAGTGGATAGACTCACCCTCATGGTATTCATGGCCATTATACGCCTCCTCGTGGGTTGGCTTCTTGCCCTTTGGGAATGCCTCCTGTAACTGGTTACTTATTCCTTTAAGCTCAAGTTCTATGTGGTTACTCATTCCTTGAAGGTCAAGTTCGATCTTGTTCACCGCAGTTTGGAGGGAGTTCACATAGTTTTCAATTTTGTCGATCCTTTCATTGGCCATCGCTTGAGCGCGAGTTTCTACCATACACCAACCTGATGAAAAATTGGGACCGCCTAAAAATTTTTACTAAGAAATTCAATGGTACCACCTTGCTCGGCTCGTCGTCCTGATACTGATGGGCTAGGTCACCAATAAGCGCCCCGAAAGATCTCAGACTTTTTTTTTTTTTTCAGAAAACTCCTAACGGAGTTTTACTCCTTCCTGATCAATACTGCAGTCGCCAAATCCTCAAAATGTCAATGCGGCCAAAAGTCCTGCGAAAATTATATCCAGTTACAGGAACCCTTCACAACTACTCTGATCTGGTGGATCTGAGAGATTTGAATGGTGGAACAACTGCTGCTGCTGATCTGGAATATCCGATCTGGTGGATCTGAGAGATCTGAATGGTGGAACAACTGCTGCTGCTGATCTGGAATAGATGATGTGTGATCCCCCGATAGAAAGGGAACTATGGTCTTGGGGAGTGTCAGGTGCTACAGATCGCAATATACATAAGCGTCTGACAGTAGTACTCGACCCAATGTTTCAGGGCTCTAACTAAGGAGGATCGACCGTACCCTTAGCCGTACAACCCGACTACCCTATCGTACGGGCGAGTAATCTCTCTGAGTGCTGTTCTCGGTGTACTGTAGCCACAAGACGGCCAAAGGTTTATCTATGGCAAGGTTTCAAGGGAGCTAGAGGGCTTCCTATATACCCAGAGGGTACGTGGAAGACAATCCGTGCGCGGTTCTGTCTAATGCGCTACTACTCGAAGGGGTACCCACAGGGGTTACAAGGGAGTCCAACAGACGTGACCACCTCTTGTATTTCCTGCGTGCATGCCTCCCCAAATCCGCAGATTTATGCGCTTAATGATAGATCCCCTGGTTTAAAGATGCCGGAACACGTCTCTAGCCAAAAAAAAAAAAATTTGCTAAAATTTGGAGATCCCACTGAGCCTTGGAAAGTGCTCTGATACCACTTGTTATGCTCTTAACCTGCAAAGCAAGACCCAAGCGAAGAAAAGATACTGAGAACACAGAATATGCGAAGAAAATATACCCAGAACACAGAATAGCAATGATTTTATTATTCAGAGAGAAATGTTCACAGGCCTCTTCGAGGGGGCAACCTCCAATAGAGCAGAGCTCGATTACAAAACAAGACACGATGCTCCTCGCAGGGAGTCTCTATCCTTTATATATGACTCATACATGCAATACCACGGGCCAATATCGTGGGTTTTATTAATACCATCTATCTAATACTACCGCCCATTTACCATCTACCTAATACTACCACCCATTTGCAACTAACTGTGGTCCCGTCATTAATTGCGGGTTAACCACTTACAAATATTAATATGGGCTTTATTGACTCTTGACTATGACGTGATCCCATAACATAAATAAGGGGGTTAGGGTGGGACCCTAACATCACCTGACTCTTGGTTGTGTAGTGATTTGTTTCCTTGTTATTTATTTTATAAAAGGAATATATATTCTCTAATATATGATCTAGTCATCCCTCGGTCACAACATTTGGTCACAGAGGGGATAAGATGTGGCACCCAGGGCATAAGTTCCTTCGCATATTAGCCTATCGACCTTTTTAAATAAGGAAAGGATTTTGATTTCTCCAGTATCTAATACCCTTAGCGCATGGTATCCACACTTGATCACATGGTGTTGAGGTGTAGAAAATATGGTTTAAGTCCTATCAACATACCAACATCGAGACCTATAGTAGCAAGGTTCAACCTATAGAGTTCCATATTGAGCCTCGACATTTTGCAGTGATTCTCTTTGTTATTTCTCTTAAACTTTCAATACTTCTAGGTTGTTCCACCGGACCTCATACTTCTATTATCATGGTTCCACATTTGCGCTCTACCCCAACCAAAGTTGTTTTGTAAGAATTTTCTTTGTATTTTTGTAGCGTCAAAATGTTGAGACTCTAGTTCCATCACCATAAATTGATGGAATGACATGGAAAAAACTTTCATTGGAAGATGAAATCAACATTGACACTTATACATATCAAGGTTTCTATAAATTATCCATCTAGTATAGCTCAATCCCAATGTCCCAATATAATTTGACGCCTGAGGTGCTAACCCTTAGGTGGTCCATATCCTCGATTAACAAAGATGTTATATGTGAAATATCCTAGTTTTTTTATTTCTGATATAAGTTAAAGTGTTGGGACATAACGTGTGGTATTGAGTTCTTTGAAAGTTTAGTGCTTGGGAGTTGAGGTTTAAAAAATTTGGTGTTTGCATGATTCATTGTGATGAACACTCAATAGTACCAAGAGCTCTGAAAATAATGTATTCTATTCAGATGTGCTTGTTTTGAGGGTAGAGGGATTATGAGCACTTGGTGATATAACAGGGGCATATGATAATAGTGTTTTGGCCTCGATATTAGAGTGTCAGGATATAAATTTGGAAAGCATGTGACCATATTTAAATGTGATGGTATTGGCCTAAGGCATTCCATTGTAAGCACATATGAATGAAAATTAGGATTGAAGGAAGAGCCTACTTTGATAATTTGAAAGTATTACATTAGTGTAGTATAGTTGGCTATTTGGGTGAAGGAAGTTCCTAGTTGAATATACCATTATAAAGCTAGAATATAAAATATAGAGAATAGAGAATAATTCAAGAAAGTAGATTAGTTGAGGGTAGGGAAGATCATAGAAAAAGTTACATAGTTTGATGAGTGAAGAGAAGAATACATAGTAGACCGGTTGAGCAAATTATATAATAGTCTAGTGGAGTACAAAATTGAGTAATTGAGAAAACTAGAGAGTAGTGTAGATTACAGAGTTGACAATTAAATTCTAAAAGTACTTTATATACTAGGTCTCAACTTGGGATTGATGTACAATGTTAGTTGGTGCCTATAAAGTAGAGAAGGGGATTGGTGTCTCTTGTAAGTTGGTGCCTATAAAGTAGATAAGGGCATTGGTGTCTCTTGAAGGTCGGTGTTTGGAAATTAGGGGGGATCGGTGCCTCTTATATGTTGGTGCCTATAGGTTGACTTAATAGTGGGTTGGTTCCTACAAGATATTTCATATAAATAAGTTTTGTGTTTTTCTCCCATAAAGGTTTCCACATAGATCTTGTGCTAATTATTTAGTTTATGAGATTTATGCTTTATCAGGTGTATGAATGTTTAAATAAGTAAAAATTTTTGTTATACTAATTCACACCACCCCTCTTAATATAATTTTGAATCCAACAATTGGTATCATAGTAGGTTTCTTCAAAAGTAGCCTACCATCTAGAAGGAAGATCTCAGTGGGACTAATGGATAGTTAGGTTATATATTTTTCAAACAGAGCCACACCATTTCATGTAACCAATTATGCTTTATGGAAAATAAGGATGATGTCCTATTTGATGTCTCTTGGTGTTATCATTTGGCTAGATGTTGAGGATGGTTATATAGTTCTAGCAATTCCCCAATTGATTCAAATGGCGAAATGACATATGTAAGTAATGAAAAAGAAACGAATGACATTTTGTGTGGCCTAGCATAATCATAATTTGTCAAGGTAATGTAATTCAAATCTACAAAAGACATTTTTTACAAGCTTCAAGGTAATGATGAATGAAATGAAAAATTGAAAAGAGTAAATATTTAAATTCATATAATACAATTTGAAATTTTTAAGATGGATGAAGATGAAAATATTGTAGCCTCCTTACTTCATGAAAAAACGATTGTCAATAAAACTAAAGGGCTCCATGGAAACATTTAAGAATCAATAATTGTTTATAAAGTGTTGATATCTCTTCATTGAGATTCAATGTAAAGGTTTAAACCATAGAAAAAATAAAATATCTGGAAAATTTGAAGAAGGATAAACTTCATGAAATCCTCATGACATATGAAATGATAATTGAAAAATAGAAGTTATTATTGGAGGAAGCAACCTTTAAAGAAACAAAGAATATAAAGGGGAAAAAGGCTCATGATTACTATAATTGTGAATCAAATGAAGAAGAAGCTCAATTTGTAAGAAAGATAAAAAGGGTGTTTGGAAAATTCAAAGGTAAGCTTCCATTCAAATGATTTGAATGTGGTAGAATAGGTCATATTGATTATAATTTTCCATATGAAAATACAGATGATAGTGGTATTTAAGAAAACCACAAATATAGAAGCAAATATCACAAACACAAAAAGGGATGATATCTCCAGAAGCAAAGTTTTTATTTCAAGAAGATAGTAGCTACATCCCTCATAAGAAGGTGATGGATTTTCATTTCATAATGAAAAAAGGTGAATTTATATTCATTTCATTGGATGGTCATAATGATGATAAAAATGACAACCAAAAAGAGAACAAATATTCAGAGGAAGAAGTTGAAAGGAAGTAGATCTTGAAGGAGAACTAGTGAGTTCCTTAGAATAAATAAATAAAATAACAAGGAGTTTAAAAAAGAATAACGAACTATTGCAAGAATATGAACACAAAGATGAAGCATAGCCAACCATGGTTAACCTTAGTCATCAATAGCAAAACTTGGTCAACCATTGTCATCTTTGCTCAACCATAACTATCACCAAAGTCAACCATGGCCAATAAGGGACACCTTTACTTGACATGGTCAAAATATGTGTAATCGTGCCCAACATTGCCAACAATGAATGACTATCCATGGTAATAATAGTTGAACATGGTTGACAATGGTTTCCCAAAAAAAAATATTCAACCATGATCAATAAATGATGTCACATTGTGCCAAAGAAAAAATGGCATCACAATGTGATGAACATGAAATGTCATTACAATGACAATTGGACCAAAAAAGATGTTGCAATGCAACAAATAAAACCTTTGAGAATAATGTTTAAATAAGTCATCCATGATATTCCCTTGGTTGGTGAAGGTGAAGCATAACCAACCATGGTCGTATGTGGTTGAGCATAGTCAATAATAGACAACAAGATCAACCATGGTCAAGATGGCCAATAATTTTCGACCAAGGTCAGTAATCATCAAGATGGTTAATTGTTGTTAATTGTGCTCAATAATGGTTAACATGGTTAATATGGCTAACCATGGCCAATATGGGAATCATGTTCAACCATTTTCAACTAGAGGCATCTGCCCATAGTCAACATGGGCATAGTCATTAATACAATCATTAAAATTAATAATTTAATAGTCAAACATGGTCAACCATGTCCATCAATTATTAACATGGCCGACCACAATCTAAACCATTTTCAACATAGTTAAACCATGTCTAACCAATGATAATTATAAGCAATCATGTTCAATATTACATTACGATAGTCAACTATAGGCAACCATAGACAACCATGGTTAACCTTAGCTAACTATGGTAACCGTTAGTGAACTGTATGCCACCATGGTTACCTTTGGTCAACCATAGTCACCATAGTCACAATAAACAAAATAATATTGTGATGAACAATACATTTCATCACAATGTGATATAAAGCAAAAAAATTCATATTGCGATAAATATTAAATGTCATCTCAAGTGCACAATTAAATGTTGTTGCAATGCAACAAACAAAGCCTTTGATAACCATGATCAACTATGCTTAAATAATTTAACCATGATCTTTCCTTGGTTTACTGAGTTCAAACATGGTCAACCATGGCCAAACCACAGTAAACATGCTCAACATGTTCAGTATTGGCATAGTCATTAATACAACCATTAAAATTAATAACTCTAGAAACTTAAACAACTTTATGTAATAAATTCAATATTTAATATTTAAAATAAATTTAATATTATTTTAAGTGTTTTAATATTTAATTTTTAATATATTTCTATAAATATATTATGGCTTAGTAATATTGATTACAATGTGATGCACAAGAAGTACAAAGTTGTAGTCGGTCTTGATCAGTTTCTCTCTTTTCGAAAAGAGGCAATTTCCAACAATCTGGGAACATTAGAATATGAAGGGTTGTTACAAATTTCTATTTCTCATTAGTAACTATTACCGAGTTTAAATATGTGTTTATATACCTATTATTATTTTGTATTTACATGAGATTCATGGAAGTACAAAAAATAGTTTGTGTGTTGGAAAAACATGAAATATTATTTAGAGATAAAAAGAGGAAATAAAGTAGAGATAGATCATATAACTTAATGCATAACGTAACATAAGAAATGAGAGTTAGCTTTTATGATCTTTGGAAAAGAAAAGAAAAATCTATGTAAATGTAACTTCTTTTATAATGAAAGAAAGAATGCTTTTTCTTTTTGCAAAAAACTTAGTAATATAATATTAATAATTTTCATATAGTTCACAATGTGGAAAACCGAAAATGATGTTGCAATGTGATGGACAAGAAACGTCATCACAACATGACGAATAACAAATGTCGTCACACTATGACAAATAACAGGAAATGCCGTCATATGACAAAAATCAAACAACATTGCAATGTGACAAGAAATAAATGTCAATGTAATGTGAAGGACAACAAATGTCACATATTGATGAACAAAAAACATCACACTGTCATATAGTCACATCTATCTTTGATATCATAGAGAATTTTGACAAATGACTTCACATTGTGATGAACAACAAACACCATTGCAATGTAATGAATAAAAAATGACGATGCAATGTGATGAACAATAAAAAAATGATGCAATATGACGAAGAAAAAATGTCGTTGTAATGTGATGAACAACAAATGTCATCAAATGTGACAACCAACAAACAATTTCACACTGTGAGGTACAATAAATTTTATCCTAATGTTGGTCATCATAATTACCTTATTTGTAACCTCCATTTTACCCAAAACACACTATCTAAGCCCTTTGTTTTACCCTTGGAACCTATTTCTTCATGCACTTCTTCTAACCCTTGCACTTATTCATGCACTTCCTTCATGAGTTTCATTATTAAGGGTTATATGAACTTAATTATTAATTAAAAGGATTAAATAGCCTATTTCCCTTTGTGACTTACATATTTTCTTTCCTAAGGTATGTTTATAGAGCGAAAGTATTAATCGTTGTGTAAGATGGAGTTGGTGCAGGAACCTTCTAGTACCGTCCGCATTGTTGTACCCACGACAGTTGTAAGCATCAACACGGTTCATCGCCAAAGGCCACTACAATTTAGAAATTATCGTACATTCCTCGCTAAAAGATCAACAACACTTTGCTGGGCTTGGAGTGTTGAGGAAAATACGGGATATGGAGGCTAGGATTTTGACTGAATACCCCTGATTTAGTCTTTTTGTCAAACAACTAAAAGCTTAAGATTATACTACTTTTTTTTTGTGGCCATGAGCCAAAT
This sequence comes from Pinus tabuliformis, assembly GCA_031772625.1. NCBI lineage: Eukaryota > Viridiplantae > Streptophyta > Pinopsida > Pinales > Pinaceae > Pinus > Pinus tabuliformis. Next base: position 92,453,345 of record CM062807.1, on the reverse strand, counting down.
GATGTATATGTAATAGGGTTTCTAGTAGAACTAGGTAGAGATACTCTTGAGAGTTTTTGGTTGATACTGTAATTTTTGTGTCACCATACTTTTGGGCTGGATCTACCAATCCACGATATACATTTGCAATTACTGAGTTTAATACAAGGAGCTATGCCAATTATTCATTTCCAGTTCTAATACTTTATGTGATGCACTATTTGAGCATTTGATTTTCTAGATCTCGTGAAAGGGAAATGAGCTGGTTGGTTAGGGCCCAAAAAACCGTGTGACTCAAATCTGAGGTGTGAAGGTGTGGGTGTGTTCATTTTCTGAAGGTTGTGGTAGCATTTCTTTCCTTTGATGTGTAGTTTTATTTCTGCAAATGGTGTGTTTCACTTTACTTCCACCAGTGTGTTTTAACCTTGCAAGTGAGGGTTGCTTCTGCATGGGTGTTTATTTCTACAAGTGGATCTATTTTCTTTATGCAAGTGCGTTTCATTTCTGAGTGTGCAAGTGTGTTCTGTGCAAGTGCGTTCTCTTTAACTTGGGGTTAATTTATTTATATTTCCCTGAGCATTAACGAAATGTTGTCCACATTATGAGGATCTGTGACTATGCTTATTTTCTTGTGGGAATAGTTCAGTTTAAGTTTAGAATTTAGTGAAGGAACCTTTGCACTGAAACCTCTATTCAGTAAAAGTACATATCTGGTTTATATCACAACATTCATCTAGGAAATAAGGGATGATTTGTATTTAGAGTAGATGATCATTTCCACATGAAGAATCTTTCTGTTGCAGTAGAGATTTCCTTTGAATTTTGAAGTACTTTTCACTTTCGAATGAATGATTAGATAAGGAGTCTTTTGATTATGTGTGATTATTTGGTCTACTATAGTTTGCCTTGCAAATTAATTTCTAGTTAGCACACTTTAAATTTTATGCGAGTGGTTTGGAAGCTTAGTACAAGAATATTGATTTCTTAGTACAAGAATCTCTGTCTCGGTATAGGAATTGTTACATTGATACAAGAACCCATAATTCTTATATGAAAGCCAAAATACTCAGTGCAGGAATAGAACATACTCCTGGTACAGGAACATCATTTTAGTACAGGAATTTTGTTCTAGTGCATGAACTCCGTTTCAGTACAGGAATGTTGTTGTGGTGTAGGAACGATGATTTAGACCAAGAAGGAAAAGTCTCAGCAAAGACAAATGCACTTCACAACCTAATTATTTCTTTGTCTTATGACTTAAATGACATTTATTCTCAGATATCTGCTTTCCTTTCTTTCATTGATCAGGATTGTTTATGTTGATTTGAAGTTCCTTTCATTGAGGTTTTGCAAAGTATTTTCCTTTTGATTCCAGCACCAAAATTCTTTTGGTATTATTTTCTTTGTAATTCTTTGATTCTGCAAATGTAATTAGGGAATACAGGAACAGATTTGGTGAAATTTTATACCATTAATCTTAGCATCTCCTATGCTACGCCTCAAAGCTTAGGTAGCCCCGGGTTGACAATTAAATGTTGAAGGAATTTGCTAAAGTGCAACTCTAGCACCCAACATTTTGGCGTCGTTTCCAGGGAGGTGTTCAATATTGGAATGAATTTTCTGGTTTTCTTCTCTTTGCATTAGGGTTAAGTCTTCTAATTTTTAATTTTTAATTTTTTTAATTTTTTTAATTTTTTTTTGCAGTTTCCTTCTATTGTTTAAAGATTTTTTAGTGCTGATATTTTTATTTGCAGCATTTGATTTGAGATTTTTTTGTAATTTTAAAGGTTCTTCCATTCTTTTGGTTATAATTTTAATATGAATGCCTAAAAACAGTAGGCGTCTGAAACCCAACAAGGGCCAAAAAAACATTGTTAAATCTGAATATTTTTCTCACATTGGGCCTTCTTTTGCTGGCAGAAAGTCCAAACAGACACAAACTCATCACGCAGGAACTGTCCACTTGGATTCTGGAAACAATAGTTTGGGTGTGACACAACCCAGAAAGGGGAAGAAGGAAACTAGTGGTAATCAAAAGACTAATTTGAGCCATAGTCAACCTTCTCCTTTTGTTGAGAGTGATTCAATTAGAGGTACAAAAATGGCAGATCATGAGGACCATGCTGAGGGGACTGGCAAGAATCAGGTAAATGAGGAACAATCCACCTTTGGGTTTCCAATCATGAATTCAGAGATGACTGCACAAATGAAGAACATTTTTCCATCATCCCTTCCTCATTTCCATGGTAAGGTGCATGAGGATCCATATTCTTTCTTGTTTGAATTTGATATACTATGTAGGAGCTATGATTACTCTACAGATGCTTAGAAATTAAAACTATTCCTTGCGACTCTCAAGGACTCAGCATTACGCTGGTTCATGGGACTAGGAAGAAATACTGTAATTTCTTAGGACCAAATGAAGAGAGTTTTTTGGACCAAATATTAGGAATATTGTAAAACTAGAGAAATGCAGGACGAGATCTTCACTATTGTGCAAGGTGATGATGAGACCTTCAAATATTATTTAGAGAGATTTTTATATATCCTCCAAAGGTGAAAACATAAATTTGGCATAAGTACTATTAGAACCTTGTTCTTACACGGTCTTACTGAAGATTCTAGACATAATTTGAATTTGTTAGGAAAAGGAGATATTGCTCAAAATGTTTTTGATCAAATTTGTGACTTGTGTAGGAAGTTCTCATGGAATCAATCTAGATCCGGTAGAGGAAGTCGAAGTAGAAATAATAAACTTGGATCTACAGATTCTATGATCATTGGTTTGGAAAATAAAATGGACAACATGAATATTGAAATTATGAATACTGTTAGCAAACAAATAGACTCTTTGAAATTTCAACAGAAATTGGTAGAAGAACAAGAGTCTTTGTCTATTTATTGTCCAAAATATAGGAAAAACCATATTTTTAAGAGTGTCCTTCTGATTTTAAGAGTGCTAATAAATGTGTAATTTGTACAGGAAAACATGCCACCGAGGAATGCCCCTTTATACCAAGATTGAAAGAAGCATTTGAAGTAGAGCATTCCGAACTTGAGCGATTGCATGTTATGGGAGCGCGTAAAAATTTCCCTCAAGTAGGTATGGGTATGGTTCCCGAACCTTCACCACATTTTTATGGTTATAATGCACCACCATATTCCAATCATAGCATTAATAACAGTAAACCTTGATAGCATGGGAACAATTTTCTTTATGGACAACCTACTCAATCCTGGCAACAAGGATGGAAAGGGTCAAACCATTCACATTATTCCTATCCTGCACCGATGCCATCATATCCTCCTACACGTGCACCCTACCCCATGTCACAACCATCCTTTCCTACCTTACCTCAACAAAGTCAACCGATGCCTCCATTACCTTTACCACCACCTTTTCAACCACCCCAACTGCCTGCCTAACTAGTACCAAATCCTAATAATAAAGCAGTACAATTGGTTCACTTTATTGGACCATTCCCTTATCCTACTTATCAAACCTTGCCAGTTGGGATTCATGAGCTTCAATTGAGATCGGTAAGGGTAGTAGAACCAAAAAAACAAAAACAAACCGTGGTGATTATCGAGGAGAAAAAAGAGGAATAAAGTCCTTATAATTCAAAATAAGATGTCACCATTCATCCCATTCCTGCACGATCAGAGTTACCATCTTCTTCAAACCGACATCCCTATCCAGAGAGGCTAGTTATGGAGAAGTATGACCTCGATTCTAGTCTGGCTTCCGAGCTTTGGAATCTTTTCATGAAGGTCCCTTTGCTTTAGGCTATTAAAGAAATCCATATTTGTACAAAAATATTTATGGAACTCTATCTTAAGAAGCCAGGAATGAAGAGGGTAGAACCCTAGACCATTCAGTTTGTTGGTAGAGCAGCTGAGTTAATGATAGGATGTGAAAAAATGGAGAAATATACCTAGGGGCGGCCATCAATGTTATGACCAGGCAAAACATGGATCAACTTGGGTTGGTCCATATTCGTCCTACCCCTACTGTGCTTCAACTTGCAGACATATCTAAAATCAAGCTAGAAGGTGTGTTCGACGATGTGGTTGTTTCAATTGATTCTTGGGAATACCCCGCGGATTTTATTGTGCTTCAGCCAAAAAATCTTATTGGTGGACATCCCTTGATTTTGGGGTGAACATGACTTGCCACAGTTGATGCTTATATTGGATGTCATGCTAGTGATATGTATATTTCCCATGGAGACGCTAGGAAGAAAGTCACATTTTATCTACTTGCTAGATCCATTCAGGAGCTCTGAGATACGTCATGGCTAGATTATGTCAATAGTGATGAGGAGAATTGACTGTTTCTTTGATTTGTCATCATAGCGGGTCTACCTAGGAGGGTGAGTTATGAGACTTATTGAAAAATCTAGATACAATGCAAAATTTTGACATGATTCGTCAAATATTTAGTCTAGATTTTCAAGAAAGTTACAGTTCTCAACCTCCCTCATCACAGACTATAGTAGCATCTCCCTGTACTCTTGAGCCCGAGACCACTCTTGTTGAGATTAGTCTAGGAAAATCTTTACACATCAACTCAAACCTAGATTCATCCCAACAAGAGCAACTTGTTAGTTTGTTGCGAGACCATCTTGATGCCTTTGCATGGAGTTACGAGGACATGAAATACATACCTTTTGAAAATTGTACTCACCATATTAATATTTAGGAGGGAGACTGACTTGTTCGACAACCCCAAAGGTGCATGAACTTTGCACTAAGAGAAGTTGTGAAAGAAGAATTAGAAAAACTCTTAGACGCTAATTTCATTTATCCTATATCTGATAGCCAATGGGTCTCTCCATTGGTGATAGTCCTGAAAAAAGATGGGAGATGGCACATTTGTATTGATTACAAAGAATTGAATAAATCCACTCTCAAAGACTGTTTTCTCCTTCCTTTCATCGATCAGGTGCTAGATACCCTTGCCAATAAAAGGTACTTTTCATTTTTAGATTGCTTTAGTGGATATAACCAAATCCAATCGCACCCGAGGATCAAGATAATACCACCTTCACATGCCCACGTGGGACATTCGCTTAAAGAGTGCTTCCCTTTGGGATATGTAATGCTCCAACTACCTTTCAAAGGGTAATGCTGGCTATTTTTCTTATCTCGATTGTGTAGAAATCTATATAGATGATTTTTCTGTATTTGGTAACTCATTCCAAGAAGCCCTCAAAAACTTAGAAAAAGTGCTTTTTCTTTGCCAAGAAGCCCACCTTGATTTTAGTGATAAAAAATGTAGATTGATGTACAAAGTAAGAGTAATTCTTGGTCATTTGATTTATGACAAGGGTATCCAGGTAGATCCAGCTAAAATAAAAGTTATTATGCATCTTCCTGCACCCAAAACACAAAGGGAAGTGAGAGGATTCTTGGACATGCAGGCTATTACCAGAGATTCATTGAGAACTTTTCTAGGATTGCTACCCCTCTTTTCCAATTATTAGCTAAGGATAGTGAGTTCTCTTGGTCCACAACTTGCCAATAGTCTTTTGAGACATTAAAGGAAAAATTAGTATAGGCACCAGTTTTGAGAGGGCCTAACTAGTCCCTTCCATTTCATATTTCCTTTGATGCCTCAGATACTACTATTGGCACAAATTTAGGACAATAACTGAGGATGAGTTTGTTGGGTCGTAGAAAACATATGTTTTTCCTCCCTATTTACTTACTTAATCATATGGTTTTCATGAATATTCCTCTTGTCTTGAGAACATTCTCGAAGAAAGACTGTGCAAAGTAAATAAAAAACAGTATGAACAAATTACATGCTTTTACTATTAAAAGCCTAAGTTTTTTCTTTTTTATGCACATGACGACTGGATTGGACAATCGTTGTTCCCTTTGGATAGAACAACCATGTCAAGAAAGGAAGATCATGTTGTTATAGTTGTGTGGATCACGATAAAGACATGAGGCAAAATGCAGAGTTGATGTGGAAATCCAATCGTTTAGCCGAGAAATCCTGAGGATATTATGATCCTCACGATAAGATTTGATTTTTCTAGCATTTCATAGAATATATAATGCTAGTAAATAAAAAATAAAGTAACTTTGTAATTTGTAAAATTCCAGTAAGACTGCGAATGCGAATTTAACTTTAAAGAGTTGAATTGATTTTGTAATTCTTTTGACAGTTAATGAAAAACTTGAAGTTTTCCATTAAACCCGTGTATTGAGTTTCGATAGCAGTTTTCTTCTAGAGGCTTTGTGCCCAGTCACTAGAAGATCCACTGCTCCTTTGTATTATGTTACTTGTGTTTTACTGCCAATATTCACATTGTTGTTCCTTCTATAGGTTGAGTTAGAATAAATCTTATATCTCGGTTAATATTGTTTTTATAATTTACAGAAAGTAAGTTTTGTATATGAATGTTGTTTCCTTTTAGTATATGATTTTCTCAATTACTGCTAGCTTTGAATGATTCCTTATGATTAGGACGATTTGGGAGATTTCCTTTAATACGTGTGGATTTGATTATTCAGGTTGATTTCATTTAGCATTAGAATATTGCATTAAGATCTTTGTTTGAAAGTAGCTTGTAGTAGATTTATCTTTCCAATTCTGAATCATAGAATAATTCTTGTTTTGCATATTTAAGAGTTAATGAGTTGTTAAGCAATTGTTTATTTCCGCAACTATTATTTAATATTAATTACTTGCGTTCCAATCTCTAATTGTTATTGCACAGACAGTACTTGCAACCTTGAAATAGAAAGACGAATCCCAGGTTGACATATTAATGTAGGATTAAGATTGATTTATAAATTCATCTTAGTGCACCAACATTTTGGCGCCGTTGCCGGGGAGGTTGTCAGGATAATAGTTAATTTGTATCTCTGAAGAGAATTGGGTATTGAAAATGGGAGGTAAGAACCTGCGTACACAATAAGCAAACATATTGTTCCTAGTGCTCACTCTCAGTAGATATGCAGAGGTTGTGTAGGTATGAATGACTAGGAGAAGAAAGACACCAATAGATTAGAAATCAATACCAAAAACCACCAACTCCCAGGGATCGGCGACCCTTGAGAGACCAACATTTATAAAGGAAATCATTTGAAAAGTTGAACCTCAGACGTCAGTATGACCCCTCACATTATCTGGAAAGGGTTCTACTTTGGTCCCTCAAGCTAAACAATCACCAACTGCAACTTATGCTAAGATCCATAGAAAAACTAAAGGATCTGAGCAAAGTTCCCAAAATAAAAATAATCTATACTCTAGTCCTTCACAAGAGGGAAAATCCTGCAATTTAAAAGAAGGAGAGGGAGAAACTAGTGGAGCTGCTAAAGCAGACCCAAAACCATATGAATTGGGATCTCCTGTGATCATGGCTAAAAGAGAAGTACATAACATCCCAGATTTGAGTAGTGCAGTAAAGCCCCTTCAAGTTTTGAATACTCCGTCCACCCAGATAACACCTATTGACCAAGAAATCCCTAAATATTATTGGCACATCTTTGACCAAATGGCGAATCAACCACCTCAAGGTCAGACCTCGACGTTGGAATACCCTATCATTGACCCAATATCCAATGCCTCGATGAAAGCTATTGATTTACAAAATATCCCAACCTTTCATGGGATTACCTCAAGGCTTAGAGGATCTGAATGCTTTTCTATTTGAGTTTGATGTCTTGCATAGAGGATATGATTACACCACCAATCCTCAGAAATTGAAGCTCTTCCCCTCCACCTTAAAGGGAGAATATTTGCGATGGTTTATTTGGGTGGAAGTACCATTAACTCTTGGGATGACATGAAAAATGATTTTCTCACCAAATACCAAGGCTACTGTAGGACTAGGGATCTAAAAGATTAAATATTTAAAATGATTGTGAAGGATAATGAAAATTTAGAAGAATATGTCAAACTATTTCAGTATAATTTGCAGAGATTCCCCCACACCACATTACCAAAAGCAACCTTGAAAGGAATTTTAATAAAGGGAATGCGAGAAGAATGGGTAGAAACTTTAAATCTAATGGGGAAAGTTGACATTTATCAAGAAGAATATGATGAAATTATCCAATTATGTATCAGGTGTTCGTGGGGCAGTACACGCATTAGGCTAGGAGGCCGAGACAACCTCTTGGAAGATTTCAAGACAGATATCTTGGGCATGCTGAATACACAGTTAGATGTCTTACATGCCAAACAAAGACAAGTTGAGGTAGAAAAAACGCTAGCCATATTCTGTCCACGCTGCCGAAAGAAGCACAGTCAAAGAGAATGTCCTTTAGACATGATTCAGATGTGCTCTATATGCAACAAGGACCATGTAGACTAAAAGCAACGTTCAATGAAGCTGAAGAAGGAATAGAGTTGGCATATTTAATGGCTCAATGTCGACAATGGCAAGCACGACCGTCAGGCATGCAACAAAGGCCCTTCTTTCTTCTTTCCTATCCAATATAATCAACACCAAAATTCTAGAATGACATGGCATGGTCAACCATCCTTCTCTTCCTGGAAATCCCAATAGTATTCCATGCCACCCTGGCCAAACTAACCCTTCCGAGGAGCTGGTTGGCCAAATTCACAATTCTCTTCCCCCTTCTCACAAAATTCAGCTAGTAATCCTTACCCTTCATAGTGGGATGCTTCTACCTCACAGAACCCAAATTGGTCTCAAAACTAGAAGCGTCTTATGGGGATGAAAAATCTACCCATGGGAATAGGTTCTCAACCTCAAACCACATTGCCAGGTCCATTTCAGAACCCTCAACCTTCAGTACCCCCCCAATTGCCAGCTCAACCAAATTCGAATCCTAATAATAGACCGGTAAAATATGTACATATCTTTAAGAATTTGGATAGTGACACAGAACCAATAGTATGTAATGAGCTTCGACTAATTTTAGGGAACATTATTTCCATATAATAAAATAAATATTTTGAAAACGAAAAACAACCTACAATAAATCCTTCGACTGTGATTGCCATGGAAATAAAACAGGGAGAAGACACAGTTGAGTAGCAGAATTCCGATAAAATTATAATTTCTTCTCCCCCATTCCTTGAGAGACTAGCAATAGCTAAACCTACTGTCTATCCTAATTTTGATATCTTAGGGGAATTGAAAATTTTGTGTATAAAGATTCCGCTCCTCCAAGCCATACAAGACATCCTGATTTATGCAAAAACAATTAAGGAATTATGTGGGAAGAAGCTTGGGAGGAAATTGAAAAATCCACCAACAGTACATGTGGTAGGAACTTTATCTGATCTGCTTCTGGGTAAACAAGCACCGATTAAATATGAAGACCTAGGAAATCCTGTAGTAATAGTTCAGATACAAGGTTGCGCCTTTCCAAACACACTAGTAGATCTTGAAGCAACCATTAATATTCTGACTACTGAAACCTGTAGGGTTCTGGGCATTACAACTTTGGAACCCACCTCAACCTTATTAGAGCTTGTCGACAAATCAGTAGTTAGACCTGAAGGAACCTTATAGGATGTGATTGTTTCTGTCGATTCCTGGGAATATCCTGTGGAATTTCTAGTCATCAACCCAAGAAGTAGGCTAGATGGACATCCTTTGATATTGGGTCGACCTTGGTTAGGAACAACATATGCTTATAGTGGATGTCGTGCAGGCAACATGACTATTACTCAAGGAAATGTTGTGAAGAATATTGTTTTGTATCCCCGATCTAAACTAAGTCTACCTATGGTAAATACTCAGTTACACCCACCTACATACCTGGAAGAAAACATGCACTCTCCTCTCACACTGGAAGAAGCTCTTGAATTTAAGAATTAGATGGAAGGCGATGTGATTAAAAATTTCATTAATAGACAAGTTTCCATGAATAATCCGACATGCCAAGTGTTAAAGGCCATCCTCGATAATGAAGCATAGGGAGATCCCTCGAGGGACACAAACGATCAGCATATACCCATGAATTTTGTTTATAACAACATGCCAATTGAGATCAAACTAGGTAAAACACTTAACACTAACAGTAACTTGGACAGTCATCAATAAAAAATGCTTATTCAGGTACTTCAGAAATGTAAAAAATCTTTTGACCGGGAATACTCAGACATGAAAGTTATAGATCGCTACTTGTGTAACCATCATATCTACATTGAGAAGGATGCTCAAACCATTCGACAACATCATATAAGGTTGAACCCTCACCTCATAGAAATTGTGAAAGAGGAACTGCGAAACTTGTTGGATGTAAATTCTATTTATCCTATCTCAAATAATTAGTGGGCTTCCCCATTGGTAGTCATTCCCAAGAAAAATGGGAAATGGCGAATCTGTGTGGACTACAAAGAATTGAACAAATCCACCCAGAAGGATCATTTCCCTCTTCCTTTTATTGATCAAGTTCTCGACACCTTAGCAGGGAAACAATTTTTTTCCTTCCTCAATGGCTTCAGCGGCTATAATCAGATCCAGATCGCCCCTGAAGACCAGGATAAAACCACGTTTACCTTCCCTTGGGATACATTTTCATACAGAGTTTTACCCTTTGGTTTATGCAATGCCCCAACTATGTTTAAGAGAGAAATATTGAGCATTTCTTCTGATATGATTAGCGAAGGATTTGATATTTATATGGACAATTTTACCCCCTATGGAAGTGACTTCGAGCAAGGCTTATGAAATATAGAAAAGGTACTTGAAAGATGTATTGCCACCAGTTTATGCTTAAGCAATGTAAAATGTCACATGATGATGGCTGAAGGTGTGGTTTTGGGACACTACATCTCTGCGGCAGGAATATAGGTAGATCCAGTGAAAATAGAGGTAATTCTTGCACTACCGACACCTTGCACACTGACCGAGGTATGCAGTTTCATTGGATATGCAGGGTACTATCGCAAATTTATTGAGAAATTTTTAAAAAATTTTGCACCTTTGTATGTCTTAACTAGTAATTTTGAATTTAATTGGTCTAACAAATGTGATAATTCCTTTCTAGATCTGAAGAAGTTGATTTCAACCATGCCAGTATTACGAGGATTGAATTGGGAGTTACCTTTCCATATATCTACAGACGTATCAGAGACAACCATAGGTGTTGTACTTGAACAAGAAGAGGACACAAAGCGCTACGCTATCTTACCCTTGCTGAGTTAAATTACACAGTAACAGAAAAATAATTTTTAGTTGTTATACATGCTATCAATAAGTTTAGACATTATATAACAGGCTATCCAGTCTTCTTGTATACTTACCACTCTGCTATCAGTTACTTGGCCAACAAACCAATCACTAATGGTAAAATAACTTGATGGTTATTGTTACTGTAGGAGTTCAATATAACCATAAAATATCACCAAGAAAAGAAAATCTTGTTGCATACTTCCTATCTCAGGTATTGAAGACGAATGATTTTCTATCGATATATGATCAGTTTCCAAACGAGCACCTTTTTGTTGTAACGATCAAAGAACGTTGGTATGCAGATGTAGTGAATTATCTAGCAGTCGGAAAGTTATCATCCAACGCAATGCCCAATTTTCATGGATTGGCAGGTATCTTTTCCACACTGGATCCGATTTACAGATTCCAAGGTGTATTAGAGAAGATGAGGTCTATGACATCCTGAAATCCTATCACGACGAACCTTGTGGCAGACATTTCACAGATCGCAAATCTGGGCATAAAATCATTCGGATGGGCTATTACTGGTCCACCATATTCAAAGATGCCAAGAAATATGTTCAAGCTTGTGACAACTACCAGAGGATGTGCCATCTTGGCTAGGCAGATGAAATTCCATTGTAGCCACAGTTGGTGGTGGAACCCTTTGAAATATGGGTGCTTGACTTTGTTGGGCCCTTTAATCCGTAATCAAATCAAAAGGTCTATATACTAGTTGCTACGAAATATGTGACTAAATGGGTAGAAATAGTAGTGTTTCCATGGGTCACAGAAGAAACGACGATTAATTTCCTTTTTGAACTGTTCGTACGATATGTCTCACCAAGGGAGGTAATAACCAACGGGGATCGCAGTTTACAGGACATAAAATTTTGGCCACCCTGCAAAATCATCATGTGAAACATCGAGTTACCTTTTGGTATCACCCAAAATAAAATGGGGAGGTAGAGAGCATCAACAAAGTCCTAGAATCAATCTTGATTAAGATAGACTCGACAAATCGACATAACTGGGATGCTAAACTTCTGGAAGCCTTATGGGCCTATCTCACAACATGGCACAATACTACTGGATATTCCCCTTAACAACTTGTTTATGGAAAAGAAACAATTTTCCCAATAGAGTTTGAGATAAAGACTCTTAGGAAATCCCGGGAGGTTGGACCGGATCTTACAGAAGCCCAAACACAACAAATTTGATAATTAAATGAGCTAGATGAAGCACACTTACTTTCCCTGCAACATAGAACAATTATTCAGTAGCAAAGGGCCAAGCGATATCATAGGCATATTAAAAATAAATCATTTCAAAAAGGTTATTGGGCGCTCCTTTATGATTCCAGATTTCATGAATTCCCAGGGAAGCTACAGATAAGGTGGCTCAGCCCTTATGAGATTCAAGAAGTGCATAATAATGGCACCATAACTTTAATCACCATTGACAGGTCTGGTGCTCCCTTTCTAGTGAATGGACATCGGTTGTGACTTTATCACCAGCCACTCACAAAGGAATATTTCTATTAGTAAGTAAGTAATGATCCTACTCTCCAAATCATAGCTGCAGGGGATGGTAACCTGACAACTTCGTTTCCATAAAATATTTGTTTTCTTTTCATATTGTAAATAATGTACATATTTTATTTGAAAATGGTTGGGAATTTTTTTTCTTATTTTCTTATTTAGTACGCTGGAATTTTGATACAAACATTGTTTATAATCAATCGTTTTTCCCTTAAAACATATTTTTTGTTCCTTCGTCACAAATTTTGTTCCCTTTGCGAAGAAACAAATATTTTTCCCTTCTCAAAGAAACAGTTGTTGTTCCCTTATCAAAGAAACAATTGATGTTCCCTTCTCTAATGTAGAATTGTTGTTCCCTTCCCAAAGAAACAATTGTTGTTCCCTTTTTGAATATACGGTTGTTGTTCCCTTCCCGAAGAAACAATTGTTGTTCTCTTCTAAAAGAAACAATTGTTGTTACCTTATTAAAGAAACAGTTGTTGTTCCCTTCTCAAAGAAACAATTGTTGTTCCCTTCACGAAGAAACAATTGTTGTTCCCTTTTCCAAAGAGCAGCTATTGCCTTCTTTACAAATGAAACATTTGATGTCCCCTTTGACGAAAAGAACAATTGTTGACCCATCACCATGAATGATTGTTGTTCTCATTACTATAATTCCATGTCGGGTATTTCTTTTGGTTATGAGTTTGATCTAAATCCTTAAAAGCGATAATATTTAGATCATCATGATTCTTATCCATTTTGGTGAATATTTAAAAAAAAAATCTGACATGTTGTATCTATGAATGTCCTTGCTTCTGTCTATTTTTCGAATACATTATAAATAGTTCATGATTTATCCCCACCATACTAGTTTTTATTTTACTACACATTAAAATGGTGGTTTCCTCAATAAATATGATGATGAATCTAAGGCATATTTATTCTTGCAATTTTTTTTACTTCTTACACCATCCCCGACTCTTAAGGAGTTGATGACGTCTCTCCCAATCTAAATTACTTAATAGCATATTTCACTACACTCATACGTCTTGCATTTTTTAATAGCACTGTAACATGTAGATTAATTTCCTTTTTGATATCTCCACCTTTTAGGAAAATATGGTTTAGTGGCTCCAACCCCTACAGATCATTAGGACAAACTAAGAATAGCATAGAAGTTGTACAAGCCAACTTATTTTTCAAACAACTAATCCAACATCAGTGCCTAAAATTTTTCATGAAGATATCATATTGAGAATGTTTGAAAAATGGTAGGAAATCTTCTGTGAGGGTGATGCAGAAAGAGTGATAAGGTTTCACTATTTTGATTATTTTTTGTTAAATTAGAAAAACCAATATTAATGGAGATATTGTTATTTTTTACTAAATTTTATGAAGTGACTAAATGTAGCTTTAACCATTCTCCTTAAGATGTTCTTACAATATAATTTCCTAAGTCTATTTAATATCTTCATTATCATAAAAACCAACCTATATCCATCTTAACTCCACATTTACCACTCTTAGAGGGATGAAATCTATTTATCCCTGTAACCACTTGGTAGACCCAGAACTAAGATGGATCTAAGATGATAGAATTTCCCCTTTAAATAGTCTATGCTCACATGAATACCATGGTATTACCATGGGTGAATGCCATGGGTTATCATAAACCTGGAGCTTAAAAATTACTATTAGTAATTTATAAAAATTATTAAAATTAATAATTGATTTTTATTTTAACGAAGTTAAATTTTTTAACATACATTCAATTACAACATCCATTTTTACTTTTGATCCACCAAGCGCCAAGAGGGATCAAATATTTTTCCCTCTCGGGGCTTAGTAAATCCAGAGTAAAGATGGATTTATGCTAGTTTAATTCCCCCTTTAAATAGGCTACATTCCAGGTGAATACCACGGGTCAATACCATGTGCCATTTTTCTTTTTATTAATACTAATATTAGGGTTAATAATGTTTTTTTGCATGGTATTAATAATAATCTAGCCCATGGTATTTGGCCCATAGTATTTTGCACATAGGTTTCACCTAAATATAAGACATTTTTTGAGTGTCCTTAAATATAAGGTGACTTATGGAGAAAATATGAAAAAATATTTTATTTATTTACCATACCTCTAGTTTATTTATATTTTTATTAATTTACCATACCTCTTTTACAAATATGGTATTTGGCCCATAGGATTCGCTTAAATAAAACTTCTTTTTTGAGACTTCATAAATAGCAAGAGGGTTATGGACTAAATATAAAAAGAGATTTTATTTATTTACCATACCTCTAGTTTATTTATATTTTTATTTATTTACCATACCTTTTGAGTAAGTATAAAAAGAGGTTTTATTTATTTACCATACCTCCACTTAATTTAAATTTTTATTTGTTTGCACCCTTGCATGTATATAAGGTTACTTATGGAGTAAATATAAAAAAATGTTTTATTTATTTACCATACCTCTTATTTATTTATATTTTTATTAATTTACCATACCTCTTTTATAAATATGGTATTTGGCCCATAGGATTCACTTAAATAAAACCTATTCTTGAAAATTAGGGTGAATGAAAGGTTGTAACTCCTAATTTCAAGGGCTAAATTTACCTTTTTTACCCTCTCCCTTAAAATAAGGTGGGCTAACCTCCATACCTAATTTTTTTATAAAATAAATTTGAGGCAATTTGTAAAAATGTACTATGATACAAAATATTCGCCCACTAAAAATTTAAAACCCCTTAATTTCGCCTAAGGGAAAAAATTCGCCCCTAAAATTTTCCATGTTCTTAATTGCTCCCTGCTTTTTAGTTTATCATTGTTACCCTTTAACAAGAAATTCTTAATTGTTTTTTGTTAATGATCATTCACTTTCCCTCATCTTGAAATTTGTTGAAGGATTCTTAATTCCCCTTCCTCCTTTTCAAGATCATTTCACCCTTTTAATCCATCATTTGTCTCCTATTTAGCTATCTTGTCCTGTGAAGCCCTCCTTTGTTGAATCAACCTGATCCAGTTAAGCCATCTTCAATTGACTCCATAGCCCAATGGCCTGAAATACTCTGTTCTATCTATCTGCTCTTGAATTCTGCCACCAAAGAAAATCAAAACCTCCTAAGCTAGCCTAATATCTCATAAAACAAAGCTAAATCTTAAAGAGAGAGCCCACTCTGAGTACAGATTGGCTAGATTCTGTACTTAAAAGTTGGTTTGTGGTTACCTAAGACCCCTTTCCTTCTTCTGACAACTTCAAGGAAAATCTAAGTGATAACATAGTGGCGACTCCGCTAGGGAAGACAATTCCTCAGTCAAAATAAATCTTTAAGAAAGTTTAAACCCTAAATCTAAAGCATCTTAAAGAAATCATAGAAGTTGTTTGTTTGATATCAGTTAAGAAAATAAAAAACAAAACCCAAAAACCTGGCTTCAGAAAGGACTCGTTACATTAGAGCTAATCCTAATCCCAACCCCCTACAAGTGTTTAAGAACCCCAATCTGATCCCCAGAATTCTTAGGAGACAAGAAAGTTCTATTAGTCCTCGACCCACCTTTAGATCTTCATCCTATCTTATTAGGTGGATTTACCTTGAAGACCAACCCTTTGACAAGTACTTTGAAACCTCTTTGTTTAGGACTTCATCCGATTCTGAATTAATTTACCTAGTCCAAGACCTAGAGTTCATCCAAGAATTAGAGTTTCAAGTAGCTAATTTGTCAATTGATAGGTATTTGCAGAACTCACCACAATTTGATCTTACCACTGAAGGAATCCCTAATCTCTCTGTAATCACTAATGTTTCTGGAAGCTCATCATCATTTCCTCATACATCTCAACCTCAAACCACTCCACATCAGACCATCCCCTCTAGCTCTCCATCCACAACTCAAACATCTAATGTTATTCCAACCCGAGCTTTTGTTTCACCATTACCTACAGCAATGGCAAACAGATATGCCCCCCTAGTACTACCAGCAAACTTAGGTGCCATGGCCCAAGATTACCAAAGTAAGATCACTACTTTTGATGGCACTGGTACCTATACAGTCCAGCAACACACCAAAAAGATGATTGATTATTTTGAAATTTATGAAATAGATATTGATGATGTACAAATGAGAATATTTGTTTAGAGTTTATCTGGGGAAGTTAGAACCTGATTCAGAGGTTTAGCAACAGATAGTATAGACATCCTAGCAACTCTCTATAGACAATTCCTGAACCGATGGGAGAAAAAGAAAGACCCTTTTCAGATTCTATCTCAATATAAAAACCTAAAGAGAGGAACACAAGAAACTGTGGAGGATTATTGCACTAGATTCAACAATGTGCATAATTCCATCCCTCAAAATCTTAGACCCCCACCAGGTTAAGCCTTAATCAAATTCCCAGATGGATTTGATTCTGACATTGCTTTCCAGTTGAGAGAACGAGCTCCCCCTACTTTGGAAGATATGCAAAGCATAGCAGTCAGTGTTGAAGCCAACCTGATATCTAAAAGAGCCAAGGCTAGGAGTGAAAGGAGGATACCATTAAAGGAATAAGCCTCACCCTTTGAACAGAAGCTAGATGCCATAATTAAAGGGATGGATAGACTAGGAGACAGAGTGGGGATAATTGAAAGGAAAGCTCCTTGGGATGGTCAGCAAACCAACACAGGGAGAAATCCTAATTTTAGAAAAAATCAAAACCCGAACACTAGGAAGAATTGTCTTGACCAAAGCATTAGACCCTGTTTCCAAGAGAAGTATGCAGAATCTTCCAACTCTGAAGAACCAGAAGAAGATACTCAAATTAATCTGATGGGGCTTGGTAATGAAGGAGAAGCTTTCTTGACCCAAGAGGATCAAGAGGCCCACATACTTAAACAGTTCCAAACTCAATCAGGGGAATCATTCAACTTTAGGGAAGGATATGTCACTGCCATCCTTGAGGTGCATAAGCAATACAACCTAAGAAGTAGGATAATTGATGTCCCTGAAGAAAATAAGCAAAAGGTTCCAAATCAGCCCAAAAAAGGTAAGACAGTAACCACACATGTACATATTATTTCTAGATCAAACACTAACCCTTCTAACCCCATAATTGAATATGTCTCTGATAATCAACCGAACAATAAACAACCCTCCACTTCCCTTCCTTCCAAGGGAACTATGGAAGAACTTCCAGAAGTTGATTTAGGAGAGTCATCTAATCATGATCCCACTCCTGAAAAGGAGAAAAACATAAAAAAAACAGAAAATAGAGATAATACTGTTGTTCAAAATACAAAAGCTCAAACAAAAAAACCCCTTAATCTGGAAACTGAAGTAAGTAAGCTGAAAAATGGTGTCCCATTATCTGAATTAGCTAAACATGATGCCTACCGAACTCAAATCAATAGATCACTGAAAATTACTGGAACTGAAGACTCAGTTAATCTTTTTGATGACCAGCCCAAATTAATCTTTGGCCCAGAAGTGAATGGAAAACCATTGGAAGGAGGAATTCCTCCCTTCTATGTGAGCTTAAACATACATGATAAGATTCTTCACAATGCCATGTTTGACTTTGGGGCATCTCATAATCTCATGCCCAAGTCTGTAATGGAAAAGCTAGACCTAGACATCACTAGACCATACAAAGATTTTTTTTCTTTTGATTCTAGTCAGGTGAGATGTTTAGGATTGATAAAAGACTTGTGTGTCTCATTGGTTCAATACCCTGCAAAAACAATTTTAATGGATATAGTGGTAGCAGATATACCACCCAAATATGGCATGTTATTATCCAGATCCTGGGGTGCTAAACTTCAGGGATCTCTTCAATTGGATATGTCATATGCTACTATATCGGTTTTTGGACAACCAAAGAAACTATACAGAGAAACATTGATGAAATATGTAGTAAGTAGTCAGGAAAGACCCCAAAATTTCCCCATCTACTCAGTACACTATGATATGGACTCGTTCATTCTTTACAATGTAGAAACCAATCCTTCCAATACTTTAGAAGTTTTAGCAGTAGAACCAAAAGAAATTAGAAAAGAAAAATCAAGTCATCATATCCAGGAAATATCAGATAACAAAGAAAAATTAGATGAGAACGAAAAACCAGATCCTACTGTTAAACAAATTCTTACTACCCCAGACACCAATTATGAGCATGAAATCCTTTGGCATTTAGAATTTGATGGTTCAGTCAATAAACTAGGGGTGGGAGAATGAGTTTGGGTGTACAATTTAGAAAATGATCATGTTGAAGGCCATGCCTACAGATTAAATTTTAAATGCACCAATAACATAGCAGAACATGAGGCTCTCTTGTTGGGTCTTAAACTTGTTAAAATATTAGGAGCAATCAGAGTGTTTGTCATAGGAGATTCAGAATTAATAATCAAATAGATTAAAGGAACTTACTCAACTAGGGATCCTAGACTAGGATATTATAGCGGAACAGTCATAGAAATTCTCAATACTTTTTTGGAAACACAGCGTGCAACTATTCCTAGAAAATGCAATATGCAAGCCCACAGCCTGGCTATGTTTGCCAGTGCCTGCAAATTACCTTTTGAACCTAATCATTAGTATACTACTGAGATTAGGTACAGACCATCCATCCCTGATAATCTGAAGAACTGACAGGTTTTTGATAGTGATGAGCAGATCAATAACTTTTTAACTTTAGATGAAGAGTTTTCTAACAGTAACATAGATGTTGATACAGTTATTAATTCTAATCAAATAGATGAGGTAGAAACAAACATTTTCGAAGAAAATTCAATAAATATGCTTCATCCCACAAAATTCACACAAAAAGAAGTTCAAGACCTGAAACAAATGGACCTAGATGAGATAATTGAAGAAGAAACAGAGGTTATCAACCTAAAGGACAATCATTTACCCAAAGGATTGACTCCTCTAGAAGATCTGTTTGATTCCAATGACATTCCCAAGAAACCTAAAATGGAACCATTAAAAGCAGATATTGAAGAATACAACTTAGGAACTCAGGACAATCCAAAAATGATAAAATTTTCAAAATATTTACCTCCTGACCAGAAGCCAAAGTATGTTGAACTTATGAGGGAATTCCAGGATGTCTTTGCCTGGAGTTACGAAGATTTGAAATCCTATGACACCTCTATTATTCATCACACTATACCTCTAAAAGAAAATCAAAAGCCCTTTAAGCATAAACTCAGAAGAATTAACCCTGTGCTATTACCATTGATTGAGAAAGAAATTAAACGTATGTATGAAGCAAGGATTATTGCCCCTATTAGTTTTTCAGAGTGGGTGTCTAACTTGGTGCCTACTAGGAAGAAAACTGGGGAAATAAGGTTATGTGTTGATCTGAGGAATGTGAATAAGGTCTCTCTTAAAGATAAATATTCTTTACCCAAAATGGATCATATTCTGCAAAGGGTAGTGGGTTCTTCTAGAATTTCACTTTTAGATGGGTTTTAAGGATATAACCAAATCTTGGTTCATCCTGATGACCAAGAGAAAATTGCTTTTACAACACCATGGGGCAGTTTTTTGTACATTAAAATGCCATTTGTACTAAAAAACGTAGGAGAAACCTTCCAAAGGGAAACGGAAATT
The DNA here is from genome assembly GCA_031772625.1 of Pinus tabuliformis. Taxonomy (NCBI): domain Eukaryota; kingdom Viridiplantae; phylum Streptophyta; class Pinopsida; order Pinales; family Pinaceae; genus Pinus; species Pinus tabuliformis. Next base: position 92,433,096 of record CM062807.1, on the reverse strand, counting down.
TCTTTTTCCAAAGAAATTCATGATTTTCTTGTTGTATATCTAGATGATCTAACTATTTTTTCTAAATCACATCAACAACATTTGGACCATTTCAGGCAAGTCTTTTTAAAATGCAGAAAATATGGCATTTCGTTAAATCCAAAGAAGTCCTTTTTCTGTCTGGAGGAGGGTAAAATTTAAGGTCACGTCATTTCCAAATATGGCATTCGAATTGACCCTTCTAGGATCGAAGCTATTGTATAGATACCTCATCCAAGAAGTATTAAAGAACTTCAAGCTTTCCTAGGGAAGATAAATTTTTTAAGAAGATTCATTTCTAACTTAGCTGAACTCATTAGATTACTGCATAACATGCTAAAAAGGGATTCAAGTATCAAATGGATAGTTGAGGCCAAGCAATCATTTGAAGAAATCAAAATAGCATTAACCAGAACACTGGTCCTCACTAGCCCACAATTTGATAGAGACTTCATCATTTTTTCTTTCGCATCAGAACAAACCATAGCTGCAGTGTTATTACAAAAGGATGATCAAGGATGTGAAAAACCTATAGCCTTTTTTAGTAAAGCACTCAAAGATTCATCATTAAAGTACAAAATAATGGAGAAGCAAGCTTTTGCACTAGTAAAAGCCATTAAAGACTTCAAAGTCTACATATTATACTCTCATGTGATAGCTTATGTTCCTAATGCAGTTGTCAAATACATCCTAACTCAGGATGGAATTGATGCCAAAAGAGGTAAATGGATTGCTACCATCTTAGAGTATGATATGGAGATAAAACCTACCAAACTAATAAAAGGATAGGGATTGGCCAAACTCATGGTAGAAACTAATTGTCAAGCCCTTGACATAAATGAACTAGATAACGAGCAGGAGATGGCGACTCCACAAATCAGCCAGGCCCTTTTAGACTCACCTTGGTATGCTGATGTAATTTATGTTTTGCAAAACTTGCAGGCTCCTGCAGGGTTATCCAGAACCAAGAATAGGTTTTTAAAAATGAAAGCTTCAAAGTTTTTCATCTTAGATAATACTCTTTTTTGGAAAAATCATGAAGGAATTTTATTGAATTGTTTATTAAAAGATGAAGCTAACAAGGCTCTCCAAGAATTTCATGCAAGAGACTGTGGTGGACATCTCTATTTGAAGTCAACTATAGATAATATCCTAAGGGCTGGATTCTATTGGCCAAACTTGTTTGCAGATGTGAAAAGATTCGTAACTTCTTGCCATAAATGTCAAATTTTTGAAGGCAAAAGAAAGTTGTTACCTTTACCCCTAAAACCCATTTCCATCAAGAAACCTTTTCAATAATGGGGTCTTGACTTCATTGGAGAAATCCATCCACCCTCTTCAGGCCAACACAAATGGATACTCACTACCACTGACTATTTTACTAAATGGATAGAGGCCATCCCTTCTAGACAGGCCAATGACACAGTAATCATAGGTTTCCTAGAGACCAATATATTGTCCAGGTTTGGTTGCCCCACTAAAATAATTACTGATAATGCTGCAGCTTTCAAGTTAAAGAAAATGATTAGTTTTTGTAACAAGTTTCACATTACATTGGGCCATTCCACAGCCTACTACCCTTAAGGGAATGGACTGGCTGAATCTTCCAACAAGAGTCTCATTAATATCATCAAAAAATAGTTGGAAGAAAACAAGAAAACTTGGAACAAAAAACTGATAAATGCTTTGTGGGTAGACAAGCCTACAACCAAAAAATCCATTGGAACCAGTCCTTATGAGTTAGCATATGGAATGGAAGTTGTTTTTCCTTCATCATTAGGGGTTCCTGTCATGAAAATACTCCAAGAAGCTCAAGTGGAACCTAATGATATTCAAAGAAGGATAAACCAGACTATCAATTTGCAGCAGACCAGGGAGGAGGTGTACCAAAGATCCCAAGTGTTGCAGGAGAAACTTAAGAAGATATTTGATAGAAGAACCAAGGCAGAAGATTTCTACCTTGGAGATAAAGTGTTAAGATGGGATTCCAGAAGAGAGGACAAGGGGAAACATGGGAAGTTTGACTTCCTATGGAAAGGACCATACATCATCTATGCTTTCAAAGGAAACAATGCATATTTTCTTAAAGAGTTAGATGGTACAGAAGTAGAAGAAGGACCAGTCAATGGTCGGATGTTAAAGCATTACTTTGATCCTACTTACTAATGTTACTATGTTATTCACAGTACATATTATATCCTTTGTAATGTCATAGTGTTGATTGGATAGTAAGATTTTGGAGTTGAAGCCCGAAGAGAAGGCCCTAAGCTTCATAAGTATCACTATCATACATACAATCAAGTAGCAAGCTATAGAATATTATAGAGCACAGTAAAAGCCATTAAGAGGCCATTGATCTATTGTTCTTGACTTTCCACCAGGGAAAGACATCCCCAAGTGGAGCCACTATATGCCCCTATACCAATAGGTGTCATATATCATGATTGACTTGGTTTAGCTTTGTAATATGTTCATACCTTTTCTTGTTGCAAAGGTTTTCCATATTTGTATAAAATCAAAAAAATTAAAAAAATGTAAAGAGGGTATACCCTAAAAGAAAAATCAAAGGGTGAAAAGAAATAAAAAGAGGTCAAAAAATGAAAGAAAATGTGTTGAAAATACTAAAAATACTAAGGGGGGGGGGGGGGGGGGGGGGTGAATCAGTATTTCTTATTTTTTTTTAATTGTTCTAGTGATTTCCAAAAGCATATATAGATATGTATATGTATTCACAGAACACAGAAATCAACAGCTGGAATTAATGCTTTTATTAAAAACTCAAGACAGTGTAATAAAATAAATACAATATAAGTATATATCTAATTGTGAATAGTTGCCAAGCTCCAACTTGGATTTCAGTGAGGCTCCAACCTCCAGAGCACCAACTCTGTTCTGCAGTGCTTCTGCACTTAGGAGAACCTACCCCTAATGACTTTAGTCCTATTCAGTTTTGAGGCTCCAACCTCTTGGGCTCCAACCCAACCTTGGTATAAATTGGTATGCTGCTGCACTCTATTCAGTTGAGGTTCTCTCACTCCTACTCTCCTGCCTCTGCTGCTTCTACAGCCTTCGCTGCTTCTGCTACCTCTTCTGCCTCTGCTGCTTCTGCTACCTCACACTCTAGTTCTTCACCATCACAAGAACAACTGCATAAAGACAATTCTCTATTATATAAGCCTGATATGCTGACTTTTTGCTTCCTCCTTGCTCGCTTGAGTTTCGGGATTCCCTCTTCCAGTCGCTTTAGCTTCCTCTGTCTATTCGAGTGTTCCAATACTCACAGGATGCGTTGAATCAATGGCAAGAACTGCCACGTCCTGATCGCAATCGCCATCGACATTATTTTAGCCTCCTGAACTATCGGGAGCATTCCGTAGTGTATTTCTACCTCTAAACACCGCGTAAGCCAAAAATTCATTTACACAGGAAACACAGGCAAAATGGCTAAAGGGTGGACTTCAATATTAATTCACCCGAGTCTATAGTGTATCGGGTCCGCCTTGTAATCGCAATCGGCAGTCGCAATCGCAATTGGCGAGATGAGGCTTCCGGGGGTCTTTTATATATCGACCCCATGACATCGCCGATGGCCGATGGGCCGATCCTCCTGCGGACGCGATATAATAATAAGCCCGTCTATAATGTTGCATCGGGTCCGGTCTTGCAATTCGCAATCGACGCTTGCCCTAGGTGGAGGTCTGATGCGATATTCGCTAATCGCTATCGGCGATCGCAAAGGGTCACTTAACACTTCATGACTTCCGCTCCTGAAGTGCCGATGCGATGATCGGCAATCACAAATCGGAGGTTTTAATGTGGCAGGGCCTTTACCACTCCTGATACATAATCCCAATGCGACGGACGCGATATTACAATAGGCGCGATATAAAAAGGACCATCGGGTCCGCAATTGTATTCGCAATCGGAGGGTTTCGGGGGTGACAACCCTTTTGAACTTTGAGATATATATATTGCTCCATTTGTTTTAACTTTGGTTATATGCTCCGTTGTTGTAAACGCCATATAACTAAGTCTTCGGCTGCCGATAGTGTTAATACATATATATAAAAGCCTTTCTGCCTCTATTTGTGTTAGATGCATATATATATGGTTTTTCATAATTGATCCGATGGCTCTTTGTGCCCCTATTCTTTGGCTCTGTTTGCTCCTCTCGTCTCCATCTTCTCCTCTGGTGGCTCTATTCCATCTGCTCCTCTAATATTGCCATATTCACATCAATGACAATTTGTGTCCAACAAAATGAACCCCAACAAAAAGAAAAGACCAGGAAAGTGTGCAAGTCTAAATGCCACTAATTTTTTACTTTTGTATAATAAACAGTTGTGTGCAGTTTGTCACCTATGCCACGAATAGTCAAATAATTTAAACTTGGCTAGTTCATATTGTCAATTTCATGTTGTAGCAATAGAGAATAAAGATCTGACCAAATAGTGTAATCTTGGCAGATAAGTAGATAGGTAGAGTGAAAAAAGGATCCCAACAGTTTAATATGATCCCTTGGATGTAATAAGTGTAGACTTAGATAGGCACCACCATGTAAAAGAAAAGAAAATTTGATAAGGGTTTGCCAGTTTAAGTGCACCCTAATAAAGAAGTAAAAATGCTAGGTTAAGTAGGTAGGGTAAGTAGATGATGGTTGCAAAATAATATATGGTGAATGATAAGTCTAAATCTGTAAATCTTTTACTTTCATCACAAGGCAAAGGCATGTATCACATGGAAGGCACATCAAGCAAGCAAAGTAAAAAATAATTAACTTCCCTAATCATTTCTCTCAAAATTTCACTAATTTCCCCTATGTGCAAAGGTATCTGTCAAGTTAGAGGGGCTCAGAGAATTTCTCTGAATTTTGGAGGGACCGGACCCTCGGCCCAATAATTTATAATGCCTAAGTACTTAATCCCATTCATCAATAATCACACCCCTTCATAAGTTATTCATTTCCCTAATAAATGGGAAAATAAAACACTTTCCATAAAAACCCTCATGTCCACTCAACTGTCAACCACCATCAAAATTGTAGTTTGACGCCACTCCAAGTCTGCCATTCACACCCAGTGAACCTCTACTCCATTGCCAGTCATTAAAAATAGATATTTACCAGTTTCCGTCCAGAAACCATATAAATAATTTCTTTCTCTGCAATTAATTGGAAAAAACCCAAATTTCACCAAAATTCAATTGATGCATTTACAATTCAAGTTTCCTAAGACCCTTTGTTTCACCAATTTGACATAAAAACCCTAGTTTCCTATCTGAATCCACAAGAACCAGAATGGAAACCCCCGTAGCCCTCAATGTAGCACCTATCACTACCCCACACTGTGATTTGGATTATCTGGCCTTAGCAGATAAAGATTTTCAAATAAAAGACTTGGATACTGATAAAGACCGCCTGAAAGTATTTTTCCAATGCCGAGACAATTACATGAACGGCTATGATGCGATAGGACTTTGGGAATCAAATCTCCCAATGTATTTTCTCCCCTATATGTGCATTTTCCTTGACATTATCCATCAGTGTCATGCCAACTATGATCCCAACCTCAAAGCAGTAATGTCCCCCAATCAAACTGTCCTCCTCACAATTAATGCAGACTCAATCAATGAGATGCTTAAGTTTCATCCCAGTCAAGCCCTCACCCCCATTTCCCTTTGAGATTTGCTAGAAAAATTAGCTAAGTTGACCCAGTCTAAACTCAGTCACCTTTGTCAGACATTTTTGGATAAGGAGCATCAACCCAAAAACCCCCCTCCTTATTTGTTAGTTTTCTTCACAGTGATAGGAAAAACTATAGTTGATATGATAGCTCCAGTCATGGGATTCAATACTAGTGAATATGTGGATGAATTGAGCCTAGTTTTGATGTCCATCTTTACCCTTACTCAGCCCCCTACTGTCAAGTACAATTATGCTTCATTCATTGCTGAGAAAATCCATGACCAGTTCATGAGGCTGGAAAATGAGAAAGTATTTAAGTACTCAACATTCATATATCACCTTATCCTTTACTATCAGTATGATAGATTCCCATTCTCTGTAAATAAACTTGATACAAAGGGTAATCCCAGATCAGTCATTTTTTGGACTTCTATCTTCCACCATTCATTTGCTTGTGCTTATTCATACAATTTAATTCATTGACCGGTTTTTCCACCCAGTGACCACCATGTTAACAGGAAATCCTCCTCCCAGGATTAGTGATGAAATCAAAAGAATCCTTCAGCTATCCAAATAGTACAAGATAGATGGCTGGCACATGTACCAAAATCACATGGAGATTAGGATATATGGTTGTGAGCTTACTCCATTCAAACTACCAAAATATGTTCCTATGAGGTTGTTTGCATTGGAGTATTATAGGAAAATGATAAACTTAGATCAGATTCACTTTACCAGGGCCAAGAAGAAAGCACAGTTGAGAATTAAGGATCACCTAGGCCCATTTGTCTGCAACAATAGAGAAGCAGGCAAAGCAGCAGAAGAAATCCTAGAACACATGAAATTAAATAAAAGTTTTGGTTGGAGATATGACCCACACAGTTTCATTTGTGATAGGAGAATGAAAAATAAGTTATCACCATATTTTCATCACAGAATCCTTGAAATAGAGCAATATGCTAATATGGATGAATGGAGGGAAGGAACTCTAGTTGAGATGGATAGTGATCAGGTCAATGTAGATAATGTGATGAAAGACCTAGAAAAGAGACTTGACCTGGACTCTTTTGAACAGGTACCAGTTGGGACTTCTCAGAAGCCAACACCAGGAACTAGTGCCTCTACAGCAGATACTTCTCAAAGGCACTCATAGGAAACTAGTGCACCCCTTGCAGAACCATCACAGGGAAAAGAACAAGGAACCAATACTCCAGCATCAGGGCAATCAGACATGTCAAAGCAGCCTGAAATCTCTGAAGAACAGGCTCAACCACATACCCATCCAGCCCACGTTAATATGGGAGATCCCCCAGTTTTGCAAACTCTTCCAAATGAGGAAAAGAGCTTAAAAAGAGACAGGGAAGTAGCTACCCCTGATAGTGGTCCTATAGACCAGCCTAGTGCTAAGAGGCACAGGCTAAATCCACACTCAGAAGAAGAATTTTTTGATGAGACAACAGGGAGATTTAGGAAAGAAGGTGGAGATAGTCTACATACATTCCCAGTAGGTGGGACACCTTCTAGTTCACAAAGGCAAGAACAGGAACGATAGCCGAGCGCTGAAGTTTCATCTTTCTAGTCTTCATCTGACAAGACCTTAGACATTAAAGAGAAATTCAAGGAAATAAAGGCCAAAAATGAACAGCTAAATGCCCAAGCTTACACTCAATATTTGAAGATGGCTCCTACCAATCAAATCAAGTTGATGTCAGCTTATGACATCAAAGAAGGTAGAATGAAGATGAGTTTTCTAAAGCCTACAATACAACAGCCTAAGTCACTTGCAGACTACCTCAAAACTGATTTTGAGGTCTTGGCCAAAGGTATTCACACCATAGATCACATATAATTGCATAGGAAAACAAGGGAAATGGTGTATTCCACATTGACAAGCAAGGCCATGATGGCACACAGATTGGAAAATTCATTTAACAACACTACTGCTCAATTACAGCTAGAAAGAGCCTCCTCACAGGAAAAGGACAATAGAATCAAATCACTGGAGGATTTTATTATTGGATTGGATCATAACCCAAAAGATGTAAAAGCTGCAGAGGCCCTGATAAAGAAGAAAAATGAAGATATAGCTGCCCTGAGAAAGCAGCTGAAATTGCCACCACTGATGCATCCATAGACTGCTGAAGTAATTGAAAAGAAGACTGAAGAAGAGCTTATGGACTTGGTCCTCAAGCTAAATGGGCAATTAAAGGAGACAGAGCAGGAATTAGAAAAAACACTACAAAACAGGCAGAGTGAGTCAACCTCTCAGCCTCAAAATGTAGTACCAGTGGTTTCTACAACAGTTCCTTCTACACTTGCAATTGCTCTAGCACCAAATGTCCCTTTGGTCACAGTTGAAACTATTACAGGTATAGGTATAGGTACAACACAGGTAGGAACATCAAGTCAGAGCACTGAAGAATTGATCAAATCCATGGAGGAGATGAAGCTCCAGGTCACTGAACTCCAAAAGGTAAAGGAGAAATTCATCACCTTGGAACAAAAGTATGATGTTTCAAAAATTAATTTTGCTGAAGAAGTGAGGAAAAACAAAGGCTTGGCTCAACAAGTAAAAACACTGGAAAAGGATCTCACATTTGAAAAGCCTTTAACAAATATCAAGAAAATATTATGGACCAACATCACTCAATCAATCAATGATGTTTGGTCATCAATACAAATCATTTTTGAACAGATTGACTTAGTCAAAGTTGCTCTTCAAGAGATTCAAAAAACCAAGGAAGAGCTAGGAGGGAAACCTGAAGAAGCTATCAGGTTAATAAACTTTCTGAACAGCAGAAATAGGCATCAATTGGAACAGCTGAATATTGAGGATAAAACTAGAACCATCCTAGAAATAAAGAAAGTCTTAACCAAAATGACTCTGATGCAGAACCTGGAAAGAAAATGTCAGAATATGTAAGAAGAAATACATGAATTTATGGAAAAATTTGGCAATTTACAGAGTAAAGGAATTCCAAGTCCTTTAGTAATAAATGATAAGTTAATGAGGTAGGATGATTATATCAACAAATTGGATCAATATGCAAACAACCAAGCAAGTTCCTCTACTAGTTCATCTGCACCCATGGCATTACCTACAGATAGAGTTCTCTATGATAGTCTGGAGAACTTCTTTGATGTTGAGCATGAATTGAAACATTTGTTTCTAGTACAGTCAAATTTTGTAAAATACACAGAGGCTGACGAAATCTTCAGGAAACTAACAAGGACCAGGATACCAAGGGATGATTGGTGGACTGATATGACAAAATTTTTATGTTTTACCTTGGTATAAAGTAAATTGAAGTATTTACCATAGTCAATTTTGGTAAAATAAGATGAATAAGGATAAAGCAGGTAAAGAGTATCAGTAAAAAGATGGAAACAATCAGCCAACATAGAATTACGAGCAAGACAACAAGATGCTCAATTATAGGACCTACCTCCAGCTCCTTCAACAAAAACAGGGATAGCAACCCAGCAGTTCACTTTCAGTTTCTATTTTCGAGACCATCTGTCTCTACTTTCATGTAAAATATATTTAGTTTTCCTAGAATATATCTCTCTCAGTTAGGAGATATTTTGGTGTAAATTTTGTATAATTACTTCATCATTCGAAGTACTGAGTACGGATTCTTAGACATTTCTGTAGACTCATTATTTTGGAATAGAAGTGTTGTTGAACAACTATTGTATGGTCATACGTTTGAATGACTTACTTAACGCAGTTGAATCCCAAAAATGATATCTAACTATTGTATGGTTGGCTGGACAAAGTAATAAAGCAAAGGACTTTTATAGGATTCATGTGTCAAATGAGAAACAAATAAGTATTCTATATCTTATGTTTTTACAGTTCTTTTGCTTAAATATTTCACATGTGTTTCATATTTGAATTATCAACGAAAAAGTATATTTCAGAAAGTGCTTTATTGCATTTTGTATTTAAAATCATTTATATTCTTAATGTTTTCGTCTAAACTATCATAGGTAGGGAATTCTTAATTGCTCCCTGCTTTTTAGTTTATCATTGTGGCCATTTAACAAGAATTTCTTAATTGCTTTTTGTTAATAATCACCCACTTTCCCTCATCTTGAACTTTGTTGAAGGATTCTTAATTGCCCTTCCTCCTTTTCAAGACCATTTCACCCTTTTAAGCCATCATTTGTCTCATGTTTAGCTATCTTGCCCTGTGAATCCCTCCTTTGTTGAATCAACTTGATCTATTTAAGCCATCTTTAGTTGACTCCATAGCCCAATGGCCTGAAATACTCTATTCTATCCATCTGCTCTTGAATTCCACCACCAAACAAAATCAAAACCCCCTAAGCTTTCATAACTAGCCTAATATCTCATAAAACAAAGTTAAATCTTAAAGAGAGAGCCCTCTCTAAGTACAGACTGGCTAGATGTTGTACTTAAAAGTTGGTTTGTGGTTACCTCGGACCCCTTTCCTTCTTCTGACAACTTCAAGGAAAATCTGAGTGATAACAGACTGGTAAGAAACGCTCTCTTTCACATCTGAGGGTATTTGGATGTGATGCATATGTACATGTTCCAAAGGAGAAAAGAACCAAGTTGGACAGTAAATCTAAAAAGTGCATCTTTATTGGGTATAAGGATGGTTTAAAGGGTTATAAGCTGTAGAACCCAGTAACAAGGAAGGTTGTGTACAGCCGAGATGTGGTGTTCAGAGAGGTGAAAGATTTTATTAAACATGAAGTTCAACCAAAGGAACTTGAAAAGATAGAGTTTGAGCTAAAGGAGGAAGAATCAGACTCTACAGTAGAGGAGGAATCAAAATATGAAGAGCCTCAGACTCCGAGTGTGAGAAGATTAGTTCGAAAAAGAAGGCAGCCAGAAAGGTATAGTGAATCTGCTTTTTATTCAAATTTTGCTTTATCTATCATTGATGATGATCCAAGAACTATGAACGAAGCAATAGATTCAGAGGATGGAAAACTCTGGAAAGAGGCCATGGTTGATGAAATGGCATCTTTACACAAAAATGAGGCTTGGGATCTGGTGGAGCTGCCGGCTGGAAGGAAACCCATTGGCAGCAAATGGGTGTTCAAGAAAAAGACAAATGCAGAAGGAAAGGTGGAGAAATACAAAGCTCGGTTGGTAGCAAAAGGTTATTCCGAGGTGCCGGGAATTGATTTCGGTGATATTTTTTCTCTTGTTGCCAAGGTAACTTCTATTAGATTACTTTTATCTATTGCTGCTGCTTTTGATTATGAGGTAGAACAGATGGATGTGAAGACAACATTTCTTCACGGGGATCTGGAGGAGGAGATCTACATGAAGCAACCTAAAGGTTTTGCAGTGAAGGGTAAGAAAGAACTGGTATGCAAGTTAAATAAGTCACTGTATGGGTTAAAATAGTCACTAAGGACGTGGTATTAAAAATTTGATACATTTATATGGGGACTTGGCTTCACCAGAAGCAAAGCAGATCACTGTGTGTATTTTAAATTAATTGGTGACTGTGTTATTTATCTGGTCTTATACGTCGATGATATGTTTCTCGTTGGAAATGACAAAGAAATTATCCAGGATTTGAAGTCTCGATTGTCCTCCAAGTTTGACATGAAAGATATTGGTGCTGCAAACTATATTTTGGGCATGGAAATTAAAAGAGATCGTATAAAGAGGAAGATCTCGTTAAACCAGAGGAAGTATGTCGAGACAATACTGCAGAGGTTTAATAAGTAGGATAGTAAACCGGTGAAGGTTCCTATTCCTGTAGGTGTGAAGTTATCTACTGAACAATGTCCCAAGACACAAGAAGAGGAAGAGGACATGTCCCGTGTTCCATATGCAAGTGAAGTCAGTAGCCTGATGTATGCAATGGTCTATACTAGACCAGACATTGCACATGCAGTGGGAGTATTGAGCAGTTTTATGTCAAAACCAGGGAAGGAGCACTGGACAGCAGTGAAGCAGGTTTTTAGGTATTTGCGTGGCACTAGTGATTATGTTTTGTGCTACGAAGGAAGACCAGGATTGAACAAAGTGTTGGATATTCATGGCTTTGTTGATGCAGACTGAGCTAGAGATCTGGATTAGAGAAGATCTACAAGTGGGTATGTGTTTAACCTATTTGGAGGTGCAGTCAGTTGGATGAGTAAGAAACAATCTGTAGTGGCACTATCAACTACAGAGGCAAAATACATGGAAGCCACTCATGCAAGAAAGGAAGCAGTTTGGTTGCAGAGATTATGTTCAAGTATGGGGTTATTACAGGAAGTTATAAGGATAGACTGTGACAGTGAAAGTGCAATTTTCTTGGCAATGAAACCTGCATATCATTCAAAGACAAAGCACATTGATGTTCAGTATCACATTGTGAGGGATATGATAGAAGACAAAAAGGTGTTGCTGGTAAAGGTGGACACTTTGAAGAATACTATAGATGCATTGACAAAATCTGTGAGCTCTGAGAAGTTCTCTTGGGGTAGAGAGACAATGGGCATTTCAGGGCTGGAAAAATGACTAAGCTCTCTTGTGGCCCCTTGTCGAAAGAAACAACAAGTGGGAGAATGTTGGGTTGTGTTATATTCTTTCCACGACTAACCCACGTAGTTAACCGGGGGGTTAGAGGGGGGTGGAGGCCCCGCTTTGTTGTGCCGATTGTGTAGCAGGGGGTGGGGGAGGGATCACAGGGGGTTTGAGGCCCCAGAAAATTTTGGTTTTGGACCCTATGTTAGGTTGGTCGGACCCACCTATGGTTTTTTGCATGATTTTCGCACATGTATTTTGGACGCGATGGTTTTTCGGTCCATGGTATTGGACGCGATGGTTTTCGGTCCATGGTATTGGATGCTTCGGCATGTATAAATATGTATTATAAAATTGAAAGGAACATAATGAAAAATCAAGTTGGTAGTCCCGGTTTTGGGATCCAGGGGAAAATCTCTGTGTATATGTGTTTTATGTGTTATGTTCTTGCATTTTTTATTTTTGATGTTTGAGAATTTGTATGCAGGTAATTTCTGTACGGGGTTAAAACCTACAAGTTGTCTGTACGAGCTCTGTAGAAACTCAAATAGATTTATGTTTTTCTGTGGCACTGATAGAGACATCCACTCAGACAAATCTTCAGGCAAATCTTTGTGACCCTATGTCAACAGTGGAAGTAGTTGTTCAAATAGATCCTTGTGTCCCTATGTCAATAGTAGAAGTAGCTATTCAAACAAACCTTTTTGTTCCTATGGTAATAGTGGAAATAGCCACTCAAATAGATTCAATAGTAACTAGTAGTAAGACTACTCACACTGAGGACATACCTCCTTATACCCCTTTTCATAGTAGAGACCATCATTTGAAAGTTGAAGATAGAACTAGAAGAATTACAGTAAGTTCTACAACAGCACCAAAAATAAGTCGTTCCTTTAAATGAATACTAGGAATTATTGAAGAAATTTAATGACTTGACTACAACAGAGGATGAGACTTATGCGAGTCTCAGAGAAAAACGAAAGAAAGTAGAGTAAGTACAAGGGAAATATCAGAAAGATTTGGAACAACTCAAAATTATTGGTTATGTTTATTCTGATGCACTAGCCTATAGGTCACCTACTACAAAATATGCACTTTTTCTGCTTGAACAATATTTGTTGTTGAAAGTTAAGGCTATTAGAGCTAGTCAACCTTTTGATTTTAGTTCTACTCCCAATTTTATTAAATGTTGTCAAAAGAAGACTGAGGATGTAAAACAATTTTTATGTGAATTATATTTGCATAATTTTTTCTTGGAAGATGACAGGGATGCCAATCCTATCCCCTTCGTCGGAGACGTCCAGTGCCAGGCTTCGCTCTCCATTGCCAAAAAACAGCTCAAATGTGTTAAGGCTTATGATACTTTCTAGAGAAGAGAAGGTGGATTGGATCTTTGCGTAAGAGGTGAACCTACAATGCCGCTGCAGATCTGGGTACAACATAAAAGGTTTATGGAAAAGCAAGGAGTTGTGTCTACCTTGGGCCCCATCCACACATATGTTATAAAGTTAGGTTTGGAATATTTTGAAGACATTAGAGAATCAACTCTCCTGGCTGCAAAGCAAAGATTCCAAACCTAACTTTATAACATATGTTGTTGAAAGTTAAGGCTATTAGAGTTAGTCAACCTTTTGATTTTAGTTCTACTCCCAATTTTATTAAATGTTGTCAAAAGAAGACTGAGGATGTAAAACAATTTTTATGTGAATTATATTTGCATAATTTTTTCTTGGAAGATGACAGGGATGCCAATCCTATCCCCTTCATCGGAGACGTCCAGTGCCAGGCTTCGCTCTCCATTGCCAAAAAACAGCTCAAATGTGTTAAGGCTTATGATACTTTCTAGAGAAGAGAAGGTGGATTGGATCTTTGCGTAAGAGGTGAACCTACAATGCCGCTGCAGATCTGGGTACAACATAAAAGGTTTATGGAAAAGCAAGGAGTTGTGTCTACCTTGGGCCCCATCCACACATATGTTATAAAGTTAGGTTTGGAATATTTTGAAGACATTAGAATCTCTCCGAATAGTGTGAGAAACCGAGAAGCTTTTGGTTATAAGAAATTTAAGGCGGCTCTAGCTAGACTCACCGATTATGGTAAGATTGTCCTAAGTGAGGGTCCTACATGGATTGGAGGCCATTACAGAATCCCCATAATTTGGTATCCTCCTAATGGGTATCATTGTAATTATGAGCTATCAGAATTTTAGGAAGGTCGAGCCTTTTCGGGTCTTCAAGGAAGAAACATATCCTGCTTATTCCCTGATTCAATTTCATCTTAATTATCTTATTGCATAAGGACATGCAAAAAGGTAAGTTGGGGAGTATGTTGGGTCGTGGAAAAGGTATGTTTTTCATCCTTATTTACTTAATTAATCATATGGTTTTCATGAATATTCCTCTTGTCTTGAGCACATTCTCAAAGAAAGGCCGTGAAAAGTAAATAAAAAGTAGTATGAACAAATTACTTGCTTTTACTATTAAAAGCCTAAGTTTTTTCTTATTTATGCACACAATGACTGGATTGGATAATTGTTGTTCCATTTGGATAGAACTACCATGTCAAGGAAGGAAGATGTTGTTGTTACAGTTGTGTGGATCACGCTAAAGAAAAGAAGAAAAAAGTGGAGTTGATGTGGAAATCTGATTGTTCAGCCGAGCAATCCTGAGGATCTTATGATCCTCAGGATAAGCTCTGATTTTGCTAGAATTTCATAGAATATATAACACTAGTAAATAAAAAAGAAAGTAACTTTGTAATTTGTAAAATTCCAGCAAGACTGCGAATGCATATTGAACTTTAAAGAGTTGAAGTGATTTTGTAATTATTTTGATAGTTAATGAAAGACTTGAAGTTTTCCATTAAATCTGTGTATTGAGTTTCGATAACAGTTTTCTTGTAGAGGATTTGGGCCTGGTCACTGGAAGACCCACTGCTCATTTGTATTATGTTATTTATGTTTTACTGTCAAGATTCACGTTGTTGTTCCTTCTATAGGTTGAGTTAGAGTAAACCTTATATCTCGATTAATATGATTTTTATAATTTACTAAAATTAAGTTTTGTATATGAATGATGTTTCCTTTTAGTATATGATTTTTGCAATTACTTCTAGCTTTGAATGATTCCTTATGATTAGCAGGATGTGGGCAATTTCCTTTAATACGTGTGGATTTGATTATTGAGGTTGATTTCTTTTAGTATTAGAAGATTGGATTAAGATCTTTTTTTGAAAGTAGGTTGCAATAGATTTATCTTTCCAATTCTAAATCATAGAATAATTCTTGTTCTGCATCTTTAAGATTTAATGAGTTTTGACCTGTTATAAAACTCTATAACAGGTCATTCCTCCTCTATTTGAAACTAACCTTACCTGTATGGATTCATTAGTTAATGAGTTGTTAAGAAAATTTTTATTTCTGCAACGATTAGTTAAGATTAATTACCTGCATTCCAATCTCTGATTGTTATCACACAGACAGTATTTGCAACCTTCAAATGGAAAGACAAATCCCAGGTTGACATATTCATGTAGGATTAAGATTGATTTATAAAGTCATCTTAGTGCACCAAAAGGGTTTTTAGAGGTGATTTTTTCTATTAATAAATTCAGACACTATATTACAGGATATGAAGTTTTTGTACATACTGATCATTCTGCTATAAAATATCTAATGAATAAACCATTGACTAGTGGTAGAGTGACTAGGTGGTTACTTTTGTTACAGGAATTTAATGTTACCATTATTGATAGACCAACAAAATCTAATGTTGTAGCTAATTATCTTTCTAGATTGAATAATCCTAGTGAAGTAATTCTTGTTGATGATGATTTCCGTAATGAACATCTTTTTGTTGTGTCAAAAAAATCCCCGTGGTTTGTTGACATATCTAATTATTTAGTCACTGGAAAAAACCACCTCACCTATCGACTTGTGAAAAGTGGATTATCATATAGAAAAGTGTTTCATATTCTTGGATCCAAGGGGGCCTCTTTTACACTGGACCAAATCTCATTATTTGTAGATGTGTAAGAGAGGAAGAAGTGTTTGACATTCTGAAATATGCCCATGATGAACCTTGTGGGGGCCATTTAGGTGAAAAGAGAACTGCATATACTATTTTACGAGCTGACTATTTTTGGCCTTCCTTATTTACAGATGCCAAACAATATTTCAAGTGATGTGATAACTTGTCAGCGAATTGGTCAGCCTGTCAAAGCTAATGAAATGCCTTTATGTCCTCAAGTTATGATTGAGCCCTTTGAAAAATGTGCTATTGATATTGTAGGACCTATAAACCTGACATCTTTGAATAAAAAACATATCTTGGTTTGTACAGATTTTATTACAAAATGGGTTGAGACTAAAGTTGTTTCTTTTTGTATTGAAAAAGTTCTTGAATTTTTGTTTAATGAAATTTTTACTAGATTTGGCGTTCCTAGAGAGGTTTTTACTGATAATGGACCACATTTTGTTTCTAATCTAGCTCAGGGTGTTATGGATCAATACAAAATTCAGCGCAAGAAAGCTACACCATATCACTTGCAAGAAAATGGCCAGGTGGGGTCTAGCAACACGGTGATCAAATCCATCCTTACAAAACAATAAATCTATATAGAAAGGATTAGGCCAACAGGTTTCTTGAAGCCTTATGGGTTTATCGAACCACCTAGAGGAATAGTATGGGGCATACGCCATACGAGTTGGTATACGGGAAACAAGTCCTTTTGTTTATTGAGTTCCAGATAAAAAAAATTCGAACTGCAGTCCAATTGGGTTTATACCTCTCAGAAGCACAACGACAACGTCAACTGCAATTAAAAAAGTTGGAAGAATTCTGAAGAGATGTTGTTCAACAGAATGTGTTAGTGCAACAACAACGCAGGAAGTGGCACGACAAGTTGATCGGAAAGAAGCAGTTCCAACCAGGTGATTGGGTACACCTTTATGACTCTAAATTTAAACATTTTAAAGGAAAATTCCATACAAGCTAGATGGCACCTTATTAAATGATTAAAGATGATGAAAATGGGGTAGTAGAAGTTAAAACTATTGATGGGAAAGAACTAGTATTCCTTGTGAATGGGCATAGACTTAAAGTGTATTTTCAGCCCCTCACAAAGGAAGATTTCATGCAACAAGTACAACAACAATTTGAACTAAAGATGGTAGGTGGTTGTGCCAACCTATTGCAAATCCAATTCTTCATTTTCTAGAAATAAAACAAAATAAAAGAAAATCCAAAAAAAATGACAAAAAAAAATAAATTGCCTGTGGTTGTGAAAATCAGTTTACTGACATGATCACAGAAGGATGAACCTGAAAACCAACATGCTCGTAGGAGGATAGATTTTTAGTAAAATGAGAATGTTGCTTGATATTGATATATGTTAACTATCACTGAGAAGAAGTAGGTTTTTAATTTTCTTTGTGCAAAATAATGATTAGGAACCAAGCCCTTATCCAAGCTCGAGACAATTGACACGGAAAATTGTATGCAAGAAACACTCAATTCTCATTGCAATTATTTTGGTTCGACAATATTAGGCATAATTTAAGGTGAAACTCTGCCCTCCTTCTCATTCCTTTTTCGAAAATTTCCCTCTACAATTCTTCTTCTTTTCCTTATTGAGATTGACCATCCCCTTCTTCAAAATAATTTTTCCCTATCCCATTTCATTTTTTCCCTCTTTTCCTTGGAAAAATTTTTCTATCCTTTCTCCTATGTCTCTCTTGGATTGGTCTCACTCTTGAAATCACTGATGATTTCCTTCCCATTCTGAAAATTCACCCCTGTCTTGCTTCTTTCTTCCCTCATGAACGTGATTGTAGAATCTAATGAAGTATCAAAGAATTCATGGATCAGATCAGAAAGAGCATGATAATACCAGGAGCTGGGAAATAAAACTCCTTTGAAGCTCTACAAACTTTTCAGATTCAACCTGTATATTATATTTTTATTAGATACTTTTCAGATATGTTGAAACACTTTTGGGTGTAGGAAAAACAATGTTCCCTAGTGCAGGAATGCGTATCTTAGTGCAGGGACCTCAAAATTCTTGGTGCAGGAATACACGTTGTTGTGCACTCCTGAGTACAGGAATATGTATTTAAGTGCATGAAAAATGATATTCCTTAGTGCATGAATGAGTATTTCAGTGCAGGAATCACGGGACTCCTTGGTTACAAGAATGCATGCTACAGTACAGGAATGCATGCCCAGAACAAGAAGACGGTCCAGGAACAACAATTCTGTTTGGTACAGGAAACTTGTTACATGCATAAATGGATGCATTATTTTGAATCGTAACATGCAATGATGTTTTCTACATTCGATTAGACTTTTGTTTTATCATTACTTAATAGGAAAGACATTTTTAAAGTACAAAGGCATTTTAGATATTAAATCTTACCTTAATCTAAGTATTGTATACACCGTATGAAAAATCATGATGTGATTGGGCATATATGTGAAATATTTTCATAATCTAACGTTCACCCCTGAACCTATCAATAATTAATGATCAACCTGATACCATATGATACCTTGTGTTGTTTTGATAACAAAATCCTTCCTATGACCGTCGCCTTTACCAATCATCATTACCCTATGTACGTCGGGATCATGCCCGCATTTGCAGCCTTTTCAAGATTGAATTTTTCATAATGAAGGCATGAACGTTGAAGAGTGTCGATATAGGATCATGTAGTTAATTTGGTAATCGTGAACTCCCTCATACATATTCCAAAATTTCTTGTTTGGTACTCTTCAGGATCGTAAAGAAACCAGTGTATTTTGAGAAGTTATGGCACCTGTTCGGATAGAGCCTTGGTCCGTAAAGGAGCTGGAGCAGATGATCGAGTACAGGGACAGTTTATCTTTGTTACAAGAATCAAGATTTCTCCCCTTCCTACTCAAATTGATGGTTATTACTCAGTTGTCACGCTCGAATTTTCTCGCACTTTCAATGGGAGCACAACCAGAGTAGGGTCCTTGGAATTCGAGGTGACTGAACAGTCCATCTCACAAGCTACAGGGTTAGTAGCTACAATAGAGAAATGTTTTAGAAAGGGAGAGCTTGAGAAGGGAGACTGGTTTCGGTTTGTGATTGAAAAGAAACAAAAGGTGGACTGGAAGGGTGGCTTGCAAAGGAATATGATGGTAGAAAAATGGAAGCATCTATTGTACATCTTGTAGAACTTCCTCAACTGTGAGGGGAGGTATTCATTAACCTTCCTGTACCATATGTGGTTGCCACTTCATTTCAAATTGAGTAGGTTGATCAACTTCCCCTATTTCATGTTCAAAATTTTAGAGAATATGTCGAAAAGCATTTGAAAGAGTCAATAAAGTCAAGTCATGTTGAAATTGTGCCAGTACGGTTTGATTGAAATTCTAATTAAAAAGGAGTTAGAAGGAAAGGAGACGACTTGGAAGGAGTTTCTGAAAGAATTTCAAGGAGAGGGTATAGTGAATAAATCGTGGAAGAATGGAAAAGCTACTAAGGAGAAGCCCGATTGAAAAATGAAGTTATTAACCCTGCATACTAGTAAGGCCTCGAAAACTAAAGTAAAGAAAATCCAGTCCAAGAAGTTGATGCTCAAGGAAGAGCAGGAACTTATAACTCAAAACCCTGACCCTTCAAGTAGACTGACCAGGAGCTCTGTGAAGAAAATATGTGCATCCTCAAAAGGAGACCATGTTGTATCAAACTCTCTAATAAACATTGATGATTCAGAGGAATATGCCCCCGCTACAGATAACCCCTAGTCTAATTCACCAATTGAAGATAATATCTCTCTTGTAGCAGATGCCATAGCCCATTTTGTGTTTAGTACATGTTATGTGAAAGAGGAAGATAACAATCCTCTAGAAACCATAATTGTGAAAGTAAATAAAAGGAAAACGTCTAATATACATGGTGCACGTGCAGGAAAGGAGCCAGTAGTGGACCAGACTGAGCGTATTATTCCTCAGAGTTTCGAAACACAATCTGAGATTTCCCTCGATGACACTGGTACTTGTCATGAGTCAGTTGCTGAATGGATTTTGACACATGAAGAACCCAATAAGGAAGACCCTGGTTTCTATATGCATAGCCATGTCGAAGAATTGAAACAACGAATTTATGGACTTTAATTGCTGAACCAGGTTATGAAAGATCAAAACATAATGGTGTAGAGAAGGAATGTTGAATTGATGGAAGAGGTGCAAGAGAGGAAGTGACAGGAAAATGTATGGAAATTTCGAGCATCCAAGTGCTACATTTGCCTTAGGAAAGTGATGAAACACCTCAAGAAGGCTCGCAGTGAAAAGTCAAGGACATGGAAGACGAGGATTAGTATTCAACTTAAGGATTAAGGGGAGCCCTCCATGTGATTTTTTGCATAAGGTAAGGTTGTGTGAGGACACACAACAAAATGAGGATGGGAGGATGTTGGTAATTAGAATTTCCTTATTTGTAACCTCCATTTTACCCAAAACACACTAACTAACCCCTCTGTTTTACCATTGAAACCTATTTATTCCTGCACTTCTTCTAACCCTTGAACTTATCCCTGCACTTCTTTCATTATTTTCGTTATTAAGGGTTATATGAACTTAACTTAATTACTAATTAAAAGGATTAAATAGCTTATTTTCCTGTGCAACTTACATATCTATTTTCCTAAGGTATTTTGATAGAGCGAAAGTATTAATCGTTGTGTAAGATGGGGTTGGTGGTGTTGCACAAAAATTGTCACCATGACATTCTGCAATCTGTGTGAGTCTATCATCACTCATACTTTCCTCCTTTGCAAGTATTAAACCTCAGTTCTTCATGTCAAGCCTTGAAAATAAGAGAAAGCCCTTAAAAGTCTCTAAAACTTTGGTTCCGCACTTTCTCTTAGCATTACCTGTGGTCCCGCACCTAATGGTCATGTCTCCTGTGCACCTGACCACTCTGTCTCTGTGTTATGGGTGTGGACCCCTGTAAAAGTCAAAAAGGCGCAAGTATATTCTTAAAAACTCACTTTGAGTCATTTCTAGAAGCTTCTGGAAGGAATCTTGAGGTGGCAAGTTCGCTCCTTTAAGGTTCATGCATCCCATACCTTAAGGAGCTAACCCCTTGATGTGAGGAGCTTATCCCTTTGAAGGAGGACTCTATCCCTTCATAGGTGGACCTGTAACCTTCTTCCTTTACACTATAAAATGAAGCATTGGGCTGGTTACTGCGGAGGTTGAAAGCTGTATATTTTTGAGGTGAAATGCTGTTGGAACTTAGTCTTCCTAATTGAGCTTTTGTGAGGAAATATTACATACCTCTTGATCTCATTTGGAAGAGTGTGAGGCTTGTAAAAGTAGAGGAGATTCCATTTTGGACCTTGGGAAGAGCTTGTACAACATCAAGGCACCAAAGGTTGTAAAGTTCTTCTATTTCAAAGTTAATACAATCAAGTTTATTTTTCTCAATAAGCTGTGTTTTATGGTTTATTTTATGGATTCCTTGATCACCATAATGAAGATGATTTATTATATTATCTATGGAGGAGTTATTTGATGTGTGTTTGCTTGTGATTGCAGGTTCTCAAAAGGAAACTCTTTCGGACGGTTGAAGGATGGCTGCTACAAACTAGCGTTGGACTTAAAGTAGGGTCTAAACACTTCTTTACTTTTTATTAATGAATCGCAATATGTTTAGAGAAATGTAGATTTGCTTGTCTTGCTTGTTGCTAAATATCTTTTGATACTAGGGAGATCGGCCTTGTCCGCAAGATTGATTTATCTGGCCAACAAATTGGTGATTCCACTGGGGATTTGAATTTGGTTTTTTGGTTTTCCTTTGTCTTTGACTTGAGAAACTTGTTCTTGTTTATGGTTTTTTCTTGATGTGTGTGGGATTGGGTAGTTTTTAGTATCTGGCTTATTTTTTTTCTTTTTCCGAAATTTTAAAGAGGACCGCACTTTCTTTTTACAAGATAGTGTGGACATCTCCGCACTGTTCCTTTAGTGCACAGAGCGGTACCGCATCTGGTTCTACAAGAAAACTGTGGACCCTATCAAATTTTTTGAAAAAACTAAATGATTTCTTCCAGTTAAGTTTATTTTTTTATTTATGTTTTTTAGTCTCTGCCCAGATCTGCATGTGTCTTGTCAAAAATCTCTTGCAAGTAAGTTCCATTAGTATTTTTGTTTTAGATGATTTTCTAGAAATTTTGCATGCTTGGATTGGTTTTCACTTGGTCTCTGTAGTGACTTAGAGATTAGAAGCCTAAGAAACTTTAGATCATCCTAGTGTCTTTTGTCTTCTTGATAAGTCTGACTGGTTTGTGAAATCTACCCTTGCTGAGAAATAGATTTCGTTTTCTCTTTGCAAATCTTTGAACGAACTTGGTTATAAGTTTTGAAATTCATTTTATAAAAGAAAACACATTTGGATGTTTTTTGATTGATTTGTTTTTCTGAATGAATTAATCCTTAGTTTACTGAATAACTAAGTAAAACGTCCTCAAAAAGAATTGAAGCTTTTATTCATTAGGTTTTTAGAAATCTTTAGATCTCAAGATTAGTTTTTATAGTTTTGAGTGTTTTCTAGAAATTGTAGAATCTCTTTTGAAAAGAAATTGTTTTGTAGTTTTGAGTCTTGAAAAAGGAAAGGGATTTTTTGTGAGCATAATTAGTAGTCTCATTTTGAGTTTATTGAAAAAGAAAAA
Source organism: Pinus tabuliformis (assembly GCA_031772625.1). Taxonomy (NCBI): domain Eukaryota; kingdom Viridiplantae; phylum Streptophyta; class Pinopsida; order Pinales; family Pinaceae; genus Pinus; species Pinus tabuliformis. The sequence goes on along the minus strand of CM062807.1, from coordinate 92,410,194 downwards.
AAGAATTTCTATTCATTTACACGTTGAGAGAAAGATTTGTTTTTCAAAGAATTTCATTCTCAAACTCTTTTTTTTAGCTAGAAATTCATTGAAGGAAAAATGAATTGTTTATCATTTTAGGTGCATTTTTAGTATTTTTGGAGTCGATTCTTCACACCATCAAAGTTTCATCTCCATACCTATTGACTTAAGAAACAACCCATAAAAATAACGCTTAATTAAAATTGATCTAACAATCTTTTTATTTTCTAGGGCTCCTATCACCAATATAGCTTAGGCTAGTATCTTGGAGTAGGGAGTAATTAACTCTCCAAGATAGTTAAAACAAACAAGTAGCTATATCTTGTGGTAGGAAATAAATCCAATTGTAATTGATATAATCTGGGAAGCTCCTCTTAAAGGAGTCAATCATGAGATCATGTCCGAACCTTTGAGACAATCAAGTCTGTCTCATTGGGAAAGATAGAAGATTTGCACGTATTATAAATGGTAAACCTCAGATTAACCATTGTCGAGGAGCCTGGGGTCACTTGTTGGTAAACCTCAGATTGATCATGTCGAGGAGCCTTCAAGGGGATTGAGCTTTGTTACTCTGCCCTTGTGCGTAGATCGGATCGTAGACTGTTCCCCCAGTTGTATTTGTTACTATTGGTAACCTTAGTGTCCATAAACTTAAGATTATTTCCTAAGGTGACAGTGAAGGACAGGTCTCACTGTACCTGGAGCAGACGTCGACTAGACTCACTTGGACTCTCTGGGGGGTTCTCTTCACTCGAGACGGTTTTGTGAAGAAACTTGTGCCAGTCTGTTTCATTAAACAGGTTGTCGGGGTAACTGTTCCAACCGCCCTTTCAGTATTGAATTCTATGATGTTGGATTTCATCACCAACTAGTGTTTTTAGTACAGGAAGTTATTGTTTGTGTGTGGTTTGAACTCTTAGATTTTTTAGGCATGTGATTCAGTGGTTTGTTTCTTTAGAGACTTTAGGTGCTTTTATTGAAATTTTCTTTGTTTGCGTGTGATTATTTTCATCATACACCCAGAGATTATTATTCTTGATCCATCATGTCGAGACAGTCATCTACGTTTTCCCAATCACCGGAAACATTTTTATATGGCGGTCCTATTGTTCCTTTGGGGTACCAGTCACTTTCTCGTACTTTTTCGGGGGCAACTCCTCGACCGACTGAACATCAATTATCACCTGGTTATAATGGAACTAAAACGTTGAGCATAGAATAGGTCTTTATGATGTCTGGTATTATTCCAAACCATCAACCTCAAGGTAGTCAGTTACCGCCTAGGGGGAAAGGTAGTCAGTTACCGTCTGGGGGGCAACCTCAAGGTAGTCAGTTATCGCCTGGGGAACAACCCCAAGGTAGTCAGTTTCCGCTTGGAGGGCCACCTCAAGGTTTTCAACCTTCAGGACAGTACATACCCCAAGGTCAACCCCATATTCCTCACGATGCTTTTAAACCCCATATTTAGTACGTGCCTCAGGGTTATCAACCTCAAGGTCATTACCCAACTCAAGGTTTCCAACCGCCTTCTGGTCAATCATTTTTACAAGGAACTGGAAATGTACCTCCTAATTATCAACCCTATGTTCAACCAGGTTATGGTCCTCCTTATGTACAACCTTTTATGGGTCCCGAGTGAATATGGTGTGGGATCCATCTCAAACTCAACAGACTTTGCAATCTAATGTGTAGTTATCTAATCAAGCTGGACAACCTTTGGTTTCTGGACCAACCCAACAACCTGTCCAACCTACGGTTCAGACCTTTGCACCTGGTTTAGTTCAGCAGCCTGGGCCTAGCTCACCTCAGACTCCCTCTCAAGTTGCTGCTGCAACTGCTGCATTTTTTGTTCAACCTACGACACCTGTTTCTAGAGTATCTGTAGCTCTAGTTTCTACTATCCTTGCATCAGTGTCAACTCCTCAAGTCTTTGTGCCCCAGTTAGGACTTACAGTTCAGACTTTGATCCAGATGCCTGCAAGACAAGCTGGTCAAAGTACAATTACCACGAGTCAACCGTACCAGGGACAGTATCAATCTGGTCCTACTGTACAAAACCCAGTTTATCAGAATCAACCGCACCCTGGCTATACTTATCAACAGCCTCAACAACCCCAGTTTGGTCCAGTTAATCCTGGTTTCCCCGGAGGTTATAATATTCCTAATGTAAATCTGATTCCAGGTTATCCTGGATATCATCCTCGTGGAGCTGGTCTCATTACACAAGGTTTTCGTGAACCTAACCATTAGTTACCATTTATTGCAACTTTGGATTTACCAGATTTGTCGTGCCTTACGAATGATCCGATTTACTATCTTCCATATTGGCCACCAATGCCTAATAAGTTGCCGAGTGATATCCCAAAATTTGAGGGTAAGTCAGGAGAAGATCCGTCAACTCATGTGATGACTTATCACCTCTGGTGTGCATCTAATTCCATTATTGATGATTCAATTCACTTACGTCTTTTTCAAAGAACTCTTATTGGTCTTGTTGCCAAATGGTACATTGAGTTACCACGAGGATCTTTTTATAATTTTAGTCAGTTAGCTACTTCTTTCTTAACTCATTTTCAGTTGCCTGTTAGATACGACAATGGCACGGAATTACTAACTTCATTAAAACAATCTACGTCCACATATACTTCTAATCATATTCATGAATGGAGATGTAGAAGGTGTTTAGTGAAAGTTTTCATTCCGGATCAAATTTTAGGAGAATGGTTTGTTAATCATTGTTACCTAAAATCATTGAAGATGTAGCTAAGGAAGGAGTTGTCACTGAAGAGCAAGTCATTGCTCAGGCTCAGTACCTTGACCTCGTTTATATGCAATCAGGTACTTTACATGAAAAAATCTTGAATCTTTCGAAAACTACAGCTCCTTCAGGGTCGCATGCCGCTGATGGTATGATTGGTTCAGTTAGTACTAAGAGCAAGAAGAAATCTTGAAAGAATTCTTCTCCTACAATAACTTTACCTGATTCCCCGAAAGGAGATTCTTCCGCTGAAGTTTCTGCCGATGTCCATGTCGTACACTCATCTGCAGCCAAATACGGTAGTAAAGAGAAAGGGAAGAACCAAAACAATGAAAATTCAAAAGATAAAACAAATAAAAATGAATCTATTGACGAAAAACGAAAACCTCATTATCCTTGTTTCATCTGCGACGAGGATCATTTTACTAAAGAATGCCCATATCAAGCAGAGTTTTCAAAATTCATTAAAGGTTCTCAAGCGCCTATTGTCTTGAAGGATCCTTCTCCTACTCAAGATAGTAAAGTGGTTGCTTCTTCCTTGAATACCTCAGAAGAACCCATTATGATGATGTCTCATGTCAGGATTGCGACGCGATCACAAGATTATGGTAGTAACAATCCTGTTGATGGTAAAGAAGCAAAATCTTCTAATTCAAACCCATCAAATTCAACTTCTCCTGTCTCCGATCCACTACAGATTGAGATGGATTCAGAACGGTTTTGGTTATTTAAACTAGGATGCTGACAAATTTGCTTAAATAAAATAAAAATCCTGAATATAAGATTGTGATAGCAGCCTTTACCACTCAAATTACAATCCTCTTTCACTCAAATTACAATCCTTTTTTTCTACTCAACCAAGCGCAGGCAGACGTCTCGAGTTGGATTGCCGACTGCTACCGAGGTTTTGCTGCTAGATTCATTCATATTTTATCATTAATAGTTTCTCTACTAGGGATATCAGCCCCAATTTGCAAGATATTCAATTGACTGCAAAGTTTTTAGTCGCTGCAACCAACCCGGCAAGCTTTTCAAACGATGGTGGAAGGCCATCTGGAACGAATTGTAACCGATTGTAGAGTAACTAACTGATATCTGTTCCGATTTGCAAGATATCGCTGCAACCAACCCTGCAAGCTTTTCAAACTATGGAGGAAGGCCATCCGGAACGAATTGTAACCTATTGTAGTGTAACTAACTGATATCTGTTCCGATTGGCAAGATATTCCATTGACAGTAAAGTTTTTAATCGCTGCAACCAACTTGCAAGCTTTTCAAACGATCCAGAACGAATTGTAACCGATTGTAGTGTAACTAATTGATATCTGTTTCCAATCCGATGGCTTACCTTATTTGAATCGTCTAGCATTAAAATCAATGATCCAAAATCGCACAAGTGGCATGGGAGGGGAGTTGTTTTAAGAGAAAACGCCTTATGGCGTAAATATGTTAATATTTATATAAAAATATTAAATTTATTTTTTGCACAAAAACTGGGAAGGCTATTAATCACTTTGCCGCTCACCTCTCAAACGGAGGATTGATGTTAAAAGAAACTAGTTTAATTTGTTTAATATAAATTTTAAAAAATATTTTTAATTTTAATATAAAAATATAAAAAAATTAAATTTATTATAATTATTGTTGTTGCCTTATTATACTTTTTCATGATTCATAAATATTTATTTTAATTTTTAGGTATTCTTTTTTATTATTTATTTAGTGGAATCCGAGGAGCATCGTTTTCCCTTCGAATGCTGTTTTATTGTATCCAGAGCGTACATTTATAATTTGATATTTAAATTTATAAATTTAAATATAAATTAAATTGTTTTTTTAACTATTAATGTAATTTAGGTTTTATATTATTGTGTCGTTTAGGTTATTAATATTTTTAAATAATTTTATAGATATTAATGAATCCATTAAAATTTAAAATATAAATTTTTTACCATATTGTTTTATTTTTAATATATAACTCTATTATATTAATTTTACAAATTTTGATATATTAATTTTTAATTTTACAATTTTTATATATTAATTTATAAAAATACAAATTTTGATATATTAATTTTTAATTTTACAATTTTTATATATTAATTTATAAAAATAAATACTATGTAAATTTATTTTATTTTTAATATATTATTTTATTATAATAATTTTACAAATTTTGATATATTAATTTATAAAAAAAAAAATTGGAAATTTATAGTATATTTTATTAAAAAAATATGTGAATAATTTTATTTTTTTATAATTAAAAATGATAGACTGGAAGAAATATCACAGAGAACTATTATTATTAGATAATTTTTTCTTTGATTTTAAAATTATGAGAGAAAAATAAAAACATAATAATAATATATAATATATAAAAATCACAATGTATAAATATTATAAACTAACCTAGATCCATCTTAATTCCAGATCTATCAAGTGCTGAGAGGGATCATATTTCTCTAGGTGCAAACCTTTTTTCAATATTTTCAATAAAAAAGGAGGTTTTCACGTGGATATTTGATCCCTCCTGACCCTTCATAGACCTGGAATTAAGATGAATCTTATTTATGTCAAATGATGTTGGTAGAATAATTACTTTCAATAGTGAGTATTGAAACTAAAAGAAATTTGATGTAAGAAGGTGGAGAGCTGAAGAGCTAGGGTTCAACAAAGGAAGTGATAGAGGTAAACAGGTAACCATGGAAGTGCAGGGAGGAGGGAGCTCCACTCCCTCCTACAGTAATGTGGTTTCAAGCAGAGGCAGAGCAGGGAATAAGAATAAGCCTCCACACTCCTTGGAGGACAAGACAAAAATTCTTGAAACCCAGAAGGAGGAAGGCTGCAAAACCCATGTAGAGGATGGGACCCACGAGGAAGACTGACAGGAGGGGAAAGCAGAAGACAGAGGTCAGAGAGCAGAGAATAGAACTAAGATGGGGCCCTGTAAGCCAAAGTCCAGCAATAAACCACGGGTAATACTGAATGACCCAGCTCTGCAAGAGCACAGGGATCACATGACAAACTATGCTATAATATGCAAGTTTATGGGAATCTGGCCGACGGAGAAAGCATTGTACACTTGGATAAAATACAACTGGAAACCAAAAGGGGAGTTAAATATACATCTAGGATCCAAAGGTTTTTTTACAGTGGTGTTTACAAACTTGGAGGACAGAGATAGGATTTTTGAAGGAGGACCTTACTTCTATGCGGCTGTTGGTCTCTATATGCGTCTGTGGACGATGAACTTTGTGCCAGAGTGCGAAACCTTCACATCGGTACCGGTATGGATTAGAATCTACTCCTTACCTTTGGATTATTGGATGCCAGAGTCTTTAAAAGCTATAGGCAACAAATGTAGAAATTTGAATAATATAACACTTATTCACAGAGATTATCCTGATTATACATTATTTGCGGAATGCATGCATAACACATAACCTCCTCTACCATTGATCATTGATTTGCGGAATTAAAAAAACAATCTCATGCGCATATTGAAACATCAATCACACATATCAACACAGTATGTAATGGGGAAAGCATACAGCTGAAAACCCTCAACTATCTGTATATTATAATGATAGAGAACATGTAACAATACATAGTACAATACTCCTCACAAGTACTCAGTACTATCTCCACATGCTACACACAAAACTAGCTTAGATCTGAACAAGTCACGAGTTCAAATCCCCTCCACTGTTTCCCTACCTCTACTACGCAATCCAAGTTGAGAATAGATCAGATCCAAGTTTGAATTCCCTTGGCTTGTACTGCGCAATCCTCATTGGCAATCTCAATCAATGATTGTGCAAATCTAATGCACAGCGATAATCACAACTAATAGTAGTCTCACCCTTTCACCCACCTCTAACACTTGGCTCCACTGAACTGTCCATGCATTGAGTTAACTGATGTATTCTTTAGTTGATTTATGAGTTAATAATTAGTGAATTAATTAATAATTAATTCACATCACTCATCACTAGTGTATTTGGTAGTTAGACTAAATACAACTAGTTCAACTAAGTCAAACTGAACACAACTCCATCAACTCCTCAATCAACTCCACCAAACTCAATCACTTGAGTTCTAACTGAAGTCCATCATGCAATAGCTCAACTAACCCATAGGAAAAGTATATTTCCTTCTGGCAGTTGCATGTGCCACATCCGTAGCTCGAACTGAACTGCTGCAAGAGGATAAGATAATGTTTTATAGTCCAAATATTATTAAGAGCTAATAATATTCGACTGTTCTATTTTTGACTGGCAGTCTAAAAATAGACTCCGCCCATATGTCTAAAAATAGAGGTCCATCTATTTTTACCAACATGACCAATCATCCATAAATAGCATCCTGCAACTCATAGACCATGATCCATATGTCTAAAAATAGACTTTGCGCCAAAAATAGCCTGTGGGCCCACTTAGTGAAGGCGACTTCTTTTCACTAAGCTCCATCATCTTGTTGCATTTTCAACACTCCCTCTCAACAAGATATGGATTATCTGCAACCCCTATCCTGCCTCTGTGGTATTCGAATTTGATCTTGGTGAGCGCCTTTGTCAAGATATTAGCATCCTGATCCTCTGTGGGAATGTATGAAAGTAACATGATTCTCCATTGCACACAATCTCTGATATGATGGTACCTGATGTCGATGTGCTTGGATCTATCATGAAATACTGGATTAGCCGAGATTTTAATGCAACTCTGGTTATCACAATAAATCACAGTAGGCTCCAAGTGTGACCTGAACAACCTGACTAGGATCTTCCTCATCCATATAGCCTCGAATGCAGCCAAACTTGCTGCCATATACTCGGCCTCTGTTAAACTGAGTGCCATAGATCTCTGCTTCCTGTTGTACCAAGAAACTGTTGTCGACCCGATATTGAAGATCCCTCCAGATGTGCTCTTTCTGTCCATTGGGCTCCCTGCCCAATCTGCATCCGTGAAGCCACATAGCTTCACCTCATCCTCTTGTCTGTACCACAATCCATATCCCACTGTGCCTCTGAGATAACGCAATACATGCTTGTCTGCCTTCCAGAAGAGCTTGGTTGGCTTAACCATAGCTTGTGAAAGCTGGTTAACAGCATAGCATATAACGGGTCATGTATTGACGAGATACATAAGCGACCCCACCAACTGTCGATAAACAGTGGCATCCACTACCTCTGCTAAAGTAGCATCCTCCTTCATCCAACCTCCAGGAAGAGGAGTATCAATAGGCTTGTAGCTATGCATGTTAAACTTCTCTAGTATCTCCCGGGCATACTTACCCTGAGAAACAAATAGTCCATCACTGTGTTGCCAAATTTCCAATCCCAGGAAATAATGAAGGAGGCCCAAGTCCTTCATCTCAAACTCTCTAGCAAGATCCTCCTTACATGAAAGTATTAACAACTCATCTCCCGTCAAAATCAAATCATCTATGTAAAGTACAATGATCAGCAACTTACCCTCCACCACAATCTGGTATAGGTTAGGATCCGCCTCACTCTTGGAGAATCCAAGTCCGGTGAAATAATTGTCTATCGTTGTGTACTAAGCACGAGGTGATTTTTTCAACCCATACAACGCTCTCTTGAGCTTGCACACATGCGACTCGCTGCTGAAGATCTCGAAACCTTCGGGTGACTCTATGTACACCTCCTCCTCAATGATTCCGTTGAGGAATGCAGTCTTCACATCTATCTGATGGATGTGCCACCCCATATGCGCTGAGAGAGTAAGAATCGTCCGTATGGAAGAATACCTTGCGACAGGTGCAAAGGTCTCCTCATAATCAATCCCCTCTGTCTGTGAGAAGCCTCGGGAAACAAATCTTGCCTTGTACTTCTCCACACTCCCGTCAGATGCCTGCTTCACTTTGTAGATCCATCTCAAACCCACCACTGATTTCCCCTCTGGTCTTGGGACAATCTCCCATGCACTGTTTCTGACAATCGAATCATACTCTTCCACCATGGCATCTACCCATGCAGGATCCTCCACAGCTTCCTCAAAAGAGGATGGCTCTGTCATGACACATTTGCTCACAAGATCCATGTATCCAGTGTACTGATCAGGTGACTGTCTCTGTCTGCGTTGTGCTGTAGGTGGTCCTACAACCTTCTCTGCATCTTGAGCCAGTCGCTCAGCTTTTGTAGTGTGCTTTCGCCCTCTGATAGTTAGCGCTACATGAGTGGTCTCTTCCACTCCATGAACTTCATCTTGTGGATGATCCACATCCTGAAGCTCATCCTTAGGAACTAATAGCTCCTCATCTACATGCAAGTGTGGCTCCCACTCAAGCGAACACTTCATGGCTTTCTCCTCCTGAAATTTGATATCCCGTCACACAACAGTCTTGCGACTGTCTGGCAAATACACACGATAGTTGTGGGGCGTATCAGTGTACCCCACAAATATCCCAACCTCTGCGGTCCACTCCAGCTTCTTCCTAGCATCCTTCGTCACATGCATGTAAATAGGAGAACCAAAAATCCTCAAATGGGAAATATCAGGCCTCTTACCAAAATAAGCCTCCTCGGGTGTACTCATGCCAAGTATCTTGTGAGGACAATGGTTCTGCACATATACTGCAGTATTGCATGGCTCCACCCACAAGTGAAGGGGTAGGCCCTGATCGTGAAACATCGCTTGTGCAACACCCACGATCATTCTGTTCTTCCGCTCAGTAACCCCATTCTGCTGTGGGTTATGGAGAGCTATGAGCTCTCTTCGAATCCATTCTGCACTGCAGAAGTCCTTGAACTCGCCAGAGATGAATTCACCACCATTGTCACTCCTAAGATCCTTCACCTTCTTCCCCGATTCCTTCTCGACCAGTGCTTTGAACTCGTAGAACTTTGAGTATGTTTCGCTCTTCTTCTGTATGAAGAAGATCTAGCACTTTCGAGAGAAATCATCAACAAAGATCACATAGTACTTGTGCTTTGCTGTCGAAGCTATTGAGAAAGTTCCACACACGTCTGTGTGAATTGTCTCAAGGATCATCGTGGTGCGACTATCCTTCTCGTGAAAGGTGGCTTTCACAAATTTTCCCAAAGTACACCCCTTGCACTGATCTGACTACGCAAGAGTGCCTTTAGGAAGCCTAGTAGAAATCTGCTGCAGTATCTTCAAGGCTCCATGATGTAGGTGTCCTAATATCCGGTGCCACAGCTCGCCATCATCCCGGCTCACCACTCCTACCTTGCATGCCATTGCTGCACAACCATCTACATGCAATTGATAAAGGTTCTTGACTCCAACCCCTATATTCTAGGTTTCTCCAGTTGTCTTACTGCGCAGGAAAGCCTTTCCCTCACTGAAGACAACATCATATCCCATGTCTTCTAACATTGCCACAGAGATAAGATTCTTCTTCAATCTTGGAACATGCATCACTTCCTTCAATATGAAGGGTTTACAAGACTCCCTCTCAAAGGAAATGGTACCGAAACCGGTCGCACTATATCTACCATCATCGCCCATCTCGATGTGCACTCCAAGATCTTTCTCATCCAGATCAGAAAACAAATCTCGATCTCCTGTCATGTGAAAAGACGCACCACTGTCCAAGAACCATACCGATGCCATCACACTTGATACCAAGCATGCAATCAGCGAAAAATCCAGCTCAAACTGCGAGGCTAAGGCCTCTCCCACTGCAGATCTAGCAGCTTGCTTATTTTTCTTCCTCTGCGGACAATTTGTGGCATAATTTCCATGCTGGTGACAGTGAAAGCACTTCACCTTGGACATGTCCTGCTTCTTGCCTTTCGCACCGGAATGAGGAGCTTTCTTGTTCTTCCCCTTTTTGCTTTGGCAACCAAAGCACAATTTTCTTCATCAGATGCCTTTGATGAAGATCCATCCCTGGTATTCCGCCTGATCTCCTCTTGCACAAGGTCAGACCAAAGTCTCTCCCATCCTGGCAATTTCTCCCGACCATTAACAGAGTCCTGATAGGAATGCCAACTCTTCGGAAGACCAAGGAGAGCCAAGATCACCAAGTCCTCATCATCGACAGTCACCCCCACACTTCCCAGCTCATCCCGGCATTGGGTGAATTTCGTGAGATACTTGGGCATACTATCTCCTCTCCCACACTTAATGTTTCTGAGTTTATCCTTGAGCGCCAACTTCCTCTGGTTTCTCTTGCTTTGGAATAAATCTATCAACGCTTTCCACATAAAGTATGGAGAAGCCTTTCCATGCAGGCTGGATACAATGTGATCCTTCACGCCCTCCAACAGAATCCTTTGACACTTTTCTATCTTCTTTTGCCAAGCCTCAACTTGAGCAACATCAGTAGGCTTTGGGACCTCAGCATCTATGAACTCATTCAACCCATTGTCATCTAACACTGCCTCCATCTTGTCTTTCCATGCAACATAATTCGAGCTACCTTCAAGGGCATACTTCAATCGCAATCCGCTGAAAGACATTTCAACTTCGACACCAAGAAAACACTGCTGCAGATTCGAATTCCACCAGCTCAAAATTCAACCGCTTCTGATCTAAAATTCATGAGAACAAAGTATTTCTCGTACAGAGATTGACTGTATGGGCATTTACCGGATATCTCACCTTCCAAAAGAAGGATGAATCCAGAGGATACCTAACCCGATTACAGACTCTGCCTGAAGAAATAAAATGTAATCACTTTCTGAATAATAGATCTGATGATCAACTTCCCTCCGATACCATGTAGAAATTTTTCTACGCTAGCTCCAATACCATGTAGAAATTTTGAATAATATAACACTTATTCACAGAGATTATCCTGATTATACACTATTTGTGGAATGCATGCATAATACATAACCTCCTCTACCATTGATCATCAATTTTGTGGAATTAAAAACAATCGCATGCACATATTGAAACATCAATCACACATATAAACACAGTATGTAATGGGGAAAGCATACAGCTGAAAACCACCAACTATCTATATATTATAATGATAGAGAACATGTAACAATACATAGTACAATATTCCTCACAAGTACTCAATACTATCTCCACATGCTACACACAAACTACCTCAGATCTGAACAAGTAACAGGTTCAAATCTCCTCCACTGTTTTCCTGCCTCTACTACGCAATCCAAGTTGAGAATAGCTTTGATCCAAGTTCGAGTTTCCTTGGTTTGTACTGCGCAATCCTCATTGGCAATCTCAATCAATGATTGTGCAAATCTCATGCACAACTATAATTACAACTGATAGTAGTCTCACCCTTTCATCCACCTCTAACACTTGTCTCCACTGAACTTTCCATGCACCAAGTTAACTGATGTATTCTTTAGTTGATTTATGAGTTAATAATTAGTGAATTAATTAATAATTAATTCACATCACTCATCACTAGTGTATTTGGCAGTTAGGCTAAATACAACTATTTCAACTAAGTCAAATTGAACACAACTCCATCAACTCCTCAATCAACTCCACCAAACTCAATCACTTGAGTTCTAACTGAAGTCCATCATGCAATAGCTCAACTAACCCATAGGAAAAGCATATTTCCTTCTGGTAGTTGCATATGCCACATCCGTAGCTCGAACTGAAGTGCTGCAAGAGGATAAGATAATGTTTATAGTCCAAATATTATTAAGAGCTAATAATATTCGACTGTTCTATTTTTTTGACTGGCAGTCTAAAAATAGACTTCGCCCATATGTCTAAAAATGGACATAGTCTAAAAATAAATTTTGCCCCAAAAATAGCCTGCGAGCCCACTTAGTGAAGGTGACTTATTTTCACTAAGCTCTATCATCTTGTTGCATTTTCAACACTGAAAGCCTAAGATTATACTTTTGTTTGATTTATTTTATGTCTGTGAGTTGAACGATGTATATTTAATAGGGTTTCTAATAGATTAGGTAGCAATACTCTGGAGAATTTTAGTCTTATATTGCAATTTTTGTTTCACCATATTTTTGGGCTGCATCTAACAATCCACGATGTACATTTGCAATTACTAAGTTTAATAAAAGGAGCTATGTCAGTTATTCATTTCTTGTTCTAATACTTTATGTGATGCACTATTCGAGCATTTGATTTTCTAGATCTTGTAAAAGGGAAACGGGTTGGTTGGCTAGGACCTAACCAACCCAACTCGTTCTCCCTCATTCATAAGGTGTGTTAGATATATTTCCTTATGCAGTGTTGGAGCAAGAAGTATTTAATATTTTTTTGTAGGTAATATATCTTTGTCTTTTTCATAAACCATGTGACTCAGATCGAGGTGTGATGGTGTGGGTGTGTTCATTTACTGAAGGTTGTGGTAGCATTTCTTTCCTTTGATGTGTATTTTTCTTCTGCAAAAGATGTGTTTCAGTTTACTTGCACTAGTGTGTTTTAATTCTACTAGTGAGGGTTGCTTCCGCAAGGGTGTTTATTTCTGCAAGTGGATCTATTTTCTTTATGCAAGTGCATTTCATTTATGAGTGTGCAAGTGTGTTCTATGCAAGTGCGTTCTCTTTAAATCGGGATTAATTTATTTATATTTCCCAGAGAATTAACGAAATGTTGTCCACATTATGAGGATCTGTGACTATGCTTATTTTCTTGTGTGAATAGTTCAGTTTAAGATTGAAATTTAGTGAAGGAACCTTTTAACTAAAACCTCTATTCGGTAAAAGTGCAGTTATGGTTAATATCATGATAGACATCTAAGAAAGAAGGGATACTTTGAATTTAGAGTATATGATAATTTTCGCATGAAGAATATTTCTGTTGCAGTAAACATTTCCTTTGACTTTTGAAGTACTTTTCACTTTCGAATGAATGATTAGATATGGCATCTTTTGATTATGTGCGTCTGTTTCCTTGGTTCTGGTTTGCCTTGCAAATTATTTTCTAGTTAGCACAGTTTACATTTTTTGCAAGTGGTTTGGAAGCTCGGTACAGGAATGCTAATTTATTATTACATGAATATTTTTCTTGGTACAGGAATCGATACCCTGGTACATGAACAGAGTACCCTAGTACATGAACCCATAATTCTTGTATGAAAGCCATAATACTCAATGAAGGAATAGAACATACTCCCGGTACGGGAACATCGTTTTAGTACAGGAACATTGTTCCAGTGCAGGAACTCCGTTCCAGTACAAGAATGTTGTTGCGTTGCAGGAATGATGATTTAGACCAGGAATGAAAACTTGTAACAAAGACAAATGCACTTCACAGCCTAATTATTTCTCTATCTTATGGCTGCACTGACATTTTGTCTCACATATATTCTTTTCTTTCTTTCATTGATCAGGATTGTTTATGCTAATTTGAAGTTCCTTTCATTAAGTTTTTGCAAAGTATTTTCCTTTTGATTCTGGCACAAGAATTCTTTTGGTATTATTTTCATTGTAATTCTTTGATTCTGTAAATGTAATTAGGAAAGATAGGAACATATTTTGTGAAAGTTTATACAATTAATCTTGGCATTTCCTGTGTTATGCCTCTCAGATTACGTAGCCTCCGGTTGACAATTAAGTGTTGAAGGAGTTTTCTTAACTGCAACTCTAACTCCCAACACGTAATGTGATAAAGAATAAATGATATAACAATATGAAAAATAAAAAATGGAGTTGTAATGTGCCTAAAAATAAATGACGTTATAATGTGATGAACAATAAACATCATCACATATGACTAACAATAAATTTCATTACAATGTGATGAAAAATATACATCATCATAGTATGATGCATAAAAAATAACATCACAATGTGATGCATAACAAAGAACATCATAATGTGATGAACATTAAATTTCATTGCAATTGGATAAAAATATTATGTCAAAATGTGACAAACAAAACCATTTACAACCATGTTTAACAAAGTCAAACATGATCTTCCCTTTGTTGACTGAAGTCAAACACGATCAAACATGATCATCTGTGGTTTAGCATAGTCAATCATAGATAATAAGGTGAACTATGGTCATCATGCTTAAGATGGACACTCATGTTCAAGTAAGTTCAAATATGGACAAACCCTCGTCAGCAATGGTCTACATGGTTAACAATGGTTACTATGGTCAACATGGTTGAGATGGCCAATCAAAACCATCTAGAGGTAAATGTCGATAATCATGGTATACAATTTTTATCCATAATCAACCATATTTTGACCATATTCAACCATAGTAGAATAAGCTCAACCCTAGTAAAAAATGATCACCAAATTCAACCATAGTTAACTATGTTCAACCATGTTCAAGCAAGCTCAACCATGCTCAACCATAGTTATCATGGTCAATCCATAGTCAACATGGTTTGACATGTTCATGGTCATCCATAACTTGACCATATTTAACCATAGTCAACCATGTTTGAACATGGTCAAGCGAACTTAACCATGGTCACCAATTTTAGCCATGGTCAACCTTGTTAAACAAAGTAACATTAGCAATAAATAAATACATTGCTATATTAAATGGTTGATCATGGGAAATTATATTCAACCTTGTTAAATCTTTCCATCCATTAATGTAGCATTATGTAATCATTACTCTAATAGTAATGTAAAATTAAGATTAATATTAATGTAACATCAATGCATTTTTACATTAACGGTTGACCATGGTAAACGATGGTTAACTTTGGCAATGAAGGTTAACCATGGTTAACAATTATCAACCTCATCAACCCTTTTCAATTATAGTGAAACAATGCCAAGCATAGTCAAGCATTGTCTACTAGTCCAACCCATACACACCAATCATCAACTAGCACAATCACACTAATCATGAAGTTGGTATATATTGATCAACATCATTTTACAAATTAATATCACCAATTAACTTATGAAAGGTGGAAAATTATATCCATTAGTATATATCAAACACATTATTAATGTGATTGTACTAGTCATAATACATCCATAATACATCAGATTTAACATAAATTTTATGAGACCATCATGGTTGTTAGTCACTTCCCTTCAACCTACTTACAAATTTTGAAGAAATTTAAGTGTTGATATTTATTAACTTACTAAATTCTCAAGAAAAATATATTATCTATTTATTAAATTATTCCATTTTATCTTTTATAAAATTTTATATTAAGAATAATTTATTTATTTGTTAGATCATGTTATTATATATTTATGAAATCTTATATGCTACATATCTAATGCATCAAATTTATAATATGCATTTTGAAAATGAAAATCAAGCTCGTCACTCTGCCCCATAAATATACTATAGAAAAATCAAACTTGTATTTGTTATTTATTTATTTTAAAAGTGTTATTGTAGTTAAATTAAAATTGGTATGTAAGACTTTCTTATTTGTAAGACAAAGATTATCTTTTAATAGCTATTTAATTGTTGAATTTCATAAAAATGTATGCTTTCTCGAATTTAAACTTTTAATAGAAAACCCATATTTTTAATTGTTAAATCTATATGTGCCATACACTTGTTGTATAACGTTTTACTTACTTTTCATTGTAGAATTTAGTGTCAAAAGTGTCAAAATTTTATTCTTCCTTAGGATCATATTCATTTGATATTACGTCTCTTATTTTCATTTTTGAGAATGAAGGTAGTATGTTCATTTTTCGTTTTAATGTTAAATGTATTTTAAAAATTAATATTCAAATTTAATGTTTGTCTATCTATTTGGCGGTGAAAGGTAGTTGATTTGGTCAATTTACAAAAGACCATAGGATGTACCAAGTGGTGTTAAATAATTTGTTATCTTTATTTGAAATAATGGTCCAAGGTAGCCTAAAATGAACCCAGACATGCTAAAAGAGGTGTTTAATAGTGGTTCTAGTTGTGATACCCTTCCTGCATGGTGCCAAAAGGGTTATCTTAGAGAACTAAATGACAACTACAAGAACACAATCCTTACCATGCTTGGTGGAGGGAAATGTTAACATGCAATAAATGGATATTAAATCCTAAGATTTGTATGGGTTATCTAGAGGAGTGTACAACCCCTACTTCTTGGTGGCTAGTTTAGCAATGGCATAGGAAGTCCATGATTGAATATACTAGTTGACATTCTATTGAAGATTTGACTAGTAGAAATATTTCTGAAGTATTGCTATTGTCTTCTCAACACTAAATTCCATCCCACTCAATTGCAATGTGCCTCCCAAATCAACTTGGCATGCTCACTTAAGGTACACAAAGGTGGCCTAAGTAGCACAAGAGTGCATCCTAGAAGTGGAGGTCAAGAACCTGCTTTGTTATGATTAATGTTTGGTATATAGAAATTTGTTGATGAAACGATGCTAATGGGAATTCCTATAGTAAGAGAAGGTGGGGCTCTTAAATAGATCCTATAAGACTTACGGAGCCCTCAGGTAAATCCATTAACATGGGTAAATATCAAATTTATTTCTTTAATACTATATTATCAATGTAGGCACACCTAGGTATATTTTTAGGTTTTCAAAGCAATTTTTTCCCTATTAAATATTTGGGGGTGTCCTTGGTAGAAAAATACTTTAGAACTATTCTCTAGAAGGAACTAGTCTAGAAAAAATATATAAAAAACCTAGATTGTTTTAACTTTATATCTTTAAATTTTATTTGCAAATTACTCTTGTTAAAATTAATCTTACAAGCATTTTTTTATGTATATTGTCTCTGTGTTAGTGGCACCCAAAGGATTCCTCAAATCCATAGTGATTATATAGAGATCCTTTCATTGGAGAGAGTCCAGTTGGGAAGGAAAACAACCCCTTATACCCTGGGATAAATTATGTCTTCCCAAAATGGTGGAAGCTCTTGGTCTTCTTGATCTAAAAATCCTAAATCACATTTGAGGGAAAAATTAAGGTGAAGGTGGATCTTGTTGAAAATGGCAACACAAAAATCCTACTTTAATTTCCCCTTGAATTAAATTAGGAGAAAAATGTAGTTCCACATCACAAGACAACAAGAATAACTTAACTAAGTTAGTTTCACTTAGTTGGTTCAGTTAATTGAAGTTGAGGGCCTAACTTGAGTCATGTAGAGTGGCTCCAAAATATTAAAAGCCTAGGTTGAGTTTAATTTGAGTTGTAATAGTTTAATTTAGTTAAACTGAGTTAAAGTTAGTTAAACTAGTTCTAACTATTGGAGGAACTAGTAGGAGGTCTAGCAGTAGGGTGCAACTTCAGTGTTCAACAAGTTAACTGATAAATCAACCATAATTATCTCATGCATGCATGAAATTAGAGTTACCCATGTAACAACACTAGTGAAAATTCCATGTAATAAAAGTTAATAAAGGAAAAATAATAACCACAATTGATGGGACACTTATTCCAAGTTGAATGTTGGGAAAGATGTCCTAGTGTGGGTGTTCATTGGTTTATTAATGACTAAGGACATTGGAAAAGGAAATGGCGGAGGAAAATGGCATTTTTGGCACATTTATTTATGAAAATAATGGAAATTAGGAGAAAAGGGAAGTGAAAGGTCACATGTAGCATGTGAGGAGGAAAATAAAGGAAAATAATGGAAAATGAAGAAAATAGAGGCCTCTTGATAACAAGGATTCTGAGGATCAGTGGGTAACCTTTTGTCAGTTTAGTTTTTTGAGCTCTATCGTTATCCTCTCTCTCACTCTTGGACACTTAGAGTTTTCTTGGAGCACTCTTGGAGAGTGTGGCATACTTGGATTTTTGGAGGAAGGAGGTAAAGTAAGAGTAGGAAAGTGTAAGAGGACATCGAGATCAACAACTACAGTGGGTTTGGCTTGTAGGAATCGAGTTGCATGTATCTTTTCCTCACTAGTTTTGGTATGCATGTCATACGCATGTGGTTTATTGGTCATGATCTGTCACTGGCATGGAGGATTGCCTGGATCGACAGTGGATTTGACTAGCCTTGCCATTTCCTGGATAGCCATGGTCATTGTGGATTTATTTCCTTGTTCTGTTTTGGTTGGTTCTCATGTTTCCTTAGCTTGGCTTGAGTTACTACTTCCTGGAACCTTCATTGGAAAAACACTTTGGAGCCCTGTAACAACCTGGGTTGAGTAACTAGTCCTATAGCCTTGGTTGGACAAATGCTTTGGAGCCCTAGGTGGGTTGAGTTAATAGTACTGAAGCCCTCGTTGGAAAAACGCTTTGGATCCTGGTATAAGATGTGGGTTGATTTACTAGTCTTCGAGCCTTGGTTGGAACAAATGCTATGGAGCCCTGGAAGGCTTGGATAGAGACCAATTTGATGGTGGTTTTGTGATGTCTGATCGTGAGGTGGAATAACTGTTTGATGGGCTGAGGTGGTTGGCCTCAAGAAGCCCTAGATGGTTTTGGATTGATTTGTTTTATGAGATCCCACATTCATGCTTGGAATATGGCACGAGGGTGAATAGCTGAAGAGAGATTTTGCTCAGCCATTCTACAGTTAAGTGGAACGTGGTAGTCCCATCCTAGGTTTGGATTTTGCATCATCAATATGAGGTTATTTCTCCTTGTATTTCTATGAGTATTATACTGCTTTATATGTGGATCATATGGCTATGATTTCCCTTTTATTTTTGTTGATAGTATGTTGGTTATGCATATGTGTTATGAAAGAATCTATGTATCGATATCATCATGTTTTTACTTGTAAATGAATGAGCAATTTATCTATGAACTAATGGATGAAAATGTAGCTAATGTGTTGAGGTATCAATGCTTCTTAATGATTGTCATATGAGTATGAGACCCGTATTCTTATATCTTTCGCTTGAACCTATAGATTACCTATTTTTGATATGTCTGAAGAAATTTCTGTCATGGCTAGTAGGGGTATAGTCAGGGTTTGTTTAAGTATTTGTATTTGCATTATTATTTCATTGTTATCTTTCTATTCTGAAGGTGTCATTTAATTCTGGGAAGTGACCTAGTCTCTAGGCATAAAAAGGTCACTCAAATCCTAAGGACGTTGGTACAACGCTAAGAAAAATAGTCCTTAGATGTTGGCATGCCTTGTCATGAGAGCATCCAGAGCCTCCTGGATGCTTTCAGACCTATAGAATGGGAGCATCCAGAGGTCGAGAGGTCTAAACCTCAGTGGGACCCAAGGGTTGGTTACCAAAAGCATTGGGATGGTTTTCAAGGGTCCTGTAGCTGATGTGGAAGGTCTGTATGATGTGTTTCCACTGATTTCATTTCCTTAAGGTCACTTATGAGGTTGAATCATATCATAGTAGCCTCTCTTCACATGTTTACCCTAGCTGGCCGGTTACTTGGGTAGATCTGGGAGGGGGGTGTTACAAAGTGATATCATAGCATGTTTCACCCTCGGACTAGATGGGATTTGTGTTTTTCATGAATTCATGTCGATTGCATCTGTGTTTCTTGTGTTGTAGGACCATGTACTTATTGCATTTGTATGGTACGAGTCATGGTTGTAGTGTTGTCTCCATGGGAAGTTGATGGCGTTGTTGTGGAGTGTGTCATCATGAGTGTATGGTTGATTATGCATTTCTTATGCACACTAATGTTCACATGTGGTCAAGTGGACAATGATGTGGTGGTTGTTGTCATGCATGAGGTCATGGTATGTGTAGTTGATATGATCATGCATTGATGAATGGAATCTAGCTAGAATTATGGGTACATGGTTATATGCTTATCAGTTATGTGTCTATATGCTATCATGAGTATGTTATACATGTATCACGCTGATTTGTTGATCTTGAAAATGAGGTATCGTCCCCGAACTATACTAAGGTACGTTGGTTTATTGTGATTTGGTTTAGCTGACATGATATACCTTGCAGGAAGAATATCAAAATGGTTAGAAATATGGTAGACTACAAAGACTCTCCCTATGGATCAGATGAGAAATATGGTGTTGGGCATTCTTCCAATTTGGCAGATACATTGAGAATCTTAAAGGAAGAAATAAGGAGTTGTAAGGTAAATAATCACTGAATCATACATGCAGAAGAGAAACTTGGAGAGGTAAATGCAATGATACTTCAAAGTTTGTCACAATTGCAACAATAGGGACCACTTTAGATTAGCCATGAACATGGGGAAAAACTAATGGGGCATATGGCAATAGGTCACATGGCAGTCATAGGTCAGATAGAGATGACATGGTTAGAGGTAGAATATTGTTGGATAGTCTGAATAGGAGAGGTGATAGACATGGCTACTATTCTAGTTCTGGTTCTAAAAGACATGATGATCAACATCGTTATCATCCTTACAAGAGGAGTGATAGGGGGTATTTTTTGGATGAGTTTAAGAAATCAAATCCACCTACATTTGATGGAGAGATGAAGAAATTGAAGGTTGGAGAGGTATGGTTTTTTGGCATGAGGAAGTTCTTCAGGTTGCATAGTTAATCAGACAACATGAAAGCCAGAATAAATACATTTAGTATCAGAGGTAAAGAATACATTTGGTGGGAAGACGTGGATAATGTTAGAGGTATATATGAGGAGGACTTGACTTTGAATGCATTTGAATGACTATTCAAGAAGACGTACATATCGGAGAAATTCTTTGATGACAGGGAAAAGGAATTCTATGAAATAAACATGGGATCTATGACAGATGAGGAGTATGCTAGAAAGTTCTTAGAGTTGTTGAGGTATGTGCCTTACCTCAAGGAGGAGAAGTCCAAGATTCATATATTCGCTAGTGGGTTATTGACGGTATTCAAAACAAGTTTGATTTCAATGAGCCTATATCATTGGAGGAGGCCATCTGAAAGCTAAATCGTTTGTATTAATAATCGAAGTGCAAGTACGAGATTAAGCAAAATTGGAAAGGTAATGAAAAGAACAAGGGGAAATGGGACAAGAAGTGAGTAAGACCTCAGGATTCAGGTAACAAAGAGAATGTTTCGCCATCTAAGAAGTTTAATGCATCTAACAAGGGATAAGGACTTCAAACATAAGAGAAGAATAAGGAGCCCATGCATTGTTGGACCTGTGGAGAGGGTCATCATAGGAGAGATTTTCCACAGTATCAAGGTGATAGTCCTGGGATGTTGGTCAGAGCGTGCCTCGTATTTATGCAACATTAGATAACAAATAGGTAGACAATCATGCATTTATCGTTGAGATGGATAGTAAGATTTCTGATCAAGTTATTTATATTTTGATTGAACCTGGATCTAATTATAACCATGTTAGTCCTGAGTTGGTGGATGAGTATGGTTTAAGCAACAAATTGCATGCAAAATCTTGGTTAGTGTAGTTTTCTATAGGTACAAAGAAATGAGTCCATCATTGGGTAAGAGCTTGTGCATTTGGTTTGAATGGTATGCCTATTGCAACACATTTGAATGTATTACAGTTGGGATCATACAATATGTTGTTGGGCATGGATTGGTTGAACCTTCATAGAACCAATGTGGATTGTTATGAAAAATCCATTGAGTGCCTGGATGAAAATGGGGAACAAAGAGTTTTGTGAGGTAAGAAGAAACCAACATCAGTTAGAATGGTGACAGCTATGCAGACAAAGCGTAGTCACAGGAAAGGGTGTGTGTTATTTGCAGTGCAAATTTCTAGTGACAAAGGAAAGGAGGTTGAGGATGCAGATGCCTTGGGAAGGTACCCAATTCTACTGTAGTTCCAGGATGTATTTCGTGAGGATAGTTCAGAGTTTCCACATCACAGGGAGGTAGAATTTTCCATTGAGTTGGTTGTAGGGGAAACTCCAGCATTAAAGGCACCTTACAGGATGAGTACACCTAAGTTGGTAGAATTGAAGCTGCAGTTGAAGGAAATGTTGGATAAGGGATACATTAGGCCATGTGTATCACCATGTGGCGCACCAATACTATTTCTGTAGAAGAAATATGGCACTCTCAGATTATGCATTGACTACAGGAAATTGAACAAAGTGACCATCAAGAATAGGTATCTTTTATTGAGGACTGATTGCTTGTTCGATCAGTTCAAGGAAGAAACAATGTTTTTGAAGATTGATCTGACATCCGAATATCATTATGTACGCATAAAAAAGGAGTACATTTACAAGACATACTTCTAGACCAGGAATGGGCATTATGAGTTTGTTGTAGTTCCATTCAGTTTGAATAATTCTCTAGCTACATTTATGTGCTTGATGAATAGTGTTTTGCGTCCGTATTTGGATAAGTTTGTTATTGTGTTCATTGATGACATATTGGAATATTCCAAAAACGAGGAAGAGCATGACAATAATTTAGCAGCAGTGTTGAGGTTGTTGAGAGAGCATTAGTTGTCTGCTAAGCTCAGGAAGTGCAGTTTCTTTCAGAGCGAGGTACATGACTTGGGACATGTTGTCTCCAAGGAGGGAATTGTAGTAGATCCAGAAAAGATACGGGCCATCATGGAGTGGGTAGCTCTTAGAAATGTAGATGAGGTGAGATATTTCATGGGGTTGGCAGGCTATTGCAAGAGTTTCATCAGGAACTTCTCATAGATTTCTTATCCTATCACGTCATTGTAGAGAAAATGTAAGTTTGAATGGACATAGGAGTGTGAGGCTATTTTTGAGTAGATCAAGAAGTTGTTGACACATGCACCAGTGTTAAAGATTGTAGACCTGAGCAAAGAGTTTGTAGTATGCACAAATGCTTGCTAGAAATTACTTGTTGGACTCCTTATGCAAGATGGACAAGTGGAATGTTATGAGTCACGAAAAGTGAATGAGCACGAGAAAAACTACCCCACACATTAGGGGAATTTTGAGGTCTAAATTACGCCTCGTAAAAAAAATGTACAACCAAAATAAACTTTATAAGAACCAACAAGATTCAAAATCATGATGTCAACCATGGGGGATGATTCACCATTTTTGGAGTAAAAAAATAAAAAGATTCAAAAGTAATAAAATAATAAACTACTTTTTCAACTCGTATTTTAAACTTATCTCCCTAGAGCTTTACTCAAATTTCAAGCCAAAGTACTCGTTGGATGAAAATTTTAATTCATCATCCAAGGAGTACCCATGTTGCTTATTTTTTATGGATGCTACTACACAAAAAATGAGAAATAATTGAAAAAATGTGATTACAATCACGTTTTTCATGTATTTCTCATTTTCATGTAGAAGCGTCCATCAAAAGTATGCAACATGGGTACTCCTTGGATGAGGAATCAAATTGTGCATCCAACAATTGTTTCTACTTGAAATTTGAGTAAACCCATAGGAAATAAGTTTAAAATACAAGTTCAAAAGTTATTATTATTAGTTTTTTTTTCGTCTTAAATTTGATGATGTAATCTAGCCTTATTTTATTATTTTCATTATTCTTTAATAATTTCCTTACGGGGCCCATTTTAGACCTCAAAAATCCCCTAATGCATGATCTTCATTTGGCAACAATCATACATGCATTGAAGATGTGGAGGCACTATCTTTTGGGCAGGAGGTTCATGTTGATGAGTGATCATAGTGGCTTGCAGTATGTATTTGTCCAACCAAACCTAAATGGTAGGCAAGCTCGGTGGTTGGTCATTATCAATGAGTTTAGTTTTGAGATCAGGTATATCAAATGTAAAAACAACAGGATGGTAGACGACCTTAGAAGGTGGATATAGGTAAATCACTTAACAACTATGATCTCCTATGAGACACACTTACACGATAGGATCTTGCAGATAGGTCAACAAGATGTCAGGTATATGGATATCGTGCATAGGTTGCAGTAGAGTATAGGTATAGGTACAGGTACAAGTAAATGAGGTGGTACCATTATAGGTATAGGTAGTAGTACAAGTATAGTTATAGGTGGTGGTACAGGTACAGGTATAGCTGCAGGTGCACAGGATGTACACTATTGCCTTACATCAGATGGGTTGGTTAGATTTAGAGACAAGATATATGTACCAGACAGTAGTGAGCTCAAGAAGGTGATCTTGAGGGATTTTCATGTGAAACCATATTCAGGTCACCTAGGTTATCATAAGACATTAACCGCAGTGAATATATTTTATTATTGGATAAATCTGAAGAAGGATGTAGCATATTTTGTGGCTAGGTGTTTTGATTGTCATAGGGTGAAGGTAGAGTGTAAACATCCAAGTGGACTGCTAGAGCTGATTCTGATTCTAGAATGGAAATGGGAGGTCACTTCAATGGGATTTATTACAGGTTTGTTGAGGATGGTGAGAAAACAGGAGTCCTTCATGGTTGTTGTGGACAGGTTGACAAAGGTTGCGCACTTCATTCCCGTGAAGTCTACATTCTCAGCTAGTGATGTAGCATAAGTGTTCATTAGAGATGCGATCAGATTGCATGGAGCTCCAAAGAATATTATGTCAAACAAGGATGCCAAGTTCAATTCCAAGTTTTTGAAGGAGTTGTTTGCAGGTTTGGGCACATAGTTGGCCCTCGGTACAACTTATCATCTATAGAATGATGGACAGAAAGAGAGCGTCAACAATGAAGGACATGTTGAGGATGTATGTGATGCATCAGTAGTGAAAGTGGAAAGAGTATCTTCACTGGTAGGGTTCGCTTACAACAATGGGTATCAGGAATATTTGAATATGAGTTTGTTTGGGCCATTATATGGGTGGAATTGCAATATACCCATCAATTGGAGTGATCTAGTTAACAGTGTGTTGATTGGATTGGACATGTTGGTAGAAATGGAACATGAAATGCAAGTTATAAAGAAGAATCTAAATCAGCACGGGATAGGGAAAAGATCTATGCAGATTAGAACAGGTTGTCTAAGGAGTTCCAGGTTGGGGAACAGGTGTACTTGTGCATCAAACCGAAGAAGAGCTCCTTGTGGAGTGGATCATGTGCCTAGGTGTCACCACAGTTTTTCGGATCCTTCATTGTTATTGAGATGATTGGGCCAGTAGCCTATCGAATTTCACTACCTCCGAAAGTGAAATTACATGATGTTTTCCATGTGTCATTGCTTAAGAAGTATATTAAAGATGTTGATCATGTGATTCACTAGTCTGTATTGCAGGTGGAACTAGATGGAGAATTCCAACTGGAGCTTCAAGATATATTGCAGAAAAAGGTGCTCATGATCCAGAACCAAGCAACCAAATAGGTTAAGGTGCAATGAAAGCACTTTTGGCCCGATGAAGCTACATGGGAGATGGCAGATCAGATGTGGGCTATGTATCCTTCATTGTTTGGTGATTGAGGTAACGTGGTTTTGGTATGGTGTTTTGGTATATGTCTTGGTATATGTTTTGGTACATGTTTTGGTGATGTTTGGTATATGTACATATGGATGTAGATACCACAATGAGCTATGTTATAAATATCGAATAAGAGGTATGGGTGTCATGTCATTATGATGTAATACTTGTTATTTTTTCATGTTGGATTTCTTCTCAGCAGGTTGATCATTGTAAATACTACAACGATCTAAGTTATAAAGCTCCATCAACAGTATGTTTTGCTTACAACTATATTGTGGTTATAGGTGTTTTTGAACATTGAGGATGGTGTTCCCCCAAGGGGGAGGGTTCTATAACAACCCTCGTGAAAATTCCATGTAATAAAAGATAATAAAGGAAAAATAATAACCATGGTTGATGGGACACTTATTCTAGTATGAATGTTGGTCAAGACATCCTAGTGTAGGTGTTCATTGGTTTATTAATGGCTAAGGAAATTAGCAAAGGTAACGACAAAGGAAAAATGGAATTTGGCACATTTATTTATGAAAATAATGGGAATTAGGAGAAAAGGGAGGTGAAAGGTCACAAGTTTCATGTGAGGAGGAAAATGAAGGAAAATAATGGAAAATGAAGAAAATAGAGGCCTCACTGATAAAAAGGCTTCAGAGGATCAGTGGGTAACCTTTGTCCGTTCAATTTTTGGAGCTCTCTCATTATACTCTCTCTCACTCTTGGACAGTTAGAGTTTTCTTGGAAAAATATTGGAGGGCGTGGCATACTTGGAGTTTTGGAGCAAGAAGGAAAAGGAAGAGCAAGAAGTCACAACAAAACATCCGAATCAGCAACTACATCGGGTTTGGATTGCAGGTATCTTGTTGTATGTATCTTTTCCTCACTAGTTTTGGCATGCATGACATATGCATGTGGTTTATTGGTCATGATTTGTCACTGGCATGGAGGATTGCCTAGATTGACAGTGGATTTGGCTAGCCTTGCTATTTCCTGGATAGCCATGGTGATTGTGGATTTATTTCCTTGTTTTTTTTTGGTTGGTTCTCATGTTTCCTTATCTTGGTTTGAGTTACTAGTTCCTCAAGCCTTGGTTGGAAAAACGCTCTAGAGCCCTATAACAACTTGGGTTGAGTAACTAGTCCTAGAGCCTTGGCTCGATGAACACTCTGGAGCCCTAGGTGGGTTGAGTTAATAGTCTTGGAGCCTTGGTTGGACAAACACTTTGGAGCCTGGTATAATATGTGGGTTGAGTTAGTATTCCTGGAGCCTTGGTTGGAACAAACACTTTGGAGCCCTAAAAGGCTTGGATAGAGACCAATTTGATGATGGTTTTTTGATGTCTGATCACGAGGTGGAATCACTATTTGATAGGTTGAGGTGGTTGGGCTCTAGAAGCCCTGGATGGTTTTGGATTCATGTGTTTTATGAAATCCCACATTCATGCTTTAAATATAGCATGGGGTTGAATGACTGAAGAGATATTTTCTGCAGCCATTCTACAGTCAGGTGGAATGTGCTTGTCCCATCTCAGGTTTGGATTTGCATCATCAATATGAGGTTATTTCTCCTTGTATTTATATGAGTATTATATTGGTTTATATGTCGATCATAACAATGCGATTTCCTTGGTATCTCTGTTGCTATTATGATTTTTATGTATATGTATTATGACAATAGTTGTGTATGACTATCATCATGTTTTTACTTGTAAATGAATGAGAAATGTATCTGTGACCTAATGGATGAAACTGCAACTAATGTGTTGAGGCATCAATGCTTCTTACTGATTCTCAGATGAGTACGAGACCCCTATCCTTACATTTGTTGTTTACACTTGTATATTATATATTTGTGATATGTTTGACATAATTCATGTCATAGCTAGTACGGGTCCAATCAAGGGCTTGTTTAAGTATTTTCATTTGCATCATTATTTATTTGTTTTCTTTTTGTTCTAAAGGTGGCATTCTATTCTGGAAGTGACCAAGGCTCTGGGCCTGAAAAAGTGGCTGAAATCAGAGGGATGCTTCCACAACACTGAGAAAAATAGTCCCTAGAGTCGGCATGCCTTGTCATGAGAGAATCAAAAGCCTCATGGACACTGTGAGTTCCATAGCATGGGAGCATCCAGAGGTGAAGAGGTCTAAAACCTCAGAATGGACCTAGGGGTTCATTACTAGAAGTGTTGATATGGTTAGCAGGGGTCCTAGAGCTGATGTGGAAGGTCTGTATGAAATGTTTCCATCATAGGAGGTTGAATCATACCATAGTAGCCTCCTGGATGCTACTATTTGCATTTGCATTTGCATCATTGTTTCATTGTTGTCTTTTTGTTTTGAGT
This sequence comes from Pinus tabuliformis, assembly GCA_031772625.1. Taxonomy (NCBI): domain Eukaryota; kingdom Viridiplantae; phylum Streptophyta; class Pinopsida; order Pinales; family Pinaceae; genus Pinus; species Pinus tabuliformis. The sequence continues at coordinate 92,382,001 of CM062807.1, read as the reverse complement.
GTGTAATTCAATTCTAGGTAGTGAATTGGGATTTGAGCCTAAAAAAGTGGATGAAATACTGAGGATGTTGGCACAACACTGAGAAAAATAGTCCTTAGAACCTGGCATGCATTTTCATGATAGTGTCCAGAGCCTCCTAGACATTGTCAGGCCCATAGCATGGGAGCGTCTAGAGGTCAAGAGGTCTAAAACCTCAGGTGGACCTAAGGGTTGGTTACCAGAATTGTTGGGATGGTTATCAGGGGTCTTGTAGCTAATGTGGAAGATTTGTATGATGTGTTTCCATTGATTCCATTTTTTGAAGGTCACCTAGGAGGTTGAATAATACAATAGTAGCCTCTTGTCTCATATTTACCTCGGTTCGTTGATTACTTGAGTAGATGTGGTAGGAGGGTGTTACAACCGAGTTGAGATTGGAGTTCAAAGGAAGTGTACTATTAGTTGTATAATTTTCTGAGTTGTATAGGTGGTGCATGCAATCAAAGAAGGTCCTATAGGGATTTCACAATTCAGGATGGGGATTTCCCTAATTAATAGGGGGCTATTTTAGAAATAATGCAAGGAATTAAGAGCTTTGAGGGCTTGAAAATTGGCTAAGTATTTCCCAGGTTAAATTAGTCAGGCAGAGGACAAAAGATACATGTGTAGGTTGTGCTCAAGCTTGAGCAAGCATATTGTATTCAGCCAGATTCTTCAATTAATGCAATACAGATAGGAAGGGGTTTTAAGAAGTTTCTTTCCCCTAGATAAATCTATGTGCATGTGTGATGTTTCCTTCTGCATGTCTATGATTTGTGTTCTAGATTGTCAATTACTTTTCGCAGAGAAATAAAGTAGCTTAGAGTCTTGTGATTTAGTAAATTTCATGAGTAGTTTTGAATCTACACACTAATTTCTGGATGGTAGCAGAGCTAGAATCATAGTAGATAAGAGAATTTGAAGTTTGTGTAGGAGGCTTGATTTACAAGATAAATCTTGAAGATTTTCTCCAAGACCGAGAAGATGAATTCCACTAGACTCAGGCTCGAGTATGCTTTGGAAGGAACCACACATTTGGTGGTATGGAAGATTTGTATGGAGGCCATATTAGATGATAACGGGCTACTAGATTACGTCAAGACAGATTTAGTTAAACCCCTAGCACTTGATGCATATGATCTCTCTTAATGGAAGAAGGATGTAACTAAAGCGAGTAGGATCATATTGGAGGGATCTCGAGATCATATTGCCTCAATCTCCATGGGAATGAAAATCCATTCGTGATGTTGAAAACAATGACCAGATTGCTTGAGAATAAAAGTTACCACAGGAAGCTTGAACTGAAGGACAAGCTTCATAGCATCAAAGTGCAGAAGGTTGAATCAATTTCGTAGTACTTGAGAAAATTCACACAGTGCCATGATGAACTTGGTGGGGTCATTTTTACTCTCCCTGAAGAAGATTTGGTAGCTCTAGGTCTGCTGGGTCTTTCCAAGAGCTCGTACAACAGGGAAATTTTAAGAACCCCCCTAAATTTATAAATATAATAAATGGGCGAATCTCCATGGTATATAGGAAAAATGGAAGGCAATTTTATCAATAATATAATATGTATATATAGTTTTTTGGCGAATCTTTCACCAGGCATGCCGAATATTTTACTCAATTATAAAATCTTGTAAGATCTTGGCGAGTCTTTCACTAAATAATAAAACTTTGTAAATTCCTAGTGAATCTTAGCATAGGCTACATGCTGGTTTAATTTCCCCATTTAAATAGGCTACATTCTAGGTGAACACCATGGGTCAATACCATCTGCCATTTTGGTGAATACCATTGGTCAATACCATGTGCCATTTTTGTTTTTATTAATTCTAATATTAGGGTTAATAATGGTTTTTTGCATGGTATTAATAACAATCTAGTCCATGGTATTTGTCCCATAGTATTTTGGCCATAGGTTTCAACTAAATATAACCCATTTTTTGAGTGTTCGTAAATATAAGGTGACTTATGGAGTAAATATAAAAAAATGTTTTATTTGTTTACCATACCTCTCGTTTATTTATATTTTTATTAATTTACCATACCTTTTTTACAAATATGGCATTTGGCCCATAGGATTCACTTAAATAAAACCTCTTTCTTGAGCCTTCATAAATAGAGCGAGCGTTATGGACTAAATATAAAAAGAGATTTTATTTATTTACGATACGTCTAGTTTATTTATATTTTTATTTATTTACCATACCTTTTGAGTAAGTATAAAAAGACGTTTTATTTATTTACCATACCTCCACTTTACTTATATTTTTATTTCTTTACACCCTTACATGTATATAAGGTGACTTATGGAGTAAATATAAAAAACATTTTATTTATTTACCATACATCCACTTTACTTATATTTTTATTTGTTTACACCCTTACATGTATATAAGGTGACTTATGGAGTAAATATAAAAAATGTTTTATTTATTTACCATACCTCTCATTTATTTATATTTTTATTAATTTACCATACCTCTTTTATAAATATGGTATTTGGCCCATAGGATTCACTTAAATAAAACCTATTCACGTCTAGTTTATTTATATTTATATTTATTTACCATACCTCCACTTTACTTATATTTTTATTTGTTTACACACTTACATGTATATAAGGTGACTTATGGAGTAAATATAAAAAATGTTTTATTTATTTACCATACATCCACTTTACTTATATTTTTATTTGTTTACACCCTTACATGTATATAAGTTGACTTATGGAGTAAATATAAAAAATGTTTTATTTATTTACCATACCTCTCATTTATTTATATTTTTATTAATTTTTTTTTTCCGAAGAAAAAAGCGAACTTTTTATTAAGAAAATAAAAAGTTACATTCTGTATGCTTTGAGCAATCCTGATGACTCATATGATTGCTGATTTGACATTCTGTAAGACACAAAAATCTCAGTCTTTTTTGACTGATTGTGGATGTTAAAATGTATCCGATACTGCTGTAAAAAAGTCTGATAGTAACTGTCTAGTCTTCCTCCCTTCAGGAGGCTTAGGACATTTAACAGAAATATATTTTAGGGTCTCCTTCAGAGAAGGAAAACAACCCCTTACAATATTTTTATTAATTTACCATACCTCTTTTATAAATATGGTATTTGGCCCATAGGATTCACTTAAATAAAAACTATTCTTGAAAATGGGCAAATGGATTCACTTAAATAAAACCTATTCTTGGAAATGGGTGAATGGAAGGTTGTAAGTCCTAATTTCAAGGGCTAAATTTACCTTTTTTACCCTCTCCCTTAAAATAAGGTGGGCTATTTGAGGTGATTTGTAAAAATGTACTATGATACAAAATAGTCGCCCACTAAAAATTTTTAATTTCGCCAAAGGGCGAACATTCGCCCCTAAAATTATCCTTGTCGTACAGTTATTAATATTAAGTAAATGGTAGAGAGAAACTACCAAGCTAAGAGCACTTATGGTCTGATCTAGTGCAGGAACAAATATGGCAGAGCAAAAAATATGGGACATAATCCAAAGAAGAGGAAGAGGACTTTGCATTAGTCATCAAGGGAAAGAAGGCCAAGGGGAAGAATTCCCAAGGTGAGGATAATTCCAACCTAGAGGGAAAGCAAGCACTGTCATGAATTTTGGCACTATTCCATGAAATGTCCACATAAGAAGGCAAGCGAGAAGGAGCCTACAATAGCAACAACAGGTAAAGCTCTAACTTCATATTTCGATCTTGATTTACTCTCATTACATTCATGGAAACCATAGTAATGGGGAACATGTGGTATCTGGATAGTGGTGCCTTGTTCCACATGACAGGGAATAGATGTTCCTTTAGTGACTTGGAGGAGAAAGACCTCAAGCAGAAGATTGATTTTGGAGACAACAGAAGGTATAACATGACTAGTATTGGTACGATTACTTTTCAGAGAGAGTTAAGCTCCCCTCTTAGACTCAAGGATGTGATGTTTTTTATGGGTCTAAGGAATAATCTTCTTTCCATCGCGGTGTTGGAAGAGTGTGGCTAGGATGTGACATTCAACAAAGGAAAGGCATTCCTCAGACACATCACCATGGGACAAGTGAAGAATATCAGTGTGTGAGTCAAGAACCTATATGAATTTGAGGTAGAATATGCATGCAAAGCCTTGAGGAGTAAGGAAAAGTTTAGATATCTAGTGCTTGAGAGGGAGCATGATTTACCTCTCAAAATGGAGCCTCAGAAGTAGCCTCAGCAAGTTGTGGAGCAACCACAAATGAAGAAGAAGAGAGGAGACAGAGTGGAAACATCCACTCAAGCAGAGACCTCTAGTAGGGGGATATTTCAAGATAAATGGCAAAGGTAGCAAATGTAGCCATACCTCCAAGAGTGAGGTGGGGAAATGTGAAGCAATAGTCCGAGGAGTACAGAAATTTGGGCAGGGACCATTGAGGTGTTTTTTGTCTTATGGATCATTGTGTTGCTATGGGGGCCCATAATATTCAGTAGCAGGAGCATTAGTGTCAGCCATATACTGAGGAGTTTACAGGAGTGTTGAAAACAAAGAATGAGGCTTAGTAGCAGAGTTAGCAACAACACAATTTTCCCGGTAGACAGTTGCAGACACAATCAATTCAATTTGTTTTTTTATTATTATTTTTAGTTGTAGATGTCGCAGTAGCAACAACAACAGTGAGAATCTTTGCATGCAATACATTCCAAATTTGTTGGATTAGGGTAGATGTGAATCCCTTTCTTTTAGAGAGGGAGTGTTGAAAATGGCAACACAAAATCCCTTACTTATTTTTCCCTTGAATTAAATTATGAGAAAAGTGTAAGTCCACATCACAAGACAATAAGAATGAGTTAACTAAGTTAGTTTCACTTAGTTGTCTCAGTTAATTAAAGTTGAGGGCCTAACTTGAGTCATGTAGAGTGGCTCCTAAATTTTAGAAGCCTAGGTTGAGTTTAATTTGAGTTTTTATAGTTTAATTCATTTAACTTGAGTTAAAGTCAGTTAAACTAGTTCCAACTATTGGAGGAACTAGTAGGAGGTCTAGCACTAAGGTGCATCTTTAGTGTTCAACTAGTTAATCGATAAATCAACGATAATTAACTCATGCATGCATGAAATTTGAGTTACCCATTTGAGATTGGAGTTCAAGGGAAGTGTACTGTGTGAAAACGTGAAGCTAGGTAACACTTTTGTGAGAAACGCCTCCGAAAATTTCAAATTTACAATTTTTCGGCAGAGCAATTTTTTCCCGGCTGAATTTTTAAATTTAGTCGGCTGAATTATTTTAATAGCATTCCATGGAGCTATTTTACTAATTTTTAACCACAATTTTTTTCATTTAGACTAACACCGACCATTAAATGGAATTTTTGCCGGAGTTGAAAAAATCGGCAAAAAATTAGTTCGACCGAATCAATAATTCAGTCGAATAACTGATTCAACTGAACTAGTTGTTCAGCTGAATTATTTATTTGGACGAAAAAACATTTTATATATATGACAGGCTAGACCCTACCGCAGAGTTTTCAGCACTGTTGATTTTTCATTGTGTTGTTGAGCGTTGTGAGGTCTACTGAGTTTTAATTGTGTTGTCTAGCGCTGTGAGGTCTGTTTATTTGAGTTGAATCCCTGCTGAGCAATGTGATCTTGGTTTGAGCCGAAGCCTCGCTGAGCGCTATGAGGTAATTTAATTCAAGTTTTTTGTAATTAAATTTTTTTATTTACAGTTTTGATTGGAATTTTTAATGAAGTTTTTTGTTTTTTGGCAGCTTGGTGCTAGAGGAATTGGTTGGTTATACTCGTTGCTAGCAGCTTTCTCAACCTCCTCGTCTAACCTCCTCCTTGTCTAACCTCGTCATCTGGACCAAGTAAGTCTCTCGGCTAAATAACATGTGAACAGTTTAGACTGTTCTCTGTTCTTATAATTAGAGTGTTGGCATTACTGTAGACCCCTGACCACTGCTCGTGTAGAATCACAATCCTTACCATTTGTCATTATGCTTATATTTTAGAGTATTCCCAATTATTTAGAGGAGTCATAAATGTCAGTCTCAAAAATTGTCCAAACACAAAACCCATAAGTGTACTAACAACAAGCTTAACGTTGTTCATGAAGCAAGAATTTACATTATGAAATACATTGTCTTGGAACAAGATTTTACATAACAAAAACAGATTTCATAATAGTCAAGAAAAGCTCAGAGCCGAGGGCTCATATTTCATATTTAGACTAGAAATTGATACACCATGTACCACTAGACAGTCTACTCTTGGGAGGAAATTCTTCAGTCTACCTACTTTATGAATTTATGTTGGACAACTACAATCTTTTATAATTTGAACTTACTACTCGATTCATTAACTACAACCAGAACCCTAATATTGGATGATGGATGGAATCACCTGAAATTCTAATTCATTGATTTCCATAAAGATAATCTGGCTATGGAAAAGTAGTCGTGATAAGAAAAATATTAAACCCCCCTAGGAATTCCAGTGAATTTTTTTTACTGTTCTTTGCCCAGTGTCTCTGGCCCAATTGACGTCTCTATCATGATTTTCGTTATTTTTGGTTATGTTTATATTAACTATTTTACTAGATGGATATTAATAAAATTTCCAAAGAAGAGAAAATACATTTTTACATCTATTTGCTAGACAACACATATGGCATCCTTGTTAAATTTTTGAAATCACTTATTGGAAATGACCATGGATGATGCAATGATGCTGAGCATTTATTTAAATCAATAAGAAAGCCATTTTTCCATCTAGTACATGAAAAGAAAATTTGGATAAGCGACTGGCCTAGCCCTTTGGCACCATGGAGCGAAAATAATTAGCACATAGCCAACAACATAGCCCACACAAATCCAAACAGATTAGTGGCAAGTAGATTACAACTGTTTTCTTCCTTTTTCACAATGTAATACTTCCCCCCCATGATTTCTTTCTTTCGGCTTTCGAATTGAATTCGTTCTAATATTTCTCTTCACTGTGTCTCCATGAGAACCATGTGATTATAAGTTTTAGGGGAATTCATGTGAGTTTTTTTTACTGTTCTTGGCCCAGTGTCTCTGGCCCAAATGACATCTCTTCCATGATTTTGGTTATTTCTGGTTATGTTTATATTAAATATTTTACTAAATGGATATAATTAGTATTTCAGTGTTTTGGTTTTTTTTTTTCCCTTGCCAATTCAACTAATTTTTATTTTTTAATTTAAAAATGAATATATATATATATATATATATATATATATATATTATGAATTCAGACACCTATAAAACTAGGACAGTGAAGTGATTTCAAGAAATCTAATTCGATAGAAAAATATGCTGAAAAACTTTCCAAAACTTATAAAAGATGTGTATTAAGAGTCTTAGTAATAAATTTCCACTTAGTTTGAAAAACATTAAACCCCCTCGGTTGAGGCACCACTCGAATTTGGGTTGGTAGCTGTAGAAGGTAAACCCAGTAAACACTTTCATAGACCATCATAAAATGCAATGCTGAGCCAGAGGAAAAGAGAACTTGGCCAAAAGTGGTACCTAGTTATTAGTCTCAAGAATCAAACTTGTAATTGATATCACTAATTGAAATTAAAACTGATAAAATAATAAATGAAATTGAAACTAATAAATTTCTTGCATATCTAAATCAAGTATTTAAACCTAGTTTAAATTATTTTTTTACCAAATTGGGATTAAAAATTCGCTGCACCTATTGTTGGATTCATGAGATTGAAGCTAATTAGAGTGTTTCGATTGATTTGTCATCTATTTTTGGTGTTTTAATTTTAATGTTATTGGGTTGACTTGTTCTACATTGATTTATCTGGTAGAACAACCTTGATGCTTCTTGGTAACATACTTTCCTTTCTTTTGTTGTTATATGTTCATATATGATTCCTTTTTCATTATGTGTAATTCACTTTAAGCTTCCCTATTTGCCTCGAACATGGGTCTTATTAGCTTTCTAAGATGAGGTAGAATAAACTTAATTGAAGGTTTTTGTACTTGCTCTCTTCAGGTAGTAGTTTCCTTTTAAGATATATCTTTTTCATTTCTATTTTGTTGAGTGCATGAGATTGAAGCTAATTAGAGTGTTGGCATTGTTTTGTCATCTATTTTTGGTGTTTTAATTTTAATTGTATTGGGTTGCTAATTAGAGTGTTGGCATTTCTTTCTCATCTATTTTTGGTGTTTTAATTTTAATTTTATTGGGTTGACTTGTTCTACATTGATTTATCTTGTAGAACAACCTTGATGCTTCTTGGTAACATCTTTGCTTTTGTTGTTATATGTTTATTTATGTTTCATTTCTCATTATGTGTAATTCACTTCAAGCTTCCCTATTTGCTTGGAACATGGGTTTTATTAGCTTTCTAAGATGAGGCATAATACACTTAATTGAATGTTCTTGTACTTGTTGTTTCAAGTAATAGTTTCTTTTTGAGATACATATTTTTCATTTCTATTTTGTTGGGTGCATGAGATTGAAGCTAATTAGAGTGTTTGCATTTCTTTTTCATCTATTTTTGGTGTTCTAATTTTAATTTTATCGGGTTGCTAATTAAAGTGTTGGCATTCCTTTGTCATATATTTTTAGTGTTTTAATTTTAATGTTATTGGGTTGACTTGTTCTACCTTGATTTATCTCACAGAACTATGGTCCAATCCAAATGCTCCAAAACGCTCTGAAGAGAAGCCCTACAATTATTAGGAGCCCCTACTCGATCAAAAAGTTCTATACTAAGAATATGGGCATATGATATAGTTCCAAAGAACTAGAAATGATGCACCTATCATTAATGCTAGTATCATATCCTCATTTACTCAGCACATAACATTTTAATCGACAAAATGACAAGTTTGATCAACGAAGAGGATGCCAATGAAAAAGATGATATCCATGGAAAATTTTAGGGGCGAATTTTCGCCCTTAGGCGAAATTAAGGGGTTTTAAATTTTTAGTGGGCAAATATTTTGTATCATAGTACATTTTTACAAATCGCTTCAAATTTATTTTATAAAAAAATTAGGTATGGAGGTTAGCCCACTTTACTTTAAGGGAGAGGGTAAAAATGTAAATTTAGCCCTTGAAATTAGGAGTTACAACCTTCCATTCGCCCTAATTTTCAAGAATAGGTTTTATTTAAGTGAATCATATGGGCCAAATACCATATTTATAAAAGAGGTATGGTAAATAAATAAAACATTTTTTATATTTACTCATAAGTCACCTTATATACATGCTAGGGTGTAAACAAATAAAAATATAAATAAAGTGGAGGTATGGTAAATAAAACCTCTTTTTATACTTACTCAAATGGTATGGTAAATAAATAAAAATATAAATAAACTAGAGGTATGGTAAATAAATAAAATCTCTTTTTATATTTAGTCCATAACCCTCTTTCTATTTATGAAAGCTAAAAAAATAGGTTTTATTTAAATGAATCCTATGGGCCAAATACCATATTTGTAAAAGAAGTATGGTAAACTAATAAAAATATAAATAAATTAGAGGTATGGTAAATAAATAAAACATTTTTTTATATTTACTCCATAAGTCACCTTATATTTAAGGACACCCAAAAAATGCGTTATATTTAGGTGAAACCTATGGGCAAAATATTATGGGCTAAATACCATGGGCTAGATTATTATTAATACCATGCAAAAACACATTATTAACCCTAATATTAGTATTAATAAAAAGAAAAATGGCACATGGTATTGACCCATGGTATTCACTTGGAATGTAGCCTATTTAAAGGGGGAATTAAACCAGCATAGATCCATCTTTACTCTGGATCTACTAAGCCCCGAGAGGGAAAAAATATTTGATCCCTCTGGAGGCTTGGTGGATTAAAATTAAAAATGGATGTTGTAATTTAATGTATGTTAAAAATCTTAGCTTGGTTAAAATAAAAAATAAAATAAAAATCAATTATTAATTTTATTAATTTTTATAAATTACTAATAGTAATTTTTAAGCTCCAGGTTTATGATCATGTGAACATAAACTATTTAAAGGGGAAATTCTATCATCTTAGATCCATCTTAATTCTGAGTCTACCAAGTGGTCAGAAAGATAAATAGATTTCATCCCTCTAAGAGTAGTAGATGTGGAGTTAAGATGGATATAGGTTGGTTTTTATAATAATGAAGATATTAAATAGACTTAGGAAATTATATTGTAAAAACATCTTAAGGTGAATAGTTAAAACTACATTTAGTCGCTTCACAGTAAAAAATATCAATATCTCCATTAATATTGGTTTTTCTGATTTAACAAAAAAAATTCAAAACAGTGAAACCTCATCACTCTTTCTGCATCACCCTCACAAAAGATTTCCTACCATTTTTCAAACATTATCAATATGATATCTTCATAAAAAAATTTAGGTACTGATGTTGGATTAGTTGTTTGAAAAATAAGTTGGTTTGTACAACCTTTCATCTTCTGTGTTATTCGTACTTTGTCCTAATGATCTGTAGGGGTTGGAGCCACTACACAATATTTTCCTAAAAGGTGAAGATTGTCCACCAAAAAGGAAATTAATCTACATGTTATAACGCTATTAAAAAATGTGAGACGTATGAGGGTAGTGAAATATGCTATTAAGAAATTTAGAATGGGAGAGACATAATTAAATTTTATTATTTAATTGAAGTTTTCGAATTGAAATAATAATAAATCTACATTTATATATTCATATATTGATTGGAAGGCTTCTCACAATGGTGACTTCTTTCAATTAGATCCCCTTCAAGCCTTTCAGATACCTAATACTTTCTTATATAATATAGTTGGGGCTTGCTACTTGTTGGCTTGTTGGGGTAAACAAATTTGATGTGTTTTTTTTTATCTCGCAGTTGGAGTCTATGGAATAAGAAATAAATTTGATAACTTGAAAAAAGTGGTAGCTTGACAAAAGTTGTAGAGAAAAAATTTATCTCTCCTACCTTGACAGAACCCGTGGTCAATATCAACACCTACAAGAACTTTGTTGTGGAATATTATCAAAACTAATAGAAGGATATGAAAGAGTGTATTGTAAGAACCTTGACAAACATGGCCACTGAAACTTGGAACATTGTTTGTAGGAAGAGAAAATTATGCTTCTTTTTTCCAAACATGTAAGTTAGTATATTACAGTTTAATGGATATGTTTTCTTATTATCCTATATGGTTTCATACTTTAACAAAACATTCAGCAAGACTTCACAACGTTTTATTATTCAGTAAAAGATTTGCCAAGATCTTACAAGATTTTATAATTAAGTGAAAGATTCTCAATCACTGTACAAGATAATATAATCTAGTGAGAGATTCGTCAAAAAAATTATATATACATATTATATTATTGATAAAATCGCCTCCCATTTTTCCTATGCATCATGGGGATTAACCCATTTATTATACATATATATAGGGTGGTTCTTAAAATTTTCCCTAATGATATCATGGTCATTGAACAACCTTGATGCTTCTTGGTAAAATATTTTCCATGCTTATGTTGTTATATGTTTGTTTATGTTTCCTTTTCATATGTGTAATTCACATTACTTCCCTATTTTCTTGGAACACGTGTCTTATTAACTTCCTAAGATGAGACAAAATACACTTAATTGAAGGTTCTTGTACTTTCTCTTTTCAAGTAGTACTAGGTTTCTCTTTGAGATACATCTTTCAAATTTCTATTTTGTTGGGTGCATGAGATTGAAGCTAATTGGAGTGTTGGCATTTTTTGTCATTTATCTTTTGTGTTAATTTTAATATTATTGGGTTGCTAATTAAATTGTTGACAATTCTTTCTTATCCATTTTTGGTGTTTTAATTTTAATTTTATTGGGTTGACTTGTTCTACCTTTATTTATCTCGTAGACCAACCTTGATACTTCTTGGTAACATACTTATGTTTTTTCTGTTGTTATATGTTCATTTATGTTTCTTTTTTTATTATGTATAATTCACTTTTCTTCACTATTTTCCTGGAACATGGGTCTTATTAGCTTCCTAAGATGAAGCAAAACACACTTGATTGAAGGTTCTTGTATTTTCTCTTTCCAGGAGTAGTTTCTTTTTGAGATGCATCTTTTTCATTTATATTTTTTTTTGGTGCATGAGATTGAAGCTAATTAGAGTGTTGGATTGCTTTGTCACTTATTTTTGGTGTTTTAATTTTAATGTTATTGGGCTGCTAATTAGAGTGTTGGCATTGCTTTGTCATTTATTTTTGGTGTTTTAATTTTAATGTTATTAAGTTGATTAATTTTATAAGGTTTCTAATTAGAGTATTTCCATTTTTTTCATCTATTTTTGGTGTTTTAATTTTAATTTTATTGGTTTGACTTGTTTTACCTTGATTTATGTCATAGAGTTCAACATTGATGCTTCTTGGTAACATATTTTCCTTGCTTTTGTTGTTATATGTTTATTTATGTTTCCCTTTTCATTATGTTTAATTCACTTTTGTTTCCTATTTTCCTGGAACATAGGTATTATTAGCCTCCTAAGCTGAGGAATAATACACTTAATTGAATGTTCTTGTACCTGTTCTTTTCAAGTAGTATTTAAAAAAAAAAAATACATTTTTCATTTCTATTTTGTTAGGTGCATGAGATTGAAACTAACTAGAGTGTTGGCATTTCTTTGTCATCTATTTTTTATGTTTTAATTTTAATGTTATTGGGTTGCTAATTAGAGTGTTGCAATTAATTTTTCATCCATTATTGGTGTTTTAATTTTAATGTTGATTGGGTTGACTTGTTCTACCTTGATTTATCTTGTAGAACAACCTTGATGTTTATTGGTAACATACTTTCCTTGCTTTGTTGTTATATGTTCATTTATGTTTCCTTTTTCATTACGTGTAAGTTACTTTGAGGCATAATACCCTTAATTGAATGCTCTTGTACTTTATCTTTTCAAGTACTAGTTTCTTTCAAAGACACATATTTTTTATTTCTATTTTGTTGGGCACATGAGATTAAAGCTAATTAAAGTGTTGGCATTGCTTTTTCATCTATTTTTTGTGTTTTAATTTTAATGTTATTGGGTTGCTAATTAGAGTGTTTGCTTTGTTTTTTCATCCATTTTTGGTCTTTTAATTTCAATGTTAATTGGGTTGACTTGTTTTACCTTGATTTATCTTGTAGAAAAACCTTGATTCTTCGTTGTAACATACTTTCCTTGCTTCTGTTGTTAAATGTTCATTTATAATTTCTTTTTCATTATGTGTATTTCACTTCAAACTTCCATATTTTCTGTGAACATGTGTCTTATCATCTTCCTAAGATGAGGCGGAATACACTTAATTGAAGGTTCTTGTACTTGCTCTTTTCAAGTAGTAGTTTCTTTTTAAGATGCATATTTTTCATTTCTATTTTGTTCGGTACATGAGATTTAATATAATTAGAGTGTTGACATTGCTTTGTTATTTATTTTTGGTGTTTTAATTTTAATGTTATTGGGTTGACTCGTTCTACCTTGATTTATCTCGTAGAACAACCTTGATGCTTCCTGGTAACATACTTTCCTTGTTTCTGTTGTTATATGTTCATTTATGTTTCCTTTTTCATTGTGTATTCACTTTGCTTCCCTATTTTCTTATAACATGGGTCTATTAGCTTCCTAAGATGAGGTAGAATACATGCAATTGAAGGTTCTTGTACTTTCTCTTTTCAAGTAATATTTTCTTTTTGATATGTATATCTTTTTCATTTCTATTTTGTTGGGTGCATGAGGTTGAAGATAATTAGAGTGTTGGCATTGATTTGTAATCTATTTTTAGTGTTTTAATTTTAATGTTATTGGGTTGACTTGTTCTACCTTGATTTATCTAGTAGAATAACGTTGATGGTTCTTGGTAACATACAAAATGTGGTCTGCATTTTGCATTTGAATGAATAAAGTATAATTCTATGTAGATGTCTAAAACAATGATAAGTTAAAATTACATTATAAAATATGGTACATGTACATTTTCAATTCATGTATAGAAGGACTACTATGGATTTCAGTTGATAGTTAAATTTTAATATAAAGTTGTTTGAATGCACATTTACATAAGTTAGATAAAATTGCATTTTAAAACATGACCAGCAATTTGGAATTAAATAAAAAAATAAAAAAAATAGAGTTTGAATGAAATTGAAATTAATAAATATGTATAATTTAAATAATACACATGACATATATAAATACATACTTGATGGTGATTCAACTTCTTCATTTGAAACTCTTTAAACATCTTCAACAACATCATCAATCATTGGTTCATTGTATTTTTCACTTTTTCTTTCAACATTTGCAATCTCATCATCAATATTATGAGGAATATCTCTCTCTGTTTACATTGAAAAATACTTTTCAAATTAGTTGATCAAATAAAAATTAAATTTCACAATACACTAGTTAAATTTTAAAAATCATTTATAATATTTACATTTACATACATTTTTCAACATTCTAGTTTAAATTGATTTTCTATTTCAATATTTGTGTGCTCCTCCTTCTTTCTTTTGTAATTGTTTCTACCGTATTCTCTACAAGCCTCAATGTTTCTTGTGTGATGATATTTTCTCTTGCAATTTTTTTATTTTCCATGATAATTCAATCTATGTATATTTTTAAAATCCAACACAAAAATGTCAATTTCAAAAAAATCCTACAAAAAAAAATCACTTTCAAAATTTAGACAATAAATCTCACTTTAGAAATTCAACACCAAATAGTTACTTTGAAAAAAAACCCACTTGAAAAATTCAGCCAAAAACTTTTACTTTTAAAAAAACTCACTTTAAAAATTCAGCCCAAAAATGTCACTCTAAAAATTAAGCTAAAAAATCTAACTTTAAAAATTCAACCCAAAAGATTTACTTTAAAAATTAAGCTAAAAAATATCAATTTAAAAATTCAACTCAAAACAATTAATTTAAAAATTAAGCTAAAAAATGTCACTTAAAAAATTCAACCCAAAAGATTTACTTTAAAAATTAAGCTAAAAATTTCACTTAAAAAAATCAATCCAAAATATTTACTTTAAAAATTAAGTCCAAAAAATTCACCCCAAAAAACTTACTTTCAAAATTAACTCCAAAAAATTCAACCCATAAGATTTACCTTAAAAGTTCACTCCAAATGAGGAAAGTGTGCAAAAATGAAGTTTCGACTCCATTTATTTATATCGTTTCGAGCGAAACTTTTTTTTAGAGGGTCGCATCATTTCATTTTGCCGCTGATGGAAAATATTGACACATTTTCATCCAAACTTTGAAAAATAATTCGGCTAATCATTTAACGTAATTCGACCGAATTATTTTTCTGTTTATTTAATGGGCGTTGACGATAAATAGAAGTTCGGCTGAATGTATTTTTAATTCGGCCGAATTGTTTTAATCTGCAACTCTGCAACAACTTGGCTCTAGTCACATTTTTTCAACTTCGTAATGCTTAAACTCTATCAATTTTGGTGAATTTATTGTTGGAAAAAAACTAGAATTTGTAGAATTGAATCTACTTTCAGTAGATATAAATTTTATGGGATTTCATATAAATTTGTTAATTTTAATTAAGTTTCTAAAATATTGTGTGAGAAAAGTTTATGAAGGTCATTATGATTCAATGAAATAGAAAATTAGTATCTTCCAAAATACATTATAAAAAAATATGAGAATTTTATGGTTCATTACATTGGTCTGTCTTTTGTAATGGGTAATTTTTAAATTTTTAATTTATAACTAATATGTTGAGAAATTCGACGATCAATTAAACATCTTCAAAATCTGCAGTTTTTTCATATTGGTTCAATTCAAAAAATTCTAGTAATTATGATGTGCATCAGTGGGTTTCGTAAATATAACGATACCAAAGTAGAGTCTGTGTAGATTGCTGCAACACGTTTTGTTTTTCAAAAATGCCAATTTAACAAAGAATACACTAGTGCTAGAAAACATGATGTGTTATGAATCCCTTGATATTTAAAGAACACACAGTCAAAGAATTGCTAAGTTGACATATCAAATGTGAATAAAAAATTCCAAAAAATACGTAGGAGAAAGCTAAGAAATTTTTTGACAAGTTTCCTTTTTATTTTTAAATTAAATTTTAAACAAAAAAATTGCTTTGGCTTGCTGAAAGTTGAAGAACTTCTAAAAATGATATGTTTTTCTTAAAAAATGAAAAAAAGTGCAACCAACATCACATTTTCACTATGAGTTGTATAATTTTTCGAGTTGTACATGTGGTGCATGCAGTGAGAAAATGGCTTATAGGTATTGCGCAATTCAAGATGGGCATTTCCCTAATTAGTAGGGGGCCAATTACTTGAGAAACAACACAAGGAATTAGGAGCTTGAAGGGCTTGAAAATTGGCTAAGTATTGGTCAGGATCAGGTAGAGGATAGAAGATACAGCTGCAGGCTGTTCTCAAGCATGAGCAAGCATATTGTAATCATCCAGATTCTTTGATTAATGTAATATAGATAGGTAGGGGTTTTAAGCAGTTTCTTTCCCCAAGATAAATATTTGTGCGTGTGTGATGTTTCCTTTTGCATGTCTATGATTTGTGTTCTAAATTGTGAATTACATTTTGTAGAGCAGTAGAGTAGATTCGAAACTTGTGATTTAGTAAATTACATGAGAAGTTTCGAATCTACACATTAATTTCTACAGATCTAAAGTGGGCAAGAGTTATGGAGGGAAATTTTGGAGTAGGAAATATATCTCCTTTCAATCATGCCAATAGTATTAGAGAGCTCAAAACTCTATTCAAGGATATATAATATGGAATTTTTTTAGCACTGATAAATTAATCGTACAACAACATTATCTTTAGGAAGTCTCAGAGCGAAAGGTTGCCTTGTTTTAGATGGACTCATGGAAATAATATTCAAAGATTGGGGAGAAGGTGTTATTCCTTGTTATATAAGAGCTTATGAAATCTAGAGGTATCTCGATAATAATATTATTGACACCAAAATGTCGAGTGCGCCTCATGGAGAGAACGGAAAAATAAGGAAACCTGGCTTGAATCTCTTGATGAAGACAATCAAGACGCATTAATGGAAGAACTTGACAAATGAAAGGTCACACTCCTTAACATATAGGGAAAACTATGATGGGGCTATAATCATAACGATATGTTCACTATCAAAGAGACATATCAACTAGTTGTAGGTCACACCAATCTTCCTCATTAGTCGATTTGGAAATACATTTGGACCCATAACTCATCTGATAATTAAAAATGTATTACTGACATCTATGTGAGCAAGCTTACGTTATTTAATGCAATGGATCGATAATATTGTGAATAACATAAATCAAAATACTCAAATAATACAATGTTCAAGCACATCAAATAAGAACCATGTGATAACAGAGTTCACCAAACTTCCTAGCTACGTCTCTGGGTCCTTAGCTTCCAGTGCTTACCGCTTTATTTGCCTTCAAAATTATTTTACATAGATGAGCTCGAAAACAGAAGCTTGTATGAGAAAACAGACCTCACCATTGCAATGGGCTCGAAATTTTGAGAAAAATGAGTATAAACTCGACCATCTTCTGACAAAGTGACCTCCAGACCCCCTGAAGACCCTGCAAAACCACCTTTGGTCCAAAACTTCCTCGAAAACTGTGCAAAATGACTGCCTTGCACAAAAGCGCCTTGGAAACTGTGCGCGCTCTTAGCTTCTGGATTCGGCTCTGCGAAATTTAAGTAACATTTTGGGAGCTTGGATTACCAAACCCCGCTCTTGGTATTATGGTTACTGGACGTAATGTGAAGTCATGTATATATGGTCTTTTGGGAGGTCGGCGGGTCGAGCCCACCACCGGACCTCCCGACAAATATTTGGCACTTGGTGGATATTTGGTAACAAGAATAGTTGTTTCCATGTTAATTGGACGATGGTCACGAGGTTGACCCTCACCGTCTGGTCGTTTTTCGGTGATTCCAACATCATAACATAAATACAACCTTATCACGTTGTTTAAACAAGATTTATGTAGCCCAATCAGTGCGCCATTCCTGCGAAAACTTAGCATTTCTGGGAGGTCAGGGTTTTGATCCTCCCTAACGCCCAAAATTTTGGAAATCAAGCTAAATTAGGCAAAATCTGGGCTGCCACGTGTCAACCCCAGATTGGCCCACTTGTCGCCCAGTCAGCATCACAAACCAATCAAAAACTGCCAACATCACCTAGGCCACATAGGCATGCTGACATCATCAAGGACACATGTCGTGTTCCCGAGATGCCACATGCCTTTTCTGACATCATCCTGCTCTGACTTTGACCGTTCACTTTCTGAGTTGACTTTGACTTTCTGGTTGAATTTTGCCCTAATTTGTCCAAAAATTTGACTGGCCACAACTTCTTCATACGAACTCAGTTTTATGTGTCATTCACATCGTTGGAATCCTCTTGACGAGCACTTTAACTTGGTCTTATTCTCATATACATTTGAAAACTTTGAACAGGAGGAAAAACTTGATCCATTTTGGATCACTCCTCCCCACTGGAAGCTTTTGGACCACCCAAAGTTGGTTTTAGTTGTCTGTCTAGAATTGTGTCCTCCTGTAACTCATTGAGATACTTAGGTGAAACATCTTCGATGGAAGGTATTGATGAACCCCAGAAACGGGTAATTATATGGGCTCATTTTGCCTCTTAATTCGACCTAATCCACCATTCTCATTAGTTTATTGCATGTTTTTTATTATATTTATGCTAATAGAGTGAATTGGGTTAGTCATTTCGCCATGTAGTCTAATGTGTGCTTTATGCAGATTTTTTGGTCAATTTTGGACAAAGTCAAAGGATTTATGAGCAATTGACAACCAATATTCGAGGAAAACAGGGGATAGGATTTGTAAGAGGGTGTCCCCTTCATTTATGATCACTTATCTTGAATCCTCCATCAGAAACTTGGAGCACAAGCAGCCACATTGGTGCATCGAAGGGGCAGCCAAGCAAGTAAAGAAGGACTGCTATCTATCTCCAGTTTTGGGAAGCCAAGCTCCTTGATTTTAGGAGGGCCGTTGGGGGACTCCACTTGTATAAATAAGGGGGCTTAGATCCTCAGTATTTTATCCAGTTATTAGTAGAATTTTCACACTTTTTTGTAGCTCTTGTTTAGCTTAGTTTCGAGCTTCCTTTTTGAGGATAGTTTATGTAATGTGACTTTTATTTTTAGTAATGGAGATGAAACAGTTTTTGAGCCAGCACTGATCTCTTTCAGAGGGCTGAAGCTCTTGGGTTAGGGCCCAACCCAAGCTTCCCAGCACCTCTTGCTTTGTACTTATATTTTTTTGCTTCAGTTCATGAGTTAATTTCTGTTACATAGATTCATTTTATCTTTTCTAGAATAGGTTGTTTTTCATTGTTTGCATAGCTGCTTTTGTTTCAGTTGTTGAAGTAGGTTCATACAGTGATAGGCTAAGATTCAAAAAGGCAAAAAACAAGCCCTAATCTCTTTTCTCCCTTCCTGACATCATGATTCGAGGTCATCGCACCATTGCTACCACCAAAAACACAGTTTTTCTCTTCCATGCAATCTTTAGTGTGATGACTACATTTGAAAGTTAATGTATTGCTTCAGATTCTGTTTTCCAAGATTATTTTCTATTTTTACAATAGATCTCTTTGCATGCATTTCTGTTCAAAGGTTACTGTTCAACATTTTCTGTTTCTAGGTGAGAAATTAGGTCACTTAGAGATATTTCTGTTTTGATGATATAACTAGTCCTTTCTTTGCTCAGTTTCAGTAAGTAGATGTGCAGATCTCTTGCAGGACACCTCCACTCACCATATTACATGAAATAGCCAGCATTAGCTCACTTCTAACAGATTTCCCAAGTCATTCGCAACATTTCACCAATCTACCTAATTTCTGCATTTTTTCATAAGCTTCCCTCTTGCCATTTGAACAAATCCAACCATCCTCTTCTTTCTTGATCTTCCTTGACAAGCTCCAAACACCTTAACACACCCCTCTAGTCTTTAGCTACCCTTTCCCACCATTTCTCCACCTTCAAAACCTCCAAAAATAACTCTCGGCATCCTCCTGTAGATCCTCCTATAGATCCCCTGCAGCCTCCTGTAGAATTTCCTGTAAGTGATTTTTCGAAATCTGATTGCAAGGGAAGTCTTCAGAAGGGTGCTAGAGGCTTCTTAGGACTCCTCCACACCTTCCTACACCCCTGCAAAAACCAGATCCACCCTCCATCGCCACCAAACCTCTGCCACAATCACAAACAGATAAATTACAAGCATAATAATTTCACATAAAAACACTCAAAAACACAAAAAGATGTTTCTTCTCATTTCCTTTCAGAAGTAGCTTGAATAGATGCAATTTACCTTTTCAGTAGTCAATGGCACTCATTTCATCAGTTTTCATCTCTTTTCCTGCAAAAGTAGGGTTAGTTGGAAAAATTAGGGTTTGCTAGGGTTTGCGTTACACTTCAGTCTTCTTTCTTTTTCTGCAAGTAGAATAGTTTCTGTAGAGTTAGCTCTCTTTCATCACAGTTAAAAGCTTCTTTTGGAAACTCATAGAAGTTGGCTTGAGCTCCTAGTGATCTTGCGCCAGCTGACCAAGTGACATCTTGTAGTAAGAGCTAGTACTTGTGCATACCACATTGTCGCTTCCAAGTTTGTTACGAACTACCGGGTTGATAAAAGTAAAGTAGGAAGCCCAGGAGTTGCAGCATTATTGCTGCAATACTGGTGCTCACCACTTTTTGGCGCCGTTGCCGGGGAAGCATCAAAGTATTTTGTGATTGCCGCTTTCTTTTATTTTTCTACTGCAACATTCTGCTAAGTAGTTCATTTTAGAAAAAGTAGAGTAGTTGTTTCTTTCAATTTCTACATTTTTTTGCTTTCCTTTCAATTCTGCAATTTCCATTTCAGCAAAAGTAGATCAGTCCTTCCAATTCTGCAATTTCCATTTTAGCAAAAGTAGATTAGTCATTTCCTTGATTTCCTTTCTACATTTCATTTGCTTTCCTTTTCATTTCAGCAAGTTCATTTCAGTAGTTGCAATTTGTTTGTTCAATCAATTTCAGTTTTGCAGGTACAAGAAAAAAAAAAAAAAAGAAGAAGAAGACAAAAACCAACCAAAAAGATTTCCTTTCATGCCTCGTAGGAATGGAGATAGTTCAAGAAATTGTTTGCACATCACCCCCACTGCTTCACACAGTGAACCCTCTATTTTCTTCGGTGGCTGTAATCAAGAAAAACCCTTAGGTAACAGTGAGACATATTTGAAGAACCTATAAGGGAAGAAGAAGAAGAAAACATTCCTCTGGAACCAATGGCTGAAAACAGAAATGTTGGGAGCAGTACCTTTTATTCTAATTCATCCATTAAAGGTGAAATTGGAAGCATGCTGGAATACCTTCAGAGTGATATGTTGCAGATTCTTGCCATGAAAATGGAGGCCTTACATATCAAAAGGAAACAAGAGGAAGCAGAGAGGGCCTTGGCCATTTTTTGCCCTAGATGCACCAGGAGGCATCCGAGGAATGAATGTCCATTGAACTTTATAGAGGTTTGTTCAATCTGTGGAGGAAATCATTCTATAGATAAGTGCCATTCCTTGTCCGAACTTAAAGCTGTATACCAAGGGGCCAAAGGAGTCACTGAATAGATCTATTACATAAACCAAAAGAGGCCGCATGGACCTAGACCATACCAGTAGGGGATGCAAGGGACATCTTAGGCATACTACAACTCCAACCAAGTCACATCCATACCTTCTTGGGGCCCCACTACTCCCCCTTCTTGGTCCACGCCTCTTCCTTGGTCCTTCACATCTCCATATCACGCCCAACTAGCCACCCATTCATTTCAACCCTATGCTCAGCTGCAACCTCAGTGGAATGAATCTCATCAGGGGTGGAGGCCCCAATACAAATCTCCTCCTGCTCTTTTTCCTCCACCACCTGTTCAACCACAACCATTGCCTCATGCTCCACCAAGGCAACCGCAAAGGCTTACCCAGCCAAACCCGAACCTGAACAACAGATAGGCCCAACAAGTGTATAGTGGGGAACCACCATTTCCAAACCCACACATTGGAGTAGCTCAACCCAATTACAATGCTGAGGTACAACACTTCCAAACAACTCCTCTTGAGCTCAATGATATTCAACATAGCTCAGGAAGAGTATTGAAAAAAAGAGATTATATTGATATCATTGAATGACCACACCCAGCAGAAGAAGATGCAATAGAGAAGATCAAAGAACCATGGGTTGCACTAGATGAAGAGAACACATCAGAATCAGAGATCGAGAGAGCTCCCTCATGGTTACCATCAAATCCTCCATGTATTCAAGAGAAAAATCAGCAAAAAGAGGAAGATGTGAAGGTTGTGATAGAAGAAGACCTGAAGAATGATCCAGATTAGCAAAAGGAACAAGGACATCACAACTATATTCAAATATGGTTTCAAACAGTCATCAAGTTGCAGCAGTACTCTCTTCCTCAACTATGCTTGATCCCTTCAAAGTCAAATCATTTGGTCTCTGAAATCTGGATACATGTCAAAGCATACATTTCAAGCCTCCACATCATTTTGTCTATCATCTCGATGTGCACATGACTCCATTGGAAGTATTCTTATACTTGAAAATGATTTTGTTTTTCAAGTAGGGTAGGGTAGAGAAAAAAAGGAAAAATGAAAAAATGAAAAATAAGAGGAAAAAGTAAAAATATTAGGTGAAAACCTCCTTGGAGGCGCCTCAGATTGGCTTATTGATTGAAAACATCCATGAGGCGGTCAATGGGTTGGAAAGAAGAGAAAATAAAAAGAGAATATGATCCCTGGGTGAAAACCTCCCTTGGAGGCACCCAGGGCAAGCAATTAGGGTGAAAACCTCCTTGAAGCGCCCTAGTTGTTTTCAAAAGAAAAAAAGAGAAAGAGAAAGAAAAATGAATTTCTAGTTGGATTGCAGGTTTGCAGGAGAACTTTAGAAAGCATCAGCAGGTGCCAAGAAAGCTCTGAAACCAATAACAACACCTATCCTACCTTCTCTCACCTTTCTCCATCAGTCTTGACATTCTTTCCATCTCATTGTGCTTCTTTTCTGAAAACTGTGTTTTCTTTAGGAGGCTCCTGTAGAAATTACAGAGAGCTAGAAATGGATTTTAAAAGTAGTTTGGGGAATAGGAAAGCTTCATAAAGGGTTTATAAATCCCCCTGCAGTCTTCAAACCTCTCTTACATCATTTCCAAGTCTGCATTATAGGCCAAGCTCATTTTTTCTTACTGTCCAAAGAACTGCAGAATGCTCTGATACAAAAATACATAGCGCAGAAATTTGTTTTTTCCCTAACTTGAAAACCATGCATCCATTTAAAAAACGGTTTCATGGGGAGTTGTATAGAGATGATGGCAACATGCCCAACCAATTTAAACCAATTCCATTGCACGGTTTCCAAGAAATCAGCCTCCATCACCTTCAACGATTTTTGCATTTTCTCCATATCTGTGCATCCATTTAAAAACTCGTTTCATGGGGAGATGCTTATGGGTGATGGTAACATGAATAAGCAATTTCAACCAATTCCAGTGCACGGTTTCCAAGAAAGCGGTCTCCATCACCTTCAACCATTTCTAATTTTTCTCGGAATTCGTGCATCCATTGACCACAATTTTTCTATGGGAGGTGCATAATGATGATGGAAACATGCTCAGAAAATTTCATGTCAATCCAGTCTATCGTTTGGGAGATATGGACAAAACAAGTCACTGTCCCATTAAAATCTAGCATCAACAGCATGAGGGTGCAAATCTGAAGGTTGAAGTAGACTCCTACAGCTTAGATCCAGCCAAGAGGATACCTGCACAAGAAAAATAGCCACACATCAGAAAGCAGAGAGCATGCAACAAGGGAAATACAAGCATGCAACAGTCAAAGGAGCCATAGCACCTCACAGCAAACACATTTGGATCTCAGGTAAGTGACTAACCCATTCCTCTGTTGCATCTATATGATCTAAAAACTGCATGGACAAATGAGATGGTCAAGTTTAAACTAGATTGGTGGCCAACTAATTGGCCACCCTCGTCCAGTTCAAATAGTGCTTAGCGAGTGCACTCAGTACGTGTGTCCAGTTTCATGATAGCACTGTAGTGGGGACCAACGGTCTGAATGGGGCCAACGTACACTTGGCCAGCTCACCCTCCATCACCGGAAGTCTCCATAAACAACCATAAGAACTCCTCCTTGAAACACTCTCACCACCTTTTCTTTCATTTGTATCATCGTGTTCTCGACTACAGCAAGCTACCTACTACCTTCAGAGCCTCAAAACAGTCGCTCTCTATCATTTTCAGAACCCTTCTACTTATCGGATTCTACAGGAAATTATCGGGATCTACAGGAGCAGAAACAGGTCCTACAGGAGCCCTTTCTACAGGAGGGCCAGTGAGCAGTCTCGCAGAGGAAAAAACTAGGGTTTTTTCTAGAAAATTCAAGCTCAAAGAGGTAGGATGTGTGTAAACTTATTCTGCATATTCATATACACAAAGGGTGATGTGATTTCCAACAAGTATTGAGTTGAAAAGGAAGGAGAATTGAAATCGAAATTCTGCCTGTTTCCTTAAAAAAAAAGTCTTTTGATCTACTCTCTGTGCTGAAGTATTATCTCCTTCTCCACTATGGTATTCACATCTACGAATAGGAGTGATGCAACTATAGAGAAATTAAGCCTGTAAAAGAGGAAATTTCATTCAAAATTTTGCCTGTTTCATAAAAAAAAACAGTTTCATCTGCTCTCTGTTCTGAGATATTGTCTCCTTCACCACCTTCATACTCACATATATAAGGAGTAACACAATTTTAGGAAGGAGAAACATGACACCATGGAAGATAAGGCTAAAATAGAAAAGAAGAAGGAACCAAGAACAGAGAAGAATAAGACCGCAACAGAGAAAAAGAGGAGGCCTGGAACAGAAAGGAAAAAGCCTAAGACAATACAGAAAAAGGCTACCACGGAGAAGGCAAAAACTAAGTAAGAAGAGGAACAAACCAAAACAAGGATAAAAGAAATAAAACCAGCAGAAATAGGAAAGACAGTAGATGAAGAAAAAGAAGCAAAGTAGGAAGAAGTGTCTCCTAAGACACTAGCAAGGGAGGCAGCGACTGTTCATGTTGCACTTAGTACTCCAGTCAAGCCCAAGGAAAAGATGAACAGGCAACCATCCATGTACTTCAAGGCTCGAAAAAGCACCAGAATAAAGATGGGGAAGCCTTAGCCACCTTCAAAGGAGCCCATCATCATTAAAGATTCCCCTACTGCCAAAAAGGAGGAATCTCCATCCAAAACCCCCATCACTTATGAAAGAGAAAGTCCTAAGACCTCCACTTGGAGAGAAAGGATAAAACTACAGGGCTCTAAAACAGTCCTACAGGAGGCGCAGACAATCCCACAGGAGACATTGACAAAGCTACAAGAGACTGAAAATCTTGAGAAAAAGGCAGAGGAGAAGATCAAGAAGGAAGATAAGGCAACATAGATATCAGAACCTGACCCCCAGCCTAATTTGGGCTCTTATTACAACCTCCTTGAAGGGGGAAAAATTATCCCTCAAAAATTTGTAGTCCTGCTTTTCTTTGAGCTAGATAAAGAAAGGGTCAGAATCCATAGGTGGATGCAGATCACAAAATCAAAAGGGGTGGAAGACATTGGGCACATGGAAAACAAGTTGAGAGAAATAGGCAAAGAATTAAGCACTGTAAGGCATATAGAAGGCATTAGGAGATCTCAGTTAGAAGAAGAAAATGAAAGGTTAAAGAAACAACTGCAAGAAAGGGAGCCCCAGGCAGAAAATGAGATATTAATCTTAAGAAGACAGCTACAGGAAAGATTATCCCAATTAGCTTGCATGGCCAGTTGGGCTATGGAGGCACTACAGTGTAGGCAGCTAGCTAAATCATATGTAGTTTACCTCAAGGATCAGTGGCTCCAATTTCAGATCAAGACCCTGGCCCAGAGAGGCACCATACCTTTCCAGAATTATGGGCAGTTCATAGACTTGTGTGAACAAAGTTCAGCAGAGGACAAGGTGAAGTTGGCAGAGTTTTATCTACATAACATGGCCCTTACTGATATGAACCTATGGGACCCTAATGCAAAGTTGGGTGACTTACAGTTGATGGCCATGGCATCCTGGATGAGTCATGAGGACAAGAGAGCAGTAGAAATCCAGAAAATGATGGTAAAAGAATAGAATGAACCTCTGATGATTAGAGCAGAACCATCAGACCCTATGGCTCTCATTAGCACCCACCAACAAATTGCAGCTGATCCTCAAAGTGCCCCTAATTACATCAATGAGCAAGCTCAGGCTATTGCACATTTTGAAGACATGGAAAGATTGTTTGGGGAAGATTTCATCCATGCCTGCATGAGAAGGTGGAACACACTACCCCACAGCCTACAGATCAGGGAGTACCGCTCCCCAAATAGAATGAGAGAAACACTAAGGAGAGAGCCCCTGTATAAGAACTCTATGCAAAGTCTGAACATCCATTAGATTAGTCTGAAGCTGAGTCCTCCACTGCTGCTAGGATTACTGGAACGCACAAGGGAAGAAGAAGAAAGACAACAGTGGGAAGAGGTAGATGAAAAATATGGATTCCATGATAGGGAAGAGGATCTCATATCTAAGGCATGGAATTTCAGGGAAGCCATCAAGGCAATCAAGGATGAGGAGATGGATTAGTTGCTCAGAGGATGAGCAACACCTTCTGTATGGGGGTAATGATGAGCCCCATAAATGGGTAATTATATGGGATCATTTTGCCTCTTAATTCGACTTAATCCACCATTCTGATTAATTTATTGCACATTTTTTATTATATTTATGCTAATAGAGTGAATTGGGTTAGTCATTTTGCCATGTAGTCTAATGTGTGATTTATGCAGATTTTTTGGTTAATTTTGGACAAAGTCAAAGGATTTATCAACAATTGGCAGCCAATATTCGAGGAAAACATGGGAGAGGATTTGTAGGGGGTGTCCCCTTCATTTATGACCCCTTACCTTGAATCCTCCATCAGAAACTTGGAGCACAAGCAGCCACATTGGTGCATCCAAGGGGCAGTCGAGCAAGTAAAGAAGGACTGTTGTCTATCTTCAGTTCTGGGAAGCCGAGCTCCTTGATTTTAGGAGGGTTGTTAGGGCAATCCATTTGTATAACTAAGGGGGCTTAGAGCCTTAGTAGTTTAGCCAGTTATTAGTAGAATTTTTGCACTTTTATGCACCTCTTGTTTAGCGCAGTTTCGAGCTTCCTTTTTGAGGACAGTTTATGTAATGTGACTTTTATTTTTGATAATGGAGATGAAACAGTTTTTGAGCCAGCACTGATCTCTTTCAGAGGGCTGAAGCTCTTGGGTTAGGGGCCAACCCAAGCTTCTCAGCATCTCTTTCTTTGTACTTATATGTTTTTGCTTTAGTTCATGAATCAATTTATGTTACATAGATTCATTTTTATCATGTTTAGAATAGGTTGCTTTTGATGGTTTGCATAGCTACTTTTGTTTCAGTTGTTGAAGTAGGTTCATGCAGTGATAGGCTAAGATTCAAAAAGGAAAAAAACACGCCCTGATCTCTTTCCTCCCTTTCTGGGATCATGATTCGAGGTCATGGCACCATTGCCCACCAAAAGCACAGTTTTTCTCTTCCATGCAATCTATAGTGTGATGACTTGATTTGAAAGTTAATGTATTGCTTCAAATTCAGTTTGCCAAGATCATTTCCTATTTTTACAATAGATCTCTTTGCATTCTTTTTTTTTCAAAGGTTATTATTCAACATTTTCTTTTTCTAGGTCAGAAATTAGGTCACTTAGAGATATTTTTGTTTTCATGATATAGCTAGTCCTTTCTTTTCTCAGTTTCGGTAAGTAGATGTGTAGATATCTTGCAGGATACCTCTGCTCACCATAAATCCATGAAGTAGCCAGCATGAGCTCACTTCTCATAGATTTCCCATTTCATTCGCAACATTCCACCAATTTTCCCTAATTTCTACATTTTTTCATAAGATTCCCTCTTGCCATTTGAACAAATCCAACCATCCTCTTCTTTCTTGATCTTCCTTGACAAGCTCCAGACACCTTAACACACCCCTCTAGTCTTCAGCTACCCTTTCCCACCATTTCTCCACCTTCAAAACCTCCAAAAATAACTCTCGACATCCTCCTGTAGATCCCTTGCAACCTCTTGTAGAATTTCCTGTAAGTGATTTTTCAAAATCCGATCGCAAGGGAAGTCTTCAGAAGGGTGCTAGAGGCTTCTTAGGACTCCTCCACACCTTCCTACACCCCTGCAAAAACCAAATCCACCCTCCATCGCCACCAAACCCCTGCCACAATCACAAACAGATATATTACAAGCATAATAATTTCATATAAAAACACTCAAAAACACAAAAATATGTTTCTTCTCATTTCCTTTCATAAGTAGCTTGAATAGATGAAATTTACTTTTTCAGTAGTCAATGGCACTCATTTCTTTAGTTTTCATCTCTTTTCCTGCATAAGTAAGGTTAGTTGAAAAAATTAGGGTTTGCGTTACACTTCATTCTTCTTTCTTTTTCTGCAAGTAGAATAGTTTCTGTAGAGTTAGTTCTCTTTCATTACAGTCAAAATCTTCTTCTAGAAACTCATAGAATTTGGCTTGATCTCCTAGTGATCTTGCTGGCACTAACCAAGTGACAGCCTGCAGTAAGAGCTAGTACTTGTGCATACAACACCGTCGCTTCCAAGTTCGTTACAAACTACTGGGTTGATAAAAGTAAAGTAGGAAGCCCCAGGAGTTGCAGCATTATTGCTGCAATACTAGTGCTTACCAGGTCCCTGACTTTGCTCTTCTAGATCTTCGATCAATGAAGGCTCATACAATTGCAAGTTTTCAACATTTACGAAGGAATAGATCTGCATATAAGCTAGTAGATCTAGGCAGAAAGCATTTTCCCCAACTTTTTCAAGAATTTTGAAAGGAGAATATCTAATTGGTTTCAATTTTTTACCTTCCCCTTGAAGTATTTCTGTGTTGATGTACAACCAGACTTGATCACCAATTTGAAAACTATGCTCAACTCGATGCTTGTCGTGCCACGCTTTATATTGTGCTTGGCTCTTTTCCATCTATTCCTGTATTGCCTAGTGAATTTCCCGGATTCATTCAATGAACTTGGTTGCTTTTTACACATCATTGTGTCCATCAACTACTATGTCTTTACCAAAGAAAAAATCCAAGGAAGACTTTGGTACATAACCAAAACAAGCCTCAAATGGAGATCTTTGAGTGGAAGAATGTTTTGCATGGTTCTAAGCATGATGTACATAACACAAATACTCATCCCAAAGCTTAGGATGTTCACTGCAATAAACTCGACGCAATTGTACCACTGTCTTGTTGACTACTTATGTCTGGCCGTCAGTTTGCAGATGAAATGTCGTGCTCTTCTTTAACTTTGTGTCCATGAGTTCCCATAGACTTGACCAAAATTTCCTGACAAATCGAGAATCTCGATCAGATACAATAGAAATGGGTAACCCAAAATGAACCCATACATTTTCAAAGAAAAACTTTTCAGTTTGTTCAGTTGTGACCTATTTAGTACATGGTATCAAAATATACATTTTACTGAACCTATCGACAACTACATACAAATAATCATGATCTTTTCTAGACATTGGCTCCCCCCAAAAAATCCATTGATACACTTTCCCAAGGATGAGAAGGAATTGGAAGTGGATTATACAAGCCTAATTTTCTATTACTTGGTTTGTTTGTAGCACACATAGTGCATCCTTTGGTATATCTAGAAACTTTTTCATTCATTCGAGGCCAATAGAAGAATCTTTGTAATTATGCAATTATTTTACTTACACCAAAGTGACCTGAAAATAGATAAGTATGTGCTTCTCGAATAAAATTAACTCTCTCAGTTTGTGGAATGCATAACATTCCAAGATGATATAAGAGTTTGTTGTTTATGTAATAATCCAATTCTTCTACCTGCTTGCCATGACTTAAAGTTGCATATACATCCTTAAAATTTGTATCTTGAGCATATTTTTCAATGTAACTTTCATGAATTACTGAATTATGCTTAAGTATTGCGGATGCACTTATAATTGGTCTTGATAACATATCTGCAACCTTATTGTGTATTTCTTTCTTATATATGATTACTTGATGAAATTGTTGTAGGAAACCCATCCATCGATAGTGTCTTGATTGTTGCAATTTAGTTTGTGAGTGTAAATATTGAAGTGGTTGATGATCTGTGTGTATGATTATTTCTTTTCCCATTATATAATGTTTCCACTTTTTAACACTCTATACTAATGCATATAATTCCTTATCATATGTGGGATAGTTAACTACCACTGATGTGAATATCTCAGAATGAAAGCATATAGGTTTCCTGTGTTGCATCAACACTGCCCCCATGGCATATTCACTTGCATCTATCTTGATCTCAAATGGTTGTTGAAGATATGGTAGTGCTAGTACTGGAACTGTATTGATCCCTTTTTTCAATGTTTCGAAGGCTTTTTGTTGTTTGCCTCCCCACCGAAACACCTGTTTCACACTTGTCAAAGCATGTAAAGGAGCTGCAATCAAAGAAAAGTTAGCAATAAACTTTCTCCAGTATTGTGCTGCCCCTAAGAAACTTCTAACTTCTGTAGCAGACTTGGGCTTAGGCCAATTTACAATGACTTCGACCTTAGCAGGATCTATCTTCAATTCACCATCCCCTACAATATAACCCAAGTAATTTAAAGATGTTCTGCCAAATTCACACTTTGATAGTTTTACATAGAGATTTTCTCTTTTTAACACATCTAAAACCTGCTTTACATGCTTTACATGTTCATCCCATGTCTTACTAAAAACAAGAATATCATCTAAGTAGACTATTACAAAATCATCAATGAATGGCCTAAATACATCATTCATGACTCGCATGAAAGTAGCTAGAGCGTTGGTTAAGCCGAAAGGCATAACCATCCATTCAAAGAGTCCTTGCTTTGTTTTAGAAGCATTCTTCCATACATCTTGTTCTGACACCCTGATCTAATGGTAGCCACTTTGCAAGTCTAGCTTAATGATGTAAACTGCATTTTTCAACTTATCTAGTAGATAATCTATGCATGGAAATGGATAACGATTCTTTATTGTGATTTTATTTAATGCTCTAAAATCAATGCACATTCTCCACTAACCATATTTCTTACGCCCCAACAGAATAGGTGATCCGCATAGTGAAGTGCTTGATCGAATAAACCCTTGATTGAGAAACTCATGCACTTGCTTCTTTATTTCAGCATTCTCTAGAGCTGATAACCTATACATTCCAATGTTAGGATGAGGAGAATCTGGATGCAAATAAATCTCATGTTCTATCTGTTGCTTGGGAGGAAGCCATTTAGGCTCTTTAAATAGAATATCATAATTGGAAACAAATTTAACTAGATCTAGTTTTTGTTTAGGATTACAACCTTGGAAAGTGTTAGATTTATCAAGATCCTTTGGTTTTACAATTAGAAGTAAAAATTGTTTCCTTGAATTTATAATTCTTTTCATCTGTACTTTTTTTTATGAGAGGGTAGTTATCTTTGAGTTTATGAGCTTTTACAACATATTCAATTCCATCTTTAGTGAGTTGATACTTATTTTCCCTTCGATAGAAGACATCATGTCTATCATACAAGTATGGACTCCCTAATACGATTCCACATATATCTAATGGGACTATGTCTAGCTCAATCTCATGTACAAACTCTGTTCCAATAGCAAAACAAAGTTTGCATTGTTTCGTAACTTGTAGTTTAGTTTTATCGCAGGCCCAACCCAATGGGTATGGCTTTCTAAGAGGTTTTATTTCTATACCCAATTTCTTTACAATTGCTTCAAAAATCAAATTAACTTGAGAGCCACTATCAAATAAAGTATCAATTTTTATGTGTTTGGAAATGACTCTTATGTGAAATAGCTCATTTCTCTTCCTCTCATCCTTTTCATTATCAACTTAAGGTGAAGAAGTAGTTGTAGTTTCTTTAGAATTTTCACCTTTTATACCTATAGCTGTAATTGTGTTTTCGTCACCTGAATCTGATCCCAAGTCCTTTGTAGTAGCAACATTCTTTCGCTCTTTATTCCCAAACTTCTTTGGCTTCAATTCCGGATGCAATGCCCAGTAGTGTGCCTCATCATGCCCTTCCTTTTTACAGTGAGTGCATGAAGGCTTTTCTTTCTTCACAGTGTTCGTTTTCTTTTCCTTCCATTTATGTTTCTTCTTTCCTTTATTCTTGAACTCAGTAGATTTAAATGACTTTCCAACATCTTGAGATACATTTTTACCCCTAGCCTCTAGATGAGTTGCTTGAACTGATACATCATCTAAGCTAGTCGGATTAAACATCAATATGGTATGCTTCAAATAACTATGTAAGCCACCTATGTATTTCAATAATGTCTCTGGAGAGTCCAATGGTATGCCTAGTGTCAAAGCTCTTTTATGAAATTCCTGAGTGTAACTTTACACACTTTGACCTTTTAATTGACGCAATGTTTGCCAACTCATCATAGCTTGTTGCATATAAGCCAAAGGATAAAATTGTTTTTTAATAGTAGAAACAAATTCATTCCATGTCGAAATGATTTTACCATGCTTTTGGAGATCTGCTTGTGTTTTTCCTTCCCACTAGACAAGTGCGGTTCCTCCAAGATGAAGGCTTGCAAGCTAGATCTTCTTTCTTTCTGATACAATTTTCTGCACCCTGCAATACACTTCAATTTGTCTTATCCAATTATCAAGCTTTTCAGCGTTAATCTCACCATCGTAAACTAGAAAATCAAATTTTACATCTAGTTTGATCAAAGAGGATTTGTTCTTTTTCTTTTTAGAAGAACTAAATTTATGAGAAGAAGATGATGATGACGATGATGGTGATGATGGAGGAGATGGTGGAGGAGGCTTTTCCCCTGATCCTTTTTCCCCTTTAGGTGATGAAGTGCCTTCATATTTGCTTTTTTTAAACTCATTGTACATCTCTTCTACCATCGCACGTATCATCATGAAGTTGTTCACAAAGTTAGCTTCTATCCCAATTGGGTGTTCTTTTGTCATCTTATTTTGTGAAAAGACCCTTCCAAAATCTTGATTTGATTCAACAAGCTTTCCTTCTCCTCGTTTGAACTTTAACCTAGTAAGCATTCAAGTCTTCACATGACCTTGTCAAACCTTAAAAACCGTAAAGCTCTAATACTGCTTGATCTGATAATTAAAAAGGTATTACTGATGTCTATGTGAGCAAGCTTATGTTATTTAATGCAACAGATCGATAATATTGCGAATAACATAAAGCAAAATAAGAAAATAAGACAACATTCAAGCACATCAAATAACAACCATGTGATAACGGAGTTCACCAGACTTCCTGGCTACGTCTCTGGGTCCTTAGCTTCCAGTGTTGACCGCTTTATTTTCCTTCAAAATGATTTTACAGAGATGAGCTCAAAAACAGAAGCTTAGATGAGAAAATAGACCTCACCATTGCGATGGGCTCAAAATTTCGAGAAAAATGAGTATAAACTCGACCATGTTCTGACAAAGTGACCTCCAGACCCCTTGAAGACCCTGCAAAACCACCTCTAGTCCAAAACCTCCTCGAAAACTGTGCCAAACCACTACCCTGCATCTAACCGTCTTGGAAACTGTGCGTGCTCCTGGCTTCTGGATTTGGCTCTACAAAATTTAAGTAACCTTTTGGGCGCTTAGTTTACCAAGCCCTGCTCTTGGGATTATGGTTACCGGACGTAATTTTAAGTTGTGTATATATGGTCTTTTGGTAGGTCGGGGGGTCGATCCCACCGCCCGACCTCCCGGTGGATATTTGGCACTCGGCGGATATTTGGTAACACGAATAGTTGTTTCCATGTTAATTGTTTGGCGTTTGCGGGGTTGACCCCAAACGTCCAGTCTTTTTCTAATGATTCCAACGTCATAACATAAATACAACCTTATCTCATGATTTAAACAAGATTTCTGTAGCCCGATCTATGCCCTATTCCGACGAAAACTCATTTCCAAGAGGTCAGGGTTTCGATCCTCCCTAACTGCCATTTGGAAATCAAGTCAAATTAGGCAAAAGTCGAGCTGCCACATGTCAGCCCCTGATTAGCCCACTTGTCACCTAGTTAGCATCACAAACCAATCACAAACTGCCAACGTCACCTAGGCCACGTACGTGTGTTGATGTCATCAAGGACACATGTCGTGTTCCCGAGATGCCATGTGCCTCTACTGACATAATCCTGCTCTAACTTTGACCGTGGACTTTCTGAGTTGATTTTGAATTTTTGGTTGACTCTTGCCCTAATTTGTCCAAAACTTTGACTCGCCACAACTTCTTCATACGAACTCGGTTTTATGCGCTGTTCACATCATTGGAATCCTCTCGATGAGCACGTTAACTTGGTCTTATTCTCATATGCATTTGAAAACTTTGATTTGGAGGCAAAACTAGATCCATTTTGGATGAATAACTTATGGCCTAAATCTTCCCATTTTCCTTGGTTGATAGTGCATAAAATAGCTCTTTGAAGGGATAAAATTGTCCACAGAGGATTCTAATCCGAATGGAAAGTGGCATCCACCCATGTTATTCATGCACCCATGGAATTTACCCATGGTATTGTAAATAAAAAAAGCTATATGTAGCAAGCGTCATTTTATAAAAAGACATATTGTCCACCACAATTTAGTTGTTACAATTACTTTATGTTTTAACAAAAATATTATTTGTTGCTTTTTTTATTGCGTGTTCTCCTCTTTTTTTGGCATTTCAATTTTTCAGATCTTGGGGGCCTCCCCACAAGATCCGGATAGGATTCGAAGGGTCTACCCTTTGTTTTTAATGTCAACAAGATGCAGAGGACATGGAGAACTTGTTCAATACATGCACCTTTTTAAAAAAAAAATTGTTTGAAAAAATATTCAACTTATTTATAGAGTTAGACAATAATAATATTGGGATCATAGAAATAATAAAAGGTTGGAGATAATCTATGAAAAAGAATCCAATTGTAAGTCAAGATTGGGTCCTCATTCAATGGTTTCTACTATGGAAGATATGGAAGGAGAGGGATAATCACATATTTAATAACCTACCATTAAAAGGGGAGGTAATCTAGGTAAAAGCATTACATAATGTTTGTGAAATAATACTACTCCACCTTTGGTCATCGTCGGACTAGGATAGTGAAGGTTTGGATTCCATAATTTTACATAGTCAGTAGTTGTTTCCATCTCCTTCTATTAATCCTTTGTCTCCAAGAATCCCATCTTCTAATCCTCCAGCCCCCTGGAGCCCTCCTCCCCTAGATTCCTTAAACTTAATTTTGATGGGACATCTAAAGGAAATATAGGTTGTGTTGGTCTTGTAGGAATATTCTTTGAAAGATATGGGAAATAAATGTTTCTATTTGTAGATAGTATGCGACATTCAACAACACAATCAAATTTGTTTGTCTATACGTTGACCTTATTATCCCATAATTGCAAGGCTTCTACAGGCTAGTTATTAGTTGAGCCACAACTGAACATTGGTGAAATATATCAAACATATTAAGAATTTGATCAGTATGATTCCAATCATTATTCCCTATCATGTTAGGAGAATGGACAATAAGGTAGGGGCTTCTAGCCAACTTGGGATGCAATGACATTCACCTTCAAATTTTGGCAAGCTAGAATAGTCACTTATGGGAGGACTAGAGACTGAGACTTATTGATATGATAAATAAAGGTAAAAAAAACTCCATTAGGGGTAGACGTACATGAAGAATTAACTAGCATTGAGGATCAACTCTGCAACAAAACAAATCCTGCACCTCCAGTCAGTCCAACCATTTGAGGCATTGTTGATATTTCCACATCCTTTTGATGGTTTCAGTTATTGTTTTTCTACTTCACTTGGAATTTACCAGTACTATGAAATAATATATTACATAACGAATTCTTGGTTAGTATATATTTTTGCACATTTGGGATAAAGACGTTAACCATTGTTGTTGGTCTCTCTTCAAATATGGTAGACCACATAAAAAGGATTTTGATATCAGGATTTTGATATTATGTCATCAATTCACCGAAATAGAGATTTGCATGTTGATTGATTTTATCCCTCTGGACGCTTGTTAGATCTAGAGTTGAGATGGATATATGTTGGGTTTATTAATGTCATAGTTGCATGGAAATAACTCTAAACATTTTTTAAACTCATTCCTATTCTCCATGTTAATTGAATGTCTCTAATTTGTTGGAAATGGTTCTAGGAACTTGGGAGCATTTTGGAATCTTCAAGGAAATGGAAGCTTAGAAGGATTTTCCAATATGAATAAATAATTTTTTTAATATTATTAAATTAAATTGTAAATAATTTTATCCAATTATTACAAACACCTACTTTATTACAATTTTTTTATTATATTTTTTCAAAATATCACTACAAAACAAAGACTAAAATACAGGTAAATCTTATTAAAATTTAATTAAAAAATTAAAACAACTTAATAATAATCACTTTATAGTTGTGCAAATGCATAATTTTTAATGCATGTATGTTTCTCTTTCTTCTGAAACTAAACATGAAAGTGTAATTAATTAACCTAAAAATGTAATAAACCATCATTGTTTTTTTTATTGTATTTTCATGTTTTTTTTTTATCTATTAGACTAACCTAAGTACCACGGGGGATTTGAACGGATGACTATCGCAAGGAATGCCTTAACAAGGCACCCATTCACCGTCAATCCAAAACCCCGTGGGCACTGTATTTTCATGTTACTAAACTGCTACTATTTAAGATTTTTTTCCCTATCCTTATTATAACAATGTTTCAAATTTAGAGAGATATTCAAAATTTATATATGTAAATTTTAATTTTGTAAAAATGTTAATATTTTATATATGTATTTTGCTTTCTATTTAATAAATTAATATTCATAGATATTAAAGTTCTAGTATTTTGTTGAATATATTTATATAATTATCAACACAAATTAGTAAAGATTTTAATTTTGAAGATTTTAATACATTAGTATTTATTAATTTTTTATTAAAATCATTATCTCTAATATTTATTTTTCACCCAAAATTTGGTTGTGATATCTGGAATATATTTTGTTACTCAAAATTTCCCAGATATCTAATTTAACATTTAATAAAATAAAACATTAATAATATTAAATATATGCTTTTAAAATAAATATTAATGTATTCTATTTCTTAACAAAATAATAAATTTTATTAAAATATATGTTACATTTATGATTTTTTTTTTTTAATTATTTTTTAAATTTACAAGGACATGTACTACTTAGGCTAGCCAGGAGACTTCCCATCTGATGAGATACTAAAGAGTCCACCACCTTTTGGGCGATTAGTGCCCCTAGGATCCACAATGTTGTGCAGAAAGACTCTTCTCCAGTCTTCCCCATCATCTGTACCCTACTAAATAACAAGTTGAACTTTGGAATAGAATATATATTCGGTTTTGCTTTGACCCGGTATCAGTGTATAAAAGACAGTGAGATGTCCGGAGGCCGGACAAAGGCATTTTTGACCATACGCCCAACCCCCGTAAACTATAATTGACGTGGTTCGCGTCAGGAAAATATCTCAATATCTTGTCCGGCCATAGAAAAACAGAAATTGCATATTCATTACGTTCACTAATCAAGATCACGACAGGCCATTAATAGCAGTCTTACGATAGAGCAGGTATCACCCTAGCTAACCTAGTACATCCCCTACCTTTTCAGCAAGTAAATCCCAGCGGCTTTAAATTACACATTATAATATTTTCTAATTTATTTAAATCTCATTATTAGATATGAAATCAATTTCCTTGTCCCAAGTAATCAGAAGATATGTTAATTTTAATTGAAATGACTACATTTTAATATACTTACTATTTTTAATTTAATATATATTAGTGTAATTTATTAATAATAACATTAGAAATATTCATTCTTTTAAATGAATGAATGAGTCATTTTTGTTTATGAATGAATACCAGAGATTTTAATATGCACAATATTAAAAATACACTATGGGATTACTAATTTGTACTTTTTCATTTTTTGCAATTTTATCTTTTTTTTTATTGAAATTGATGATGAGTTAATCTATTTTGTTAGGAATCTTTTTAATGAAAACACTGCCAGAAAACTAACATATTGCCATAATTATTCTTGGTGTCTCTCTGATTTTATTGCTGAGAAAGTTGCAAAATACACACTCATTCTTCTCAAGATTTTTAGATATTTCCGACCATCTAGTTTCACAGGAAAGTTGATGGGAAAGTTGATGTAGGTTGGTTTTTAATTAAGTAATAAGAGATGTGGATTAGTTCTTAATTCAGCAATAAAAATGTGGCTCTCCATAGAATGTCAGCTCCAATAGACTTTTTTTTTTAAGATCATAAAATTAAATTCCTCAATATAATACTTCTTTCTCCTTAACTTTTCACATGTGAAATTTCTTTATAACAAAATTATTCAAGTCCTTACTATTTGTTGCTAGTGGTTCCACTTATATTTAAGGAAAGATGGATTGACCACATAAAACTACATAGGCAAGCCCACGTGCTTTGATCAAGAACATTCAAGAAGTCGACAAAAGTCGAGTCAACAGAACAGAAGGGACTAACTCCAAATACTAATGGCCTGCATAATCCCCTGCACGCGGTGTCTACATTCCTTTTTTTATTGTTATTATTTGTCAGATGCAGGAAAAAAATTCCAACCATAAAATGTGAAGAAATTATAATTTTTTATTAAATTTATATTTTTAAATTTATTAAAATTAATGTTATGAAAATGTGTAATTCTTTTAGAGTTTTATATGAGAAAGTCTAAAAACTTAACACCTAAGGATTCAAATCGATGTGAAGGACGCTTTATCTGTATATTGAGTCAAATCTAAATGTTTTGATCGCACTTTGAGAAAGAGTCCCTAACTAATATTGCAATCATCAGCTTGTGCGTGTAAGCATTGCATGTATTAATTGATTTTGAAAGCACTGGATTCTCATGTTTGGAAAGTCGTAAGCAGTGATATCATTAGTATTTAAAAATATCTATATTGACATCTGCATCCACCCATTCTCACTTCCCAGGGGTCGCTTATCCCTCTAACTTTCTTAATTACCTTCCGTTAAATGTGTACAATGTAGTTTATTTATTTATACATTTATTTATGTGATTAATTTTTAAAACATTATATTTTATGAGTGAGTTTAATGGTTAAGAGCATTTGTTTTTTCTTAAGAGGTTATAGGTTCAAAATCTGAGTGGGTAGAGTATGTATGCTTTGGTAGACTTTGCCCTCAAAGGAGATGGGTCCTTTTCCCATAAACAAGGGGTCTCATACACCAATTTGGTGTCCCTTCTTCCACAAACAAGGGGTCTCACACCAATTTGATGTCTACCGGTAACCTTAAAATTGGATAATAATAATAATAATAATAATAAAGATTTATAAAAATATACGATAGATACATGAGATTTTTGGAATGAGTAAGCAAGAAGTTGATAGCTTGCCTAGATTGTGAAAATGAATGGGTGGGGTTAGTGAGTAAAAAATTTATAACTTGGTTTTTTTTAATGACTATGTTGTTACTTATAAATATGAAATTTAAGATCATTTTTCATGAACTATATGCGCTTTTATTACATTTGTATTATTACAACTTTGCATGCATTTATTAATTGTGGGCATCTATGGGAGACTTTCTTGTTGGAATTATGATAATTTGGTCTTCTATGGAATTGTGATGCTCCATTTAGTTGATTCACATCCTAAGGCTAACAATGTTAGCACATGTTGCAGCCCTAGAGTGTCACACTGTGGCGTGTTACAGTGCAGTGCAGAGCCTCATAACATCTATTGTTTCTTGATTTCATGGTAAAGACATACAATTTATGGGTATATTGATGAAAGTGAGAAAGCAAATGGAAAGACAAGAATAGCGGTTGGAACTTAAGATTCCATCCATTTAACACAAAAGTAAAAAGAATTTGCAGATAAAACTCTAAAACCATGTGATATTAATTCATAACACAATAATAAGATGAATAATCAAACAGATTCAAATATCCTTATTTCATATAAGATATAGTCCTTCCATTCAAACAACAAGATGTATCAACAAGAGGTGACATGCTTGTATAAACTTGAAATTGCAAATTCTTATTACATTAGAGATACACAATTACATAGTATCAAGAGAAGAGTATTAACAACCCATCATGTATTGGAAAATCCTAGTACTTACAACGGATTTAAATTATAAACCAAATAGTTTTTGACCAAAATTTTGGCATAGTTTTTATACAAAAAATTCCCCCTTTTCCCATCAAAATGGGCTCTATATATAGGACACAACACCCTAGGACCCTAACCCTAAACCACTAGTGGTATTAAGAATCCACTGGGCTGTTTACAGCTAGCAACTTGCAGTGTGTAATTGACTACTTTTAGAAACTTCTAGTTGTCAAGGTGCACTCCACCTTTCTGTTCACTCTTCTTCTTGTTGTATGGATGGTTGCCAAACTGTGTAGGTGAGGGTGACTCAACACATGATCATGTGGATTGTTGAGGTGTGTGTTGTGTTCCTACTATTGGTGTTGAAGGTGTTCGTTCAGTTGAAGTAGACACTATTGGTGCTATTGGCTTCTTTAGTTCTTTTTTATACCACCTTTGTGATGTAGCTATATATTGTGATATGAGGCTCCAATCCTTAGTCAAGTGACACTTGCAATAATGGGTTGTTTTAATAGTGACTGCAGAATTAGTGATATAATATATTATTTCACTCGATGTAAGCATTTGAAGATCTCCTTTACTTTGAACATTATGTAAAAGGAGGGTTGCAGGTACTTGATGATATCATTTGGTACTACTACATCTCCTTCCTTTTTTAACACTATGGGGTCATTCTTAGCTAATTCCAAAACAGCTTGACAATATTTCTTTTCCATGAATATCCCACTTTTGTCGATAAACATGGGTAGTCCCTCTTGAATAATAGCTTGAACTATCCCATGATCCTCATCACCATATGTAATATTTATTTTTCCTTCTTCTACATTACTTCTGTAAGACTTACATTTTGAAAGACAATGTTGCATTACGAGACAAGAAAATCCCTATCACCAAGTGATAGATCTTTCCTTTTTCCTATCTTTATATATTGAATTAACAACCTGAAATCTTCCAACTTTGCCTCCAATTACATTTTTGCACTTTCCACTTCTCTTTTGGCTTCTAGAACCAGTGCCCATTTTTCTTGTAACAGTTCGATTTGTTCCTAGTTTTCCTCATTTAGCACATCCTTAGTGATCTTATCCTAGATAGTATGATAAGAAAATTTCATGTTAGCCTTAGAATCGTGCTTTTTTTAGATGACGTCCAACTCCCGTTTGACTTAGTTATATGAATTTTCCCATTCTTCATCCCCTTTGTTCAATTCTTCAATTTCCTTTGGCTTTTTCTCCAACTCCTCATCCTTGTTAGCTAATAGGGTCCTCAACATGTTCACTTCATCATTCATTGACATGATTTCTATAACTTTGGCTAGATGCTTTGCTAGAGTTTGTATGATGAAAACCTCTCCTCCACTTCTAACTTTCAGATATGCTACTTCAGATTTCAACAATAGAACCTGGTATTTGTATTGTTGCGACTCTTGGGTGGCCATGTATAGTTTCCTGATTAGTTCTTCTTTCTACTTGTCAACTTCCATAAGCTCCATTATTTGTATTAGGTATGCCTCCCACTTTTCCTTCCTTCTTAGGAGCTTGATCTCTTTGTTTTTGTCATCCAGTACCTTTTTAAATTCTTGGAATTGGTTTTTAACAATGACCAATTTCATAATCACCTTTTTCAAGGCTTCAATATTTAGCATCCTTGCCTTGGTTTCCACTTTTTCCTTTCTCATATTCTTCTTTTCTCTATTGTAGTCCTCCCTCAATCTCCTAAGTGATGAGTGAATTTTTTGGGCCTCATTATAGATGACATAATTTAGGGCTTTGGAAAAATTATATATATTACGAAAAGGTACATGTGATAGATCCAACATGATCTAAGTAGCTTCGTAATCCTCAACAATGTTGACTTCCTTGCCTTTATCTTTGAAACGGTTAGGTTCATGTTTTCTTCTTTATAATCTAGAATGGTGAGCAATCGAGTATATGTCATTTTCCTTGTCTTTATAAGTCAAAACTGTCTTTTTCTCTCTTGCCTATACCTTTTGGTTGTATCTTGAAATTATGTAATGAGCGAGGAAGGCTCCCAACTAATATGAATGTCATAAGTGTCCATGTCTTCAGAGGATGTTAGGGATGGTTATGTATGTCACACCATAATTGGTGGACCTTTAGGTATCATAGGCTGAATGCTTGATGGGCATATTGTAATACCTGCAATTAGTGGAAGAGATTTATCAATATTTTCTTCTTCCTCATAATCTCCTTATGTCTCCTCTATCGAGGGCCTCTTGGAGCTAGACTCTCCCTCCTAGACTATCTCCATGTCACTATTTTTGGTCCTCTTAGTGCCAGACAACTTCAAAGTCTATGGGTATGCTAGTAGGAGTAGTTCTTTGACTTCTTCAAAAGTAATCTTATGTGTTTCTTTCTCTAGGATGTGCCTTGACAAGTGTCGATGCATCTTTGTCTTTATCTATTCTCTAATTATAAATCACATCTAGGGGATTATATACCCATTCGACACCTTGTACGAAGTGCAACACGTCTAGCATATTATCCACTTTATTCTAAGATTCCTTGGTCTTGGTTGTAAATGGCCCAATCTCTTATGATTAATCGAATGTGATTGCTACCTTTCTTAATGCAAAATGAAACTAGTCACTGATGAATCCCTTTTTGATAAGCTCCATTGAAAATATTTTAGGTGTGTGGAGCCTCAATAATAAATACGACTTCTCCTAAAAAAATTAGATTCTGATTATTTTGTAGTCCTTTAGGAGGTATCGATTAGGTCCCTATAATATTAGTCTATTCCCCTTATTTTTATTATTAGTGTAGCACCTATTTTATATTGTTGTTCCCATGTATCCCCCATGCTTTTATTGTTGTGTCCCATAGAAGCCCACTATTGTTATTATTGTTCCCTTACATTATTATTGATATGTAGGCTCTGATTATATTGTGACCCCTTAGACCCCTATATATACAAAGGAGGTCTTATAATTTGTATCATCCAAGAATCGTACATTTATGTAATGTAGAGGAGGTTACGCCCTCGAATAGGATACTTTTTAAGTCACTGATCTATCTTTTTGTGAGCTAGTTGCATAACATTTGGTATCAAAGCTTTGGATTCTAGGGTTTCACTACTTCAAACAAACCATCTTGGCATTTTATCTATAACCCTTTTTATATGAAGATTCATAACATGAAATTGCAACCACATGGAGACAAAATCTTGATTAACTTCATGTATGAATTTCATATCTTGGTTTGCTATATGTTTGGAGATAGGGGCCTAAAAATTTAGGGTTTCTGCATGCTCCATAATTCAGTCCTAAACAAGTAACCAAGGAAAAATAACCATAACTTTCTCTTCAAGCATCGGATTTCAATATTTCATAAAATGTTACAGAAAAAATGGACTGTAGTTTATCTTGTAGGAATTCTAGGGCTGAAAGTTGAAAAAGTGACACGTGGAACTTCGTACAACTTCGATCTACTGAAATTTATCTTGAAGAATCCAATTTTGATATGACTTATGGCATTAGAAAGAAGACTCATAAGTATACCACAGTATGAAATTTTATACCTTAGAGACCCAAAATTTATAGAGTTACAATCGTTTCAAGATCAAGCTCCTAAAAGAAAGAAAAAAGTGACCTTTTTTTTAATTACATAAGTTTTGTTTGAAAAAACAGTTTGAAGTAATTCCAAGGGAATATTAAAGCATAGATATCAATAGTGGGTTCTAAAATTTCTCCATAAAAAAATAATTCTACACCCATTAAGCCCTCAGAAAGATCTACTATGACGCATGAAGAGGAAGAGTTGCAACATGATATATCAAAATAGTGGGACCAAGTGCGACAAATTTCGCTCTCACAAAGAGAAACAAAGTATGAAATTAAATGGTATATGGATGGTTTAAAGGAATAATTAAAAGGTGACATGAATGTTTTAAAATAGGACATGGAATGGTTGAAGGAGGGATTGACAAAGTTGATGCAAGAAAGGCTTTCTGGTGGTAACAGGGTAATCCATGAAAATCACGACAAAAGGAATATGAATTATGTTTTTAGAGACTCCAATGTGGGGTTTAATAAAAACCACATTCCAAATATAGATATGAGGAATTTTGATGGATAGGATTCAATAACATGGATAATACAAATGGAGAAATATTTTGATCTATAAGATGCAAAACCCTCACAAAAGGTACGTACTACATCTTTATATTTAGAACCAAATCAGTTTGTATGGTAGAGAGGGATTTGTTTTCATAAGCCACTTGTTAC
This sequence comes from Pinus tabuliformis, assembly GCA_031772625.1. Lineage (NCBI taxonomy): Eukaryota > Viridiplantae > Streptophyta > Pinopsida > Pinales > Pinaceae > Pinus > Pinus tabuliformis. The sequence continues at coordinate 92,337,381 of CM062807.1, read as the reverse complement.
CTAGTCAATTTTTATGGAGGAAATGATAGCACATTATGAAGATACAAAGAGAAACACCTTCTTTAGCCAATTGATAAATCTCAAATAAAAGGGTTCAATGGCGAAGCACATTGAAGACTTCCAAAAATTGAATATTAGGGTAACTAATATTCTAGAGGAGCATATGATTTATGTCTTCATAGGGACTTTAAAAGATAACATCCAAGATGACGTTCATATTTGGGAACCTAATTCATTGGAGAAGGCATTCAAGGTGGCAAGAAAAGTTGAAAGCAAAATTATGGCAACAAGGAAGTCTACCACTCACAACTATAAATATGGAAGTGTTGTAGCTCCAAGTCTTCCACAACCTACAATATTGACACCACAACAATTGGAGGAAAAAAGAGAAAAAGGGGTTTGTTAACATTGTGATATAAAATACACTAAAGGTGATAAGTGTGTTGAGAAGAAATTATTCTACATAGATTGTGAAGAGGAGGAAGAATAGGAGCAATAAAAATCAAAAGAGGAGGATATACACTAGGAAGAAATCCCAGAGAAAGAAGAAATGAATCTGACCATATCCTGTAATGCATTGGCAGGAATTACCACTCCTCAAACTCTCAAGATAGAAGGATATATGAAGAAGAAAAAGGTAATAGTTTTGATTGATTCAGGTAGTACCCATAATTTTATTCATTGCAAGGTAGCCAATGAATTGAATTGTTGAATCATATATCTAGCACCATAGTCTCAAGTGATGGCTGCAAATGGAGGATTTATAAATTTCTCTATAAATTGACATAATATCAAGATAACGATGGGGGAATATGTTTTGAATAGTCCACTGCTTTCCATTCCAATGGGTGTTGTTGATGTTGTACTAGGAGTCCAATGGTTACAATATTTGGGGACGATAGTTTTTAATTTTCAAGAACTTTTCTTCAATTGTTTTTGGGAAGTGTTGTACTATGAAACAACCCTCCCATTTATATATAGAAATAGCTAATGTTAGACATATAATGGGGACCCTTTTTTAAAAAATTTAGTCTTTAAAAAATAAATCCTAACTCTAATAAATTGCCTTGAAAACTCTAAGAATGACCCAAGTTTAGGATCTCCATCGCAAATCCCAAATCACATTTTTCCATGTGATGATCATAAACACCTTAAAGAAATTGTGATATGCGACCAAACCTCCCGCTATGACATACCGATCAAAACCACCTTAAAGAAATCGCAATCGCATTTCAGAGGAGTCGCAAGTAAATAATACCTTCCACTATGTCATCCACAAACGATTTGCGAAATGCGATATTCACAATTGCATTTCACATTATGAGCAAATAACACTATATAACATTATTTTAAAAACTGTGATGCATGAATAAAGAAGCAAGCGTGGGAAGTAACTGTGTTTCAATATAATAATGAACTGTTTGAAAAGGAAATTAGTGTTTAGTGGCCCAAGTAGAGGTAATGATTTTCCAATTTATGGCTAGTTAACGTTGAGTATCTCATTTGAAATCCTCCCACGATTTAAAGTCTTTTCACAAAGCTTTCAGCCTTAATTGCCCAATATTTTCTGTGTTGATATATCTTGTCCATTTCAGGCAAGCTACAAAAGACATGTCATTGCAGAAGGTGATGCAGAAACAGAAAAAGTAGAGCATTACAGAGTCCGAGCTAACAAAAATGTCTCTTATATTCTCTGATACGGTCTGCAGCGCTGATGGGGGAGAAACAACTTGGGAGGTCATATACAATAGGCTTGAGGATGAGCATCCCAAGATTATTGTCACAATAGAAACAACTGACTCAATAAGACCTTTGGGACTCCAATTCAAGGATGATGTGTGTTCTTTCGTTCATAGAATAGGAGCGAGAGAAAAATACACCCATACAATGATATAATTAGGTGAGTGGTGGAAAACCTCACCATTGAAGATAAGCAATTCAGGAACTCGAGAATGGAACTCATGGGGTCATTCAGAGCAAAAGACTTGAAGAAAATGTACCATATAACTGACCCTCAGGATATATATGATAAAACATATGTGGAAAACTTCACAAAGAAGAACGAAGAACCCCTAAAGATGATTCAGGGCCGGAGAGTACTGGAGAACAAGTTCAAATTTGATAAAATGTGTATGTATCTTGTAGCCTCTTTGGAAAACACCTACAACTATGTAGCTACTATGTTATGTAGACTATATGGGTTACCTAATAATGCTAAGTTTTCCATATAATGTATTCCTCTAATTGATGCCTGTGATAATTCCCACATTATGAATTGGGCCACCATCCTATCTAATAACCTAGCCACCGTCATCACCTAATATCGACAGAGGAGATCCTCCTCTCCAGAGAACCTTCCTACATTGTATTTTAGTGCCTACATTATGGATGCCATCTGTTTCTACACTAAATTTCCAATCATGGGTTGGAAATGGACCTTGCAGTACCACTACCCTATCCATCTCAGCCATAAGAAAATTTTGGAATCCCATGATATACCCCATTTCCATAAAATATGCCATGCTATTATTTTTCCATTGCATCAATTAATTTTCAATAAGAAATCCCCCAGGTTTTCCCAAGAAGCTGCTATAGACCTTTTCGCTGTCGACAAATATTTTGTTGAATAATGGTTCACCTACAATAGGGTTTTTGGTAGCACAACAAACCCACATGTCCTCCCTTTTTATGTGTCTGATAATTTTTTAGCAAGAGAAATAGCCCACCAGACCATGGGAAAAGGCCTTACCAAAGTTCTTAAAGAAATAAAGAAGTTATTATGGCCATCTTTTCCTCTTAGGTGCGGTTCCTTTTCATTATCAAATTTTAATCATGTGATAAATGAGTGAGTAAGCTTGGAAAGTCTCAGGCTCCATACTTTGCCCAAAAGGAAATTTGATCAAGACAAGATAGCATATAACATCACCACTACAGTATAGATCAAGCCTTATAACCATGAGGCTAATAATTTTGAAGACCTTTTAGAGTTGGCTCAATCCTTCGAACAATCATTCAAATGGGCGAGGATAAATCTGAGTCCTGGAGATTTTGAGAGATTTCAGGAGTTCAGAAACAAAAGGCTCGAGGCAATCCCACTACGTTTGTTGAAAATCAAGGACAAGCCTACCCCTAGTGTGACTGTCAATAGAGAGGGACCTGATTCTCTCATAGAGTCTCACATACATACAAGGAAAGCACTGAATATAGAGAAAGCCCAAGACATCGAGACTACTACATAATCTAGCAATAAATCAGCGAAAAAGCAGGGTATGAGTACTCCACCCAAAGATATTGGTTCCGAGATCAAAAGCAGTAGTCTCGAGTAGGAGTGAGATCAATTCAATAAGAAACTACAAGACACTCTCAAGATAATAGATGCCTAGGAAACTACGGAGTATCAAACTCCTCTTCATGTTCAGAAGAATACAAATTATGAACCAATGGATGAGCAAGCGATGACATCTCAGCACACTGAAATCATCCTCGCTCTGCCCACATTAGAAATTGTCATGAAGGTGACTGGAATACCTCCCCTTGATGTGTTCTATAGCCCACTGCATAAGGCTATAGTAAGGAGACATAGGAAAAGGAGAAGGATAGAAACACCCGAACTCCCACTTTAGAATGAGAAAATGGACATAGTTTGGAAGGACGTCCCTTCCAACCCAACTAAAAACTTGACTAGACTGTCACAGTTTACAGGAGCATATGAAATTGATACCATGGACAAAGCTACTAAAATATCTATTTTGTTTAATGAAAAAGAAGAAAATATTGCATAGCTCGAGTAACAGCTTGAAACAGAGAGGGCAAGTGTGAACAGGCAAGCCGCTGAGCAGTTGGTCCAATTGCAAGAGAGCATGGAGGTGCTGAAAATAAGCCACCAAGCAGACATATCGTACAAAAACATGCAAATCCAAGACTTGCAGCAAGCCATGGAAAGATATAAGGATGTTCCTATTGTCGAGGAATTCATCAAAGAGGTGCTAGAGCTTAATTCTCTCTTATTAAAGTAGCAAGAACAATTTTTCCAAAAGATGTCACATATCGCTTGTTATCTGATCACTAGTGACCAGCTAACAGACAAAGTGATTGACCAAAGAACTAAGTTTACTAATTTGAACACAAGAATCTCATAGTTCATCAAATGGAAAGAAACAGAAGAGGGGAGGAAAGACAATCTACCTGAGATCAAAGAGACACACAAGGACATTCTTTTCATGGATTGGGATGCAAGGATCAAACAAAATGAACTAGTAGTGGCAAGAGAAGTCGGGGTGTCAAAGAATACAGTAAATGTTGTAAACCATACTTTGTTTGCCACCAACTTGGTGAAAGAAGGCAACCTAAAAGAACTGCCCGATATTAATGAATTGCATAATAGATGGAAGGAAAAGGTGGAAACTCAAAGGGAAGCAATCAAAAAATTAGAAAAGACTAGTTGGGAGTCCTATTGGCAATATCTCGTCAAGCCACATAGTCAAATCGTGACCCTTAACTTCTCTCTCCATTCAACTCAGCAGATGTTGCCACCTGTTACAGATGCAATTTTCGCAGGACAGGTCAGAACATAGTTTGGGGCACCTCCTCAAGTCAAACCGATGGTCGATATATGCGATTTGAAGGACAAGGTGACAGACAACAAATCATCATCATAGCCTCTTCTCATCAAGCCACTGTTTATTTTTAGAGTTAGTTAACTAGTTAGGAGGAAGGTAGTTTGAAACCTCCTCAAATTTTTGTATAATCTATTTTTGAACATTAGTTAGAATAGTATTTATACCCTTCTCATGCATTTAGATAAGGGTCCATAATTTTATCAAAAACATTTGCAAAGAATGCACTATTGTAAGTTTGTGAATACTTTGGTGAAATTATGGTACATGATTGTTTCTTCTAAATATCAAGCTGCTTTCCTTTGTTGATGCAGTTTTGTATACTTGGAAGATAATTTGATTTGAAGAAAGGAGTTGATCTATGTCATTAGTCAAATGAGCAGAACTTCACATATATGGTACTTCTATCTTATATGATTAGCCCTGTTTATGTTTAATTAGTGACAACACTTTATTTTCATGAATTGTATATGAGATATGTTTTTTCTATTAAAGCATTAATTGCACTATTGTATGATGCCTAGTTGAGATTATTTATTTTCACACACACACACACATATATATATATCTATATATATATCTATCTATCTATATATATATATATATATATATATATATATATATATATATATATATATATATATATATATATCATCACATATGCGATACAGTTTATACATTTCTTTGACTAACTACTTAGTCAAAGAAATTATCTTTACACGTTATCATCTTTGTTTTATGCGTGATTGATCTTTATTATCACATGTCAAATAGATATCTTTGTAGATAGCATATTATACAGAAATACCCAGGTTTATATTATATTAAGTTAGATAGAGATTTGAATGATAGAATAGGTCATTCGAGTTATCATTACTCTATTGTAATCACTCGTAAACCACCTACTCTCATTTTAAAACCCATACTGGTAAACTGGTTCCATTATCCCCAGTTGGAGCCACCACTTTAAATGGAAAAGGAGTTGTCTTAAGGTCTAGATCAAGTGGTTATCCCCCATGTTGGAGTAGTAGAAATCTAAGGCCTCAACATTTTGGCGCTAGAATGAGGGCCTCTAACTATGAATGGCATATAAATCTATAGATCAATCGAAAAACATTTTTACGAGCCAAAACCCCTCTGCCACTTCTACACCTTTTAGATCTTGTTCAAAATCTCCGGATCAGAAATCTAAAGTTGTAGAAACATCTCCCTCATCTCCTGAAGTAGTAAGATAACCACCTTCTCCATATTACACTCCCGAGTCTCCCAAAGTCCATTCTTTGATACAAAAATTGGAATAGATATCCATTTCTGCCGAGAAACCAGAGAGGCCTGAAGCTTTTAAAGAAAGTGTTACTTATTACGAGAAACAGGTGTATTAACTAGACTGAAAAGTGAAAAGATTGGAGTAGCTCCTTTTGAGTTTCCCATCCCTCCACAACTTAGGAAAGTTATTACTTCAAGATTTGAATCGGATACTAGCAAGATCACATCACCCTTCCATCCATTCACTTCTGAATCCATTTCTACTCAATTCAATCATTCCCAACTATCCACTTCTCCAGCTAGTACTGCTACTAGTAGTACTAGCCCAGTAGTAAGTTCTTCCCCATCTATAACTACTTTTGGACCGACCTTCCCATATTTTCATTCTCCAACTCAAGCTATGGCCAATCAATTGCCTCAACCTTGGAAACATTTTGATGCTGTTCTGGTTGCTAATCCAAACGTTCTCTCAGCAAACCTAGAAAAATGGTTACCTAAGTAAAATCCTGATGATGCTCTTCTAGCTGAAGAACATCTAAATAAATTTATGTTAGCCATGAATCTTAATGGAGTTGCACATGAAGATGTTGTGATCAGATTGTTTCCTTACACTTTCCAAGGATCTGCTGGGTCTTGGTATTTTTCCCTTCTAGCAGGTTCAATAAGAGACTTGGATACTTTTCAAGAAGTATTTCTTGAAACATTTGGTGATGACAGGACCATTGTGTCCTTAATCAATGATCTTTCTAACTTAGAAGTAAATTCAGATGAAAGAATCAAAGACTTCAACTCCAGATTTAACAAGTTATTAAACAAAATCCCAGCTACCTCAAAACCTACAGTAGATGTAGAAATAGAATGGTACATATCCTTTCTTCCTTCTAATATTGAAATTTTTGTAGATAGAGCCAATAAGGCTACCCTTGTAGAAAACATGAAAGAAGCCCTATTTGTAGAAAGAAGGATTATTTCTTTAGAAAAGAGGTCACAAACAGACGAAAGGAAGTCAAAGAAAGTAACACTTAAGGATAATTCAAAAAGGAAAACTTCAAAGGACCCTTTCGATCTTGAAGGCCTTCAGAAAGTGTTAAAAACCATGTCCAATGAAATGGTCAAAATCAAGAAGCAGGTTGCAGAATCCTCTACTCCCAAGAAGCCTTTTCACTCATCTAAATGAAATCATTTTTCTGCATCACAACCATTGAATATTATTTCAAATGCTGAATCTGATCCAAAAACAAAAGAACACTCACCAACTAAAGAGGAAGCTGAAATGAAAGAGGAAGTTGAATTAAATGGAATGTGGGATTTCATTATTCCAACTGAAGAAGAAGCACAAGCTATTCCAGTGACTACAAGAAGTAAAAACTCTCCTCATATGTCTATCACAAATCAGAAATAGAAAACTGCTACTCCTGTAAAGGAGAAAACAATAATTAAGAAGTCTAAGACTAGTCAAACTAATCCTATTCCACTAGATCCTCCAAATGCTTCCAAAACATTGTTAATCTCAGATACAATGGAATATAACATAGTCGAAGATATGAAAAAGACAAGAGAAAAAATTTCTTTACACGAACTCACCAAACTCAAGCAACAACAGGAAATTCTATTAAGAGAGTTAAAAGCAGTTCCTATATCCCCTCTACCATTTGCTATAGTTACTCAAGCTCTTTACAGTATGGGAAAACCTCCTTCATCTTCAACAAAGTAAATATGACAGATTTAGTCCTGATAGGTGATATGTCTATCTCTCATACACCTCCATTTCTTCTTACTTATGAGATTTTCAACAGAAATGTCCATAATTGCCTTGTTGATTCTCTAATATACCTAGGGGGGATAATATGGGGTACAAAGGGAGGTACCCAAGGGAATAATTTAATAATGGGATTGGCCATAGTAATAAATAAGGTGGTTAACCCGTATCATGTAAGTGACCATAAGTAGTTAGTAATAATGTAATGGGCCCATGGTATTAGATAGATGGTATTGAGGGAACCATGGTAATGACCCATGGTATTGTGTGTATGAGACCTATATAGAGGCTAGAGACTCCACATTGAGAGTTGTCAAGGAATATTGTATGAATAGGCATATGGCTTGTGGAGTGGTCTCCTTCCTTAAGGAGTGAATGTATGGTGTTGCCCTAACTTAAGGGTTTTAATATCAATAAAGAAGCATTTCTATATTCAAATATTGTTCTTTCCTGGGTTTATTTCTTGGGTTATTTGCATTGTCTTATATTTTTAAATCAGATCTATACCACTTGTTATAGATCTAACCAAAAAATATATGATAATATAAATAACCCAATAAATAACAAGATATGAATATAGAATAGAAATGCTTCTTTATTGATCAACCCTTTACTAGAGCCTGACTATTATCTGGTGCATGTTGTGGTGTCTTATCTTACAATATTACTTCAACCACTGAGCCCTCATCTGATGTATCAACACCTGTAACCTTTTCTGCTTCAACCTCTGTTTGTGTTTGATTGTCGATCATCACTAGCTCATCATCTAATATGTCAGTCCCTGGAACATCTTCTGCTTCAACCTCCATGTACTCTACCTGTTTATTGATAGAAATATTTTGTAATGTAATTTTCTTCTTTTTATACCAGAGCTTCAGGAATTTATTCTGCACATTAATATTGATAGTACTCATAGATTCCATCCAAGGATATCCCAAAACAACATCCATATTATCCATCTCTGAAGTATAAAAATCACCATGCAACACATACTTGTCCATAGAAATCTTCAAATCCTTATACACTAGAACATCCTCATCATCAACCCGTGTGTGTTTCAATGTGTTTGGCTGGCACTTGCAATTTTTTTGCCGAGTTGAGATTTATGAGATTTTGCTTGCAACTCGGATTTATAGACATAATGATTGTCTCCTTCTGAATCAATCCATGAACCTGCAATAAGGAGACATAAGTAGAAAATCGCCTCTTACATGTCTAATTCTTTTTTCTAGCGCAAGACCATTTGTCCATAAGGAGTTTTTCCAATTCTTTATTCGAAAATTTGGACAAATCTTTGATGCCAAGTGAGTTTCACCATATGGCGGCCTCTTCTTTCATACTAATCGATACTATAGTCCTCCAAAATTCCCCATATTTGAACTTTAGTCTTTGTAGGAATTCTTCAATAGTAGGGCTATCATCTTTTCCTGTAAAATTTTCCATGAAGAGGGTTTGAGAAAAAATTCACTTACTTGGCGAAAATTTGAAATGGCAACAATTCTGTCAATATTGCTCAAAATCTCTATTATGACCTGTTTTCCGAAATGGAACAACCATTCCGCATCTGCCCATGTGATAGAAATCCTGATCCAGGCACTGGAATTTCAGATCTGCGCTATAACTCTCCCGCCGTCACCAAAAATTCTGAAAAAAGAGCTTATTGTAAATCAGCGATATCTCCCTCATTCGGACTCCGATTCAACTGATTTTTTTTTTAAATCAGGTATTTTTTCATAAATAATCTAGATCTGCAATTAGATTTTGTAGATTTTTCCCCAAAACGTACAGATCTACGCCGTAAACTTGCTGCCCCGAAAAAAATGTCTGCAACACCACTGATTTTTAGATCAGCGATATTTCCTTCATCCGGACTCCGATTCGGCCGATTTTTTTTTTAAATCGGTATTTTTTCGCAAAGAATCTAGATCTGCAATTAGATTTTGCAGATTTTGCCCCAAACCATATAGATCTGATTTGAAAACTCGCCGCCCCAGAAATCCGGCAAAAAAAAAAAATTCTCCACTTTTTGCCCAAGAAAGTGCTCTGATTACCATGGTTCTTGGTATAGATCTGATCTAAAAATATAAGACAATGCAAGTAACCAAAGAAATAAACCCAAGAAAGAATAAGATCTGAATATAGAAATGCTTCTTTATTGATATTAAAACCCTTAAGGTAGGGCAACACCATACATTCACTCCTTAAGGAAGGAGACCACTCCACAAGCCATATTCCTGTTCATACAATATTCCTTGACATCTCTCAATGTGGATTCTCTAGCCTTTATATAGGCCTCATACATACAATATAATGGGTCATTACCATGGTTCCCTCAATACCATCTATCTAATACCATGGGCCCATTACATTATTACTAACTACTTGTGGTCCCTTACATGATACGGGTTAACCACCTTATTTATTACTATGGCCCATCCCATTATTACATTATTCCCTTGGGTACCTTCCTTTTTACCCCATATTATCCCCCTAGGTATATAACAGATTCATGTTCCTCTTCAAATATTATGCCAAGGACCGTGTGCACCAAATTGAATATTACACGTCAAAAATCTGCAATACATATAGTTCAATTGGATAGGAAAAAAGTAGAGGTACTTGGAGAAATAATATCAGTTTCAATTAGTCTTTCCTCTAATCCTATTTTTTCACACATAATCAATATTCTAGTGGCTGATATCCCTAAATTTTATGGTTTAATTCTAAGTAGGGATTGGTCTGAAAAGTTGCACGGATACTTCGCAACTGATTGGTCTCATATGTGGCTACCACACAACGATAAACCAAACCAAATCAGAGTAGACCGAGAAAAGTTCATGAAATACATAGTCACTAATCTTGGGAGAAGCAATGGACCTGTTGCCTTCACCAATAATATCATTGGTAATTACTCAGGTGAGTCATTTTTAGGATATTTTAATGCTCAAAAGTTCCCCTTTCTGAATGATGTTGTAGTGTCTCAAATAGATAATTTTTCACAAACAGGTGCTTCAAAGTGTGTAAATATGGTAGATGAAATTTTAGATAATTCATTATTTTGGACTTTTTATTTTGATTGTTCCAAATCTAAATATGGTGCAGGTGCAAATGTATTTTAATCAACCCGCAAGGAGAAAAAACCATGTTAGCATGCAGACTTGAATTTCAATGCACCAATAATATCGTGGAATATGAAGCATTGATTCAAGGGATGTATAAAACCATTGGCCTTAATGTCAAATATTTGCAAGTATATGGGGATTCTGAAATAATTGTTAAATAGGTAAGAAATACAATTCATTGTGTGTCTGAGCACCTTAAACATTATCAATCTCTTACCCAGAATCTTACTTCTCATTTCACTTCTTTTAACATTTCTTCAATTCCCAGGTTGCAAAACGCAAGTGATGATTTACTTGCTAATGTGGCATCCAAGCTTATACTGATTGAAGAATTTAGTCCAAATAGATTTTCAATAGAGTTAGTTTTCAGGCCGTCCATTCCCGATAATGTGACAAATTAGAGAGTTTTTAAAAATGATACGGATATAATCAATTTTATTACATCAGAAGGGTGTTATGAGTAACAAACCATAGATGAACATGAGCATGATATGCAAATCAACCATAAACAAGATCAAAACCCAATTCCAAAGTCTGTAGTTAAGATGGAAGATCTCTATGATTTAAAGGATAGATTCAAGAAGACTACCAAGTCCAAAACTCAAAGTTCCACTCTAAGATTTGAAGTGGTAAACCTAGGGTCAACTGAAAAACCTCAAAATGTCAACCTAGGTCTTGGTTTATCATCTAAAGAAAGGATGTCATTTATTAAGTTGTTAAAAACGTATAAAGGTGTCTTTGCCTGGGATTATGTAGATCTCAAGACCTATGATACCTTTGTAATTCAACATACCGTACCAATGACTTCGAATGAAAAGCCAGTACAACAGAAGCTTAGGAAAATTCACCCAAACCTTGAACGTCAAATCAAATCTGAATTGAGCAAGGTCCTCAAAGCAAAAATAATATTTTCTGTTAGACACTCAAAATGGGTATCAAATATGATCCCTGTGAGGAAAAATAACGATGATATTAGGATTTGTGTTGATTTTAGAAATCTAAATAGAGCTTGTCAAAAGGATAACTTTCCTTTGCCTACTATGGAGAAAACACTGCAATCAGTTGTAGGTTTCGAATTAATGTTTTTTCTAGATGGATTTTCGGGATACAATCAAATTCTTGTAAATCCATATGACATATTAAAGACAACATTCAGGACCAAATAGGGAATATACGCTTATTACAAGATGCCTTTCGAACTCATAAATGCAGGTACTACATTTCAATGTGCTATGGATATTGCTTTCAAAGGTCTAATTAATAAATTAGTTGTTATTTACCTAGATGAAATCACAATCTATTCTAAGGATAGAAACAATCATTTAAATCACCTAAAGCATATTTTTGAAAGATGCAAGAAATATGGAATTTCCTTAAATCCAAAAAAATCTTATTTTTCTTTACCAGAAGGCAAACTCCTTAGATTTATAGTGTCCAAGAAAGGGATTTACATCGACCTTGATAGAGTCCAAGAGATTGAAACAATTCCTCTCCCACATAACAAAAATACCATGCAATCATTGCTAGGCCAAATTAATTTTGTAAAAAAATTTGTTCCATATTTTTCACGGATTGTCCTACCCCTTCAAGCAATGATAAGAAAAAATGCAGTCTTCAAGTGGGGTAAAGATGAAAGAGAATCATTCGAGTTGATTAAAAACACAATTATCAATGTTCCTTCTTTAACAACCCCTGAATTTCTCAAACCTTTTCTATTGTACACTTTTTCATTCGATACATCATATGCAACAATTTTAACACAGCTAAATGATCAAAATATTGACGCACCCATCTATTTTTTCAGTTCTAACTTGCAAGGTGCCGAGTTAAATTATTCAGCTATTGAGAAACAAGATTTTGTTGTTTTTAAAACCCTGAAACATGTTAGAACGTTTCTTCTTAAAACCCATACAAAAATAGTAGTACCTTACCCTACAGTAAGGAAAGTATTGATTCAAAGAGAAGTAGGGAGGAAAAGAGCCAATTGGGTTACTCCGCTTCAAGAGTACGATGTAGAAATCTGGCCAGCTAAAATTGTTAGGGGCCAAGGTTTTTGTAGGATGTTGACTGGAGCTTCCCACCTATCAGCAGAAGAATACCAAGGTAATGAAGTGCAGATACCAGAGGTAAGCCTCAATGATGCACAATCACAATATGCTGATTTGAATTTTTATTTGAAGAATGGATATGCCCCTATGCATCTCAATTATAAAACAAAGCATGCATTAAGTTGAAACCAAATCAGTATGAATTAATCAATGATGTATTGTTTATAAAAAAATTATGATTTGGTATTGTTAAGATGCCTAGAAAAACCTGAAGTTGAAAAGGCCTTGCAGGAATTACATGATGGACCATCTGGAGGACATTTTAGAGAAAACACCAGAACTCACAAAACCCTCCATGTAGGTTATTATTGGCCAACACTATTCAAGGATGTGCATGAATATGCAAGAAGATGTAAATCTTGTCAAACTATAGCTGGAAGAGAAAAGAAGCCAACATTTCCTTTGTAACCAGTGAACATCCAACAACCATTCGAACAATGGGGATTAGATATAATTGGTGAGATTGTTCCTAACTCTTCCAAGCAGCAAAAATGCATCCTTACAGAGACTGATTATTTTACAAAATGGTGGAAGCTATCCCCCTAAAGATAGCTAATACATAAAGCATTACGGACTTCATTGATCAGTACATAATTACCAGGTTTGGCTTACCCATAACTTTAATGTTTGACAATGCATCGTATTTGTCTGGAAATACAATGGTATATTTTTCTTTGAAGAGAGGTTTTAAATTAAAGTATTCAACCAACTATTATCCACAAGGTAATGGGCTAGCAGAATCAACAAACGAAAACCTCATCAAAATCATCAAAAGGACTCTTGACCAAAATCATAGGAATTGGCACAAAGCATTGGAATTTGCTCTTTAGGCAAACAGAATTACATAGAAGGCCCCCATCGGTTCTTCTCCTTTTTCTTTAGTTTATGGAAAAGAATTTGTTCTCCCCACAAACATAGCAATTCCATCTCTCGCCCTAGTTCAATTCATCGATGAAAACCCTTTCTCCTCTCTCCAAGCAAGACAATTCCAGATTCTTAAACTCGAGGAAGAAAGAATGAGAAAAGGCTAAAGCAACCCACTTCCATTATCAACAATTAGTCAAAGCATCTTTAGAAACCGATGCCAATCATAAAACTTTTGATGTAGGTGATATGTTTTGAAATGGGACAAAGCACACGAGGAAAAAGGTAAACATACCAAATTCCAAAGACTATGGCTTCACCCTTTCCAAGCCATTGAGAAAATTGGTCAATCAACATTTCTTTTACAAGATTTATCAGGAACGACAGATTCCTTGCCTGTTAATGGGCAAATTATCAAGAAATACTTTTCCTAGAAGATAAACTTTTCTAATTGTGTATCATATTCCCTTTAAAATTCTTAGGAAAATAAAGGTTAGGTAGTATTTAATTTTGGTTTTCAAAATAAAGTCTTTGATAATATTTTTTATTTTTTGCTTCTACAAGTAGGAAAAGTTAAAGAAATAATTAGGACATTTGAGTATCAAAGTAAGCTTGATTTCTTTGGAAAAACTTGATCTTGTTGAAACATTTATTCTATGAACAAAATCTTACCTTTACAAAGTATATATGTGTTGTTATCATTCAAGAAAAGAGTTTTTAACCTAGTAAGGACTTTCTGTAGTTCAGTATCTTAAAACTCTATCATTATCATCCAAAACTCTTAAATGAGCCAATGATTCACCCCATATGATAAAATTTTCCTTTTTCAAAGTGTAATTCTAAAATATACAATACTTAGAAGATAATAAGTCTCATTATGAGCTTGTTTACCATGATCATAGGGAAATAATTAAATTGATATTACCAAAACTGCATACCAAAACAAGGTAATACCCAATGATCTAATCAATCAAAGGACAAGGGGTCTCATCAAGAGCCAAATTTTTTAGTTTAGTTACAACTAGTGAGTGGCATTGTCATTATTAGGTTACCAAGCCTAGACAATGTCTTTTAAGAAACTAAAAAGAAAAAGGACAAGATCCAAATGAGATTGGAAGCAAGTGAATATCATTTTGAATTTTGAAGATTGCTTTAGATGGAACAATGAATCGTTGTTGGTTAAAAGATAACTTGTTGAGACTATGAATGCTTGCTGGCAACAGAGGCTCTATCTATGATAAATGAGTAAAAAACCAAAAAACTAATCTGTAGAAAGACACCTGCTATATCTCTTTAAAATCTTAATATTGACTGGTGAAGGCATTTGTATTTTTATCACTATAAAGGGTAAAGTAGTTGAATAAATAGACTGGGTAAGTGATTACGATTCTAGAGAAATTTTGTTTACTTTATAACTCATGTAATTATTATTCCTATAAATTGTCTTACTTTGAAAGTTCTAGAAATTTCAGAAAACCAATGAGAGATAACTGGTTCTCTTAAGTGAGTCGCCAATTGTTGTACTATGAAACAACCCCCCATTTATTTATAGTAATAGATAATGTTAGACATATAAATGCAGACGTTTTTTTAAAAAAATTTAGTCATTAAAAAATAAATTCTAACTTTAAGAAATTGCCTTGAAAACTCTTAGAATGACCTAAGTTTAGGATCCCCATCGCAAATCGCAAATCACATTTTTCCATATGATGATCATAAACACCTTAAATAAATTGTGATATGTGATCAAACCTCCCGTTGCGGCATATTGATCAAAATCACCTTAAGGAAATTGCAATTGCATTTCGCAGGAGTCGCAAGTAAATAAGACTACCACTATGTCATCTACCAACGATTTACGAAATGTGATATTGCAATATTTGCAATCGCATTTTGCTTTATAAGCAGGTAACGCTATATAACATTTTTTTAAAAACTGCAATGTGCAAATACAACAGCAAGCGTGGGAAGTAACTATGTTTGAATAT
Source organism: Pinus tabuliformis (assembly GCA_031772625.1). NCBI lineage: Eukaryota > Viridiplantae > Streptophyta > Pinopsida > Pinales > Pinaceae > Pinus > Pinus tabuliformis. The sequence continues at coordinate 92,321,658 of CM062807.1, read as the reverse complement.
AATAATGAACGGTTTGACAGGGTAATTAATGTAGCGGCCTAACGAGAGGTAATGATTTTCCAAGTTATGGCTAGTTAACGCTGAGTATATCATTTGAAATCCTCTCACGATTCAAAGTCTTTTCACAATGATTTCAACCTTAATTGCCCAATATTTTCTGCGCTGATATATCTTGTTGGTTGGAATGGGATCCCCCAAGGACAGTTTTGGGGCTAAAAGCCCATGTTTTGGGTCAAATTTTGTAATAAGGTTGTAAAGTGTCCGCATCGTGTGGTTGCGGAGCGTGAAGGTGTCATGAGTCATAAAGGGTTGTCCACCCTTATTTTGTAAATTCTAAGTCGGGTGTAAAGATCTACCCATGGTTCGCGGACCATGGGATTGTACAAAAAGAGCTAAGAAAGTAAACTCTAAAAAAAAGGAAAGCCATGGAAGAAGTAAGAATTCTTGAGCGATAAGGAAGAAGTATTTAGGCCAAGTTTCGGGTCTTAGTGTAGGTAGAGGCTGTGTAGTTGAGTGCGCAGAGGCCTAGGGTGGAAATCCACAGCTAAGTGTCTGGACCCCTACAATTGTGTGCGCAGGGTGGATAGAGTCTGTAATCATCTGAAGATATCAATAAAGAGAAGCGTACTACAAATTATGTCTCTTTGTTTATTGTTAATGCATATTCTCATATTGTGTATGAATTTCATTTACAATGCTTATGTGATGCACAAATTGTTGAGTCATGGAAATGGTATGCATATATTGTTTATTTCATTATCATTTTCTTTAGTTATATCCCTTCTACACCCTAAAAGTGTTGATATATCAAAGGATTATGGTAAAAATAAGGAAATTATCTATCATCACGATTTAGCTAATTGTTATCACGCCTTATGCAAGAAAAGGATGAAATGGAACAACTGTTGTTCCCTAGCCAGGAAATAGCATACAGGTAGCAAGCCAAGGATGGAGTGCACAGTTATGGATAAGAACAAAGGAGATCACAACATCAGCGCAAAGACAGAAAGTTAACTGAAGATGGAAGATTGCACGAATCCCTCAGGATCTCTTGATCTTAAGGGATCGATGTTACTATTTTACCCTTCTTACTGCTTGGCCATTATAAAAGGTAGCGATTGTAAAGAGAACGGGGATTGGAGATTTTTAAGAAATTAATATTTTTTTTACTTTGATCATCAACTCTCATTGTCGAAACAGAGTACGAATTGGCTGTAACTATTTTGCACATGATTAATATATAATACAGTTGTTGTTCCTTCTCTCATACTGAAGTAATCTGGCAGAGTTCACTAGGGCTAAGGGCCCGACCCTGATGGATTCACTTGTTTTTCCTGTATCATTCTTTTATGATTTCTATCGTGTGATGGTTTGGTTTGATTTCCATTTATCGCATCACTTTTCTATTTCATATCCCCAGACTTAATGTAATTACTCTGTTTTACATGTTGCAAAAGTATTGGTTCAAGTTGTTATTCAATTACCTGTTTCAGTATTTCCTTATTGTTATTTTAGATTTAGTCATTTGAGTTCAACATTCTATTTCCAATCTAGTAATTTAGTTCAGAGTGTTGTCTTGAGATCCTCCACTATAAAGAGCATTGACTACTGCAATCTACACTCTCAGACTGAGATCCCTGCTGTTCAAATTAGAAAATACTTTCGGAATATCAATTATTTAAAAGAAAAATGAGTTATTGTTACTATATTCTTGACTAATACTTGAATGAATGTTTGGTTTGGTTTCATTAGCAAGTTAAGCTTTCTTTTAATTGTAATTTGAGTTCACTAGCTGCATCCATTTATTATTGTATTTGAGAGCATTGTACTGCAATTTAGAAACATTACTCTTGAGTAAATAGCTGCCACACACTGTGTACACTCTTGAAATAGAAATTCTTGCTTGGATTGATAATTAATGTCAAGATAATTAGGAGTTAAAAAGAAACCTTTTATACCTCAACATTTTGGCACCATTGCCGGGGAGAGTGTAGCCATTTCTAAGGAGTAGTGTGTATTTGATGATTGCCTGTTAGGGGAGAATTGGGTATTAAAAATGAAAGGTAAGAACCTGCATATGGAGCACGTAAAATGCCTACTCCCCTGCCCACTTTCCAGCAGAATTGTTAAAGAACTTAGGGTAGAAGTAAATATTTGAGTTGTGTGTATGACTAAGAAGAAAAAACCTAAAAATAATCCAAATCAACTACCCAAACCTGACAAAGCTAAGGGACCGGTGACCCTTGGTCAATCAACCTTCATAGACAATATCATTAAGAAAGTCGAATCTCAGCCATCAGTAGGCCCTAGGAAAGTTGCTTCCAGACAACCTACTGGCTCCCTTCGGGCCACAGACTCACCATCTATAGCCTTTGCTGAGGTGCATAGCAAAACAGAAGAAACTAAGCAAAATTTTCAAGAAATTGAAAATTCTCGCCCAATTTCTTTACAAGAAGGGAATTCTAGTAATCTCCGTGAAGGAGGAGGAGAAACAGGGGAGACAGAGGAGCCAAGATCCCCTCATGAAATAATTCAAACACTCAGCAGCCCAGATAAGGGGAGTGTTGTTAAGTTTATCCAAAAAGAAGCAGGAGAAACTGAGGAGCCAAGATCCCCCCAGGTAGTAGTTCAGCAAGGAACACTCATTATCCCAGACCAGGGAAGTGTTGTTAAGCTCATTCCCATCCCTTCTAGTCATCCTAGGAATAACTCTCTAGAAATCCCAGAAGGGTATTGGCACATATTTGATCAAATGGCCCAGAACCAGCAAACACCTCAGACCTCCACACTGCAGTATCCCATTGTTGACACAACAGTTAATGCACCTATGAAAGCCATTCCTCTCCAGAATATTCCTACCTTTCATGGGCTGACATTAGAGGATCCAGATGCATTTCTGTTTGAGTTTGATGTATTGCACCGAGGGTATGACTATACCACCGATCCTCAAAAATTAAAGCTATTTCCCTCCACATTGAAAGGGGCAGCTTTATGATGGTTTATGGGATTAGGTGGGGGCACTATAAATGACTGGGATCAGATGAAAACTGCTTTCTTAAAGAAATATCAAGACTATTGGAGATCTAGGGAATTGAACGATGAGATATTTCAAATGACAGCAAGACTTAGTGAAACACTGGAGGAATATGTAGAATGCTTTCAATACAATCTCCAGAGATCTCCCTATGCATCTTTACCCTTGCCTGATAACGTGTTAAGAACTACACTAATTAAAGGGATGAAAGAACAATGGATTGAAACATTAAACATTATGGGTAAAAGTGATATATATCAAGAAAATTTTGCTGAGATCATTAATTTGTGTATTAAGTGTTCAAGAGGCAGCACAAGACTGAAGCCAGAAAAACACGACATGATCACAAGGGATAACAAAATCTCTAGTGGAGGTATAACCCGCGCATAAATCGACAATCTGCTAGAAGATTTCAAAACTGATATTCTAGGGACTCTGACAACGCAGTTGGACATTATGCAAGCCAAACAAAAGTAAGAAGAAGCAAAACAAAACTTGGTGATATTCTGTCCTAGATGCAGAAAGAAGCATAGCCACAAAGAGTGCCCGCTAGATATAGTCCAAATCTATGCCATCTGTACGAAAGATCATGCCACAAAAAGTTGCCCATCACTCCCAGGATTAAAGCAGTCTACAAAAAAGTAGAAGAAGAAATAGAACCAGTCTACCTGCTAAATCAGCATCGCCAGTGATAGTCACAACAAACAGGTATGCCTGTTGATTCATCCTCTTCTTTTCAGCCTCCTCAGTATAATGCTCAACAATATAATGGAATGTGGAAGAATCAGCCACCTTTCCCCTGTTGGCCACAATAGCCATTCCCTATGCCACCATGGCCAAATCAAAAAAATCAAACCAATTGGCCAAACTTTCCTTATTATCCACAATTCTAGAAAAATAACACATATTCATCACAATGGTCACCCTCCACCTCACAGAGTCAAAACTGGCAGTCGAACTGGCAAAGACCCACAAATCAGCCAACAGGAATGATCCCCTTATCTCAACCCACACTGCCAGCACCATACACATTGCAACAAAACCCCCAGACCAACTTAAGACTGCAGCTCCCAGCCCAACCCAACCCAAACCCCAACAACAGACCGGTTCAATCTGTGCAAATTATTGAAGGACCAGAACCAGAAACCGAGTTAAGGGAGTGCAATGACCTTCAATTAAGATCTGGGCATATAATAGAATCATAAGGGGATAAAAATGTTCAAATTGAAAATTCGTTACCTATAGAACAAACACCACAAGAAGAGAATCTAGTTAGATAGAAAACTCATGAACAAGAAACCACCTCTTCTCCACCATTCCCAGAACGACTAATCATACCTCGCCCAACCGAACACCCTGATTTTGATCTTCTAGGAGAATTGAAAAATTTGTGTATAAAAATACCACTCCTCCAGGCTATCCAAGACATCCCAATTTATGCAAAAGCCATCAAGGAATTATGTATGAAAAAGGCAAAGACAAGAATAACAAAAAATCCAACTGTCCATGTAGTCAGTACCTTATCTGACTTACTATCAGGAAGAGAAACACCTGTAAAATATGAGGACCCAGGAAACCCTATAGTCACGGTGCAAATAAATGGATGCTCCTTCCCCAATGCCTTAGTTGATTTAGGAGCAACAATCAATATTCTTACAACCACCACTTGTCAAAAGCTTGGCATTACATCATTAGACCCAACCACAACCTTATTGGAGTTGGCTGACCGATCGATAGTCAGACCAGAAGGCACATTACATGATGTAATGGTGTCTGTAGACTCTTGGGAATACCCTGTAGACTTTTTGATCATCAATCCTAGAAACCGACTAGATGGACACCCCTTAATTCTAGGTAGACCTTGGCTAGCAACTGCGGATGCTTACATTAGCTGTCAAACAGGCAGCATGACTATAGAAAGAGGAAGTAATGTAAGGAATTTAGCCTTATATCCTCTAGCTCAGCCAAGTTTAACAATAATCAAAACCAAAAAACAACCTGTATCATACCTAACTAAAAACATTAGATCACCACTAACCATAGAAGATGCTCTCGAATTTAAAGATAAAACAGAAGATGACATCATTAACGCCTACATTAACCAACCAGAAGCTGGATCCCATCTAAAATGTCACATGATCGAAGCAACATTCGATAGTGAAGTAGAAGAAGGTCCCCTAAAAGATACTAAAGATCAATCAATACCAACCACCTCTATTTATAATAGCAAAACCATAGAAATTGAGCCAGGAAAAACTTTGAACATTAACAAAACCCTGACTGTTGACCAAGAGCAAAAGCTGGTTCAACTCCTGAGAAAATATAAATAAGCCTTTGCATGGGATTACTCGGACATGAAAGGAATTGATCCCCAGTTGTGTACAGACCACATCTATACAGAAAAGGATGCTAGACCCGTTCGCCAACCCCAACGGAGATTAAATCCTCATCTTAAGGATATTGTGAAAGCTGAATTGCAAAAACTTTTAGATGTAAAATTTATCTACCCAATATCTGACAGCAAGTGGGTCTCTCCATTAAAAGTGGTGTCAAAAAAGAATGGAAAGTGGCGAATATGTGTTGACTATAGAGAACTAAATAAAGCAACCTAGAAAGACCACTTTCCCCTTCCATTCATTGACTAGGTCTTGGACACATTGGTAGAAAAGAAATTCTTTTCTTTCCTAGATGTGTTCAGTGGATACAATCAGATTCATATTGCCCCTGAAGATCAGGATCAAAACTTCCTTTACCTCCCCTTGGGGAACATTTGCTTACAGGGTCTTACGCTTTGGGTTGTGCAATGCACCTGCCACATTTCAGAGGGTTGTACTCAGCTTTTTTTTAGATTTGATAAATGAAGGGCTCGAAGTGTATATGGATGACTTCACACCTTATGGGGATGACTTTGAGCCAACATTACAAACATTAGAAAAAGTGTTGCAAAGATGCATTGCCACCAGGCTCTATTTAAGCCATGAAAAGTGTCATTTGATGATGACCGAGGGACTCATCTTTGGTCGTTATATCTTAGCAGTTGGAATACAGGTAGATCCAGTTAAAATTCAGATAATTCTGTTAATACCTACCCCTATCACACAAATAGAGGTACGCAATTTTTTGGGATTTTCTAGTCATTATAGAAGATTTATAAGGAATTTTTCTCAGATTGTTGCACGATTATATGCACTAACAGGAAATATTGATTTCATTTGGACAGATAAATGTGACAGTGTTTTTGAGGATTTAAAAAGGCTTGTATCAACAGCCCCAGTGCTAAGGGGCCCAAACTGGGATTTGTCATTCTAGATTTCATCTGATGCTTCATACACATCAATCGAAGCAGTTCTTGGATAGGGAGAAGATAAAAAGCCATATGCAATATATTATATCAACAAAAATCTATCTCCTGCTGAATTAAACTATACTGTGACTGGAAAAGAATTTTTAGCTGTAATATATGTTGTAAATAAATTTAGACATTATATAAATGGATATCCTCTATTTTTATATACAAATCACTCTACCATTAAATATTTAGCAAATAAACCTGTTACAAATGGAAAAGTGACAATATGGTTGATTCTCTTGTAGGAATTTGACATCACAATTAAGGATTGACCTGGAAAAGAAAACCCTATAGCTAATTTTCTCTCACGAATGCCAAAGCCAGTTGATGCAGCAACAGCTGCGGATCAATTTCCTGATGAACATTTATTTGTTGTTACTGTCAGAACACCATGGTATGCGGACGTTGAAAATTACTTGGCAGTAGGAAAATTACCCAAGCACCTAACGCCTAATGAAAGAAAACAAATAGTGCAGCGTAGTACCCGATTCTCTTGGATCGGGGGCTGCTTATTCCACACAAGGGCAGATATGCACATTAGAAGACGCGTTTGGGAAGATGAAATGTTTGACATTTTAAGAACATGCCATGATGGGCCGTGTGGTGGATGCAGACCGCAAAACCGGTCACAAAGTCTTACAAACAGGCTATTATTGGCCCAATATCTTTAAAGATGCTAAAATTTTTGATCAAGCCTATGATAGCTACCAGAGGGCGAGACGCCATGGACAATCTGATGAGATGCCTCTAAACCCATAATTAGTAATCGAGTTGTTTGAGCAGTGGTCGCTAGATTTTATTGGTCCTATTAACCCATCATCCAATCAAAAAACATACATACTGGTTGCAACAGAATATGTTACTAAATGGGTTGAGGCAAAGGCGCTACCAAGAGCTACTGAGGATTCAGTGATACATTTTATTTTGCAATTATTTGTGCAATATGGCTTGCCAAGAGACATAATTACAGATGGAGAACCGCAATTCGTAGGTAACAAGATTGCTTCCACATTGAGAAATTACCATATTCTTCACAAAATTACAACTCCATACCACCCACAGGCAAATAGCCAAGTAGAAAGCACTAATAAGGTAATTGAGGCAATACTTACAAAAATAGTTGCATCACAGAGACATGACTAGGCTTCTAGATTGCCAGAAACCTTGTGGGCATACCACACAACATGGAGAAATACCACGAGATATTCACCATATCAATTAGTATTTGGTAAAGAACCCATCTTCCCAATCGAATTCAAGATTCAAACTTTAAGAATAGCCCAGGAGGTGGGTTTGAATTTAAATGAAGCTCAGATCAATAGGTTACTGCAAATCAATGAATTAGATGAAATCAGACTATCTGCTCTTCAACAAACTGCACTAATCCAACAACAGAGAGAGAAATGGCATGATGCCCTTATTAAAAAGAAGATCTTCCACGAAGGAGATTAGGCACTCCTATATGATTCCAGGTTCCAGGATTTCCCCGGAAAGCTCCAGACCATATGGTTAAGACCTTATGAGATACAAAAGGTGCATGATAATGACACCATTACATTGGCAACCATTGATGGATCTAGCTATTCTTTTAAAGTGAAAGGTCATCGAGTGCGACTGTATCGCAAACCGCTTACCAGGGAGTCCTTTTGCCAACAGTTACAGGAAGATTCCACCATGCAAATTCTCATCGAGGAGGATAACCCATCTTCGGCATCAATCCGGTGAACAAATTATTTGTTTTTGAATTTTGTATATAGACTTTTCTTTTCATTTATATTTTCTTGTATAAACTGTATTTTTTTTGTACAGATTTTCATGTTGTTCCATTTAAGGAATAGTTGATGTTCCTCTTAAGGAACAACAACCATTCCATTTAAGGAACAACAATTTTCTCTTTATTTAATTTTTGTGCTGTTCTATTTAAGGAACAACTGTTGTTCCTTCTAAGGAACAGCTGTCGTTCCATTTACGGAACAACAGTCCCTTGTATATACAATTTTAGTGCTGTTCCATTTAAGGAACAGTTGTTGTCCCTCTTAAGGAACAACAACCGTTCCATTTAAGGAATAACAGTTTTGCGTGTGTTTTCTTATTGCTGTTCCATTTAAGGAACAACTGTTGTCCCTCTTAAGGAACAACAATCATTCCATTTAAGGAACAACAGTTCCGCATGTGTTTTCTTTGTGTTGTTCCATTTAAAGAACAGTTGTTGTTCCTCTTAAGGAACAACAACTATTCCATTTAAGGAACAAAAATTTTGTGGATGTTTTCTTTTTGCTATTCCATTTAAGAAACAACTACTGTCCATCTTAAGGAACAACAGTCGTTCCATTTAAGGAACAATAGATTTGCATGTGTTGTTCCATTTAAGGAACAACAGTCTCATGTGCTTGTCTTTTTGCTATTTCATTTGAGGAACAGTTGTTGTTCCTCTTAAGGAACAACAGTCATTCCATTTAAGGAATAACAGTTTCACGTGCGTTTCTTTTTGTTTTTCCATTTAAGGAATAGTTGTTGTTCCCTCTAAGGAATAACAACGTTCCATTTAAGGAACAATAGTTCTATTTACATTTGTTTTCGTTGTTCCATTTAAGGAACAGTTGTTGTTCCTCCTAAGGAACAACTATCATTCCTTCTAAGGAACAACAGTTTCGTCATGATTTTCTTGTTGCTATTCCTTCTAGGGAACAACAGTTTCGCTTTGGTTTGTTTTAATGTTGTTCCCTCGAAGGATCAACGCTTTCTCCTGTGTTCATTTTCCCGCTATTCCCCTTAAGGAACAGTTATTGTTCCTATTAAGGAACAACAATTTCGTGTGCAATTTTTGTCTTTCTGTTGTTCCTCCTAAGGAACAACAGTTTTGCGTGTAGTTGTCTTTTTGCTATTCCTCCTAAGGAACAACGAATGTTCCTTTTAAGGAACAACACCCTTTTTTTGTGTGCATTTTTTTGTTGTTCCTCCTAAACAGCAACACTCTTTTTGAGAAGATATTCCTGTGAATATTGTTTCACTCTTCATGATCCTTTGAAGACAAAAATACAAACATATATGCAAGGATAAAAAATTTAAAGGTTACTGGAATAAGAAAATCAAAGAGAAATTATCATCTTTAATGAGATTGCTTTGTATTGATTAGAAAAGGGAAGGACACAACTATCTATATCACTTTGTTGTCCTTATTTTCACTATAATTCAAATTGATTGATTACTTGTACCATGCTGGTTCTTCCCTAATTCTCATAATTCTCTTTGCTTATTATCATTGAATAAGAATAAGGGCATATTTTCTTCTATTGATATGTTCAGACTTCTTCCACCATCCCTACTCTTAAGGAGTGTTGAGCCATCCTCTATATATAAATAGGAAGTGCTATATAAAAGAAAAGAAAAAAGAAGGAAAGAAAAAAAAAACAAAAAGATATATATATATATATATATATATATATATATATATATATATATATACTAACAATTCTATGATTTGTCAGATGGAGGATAGGGGGTATCATCATGAGCCAGCCTACCATGATCATAAGGAAGTGGTGAAGTGGCATTCCCGCTATGGCCACCACACCAAGGATATGATCCAATGGACACATCAGAATAATAAAATTCCTTGGAATAGGAGGTGTCATCACGAGTTGGCTTGCCCACCTTTCACTCCTTCCCAGTGAATGGCATTGTGATCCATCTGGTTACCAAGCCAGCACAGTGGTCTCCATTCCGACATCACAAGGCACTTTCCTAAGTATACATAAAGGATCATGATTCCAAAGGGTGAAAAAACAACTCTGTTAAGGTTATAAACACCTGTGGGCAACAGAGCTCTACTGATGGTATTGGGTCATATTTTTCAACATCAATAGTAATTATAACCCCCTTTTCTTATTTCTTTATCTTTATTTCAAAAGAGACTATATTCCCAATTCCTTTTGAACCTTTATGCATGAAATATCGTTTAAAAAGTCAATCATAATGGTTTAAGTGGAATAATGACCGCATAGCATCTTACCCACGTTAGATGTCCTTTCACCTTTTCGAATCACCCCATGGCATCTCTATATTTATTCATAGTTCTCATGCTATGCATCGATTTCAGCAACTCGATATTTTTGTGATCTTGTCATAAATATGTACACCTTGCCATTTTTACTACTGTATGATTGCCACCAGTACGTCGTTCCTTCATTTAACAGGTTGAAGGTGACCTATCATTTTTTAGGGGCGCACGGGTGACTTTCAAAGCACTTTTGCATTTGTTTCAGTCTTTTACTTAGTTGTACCAGGCTACATGACATCCCATAATATCAATTTTTTAACGGTATCTATGTTAAAAAGGTATTATCTGAATTTAACAACTTCTTGTTCCATTGCTAGCTTTGTGTATTGTTGTGTTACCTGTGTTAAAGCTAACAGTGTGTAAAATTCAGACAAAATGGGAGGACGATCAGTGCACAGCAAGCCACAGACACTAGCTGTTTCCGATGCTGCCTGAGAAATTTTAGTACGAGCCGGATGGGTCGCATATTTTACACGACTCCAGCAACCCAATGAAACCGTGGCTATCGAATTTTTACAGAATTTGCAAGATGATCATTCTATAATAAGAGGAAGGTGAATGACAGTAATAGATGCAGTAATAGCAGAGGTGTCTGGATTACCAGTAGTTGGACCCATATGGACGCATAAAAAATTGAGGCTACAAGACGCCATTGCCGCCTTTCGGGATGAGGGATAGAACCTGATTGTCAAAGGCAAAGGAGTTCAACCCTCATCTCTGGGAGAACCATGGACAGAGCTGGCTAGAATCGTTCAGAGCTATATCACATGCGATAGAAGAAAAGATGTGGTAAGACCACGCCACCTCAAATTATTAGCAGTTTTAAAACAGAAATGTTCTGTAAACTTGCCTGCATATTTGAAATTCTTGTTGCATGACGCTGCTCAAAGCATAAAGAAATCCCGGCATATAGAGACTGTTGTAAGTCATCATTGTTTAATTAAGTTGATAGTAAGCTACAGCCTAGCCCAACAGCAAACTAGTTGGGAATAATTAGTGTTTACTATAGGGGGGGGGTTAGCCTTACCTGCCCCAAAAAGGAAAAGGACCACCAACACAACAAACAAAACCCAAAAACGTAGACACTGTTCTAGATTGAGGACAAGCCTGCGAACAGCTGAAAACCTCCAGCGTAGCAGCAGCCAACCCTTAGAACTATCTAGGCCTAAAATGAGCAACCCTTACAGCTAGAAGGGAGAGACAACCAAGAGTCAGAACTTGAAGAGGAAACAGAGCATACTAGTGAAGAGGAGAGGAATGAAACTGAACTTCCCTTAACTCCCAGCACAAGTCCACCACATGACCCATTATATGAGGTTGAATTGGCCCAGATTTTGGCCAATATGAGTGAATATATATAGCCTGAAAGTCCACTCAACCTAAATTTTGAGGCAGCACAATCGGAAGAAAACTCTGCTCATAATAAGAGTATATAAAAAGAAATAATTGGTGAAGTAGAAATAGGGGCAGAAGCCACTCAAGAAGAGGTAGACCATACTAGGGATACCCCTCCAGAAGAACCTAGTCAGGTCAATTTAAACACAGAAGATGTGGGCGAAATTGAGGAAATAGGAACCAGTCAGGGCAAAGACACAGCCCTTGGAGAACAAAACCTAAATAAGCAACCGAGCTCGGTAAGAGCAGAAACGATTAGTGAAATAGTTGTTCCTACCAGAAAGAAGAAAAGAAAAAATAAGAGGTTGAGAAAGGAATAACAGAAGCTGTAGAATTTAGTGAAAAGAATCAGACAAAAGATAAGGACATTAAAAAGGGGGGAAATTTCAAGCAGAACCCCGAAAACGGTGAATGCAGCCATTTAAACTGAATTCCATGATACAAGGGTTACTGGGACTCAAATCGAGCCCATATTCATTCAAATGAGGAACAGCATGCAACCGTTACAGAATCGACTGCCCAAATAGAGAACGTACATTTTTGTAATATAGTTGTTCAAACGGAGGCAATACCCTCCAACAATACGGCCATCCAGACAGAAAGTCTAATTGTCCATAATAAAATAATGCAGACTTTAAGCATTCCATCCCATGATAAGAGTACGCAGACTATAGGTACTCAGTCTCATAATAAAAACACTCAGACAGATATCCAAGCCAAAGATGTTTTGAGATGCAATGATCCTGGTATGACAAATCTTCAAGAGAAACTGGCACAGGCTTGGCTGACCATAAAAATGCTTAAGGAAGAAACTGTTCCCCAACAGAGGTACCAGGAATTACAAAGGAAATTGTAGGATATCAATGCATCAGAAAGCAAGGCCTTCGATAAATATCAGAGGGCAGAAGAAAGAGCTGAGAAAATAAAGGTCAGACTGGAGACAGTCATGCGTCAAATGGATACTCTCGGTTCCCTATACACAGATGTTTTAGCATGCAGGTCCCCTACCAAGAACTATGCTTATTTTTGTTAGAAAGGTATTTACAGTTAAAAATTAAGGCTGTTAGGGTAGGGAAACCCATATAATTGAAAACTGTTGAAGATTTCATAAATTGTTGTAAACACCATGGAGTGAAAGTTCAATGATTACTCTATGCGTTTTATTTGCATAATTTTGTATGGGAAGAAGAAATGGAGAAGAATCCCAGCCATGTTGTGGGAGATATACAATTTCAAGCTTTCATTTCATTTGTTGTTAATCAGTTGAAATGGTTCAAAGCCCATAATAATTTCCAGTGGCAAGAAAATGGGATGAACATTTGGGTCACGGGTGAACCGAAGAACCCACTGCAAATACTGGCCAAACATAAAAGTTTGATGCAAAAGGAAGGAGTAATCCAGATATTGGGGCCCATTCACAAAGAAATTGTCCAGCAGGGGGTAGAGTATTTTCTCTCTATCAAAGACAAATCCTTGGCAGCAGCTAAATTTAGATGGATAGTTTCCAATTGTAATGTATAGGACAGAGAATCATTCAACTATAAAAACTTTAAATTGGCCACATATCGCTTTGTTACTTATAACAACCTCATCTTAAGGGAAGGTCCATACTGGCTAGGATGTCAATTTCTTAGTCCTATTGTCTGGTATCCTACAAAAGACTATAAAGCTATATATCAATTACCTAAAGGACAGAGAAGACCCATTTTTGAAACCTTGCCCAAAAATCATGGGTTCAGGCCACTTCATGACAATCCTTCTCCAGCCTATTCATTGACTACTCTGCATACAAACTACATGGTTTTCATGAGGACATGAAAAAGGGTAAGCAGGGGAGTATGTTGAGTCATGGAAAAGGTATGCATATATTTTTTATTTCATTATCCTTTTCTTTAGTTATATCCCTTCTACACCCTAAAAGTGTTGATATATCAAAGGATTATGGTAAAAATAAGGAAATTATCTATCATCACGATTTAGCTAACTGTTATCACGCCTTATGTAGGAAAAGGATGAAATGGAACAACTGTTATTCCCTAGCTAGGAACAAAGGAGATCATGGCATCAACACAAAGACAGAAAGTTAATTGAAGATGGAAGATTGCGCGAATCCCTCAGGATCTCTTGATCCTGAGGGATCGCTATTACTATTTTACCCTTCTTACCACTTGGCCATTATAAAAGGCAGCGCTTGTAAAGAGAATGGAGATTGGAGATTATTCAGAAATTACTATTGTATTTTTACTTTAATCATCGACTCTCATTGTTGAAACAAAGTACGAACTGGCTGTAACTATTTTTCACATGATTAATATATAATATAGTTGATGTTCCTTCTCTCATACTGAAGTAATCCGGCGGTGTTCACTTGCGGCTAAGGGCCCGGCCTTGGTGGATTCACTTGCTGTTCATGTATCATTCTTTTATGATTTCTACCGTGTGATGGTTTCGTTTGATTTCCATTTATCACATCGCTTTGCTATTTCATATTCCTAGACTTAACGTAATTAGTCTATTTTACATGCTGCAGAAGTATTGGTTCAAGTTGTTATTCAATTACCTATTTCATTATTTCATTATTGTTATTTTAGATTTAGTCATTTCAGTTCAGCATTCTATTTCCAATCTAGTAATTTAGTTCAACGTGCTATCTTGAGATCCTCCACTATAAAGAGTATTGACTACTGTTGTGTATGCTCTGAGACCGAGATTCCTGCTATACAGATTAGAAAATACTTTTGGAATATCAATTAGTTAAAAGAAAAATGGGTTATTGTTACTATATTCTTGATTGATACTTGAATGAATGTTTGGTTTGGTTTCATTCGCAAGTTAAGCTTTCTTCTAATTTTAATTTGAGTTCACTAGCTGCATCCATTTATTCTTGTATTTGAGAGCACTCTACTGCAATTTAGGAAAATTACTCTTGAGTAAATAGCTGCCACACACTGTGTACACTCTTGAAATAGAAAGTCTCGCCCGGATTGATAATTAATGTGAAGATAATTAGGAGTTAAAAAGACACCTTTTATACCTCAACACAAATGTACATAATTACGTTGATTAATTGAACGCAAGTAAGTATATCTAGTTACGTGGTGTTAACTGTGATTATTTAGTAAGATAATTAAACACTTATGGATAACATGGAAACCTATTCAATATGCTGCTTTGGCAAGCACAAAAGTACCTAAATTGAATGTTAGGGTTATGCGAAGGTCAATTGTACCCTTTCGCAGAGGTACCAAAGGGCGGAATAAAGGGCTAGATAGACAGAGCCCTTGAACTTAACTACCTGCGCAAAAGCAGGAACAAAAGGAATAAATCGACATCACCACCATCTCAGGGTGCAGAAACTTAGCTCCAACATCCCCCCATACCACTTTGGGTCATACATCGCTTTGCGCTCCATAGGTGGATGCCGAAAGGGCTAATAGTGTAGGGATTTGTTTGGCTAACTAACGCTGAACCTGGGTCAGGCTCCACACAACCAACAAATGGTTCTGCTACCATGACCGAAATCTGCATAAGAGATGTGTGATGTCATATCACTAGAATCCAACTAAAAAATAGATCAGAGACTGGTTGGATAAGAATATCCACGAATTCGCGGCGTAGGAGAACATAAATCCTTGTCTGACAAAGGATCAATGGCTGGATAGGTACCTATATACAGAGATCCATGAGATCTTTTTCTTTCCCTTTCCGGTTGAGCTATATGAGTGGATCACGAAGCTAGCAGATAGCCAAGGAAGGTGGAGACTTGATGGTCCCATTATCTAGACCCCGGAGTTAGTGCAGAGATTAGAAGCCTTTAAGGATAAGATCACATGCACTGTAGATCATTGGCCCAATCGC
Source organism: Pinus tabuliformis (assembly GCA_031772625.1). Taxonomy (NCBI): domain Eukaryota; kingdom Viridiplantae; phylum Streptophyta; class Pinopsida; order Pinales; family Pinaceae; genus Pinus; species Pinus tabuliformis. Next base: position 92,305,962 of record CM062807.1, on the reverse strand, counting down.
ATCATAGGAGGATTTGTGACTGAATTCATGGTTGATACCTCAGTCAGCTATAGTGAAACAGAGCGGCACTTTTTCAAAGGTCCGCGAGGTAAGTAATTGAAGCCTTTGAATACTTGGATTAAGATGTTATTGTGTGAAAAAAGGGTTATGCAGCTATCTTGATGTTCGGAGCTACATGAAGTGGAAAGACTTACAGGAACAGAGGAAGAAATGGCCCTGAATATAGTCCATTGGTTTCACCTCCATTGGGAGACGACGAGGGAGTAGTGCAGGCTTCTCTACGAAGTGCTATTCAGTTAATAAGACAAGGATTACCGTGGCTACCACCTCCACCCACACCACCTCCAACTTCACCATCATCACCTGTGACCTCATCCATGCCACCACCACCTCCACCGCAGTTCAGCATGACAAATTTAGTGAAGCTACCTTTGTTTAAAGGCTTACGAAATGAGGACCCAGACCAGTTTTGGTTCATTGTGAAAGTTGTGTGGAAAGCTCAGGGCATTACATATGATCAAATGAAGAAGGAAACATTGGTTAATGCTTTGCAGGATTGCTCACTAAATGGGTACGTCAAGTACTCTAATGCTAACCCAAATACTAGGGTAGCGAACATCTAGACCACGCTGAATAAAGAATTCAGTAGGCCTAAATCTGAGGCATAGTCGATTGTGGGGTTCAAGGAAATCGCGATGAAACCAGGAAAGACACCTTGGGAATTAGATCAGAGGTTGAAGTGTAAAATCTATGAAGCTAATATGAACTTAACAGATGGACAACACCATGAATGGTTCGTGGCTTTGCTCCTGCCACACCTAAGGGTTGCGCTATCCCAACAGAAAATAACGACTCAGGCAGAGGCCTTGGAGATTGCAATGGGACTGCATGAAACACTAATGCAGGATTTGAATTTGGGGGTTCAACAGATCGATGCGCAGTTGCAAAATCTTTGCCTTGAAATGTAAAGTTTGAAACAAGATAGAATATTTTGACCAAAGGTGCGCGAAGAGGTATGGTGCCTGAAATGTAAAGGTCAGGGGCATGACAAAGACCATTGACCAGTCTTTGCAAACTGTTCAGTCAATTTAATGTCTTAAATTGCTAACATAAATTATTGACCAGGGTTAGTAAACTGATGAAGTGTGGTGCACAATATGAGCTTAGTTAACCTTGTTTCTTACTTCGTTGAGTATGCTTTTGTATTGTTTTTATGGTTCTGTCTTTTATTCTTAGTTATTTTAATGGATGTTAAGTGTCAATGATCAACTAAGTCTAATGGATGTTTAATATAAAAACTAATTTCTAAGAAAGAAGAAAAGGAAATGTACTTCAATGAACTTAATTTGCATAAAATCAAATCAAAAACTTGAATGGTTAGTTTAATCTAGGTTGGCACTGTGTCTACGAAAAGCAGAGCATTATTCTAGATACAATTTTATTCATTGATAAGATGAAAATGAAATCACTTCCTATCCTATCCTTGAAAACTCTTGATAAAAAATAAAACTAATCTTATTCTATGAAATGAAAGAAAGAAATATAAAAACAACTATGATCTACTGCATGCCCAAATCTTATTGTGAACATTCACTATAGGAAGATGTTGAAATCATCTTCTTGAAATGAATTAAGAAATTGAGTATACATTAGATGTGATATAAGAAAGCATCATAAAAGCATAGAAAGGAAAACTTGTAGCTACTATGTAATCTAATGCCTCTTAGGCAACCCTAATTGGAAGAACTACCTTCTTGGACTTTCTGATCATGAGATTACACAATAGATGAAAGCCTAATCTAAAAATCATGACAAAAGCATAAGGAAAGAAACTAAATCACTGTTTATTCTTAATGCCTCAAGCAACCAATATTGGAAGCTGAATGCTACCTTCTTGAGAAGCTCTTTGGAAAACATAGGGTTAAACAGTGAATGTATAGTTGAATCTAAGAAAGCATTGTAAAGACATGTGAGAGATAACTAAGTCATTATATGCTCTAATGCTTCAAGCAATCCAATTTTAGAAAATAGATAAAACAATACTTTCTTGAGATGCTCTTAGGAAACAAAAAATTACACAGTGAGGTAAATCTACATTTAAAAAATAAAATAATATTTGCAATGGAAAGCTAAACTATTTGCATGAATCAAAGTAAAACAAACTAATTAATCTTACAAATTTACAAAGGGATGCACATGGTTGATGGGGGTTCTTCCATTGTCCAATAGCATTCCAACTCTTAATACTCACATTCTAAAATTCAATAATAGAAAAGAACCTTCTTTATTGATAAACTCACAACTTTACACTATGGAAATCTAAACTCCTAATCCAGTTACATCAATAGCTCTTCACTTTACATTGCATTCTATCCCAATCCTTGTTACAAAACATTCTATAATTCTTTCCCTTTTTTTCCTCCTTTTACCCCCTTGATAGGAGAAAAGTTCCCCTATTTATACAAAAAGATGAGAAGCTATCTCATTAATGAGAGTCAATGAATCTCTCCCTATATCTCTCGAGTTAGAATCAAAATAGGAAATGATAAGACATGTCTTATTAGAGTTTCAATACAGACACATATCCTTATGACCCCATGATCTTCTCCACTCAAATTCGAATTTGGTTTTGGGAGGCCACATAAAGGTTTCTTAGAAGATCTACACATGTCAACAATCTCATCACATTTGTTAGTTATAAGCATATGCACATTATTTTCTAATTTTTAACCATAAATTCATTTAAAAATGCTAAGAATTAATATAGTTTGGAAAAACATAAATGTGACCTAATAATGATAATGGTAAGGTAAATGTAATGAAATGGAGGAAAATGTAATGAAATAGAGGTGGAGTGAAGGTGACAATATGGAAATATAAGTGAAAATGTAATGGAGTGAATGACAATTTCAAGGCCCAACATACCCCCCAACTGAAACTATTGCATGTCTTCATGCAATGTATTACATTAATTTTTTTTTATCCTTGAGCTTTGGCTTAACTTTGCATGATATCATTTGATAACTTCATACTTCTGCAAAGTCTTTTAGTTGAATTGCAACATGGTTGGTTCTTGTGTTACAACCATATTTTGTTGTTGCGTTCATTTTTTATTTTTGAACTTTGCATAATGATAATTTGATTATTGTTGCAAAGTATATCTTTATTGGATTGCATCATAGTTGGTTCTTGTGTTGCAACCATGATTGTCTTTGTATCCAATTGTCTTTTTAGTACTTTTGAAAAACCTTTGTATGCTCATAACAATAATGTAATAGTTAATATCTTTTGAAAGTATGTGGGATTTTTAATGTGCTATGAATATGGAAAAATATGAATATGAATGTAACCCCCCCGCCCCAACTGATGATATTGACAATTTTATGAGATGACGAAGAGAAATGTTTTTTCCAAAAATTGTCATTCTAGCTTTTCAAAGAATTTTATGGTAAAAAGTTAGAAAATGACATGCCTTAACTTACCCTTTGGAAATGGATGAGTTGTATGTGTGGTGGCTACAAAATTATGATCATAATCTTCTTCAAGTGGCTAGACAAGTCATGGAGAAAAGAGTCAAGATGGCGTTTATTGCTTTTATTAAAACTTGCTGAATATGCTGCGGAATAGTGTTGATTCTGCTACTGCCATCTGATTCTGCATCTGTTATTTGATTATGCAGTTGTCATCTGATTCCGTAGTTGCATGTCTTCTACATTTGCTCTAAAATGCTGAAAATGATAGTCTTCATGTCTTCAAAACTCATTGGCACAATTCCTGCTATGTGAATAGATGTTCTAATGTCGAACATAGCAGGAAATTGTTGACTTAGTAGCCATTTATGGATGCCACTAGTCAACATGAGAACTCTCACCATTGATGACAATGAGAGTCAAGATGCCCAAACACATCTTGCTAGGTACGAATAATTTTTTTGTTGTCGAGTACCTAGAAGATCCGATGAATAAGGGACATTAATGTATTCCCATTGTTCGTCGGCATGAGGACTTACCATTAAGGCATGCAAGCCTCAAGGTGTTTTTTTGCAAGGATTTTAGACTCAAAGGACTATGATCTCAATAATTTGCATTGAAGCAGGGTTTATTTGCGAAATGAAAAGGATAGGAAAGGAAAAATGAAAATGGAATATGACAATGGAAAATAATAACGACAATGGGCAATAAGAATGTCAATGAGCTTCTTGCTTTTATTTGCAGGTCAGGACTAGAAAAAAAGTAATGGGAAGTGTATGTGAATAAAGGAAAATGAACAACTAACTCTTGCTAGGAAAATAATTATGGCTTGATTCAAAGTTCTTGGTTTAATTTATAATTCAAAAGAGAGGAAGAATAATGGTTTTGATGAATATAGACATGGACTTGTTCTTATGTTTCTCATGAGACTGGTCTTTTAAAGACCAATTGTTGTCACAATTTAATCTCCTTGTTGATCATTCAATCATCCTAAACTTGCAAAAAAAGCTTCACACAAAGAACATAAGTGTGTTAAAAAAGAAATAGCTAATTTCTTTCTGATTGTTACGCAAAAATTGAATGTCAAATAAAACAAATTAAGGAAAATCAAAAGTGTTATATTCGGTCCAATTCATGGTATCGATAACAATCTATTTTTAAGAAATAACCATAAAAAATAAACCAACTCCCTGTTGTCGGATGACTTCATGCACTGTGCTCGGTAAAATGATTGGAATCACAAATATTTGTTGTGTCCTGCAAGTTAAAACTTCATAGAAAAATACACAGCAACAATACTAATGCCAAATGTTCAAAAATCATCTAAATAATTTTCCAACTGTTCTGCAAGTCATTATTGAATCGTCATCTGTGCTGCGAAAATAACATGCTGTAAAAAAATTTTGAAGAGGCAAAAATATGAAAAAGTACTTGTATAAAAAATTATTTCAATCAATTTTTGCAAGTATTTTCATTTTTATGAATTGCTTCAAAAAAATTGATTGCATCATTGCAAAAAAGAAAAAAGAAAAAATTATTAATTAAAAAAAAAAACCATCAGCAAGATATAGCCATTAGATGAGAATATCAGCGTTAATAATGAAAGTTTGCAACAAAAGATATTGCCGCAACTTGCCAAAACAAGTGTAGGGGTCCATTAAAGCTAATGAGCGAAATCAACAAAAATACCGAAGAAACTAAATCTCATTTATGAGTCACTGTAGCTATCTATATAAAAAAAAAACAACTCAAAATCCTATCCGATTTTATTTTGCATCGGGATTGTCTGTCTGTAATAACCATGAACAATCAATGTTTAGGCGTGGCGCATGCAATGTAATGGACTTCTGGATGTTAAGGAGTTCCACTTCTCTCATCATTATCGCCACATCTGCTACCAGATAGGATTTCCATTGGCTGTGAATTACCATTGGCATTCTTATATGCACCATCACCAGTTTCTCTCTCACAGTGGCTCCTTCAATGGAGGAAATTAACAAGGCCAGCGCACAGTGGATGACTTAGCACAAGTGATTGGGGCACCCAAACTCAAAGTGTTTTCTCCAACTGTCTCAAGCTAGAATTTAGCCAGGGAAATTGGATCTAGGTGGATATTTCTCCTGAAGGTCAGAGAAATCAGATCATGACAGCAACTGTGCATTAAATCCGAAAATCTGTTTTTCTCACACAATCTCCAAGCTAAGGCTCCTAAGAACCATACAATTCACTTAAAACGGTTGTTAAATTTGGAACACCATTTACGGGTTACCTAACTCACCCTGTTCCCGAAAAAACCCATGTCTCAGTTTTTTCAAGTTTTCCTTGATTTGCTCAAAAAATGCATTTTAAAATTGTGTGTCGAAACAGTTATGTTTTATGTGATGCTCCGGCAACAAAAATCGATTGTTGTGGTTGGATTTTTTTTTTTATTTGTAGGTTTTCTATTAGTTATGCCTACTAGTTCATGAGTGTCTTTGGAAATGCTTGTAGAAATGCTATGAGTAGCAACAACTTCGATAACCTGCTTGTTTCCGTCCAAGATCTTCTGAATTTGTGCTTGAAATTGGAACATGTGCACCAGACCTGACATTGCTAGATGTTTGTCGATATCTTTAGTCACAGTAGAGATCTTCGTGCCGGTTTGATGACGAGAAACAACATCCCAGCTCTGTATTGTAATACATTTTTCCACAATTTCTGATGCTTGTTTAAAAAGGGTATACAACTCTTGAAACCTCATCTTGGTTGTTCAATGCAAGCTTGACAATAGGTTCAATTCTCACTAATGTATCTTTTAGATCGGCCAATGCTTTCTTCCATCTCTAGGATATTCTAATATGTCAAACTATTTGGTTGATTGTCGTCTCTTTGTTTTATTATGTCATAGTTTTTTTTTTTTTTTTAACTAAATCAAATGAAATGAGGAAGACAGAATTTAGCTGTGGAATTGCATTCCGTAGGTAATTTTTTTTTTTTGATGTAAGAAATAAGGTCTCCTAATTACACTTCCATGGCAACGACGCCAAAATGTCCATTCAATTTAATGTCTTAAATTGCTAACATAAATTATTGACTAGGGTTAGTAAATTGATGAAGTGTGGTGCACAATATGTGCTTAGTTAACTTTGTTTCTTACTTCGTTCAGTATGTTTTTGTATTGTTTTGAGGGTTTTTTCTTTTATGTCTAATGATTTTAATGGATGTTAAGTGTCAATGATCAACTAAGTCTAATGGATGTTTAATATAAAAACTAATTTCTAAGAAGGAAGAAAAGGAAATGTACTTCAACTAACTTAATTTGCATAAAATCAAATAAAAAACTTGAATGGTTAGTCTAATCTAGGCCGGCACTGTGTCTATGAAAAACAAAGCATTATTCTAGATACAATTGTATTCATTGATAAGATGAAAATGAAATCACTTCCTATCCTATCCTTGAAAACTCTTGATAAAAAATAAAACTAATCCTATTCTATGAAATGAAAGCAAGCAATATAAAAACAACTATGATCTACTGCATGCTCAAATACTATTGTGAACATTCAATATAGGAAGATGTCGAAATCATCTTCTTGAAATGACTTAAGCAATTGAGTATACATTAGATGTGATATAAGAAAGCATCATAAAAGCATGGAAAGGAAAATTTGTAGCTACTATGTGATCTAATCCCTCTTAGGCAACCCACATTGGAAGAACTACCTTCTTGGACTTGCTGATCATGAGATTACACAATAGACGAAAGCTTAATCTAAAAAGCATGACAAAAGCATAAGGAAAGAAACTAAATCATTTTTTATTCTTAATGCCTCAAGCAACCAATATTGGAAAATAGTTGAATGCTACCATCTTGAGAAGCTCTTTGGAAAACATAGGGTTAAACAATGAATGTAAAGCTGAATCTAAAAAAGCATTGTAATGAAATTTGAAAGAAAACTAAGAAACTGTATGCTATAATTCTACAAGAAATCCAATTTTAGAAAATAGATAAAACACTACTTTCTTGAGATGCTCTTAGGAAACATAAAATTACAAAGTGACTTAAATCTACATTTGAAAAGTAAGATAACATTTGCAATGGAAAGCTAAACTATTTTCATGAATCAAAGTGAAACAAACTAATTAATCGTATAAATTTACAAATGGATGCACATGGTTGATGGGGACCGTTCCATTGTCCAATAGCATTTCAACTCGCAAAACTCACATTCTAAAATTCAATAATAGAAAAGGACCTTCTTTATTGATAAACTCACAACATTACACAATGGAAATCTACACTCCTAATCTCATTACATCAATAGTTTTTCACTTTACATCTCATTACATCTCAGTCCTTTTTACAAAACATTCTATAATTCTCTCTTCTTTTCCTCCTTTTACCCCCCTTGATAGGAGAAAAATTCCCCTATTTATACAAAAAGATGAGAAGCTATCTTATTAAAGAGAGTCCATGAATCTCTCTCTATTTCTTTAGAGTTACAATCAAAATAGGAAATGATAAGACACATGTCTTTTTAGAGTTTCAATACAAATAGGAAATGAGACACGTATCCTTATGATCCCATGATCTTCTCCACTCAAATTCGAATTTGGTTTTGGGAGGCCACATAAAGGTATTTTAGAAGCTTCCTTTTGATCTACACATGTCAACAATCTCATTCCACTTGTTAGGTATAAGCATATGCACATTATTTTCTAATTTTTAACCATAAATTCATTTAAAAATGCTAAGAATTAATAAAGTTTGGAAAAACATAAATGTGACCCAATAATGATAATGGTAAGGTAAATGTAATGAAATGGAGGTAAATGTAGTGAAATAGAGGTGGAGTGAAGGTGACAATATGGAAATATAAGTGAAAATGTAATGGAAGTGAATGACAATTTCAAGACCCAACATGAACTATATTGCAGGAGGAGGACCGATGCCTTTGAGGCTGGAAGCTCAAGCAGGACCGAGCGCGAGGCCTTCGTTGTGGTGCACTGTATGTTAGGTAGCAGGAAAACGTACGATGGATAACTTTCATTTTCTCCAGAAATTTGTGCAAACACCGTAGCAACTGTTCTGCAACTTCTGTAGGTCGGTAGGGCATGATGAGTGCAACTGCAAAAGTTATGAATTGATGATGGACAGAACACCCGCCTATAGGGTTCAGGAAGAAATGCGGCCCCCTGACTAGAGCACCGTGATGATGTGAATAGGCTTTCAAGGGCGTAGACGAGGCCGAGGCGGAGGGCGACCTGGCAAAGGTCGGGGATAGTTAATCTGCTACAGTTTCGGAGGACCAGGACACTACGCCTTCGATTGCACTAACCCAACACATCATCATGCAAATATTGCACTCTGTTTGATCATGAAATGGAGGATATTCCTATGTTGATAGCGAGGATACGCGACAAAGGGGCGCTACCTCTTCAGCCGACTCAGAACCTACAGATGATGAGGTCTGAGCCTCACGAAGAGGATCTGAATGTGAACATAGTGCTCCGAAGTGGAATTGAAATAGGGGATGATAAGGGGAAACAACCTAAATATAGTGCATGGGTTCACAAAGCTCCGGTGAAGGAGGCTGAATTTGATTTGGAGCGTGCATGCGAAATGCTCATTGAAGCAAAGAAGAGCTTCGCTGAGGCCTCCACCTCAAGAAGCAAGGATAAGCTTGAATAGCAAATGGACCCTTCTATGCTTACAACCTTCCTATAAACCAGCATGAAGTTGTTGTGTGAAACCAAGGCTATGAAGGGATTGCAGGAGCTTATAAATAGATGCGCTGAAAACACTCCGGGTGAACAACACGTGGTACGAAATATTGGTAAAGCATAAAACAAGGACATAACAAGAGATGAGACTAACCATGTATATAGGAGAGTATGAAATGGATTAGGTTATTTTAGATCTAGGGTCCAACGTGGACATCCTACCAAAAGAGACTTGGGAACAAATGGGAAGACCCATGCTACAGTGGTCTTTGATTCAGTTAAGGATGGAAAATCAACACAAGATCATCCCCATGCGGTGGCTACAAGGGGTGACAATAGATATTAAGGGCGCAAGCGCGTTGGCTGACTTCGAAGTAATAGAAATTGTGGATTATAGCAACCCCTACCCTACGCTCCTTGGCATAAATTGGGCTACTAATATGAATGGGGTAATGAACCTAAAGAAGCGAAAGATGATATTTGAAAAGAAATCGCTCCGCGTAATAGTACCCCTAGATCCTGCTGAAGGATCACGTTATACTGAACCAGTCTGCGATCATGACAGTAATGACGATTTTCACTGTATATATAAGATAATAGCACAAGACCAAGATTGGGTGAATCCAACAGCAGATGGGTGAATTGCATGGGATCACGAGAGTTCCTCTACCTCAGATTCTGATGAAGAATTAAATCGATGGCAGAATCGGTTACATGAAGTAACCACACTAAGCTGTAACACGATGATCCGGTCGCTACGCTGTGTGTCATCAAAGGTAAGAAATATACCCACTTATGATGGTCTGAATGATGTAGATATATTTTTGGATGCATTTGAAAGGGAGGTACCAAAAAAGTAGCGCTTCCAGGCTTTGGACTGGGCACTGCGCGCTACGCCCACAAGATGGTGGGGTACACACAAGGGTAGCTTTGATGATTGGTGCGAATGTCGGAGGATGATGAGAACACGCTTTGGGAAGCCGACGGTATGAATAACAGACAAATATGACGAGAAGGATGATCCGTATGCACAATTGGCCAAATGGGCCGAGGCTTATGGAGTGAAGCCCCAGCCTGAATGGGTGCACTTGTTCTGTCACACCTTGGATGTCATCTTGATGAACTGGTACTTGGAAATAGAGCTCCACCATGGTACAGGTGAATGGGATATTTTGTGTGAAGGATTCATAATGACATTCAGCTTTGAAGACGGATTTAACAGTATTGACGAAGCGCTACAAGAGGTGAAAGCAACAATCTTTAGGATATACCACGATCCTTTAGACCTGATTCAACCCGATTAGACTAATCATCTGAGCCCCGCACTAGAATTCTATAATGTGACTGCTGAAGAAGAATATGAGGATCCATGAAAGATTAACATCCCTGAAACAGAAGGTCACCGCGAGGTTGAAGGACCACAGTTTGAGAATCTTGATATAACTATGCCACTGAAAACGAAACATGTAAATATTGGTACAGAGGCAGAGCCCAAATTCGTGAAGATTGGAGATTACTAGGATGATGAAACAGTGGATAAGGTCATTGAATTGCTCCGCAAATGCCAGGATTTGTTCCCTACCAAGTTTACGGATCCAAAAGGGATAATAGGAGACCTGGGTGTTATGAAGATAATGTTGAAGCCCGATGTGAAACCGGTTAAGCAAAGGCCTTACTGTCTATATCCAAAGTATAAGGAGAAGGTACACTTAGAGCTAAACAAGATGCTCGCAACAGGCATCATTGAGCCCGTAGAAGAATCTGATTGGGTAAGCCCAATGGTTGTATAGGAAAAGAAGCAGAAGGATGAAATAAGGATATGCATAGATCTCAGGAAGTTGAATGACACTTGTGTACATGATCCTTTCCCAACTCCGTTCATTGATGATGTGTTGGACAATGTAGGTGGCTAGGATGTATATTCCTTCACTGATGGGTTCTCTAGGTACCATCAGATAAAAATCGCACTAGAGGATAGGAGTAAGATGATATTCGTGATTGATTGGGGGTGTTTTTAGTACACTGTAATGCCTTTTGGATTGAAGAATGCACCTGCGATTTTCTCGTGCGTAGTCATTGCCGTGTTCAAAGAATTTATTCACAAGTTTCTGGAAGTGTACTTTGATGACTGAACTGCATTTGGGCTGGTGAAATGCCATATGGAAAGCTTGCACCTGATGCTAGATACCTATCAAAGATACCAGATTTGCTCAATCTAAATAAATTCCTGTTTTGTGTTCCTTTTGGGACCTTACTGGGTCATGTGGTTTGTAGATATGGATTGATGGTAGAACTCACAAAGAACGTAGTGATACTTAACTTAGAAGCACTGAGGAGTGTGAAACAGTTGCGCGCTACACTATGACATATTGGGTATTACAGAAAGTTTATCAAAGGCTATGTCCAAATCACTGTGCCTATGGAGAAGTTGTTGAAAAAGGATGTCAAAGTTTGCTGGAACGAGGACTGTAAGAAAATCTTGGATGTATTGAAAGAAAATATGGTCACCACGCCGATTTTAGTCTTCCCAGATTAAAAGAAGGAGATTCTTGTACATATCGACGCATCATGTATAGCGCTGGGAGCAGTACTGACACAGGCTAGCGGAGGAGACTTGGACCATCTTATAGTGTTCGCAAGCAGAAGGCTATCCAAGGCGGATAAGAACTATTCCACCACCGAGTGCAAAGGGTTAGCCATGGTATATGTGCTTCAGAAGTTTAGACACTATTTGCTGGGTGGCCATTTTAAGATGTATACGGATCATTCTGCATTGAAATACCTGGTCAATAAGCCTATGCTGGGGGGGGAGAATCTATAGGTGGTTGTTATTGTTCCTGGAGTATGATTTTGAAGCTATTTTGAAGCCTGGATGACTGAACGTGGGAGTATACCATCTATTGTGCATCAAAAGAGGAGAAGATCCCACTAATTTGGAGGAGGGATTGTCTGACGCACAACTATTTGTAGTGTCTGTCGCAGATGGTCATTTTGAAGATATCATACACTTTGTAACAACAGGAACTGCCCCGGAAGGATACATCGTCCAACCGAAGGAGTTAGTGGTGCACACGACAGACTTTTCTATCATTGTTGGGCATCTATACAAAATGGGGTCCGACGAGATATTGCAATGATATTTACCAGAGTTTGAAAGGAGTAGTATCCTCGTGGATGCTCATGGGGGCATGGCGAGAGGACATTATGCAGGGAGAGAAACCGCGTAGAAGATTCTATGTGCAGGGTTGTGGTGGCCAACCCTCCATCAGGATTCAAAAGCCTGCTGCAAAGCACGTGATGCGTGTCAAAGGACTAGCAGGCCATCATAAAGGGATGAGCTGCCTCTGAATCCAAAAATGGTGTTACAACCCTTCGAGAAATGGGCGAAAGATTTTGTGGGACCCATTCAGCCCCAAGGGAAGAAGACGGGAGCAAGGTACATTATCGCCACAACATCCTATAAAGGTTCGTATAGGTGTGACTGCTGCAAAGTTCCTCTTTGAGTATGTACTGACGTGATTTGGGTGTCCAAATATTTTGATGAGTGATCATGGTATTCAATTTCTGAATGAGACGATCAGTACGCTGACGGAAGAATTTCAGGTATATCACCAGAAGAGCATGCCTTATCACCCGCAAGCTAACAGGATGGTGGAAAAATTCAATAAAGTGTAGGAAAATGCGCTGACCAAGGTTTGCAACACTTAGCGAAGTGATTGGGACCTGCGCATACCCGCAGTGCTATGGGCCTATCTGACAACATGCAAGACGTTCACTGGACAAACACCCTTTAGGCTTGTATATGGTTTTGAAGTGGTGATGCCCATGGAATACATTGTACCTAGTCTGCAGTGGAACTCGTGGGCATGATGGATTGCGGAGCCCTGGAGGAGAGGCTCGCGTAGTTGGCTCAGCTTGAGGAAGAAATATTTCTAGTTAGATTTCACCAACAGGTCCAAAAGCAGCACAAAATAGCATGGCATGATCGACACATTAAGTTGTGCACCTTTAAGGTAAATGACCTAGTTTTGTTATATGACAACAAGTTTGATAAATTTCTAGGGAAATTTAGAATGCACTGGTTAGGGTTGTATGTCATTAAGGAGATTACCGACAGAGGAGCAGTTCAGTTGGTTAAATTAAATGGATATCCCTTCCTATGAAAGGTGAATGGAAGTCGATTGAAGCCATACACCAGAGGACCGACCATGTGACTATATGAGGGTAGCACAGTCTTAGTGCCCCAAGCAGCTGAAAGGAGGCATGGGACTATAAACTACACTTCTCGGGTTGGCGAGCTATGCAATTGGAGGATTGTACGAAGCAAGGAAGTGTCACAGGGTTCGCGGAAGCATGAAGGGAGCTACGCTACCTAGGGAGAAATCGCATGGGTCGGTTGGAAAGTGATCGTTAAAGTCACTATTCATGATTTGACGGTATAAATGTGGCCAAATGGAGTGGGCAGTCGGCATTTAAGATGAAATTTATGGGTCAGATCCTTGAAAATCTGTTGCCAATCTAGCATTAATGAACCGAATGTGGGGGGAACGGTAGGATTTGAATTCAAAATGCCCTATAAATTACAGGTGGCTGTCCAACGAAAAACACTTGGCATTTTGAGAATTGAGTTGTTGAGCTCTCAGGTGCACATGAACTAAGAATTCTTCGAGGCTCTGATAGCAAGTCCAACATTTGAGAACTTACCAGAGATGTCACGAGCATTTTTGAGTAGCGTTATGTTGACACCTACAATAGATATGGACACCAAAGCAGTGACAACCGAGGAGGATATGCCAGAAGTGGTTAGCGAGGCAGAAGCAGCTACTCCAAAGGTTGCCGAAGTATTAGCGGAAGTCCCCAAATCACAAAGGATGCCGAGACCAAAGCTGACCCTAGCCAAGGAGAGCATGAAGGATAAGTAGGCTACCATACCAGTGTGCACATCACCAAGAAGAAACCCACAAAAGGACAATCCCACCGCACAGGAAAAGGGCAAAGCCATCAATCTGGAGCTGAACGAGGAAGAAATCGAAGACATCTCAATGGATGATGAGGATGTGGGGATAGATGTGGAGGAAGTTGAAGCCTAGGGTGCTGACCCTATCACTCGGTTGCCTGAGTATGTCCCTCTGCACAAGGGCAAGGCCAAGGTACCGAAAGATATCGACGAGAGGAAGGTCCCCTTGCAAACCCCTCTGATGCTGAATGAGATTATTTTTGAAGGACCGCGCTTGGCATGGGTTCCTCTATTAAAACTCAACGACTAGGACTTGGCTGACCATGAGAAGTTCACACACTTAGCGATAAAGCAGCTTATGCGCTGCATTATTTACACAACAACCAAGATGACCGCATTGGAGCCACGGAGGTGGCTCACAGGAGTAGACAAGGTAGGTCTGTTCAACATGCTATGGGTGTTGCACTACAGCCACACCCTGATGATAGTCTTGGTCATCGAGCAGCTACTATGCTTGGTGCATGATGGGTGTCTGTGGCTGGAGGAGCCAATACCCATCACTGACAGATTGATATATAGAATCACAAGGTTGCCCTACACAGGAGAAAATTCGGCCATGATGTTTGGCGGAAAAGGTGGTGAGCATGCCCTCGTGAAGGCCATGAAGGAGAAATTTAAGCTAGTGAAGAAGCCGCATAGATATTCCATATCAAGCATCAGTGACCCTTCTGTAAAGGTGGTTACATATATTTTGGTAGGAAAGGTGATGAGGAAGTTTCATAGCGATGAGGCTCCGGTGCTTGTCGTTGCACTAGCAGCCCAGTGTGCCAAAGGAGTCTAGTTCAATTGGGCGGACTATCTTTGCGGAGAGTTCTTAGCGAATTACCACGAGGCACAGGAGCTCAGAAACACATTCCACTACACGTGGCTCTTCCTGTATATTGTGTTGGTAGCATGGGAGTTGCCAGAGGATAGTCAATTCCCTTCGATCACACCAAACCTACTAGAAGCAGTGAAGAACGCTTCGCTGTGGGTGACCAAGGATGTGCAGCGCATCAAGGACAACAAGATCTTCCTGATCTTGATGGAGGTGAACACCTGCATGGCCATCAATCGAAAACCGTGGTTGTCGCATATGGTGTTTTCCAACCTGCAGGGCTACACGAAGTTTAAGGTAGATTTTCACCATGTGTCCATCAAGGCGTGGAAGGACCTTGCACAGACATGGTATGAATTGCCTTATCTAGCAAGGGATGACACCATTGATGTAGTACTTGATCGCTGGCCGAGAGAATGGTGCACTAAAGCAGACTTGGTGGTGGGAGGGAGAAAGTTCACTGCGTAGCGTAAGAAGGAGGATGCCAAGCTCAGCATGATGCAACTAGACGAAAAGAGAAATAAGGAGGTCGTTGACAAGGCCCAGGCATAGTTTGATGCTGCTCAGCAGATGACAAATAAAACTGGTGGAACAGAGTGGGGCTCTGACGAAGATGCGAGGTCGCCTTCACACGAGACAGAAGAAGAGAGAAACAAGTAGATAGATCAGCATGATGTAGACCCATAGGTGACATCTGCCTGCATCAAGCATCCAAGAGAGTAGGAGAAAGGAGGGTCTAGGAAGAAATCCAAGGCCACTAAGACATCGCTGGACCCAATCACGCTCACAGAGGGCGACTTGCACGATATTGGAGACACGATGGGAGATGTCACCACAGAGGCCCTACAACAGCTTGAGCAACAACAAAAACTAATATTGGAGGCTGTAAATAAAAGTCTGCAGGAGTTGTAGACCTGCGCATTACAGGCTGGCATGGTGTCCACCAGCCTTACTATCGACACTTCAGAAGCTATCAAGATGTTGCGCGCAAAGTTCTCCAACGCGATAGTGCTGCCATTGGAGCACTGACCACAAAAAATGAAGTTGATAGGCCCACTGTTAGTGACCTCAAGGGGGTAGCATTGAATCTGGAAGCGCTCCCTAGCGAGGCACTCCAACTATTGTAGGATGGAGTGATTGTGGAGTTAAGGGCCTGTGAGCACTGCACTCTACGGGTGATCAGTGAGTAGTGGATTAACAATGAGCAGATGGCACTACAACGAGACTGTGCCATATTCGCTATGACCAAGGTGACCAACAAAAACAAGCGTATAATGCAGGTCATGGAGGAGGCATGCCGAATGGTTCCAGAGTTGGCCATTTCGGAGGAAGAACCAGTCGAGGTGCGTGTCCACAAACTGGCTACAGGGGTGCGTGATGCTCATACAGAGATGGCAAGGGTTTAGTTGGAGTTGAACCTGCATATCACTGAATTATAGCTGAAGGCCTAGCCTTCAACTCTTCCAGAAGTAAAGGAGCAGTGTACAACCGCTGTTACTAAGGCAATAATGGTGGTTGATAGTGCCGTAGCAGGCTGCACACAACTCTTTGAACAGTCATTCAAGGTCTTGATGAGTTTGTAGGAGGACCCTAATGTATAATGATTGGAGAGAGAGAAGCGCATGAGTTGCAACAACGCTATGATGAGGTCAAAGGCACAGCGTAAACTGTCGCGCTCACACAGATACTAGCAAAGCTACAGGAGGCCAAGCAACTGAAAGAACAAGTGAATGCAACATAGAAAAAGGAAGCGGTGCTGAAGGCACGACTAAAGCCCTGGCTAGATGAGGCTTATGCGGTCACAACCTCTATTGAAGGAAAGCTTGTGACTCTGCAAGCAACTCAGTAAAATCTTCAGGTTGACAATTCAGGAGCAGTGACTAAGTAGATGGTTGAATAAGTAAAGAAGGCGGATGCACAGTGCACTGTTGAGGTTACGGTCATACAGGTTGAGTTGGGAGGTCTTCACGCTAAGATCTCTGTGCCTGTAGAGTGACTCAAGGATGAGTCATGATGTTTGTGTTGGGGGCCTGTTGGGAATGGGATCCCACAAGGATAGTTTTGGGGCTAAATGCCCATGTTTTGGTTCAAATTTCATAATAAAGTTGTAAATTCTTTGCATCTTGTGGTTGCGGGTTACGAAGGTGTCATGAGTCATAAAGGGTTTTTTTCCCTTATTTTGTAAAGTGTAAGTCGGCTGTAAATATCTACCTATGGTCTGCGGACCATGGGATTATATAAAAATAGCTAAGTAGGTAATCTATAAAAAAGGAAACTCATGGAAGAAGTAAGAAGTCTTGAGCGATAATGAGGAAGCCTTTAGTCTAAGTTTTGGGTCTTAGTGTAGGTACAGGCTTTGCAGTTGAGCGTGCAGAGGCCTAGGGTGGAAATGCGTAGCTGAGTGCGCAGACCCTTGCAGCTGTGTGTGTAGGAGAGATAGAGTCTGTAATCATCTGAACATATCAATAAAGAGAAGCATTCTACAAATTATGTGTCTTTGTGTTAATGCATATTGTCATATTGTTTATGAATTTAATTTACAATTCTTATGTGATGCGCGAATGTATGTAATTATGTTGGTTAATTAAACACAAGTAAGAATATTTAGTTACGCGGTGCTAACTGTGGTTGTTTAGTAAGATAATTAAACACTTAAGGATAACATGGAAACCTGTTCAATACGCTGCTTTAGCAGCATGAAAGTACATAAACCAAAGGTTAGGGCTGCATGAAGGTCAATCATACCCTTTCACGGAGGTATCGAAGGGTGGAATAAAGGGCTTGGTCCTAACATCCCCCCATACTACTTCGGATGAGACTTTGGTCCGTGCTCCACGGGATGATGCTGAAAGGGCCAGTAGTATAGGGATTTGTTTGGCTCACTAATGTTGAACCTGGGTCAGGCCCCATGCAGCCAATTGTTATAGACATTTTTGGGCACTGCAACCCCAATCATACATGTCCATAAACGAAGGGCTCCTAAGTCCCTAAAAGTGCTGCTTTACACCCTAAAAGAACAAGGTCAGCTGATTACATCATCTCCCAGAAGTTCTCCACAGAAAACTGCTTAGAACTAGTCAAAGCTGGACCATACAGACTGCCCAGTGTAGAAGGTGCGATGCATCCCACCTGCTCAGTCTAAAGGGTGCGATGCATACTGGAAATCCCTTTTGTAGGGTGCGATGAGTGAGAGTAGACAAATGGCAGAGACAGTTTGCAAGGTGGATCGTCATGGAATCTTCCAGAAACTTCTCTTGTGACACTTGCCTCTCTGAATTCGCCCAGGGATGAGTAAGAGATCATCAATCTCCAAGTGGAACCAAGAACTATCAGAGAGAGGACACTAATCAAAATCCCAGAAGCTGACTCATCCCCCTGCAAAGCTATATATGGATCCCTCATCCCAGAGATCCAGAGGCTGGAATTTTGTATCTTGTAAGGAAGTGCTGCTGGTTTCTTGGTGGAATATCATAGTGTTGGGTGATCTAAGCTTTTCATGAGGTGAAGAAGCGTTTTCATGCTGACAGGATGACGCTGGGTCAGAACAATTGGTTGTAATCCTCCTTGCTATTCTTGATATTAATAAAGCTATTCAAGTTTTCCTCCACATTCTTGTATGTTTGATGATATATGCATTTGTGTGGTCAATATATATCTGGTGCTATATTGTTTATGATTGTATATCTATGTTCTTCAATAGTATTATGCTGCTTTGATTCCGCAGGTGCTCTTTGAAGCTGGGTATATGAATGCAAAGCGGCAAGGATCTGTCAGAAGGGAGAGGAACCAAGCAAGGAACTAAGCGTAAGACTGAGGTTGGTGTCCTTTGTTCCCCTCTTATCTACCTCTCATAAAGGAAAGCGAAAGTAGTTTTAGTTTGTTTGTTTATGAGATAGCTACCAGTATTAGTGGGACTAGCAGCTCCAAGTGGACACTAGATTTCCCGATAACAAAATGGCGACTCCACTGGGGAGCGAATATCTTGTTTGTTTTTCTATACTTGTTTGTGTTATAAACTTACAGATGGAGCCTGAAGTTAAGCCAGCTAGCCTTCGAACTGCATTTGCTATGCAAGTGCAAAGTAGATCAATGTTGCTTCAGTCTATCTCTGGGTTTTGTTTATAAACTGAACAATTGATTTATAAACATCCTAATTTCCCTAGTGGTGGCTCTAGTAACCTCATTAGATCAACCCCTATGATTTCTATTTACTGAACATCACTTGCTCGGCCTAAATCCCTGAACTGAGCTGAAAATTGTAACCAAGAGCCAAGTAAAGTCTCGTCCTGGTACCATCGCACCCTCTCTTCAAGGAATTCTGTATGCATCTCACCTCCCATGTGTAGTAGGTGGGATGCATACTAGATTCCCTGTGTTACAGGTGCGATGATCAGAAAAGGCTAATTTTGCCTCCAGGTTTTCATTTTTCTTCACTCTTTTCAGCTCTATTCAGGAGTTTTGCTGTCTGTGATCAGTATACCACTATGGAAACCCCTTTCCTTTCCATCATTCTACCTCCATTGTGCAAAGAGCTGTGAATGTTTTTATTTATTGTGTGCCATTTTTTGTTCTCTTTTACAAAGTAGTAGCATAATCGAACTGTCGTTTCTTGATTTGGAATTGTCGCAAGTGTCGTTTTCAGTCATAGAAAAGAATTCTATTGTTCTAGATGGTTGATTAGACAGTTACTCTTGTATTTGATTTGAATTAGTAGTTTTTCAAAGTGTCGAAAGCAGTTTTCAAATCAAAATAGTAAAGTGTCATCATTATCTTCCTTTTGTTTTTGAAGAAAAACTTGTTAGTATAGTCGCTTTGAAAAGATAATTCAGATTTGTATTTAGCATTCTTCTTGTCATTCACACATTAAGAAGGCTGAAAACAAATACATGCATGTGCATTTGCATTTAGACTGCTTGTTGGTTTGATTTAGGACGGTGCATCTAGTGTGTGCTCTTTGCTCTATGTTGAAAGAATATCATCTCTCTTTCTTTAGTAGCTAGGATTTTCATTGCAAAAATAAGATTAAACGATTGTTTATCATCTTAGGTTGCATTTTAGGAATTGTATATCTACATCACGCGGTGAACCTGAAAGGCAAATTTCTTAAGAAAGATGAACTGTAAAATAAATTCAATGAACATAAAAACGCTTTGGAACCTAATGCACAACATCTAGAAGTCTAGGCTAGAGACGTATTTCGGTGTCGTAAAGCTTGGTAACTATCACTTTCATTGTTGGTTGGGTGATTCCTCCTATTTGAGACGATAAGTGCCAGTACGGACTTGTGCTCCCACGTACCGTCGAGTATGTATTGGGAGACCACAATAGGCTATATCCTTTATCCATAGGAAGCCGTGTCTACCGCCCTATCGATCGCAATGCACTGAACACAACATTCAAGAAGATTGACTGTTGTACCGTAAAAAGTATTCTGCAGTTTTGCGATTGGTTTGGTAATCCCTATGTCTAGATTTCTAGAGTAGTCTCTTTCGTTCCTTTTCAGACTCCTTAAAGGAAAAGGTCCATCTGATCACTTGTCACTTCAGGCTCATTAAAAATTGAAGGCGACTAGAGTCATCTTTTGTTTTTTCTTGACTCTTAAAAATTGAAAAAACAAGTTGTGTCAAAGCGTCTAAAATTCATTTAATTCGGAAACAAATTTCCCCTTTATTTTTAGTTGATCAAGTAATCTGCAATCATGGAAGAAATTCAATTGAAACCTCGTTGTTCACGGAGGCTCATGAGTCAACCGTCTTTGTCTCCAGAATCAAAACTATTCCGGACAAAGCGGACTTGTTTAACCGGTTCAAAGTCCCCTGGTCAGGTTGGAACAAGTGTTCCGACACCCTTGGAGACTCCGGTTACTCCAAACATTTCTGGTATCCCTTCCTTTACAGAAGAAGTTCCGCAGCCACCGGAGGTTAGTAGAACTGATCCTAGTGTGAAGGTAAACACTTCTATTCCTGAACCGACTCCATCTACAGCTGATTCGGAAGGTGTTATTCCCCAAACATCTGTCACTGCAAAATCTATACCTTCTTCGGCACCTAAAATATTTTACGGACCTGACGGTCTACCTCTTCCACCTGGATTCATAGCTATAGAAGAGATTGTGGAGGATCCCCCGTCTAGTACTCCATCGCATTGTGGAGTTGGGATCACCCTATATCCTTCTTCGTCAGAAATTAGTCTACCGTTATTGGAAGCTCCTGTAGAATCGCTAGGAAATATTTTGGATAGACTAGATATGTCTGAACAACTGTCGACATCTAGGACAGTGTCATCTGACACAGCAGTGGCAGGACTTCCTGCTATCACTCCAACAATGTTCGCCGGCATACCATCTATCCCAACTAGCTCTCAGTCGCTGAATGGATCCCATCCATGAGTCATTTCGACAGTATGGTCTGTTCCTGTTTGTTCATCCAGAATAATATCTGGAATCTCTTATTTTGAGTCTCAGCAAATTGATCCTTCGCAGTGTCAATTTGGGCAGTCCGATCCTCAAAGGCAAATCAATCCTTTGAGTACCGGATTACCACCGTATGGGGGGCAATATACCCTTTCATTGTCTCCTCCGGGAGAACAAACATACGAGATTTCACAACAGAATTCAGGTTATGCAGGAATTACATCCAGTGGTTGGATGCCAATACTGCCTCAACAACCAAGAGTTGTATACTCAATGCAACAAATTATGCCTATGTCGAATATCCCCACTACACCGGCTATTGTGACGGTGTCGCAAGTACAAGCATTTCCTGTGGTATGACAACCTCCTCAGGTTGCAATTCAACAGTCCCTTGTCTCTATGACGCCAGCTCAAACAGTATCATTACCCCTCATCTTGGTCAAACAGCCAGTATTGGACAACATCAAATGGCTTCACAACCATGGCTGGTGCAATATCAACAACCGCAATTCCAACAAGTTTACCAAGGATCTGAACACCAAATCTTTGCAAGTAATGGGAAGCCGTATATTCAAAATGGTAAACATCAACCATTCCATAATGGTTATGCCCATCAACCTTACCAAAGTTATCAACATCAAATGCATTATGCTGGTATGCAAAGACCCACTGCTCAGGCAATCCCATCTTATTCGGGGTATGCTTCACCGAACCTGAATCAACAGTTTCCCTTTGTGGCAACTTTGGAGTTACCAGATCTAAATAGGCTAACAAACGATCCAATCACTTACGCCCCGTGGTGGTCAGCGATTCCTCATAAACTTCTGTTAGATATCCCTAAATTTAATGGAAATCCAGGTGAAGACCCGTCGAATCATGTGATGACCTTTCATCTGTGGTGTTCATCCAACACCCTGAACGATGATTCGATTAGGCTTCGCCTTTTTCAGCGAACGTTAACTGGTCCATCGGCAAAATGGTATATCGAATTACCTAGAGCTTCATTTGATAACTTCAGTACCCTAGCCACAACCTTTTTAACCCATTTTCAGTTACCCATAAGGTACGAAACGGGAACAAAACTTCTTACCAATTTCAAGCAAACGACGACCACTCACATATACAATCATATTCATGAGTGGTGACATCGTCGTAGAATGGTAAAAACATCTGTTCCTGATCAGCTGTTGGTTGAATGGTTTATTAAGTCATTATTACCTTCTATTATGGAAGATGTGGCAAAAGGAGGAGTCGTCACTGAAGAGCAAGTCATTGCTCGTGCGCAATATTTAGACTTGATCTATACTCAGTCTAGCATGCTCTACGATAAAATCCCTGATGCTCCTAGACTAGAAATTTTCGTTCCTCCCTCTCCTAAATCAAACAAAGACTCTCATGCTGGGGACGGCGTGATAGGAACGACCAACATGAAAACCGTAAAGGCTAAGTCAAAGAAGGCCCGTACGGTTTCAGGTCAAAATGCAAATGAGGAACTTCTCGCCTCGGAAGTAAATGCCGTATCGACTGAAAAAGGCAAAGAAACCAAGCAACTAGGAGGCAAGAAGAAAAAGAAAGGGAAGAAGAAGAAATAGGAGGAGTTGTCCCCTGAAAAATCTTCTGCAAACCCTTCTGGAGATAGGAAACCAAATCATCCATGCCTTATATGTGATGAGGATCATTGGACAAGAGAGTGTCCATATAAAGCTGAGCTTAGAAAATTCTTCAAGAATTCAAAAACCTTGGCAGTATTGATTGATCCATTTCCAAATCTAGGAACAAATCTGGTTGCTAGTGACAATGCTTCCCTGTCCCAAGTGCTAATGTTGTCGGTTTTGAAGCAGCAAAATGATGCTTTGATATCGATAAGGAATAAAGATTACGGGAATCCACAACTGTCGGACAACAAGGCCATTGATCAACCTAGTAGTTCGACAACAACTTCGACTGAAGTTGTGCCATCCATCATTCTTGAACTAACGATAAAGCCGCCAAAAGGAGTAGTACACAAATCGACATTTAATCCTCGTGCTAGAGTAGTACAACATTATAATATAGTGGAGGATCTGGCCCAATCACCATCCGCTATGTCGACACTTGAGGTACTGCAAATTTTCCCCTCCCAAAAGCATGCTTTATTATCAGCGATAGGTGGGATTGACCCAACGGATTCCAATCTTGTGTCCTTTAATCACAAAGGATATGACCCTCAATTACCAGCTCAACTAACTTTCCTCATTCAAGTGAAATCCCTCAACAAAACTGTTCATCGAACAAAAATTCAAGAGGGGGCATCTACATGTATTATGTCGATGAGTTGCTAGAAAACATTAGGGTCTCCACCCTTGTCGCGATCTTCGATGACGTTAAAAGCATTTGATGGACGAACATACACCCCATACGGTATTTTAAGTAACTTGCAAGTCGAACTGGGGGGAAAAACGGTAGAAATTGATGTTGAAGTGATCGACGGAAACCTCGATTACAACATCCTACTTGGAAGGCCCTGGATATATGCTACGGCTGCTGTTTTGTCAACCTACTTCAAGAAGATTGCATTTCGTTTCCAAGGAAGTATTACAATCGTCAACAAAAAAACATTTCTCCCCAACAGTTCACAAGTTACGGGAAGCATTCTGATGATCCATGGAAGCCCTCATTCGCTTCAAAATATTGGAGTAGGCCTACTAAAAGACCCTATATTAATGGGGACTTTTACCCTACCACCTCCAATAAATACAGTGGAAGTGGCAACAGTGGGAGCCTGCAATATGATATCTTCTATTCAAAAGATCTCTAAAAATGATATTAACATGGATCATCTGCAGGTATTGCCTCCAAGCCCAATGGAAATATTGTAGCAATCAATGCTTTCAGCATGGGAGGCAAACCCAAACCAATGCTCATCAAGCATTTGGATAGATAGGTCTAAGGAATATGGTACCCTTTCAGATCCTTGGTCACAAGTACATTCTACAGACGAAGGAATTGTTCAGTCAATGATAATTGACGGGGCACCATATGAAGACGACCACCATCGTTCCCATCTTCCGGATTATCAAGAAGATACTCCTAGTGACCTTTATCATCCCTCAGTTTTTGATTTCCTATGAAATACTATAAACACGGTGGATTCCGAGCGAAACTTGTCCAATATTGAAGAGACTATCTCCATAAATATCTCGACCAGAATGGATGTTGTAGAAAATATTCATGTTGGCAAATCTTGTTCTTCTTCAGAACTGGAAATATATCATGCTTTTTTTCGTGAGTTCAAAGATGTCTTCGCTTGGTCATATGATGAAATGCCAGGCATTGACTCAAGCATAGTTGAACACGAAATTAAGATGTATCCAGATGTCAAACTAGTAAGACAATGGCTACGATAGGTGCACCCCAAGAAAGCTGCTGCCATCAAGGCAGAAGTTGAAAAAATTCTCCATGTTGGTTTTATTTACCCAGTTCCTCTAACTAACTGGGTATCGAATATTGCTCCTGTAATGAAAAAAAAGGAACGATTAGAGTGTGCGTCGATTATAGGGATGTAAATCTAGCTTTTCCAAAAGACAACTACCCTACACCCTTTATTGACCAGATAATTGATGAATGTGTCGGATGTGAAATCTTTTCATTTATGGATGGATTCTCTGGGTATAATCAAATAAATATCTGCCCACAGGACCAGTCAAAGACTGCATTTATTTGTCCATGGGACACATTTTCATACCGCAAGCTACCCTTTGGTTTAAAGAACGTAGGGGAAACATTTTAGAGAGCAATGAATTATGCCTTCCATGACATCAAAAACATTGTTCAACCATATCTCGATGATCTCCTAGCACATTCGCGAAAGCGGACCGATCATCCGCAGCATTTGAGAGAAATATTTCTACATTGCCGACACTACAAGATACAACTCAATCCACACAAATGTGTGTTTTGTGTCAGTTTTGGCTGTTTTCTTGGCTTTGTGGTGTCAAAATATGGGATTCATCTCGACCCATGTAAGGTTCAGCTAATCATTGATTTGCCTCCACCTTCAAATTTTCTTCAGATTCAGAAACTCCAAGGGAAAGCAAACTTTCTGAGGAGGTTCATTCCAAATTATGCTGAACTTGCTAAAGGTTATACTCATCTATTGAAAAAAGAAGTGCCCTTCTTCTGGGATTAGGTCACGCAAGCTTCCTTTGATGCTTTAAAGGAATCCCTAATAAAAGCATCATTAATGTACACTCATGATTATCAAAAAGACTTTAACCTGTATCTGGCTACAGCGGATACGACCATCGCAATGGTTTTAGTTCAAGAAGACAATGGAATTGAACATCCTATATATTATTTGAGTAGGAACTTAAATGATACAGAAAGCAAGTACTCCTACGTTGAAAAGCTAGCTCTCGCGGTTGTTCAAGCGATACAGAGATTTTGACACTATGTCCTCTTTCAAAAAACTACCATTTTGTCAGATTGCAACCCCATGACTTATATATTGTCGCGACAGTTGCTGGGGGGGAAATATTCAAAATGGATAGCAATCCTACAAGAGTTTGATATGGAATTTATATAATCCAAATCGAAGAAATCCCTGGTTTTCGTGGAATTAATATGCGATCTCCCATCGTCGTCCAACGGTGCAACCTCAGAAGAAGCAATCGTGGACGAATCTTTGTTTCTGATATCTTCAAGCAATGCGTGGTATGGAGACATAATAATCTATCTCCAAACCCAAACATATAGGTCTAATACATCCCATTCGGAACAGCGACGCATTCGATACCAAGCAAAAGACTACATGATTGTCGATGATACACTTTACCATTATGGTGTCGATACAGTTCTGAGGAGGTGCCTCACCCACGAGGAGGCCGAAAAAGTCCTAAATGATTGCCATTCAGGCACGTGTGGGGGGCATCAATCTGGTTATGCTATGGTGAAAAATATTTTACGAGCAGGATACTTCTGCCCAACAATGTTCAAAGGTTGCATAACCGCAGTCAGAAGTTGCCATGCATGTCAAATCTTTGATCAAAAAACCAGAATACCACCCACACCTTTGCAACCAGTAGTTGCCATTGGGCCATTTGACAAATGGGGCATACATTTCATGACATGTAACCCCACCTCGGCTAGGGGGCATGGGTATATCATAGTCGCAGTATACTATTTTACCAAATGGGCTGAGGCGATGCCTACATTAAACAATATCGGCGAAACGGCTGCCCTCTTCTTTTTAATCATGTAGTCTCCAGATTCGATGTTCCACAGGCCATAGTCACAGATCATGGATCGCATTTTCACAATCACATGATGGTTGAATTGGCTGCCAAATTAGGGTTGTCCCATGACAACTCTACTCCATATTACCCACAGGCCAACGGACAAGTTGAGGCAATCAACAAGGTCCTGAAGCAGATGCTGCAAAGGATGATTGGACTCCACAAAAGGAGTTGGCACCTGATCCTGTACTTAGCCTTGTGGGCATACTGGACATCGGTAAGGAATGCAACTATGTTTACACCCTTTCAACTGGTGTATGGCCTGGAAGCAATCTTACCAGTTCAGTGTGAAATCTCATCCCTCAAACTCGCAGTCGACCTTCTCCCCCGAATTTCAGAAGAAGAGGCTCGTTTCTTGGAACTAATCCAATTGGATGAAACCCGTCATGATGCCACTTTGGCTAACGAAGCCCATAAGAAACGAGTCAAGGCGTAGTTCGACAAGAATTTCAAACCCCGTGTCTTCTCAGAAGGTGACCTGGTCTTACTTTACGACCAGGAATCCGATAAATTGGGAGCAGGAAAATTCAAGTCTTTATGGATGGGCCCCTATATTTTTAAGTCCGTGTTAGCAAAAGGAGCCTACGAGTTAGTAGATTATGATGGGATTCCACTGGCACAACCTCGAAATGGGTTGTACCTTAAGCGTTACTATACTTGACTCAAGATGGTAACCCCTATGCTTTTGTTACATTTTTGTTTTCGCTAAGGGTAATTGTTTTGGTTAAGTGATCTGCTTTTACGTGTTGCAGATGTCGAACCTATTGGAATCATTTGTTGGATATGCCGACGAAGCGAGTCGTAGTTCGCGGAACCTATCTTCTGCAGCCTGCGCCATCTTCGATCCAAGCGGTGAGTTAGTGAGTTTTAGAGGGGTATGTATTGGTCGGTCAACGAACAATATTGCTGAATACAGCACGTTGATAGAGCTCCTCTCTGATGCCATTACGCGTGGCATACGCCGACTTGTCGTCAGGCTAGACTCACAACTCGTCATCCTACAACTCACTAGTATCTACTTCGTACAAAATCCAGCTATCTATCGCATGTTCCTAAGGGTCAAGATTTTGGAAAGGCAGTTTGATTCTATTCAATATCAGCATATTTCCAGAAACTTAAACACATTAACAGACTCATTGGAAAATTATGTGTTATATAGACATTTGCAACATTTATAAAAGAAGCATTTCATTAATATTTGTATTAAGATCACGTAACTCAACCAAAATAAAACTCCGAAAATCAAAAATATATATATAATTGTTTATGGTTTATACATAATGTTCTGTAACCAAGACAAAATTGGTCAAATAACCCAAAACTCAAAATGCTAGGGGGCACCCTAGTCCAATGATGCTGGTGATAACCAGTCACCGCCTGTGCAATCAAGCGTAAAAGCCTAGTCCATCGACTCGGCACACCAGTAGTATGTCGCTGCAACCTCAAAGGCAGCTCGTCGGTCCTCACATCCGGAATACCGAGAGTGAGGCCCTCGATCTGATCCTGCAATGCTGAAAGAGGCTCGGCCACATCAAGGTCACGAAGGATAGCCCTCCCCACAACCTCTCTTTCTGGAATGGCAGCTGGTGCTCTAAGACGTGCTGCTGATCGAACTGGTCCAATATCTGCATGAGCACATGAGTTTTGATTAGTCCCGCTAGAAGAAAGCATAAGAAAATTATAAAAAGAAACGATAAATAGAGATATGGCCAGAGAATTTACCAATAACACCCCACTGCTCACCAGCCGGCAGCACCAAATCCGGGTCACCCCAGAAATTCATACCAGCATATGGATACTCGGAAAAAACCATCTCCTGACGGTTGAACCACTTGAAGAAGGTATCAGAAAAGGGAACCTGGGATTGACCAGCATGTCGGGCCATAAGGTCGACCCATCTCTGCATCCGTGGCTCAGTCGGTGGAGGTAAGCCAAGTGAAATGTATTGTGGCTGCATCAGTGGGATCTTTTCCAAGGCGAAAGTGGTCAAAATAGAACCATAGCCGAAGTTCTTAGATTTTCCACTTTTTACCTTTGTCAGTTGTTCTTTCATCACAGGGAGTACTGCATCACACTAGTTGAACACCTTTGGTTTAAGGCATTCCAAGGCGTACTGCATATAGGACCTGTTAGCCACGTGAAGAGCCGCACTACCAACCAGTCTAGCAAAAGTGAATAGAATGGTCCTCAAAGACCGGTCAGTGACATCTCAGATGTTGATCTTGCCATCCCTACTTGGCTGAGATCCCTCTCTGCAATACCGGCGAATATAATCTCTCACGGAATCTCCCCCATGAGCGGAACCTAATAATGAAAGAGGGGCACCACGCCTCGATAAAGCGGTCAAAAAATAGATGTCCACAATAGTCAAGGGGATGGATTTGCCTCTAATCTGAAACACCTGGTTGGTAGGATCCCATGCATCGAGAAGATATTGCAACAAGTTGATTTGTTGCCTCATGCTAGAGATGCGGAAAAACTTGAATAGGCCACAGTTCCGCAGTTCAGTTACCGTAACCGGATCTTGTAAAGCAACCATGTCCTCTTCTTCATGCTCACATTCTCACCATGTAACAACCATTTTGCTCTGATGAATCCCCGCAAAATAAGCAAGAGGAAAGTCAGGGTCCTGATTTGGCAAAAAACAAGCAAAAATTCCATGAGAAAACAATGCAAATGTTTCCCTTCTCACGCCCATCGCACCCTAGCAGTGTACTGGGTGAGATGCATACTGACTGGCCAATGGCCAAGCCAGTATGCATCGCACCTTTCAATATAGAAAGGGTGCGATGGAGCCAGGGCGAATTTTTCAAACCCTAGGGGCTCAGAAAAATAGGGAAACATGCTCAGAATTCAAAAAGGAAGGAATGCAACTGAAGAGCTCAAGTTTAGCTCCTACCTGGTCTAGACGGTGCTGAAAATCACCTCCAGAGCTCCAACAAACCAAACTTCAAATGAAATGGTAAAATGAAGGGTAAAAACCACTTTTAAATTACTTCTCACGTAATTAAAGTAAAATGTTAGTGTTTTAACTCATTTTTCAAGCATATATTGTTCATTTCTAATCGGTTTAATGAAGCAATTGAATAGGTAGTACAACCATTGAAAGAACAAAGTGGTTAATGGTGAAATCAAATAATCAATGACCATTATCACGATCAGTTTTTATGTGGAGTTCAAGCTCATTAAAAATTAAACATAAGCAATGAGCAAATGTTTCCCCCAGAGTTTAATCTCATTAAAAAATGAACCAATTTCCGGTAAATAACCATTGTGAATGCATTATCATCAACTTTTACGCCTTGGTCATGTTCTCATCATCACCTGCACTCTGTTTTAGCCGGTCATTCACCTCCATTTGATTGTTTACCCCTTTTGAGGAACAGCTGCGAAGAGTGATCCTGTTAGCCATCCTTGTGACACTGTCGTGATTGGAAAATTCCAAGCCTTACCTGGAATCAGCTGCTACTCGAAATTATTACTCGTTCCTCGAAAAACGAGTCTCCTTTAAGCTCTTTTCATCCGACTCATAAAATATGAAAATATTGCCGAGCGATTGGCCTCTCCAGCTCGTTAAAGTGACCGAAAGTGCTATCCCTCCTCTAGATTTTAATATTTTTTGACCTAAGGGGTTATTACACAAAAAGATCGAGCACTTGTTTTATTCGGCTCGTTAAAATTACCGAAAATTCATCCCTTTTCTATTATTTTATAATTTTTCGGACTTAAGGGATTATATGACGAAAAAGGATTATTGGAGTTTCCTTTACGTCCCTTTCAGACTCTCTAAAAGTGAAAAGGACTGAGTTATCTTTGTTGTTAAACTCATTAAAATTGAATAGCGACAAACTTGTCCATACAGACAAGAACGAGTTTCACTGTCGCTAGGCTCATTAAAATATAGCGACGGGTTTGCTCGAAGGGAAAATTATAGAACAAGCATATGTTATCCTCCTCAAGCTTGACAAAAATAAAGAGGTAATAGTCAGCAATGACTGGGGAAAAATTGGGAAGAAAACTTGAAGAAACATTGTTGGTAGCAAGGTTGCTCTTGAACATGACACTTTCACTCCACGTCCGAGTCGGGTTGGGTTATTCCATTCACCGGTCATATCACCATTGGTCCATCGCACCATCCATATTTGGGGTTAACGCTACCAATCCATGTCAGTGTCACCGGTATGTTCAAGAGAAGTCGCTCAGAGAATTCACCTGTGTCTCATCCGCTGCAATACATTCACGCTCCATTCTTTCATGACCGCCACCCTGAACCCTGTATCATCAGATCGTTTTCACCTCCGCAATCATTTGCTCCGTTCTGTGTCATAGATGTGGGATTCATTAAGGCCTTGCTACGACGGGTCGCTTCTTGTCGACATCAGCTCATTATCCAAGAAGTCGACCTAGGAACAACCCTTTCAGTACTTTGAAGCTTGCATGCCTCAATAGCAAGTTTCTCACTTCCGGCGATAGGTTTACATCAATGGCCTTCGACCGAAAGATTTTGCGTGGTGTTCGACGCCATGTCCCTTTTTTCATGCCACATGAATTGTACTGTAGTACCTTGAGGGTCATCATCATTATCGGTGATTCCTCTCGCGCGTGTTAACAACTTACATCATTGGTTGGTAATCAGGCGATGTCTTTCCATGTTTGACTCTAGAACATCTTTCACATGGATCGACTTGTACTTCGAGTAAGGATTGGATGAGTTTGAAGACCCCGGATCTAGTTTCATCCATCCGGGCTACGATATATTCAGGAGAATAAAGACATCAAATGTACATCATTGCTGCACAGGTAATCATCCAAATCAAAGGATGATGGCTCTATCAGAATCATCAATCTGCCACACAGACGGTTGTCTGTCTTATGTACATGAAAATGAATTTATAAAGCTGAGCATAGGAATTCCCGCCTCAGCTAGATCATGAAAAGTATTATGAAGATAATGTATTGTATTGTATCTTATTACAGGTCACCTTCCAGCTTGAAAAAACTTCGGATCCTCATGATAAAGCATTTCACTCTACATCAAAAGATTAATGACCTCATGCTTTAGGGGGCAACTGTTATAGACATTTTTGGGCACTGCAACCCCAATCATACATGTCCATAAACCAAGGGCTCCTAAGTCCCTAAAAGTGTTTCTTTACACCCTAAAAGAACAAGGTCAGCTGATTACATCATCTCCCAGAAGTTCTCCACAGAAAACTACTCAGAACTGGTCAAAGCTGGACCATACAGACTGCCCAGTGCAGAAGGTGCGATGCATCCCACCTGCTCAGTGTAAAGGGTGTGATGCATACTGGAAAGCCCTTTTGTAGGGTGCAATGAGCGAGAGTAGACAAATGGCAGAGACAGTTTGCAAGGTGGATTGTCATGGAATCTTCCAGAAACTTCTCCTGTGACACTTGCCTCTCTGAATTCGCCCAGGGATGAGTAAGAGATCATCAATCTCCAAGTGGAACCAAGAACTATCAGAGAGAGGAAACTAATCAAAATCCCAAAAGCTGACTCACCCCCCTGTAAATCTATATATGGATCCCTCATCCCAGAGATCCAGAGGCTAGAATTTTGTATCTTGTAAGGAAGTGTTGCTGGTTTCATGGTGGAATATGATAGTGTTGGGTGATCTAAGCTTTTCATGAGGTGAAGAAGGGCTTTCATGTTGAGAGGATGACGCTGGGTCAGAACAATTGGTTGTAATCCTCTTTGCTATTCTTGATATTAATAAAGATATTCAAGTTTTCCTCCACATTCTTGTATGTTTGATGATATGTGCATTTGTGTGGTCAATATATATCTGGTCCTATATTGTTTATGATTGTAGATCTCTGTTCTTCAATAGTATTATGCTGCTTTGATACCATAGGTGCTCTTTGAAGCTGGGTAGACGAAGGCAAAGTGTCAAGGATCTGTCAGAAGGGAGAGGAACCAAGCAAAGAACTAAGCGCAAGACTGAGGTTGGTGTCCTTTGTTCCCCTCTTATCTACTTCTCATAAAGGAAAGCGAAAGTAGTTTTAGTTTGTTTGTTTCTAAGATCACTACCATTCTTAGTGGGACTAGCAGCTCTGAGTGGACACTAGATTTCCTGATAACAGCAACACTTGTCCATTTCAGGCAAGCTACAAAAGACATGTCATTGCGGAAGGTGATGCAGAAATAGAAAAAGTAGAGCATTATAGAGTCCTAGATAACATAAATGTCTCCTATATTCTCTGATACGGTCTGTAGCACTGATGGGGGAGCAACAACTTGTGAGGTTATATACAATAGGCTTGAGGACGAGCATCCCAAGATTACTATCACAAGAGCAACAACTGACTCAATAATACCTTCGAGACTCTAATTCAAGTATGCTACATGTTCTTTCCTTCATAGAATAGGAGCGAGAGAAAAAATCCTCCCATACAGTGATATGATTAGGTGGGTGGTGGAAATCCTCACCATTGAAGTTAGGAAATTCAGGAACTCAAGAATGGAACTCATGGGGTCATTTAGTGCAAAATACCTGAAGCAAATGTACCATATACCTGACCCTCAGGATATATATGATAAAAAATACGTGGGAAACTTCGTAAAGAATAAGGAAGAACCCCTCAAGATGATTTAGGGCTAGAGAGTACTGGAGAAAAAGTTCAAATTTGATAAAACAGGTATGTATCCTGTAGCCTCTTTGGAAAACACCTACAACTATGTAGCTGCTATGTTATGTAGACTATACGGGTTACCTAATAATTCTAAGTTTTCCATAGAATGGATTCCTCTAATTGATGCCTGTGTTAATTCCCACAATATGAATTGGGCCACCATCCTATCTGATAACCTAGCCACCGTCATCACTGAATATCGATAGAAGAGATCCTCCTCTATAGAACCTTCCTCCATTCTCTTTTAGTGCCTACATTATGGATTCCATCTGTTTATACACTAAATCTCCAATCATGGGTTGGAAATGGACCTTGCAGGACCCCTAGCCTATCCATCTCAGCCATAAGAAAATTTGGGAATCCCATTATATATCGTATTTCTATAAATATGCCATGATGTTATTTTGTCATTGCATCAATTAATTTTCAATAAGAAAGCCTCCATGTTTTCCCAAGAAGCCGCTACAGACATTCTGGGTATTGGAAAATATTTTGTTCAAGAATGGTTCACCTACATTAGGGTTTTTGGTAGCACAACATACCCACATGTCCTCCCTTTGTATCGATTTTATCAATTGCTAGCAAGAGAAATAGCCCACCAGACCGTGGGAAAATTCCTGACCAAAGTTCTGAAAGAAAGCAAGAGGTTATTATGGCCATCTTTTCCTATTAGGTGTGGTTCCTTTTCATTAGAAAATTTTAATCATGCGATAAAGGACTCAGTAAGATTGAAAAGTCTTAGGCTCCATACTTTGCCCAAAAGGAAATTTGATCCACAAAAGATAGCATATAACATCACCACTGTAGTAAATATCAAGCCTTATAAACATGAGGCTAATAATTTTGAAGACCTTTACAGTCGGCTCAATCTTTTGAACAATCATTCGAATGGGTGAGGATAAATTTGAGTCTTGGAGATTTTGAGAGCTTTCAGGAGTTCAGAAACAAAAGGCTCAAGGTAATCACACTAAATTTGTTGAAAATCAAGGACAAGCCTACCCCCAGTGTGACTGTCGATAGTGAGGGACCTAATTCTTGCCTAGAGTCTCATGGAGATACAGGGAAAGCATTGAATATAGATAAAGCCCAAGACATTGAGACTACGGTAGAATCCAACAGGAAATCAGCCAAAAATCAAGGTATGAGTACCCTAGCCAAAAATATTGGTTCGGAGATCAAAAGAAGTAGTATGGAGCAGGAGTAGGATCAATTCAATAAGAAACTATAAGACACTCCCCAGACAATAGATGCCCAAGAAACTATGGAGTATCAAACTCCTCTCCATGTTCAGAAGAATACAGACTCTAAATCAATGGATGAGCAAGTGACAATGTATCAGCAGATTGAAATTATCCTCGCTCTACCCACATCAGAAATTTTCTTGAAGGTTATTGAAATCCCTCCTCTTGGCGTGTTCTACAACTTGCTGCATAAGGTTGTAGTAAGGAGACAGACGAAAAGGAGAAGGATAGAAACACCTGAACTCCACCCTAGGAATGAGCAAATGGACATAGTTTGGAAGGACGTCCCTTTCAACCCAGCTGAAAACTTAACTAGATTGTCATAGTTTACAGGAGCATATGCAACTGCTATGATGGAAAAAGCTACCGAAATATATGTTTTGTTGAAGGAAAAAGAAGAAAAGATTTCACAACTCGAGCAATAGCTCAAAATAGAGAGGGAAAGTATGAACAGGAGGGCCACTGAGTAGCTGGCCCAATTGTAATGGAGCATGGAGGTGTTGAAAATAAGCCACCAAGCAGACAAATCATCCAAAAAACATGCAACTCCAAGACTTGCAGCAATTCATGGAAAGATATAAGGATGTTCCTACTATCCAGGAATTCGTCAAAGAGGCGTTAGAGCTTAATTCTCTCTTATTAAAGCAGCAAGAACAATTTTTCCAAAAGATGCTACATATCGCTCCTTATCTGATCACTAGTGACCATCTAATGGATAAACTGATTGACCAAAGAACTGAGCTTACTGATCTAAACATAAGAATCTCAGAGTTCATTGAATGGCAAGATATAGAAGAGGGTAGGAAACCCAATCTGCCTAAGATTGCGGAGACACACAAGGACATTGTTTTCATAGATTGGGATGCAAGGATCAAACAAACCGAACTAACAATGGCAAGAGCAGCTGAGGTGTCAAAGAATATAGTAAAGGCGATAAACCATACTTTGTTTGCCACCAACTTGGTGAAAGAAGGCAACCCGAAAGAACTTCTCGATCTTAATGACTTCCATAACAGATGGAAGGAAAGAGTAGAAACTCAAAGGGAAGCAATCGCAAAATTAGCAAAGACTGATTGGGATTCATATTGGCAATACCTCGTCAAGCCACACAGTCAAATCATGACCCTTAACTACTCTCTCCATTCAA
This sequence comes from Pinus tabuliformis, assembly GCA_031772625.1. Classification (NCBI taxonomy): domain Eukaryota; kingdom Viridiplantae; phylum Streptophyta; class Pinopsida; order Pinales; family Pinaceae; genus Pinus; species Pinus tabuliformis. Next base: position 92,270,229 of record CM062807.1, on the reverse strand, counting down.
CTCAGTGGATGTTTCCACCTCTCATAGATGCAATTTTCGCAGGACAGGTCAGAACACAGTTTGGGGCACCTCCTCAAGTCAAATCGATGGCCGATATATGTGATTTGAAGGACAAGCTGGTAGACAACAAATCATCATCATAGCCTCTGCTCATCAAGCCACTATTTATTTTTAGAGTTAGTTAACTATTTAGGAGGAAGGTTGTTTGAAACCTTCTCAAATTTTTGTCTAATATATTTTTGAACATTAGTTAGACTAGTATTTATACCCTTCTCATGCATTTAGAGAAGGGTCTAGAATTTTATCAAAAACATTTTCAAAGAATGCACTATTGTAAGTTTGTGAATGTTTTGTTTAAATTATGGAACATGGTCATTTCTTTTAAATATCAGACTACTTTCCTTTGTTGATGCACTTTTTGTATACTTGGAAGATAATTGTATTTGAAGAAAGGAGTTGATATATGTTATTAGTCAAATGAGCAGAACTTCACATATATGGTACTTCTATCTTATATGATTATACCTGTTTCTATTTAATTAGTGATAACACTTTATTTTTCATGAATTGTCTATGAGATATGTGTTTTCTATTAAATCATTAATTGCACTATTGTGTGATGCCTAGATGAGATTATTTATTTTCATATATATATATCTATATATATATATATATATATATATATATATATATATATATATATATATATATATATATATATATATATATATATATAGATATATATATATATATATATATATATATATCATCACATATGCGATATAGTTTATACATTTCTTTGACTAACTACGTAGTCAAAGAAATTATCTTTACACGTTATCACCTCAGTTTTGTGCATGATTGGTCTTTATTATCACATGTCAAGCAGATATCTTTATAGATCACATATTATACAGAAATACCTGGGTTTATATTAGGTTAAGCTAGCTAGAGATTTGCATGATAGAATAGGACAATCGAGTTATCATTATTCTATTACAATCACTCGTAAACCACCCACTCTCATTTTAAAACCCAGACTGGGAAACTGGTCCCATTATCCCTAGTCGGAGCCACCACTTTAAACAGAAAATGAGTTGTCTTAAGGTCTAGACCAGGTGGTTATCCCCCATGTTGGAGCAGCAGAATTTTTAGGCCTCAATAGGAAGGAAAGGAATTTGAATTGAGGGGTATCACATGGAAACATTGGAAAACTAATTAACTCTAATGGCATGACAAATATTTTTGAAGAAAGAAAAATGAGGCATCATTGCCCAATTATTTTTATTATAGGTTCAAACATTGAAATCATCTATTTATTGAGATCTCCAAAAAGGCTTGGATAATCATTCCAAGGTTTTTGAGACTCCCAAAATCCTCCCACCTCTTCATGATCATCATTATGCTATTTATTTGATTCCAAGAAGAGTTCCTCCAGACATCAGACCTTATAAATATCCATATGCCCAAAAGAGTGAAATTCAAATGTTAGAGGCAGGTATAATTCAACCTAGTCAAAGTTATTTCTTTACTCCAGTAGTATTGGTGCACAAGAAGGATGGATCATGGCATATGTTTTTGGATTCAGGGACCTCAACAAGCTCACTATTAAAGATAATTTTTCCATTCTTTTCATTGATGAATTACATGGAGAAATTTACTTCACCAATTTTGATCTTGGTTCAAGATATCATGAAATTAGATTGAAGATTGAAGACATTTTGAAGAAAAAAATCATAACTCATGAGGGTCATTATGAATTTTTGGGCATGCGTTTTGGCCATACTTATGCACCTTCCACATTTAAAGGTTTGATGAATTTAATTTTCAAACCCTTAGAAAATTAGTGTTAGTATTTTTTGACGATATACTAATCTATAACAAGTCTCCTAATTTCAATATCTCATTCATCTCTTTCATTTTTCGGATAACTCTAGGTAGGGGCTTATCATGGACAAGTTGATGAAACACTGATATAAAAGATTGAATATAGTATAGATTTCCCATGTTTTATGGATTTCTTCTCACCGAAGGTATCCATTCAATAGTGGGAAACAAAATATTAGATGAATTAGCTAAACTATGGCCTACATGTTCTAGGGAACTATAGTTTTTCTTATGAAGAGGTAAACAATGTATGATTGATATCAGAATCCATTGGTGGACAAGAAATTCATGAATTGATGGTGGATGGAATCTGATATATATTGTGGGTAATCAAACAAGGAATAGGGTATGGTGTTAGGATGCATAAAGATACTAGGAAAATTAGCATCATTTTATTAAAGTTTGTGTCTTGGTCCATTTCTAAAATTTCTAAAATATGAGCAAACATAGAAAGAGTCACTTTGGACTATTCAGAGAAATTTAATATGGAGTAGGGTGGACGACTTGTGGGAGACACTGCTTCTTATGGTACGTGATCTGTCTATAATTTTTTCCTTTTGTTAGAAGTAAGGGCCTTCCAATATCCTAGAAATATGGATTCATCCATATTCTACATGTCGTTCCGGTCTATGAAACAAAGCATTCATGCTACTGCTTATAGAGTTATCAACAACACTAGTTAAGATCCTATAGTGGAAGCAATGGTCCTATTTTCAAAATTGTAGTTTGGTGCTACCCAAGTTATGACCACTAGAAATTGATAAACTTGGGGTACCACTTCCTTCACCAGATTGCTTCTAAATATGTTGTCCAAGTCTAGGTCTACTTATACATTTGAATATACTAGGAGAATGTTAGTGTATATTTATATAGTGCTACAATTTGTTGGGTTGTGTTATATTCTTTCCACGACAACCCCCCCTGTCTAGGGGGTTTGAGGGGGGTGCGTAGCTCCCCTCTACGGGGTCTGGGGCAGCACCCTGGGGAATTTTTTTTTTGACCCTATATTAGGTGGGGTGAACCTACCTATGGTTTTGTGCATGGCTTTCACAAATCGTTTTGAGCGGGATGGTTTTTGGTCCTTGGTATTGGATGCTTTGGCAAGTATATATATGTATTGTAACATTGAAAGGAAAATAATGAAAAATCAATCTAGTAGTCCCAGTTTTCTGATCTAGGGGAAAATCAATGTGTATATGTGTTTTATGTGTTATGCTCTCACATTGCTTATTTTCTGTGTTTTAGAATTCGTATGCAGGTAATTTCTGTACGAGGTTAAAACCTACATTTGGTATCAGAGTTCCTTTGGCTTCAAGGGGATGCCTTTGTTGCTGAGGGGTTTCACTCAGGTCGGTGGTAGACACTGTTTAGTGGGAGATTTTCGGGATCAATTCTGGTGGTGAAAGAAGATGATGAGTAGTGGAAAGATAGAGATCGAGAAATTTAATGGTCAAAGTTTTGAGTTAAGGAAACTCAAGATGGAGGATCTGTTGGTAGATAAAGATTAGCGGATCATGGTAGATCCGGGTACTAAACTAATGAGTGTCTGATGAAGAATGGAAGAAGTTGAACCAGAAGGAAAAGAGCACAATACGATTGTGTGTCTCAGATTTAGTATTGCTGAATGTATCAAGTGAAGCTATGACTAAGGATTTGTGGGTCAAATTAGGGACTTTGTACCAATCCAAGTCTCTGGTGAATAAACTGTTCCTATGGAAAAATCTATATAACCTAAGGATGAAAGATGGAGACTCGATGACAGAGCATCTGAATGCATTTAATACTGTGGTAAGTTAATTATTATCTGTTGATATTAAAATTTTAGATGAAGATAAGTGCATCAGTTTGTTGTGTACTCAACCAGATTCGTGGGATGGTCTGGTGATTGCAATAGGTAGCAATGCAAATTCCTTGCAGTTTGATGAAATAGTCTCATCCTTGTTGATGGAGGAGATGAGACGGAAAAATATAGAGAGCCAGAATGGTCTTGTCTTTTCTGTACAAGGATGGTCGTAGAACAGAAACAAAAATAAGTCATTGAGTGGGATATCTAAATCTCTAGGAAAACCTATAAAGGTGGTGCGCTGGAAGTGCGGAAAGGAACGACACTACAAAAGGGATTGTAAATCTAAATCTCCTAAAAAATAAAAGGGATATGATGATGCTCCTTCTGCAGAGGCAAAAACCACCTCAGATGAAGGAGGGGATGTGTACTTGGCTTCTTCAAGTACACATGTAGATAATGAGGCATGGTTGATTGACTCAAGTGCATCCTTTCACTTCACTCCCCATAGAGAGTGGTTTTGCGAGTATGAGAAATGGGTGATGTCTTCTTAGGGGATGATAGGAAGGATAGAATCATTGGTCACAGAAAGGTAAAGTTGAAGTTGCAAGGTGGAAGGGTTAGAACACTTCCAGGTGTTCTGCATATTCTTGCATTAGCCAGAAATCTAATTTATGTAACCAAGCTGGGTGATGTAGGTGTAAAAATAGTGTTCGAGAAAGATACCTACAAGATGGTTCGAGGAGCACTGGTATTGATGGGGGAGTTCGGATTGGAACTTTGTACAAGCTGAAAGGTAGCACTATTATTGATGGGTGCAACAATTATGTGGTTCCTGAACAAAGAAAAAGATAAAGGTGCTGAGGATAGATAGAGGTGGATAGTTTTGCAGCAAGGAATTTGAAGAATTTCGTAGGAAGTGTGGTATAGCACGATAGAAGACTACTCCATACACACCTAAGAAAAATGGAGTTGCAGAAAGAATGAACAAGATGTTGATGGAAAGGGCAAGAAGCATGCTCAGTGGCGCCAAGATAGGACAAGAATTCTGGGCAAAGGCGGTGGAGACAACATGTTACCTGGTCAACAGATCACCTTCATCAACGTTGGAGGATAAGACTCCATAAGAGTTATGGACTGGTAAGAAACCCTCTCTTTCACATCTAAGGGTATTTGGATGTGATGCATATGTACATGTTCCAAAGGAGAAAAGAACAAAGTTGGATATTAAATATTAAAAGTGCATCTTTATTGGTATAAGGATGGTTTAAAGGGTTATAAGATTTGGAACCCAGTAACAAGGAAGGTTGCGTACAGTCGAGATGTGGTGTTTAGAGAGGTGAAAAATGTTATTAAACATGAAGTGCCATCAAAGGAACCTGAGAAGATAGAGTTTGAGCTAAAGGAGGAAGAATCAGACTCTACAGAAGAAGAGGAATTAGAATATGAAGAGCCACAAACTCCAGTTGTGAGAAGATCGGTTTGAGAAAGAAGGCAGCCAAAAAGGTATAGTCCATCTGCTTTTTGTTCAAATTTTTCTTTATCTATTACTGGTGATGATCCTAGAACTGTGAAGGAGGCAGTAGATTTAGAGGATGGAAAACTCTGGAAAGAGGTCATGGTTGATGAAATGGCATCTTTGCACAAAAATGAGGCTTGGGATCTAGTGGAGTTGCCGACTGGAAGGAAACCCATTGGAAGCAAATGGATCTTCAAGAAGAAGACAAATGCAAAAGGAAAGGTGGATAAATACAAAGCTTGGTTGGTAGCAAAAGGTTACTCCTAGTTGTCGTGAATTGATTTTGGTGATATTTTTTTCTCCTGTTGCCAAGGTAGCTTCTATTAGATTACTTTTATTTGTTGTTGTTTCTTTTGATTTTGAGGTAGAATAGATGGATGTGAAGAAAACATTTCGCCATGGGGATCTAGAAGAGGAGATCTACATGAAGCAACCTGAAGGCTTTGTGGTGAAGGGTAAGAAAGAACTGGTATGCAAGTTAAAGAAATCTTTGTATGGGATAAAATAGTCACCAAGGATGCGGTATCATAAATTTGATAAATTTATAGGGGGACTTGGCTTCACAAGAAGAAAATAATATCACTGTGTGCATTTTAAATTAATTGGTGACCATGTTGTTTATCTAGTGTTGTATGTGGATGACATGTTTCTAGTCGGAAATGACAAAGAAATTATCCAGGATTTGAAGACCCAATTGTCCTCCAAATTCAACATGAAAGATATTGGTGCTGCAAACTATATTTTGGGCATGGAAATTAAAAGAGATCGGGCAAAGCGGAAGCTCTAGTTAAACCAGAGGAAGTATGTTGAGACAATATTGCAAAATTTTAATATGTAGGATAGCAAATCGGTGAAGGTTCATATTCCTGTAGGTGTAAAGTTATCTGTTGAACAGTATCCCAAGACACAAGAAGAGGAAGAGGAAATGTCCCGTGTTCCATATGCAAGTGCAGGTAGTAGGCTAATGGATGTGATGGTTTATACTAGACCAGACATTGCACATGCAGTGGGAGTATTGAGCAGATTTATGTCAAAACCAGGGAAGAAGCATTGGGCAATATTGAAGTGGGTTTTTAGGTATTTGTGTGGCACTAGTGATTATGGTTTGTGCTACCAAGGAAGACCAGGATTAGACAAATTTTTGGATATTCATGGCTTTGTTGATGCAGACTGGGATGGAGATTTGTATCAAAGAAGATCTACAAGTGGGTATGTGTTTAACCTATTTGGAGGTGCAGTCAGTTGGATGAGTAAGAAACAATCTGTAGTGGCACTATCAGCTACAGAGGTAGAATACATGGCAGCCACTCATGCAAGCAAGGAAGCAGTTTGGCTGCAGAGATTGTGTTCAAGTATGGGCTTAGTATAGTGAGCTTTAAGGATAGATTGTGACAGCCAAAGTGAAATTTTCTTGGCAAAGAACCCTTCTTATCATTCAAAGACAAAGCACATTGATGTTCAGTATCACTTTGTGAGGGATATGATAGAAGACAAAAAGGTGTTGCTGGTAAAGGTGGACACTTTGAAGAATACTACAGATGCATTGAAAAATGTGTGAGCTCTACGAAGTTCTCTTGCTGTAGATAAACAATGGGCATTGTAGGGTTGGATAAATGACTAAGCTCTCTTGTGGCCCCCTATGGAAAGAAAACAACAAGTGGGAGAATGTTGGGTTGTGCTATATTCTTTCCACGACTAGCCCACCTAGTTAACTGGGGGTTTAGAGGGGGGGTGGAGCCCACCCTTTGTTGCATCAATTGTGCAACGAGGGGGGAGGGAGGGGTCATAGGGGGTTTGAGGGGGGCAGGCAGCCCCCTTCTACAGGGTCCAGGGTGAACCTACCTATGGTGCATGGTTTTTGCACATGGTTTTGGGTGCGATGGATTTTGGTCCATGGTATTAGATGCTTCAGCATGTATATATATGTATTGTAACATTGAAAGGAAAATAATGAAAAATCAATCTGGTAGTCCCGGTTCTAGGATCCAGGGGAAATCTCTGTGTATATGTGTTTTATGTGTTATTCTCTTGAATTGTTTATTTTCTATATTTTAGAATTCATATGCAGGTAATTTCTATACGGGGTTAAAACCTACAGAATTGGGATCATGAATCTTAACTTGGAGATGTTATTCTTCATGTGGCTTCTCCATTGTTAGAGAAGTCACCGATGATGGACTATATGACAAGTTGATTTGACTTTAGGACTAGAGTATAGGTGTAGGAATTATTGTAGTTACAATTAGCTTAGTCAATTGGGTCCTTTAGGGAGTGAAAGCGGAGAATATTGTGAAATCTAGGTGTTGAAGCCCAATATTATCTCTTTTTGACAACCTTATTACACTCCATCATCCTTGTTTTTTACTCTAATAACTATAATTGAGCATCCTTTTAAAAGGTTCATTGCCATAGCAGGTACTTAAAAATCTTTTATTTCATAAGAAACATTGTTCTTTATTATTTAACGAGCAATATTTTCATAAGCTACTGAATTGCACCAATTTTGTTGTTAATGATTGATTCTGCAACATAGTTGAAGGTTCGATGGGTTTCGAAACTCTAGCTAAGGAACGAGACATATGGGCAGATGGCTAATAGTTGGCTTAACGATATTTACCTATCTTCATGACCTAGATCGATGATAAGAACACCATATAAGCCAAGTCAACATGGAAGTCAACGAACCAAGAAGGAGTCGAAGGTGAGTCATGTGAGCGAGAAAATTAATGGAAGTAGATATTTAGTCTCATGATTTTCTTCTCCAATAGAAAATCATGAGGATATCATATCATATTATTTTTCATCTCTATCAAGTAGGATAGGTTCATAAATCTCTAAAATAGTTATTGATATAGGTTATAAATCTACCTCTTGGCATGATAAAACGACAGAGGAGTATATTGTTTTGAAAACTCTATTTACAGTTATAGAAACTCTATTTTGTTTGATTCCCTTGTTGTGCATTATCTCAATGCGTATATAATCCTTTGAAGAAGTCGTGTTGTTACCTACATCTTGCAAGAGGGCCCCCTGGAGTTGTAAGGTTTTATCATTTTTAATTAACATTTCAATTATGCATTTTATATAGTGTTTAGTTAGTTCATCTAGCTGTCTAGTTTCAATTTTGAATGAATTTTTAGGACTGAATTTCAAGCAAAATTTGTTTAATCATTTTGTTGTAGGATGAATGAGTGATGACAAGATCTCTTAAGCACATGAAAATTAGTATGATAGAGTGTGGATTGATTTAGGATTTTTAGTATAGTTTGAGTTACATCTGAGTTAAATTACATTTGAGTGAAGAAGATTTCAATTTCCAATTAGTGTGATTATAGAGTTAATTTCTCTTTTTCTGTCAAAGTGATTTAGATTTAATTTCATTATTTAGTTAAGCAAGTGTGATATTTATTTCAAGAAACAGTGATGCTTATTTCAAGGAAAGTGTGATGTTTATGTCAAGAAAAGTGTGATATTTATTTCAAGCAAGTGTGATGTTTCTTTCAAGTAAAGTGTTATATTTATTTTAAGAATTTCCAATAATTTCAATTTCATTTTTGTTAAGAGCGAAATATTTAATTTCATGTAAGAGTGATAGTTGTTAGAGAAAGCATGTGCATATTGATATTTCAATTTAATCGAGGAATTTCTTGAATAATAAGGGTTTCTAGCACATACATTGCACATACACTTCATCATTTTACAATTCCTGATCGATAATTTATGTAGTAATTTAAAAACAATTAAATTACCAAACATTTTGGTGTCGTTGTCATGGAAGTGTATATAGGAGTCTTTTACATTCATAAAAAAAATGATAAAAAATATTTATGCATAGGGAAATAGATTCTAGAGGTATATTCATAAGTAGAGGTAGGATCTCAATTCCAACATCACCGCTCACCCCACTACGACCTCGTAGTGCCACACCATTGACCCAAACTTATATTCCATCATTTGAAGGTAGACATAGACTTCGTGAGGTACATAGATCTAAAATCCAACCTAAAGATTCATCAACTTCCTCTACTGAATCCATAGTAGAATAAGAAGATCCTACATCCCTAGCAGAAGGAGTAATATTTCTATCTTAACTTGGAGAACAAATTCTAGGAAAAAAACTGGAAATCCCTAGTGAAGAACAAGAAGAAACCTATTTTAACATTTCATTGATAGAAGAACGAGAGGAGGAAATAGAAAATCCAATTTTGGAACCTTATATTAGCTCTAATGAATCTACAATGGTAGGAGAAGGGGAAGGATAAGTACATAATGTGAATGGTGAACATAGGATTGGAGTTCGAAGAGGAGGAAATAGAGGAGGTGGAAGAGGTGGAGGAAGAGGAGGAAATAGAGGAGGTGGAAGAGGTGAAGGAAGAGGAAGGGGAGCTAGTAGATGATATACATAACCTTTTGGATTTACCATCTTTGATGAAGATACCATAGCCACAATGAAAAATATGTCACCCTCTATCCTCCCTAATTTCCATGGATTAAGAAATGAGGATCCTGAAACATTTTTCTTTGAGTTTGAACTCTTGTTTAGATTCTATGGTTACTTGCTTGATACTCAAAAGTTGAAATTGTTTCTAGCCACTCTTAAATATGCAACTTTAAAATGGTTTGTGGGCTTAGGAGAAAATCTATAAGAACATGGGAAGAAATGAAAAATGTGCTCTTAGAAAAATACAAGGATTATTGAATGCATCATAACCTTAAAGATGAATTCTTTAAAATGATGCAAAAATAATATAAAAATCTTGAAGATCTATTTGAAATATTTGCTTATAATGTAAAAAGGGCTAAAATGCATACTCTAGATGAAGAAGCCTTGAAAGATATCTTGTTGAAATCTATTAGAGATGAGTGGATAGATATTCTCAATTTGATGGGTAAAGGATATATTTATCAGTTATCATTTGGAGATATTTGTGAGTTATGCATACACATTTCAAGGGGAAATGCAAGAACTGGGAAGAATCTAAGAGATCTTGTTATGTCTAGGATTAATAAATATATAACTGGGATAGTAAGTACGACTAAAATAGGAAATTTTATTGACAATTTCAAAACAAATATTTTGGGGAGTCTTAGTGAACAAATAGATACCCTAAAATAAAAAACAAGCAAAAGGTTGAAAATGTTGCATTATCTCTCTTTTGTCCAAAATGTAGAAAGAAGCATGCCTTGAGAGAATGCCCTCTTGACTTAAAAATTATAGAAACCTATGTTATATGTGTAGAAAATTATGATACAAAGGAATGTCCTTTAGTACCAAGTATTAAAGCTACCTATCAAGAGGAAGTAATGCCAAATCAAGTAGAACCTCTTTGTTTTATTGCTAAGGGACCATGGCAAAATCCACAATCAGATATGACTCAAGGTTTCAACACTCAAACATATGCATAACTACCACAAAGTAACTGGATTGCACCCATGCCTTGAAACCTTGGCCTCAAACTTGGGCACAAGAATGGAAAAATCCATATGGCAAGTATCCTCAATATCTTCAATTTCAACAACCTTACCTTGTTTTTCCACCACAATATTTTCCTTAGCCTGTTCAACTGCTTCTAAATCCAAATAATAAAAACTCATAGCCTATTTACAACATAGAAGGATAGAATTTACAAACTTACATGATAACTCCATTAGATCTAAATAATCTCCAACTTTCATTTGGTAGAGTATTGGAAAATAACCCACCATTTGTTGTTATCCAAGAATCTGAGAAGGATGACCTCTTTGAGAAAGAGACATCTCTTGATGAAGAGGAAAATCCTAAAAAACAAACCACCCCTATACATACTGATGATACTCTAATAAACACAACTCCCATTATAGAACAACCTTCAGTTTCTATTCAAAATCCACCTTTTCCTGAAAGATTGAAAATTGATAAAGGGATAGAAAAATAGATTGTGTTGCCTAATTATGATATGATAGATGAACTAAATAATGTTTGTATAATAATTCCTTTGTTACAAGATATCAAAGAAATACCAATATTTTCAAAGACAATTAGGGATTTAAGTATCAAAAAACTAGGAAGAAAAAAAAAAGTTAAAAGAATTCAGTTAGTTGGGAAAATTGCAGATATCATAATGGGAAAAACAACAGTTTAGAAATATATAGATCCAAGTGTTACATATCCATTTGGGCACATCATTCCCAATATTCATATCAGTAATATTAGGGCTTATCAGACCCTTCTCCAATTCTACATGCCCTAGACAAGTCATCACTTTGAATTCCTCCTTCCCTGAAAGTTTCTTATCCTGAAGCCCTCCAAAAATGCCTCCTTGAGGGACTAGCACAGCCTTGGTCATGGGTAAATTCACTTCATTGTAGGTAGGCCCATGTAAGGGTGCATTTCAGTGCACTTAGGCCCACTTTGACCTGTGTTGGGCGAGATTGAGTGAATTCTTCATAGGGTTCTGGGAATATTCTCATCTTCGGGAGCATTCTAGCAGATTCCCACACTTATCATCTCCTATGAGATCGAAATTGGATAGGGAATGAGTTAAGTAACCTCCTATCCTCTCATGCCTTCCTCCATGGAAACTAATTCTAAGTTTGGAAGGCCATTCAATACCCTCACTTATGATCAAACCACCTCCATTTTCCTATAAATTGCCCACTCATCTAAGTGATAAAGGGCTGGACTTTGAGAATTTGTCAGGAGATACTATTGGTGTGAGGTTTGAGATTGTAAGCAAGTATCGTTATGCTACCAAAGTGTTGTGCTTTTGATGTGATGTTGGATGGAACTCAAGCTGGAGGAGTGACATTGGGTCGGACTTCATGGTTGTAACTCTTCCTTCTATTTAATAAAGTTGTTTACACCTTTTCCCATATTCTTGTCTTTATGTATGATGATTATATGTGTAAATTCTTTCGATTCCATTTGCTTATAATAGATAGATCTCTTTCTTTGATTGGTTTTTGTCTTTTGTTTATGATTGTAGGTACTTGTTGAGCGGATTAAGTTCAAGAAGGAGTGATGGGAGCCATACAATGGAGACAAAGGGAAAGTGAAAGATAAAAAGTAGGTCCCTTGTCTTATTTATCTTCTACAGAAAAAGGATAAACACTTGAAATTTGTTGTTCGAGGTGTAGCTACCCACTTAGGGAAATTGTATTTATCCGTAGATGTAATATTCCACATAACAAATTGGTGACCATACTAGGGAATGATCATAATTTCAGGTATTTTACCTTCATCCTAGTACACCCTAGTAGACTTTACTTACTTCCATTGATCTTGTTTCAACATTTTTGAAGTGTTTTTTGGTAAAAAATTGTGCTTGAAAGCCCCTAGAATGGCCTCTCTGGCACCAACGCAGGCTTAGTCAGGACACAGAGCACTGCAGTGCACCCTTGGCCTGAGGATAGTGTATTGAAGCACATTGTCTCCCACTCTGACCGGTGTTGATCCTCCTTAAGCTTAAAAACCCATCTTTGACTTGGATTTTTCCAATTTTTCTACTGAAGTTGTTTGTTTAAAGATGAATGTTTTTATGGTTCTGAAATCAACTTGTATCTCTTCTCCTAGCCCTACTTTGACTTTGATTGTTTAGTGTTTCTTAAGAGTTTTCTTTATCATTATAAATTCATTATCAAAGTTAGCTTATAGTCAATTAATCTTTTCTGAAAAGGAAGTGTCGTAAAGTATTCATTTCTTTCAAAAAGGAACTATCATAAAGTCTTGGTTTATTGCAAAAAGATTGATTGATTGTATGTGCATTTAGTTCCTTTTTGTTCATCTAAACACTAAAGGGACTGAAAAGAAAAACTTGCATTTTTCATATTGTAGTTTGTGAATGCTTGATAGGAATAGTTTAGGGAAATTTCATTAATTGTGCTCTTTGCTCTTTATCAAAGATCTAACTGCTCTATCCCTTACTAGCTACAATTTTCATTGTTAATTGGATGAAAGAATGCTTCTTATGTTAGTTGCATTATAGGAATTGCAAACATACATCACGTGGTGAACCTTGAAAGGAAAATTCTTAAGAATATCAACTTAAAAGTTATCTCAATTAACCTAATGGAGCATTGTAACTTAACGTATAACATTTAGAGGTCTAGGCTAGAGATGTGTTCCGTGTCGTTAAACATAGCAGTTGTTGCTAACTTGTTTGTGATACATTCTGAGTTTGATACCTCATACCACGTACGTAAGTATATCGTAGCTTTTCCATGTACCTTCAGGTATATAGGGTGGTGTTACAGTACGTAAAGTATAAATGAATGATCTCACTGTGCGGTTTCGCATTAGACAATGCTAACATGGATTGGGCCTCCACATACTTTCGGGTATATATGGGAGGACTACATTAGGTTGCTATCCATCCTTAGGTAACCGAGTCGGCTGCCTTGTACACTGTGATACACTGAACAAAGCATTCATGGAGATTGCATGCACGTATGTTAAGTCCTTGGTTTATTGAGGCAGTATATTGCAGTTCAGAGTTGATTGGTAATTATTTTGCCTAGATTATCCCTCTTTTGTTTTGTTATGTTATTTTGATTAAAATAAAATTAATTGACCATAGAAAACAACCTCCACGCTCACTCCTTAGTTGATCTTAGGTTGATACATATGGCAACAACTCCAGAGCCCATCAATCAAGGAATTCCTTTTGATGGGAATCCTAGTCCTTTTCCTCCTTTCGGAAATATTGGTGCTCCTTATATGGCTACATTGTCCCTTCCAGGATTTACCATTGGCTTTCTAGTATGGTTGTTTTCAACCTCCTTGATTAAAAATGTTGTGATTTCATCGTAGTCGTGTACTCCTCTAACTGGACAAAATCAAGCTCCAGTTGACCCTTTGCCTTCTTCCTTAGTTTTTTCTTCCTCCCCTTGTTCCTCTTCACCTAGTGAAAGTATTGACACTAGTAACTAGATGGCTAAGAAGAAGAAGGAAAGGAAGAAGAAGAAGAAGAAGAAGAAGAAGAAAATTTAGCAGGGGGGCAACTAAGAAACCGTTTCTTTGAATGCAACTTCTGATGAGAAACCATCCAATAAGCCTCACAAAGTTCGATATCCATGCAAAATTTGTATAGGAGACCATCTTCTTTGAAATTGTCCTAATACGCCTCGGACATTAGAAGAATGGTCTTCTCGTTCACATCATCCCATGTCATCAACTTTTGGAGATCATGCTGGTGACACACCATCAACTAGTGGTAGTAAAGTTCATGGAAAGAAGGTTAAAGTTAAGTTTCCCAGTAGGTTACATGAAGGGAATCGTCCTATTCACCTTTGTCCCTATCTGGATGAAGCCAAAAAAGTGTTGGATAACTATCCTGCTTCTCCGCAACGACTTCCATCTGGTTATAGGAGACTCTCCATTAATCCTTCACTAGTTGATGAAGTGACTGACCCAAATCAACTGTCGGTCGAACCCACTCTCTCTGAATGTGAATCGCATGAGTCTATAAATGACAAATCACAGGTCTAGGAAACAGTTGACCCGATTTCTCCTTTAGTTAATCGTACCTTTCCCTTGGAGAGTGAGTATGATACCACTTAGGTTCTTTTCATTTCTTCATTTTCCAATGAGCTTGGAGGCAACCCTCCTGTTCCATCAAGACAGGAGGAAAATCCTTCCGTTCTCGTAACTCAAGGGGGTAACTCTCTCATTCTTACGATATCCCCTCCAAGTAGTCTGGTCACTTCCCTTGATTGGAAATGATTGGCAGGATATTGTCTTCCTTCTTATGTGCCTTTCCAAATCATAGTACAGGTTTGTAATATGGATTTTCCTAGAACTATTATAGATGAAGGTGCATCTGTGAGTATCCTTTCCTCCACTTCTTGGAAACCGCCCAGTTCGCCCCCACTTGTGTGTGTTACCCAGAATCTATTGGCTTTTAATATAGGAACCAATCAACCATTAGGGATCCTTCCTCAGTTGCCTATTACTTTGGGAGGAAAAATTGTCTATATCAATGTGATGGTAGTCCCGAGCCCTTTAGATTACAATTTACTTCTTGAGCACATCTATGTTTATGACATGGGAGTTATTGTTTCAACACTCTTCGAGTGATGTGTTTCTCGCATGAAGGAAAAATTGTCACTGTTGACCAGCTTTCATTTCTTGGTCCAAATATGGCTTCCAGTCAACCATCTTCCCTAAATGGTCCTTTTGTCCCAATGGTATCTTCCCAGCCACAGATCAATTATGTGGCAACCCGTTCCATGCCTACATCAACTGATGATCAACTCTGTGATGTTGTGCATTATGTACTGGGGGCACTGGAAACAGATCTCTCTAATGGATTCCTTTCTACGAATCCCTTCCAGAGAATTTCTCTCCCATTTGATGAGAACCTCTTGGAAGTCATGACCTCTTATGGGTCATGATCAAGGAATATCGAGGATAGTTCTTTTACTGTGTCAACCTCGTTAAAAAATGAAACAGGTCCATGAGGATAGTTCCTGGTCTTGTTTCAACCTCGTTAAAAAATGAAACAAGGAATATGAGAATAGTTCCTTGTCTTGTGTCATGCTCATTAAAAAATGAAAAAAGAAATCCGAGGATAGTTATTTTACTGTGTCAACCTCATTAAAAAATGAAACAAGTCCTAGAGCATAGTTCCTTGTATTGTGTCAAGCTCATTAAAAAATGAAACAAGGAATCAGAGCATAGTTCCTTGTCTTGTGTGAATATAGTTAAAAAATGAAACAAGAAATCAGAGCATAGTTTCTTGTCTTGTGTCAAGCTCGTTAAAAAATGAAACAAGGAATCTGAGTAGAGTTCCTTGTCTTGTGTCAAGCTCATTAAAAAATGAACAAGGTCCTCTAGAGCAAAGTTCCAACTCGAGTCTTTGATTAGATCTCGTAAAATCCCAGTTGATTCTTTCACTTGATCCCGTAAATGAACGTTCATTCCATCCACCCGATAGCCATGAGTAGTCTACTTAGGTGAATGTAATGAAGCTTGGGGGCATGCACCTAGAATCGAGTCATCATGCTAGGGGTATGTAAACTAATTCCAGGCATAATTTTTCATTTCAAGCTTGTGTAAAAATGAAACCAAATCCAAGCATAGTTTTTCGTTTCAAGCTTGTGTAAACATGAATCTGAATCCAAGCATAGTTCTCTATGGTTCAAGCTTGTGTAAAAATGAACCCATATCCATTTTAACCCTCGTGATTGCCATTCTATCAGCCTCTTTCGTCAAATGAGCGTTGGTTTTTTCTCCTTCCATCGTCACTCTCTGCTTGGCCGATCATACGTTTTCACTTGGTTGTTTTACCCTTTTCAAGGAATAGTTGCGATGAGTGGTCTTATTAGCCAGGCTCTTCACATAAATCAACATGTTTTGAGAAGTTCCAACATCACCAGAACCAGTTGTTATCCTAGACACCACTCATTCCTCTAAATGGAGTCCTCTTTAAGCTGTTTTCAGACTCTCAAAATATGAAAAGATTGTCGAGCACTTGTCCTTTTCAGCTTGTTAACATATTGGAAACGACATCTACTCAGTATAAGTTTAACCCTTTTCTGAACTAAGATAGATTATTTATGAAAAAGGAATATGTTGATCAAACATGGTCAACAGGTTCTCTCTCGTATTATTTTATGCTTTTTCTGACTTGAGAGACAAATATACGAAAAAGAACTTTTGAAGTTTTCTTTTTGTCCCTTTTCAAACTCTCTAAACGTGAAAAGGACCGAGTTATCATTGTCGTTAAACTCATTAAAACATCAAATAGCGACAAACTTGTCCATCATGACAAGACCAAGTTTCACCTTCGGTAGACTCGTTAAAACATCACATAGTGATGGATTCACCCAAAGGGTGGAATTATACAACAAGCATATGTTATCCTCCTCAAGCTTGATAAAAAATAAAGAGGTACTCATCAGCAATGACTAGGAAGAATGGGAAAAGGGGTAAACCACTTTAAGGTAGCAGGTCGCTCTTGAGCATGACACTTTCACTTCATCTCAGTGACTACTTGGGTTGGGCTATCTGCTTGATGGTTATCACACCTATGGTCTATCATACCATCCATTACTTTGATTTTGGGTCAATGTTGTCAACTCATTCAGTGTCGCCAACATGTTCAAGAGAAGTCACTCAGTTAAATTCATCCTTTGCAATACTCATAAACCTACATTTTCATGACCGCCATTCTTCAACGTTGTGTCATCAGTCACATTCCGTCTCCAAAAATCATTACACTCTTTTCGTGTCATTGATGTGGGATACATCAAGGCCCTCCTACGACGAGTCACTTCTTGTCGACATCAACAAATTATCCAAGAAGTTGACTTAGAAACACCCTTTTAGTACCTTCAGGCTTGCATACATCAATGGCAAGTTTCTCGCTTCTGGCGATAGGTTGACATCACTGGCCTTCGACCGAAAGACTTTGTATGGTGTTTGACATCAAAAAATCCATTCACACCATGCAGAATGTACTACAGTACCTTGAGGATCATTATCATTATCGGTGATTTCTCTCACATCTGTTAACAGCTTAGATCATTGCTGGTGTCTTCCCATGTTCGACTCCAAATCACATATTCACATGGTTAGACTCGTACTGGAGAGAACAATAGAACGAGATAGAAGACCCCATATCTAGTTTCATCCATTCGGGTTGCGATTTCAAGAAAGTACCAAATCATTTGTACGATGGCTTTACACTAATGGTCATCCCATCATGTGTCTATATTTGTAGACGACTATCTATGTACATGTAATGAAAAGTTTATATGTTGAGTATGGGTATGGCTTCCCTCAGTGCTTCATGAAAAATCCAAAATATCATGATATTATGTATTGTAAATGATGGAGGTCACCATTCACTTCGGAACCTCCTCATCACATCGTAAAGCATATCACTCGACACTATCATTTCTGACTTCATGCTTTAGGGGGTAGCTATTACATGCCCTAGGCAAGTCATCGCTTTGAATGCCTCCTTTGCTGAAAGTTTCTTGGCCTGAAGCCCTCTAGAAATGCCTCCTTGAGGGACCAACGCAGCCTTGGTCAAGGATAAATGTGCTTCAGTGTAGGTAGGCCCATGTAAGCATGCATTTCAGTGTACCTATGCCCACTTTGACCTATGCTGGGTGAGATTGACCAAATTATTAATAGGGTTTTGGGAGTATTCTTATCTTCTGGAGCATTCTATAATATTCCCACACTTATCATCTCCTATGACCTCGAAATTGGATAGGGAATGAGTTAAGTAACCTCCTAACCTCTCATCCCTTCCTCCATGGAAACTAACTCTAAGTTTGGAAGGACATTAAATGCCCTCATTTATGACCAAACCACCTCCATTTTCCTATAAATTGAGCACTCATCTAAGTGATCAAGGGTTGTACTTTGAGAATTTGTAAGAAGATACTGTTGGTGTGAGGTTTGATATTGTAAGAAAGTATTGTTATGCCGCTGGAGTGTTGTGCTTCTGATGTTATGTTGGATGGAACTCAAGCTGGAGGAGTGAGATTGGATCAGAATTCATGGTTGTAACTCTTCCTTCTACGTAAGTTGTTTACACCTTTTCCCATATTCTTATCTATATGTATGATGATTATATGTGTAAATTATTTCAATTCCATTTTCTTATAGTAGATAGATCTCTTGCTTTGATGGTTTTTGTCTTCTGTTTATGATTGTAGGTACTTGTTGAGCGGATTAAGTTCGAGAAGGAGTGATGGGAGCCATACAAAGGAGACAAAGGGAAAGCGAAAGATAACAAGTAGGTCCCTTGTCTTATTTATCTTCTATTGAAAAAGGATAAATGCTTTAAATCTGTTGTTCTAGGTGTAGCTACCCACCTAGGGAAATTGTATTTATTCGTAGATGCAAAATTCCACATAACACCAGGAAGTCACATTGTGAAAACACACATTAATGGTATTGACATTCCAAATACATTGATTGATTTAGGAGCATCTATAAATATCATGAGTAAAGAAACTTCCTAATCTTCAATATACACCTATGTTACTGCAATTAGCAGATAGATCTGTTATCAAACCTGACAGTGTGTTAGAAGATGTATTTGTATCCTTAGATTCTTGGGAATATCTTGTTGACTTCATGATCTTTACACCTAACAATAATATCGAAGGACACCCATTCATTCTAGGTAGACCATGGTTAGCTACAAGTTATGCTTTTATAAGTTGTAGATATGGTGATATGTTTATCTCTGATGGAAGTTCGACAAAGAAATCCACATTATATCCTCCTGCAAAAACAACAATAGAAGTAAAAAGTGAATTATGGATACATGATGATAATGAAAACTTTTATATACGACCAATTTTTGCTACTTCAGAAATAGATGAAGAAAATTTGTTTTTATATTAATGGAAAATAATGAATCTTCCTCATATTGTGAACAGAATCAAAGTTTTCAAGAACAATGTAGGATTGAATATCTATCATCTCATTAAATGGATTTACATTCTATGGATAAATTTGGAAATTATTTAATAGAAATTTTTCCACGGAAAAATTTGAATATTAATGATAATCTCGAAGAATCTCAAAAGAAAAAATTAGTGAAGATGCTACGAGAACATTCCTGCGCTTATGCATGGGAATACATCGACATAAAAGGAATTGATCCTAACACTTGTATGCATTGTATTTATATTGAATAAAATTCCAGACCAATTCGACAACCCTAGAGGAGGATGAATCCAAACCTAAGGGAAATTGTTAAAGAAGAACTACAAAAACTATTAAATGTTAATTTCATTTATCCAATATCAAATAGCTAGTGGGTCTCACCATTAGTAATTGTTCCGAAAGAATGTAAAATGGAGATTATGCATTGATTATAGGGATTTGAATAAAGCTACTTTAAAATATCATTTTCCACTTCCTTTTATAGATCGAGTCCTTGATACATTGGTAGGGAAAACATATTTTTCATTCTTGGATGGTTTTAGTGGATATAACCAAATCCAAGTAGCTCCATAAGATCAAGATAAAACAACATTTACCTGTCCATGGGGAACTTATGCTTATCGAGTACTTCCTTTTGGGTTATGTAATGCACCTGCAACATTCCAAAGGGAAGTTTTAGGCATTTTTTCTGATCTAATTCATGATTGTGTGGAAGTTTACATGGATGATTTTACTATTTATGGAAACTCTTTTGAATAAGCTCTTAAAAATTTGGAAAAAGTTCTCATTAGGTGTAAAGAAGCAAATCTCTCATTAAGCCATGATTTTTTTTTTTAATGATGTTCACTGAGGGAATTTTTTTAGGGCACCATATTTCAAGAAATGGAATCAAAGTGGATGCATCTAAGGTAGAAGTCATTTCTAAATTATTAGTTCCTACTTGGCAGAGGGATGTTAGAAGTTTTCTTGGTTTTACTGGCTATTATAGAAGATTTATAGAAAACTTTACAAGGATAGCCTCTCCACTTTTCAAATTGCTTACAAAATATTGTGAATTCATCTGAAATTATGTCTGCCAAAAAGCTTTTGAAACATTGAAAGAAAAAATTTCCAAAGCATCCATTTTGAGAGGACCAAACAGGAAAATACCTTTTCACATTTCATCTGATGCCTTAGATACAACTTTATGAGCTACATTAGGAAAAAAATATTTAACTCCTTATCCTATATACTATACAAGAAAAAATCTAACCCCTGCAAAGTTGAATTACATTGTAACAAAAAATAAGTTTTTAGCTATTGTACATACCATCAATAAATTCATACATGATATCACTGTTTATGAAACCTTCATTCACGTTAATCATTATACAATTAGATATTTAATGAATAAATCAATTACTAATGGTATAATTACAAGATGGTTATTTTTATTACAAGAATATACATTACTATTTTGGATAGATGTGGAAAGGAAAATAGAGGTTTTTTTATATATAGAATCCAAAATGATAATAAAGATGTTCCTGTATAAAATGAATTTCTTGATAAATATGTTTTTGGAGTATCTATAAATCTCCTTGCTTTACAGATATTGCTAACTATTTTTCCATAGGGGAGTTACCTTCACATTTTGGTGACAATTCCTGAGACGGTGAGGTGGCAAGCCTACGTGGCAGTTGGCCTGTGTTCAACCTTTCCCGCACTCGTATTTGTTTGGGGTTTTAGGTAATGTTTTAATGGGAAATTAATTCTCCTCCATATTGAGGTGTTCTCGGTCTATGTGACACGACTCTATGGCACGGTCTGTTGTGGTTGAGTTGGTTATGTTTCCGCCGATTTTGGTTCTACTCCCTTGCATTCTTACCTGGTTCATTCTGCAAGGAAAGGATGGTGCTCTGCCTCCCGCTGTCTTCTGGATCTTTCTTCGGCTCTGGTCCTCAATTGTTTTGTTAACTGTGTGATGGTGTTTTATTGGACTTGGTGGTTGCTTCTTGCATGGTTTTTCGAGGAGGTTTTGGGCTCTGTGGTCACCCTAGGTACGCCTTGGCTTCTCTGTATTTGTTCACGGATATTTGATTTTACTAGATTGACGGAATTGTTTTCAACTGTTTTAGTGGTTGCATTTTTTTACCAGGCCCTCTACCCAACTCTCCCGGCAATGGCTTAACGGCTTCTACTCGAGGTAAATCCTCTACTCTGGTTTCAATTCTCTGTTTCCTTTTACTTTCGCTGACAGCTTTGCTCCTGGTGAATAGACAGTGGTCTTGTGGCTCTATGGCTATGGTTTATGCCCTGTTGGGTCTTGGTATTTGTTGGCCCTCTGGTCGTTGGTTACGCTCTGTTGTGTCTTAGCTTTCCTTGGCTCTGCTGTCATTGGCTATGCTCTGTTGGTCTCAGTTTTGTGGCTCGGCTATGGAGCCCGACCTCCTCTTCATGTATCCACTGTATCATGGGTTTATGGTTATGCTGCCTCACTAATTCTCTGTTTTTCTGTGCAAGTACTCGGCCCTCGTCACGGTGGTTGCAAGGGTTTGGTATTTTGGGAAAATGCTGGGGTCTTTGTCCTTCTGGTCCGGCTTTACGCAAACCGGGTAGGGTCCTTCCTGTTTACGCTATGCAATCATATATATTTTGTTGGTAACAGTTAGGCTATGCTGCTGTCTGTTCTTGGTCTTATTTGTTCTGTTGATAGGTGGACTCCTGTGCACCGTGTCCTCTGCTATAACTTTTGTTTATGAATTTGGGAAAAAAGTTTGTTTATCTCGTCTCTGGTTGTTGGTAATGCTTCGGTCTCTGCTCAGTTTGGTTTGTTTTGGGTTGTGTGGAACTCTCCTTGGCTTGTGTCGATTGTATGAGGACTATTATGGATGGTTTTTGAAGGCCCTGTGCCTCGAGCCTGCGTGGGGTACAAAATGCTATATTTTTTTGCTACCATGGACTTTGACAAATGTTTATACACATATATAAATATTGAAAATTTTTACTGTTAAATCAATAGCATGCTTTTGTGAAATACCTGGATGGTTTCTTCTATTGTGTTTGGCTCCTTCAGTTTGATGCACATTTTGATTCACAATCATTCAATTTTGTCATTAATTTCTATGCATAGTACATAATTCTTGTCATTTATGGAAAACAATAATGGATACTTGTAAGCTTCAATTTACTTTTTAAAAATATATTTCAGAGCTATGCTCTCTGGTCTCTTTTCTTCTGGATGGCAGCAACCCCACCTTTGTCTTTGGGTTGCCTATTTAAGTTGCTGGTAGCCTCATTCTGTTGAGGAACTACCTACAGTTACAATGTAGTTACATTCCAGTTTCTGGAAGTTTGTTTTCTAACTTATTTAAAGCTAATTTCTAATCTAACTACCGTTCAAATTAAAGGAAAAAATTGGCTGTGACAACCTTCTTTTAAACATAAAATAAAATTAAACTAAAAGTGAATTTAATTTTAACAGCTTGTCCAGTTGTCGCCTCCCTAATTGGATGCTCCTGCATCAGGCTCCCGGGGTGAATGAATCTCATGGCTCCTATCCATGAGCTCTTCAATCGAATACCCGACGTTTTGAATCTGTCCGTAATCCAACCAGGAACTATCATCAATTGGACATTTCTTCCATTTAACCAGATGCTATAACTACTCCTTCTGTCATGTCCACCTAGCTACCTGAGTACCCAATATTTGTTCAATCTCTCGAGGCTTGGCTGGGGGCATCTGTCTGACCCATGTCTCTGTCTCTCCTTCTCCCTGGGTTTCCTGTGTGTATTTTGTTGAACTATCCTCCACATTAGAAATAATGTAAGGGTACAGGTCTACCACATTGAAAATGGGCGAGATCCCAATACCCGAGGGTAGTTGCAATTCATATGTGTTGGCAGAGAACTTTCATAATATCTGGAAAGGCCCTATTTTTCTCAATTTGATCTTGTTATATTCCCCTTTAGGAAACCTTTCTTTCTATAGGTGTGCCAATACCAGGTCTCCTACATTGAATTGCACTTCCTATCGCTTTAATTCTGCCTTCTATTTATATCTTTGGTTGATTTCTTGCAATTTGGTTTTCACCTGTTCATGAAGTTCGTCGATCACCTTTGTGAAATCTTCACCATCAACGCCCCTTCGTTCCAACCAAACCAAATCCCGCAACTCGTGCACACCACGGGGGCATTCCGTATAGGATCTGGAAAGGACTTCTATCCATACTCTTGTTTGGTGAATCGTTATAAGCAAACTCTGCTTTTGCAAGTACGCGATTCCACTATCGTGAATTTTCACCAACCAGGCTACGTAACAGATTCCCCAAACTTTAGTTCACTGCCTCAGTCTGCCCATTGGTCTGTGGATGATAAGCTGAGCTGAAATTTAATTTAGTATCTAACTTATTCCACAAAGTCTACCAAAAATGACCCATGAACTTCACGTCCCTATCTGAAATAATAGACTTTGGCAAGCCATGTAGTCTTACAATGTTTGTGAACAACAAGTGGGCTACATGTGTGGCGTTGCTAGTCTTTTTACAGGGAATAAAATGCACCATCTTAGTAAAGCGATCCACTACTACCATGATTGTATCTTACCCCTTCAATGTCATTGTCAAGCCTAAGACAAAGTCTAAACTTACTAAGTCCCATGGTCTGTCCGGAATAGGTAGGGGCATATACAATCTCGTATTTTGACTGTGTCCCTGTGCCAGTTGACATAGCTTACATCTAGCCACGTATCTTTGTACATCTCGCCGCATCTTTGCCTAATAATAGAAGTGAATTACTTGGTCCAAAGTATTGTCTATGCCAAAATGTCCAGCTAGACCCCCACTATGTTTCTCCTGAATTAGGTTTTCCCTCATTGAACATTATGGGATACACAAATGTCCTCCCCTGAACATCAATCCTTCCTGTATATTATAGTCTGGCCATGAACTGTTGTCCCTCAACAACAGAATCTGGCAAGCTTCGTATGCTTCCATAAAGTCTGCATCTATTTCATACAGGTCCTTGAGATGCTCAAAGCCTAACACTTGCACTCTGTTTTCCTATAAAATCAAACTCCTCCTGCTTAATGCATTTGCCACTTTGTTGTATTGTCCACTGATGTGTTTCAGCACAAATGTAAAACTCTGGAGGTATTCCACCCACTTCGCATGTTTATGGTTCAGCCTATGCTCTTGCATGACATATTGCATAGCGGAATTGTCTGAAACAAAACAAATTCATTTCCCATTAAAGTAATGTCTCCAATGTTTCAGCGCTTGTACCACTGCACAAAACTCCTTGTCCTAGGACGTATATTTTTGCCTACTCTCATTCAACTTCTCGCTGAAATAGGCCACTGGTTTGTCCTCTTGGTTGAGTAATGCTCCAATGGCTGTCCCACTGGCATCGCAACAAACTTGAAAAAGTTTGTTGAAATCTGGTAACCTCAAAATGGGTCTTTTCGTGATCTTATTTTTTAGCAATTGAAAACTCTTTTCAGCTGAATTTGTCCAATGAAAAGGTTGATTTGATTTTTTAATGGTATCCACCATGGGTGCACAAATCCCATTGAAATCTTTTATAAATTTCTGATAAAAACTCGCTAACCCATGAAAACTTCGTACTTCAAACAAACTCTTAGGGGATGGCCAATGAACTATGGCTGCAACCTTTCTCAGATCCATCTTTAATTCGTTTTCTGAAATCATGAACCCCAAATAAATTAACTCCTTAAAAAACATAAACTTTTTCAAATTTAACAGCAACTTATTCTGCTGCAATTTTTCCAAGACACACCTGACGTGTCAGAAATGTTCTTCCCTTGTCTTACTGAAAATAAGGATATCATCTAAATACACAATCACGAACTTTCCAATATATTCCTTCAGCATCTCATTCATCAAGCGCATGAATGTGTTGGGTGCATTTCTCAATCCAAATGGCATGACCAACCATTCATACAGGCCTTCGTTGGTCTTAAAAGCGGTCTTCCACTTGTCTCCTTCTCGAATCTGAATCTGATGATATCTGCTTTTTAAATCAATCTTTGAAAAATACGCCGCTCCACTCAAATAGTCCATATCATCCATCCGTGGTAAGGGGAACCTGTACATGATGGTAATCTTATTTATTGCTCGAGGATCAGTACACATCCGCCACTCTCCTCCTTTCTTGGGAGCTAAGACTGTTGGAATCGCATAAGGACTTAAACTCTCTCGAATCAACCCTTTGTCCAATAACTCCTGTACCTACTTCTTGATCTCCTCATTATCCTTTGGACTCATTCGGTAACCAGATTTTTTTGGTAAAATAGCTCCTAGAATGAAATCAATATGGTGAATGATACTCCTTCTTGGTGGTAATTTATCCGGTAAATCATCCACTACAATGTCGCTAAACTCCTGTAGCATATCTTGTATCACCTCAGGAAAATAAGTAATCTCATTATGGATTAACACTACTCTTGGCCTTCGCACAATCATAAACTTTATTTCATCATCTCCAATCTGTTGTAGGAATTCTTTTCCTCCTAACAATAACGCTTTTGTTCCATTGTTTTTTGTTGTATCCTCCTCTTTCATGGGTACCAGCGTATGCTTGATCCCATCTTTCACAAACTTCTAATAGTTTTTCTTCCCATCATGGACTAATTTCTTATCATACTGCCATTGTCTACTCAGCAGTATATGGCACACATCCATCGGCATAATATCACAAGTTACCTTATCCTTATACCTACCAATATGAAACTCCACTTCGCACTGCTCATCAACCAGCAGTTGATGTCATTTTTGTAACCAAGACACCTGGTATGGGGTTGGGTGCTTCAATTTTTTTAAACCTAGTTTCTCTACCATTTCAATGGCTACCAGGTTGTCAGTGCTTCCACTATTAATAATCAATTTACAACATTTCCCATGCGATTTACACATTGTTCGAAACAGTGCTTTCCGCTGTGTCTAGTAAGCTAATTGTTTAGCTGGTTTCAACAATACCTTGTTTAACATGAAGGCCTCTCCTGTCTTAGGCATGTTTTCCACTTCTTGAGGTGGTGCCTTAGCTTCCTCTGGTTGAGCAACATATGCTCCTCTTTGTCCTGCTTGATCACTTTCAGGACATTCAAAATACCGGTGTCCCCACTTGTGACACTTGTAACACTGATAGGCATTTCCTCTGCCTCTGCCATTACCTCTTCCTCGCTGGTAAGGCCTTCCTCCTCTAGTGTTACCTTCTTTATCAGTTGGTCCTGCAGTTTTTGAATTTCTGCCTTCTTCATTATTGTTGGCAATTTTGTCTCTGCCAAAGGACTGTCCTCTTCCTCGGCCAGATCCACGTCCTCTTCTGGCATTCTGCTTCCTGGTGATCTTCTCTTCTTCTTTTAAAGCAATTTGATAGGCTTCCTCTATGGACTTGGGGGAGACAATACTAATCTCATCCAGTATCTCCATTCGCAATCCTTTCACAAACCTCACTGTCTTTTCATGGGTATCTTCGACATAACTTGCTCGCAGATTCACTTTGTAGAATTCTTTTGTATATTACTTCATAGTCATTGCCCTTTGTTTCAGGTTCTGTACCTATTTATATAGAGAAATATAATAGTATTTGGGTAAAAACTTACTTTTCATCTTGGCAATCATCCTGTTCCATTTTTTAATTGGTGGCTTATTTGACCTTCTACTTTCCGCTTGCACGTTGTCCCACCACAGTGTTGCATGTCCCTTCAGTTTGGTGGCTGCAAATCTGACCTTCCTATCCTCACTGATTTCTTCACATTCAAAGTATTTATCCAACTCGCTAATCCAGTCCAACAATACTTCTGTAGATAAACTGCCATCATAGTTCGAAAGCTCTGGCTTCGGTTTGTTGCTTGCTAACAAAACAGACCTCAATAATTTTATCTCTGGCCCTTCGTCATTGGATCCATCTGTCGTAGTTGTAACTTCTTCTTCACTATCATCACCACCTTCTGGATCCCAATGCCTCCCTGCTTCTACCACTGCCAATCTGGCACTTAGGATCCTAATTTCTTCCTGCAATCCTTCGTCGGCTACTCTTCGAATAGCTCTACCTTGACCTCATCTTCCTACTTCCATATTTTTTCTTCCTTAAGGAAATAACTTTCTCTGATACCAAAATTTGGTGACAATCCCTGAGACGCTGAGGTGGCAAGCCTACATGGCGGTTGTCCTATGTTCAACGTTTCCCACGCTCATATTTGCTTGGTGTTTTAGGTAAGGTTTTCATGGGCAATTAATTCTCCTCCATCTCGAGGTGGTCTTGATCTGTGTGAGATGGCTCTATGGTGCGGTCTATTGTGGTTGAGTTGGTTATGTTTTCATCGGTTTTGGTTCTGCTCCCCTGCATTCTTACCTGGTTCGTTCTGCAAGGAAAGGATTGCACTCTGCCTCCCACTATCTTCTAGGTCATTCTTCGGCTTTGGTCCTTTGTCATTTTGTTAACTATGTGATGGTGTTTCTTGGACTTGGTGGTTACTTCTTGCATGGTTTTTCGAGGAGGTTTTGGGCTCTGTGGTCACCTTCGGTACGCCTTGGCTTCTCTGTATTTGTTCACGAGTATTTGATTTTACCAGGTTAATGGCACTGTTTTTAACTGTTTCAGTGGTTTCATTGTTTTACCAGGCCCTCTGCCTGACTCTCCCAACTATGGCTTGACGGCTTCTACTCGAGGTAATTCCTCTACTCTGGTTTCAATTCTCTAATTCCTTTTACTTTCGCTGACAACTTTGCTCTTGGTGAGTAAACAATGGTCTTGTGGCTCTGTGGCCGTGGTTTATGCTCTATTGGGTCTCAGTATTTGCTGTCCCTCTTGCCATTGGTTGCGCTTTGTTGTGTCTCAGCTTTCCTTGGCTCTAGTGCCATTGCCTATGGTCTGTTGGTCTCAATCTTGTGGCTCGACTATGGAGCCTAGCCTCCTCTTCAGGTATCCACTGTGGGTATTCATCCTACCCTATCTATGTTCTTTATCATGGGTTTATGGTTATGCTGCCTCACTAATTCTCTGTTTTTCTGTGCAGGTACTCGGCCCTCGTCACGGTGGTTGCAAGGGTTTGGTCTTTGGGGAAAATGTTGGGGTCTTCGTCCTTCTGGTCTGGCTTTATGCAAATCGAGTAGGGTGCTTCCTGTTTATTCTATGCGGTCATATATATTTTGTTGGCAGCAGTTAGGATATACCTCTTTCTTTTCTCGGTCTTAGTTGTTTTGTGCACTGTGTCCTCTACAGTAACTTTTGTTTATGAATTTGGGAAATTTTTTTATGTATCCTGTCTCTAACTGTTGGTAATGCTTTGGTCTCTGCTCAGTTTGGTTTGTTCTGGGTTGTGTGGAACCCTCCTTGGCCTGTGTCGATTGTATGAGGATTGTTATGGATGGCTTCTAAAGGCCCTGTGCCTCAAACTTGCGTGGCGTTACCGAATGCTATCTTTTTGTGCTACTGTGAACTTTGACAAATGTTTATACACATATATAAATATTGTAAGTTTTCAATGTTAAATAAATAGCATGCTTTTGTGAAATAATTGGATGGAATCTTCTGCTATGTTTGGCTCCTTCAGTTTGATGCGCAATTTGATTAACAATCATTCAATTCTTTCATTAATTTCTATGCACAGTACATAATTCTTGTCATTTATGGAAAACAATAATGGATACCTGTAAGCTTCAATTTACTTTTTAAAAATATATTTTAGAGCTACCCTCTCTGGTCTCTTTCCTTCTGGATGGGAGAACCCCACCTTTGTCCTTGTGTTGCCTATTTAAGTTACTGGTAGGCTCATTTTGTTGAGGAACTACCTACAGTTATAATGTAGTTACATTCTAGTTTCTGGTAGTTTGTTTCCTAACTTATTTAAAACTAATTTCTAATCTAACTGTTGTTCCAATTAATGGAAAACATTGGCTATGACAACCTTCTTTTAAACATAAAATAAAATTAAACTAAAAGTGAATTTAATTTTAACAACTTGTCTAGCTATCGCCTCCCTAATTGGATGCTCTTGGATCACATTTGTCTCTTTCAGAAAGAAAAAAGGTTATTCAAACTAGTGCATCTTATTCATGGATAAATGAAGAATTGTACAAAACAAGAGCTGACTTAATCATTCGAAGATGTGTTAGAGAGGATGAAGTACTAGAGATATTAAAATATTGTCATGATGAACCATGTGGAGGACATTTTGTTGATAAAATAACTACTTGTAAAGTCCTTCTCTTAGGATACTATTGGCCTTCTATTTTTAAGGATGCCAAAGAATATGTTAAAGGATGTGACAATTTTCAAGGAATGGGAATGCATGTTTCTTTGGATGAAATGCTTCTACAACCCTAGGTACTTATTGAACCTTTTGAAAAAGGGGCTTTGGATTTTTTGGTCCAATCAATCCATCATCAAGACAAAAAAGGTACATTCTTGTTGTACAAATTATGTCACAAAATGGGTAGAAGATAAAGCACTTCCTTTTGCTACTGAAAATGATGTAGTTTCATTTCCTTTTTAGAATATTTTCACTCGTTTTGGTGTCCCAAAGGAAATTGTGACAGATCAAGGTACTCAATTTACATCCAAGTTGGTATAGAAGATAATGGAGGAATACAAAATAAAACATCAGAAGAAAATGGACAAATTGAATCTACCAATAAAGTAATTGAAGAAATTCTTACCAATATTGTACATATGCATTATTAGAAGGGATTGGGCAAAAAAGCTTCCAGAAGTTTTATGAGCATATTGTACCACATGGAGAAACACAACAGGTCTCACTCCTTATGAACTTGTCTATGGAAAGAAAGTCTTGTTTCCTATTGAGTTATAGATAAAGACTTTTAAAACAACAGTCAAATAACCAAGAAATATGACAAGATGCTATTCATAGAACCAATATAGTCCAACAACAAAGATCAAGGTGGCATGATAAGTTTATCAAAGAAAGAAAATTCTAGCCTGGTGATTGGGCATTGCTTTTTGATTCAAAGTTTAAATATTGTCAAGGAAAATTTCAAACTCATTGGCATGGTCCTTATGAGATTGAAACTATCTTTGAGAATGGAGCAATCAGAATCAAAACCATTGATGAAGAAAATGTAAATTTCCTTGTAAATGGTCATATATTATGAATATATTATAAACCATTAATAAAGGAAGAATTCATAAGAAATGTGCAAGATAATCTTGATTTAAAGTTGGTCAAGGAAGATTATTCTTCCTCTCTGTTATCACTCAGGTTGTTCCCAAAAGTTGTAAGAAAGGGAATATGGCCGAGGTAACCACAGACCAATATTTTAGATACAGATTCTAGCCAATCTGTATCCAGAGAGGGCTCTCTCTTGATGATTTAGCTTTGTTTTGAAAAGTGTTAGGCTAGTTATGAAGTTCAAGGGTTTTGTTTTAGGTTTGGATGGTGAGATTCAATAGAACAGTGAGGCAAATGAATAGTTCAGTCCATTGGGCGTGATGGAGTCAAAGAAGGATGCTTTCTGGATTAGGTTTCTTAACAAGGGACGATATCACAGAGCAAGGTAGACAAACATGGAACAAATTAAGGCTGGAATCAGATGGAATGGACTCAAATGGGTGAAGGGCAGTTAAGAATCCATCAACTTATTGAAAGAGGGAAAATGGATGATTACTGTTAAAGAGCAGTTAAGAATTCCTTAGCAAATAGACAACATGAAAGAACCAGGAAGTAGGAGAAATCAAGATTTCGTTGCTTATACTAATTCTGAGGAAAACACAGAGAATAATAAAGACTGAAGATAGAGTGCAGTTTAAGAAAATTATGAATTAATCATTTTCTTTACCATTCAGATTATGAAACACAGATGATATAGCAAACAAGAAAAATGTAAAACAAGAGGTATAGGGGACTTATTGATCCAGATTTTATTTCAAGAATTCTGTGACAATTCCTCTACATCAATTCCTCATCCATTAGGCTAGACAGTAGATGGTTCCAACAACTTTTTTATTCCAAAGGTTCAGTATTACTGCAAAATCTAGGAACGCTCACCAACCCCAAATACATCGTTTGGGGGAGTATTTATACAACATATCTTACGAAATATCTGATGGAGATAATATCTAGTGATGACTAATCCCTTTTTTACAAAAGATAGAGACAAACAGTCTCGAAAACAAGGAAAAGATAAACCGATGCTCTGCTATCGGATGTGCTTGAGGTAGGTTTCGCGAGTCGGTTTACAGTTGTCTTCCATTGATACTCTGTGATGGTTTCTCTGTGATTTATCAGATGTTATTCAATCCTGACTTGATACGCTCGGACCCGTTTAACGCTCATATATCTCTATTTATTTTATCATGGAAAAATGGCCTGCAACCCACGTTTTACCCAAGAGAAATTTACAAAATTTCTAACATATCTTGCCACCATTTCTGCTCTGGAAACTTATGTCTGTGAAGTTTTCTGAGACTTTCATCAGTCTCTGTATATCTGAAGACATTAGGCTGAATGGTGAATAGATGCGTTACCTCATGCTCGATGTAGAATAAATTCTCTAAGTTTTCATAGAGAACTCGGCCAGATGGAAGGGCTTTCATTTCCGATGCACTTGATGATGTGTTAGCTTGACTGCTGACATGATTATTTAATTTATCAACATACTGAATTTGTTTCATTAACTTATAATTGGTGACCAAAGGGCTTGGTAGCCCTTTACTCAGTGAAATCGTGAACCTCTCCATAAAGGCATTAACTTCTACTTACATATCTTGGCACCTTCTCTCTAAGTTCTGCATTAAAGTTCTCTTGGTTAGAACCCTTTTGATTTCCAGAATGGTGTCTGTCTTGTCTGGAATTCCAAGTTGCTCCAACTGTTCTGCATTGTGGGTGTTCAAAAAATGTATAAGCCGATTAGCTTCCTCTGGCATTTTTCCCAACTGTACTCTTGTCTGCTGCATTACCTCATGGGCTATGTTTATTAAGCCAATCTGCTCATAGATCACTTGGATAGATGGCCATATTTCATTTATAGACTGGGTGATATTTGCCCAAAGGATTCCTTTGATTTTTGCCAGAAGCTTATCCAGAGCGAGATCCTTTTCTAATGTTCTCACTTTATTCTCTAATGTTTTAACCTCCTTTATTTTCTCTGCCACATTCATCTTAGATTTGTCATAATTCTTTTCTACTTTTGCCAATTTTTCCTTTACTTGTTTCAGCTCTGATACTTGGAGTCTCAATTCTTCCATGGCTTTTATCAATTCTTCAGTGCTCACATTAGTACTGCTACTTGGTGTTGTCATTGTTGTTTCTGTACCTGTAATTACTTCTGTTGTGGCTGCTGGGACATTTGTAGCTGATGATGTTCCCAGTGTGGAGGGGGTTGCAGTTGAGACTATGGGGGTTACCTCAGGTGGCTGGGAGGTCGACTCTCCCTGCTTCTCTTTTAATGCTTTTTCCAGTGCCTGCTCTGTATCAGTTAATCTTTCATTGAGTTTCCTGAGCAAGTCCATCATGTCTTCCTCTGATTTCTACTCTATAATTTCTACAGTCTGAGGGTGCCTTGAAGGAGGTAGCTTCAGTTGTTTCCTCAGGGCAGCAATGTCCTCTTCCTTCTTCTTAATTAGTGCCTTTATGCCTTTAGCATCTTTGGGGTCATGTCCCAATTCAATGATGATCTCTTCTAAGGATTTGATTATGTTATCCTTGGCCAGAGAAGAAGCTTTTTCCCAATGTAACCGAGTTGTTGTGTTGTCTAAAGAACTATGTAGCTGGTGGGCCAACATTGCTTTGTCATTTAGTGTGGAATAAACCATTTCCCCAGTCTGTTTGTGAAGTTCAATTTGGTCCAGAGGGTGAATATCTTTAGCCAGGACCTCCAAGTTTGTTTTGATGTAATCTGCTGCTGATTGTGGTTGTTGCACCTTAGGCTTAAAGTAACTCATTATCATTTTGCCTTCTTTAATGTCATAGGCCGACATTAATCTCTGCTGCTTTGTGGGGGCCATTTCAAGCATTGATTATAGATTTCAATTCTCACAGGATCATTCCTAGCCTTTATCTCTGTGAAATTTTTCTTAATGTCTGAGGCCTATTTTCTTTGTGGCCTAGTGGATGACACCTCTACACTGTGTTGCCTTTCTAGCTCCTGCCTATGGGAGCTAGTTGATGTTTCTATCATTGGGGACGTCTACTGGCTGACTAATCTCTCACCTCTTAGACTGTCTATCATTTTTTCAATGTTTTCCTCTTCTGACAGAGGATTTAGTCTTTGTCTCTATGCTCCCCATTGTTCAGCAGGTCCACTGATAGGTGTGGTGGTTTCTCTATCTCTCTTCCTGTTTTTTTCCTCATTTAGACGAGTCTGCAATGCCGGAATTTTTGCTGCTTTAGTTTGGGCTGGAGGAATTTGTGCCTAACCCTGTTCTTTGGACAGGGTCATAATTGGCACAACATTGATGGATGAGGTCTGGGAAGATATGGACTGAGGGGAGGTAATACATGGGAAGGTTATATTCCCATAGTCCAAAAATATCTGACTTGTTCAGATAACTGTTTCTGATTTTGCAAAAGGTTTTTAAGTGATTATAATCAGTGGTTAAGTCCTTTATTTGAAAATCTTTATCTGCAAGAGGCAGATAATCTAAGTCTTTGTGGGGAGCATTGATGGGTGCGACGATAAGAGCTGCAGGCATTTCCATCTTTGGTTCTTGTGTTTTCAAACTAGAATTCGGGATTCCTGTGGAAAATTGGACTAAATAGTAGGTTTAGGAGTCTTTTTACGGGCTAAACAGACTGTTTTAAACTCGAATTTGGCTTTCTCAGGTAGAATTTTCAGTGAAAAAGCGAAATTGCAGGTTTGCAGGGCAAAAACGAATAAATACCTGGATTAAGGAGGCAAATTGAGTGACTGTAGGTCAAATGACGGATTGCAGAGCGCGTTGTTGTGGTCTCTTCGCTCAGGTGGCGGTTGAAAAGCTGGTACAGTGGCTCTAGTTGTTATTTTTCATGGGATATTTGAACAAAGAGAACCATAGCGAAAATGATATTTCGTCGTTTTTTAACGAAATTTGATTTGGCGGGTATTTTTTTGGCATTTATTGAACGGATGACGTCAGAGTGATGTGACATCTCGTCATGTAGCAGAGGGTGGTAAGCAGTTTACCCCACACCGCTTATGGGCTTAAGTGGTTTCGGACGGGGGGACCGCGATCACCACTGGCGGTTGACATGTGTCCATGGTATAGGCGTGACACCACCATTTCCCAGGGGCGGTAAAGTTCAGCGGTGGAGGGGGTCGCGAAATGGATATCGACCGCTGGATATGGGGTTGTTGATCTGATGGTTGGTGCTTAATGGAGGTGAATGAGGTTTAATGCGCGGGACCGACACAAAATAAATTAAAATTTTATAATGTATCGGGGTTATTACGAATGGTTCGCGGGGTGTTTAAGTTAGGTTATTAATTCACCAAAGGTTAATTAATCTCGAGTTTATGCGCGCGGAGGTTATTAATAAGCTCCAAATGAACTATTAATCCCTTTTAAAATAGTGAATATGGTTATATAACCGGGGGATGAGAAATATTAATAATTGGGGATTTTTATTATAAATATAATACGGAAAATGGTAATGGGGCGGGATTTAAGTAATAAAGTTAAAGTTAATATGAAAAATGAATCGGAAAGCACCAAGTCACAATGTTTAAAAACTTAGGATAAAAGGGGCAAAAAGAGTTTATTTGTGATATTTGTACAAATTTCCTAAGTAAAATGAAGTTTTCACTTAGGTAATTGATATGGAATGGATTGAGATGGATTAGTGATATTAAGCAGATCTTAATATCTCTGAGGGGGAATTAGTAAATGGTTTGGGGAAAGGATGGAGGGGAGTTAGTCATGCCTCGCTTGAACTGCTCCAAGAGTATCTGCTTTGCACTTGTGATGAGTAAAAGCTTACATATTTGAGAGACATGATTCATCACAAGTCTCATTCTGCAACATAAAAACTACCTACCCAGCCTACTGTGCCTAACATTTTTTCCTCTTTTTCTTTGGGTGCACTTGGACTGGCAAACCCTCATCATTTTTCTTTTCTTTGCATGATAAGCCTATCTAAGTGTGCCCTTTTTTATTCCAAGGGCTCAAATTAGACATATGAGCTCCTTTGCTTCTCTACCTATCTACATATCTGCCAAATTTTAAACAATTTGGACAAATTTCTATTCTCTATCTCTGTTGAGCTAATTTGTGGACCTAAATTAACACAATTATTTCTTATCAATCCGGGTTGTTTATGCTTTGAGGCAAGTTCACTATATGTGAAGATCAGAGGTAATCAAACCTTGAAAGATAAGTTATTCAAAAGCTAAAAGTAATACATTCTATAACTCTAATTCAATCAGCTTAAAAAGAGGAAAAACATTGAAATGGTTCTTGACTCAAGAAGTCCACCTTCACCTCAATTATCACTTAATGAATCAGAGATTGAAACCAAAAGCTTAAGATGGATAAATTATTAATGAAAGAATCTCTTAACTTAAGAGACACATAAGGTATTCCATCATAATTCATTCATCTCAATATCAAAATCTCAATGAGAAACTACTTGCATGCAAACAAAAGAAACTAGTTTTGATTCATCATTTTAGCAGAAGGGATGCCCAACTTGAACACCTGTTTTTCCAACTCAATAAAGTGATGAATAAGCTATTAACTAATGAAATCAATCACTATGCATAAACCATAAAGTGATCTGAAATAAAGTTTTGAAAAACTAGTGCTACAATCAACCAGATTACAAGGAAATAAAACTAGTTAACAAGGAAGTGTACTTAGCTTGGAATGGGGGCCCTCCACCCTTGCCTTGCACACTTGAGAGGTGATATAAGAATCTTAAATTCAGTCACACATCAATAGCATTGAACAACAAAATAATAATAACACAAGTCTTCAAATTAACTCCTCAATCCAAAGATGTCACAGCATAAAAGTATATCATAAATCAATACATAAGCCATCAAAGTTTTGGCTTTAAATAAGAAGTCTCATGAAAAAACTGATCTATATTCACTCAAACAAACCCATCTACTCTCATCCACCTATCTAACTCGAATTCATTACTCCCATCCCAAGAAAGATGACCATTCCTATAAAATCTCAAAACTGCCCTATTTCTATGGGATTTCTGAATGACTAGTCATGGTTGACTAGCACCAAATGGGCCTAATAAAGCTTGTTCTGTTCGAACTAAGAATTGTTGGCTTAGTCCTAGTTCCCAAGTTGTTCATCCATGCATTCCATTCGTGCCCAAGTTTCCTGAAACCATATCAACCATAGAGCTATTACGGGAATTTCTGAATCTGCCAATTTTGCACTAAAAACCAAATTTTCATAAAAATTTTAGAAATTGAAAAATTAAAATTAAATACCTGAATGGATATCAAATATACATCAAAATGGGATAAATGAAGGGAAAATGGATGGAAAATAGATGGATAAGTAAGTTTCTTTGAGCAAAAATAAGACCAAAACTAAGGCCCAACATCTCTCCCTTGCTTATCATCAAGCATGTCCCCATGCTTGCTTGCTCCTCTTTGACCTTCTTCTCTCTGTAGTAGATGTTGTACCTGTAGATGCTTCCTGTTGTGCTACCCTGACCAAACAATCCAGACCTGTGTCATGTATCTCCCTAAACAAAGTTGCTTTGACCTTTTGTTTTCCATACTTTGCCTGCCACATGTTCTTTTCCTTTAGCCATTTAAATGCTTGCTTAGAAAGTAGATCATTTTTCATTTTCAGTCTCCCCAATTCTTCATTTAATTTTTCATTTTCCTTAACCAATTTAGCATTATCTTTCTTATTTGCCTTGTTTTCCTCTTTTAATTGTTTCTCCAAGATTTTGCTAATTTCCAATTGGTCAGTTGAGTCCCTGATTCTTCCCAAATTGATTTCTCTCTCAAAATCTTGTGTTGTTTTCATTAGTGATATTGCTGCTGCATCATCATATGAAGAATCCTTCTCAAATACCTCTTGTGCAATATCATTTTCTTCTTGTTGTCTTGGGGAATATGTTTCTACTTCCTTGTCTAAATCAATGGGACTTTTATTCCTAAATCTTCTAGGAATAGACATAACAGATGCTTCATTTTCTTGCATAGCCATGTTATTCTGTTGTTTGGCTCTTGTTCTGGGATACAAAGGTGAGTTCATCAATCCTCTATTTTCCTGCTCTGTTTTATCCTGTACCTCATTAACTTGTTCAATGAATTGATTTTTAGACATGAACTCTCGCCACACTATGCCCTGTGATCTCACCTGATACTCAACTAGGATTTTGATTAATCCTTGGTGGTAAATCTGTCCTGCTTTAGGCCTGTGTTCATGTTTGACTGTTTCAATCATTCTCAAAAGGTTCCTATATAGGAAATAAGGCAAGTTAATCCTATCCTCCCCTTTTATATGCTGCAGAAGTCTGACATGATACAAGTGGGCAACGCTATATCCTCTATCACAAGTAAAAAACTTTTGGATAACCAAAACCAACTCACCCCATGGTTCATTAAACCATTCCCTGGGTATCCCTTTTGTTCTATCAAATGTCCCTTTCCGGTTCTTCTCAAGAAAGAAAGTCCAAGCTTTCTCGTTGAAGTGTAGGCCTTTGTAATACTTCTCACCTATCATGAGTAGATCTAAAGCTTGGGAAAGATATTCCTGGGTTGCAGGAATAATGACATCTCCTACCCGTGTTTGGTCTTGACTGAAATTGTTTATAAAGTCCCTGGTTATTTGTTCAGAGTGGCCATCAAATTTTTGTAGGAAACTTATCATCCCCGCCTGGTAAAGTTTTTCTATAGTTTCCTTCCCCCAGCTTTCTATCTGAAATTTTGGCTCTACTCTGACTGACATTGCTTCTGTAAACCAATGAATGAATTCCTCTCCTGTTACTAATTTCATTTTGACAATAAAAATATAACTATTTGTTTGTTTTCAAAATGAAATTTTGAAAGCGAAGAAGCTTACCTTCCTCCTCTCAATCAACTTAACTCTGTTTGACTCTGTTCTCTGCAACAGCGCTATTTTAGTTCCCTGCAATGCAAACATACACATGTATACTCCTGTCAATATGCTGCTCTCTGTTTTTGAAAACAAAAATACATATATAAACAATATCCATGTATGCTCATTGCCTTATTTCGTTGCAAAAATTCAAACCATTGTTTTACTGTGTATGTTCAACCAAGAAAACTGAGTAGTTCACATGCATATGGCTCTCGGCCTCATCAAAAAAAAATTTCAAAATGCTCTCGGCCTAACCAAAAATATTTGCAAAAATGCTTTTGACTGATCACAAAATTTTGGAAAATATGCTTACGGCCTCATCATAAAAACAATTACAAAAATGCGCTTGGTTGCATCATAAATATTGGCAAGAAGGCTCTCGGCCTCAGCATGGCAGATTGAGGACTATACACATACGCTCGGCCTCAAAAACACGGGTGATAAAATAAGAAAACACAGCGCATTTAGCTCAGCAATCAAATCTTCGTTTGGTAACCCAAAAATTCACATGCATTATTCATTCAATCCTTAGGCATTTCAATCCCCTGTTTTCGGTGCAAACGAAACAACAGTGCGCAGCAAGGGTTATGGACGCATGTCGTTTCATAACAGTTTGACTGTTTGTTTTGACGTTTAAAACGGCGCGCAATCAAAACAAGGTATGGCAACAAACAAGCGCAGTGCACATTCTACAACACTCACAATTTAATTCCCACTCACCGCCATACAACATAACATGCCATAACAGTTAAGTTTCGTGCCTCCTCTGTGCATAGTTTTCATTGTTAACACGGCACGCCATAAAAACTCCTCATAACAATGCCAAATCCTAAACGTGTTAACCATGCAATGCATTGTCATTTAAGGGAAGCGTGATCCACTAGCAGTGCATACCAAGATTCACGCAGCGAATCAACGGATTTGAGGCTATGGTTTCGGCTTACCTGTTATCAACGAGTGCTTTGAGGAATATCCGGCGCTCCAAATCCTTGTGCAACTGTGCAATTGACGGTGGCAAAGGCAGAGCAATCGTAACCATTAATACAGATAGTTCATAACCTTGACTCACTATGTGCTGAGCTTAAACAACTAGCGCCTTACCTGATTAAATCCCGAAAATCTACTATCTCTGAACGTTAAACCTGGGATGATTTCCTTCTTTAAATTCGCCCCAACTCAATTCACTCTTCTTTTTACTATGCTACAGCTTCAAACACCATTTCTCTGAGCTATTCGGCAATGAAGATTATGGTTTAAATAGTCCAAGAGCTCAGTCGGTTCATGACCTTTTCAGGGTTGTACTGCGCTTCTTGTCCATTGGTGTTTACAATGCGTGGTTTACATGGTCGTCCTGTTTGACCAGTCGCCCGACTGTGTCATGAGGATGGCCGAATCATTGTTTTCATACGCATGACCCTTGCGCAGTATACTGTCCAATGACAACGAGTTGCCATGCCACCGTGTTAAGCTCGTACCTGTGTGCTGGCCGGTTGTTGTTTGGGGTTAATGTTTTGTTTATTGCTGTTGTTTTACCATCATGTCCACCGTCATGCGCTTGCAATGATATACAACCATTGCTTGTTTTGCAATGATTTGTATGCAATGATATTTCAACCTCCCCGCCGTAATGTTTCAATGTTGGTTTGCATGCGGCCATCCACCATATATCATACCATATGCGTTGTTATATGATCCTTCACTTATAACCATTTTATATACCATATGTTGTGCACCTTTGTTTTATATACCTTATACCTTATATCATATGCGCGTTGGGCGATATAAATGACTTTAGCGCATTCACATTTTTGAACTATGGTATATGTTGGTATGATATATAATAACTTTTGATTTCCATATAGCGCATGGGGTTTATTTGACTTGTATAACATAGCTTTATAATTTTAAAATGACCATTTGGGTCATATTTAAAATTATCATCACCACTAATGCTTTGAGTTGTATGTGCAGGTTGAAAGTTGTCCCAGTTTGGTCTTTCTAAGCTCTTAAAGAAAAATACTTAGGAGTAATAGGATTAATGAAAATAGGGAATATGTATGGAAATGAAAGGGAATATTGTTATGATGTATAAGGGTTATAGGAATATAGGATATGAATGTTAATGAATATCCTCAGGTACTAATTTCAACTTAACAAAAACTAAAAATTTCTAAGAAAAATTTTAATTTTTAAAGCACAAAATGACTATACATATACTCCCCTGGATGATGGTTGTACAAGTGAGATGAAATCAATTGATCAGATGTTGTAGATGGATCAAAATGTAGACTTTATTGCCGCTCCTTGTTCTTCATGTTCTGGTTCTTGAATTGTTAGTCAGGTCCCTCTGTAATGATTCTTTGTTTCAAGTCCCTTTGCACTGCTTACAAAATATGCACATGTTGTTTTGACATTGGCAGGTCTTTCAGGTCCCTCGGCAATGATTTGTTATGTCAGGTCCCTCTGTTGACAATACAAGTTCCATCTATACTTTAGCTTTCCAGCTAAAGAGTTGATGTTTGCAATGTCAACTTTTAACTTTAGCTGTCTAGTTAAAGAGCGGATGCAAGTCTCCCCCTTGTTGAAGATATGATTTGTCCTCAAGTCATTTGGTGGTGGAGAGTGCCTGCAGTAAAAGTATCTGAGAACAATAGAACAAGTAGAAGGAATTCATAGAGTCCAAGTTGCCCTGGTTTTCCCCTATGAATTCGTGCTTGCAAAGTGCCAGTTGCCTGGTTTTCACTTGCAAAAAAGTTATTTGATTTTTTTTATGTTTTGTTTTTATTGTTTTTTTTTTTTTTATTCAACTACTAGACTGGAAGATGGCTGATCCTGTGCCATGAGTTCCAGTTCTGTATCTTCGATCAGTTGTTTCATAAATGCTTCTTTACTGATAGGCCTATTGTAAATTTTGAGCCTATGTCCATTCACTATAAACGAGGTGGAATCCTGGTCGATTGTCCTAATATTGACTGCTCCATTGTCAAAGATTTTGTCAATTTCATATGGGCCTAGCCAGTGTGTTGTGAACTTCGCTTTGAATTCTTTGAATTTGGAGTCAAAAAGCAATGCCCAGTCTCCCTTGTGAAATGTCTTTGTTTTGATATATCTGTCGTGCCACTTCATTCTTTGTTGTTGCACCAATGTAGTATGTTCCATGGCTTGTTGACGATGCTCATCTAACTGATTCAGTTCCATGATCCGCTGCTGTTGTGCTTCTGTCAAGTCTAGTCCTAGTTCAGCTGCTAGTCTGTATGTATGTATCTGAAACTCTATAGGCAGTAGGGCCTCTTTCCCATATACTAACTGGTATGGACTGAAACTAGTTGTAGTTTTCCATGTGATTCTGTAGGCCCATAGTGCATCTTTTAATTTTTCAGACCAATCTTTTCTGTTCATCTGTACTGTTTTTGTCATGATATTTTCTAGGACTTTATTTGTTGATTCAACCTACCCATTTGCTTAAGGATGATATGGTGTAGATTTCCTATGTTTGATCTTGTATTTCTCCGTTAGATCTCGTACCAGCTTTGATGTAAATTGTGTTCCTTGATCTATTACAATTTGTCTAGGTACTCCATATCTGACAAAGATTTCTTCAAAAAGAAAGGTGACCACTGTATCTTCTGTTGCTCTGTTTACTGCTTTAGCCTCTGCCCATTTGGTTACATAGTC
This sequence comes from Pinus tabuliformis, assembly GCA_031772625.1. Taxonomy (NCBI): domain Eukaryota; kingdom Viridiplantae; phylum Streptophyta; class Pinopsida; order Pinales; family Pinaceae; genus Pinus; species Pinus tabuliformis. The sequence continues at coordinate 92,227,960 of CM062807.1, read as the reverse complement.
TGTACATACTAAGATGTACCTCTTTCCACTTGATGGTGGATTGATAGGTCCAACAAAGTCAAGTGCCCATTGCTCAAATGGTTCTATGAGGACCTGTGGCTTCAGCGGCATCTCATCTGATGTTATTGGTCGCCCTATTCTCTAGCAGTTGTCACATTGCTTGACATATTTCTTAGAATCTCTGAAGATGGATGGCCAGTAATAGCCCAGTTGCAGCACCTTATATGCTGTTCATTTATCTGCAAAATGGCCACCACATGGTTCATCGTGACATGCTCTTAGAATGTCTAATATTTCGTCTTCCCATACACATTTTCTAATTATCAAGTCTAGACCAGTATAAAATAAATCACCATTTACCCAACTATACCTAGAGCTTGCTCTAACAATTTTGTATTTTTGCTTTTTAGTGAATTGAGCTGGAAACTTTCCAAAAGATAAATAGTTTGCAATGTCTGCAAACCATGGTGTTTTGACTGTGATGGCAAACAGATGTTCATCTGGAAAGTTATCTGCAACTGGATTTGGATCGTTGGGTGAGTGTATGCGGGACAGAAAGTCAGCCACTTGATTTTCTTTGTCTGGCCGGTCTTGTATTGTGATATTAAATTCTTGCAATAACAGTAACCATCTTGTTATTTGTCCCTTGGTGATGAGTTTATTCATCAAGTATTTGATTGTTGAATGATCGGTATGAATGAAAACTTGATATCCTGTTATATAGTGCTGGAATTTGTTTACTGCATGTATAACGGCTAACATTTCTTTTTCTGTGACTGTGTAGTTCATTTCTGTAGGTGTTAGATTCTTTCTTATAAAGTATACTGCATAAGTGAATAAGTTCTCTTTCTGGCCAAGAGAGGCACCTATCGCGGTATCGAATGCATCAATTGATATATGAAATGGTAAAGACCAATTTGGCCCACGAAGAATGGGGGAAACTGACAATTTCTCTTTCAGAATTTGAAATGCATTTTGACAAGCATTTGTCCAGTGAAATTCGATATCTTTTGCTAATAGTTTGAACAGAGGTTGGGCTATTTTACTAAAGTTTTCAATGAATCGTCTATAATAGCCTGCATAGCCTAAGAAGCTTCTTACCTCTTTCTGTGTTGTAGGAGGCATTAAGTTTACTAGGACTTGGATTTTTGCTGGATCCACCTTAATTCCTGAAGCAGAAATATTGTGTCCCAGAACTATTCCTTCTGTCAACATCATATAGCATTTTTCATTGCTTAATGACAAATTTATTTCAATGCATCGTTTCAAAACTTTCTCAAGGTTGTTTAAGCAATCATTGTATGTGTTTCCGTAAACTGTGAAGTCATCCATATAGACCTCTACACATTCATGAATTAGATCAGCAAATATTGCAAGTACTGCTCGTTGGAAAGTTGCAGGTGCATTGCATAGACCAAATGGCAAAACATTATATGCATAGGTTCCCCATGGGCAAGTAAATGTTGTCTTGTCTTGGTCTTCTATTGCTATTCTTATCTGGTTGTATCCGCTAAACCCATCTAAGAAGGAGAAAAATTTCTTTCCAGCTAATGAGTCTAACACTTGATCAATGAATGGTAGAGGAAAATGATCTTTTAGTGTAGCTTTGTTTAGTTCCCGATAGTCCACACATACCCTCCACTTTCCATTTTTCTTTGGTACAATAACCAGTGGAGAAACCCATTGACTATCTGAAATAGGATAGATGAATCCAACTTTTAACAATTTTTGCAGTTCTTCTTTCACTATTTCCTTCATCATGGGATTCATTCGTCTTTGAGGTTGTCTTACAGGTTTAAGTTGATCATCTGTATAGATGTGATGGATACATGTGCTAGGATGGATTCCTTGCATATCAGTATAATCCCAGGCAAAATATTTTGAATATTTCTGTAATAATGCAATTACCTCTTGCTCTTGTGCTGATTGCAATTCGTTTCCACTGTTTAGATGTTTTCCAGGATATACCTCAATTGTTTTTATTGTTGGATTGGAGATTGTGTTTACAGGAAAGATGTCTATAAAAGATTTCTGCAAAGTTTGAATTGTACAAGTTTCCTGAAAGCATTGATTCAAAAGGTTACTTGCAGCTTCATATTGAACTTTTCTAAGCTGCTTTGAAATACTTGGTTCTTAAATGAAAAGATCCATTAAGTCTTCATTCTCTTCTTCTTCTCTAAAATCAAAGAATTGGTTTATACTTAAAACTGATTTTGTTTGCTGTTTTTCTTGAGTTTCAAGCACTGATTCTAAAGAAGTTGATTGTGCAGGTGAATAAAGAGTTATGTGTTTCCTTTCATCTCCATGTGAAATAATCATGCTTCCAGATCTGCATCCTATGAAGGCATCAGCGGTAGCTAACCATGGTCTGCCTAAGATTAGAGGATGTCCTCCCAAGTTTGTCTTTGGTTGCAAGATAAGGAAGTCAACAGGATACTCCCATGAATCCAAAGAGACTATGATATCTTCTAATATTCCTTCAGGAACAACTTTAGATCTATCTGCTAGTTCCAAGATTGTAGAAGTTGATCTAATGTTGTTTAAATGCAAAGTTTTCATTGTCTCCATTGTCATTACGTTGATCGCTTCTCCCAAGTCTATTAATGTGTTTGGTACTGAGAAATTATTTATTGATATAGTAACCATAGGGATACCAGAATCAATATATTTCTCTACTATGGTTTGTGTAGACATGAGGCTTGCTAATTTACCAATGACTTGGATTGTAGTAGGATCCTTTTTCTTTTTCTCTGATTTCCTAATGCACAATTCCTTTATTGTTTTAGCATATATTGGTATTTCTTTAATTGCCTTTAACAAAGGAATTTTTACATAAGCATTTTTTAACTCATCTAAGATATCAAATTCAGGAAGGATTGTTTTGTTTTGTTGTTCCACTAACCTTTCAGGATAAGGTGGTGTTTGTGTTGTAATATTTGTTCCTTTCTGAATTTGTATCACAGTTTGTGATGTTTCAGGTGATTCTCCTTGTTCAGTTGGTTCTTCTATGATTGGAGGAGAATCCTTTTTAAGCACTTTTCCAGACCTTAGATGGACATCATTAAGAGGAAGAATCGAATTGTAGGAAAGCATGCTGCTTCCTCTACAGCGTATGCAGATTTGTCCACCTTATTATTTGGATTTGCCATTGGTTGGGCTGGTAGTTGAGTTGGTCTGGGTTGATTTGTGGGTAGCTGTAACTGTTGTGGTTGGGTCAACAACGATGGTGGATTCTACTGTGGAAATGGCGGATATGTAGAATGTTGTTGTTGAAAGGGTATGGATTGGGGATATGCAAATGGTTGTTGGTATTGTTGCTGGTATTGTTGTTGATACTGTTGAGGTGGCTGGTTTCCATAACCATATCCTCTCCAACCTTGTATAGGTTGTTGTGAATATTGTTGTGGAGGCCAAGCTTGCCATGGCATTGGAGGGGTCCAAGGATTTTGAGGTGGATAGGGATAATTTTGTTGAGGAAATTGCTGCTGATTTTGTTGAGGCATCCTAGGTTGCCATGGTCTTCGTGGTGCTACATAATAGAAACCTTCTATCCCTGGCACTTCTTCCATTGATTTCATTTGTAATTATTTCAATTTTAGACAATTTTTTGTGGAATGATTTTCTGTACAAAGACGACAAACCTGAATACTATCCAAAGGACATTCTCTCAAGGGATGTTTCTTTCTACATTTGGAACAAAAGATTGCTAGAGCTTGTTCTTGTTCTTCTTTCTTCTTGTTTGCCTTTAGCACATCTACTTGTGTCCCTAATGTACTCAAGAGATCTGTTTTGAAAATTTCCAATAAGCTTCCTATTTTAGCTCTTGTTATCCCTCCTGCAGCTGACTTTGCTGCTTTTGAACTTGCTTCCCTTCTTTCGGTTTTGGATCTTCCTCTAGAATATTTTTGACATAACTCAACAATTTCATCGAATGGTACGTTTGAAATGTCTCCTTAACCATCACATTCAAAATGTCAAGGTATTCATCCCTTACACCCTTGAGAAAGATTGTGTGAACGGTTTCTTGATTTAGAGAGTGTTGTTTAGATTTCTGTAGATTATATGCAAATCTTTCCAAATATTCTTCTAAACTTTCATCTTCTTGTTGTGTCATTCTGAAAACATCTTCCTTTGAATCTCTAGATCTACAATAAGCTTGATATTTCTTAAGGAAGACAGATCTCATATCATCCCAAGAAGCTATTGTTTGTTCTCCTGAACCCATAAACCATTTCAAAGCTGCTGCTTTTAATGTTGCAGGGAAAAGACGAATTTTATGAATGTCATCAGTATATCCATATGTTCTACATAGAATATCAAATTCAAACATAAATGCATCAGGATCTTCTGTGGACATTCCATAAAAGTTTGGCAATACAGAAGGTGGAATATTTTTAATTTTTACTTCTTCTCCTAATATTGCACTTGTGTCTACTGTTGGAAAGCCAAAGGTAGTTTCTTGATCATTACCATCTTCTTGTCTTTTCCGATCGTTTTCTAGTTTCCTATCATTTTCTTGTTTTGCCTCCTCTTCTCTTTTTCTTCTCCATTCTCTTTGTTGTCTTTCATATTCAACCCTTTGTTGTTTAGGAGTGAAAATAACAGATCCATGTCCCTCTTCTACCATTGATTGATTTGTTTCAATTTCGAGTGGAGTTTCAGGTTGTTGGAAGATAGGAGGATTTATGGATGGAAAGACAGGTTATTTTCCTTTAATAATTTCTTTTTGTTTTCCGGAAGTTGAGAATTGTTTTTGTTTTGCTTCCCAAGCTAACAAAGTTTGCCTTTCAATCAAGGTTAATCTTTGTCCAGTTTTTTGTTTTTCTGACAATTCCTCAATTATTGGATTACCAGTAACTGGGGTGTTTGATGATCCTATCTCTACTTGTGGGGGGTTTTTGATAAATATACCTTGAGGATCTCTATATCTAGGCATAAAGAAACATAACTAAAACGGAATGTAACTAATGTTTTTGTTGTTTTGAAATTTATCTTTCTATTGACTATGCTGATATTTGCCTCCCCGGCAACGGCGCCAAAATGTTGAGCTAATTTGTGGACCTAAATTAACACAATTATTTCTTATCAATCCAGGTTGTTTATGCTTTGAGGCAAGTTCAATATATGTGAATATCAGATGCAATAAAACCTTGAAAGATAGGTTATTCAAAAGCTAAAAGTAATACATTCTATAACTCTAATTCAATCAGCTTAAAAAGAGGAAAAACATTGAAGTGGTTCTTGACTCAAGAAGTCCACCTTCACCTCAATTATCACTTAATGAATCAGAGATTGAAACCAAAAGCTTAAGATGGATAAATTATTAATGAAAGAATCTCTTAACTTAAGAGACACATAAGGTATTCCATCCTAATTCATTCATCTCAATATCAAAATCTCAATGAGAAACTACTTGCATGCAAACAAAAGAAACTAGTTTTGATTCATCATTTTAGCAGAAGGGATGCCCAACTTGAACACCTGTTTTTCCAACTCAATAAAGTAATGAATAAACTATTAAATAATGAAATCAATCACTATGCATAAACCATAAAGAAATATGAAATAAAGCTTTGAAAAACTAGTGCTACAATCAACCAGATTACAAGGAAATAAAACTAGTTAACAAGAAAGTGTACTTAGCTTGGAATGGGGGCCCTCCACCCTTGCCTTGCACACTTGAGAGGTGATATCAGAAGCTTAAATTCAGTCACACATCCATAGCATTGAACAGCAAAATAATAATAACACAAGTCTTCAAATTAACTCCTCAATCCAAAGATGTCACAACATAAAAGTATATCATAAATCAATACATAAGCCATCAAAGTTTTGGCTTTAAATAAGAAGTCTCATGAACAAACTGATCTATATTCACTTAAACAAACCCATCTACTCTCATCCACCTATCTAAGTCGAATTCATTACTCCCATCCCAAGAAAGATGACCATTCCTATAAAATCTCAAAACTGCCCTATTTTTATGGGATTTCTGAATGACTAGTCATGGTTGACTAGCACCAAATGGACCTAATAAAGCTTGTTCTGTTCAAACTAAGCATTGCTAGCTTAGTCCTAGTTCCCAAGATGTTCATCCATGCATTCCATTCGTGCCCAAGTGTCCTGCAACCATATCAACCATAGAGCTATTACGGGAATTTCTGAATCTGCCAATTTTGCACTAAAAACCAAATTTTCATAAAAACTTTAGAAATTGAAAAATTAAAATTAAATACCTCAATGGATATCAAATATACATCAAAATGGGAAAAATTAAGGGAAAATGGATGGAAAATAGATGGATAAGTAAGTTTCTTTGAGCAAAAATAAGACCAAAACTAAGGCCCAACAATCTCTAAAACAGGAAATTCAAAACATGAACTGGCTAGGATTGAGCTATTTGACCATTCATCAATTGTGGTAACAAGTTCAACAAGTTGTACATGATGCTTTATTTACAGAAAATGAAATATTAGTGGCATTTGGACTTGCACACTTTCCTGGTCTATTCTGTTTGGGGTTCATTTCTTTCACTTTTTTAACCATCTTATTCCTTTTTACCCTTTGATTTTTCTTTTAGGGTATACCCTCTTTACATTTTTTACATTTTTGATTTTTTCGAAAAATATGGAAAACCTTTGCAACCAGAAAAGGTATGAACATATTGTAGAACTAATCAAGTCAATCATCAAATATGAAACCTATTGGTATAGGAGCATAACACTGGCTCCACTTGGGGATGGCTTTCCATGGTGGAAAGTCAAGAACAGCAAGTCAGATGGCCTTCTCCATAACTTTGACTGTGCTCTGAAATCTCCTTCTGCTGGTTGCTTTATTTTATATATGACAGTTACACTTATGAGGCTTAGGGCCTTCTCTTCGGGCTTCACCTTTATCAAGAGGTTGGATCAAAGTATTTTTTTAGCATCCGACCATTAACTGGTCCTTCTTCTATTTCTGAACTGTTCAGGTTCTTCAAAAAGTAAGTATTGTTCCCCTGTGAGGCCTGGATAATAAAAGGTCCCTTCCATAGGAAGTCAAACGTCCCATGTTTTCCTTTGTCTTCTCTCCTGGAATCCCATTTTAAAACTTTACCCCCTAGGTAAAAATCTTCTGCCTTGGTCCTCTTATCAAATATTTTCTTGATTTTTTCTTGTAACACTTGGGATCTTTGGTATACCTCTTCTCTGGTCTGCTACAAATGGATGGTTTGATTTATTCTTCTTTGAATGTCATTGGGTTCCACTTGAGCTTCTTGCAGTAATTTCATTACAGGGACTCCTAAAGATGAAGGAGAAACAACCTCCATGCCATAAACCAATTCATAAGGACTAGTTCCAATAGTTCTCTTGGTAGTTAATCTGTCTGCCCATAGTGCATTGGTAAGTTTCTTGCGCTAGTTTTTCTTGTTCTCTTCCAACAATTTCCTAATAATATCAATCAAGCTTTTATTGGAGGACTCAGCTAGACCATTACCTTGAGAGTAATAGGTTGTGGAATGGCCTAAAGTGATGTAGTATTTATGACAGAAACTTATCATTACCTTAGATTTGAAAGCGATAGCATTGTCAGTTATGATCTTTTCAGGACAGCCAAATCGAGACAGTATGTTGGTTTGTAAGAATTCTGTAATCATTGTATCATTGGCTTGTTTGGAAGGAATGGCTTCTATCCATTTGGTGAAATAATCTGTGGCAGTGAGGATCCATTTATGTTGGCCAGAAGAGGAATGATGGATTTCCCCAATGAAGTCCAAACCCCATTGTTGGAAGGGCCTTTCAATGGAAATTGGTCTAAGGGGTAGAGGTAAAAGTTTCCTCTTGCCTTAAAAAATTTGACATTTATGGCAAGTGGTGACAAATTTCTTTACATCGGCGAACAAGGTGGGCCAACAAAATCCAACCCTTAGGATTTTCTTTACAGTTGATTTCCAATAAAGATGTCCACCACAGTCCCCTACATGAAATTCTGTGAGAATTTTGTCAGCTTCATCTTTTACTAAACAATTTAATAGAATACCTTCATGATTTTTCCAAAAAAGAGCATTATCTAAAATACAAAATTTTGAAGCTTTCATTTTTAAAAACCTTTTCTTTGTTCTGGATAACCCTGGAGGAGCCTGCAGGTTTAATAATACATAAGTTATATCAGCATACCAAGGTGATTCTAAGAAGGCCTGGTTGATTTGTGGAGTCGCCATCTCCTGTTTGTTATCCATCTCATTGATATCAAGGGCTTGAAAGTTTGTTTCAGTCATGAGTTTAGCCAATCCCTGTCCTCTTATGAACTGTGTAGGTTTTATTTCAATATCATACTCCAATATATTGGCTATCCGTTTGCCTCGTTTGCCTTCAATTCCTTCCTAAGTCAGGATATCTTTGACAAAAGCACTTGGTACATAAGCTATTACATGGGAGTACAATATGTAAACTTTGAAGTCTTTAATAGCTTTCACAAGTGCATAAGCCTGGTTTTCCATGACTAGGTATTTTAGTGGTGCATCTCTAAGTGCTTTACTAAAAAAGGCTATGGGTTTTTCACATCCTTGATCATCTTTTTGTAGTAAAACAACAGTAATGGTGTGTTGTGATGCAAATGAAAATATTATGAAGTCTCTATCAAATTTTGGACTTGTAAGGACTGGTGTTCTGGTCAAAGCCATTTTAATTTCTTCAAACGCTTGTTTAGCTTCTAATGTCCATTTAACCTTGGAATATTTTTTCACATATTGTTCAGCAATCTAAGTAATTCAGCCAAATTAGGTATGAATCTTCTTTAAAAGTTAATCTTTCCTAGGAAAGTGTTAGAAAATTATATATTACGGAGCAATGGAACACATAAAATATTGCAGAAATATAAACACAGAGAACGCATAAAACAAGAGAGATGCAGATATACGTGGTTCACCCAATTTGGGCTACGTCCACCCCGAATAGCCAGTCCTTCCTTTCTATTATCCAGCAAAATGAAGAGACACAACCTACAACAAATCCGTTGTAATATCCTCTGTTTTCTCTCACAGTTTCACCTCTCAGTTTCTCGCTCACAGAATACACATCTATATCTCAACCTCCAATACAATGCCCTCATACAAAGAGAGGGGTTGCCTTCTAGGGCAAAAAACCCTAAACTAAACATAAGTTCTACCATCAGATCATCTGCCTAATGAACGGCCCATATTGACTAGAAATTACTATACTTTTACAAGGCAATTTTACATTTGTTTTTAGCTTCGGGGGCACTGCCCCCGAGCCCCCGTCGGGGGACCGCTGGCCCTCGGACCCCCCAGCCAGGGGGGATCGGCCCCCCGGACCCCCGTGGGGGGGACAAGTCCCCCCAGTAGCCCCCGGTGTGGAGGGGTGTACAAACTTCCTGGGGTATACATCCGGCTGAAACAAAGACCTCTGAACAATCATGCTCCACACACAACAGAAAGCTTGATGTTCTTTGATATTTCTGGGGTGGGGTATTTGTAGAATGGCTTCTATTCTATCAGGATCAATTCTGATGCCATCTTTGGAGATGATATGGCCTAACAGTTTGCCTTCCTCCAGACCAAACAACTACTTCTTAGGATTTAACGAAATAACACACTTTCTGCATTTTAAAAACACTTGTCTCAAATGATCTAAATGTTGCTGATCTGATTTAGAAAACACAGTAAGATCATCTAGATATATGACTAGAAAATCATGAATTTCTTTTGCAAAAGCTATTTCCATTGCTCGTTGGAAGGTTTCCCCTGCATTCTTAAGTCCAAATGGCATGTTAACATATTTGAAAGTTCCCCATGGTGTTGTAAAAGCAATCTTTTCCTGGTCATCAGGATGAACTAGAATCTAGTTAAAGCTTGAGAACCCATCCAAAAGTGAAATCCTAGAGGCACCTACTACCCTTTGTAAAATGTGGTCCATCTTCGGTAAGAGGTAGTGGTCTTTCGAGGAAACCTTATTTACATTCCTTAAATTGACACACAACCTGATTTCTCCTATTTTCTTCCCAGTGGGTACTAAATTAGACACCCACTTTGAAAACCTGATAGGAGCAATTATCCTTGCTTCATACATTCGTTTGATTTCTTTTTCAATTAAGGGGAGTAGTACAGGGTTAATTCTTCTGAGCTTTTGCTTGAATGGTTTTTGATTTTCCTTGAGGGGTATTGTATGTTGAATTACAGAGGTGTCATAAGATTTCAGATCTTCATAGCTCCAGGCAAAGACATCCTGGAATTCTTTGATCAGTTCAACATATTTAAGTTTTTGATCAGGGGACAAAGTTTTGGATAATTTTATCATTTTTGGATTTTCTTCAGTTCCTATGTTGCAATCCTCAACGTCTGCTTTTGGAGGTTGCATTATGGGTTTCTTTGGGATATCATTAGAATCAAAGAAATCTTCCAAAGGAGTTAATCCTTTGGGCAAATAATTGTCTTTCAAATTAATAACCTCAGATTCTCCTCTGATAATCTCATCGATGTCTACTTCTTTAAGATCTTGCAACTTTTTATTGGTAAATTTTGTTGGGTGAAGTATTTGAGTTGCACTTTCTATTGAAATGTCTGTTTCAATTTTATCTATTTGATCAAACTCACTAACAGTTTCCGTGTCTATATTAGTGCTAGAAAACTCTTCTTCAAGGGTCAAGAAATTGTTAATTTGAATATCATTGTCAAACACTTGTCAGTTCTTTACATTGTCAGGTATGGCCGGCCTATGTCTAATCTCAGCTGTAAACTGATGATTGGGATCAAATGGAAATTTACAAGTGCTGGCAAGTGTTGCCAAGCTGTGAGCATGCAAGTTATGTTTCCAAAAATGTGTTGAGGATCTCAATTTTTGTTTCTCTGTAAGATCATAATCTGGGATCATTTGTGAGAAAGTTCCCTTTTATCTATTGAATGACTAAATCAGAGTCTCCCAAAACTGATACCCTCATTGCTCCTAAACTTTTGATCAATTTAAGTCCTAGCAACAGGGCTTCATATTCAACCATATTATTGGTGCATATAAAGTTTAATCTGTAAGCGTGCCCTTTAGCATGATCATTTTCTAGATTTTGTACCCAAATCCCTACTCCAGCCCCTAATTTTTTAACTGATCCATCAAATTCCAAGTACCAGAGAATTTCATGTTCATAATTGGTATCAGGAGTTTCAGTAATCTGCTTGATAGGAAGATGTGTTTCTTTAGTTTCATCTAGTTTCCCTCGAGTGTCTGATATATCATTATTCTCAGAAATTTCTTGAATTTGAACAATAGACTTTTGGTTTATGATTTCTTCTTGTTCAAGTGCTAAAACTTTGACATCAGTTGGAGGATCAATTTCAGCATTGTAGAAAATGAAGGAGTCCATGTCAGAGTGCATGGAGTAGATGGGAAAATTCTGGGATTTCTCCTGGCTACTTACCAAATATTTCATTAAAGTTTCTTGGTACAATTTCGTTGGTTTACCAAATACTGAAATAGTGGCATAAGACATGTCCAACTGTAAAGGCCCTTGGAGATTTGCACCCCAATATGTAGACAACAACATTCCATATTTTGGTGGAATATTAGCTACCACTACATCCATTAAAATGGTCTTGGCAGGGTATTGAACTAATGATACACATAAATCTTTGATCAATCCTAGACATCTGACCTGGCTTGAATTGAAAGAGAATAAGTCTTTGTATGGCCTAGTAATATCTAGGTCCAACTTCTCCATTACAGATTTAGGCATTAAGTTATGAGAAGCACCAGAATCAAACATTGCATTATGAAGTAATTCAGGCCGGTCATCAAAGAAATTTACTGAATCTTTGTTCACCGAAATTTGGAGTGATCTGCTAATTTGACCTCTGTAGACATCATGTTTAGCCAATTATGACAGTGGAATGGCTATCTTTAATTTGCCTATTTCAGTCTCAAAACTGAAAGGTCTTTTAGTCTAAGTTTTTGTATTTCGGATAGTGAGCCTCTCTTTTTCTGTTGTATTTTCAGTGTTTTTCTCTTTTTCAGGAGTGGTGTTATGGACTGAAGTTGCTTCCAAATCAATTTCTGGAGGTTCTTCCACATTTCCTTTGGGAGGAGTGGAAGTGGAAGGCTGTATGTTAGATTTTTGATTGTCTAACACATCTTCAACTATTGGATTATTTGGGTTAGGACCTGTTCTAAGAAGGGCTTGTACAGGGGGGTTATTGATCTTAGCTTTTTTAGGTTGCTTGGTATCTTTCTGTTTATTGGCCTCAGGGACATCTATTCTTCTGCTCCTCAGATTGTATTGCTTGTGGACTTCATAAATGGTTGTATCATATCCCTCCCTAAAATCAAATGATTCACCTGGTTGAGTTTGGAATTGTTTAAGAGTATGAGCTTCTTGGTCTTCTTGGGTCAAGAAAATTTGTTGTTCACTATTGAGACCCATTAAGTTAATTTGAGTATCTTTTGTTGGTTCACTAGAAGTTGAAGCTTTAGCATAATTTTCCTGGAATGGGGGGCTAATGTTTTGGTCAAGCCCAGTCTTTCCATTATTAGGGTTTTGGTTTTTTCTGAAATTGGGATTTCTCCCAGTATTGCTCGGTTGACCATCCCAAGGGGATTTCCTTTGAATTGTTTCTACTCTATCACCAAGTCTATCCATTCCTTTAGTAATAGCGTCTAATTTTTGTTCAAAGGTAAAAGGTTCTTCTTTGAAAGGTGTCCTCTTTTCAGCTCTGGCTCGATCTCGTTTAGAAATCAGGTTGGCCTCAATGCTGACAACTATACTCTGCATCTCTTCTAAGTCTCGAGGAGCTCTTTCCCTAAGTTGGTATGCCATATCAGAATCGAATGCATCAGGGAATTTGATCAAGGCCAAATCTAGAGGAGGTCTGAAATTTTGATTGTAGACATTATTGAATCTGGTACAGTAATCTTGGACATTTTCTTGGGTACCTCTCTTTAAGCCTTCATATTCTGATAAAATGTGGAGAGGATCTTTCTTCTTTTCCCATCTGTTCAAGAAGGTATGATAAAGAGCTTGTGGGTCATTGATACTGTTTGCAGGAAGGGCTCTAAAACAGGTTCTAACATATCCAGTTAAACTTTGAACAAATACTTTCATTCTGACATCATCATCATCAATCTCATAGTTTTCAAAATAGTCGGTCATTTTTTTGGTATGTTGTTGAGCTGTGTAAGTGCCGTCCCATCAAAATAGGTGATTTTACTCTGATAATCTTGAGGCATAGCCCCTGGATTTGCAGGTAATTGCAGGGGAGCATATCAGTTTGCCATGATTGTAGAGATAAGTGTGACAGCTGGAAGAGTAGGGATAACAGTGGAAATGTATGTTGTAGATGGAGGAGTGGGAAGGATGGTTTGAGGTGCTGATGGGGAACTTGGAGAAGCTGCAGTAATCACAGAAAGGTTTGGTGTTTTTCCAGAGGTAAGCTCAGATTGGATAGGGTTCTGCAAATGTTTGTCAAGGTGTGAACTAGCAGAATGTTCTTGGCTCTCTTGTCTTCTAAGGATCCTGGGAATCCGATTAGGATTTTCAAACACAGGCGGAGGATTTGGATCAGGATTTGATCTGGTGTAACGAATCTTTTTTGGAGCCAGTTTTTTGGTATGTTGTGGTTTTTTTTTGGAATAGCTTAACAATACAACTTCGACAGTCTCTTCTAGGAATTTTTTAGGTATTGGAATTTTGAACTTTCCTAACAATTTATTGAAACAAGGAACTAATCGAGTATTTGGAACAATTGTTCAAAACATAAACTAGACCAGAGATAGGCTAAAGTAGCATTGATTTACTTACGCAATTTCAAAGCAAGAGAAGTTTCAAATGCTATCTGGCTAACTTCAGGCTCCATCTATAGCTTATGAAATAAACAACAGTAGCAAATACTTATTCAGTTTCCCCAGTGGAGTCGCCAATAATGTTATCACTCAGGTTGTTCCCAAAAGTTGTAAGAAAGGGAATATGGCCGAGGTAACCACAGACCAATCTTTTAGATACAGATTCTAGCCAATCTGTATCCAGAGAGGGCTCTCTCTTGATGATTTAGCTTTGTTTTGAAAAGTGTTAGGCTAGTTATGAAGTTCAAGGGTTTTGTTTTGGGTTTGGATGGTGAGATTCAATAGAACAGTGAGGCAAATGAATAGTTCAGTCCATTGGGCGTGATGGAGTCAAAGAAGGATGCTTTCTGGATTAGGTTTCTTAATAGGGTATGATATCACAGAGCAAGGTAGAAAAACATGGAACAAATTAATGCTGGAATCAGATAGAATGGACTCAAATGGGTGAAGGGCAGTTAAGAATCCTTCAACTTATTGAAAGAGGGAAAATGGATGATTACTGTTAAAGATCAGTTAAGAATTCCTTAGCAAATAGACAACATGAAAGAACCAGGAAGCAGGAGCAATCAAGATTTCGCTGCTTATACTAATTCTGAGGAAAACACAGAGAATAATAAAGACTGAAGAAAGAGTGCAGTTTAAGCAAATTCTGAATTAATCCTTTTCTTTACCATTCAGATTATGAAACACAGATGATATAGCAAACAAGAAAGCTGTAAAACATGAGATATAGGGGACTTATTGATCTGGAGTTTATTTCAAGAATTCTGTGACAATTCCTCTACATCAATTCCTCATCCAGTAGGCCAGACAACAGATGGTTCCAACAGCTTTTTTATTCCAAAGGTTCAGTATTACCGCAAAATCTAGGAATGCTCACAAACCCCAAATACTTCGTTTAAGGGAGTATTTATACAAAATATCTTATGAAATATCTGATGGAGATAATATCTAGTGATGACTAATCCATTTTTTACAAAAGATAGAGACAAATAGTCTCGAAAACAGGGAAAAGATAAACCGATGTTGTGCTGTCGAATGTGCTGGAGGTAGGTTCTGCGAGTCGGTTTACAACTGTCTTCCACTGATACTCTATGCTGGCTGCTCCGTGCTTTATCAGATGTTATTCAATCCCGACTTGATATGCTCAGATCCGTTTAACGCTCATATATCTTTGTTTATTTTATCATGGAAAAATGGCCTGCAACCCACGTTTTACCCAAGAGAAATTTACAAAATTTCTAACATATCTTGCCATCATTTTTGCTCTGGCAACTTATGTCTCTAAAGTTTTTTGAGAGTTTCATCAGTATCTGCATATCTGAAGAAATTAGGCTGAATGGCGAATAGATGTGTTACCTCGTGCTCGATGTAGAATAAATTCTCTAAGTTGCCATAGAGAACTCGGCCAGATGGAAGGGATTTCACTTCCGATGCACTTGATGATGCATTAGCTTGACTACTGACATGCTTATTTAATTTATCAACATACTGAATGTGTTTCATTAACTTATCATTAGTGACCAAAGGGCTTGGTAGCCCTTTACTCAGCAAAACCATGAACTTCTCCATAAAGGAATTAAATTCTACTTACATGTCTTGGCACCTTCTCTGTAAGTTCTGAATTAAAGTTCTCATAGTTAGAACCCTTTTGATTTCCATAATGGTGTCTATCCTGTCTGGAATGCTAAGTTGCTCTGGCTGTTCTGCATTGTGGGTGTTCAAAAAATGTATAAGCCGATTAACTTCCTCTGGCATTTTGCCCAACTGTACTCTTGTCTGCTACATTACCTCATGGGTTATGTTTATTAAGCCAATCTGCTCAAATATCACTTGGATATATGGCCATATTTCATTTATAGACTAGGTGATATTTTCCCAAAGGATTCCTTTGATTTCTGCCAGAGGCTTATCCACAGTGAGATCCTTTTCTAATGTTCTCACTTTATTCTCTAATATTTTAACCTCCTTTATTTTCTCTGCCACATTCATCTTGGATTTGTCATAATTCTTTTCTACTTTTGCCAATTTTTCCTTTACTTGTTTCAGCTCTGATACTTGGAGTCTCAATTCTTCCATTGCTTTTATCAATTCTTCAGTGCTCACATTACTACTGCTGCCTGGTGTTGTTCCTCTTGTTTTTGTACCTGTAATTACTTTTGTTGTGGCTGCTGGGATGTTTGTAGCTGATGTTGTTCCCAGTGTAGAGGGGGCTGCAGTTGGGACTATGGGGGTTACCTCAGATGGCTGGGAGGTCGACTCTCCCTGCTTCTCTTTTAATGCTTTTTCCAGTGCCTGCTCTGTATTAGTTAATCTTTCATTGAGTTTCATGAGCAAGTCCATCATGTCTTCCTTTGACTTCTACACTATAATTTCTGCAGTCTGAGGGTGCCTTGAAGGAGGTAGCTTCATCTGTTTCCTCAGGGCAGCAATGTCCTCTTCCTTCTTCTTGATTAGTGCCTTTATGCCTTTAGCATCTTTGGGGTCATGTCCCAATTCAATGATGATCTCTTCTAAGGATTTGATTATGTTATCCTTAGCCAGAAAGGAAGCTTTTTCCCAATGTAACTGAGCTGTTGTGTTGTCTAAGGAACTTTGTAGCTGGTGGGCCAACATTGCTTTATCAGTTAGTGTGGAATAAACCATTTCCCTAGTCTATTTTTGATGTTCAATTTGGTCCAGAGGGTGAATATCTTTAGCCAGGACCTCCAAGTTTGTTCTAATGTAATCTGCTTCTGACTGTGGTTGTTTCACCTTAGGCTTAAAGTAACTCGTTATCATTTTGCATTCTTTAATGTCATAGGCTGACATTAATCTCTACTAGTTTGTGGGGGCCATTTTCAAGTATTGATTATAGATTTCAATTCTCACAGGATCATTCCTGGCCTTTATCTCTGTGAAATTTTTCTTAATGTCTGAGGCCTGTTTGCTTTGTGGCCTGGTGGTTGACACCTCTACACTGTGGTGCCTTTGTAGCTCCTGCCTATGGGAGCTAGTTGATGTTTCTATCATTGGGGAAGACTGCTGGCTAACTGATCTCTCACCTCTTAGACTGTTTGTCGTTTCTTCAATGTTTTCCTCTTCTGACAGAGGATTCAGTCTTTGTCTCTTTGCTCCTGATTTTTCAGCAGGTCCACTGATAGGTGTGGTGGTTTCTTTGTCTCTCTTCCTATTTCTTTCCTCATTTAGAGGAGTCTATAATGTTGAAATTTCTGCTGCTTTAGTTTGGGCTGGAGGAATTTGTGCCTGACCCTGTTCTTCGGACAGGGTCATAATTGGCACAACATTGATGGATGAGGTCTGGGAAGACATGCACTGAAGGGAGGAAACACATGGGAAGGTTAGATTCCCATAGTCCAAAAATATCAGACTTGTTCAGATAACTGTTTCTGATTTGGCAAAAGTTTTTTAAGTGATTATAATCAGTGGTTAAGTCCTTTATTTGAAAATCTTTATCTGCAAGAGGCAGATAATCTAAGTCTTTGTGGGGAGCGTTGATGGGTGCGATGCTCAGAGCTACAGGGGTTTCCATATTTGGTTCTTGTGTTTTCAAACTGGAATTCGGGATTCCTGTGGAAAATTGGACTAAACAGTAGGTTTAGGAGTCTTTTTACAGACTAAATAGACTGTTTTCAACTCGAATTTGGCTTTCTCAGGTAGAATTTTCAGTGGAAAAGCGAAATTGCAGGTTTGCAGGGAAAAAACGGATAAATACCTGGATTAAGGAGGCAAATCGAGTGACTATATGTCAAATGACGGATTGCAGATCGCGTTGCTGTGGTCTCTTTGGCCGGGTGGCGGTTGAAAATCTGGTACAGTGGCTCCAGTCGTTATTTTGCATGGGAGCTTTGAACAAAGGGAACCATAGCGAAAATGATATTTCGTCATTTTTTAACGAAATTTGATTTGGCGGGTATTTTTTGGCATTTATTGAACGGATGACATCAAAGATATGGTACATCTTGTCGTGTAGTGGAGGGTGGTAAGAGGTTTACCCCGCACCGCTTATGGGCTTAAGTGGTTTCGGACGAGGGGGCCGCGAGCACTGCGGGCGGTTGACACGTGTCCATGGTACGAGAGCGACACCACCATTTCCCCGGACGGTAAAGTTCAGCGGCGGAGGGGTTCACGAAATGGATATCGACCGTTGGATATGGGGTCGTCGATCTGACGGCTGGCGCTTAATGGAGGTGAATGAGGTTTAATGCGCGGGACCGACACACAATAAATTAAAATTTTATAATGTATCAGGGTTATTACGAATGGTTTGTGGGGTGTTTAAGTTAGGTTATTAATTAACCAAAGGTTAATTAATCCCGAGGTTATGTGCGTGGAGGTTATTAATAAGCTCCTGATGAACTATTAATCCCTTTTAAAACAATGAATATGGTTATATAACCGGGGGACGGGAAATATTAATAATTGGGGATTTTTATTATAAATATAATACGGGAAAGGGTAATGGGGTGGGATTTAAATAATAAAGTTAAAGTTAATATGAAAAAATGAATCGGAAAGCGCCAAGTCACAATGTTTAAAAACTTAGGCTAAAGGGGCAAAAAGAGTTTATTTGTGATATTTGTACAAATTTCCTAAGTAAAATGGGGTTTTCACTTAGGTAATTGATATGGAATGGAGTGAGATGGCTTAGTGATATTAAGCAGATCTTAATATCTCTGGGGGAAATTAGTAAATGATTTGGGGAAAGGATGGAGGGGAGTTAGTCATGCCTCGCTTGAGCTGCTCCAAGGGTATCTGGTTTGCACTTGTGATGAGTAAAAGCTTACATATTTGAGAGACATGATTCATCACAAGTCTCATTCTGCAACATCAAAATTGTCTACCTAGCCTACTGTGCCTAACATTTTTTCTTCTTTTTCTTTGAGTGCACTTGGACTGGCAAACCCTCATCAATTTTATTTTCTTTGAATGATAAGCCTATCTAAGTCTATCCTTATTTCTTCCAAGGGCTCAGATTAGACAGATGAGCTCCTTTGCTTCTCTACCTATCTACATATCTGCCAATTTTAAACAGTTTGGACAGATTTCTATTCTCTATCTCTAAAACAGGAAATTAAAAACATGAATTGGCTAGGATTGAGCTATTTGGCCATTCATCAATTGTGGTAACAAGTTTAACAAGTTGTACATGATGCTTTATTTATAGAAAATGAAAAAGTAGTGGCATTTGGACTTGCACACTTTCCTGGTCTATTCTGTTTGGAGTTCATTTCTTTCACTTTTTTGACCATCTTATTCCTTTTTACCCTTTGATTTTTCTTTTAGGGTATACCCTCTTTAAATTTTTTAGATTTTTTATTTTTTGAAAAATATGGAAAACCTTTACAACCAGAAAAGGTGTGAACATATTGCAGAGTTAATCAAGTCAGTCATGAAATATGAAACCTATTGGTATAGGAGCATAACACTCTCCAACTTAGCCTTATACTTTCTTTAAAAAATAATAATAATAATAATAATAAAATTATAAACATGAAAACCCACATTGTTGGCATGTTTATACAGAAAATCTAAGTTGAAAACCAAGAATTCTTGGCAGCATAGATTTTGTTTTTAATTCCATATTCTTGTCCATTTCTTTTTATTCGTCTTTTGAAAAATAAGACAACTACAAAAATGCCAATAATTTGCAGCTCTCATGGAATTCCGCAGCAGCATTGACAGATTGAAACCAGGGGAAATGAAGATCATGGAAAAAATAAATTGAATGAAGATCATAGCTAAAGAAAATTGAGTACAACCTACAGAAGGACAAATCCAAAAACCAGTAAGGCAAGATAGAAGGTTTGTAAATATTAGTTAGATAATAAAGGGGAAAATATTGAATTATGAAATTAAATAGATGAATGACCATTTCTACTGCCATTTTGTATAATGATTACCCTCATTATGACATGACTTTGGTTCTAACGAAAATATATATATCTTTTCAAAAGGATATGAATCCGATATAAAACCTTGTTATCATTCAAATTTACTCCCTTCCTTCTGTATATCATCCCACTTCCTTCGCATACCATCACAGTTCCTTGCATCATATCCATTCCACTCGACCCTATTCCATTGCCGAAAATGCCTCACCTATTTCTCAAATTTTGTCTCTTTTACCTATTCCATAACCAAACTCCTTCCACAACCCTGTCAAAAAGAGAAATTAGGGACTAAGACTTCTTTGGCATGGGAGTCATTATATGCTCAGAACTAAATGGGGATAAATTTCTTGAAGGATACCCACAGGTGAAACAACAGTTGCAACAAGTGCAATGGTTAGAATTTGTTGAAAAAATTGATGGGCATGAGAAAGAAGTTACGAAATAATTTTCTTGGGCATATGATGGTATAGAAGCAGAGATTGGAGACATTAAATTGGTTCTGATAGAGTCATTTGTAGCAGAAGCTACCGGATTACTAAGAATCGGGGAAACCTTGTTCAAAAGCTGGAAGATTAAGCAGAAACAATGGGAATTCTTGCTTAAAAATCTAGGTATGGCTATCTCTGTCTTTAAGAAGGGAATCCCAAGAACAACCTTAAATACTAAATGGAGAAATTTTCTATTAATTATTCAAAATTCATAACTTTTGAAGGTAGGTTTGGAAACATGTTCTTTTACCATGCTCACTTGATGATGAATTTTCTTGATGGTAATGAAATCAATTTACCATACTTCCTGCTTCATAGTTTGATAAAAATGACTGGAAACATTCAGAGGAAAATACAATCCATAGATAATGCCTTGTACCATCATGGGTTAGTGAAATTTTTAATTGAATCTCATCTAAAAATCAAAGGGGATAAATGGGAAGATTTTCTGATTAGGAATCACTTCAAAGAAGCTGAACAAGAAGAACCTAGTAATAAAACAAGAAAGAGTAGAAGAAATTTGCTCTCAAACCCTAAGGAAAAATCACTTGCACAAGAAACACAACAAGATCAATATTATGATGATGAAAACCCTCTTGTAAATGTGTTGGAAACTCTTAAGAAGGAAAATGTTATAAGAAAGATAGCTAGCAATAAAGGGGAAAATACATCAAAAGAAGAAACATAACAAGAAAGGTCAAAAAGCATCCCCATATTACTGAAAAATCACCATCAACCATAATAAGAAGAGAAAGGCTTAACAAACCAATACATGCATAGCCTTAGCAATCTCCATAATTCATTAATTTAAAAGAGGAATAGCAACTGAGAGTTCCATCACCAGTTGCAAGTCCAGTTAGGATAACTCCGGAAATTGATCCTATCTAGCAAGAAATATGCGACTACATAGAATCTTTGGAATGAAGAGCTACATGAGAAACTGTTGAATCATCCCCAAACCAAGAAGAAATTTTAAATGAAGGGATTCATTTTGATCTTCCAGAAGAACCCCAAATTGTAAACACTCTTAAGCAGGAAATCTATGAATTGGAGGTATTAAATAGACATTTGAGGCATGAAAATGAAACACTAAAGGTACAAAATGAAATCTAGAGAACTAAAAATCATAACATCTTGGTTTATGGTATGTGAAAAATAAGATATTGAAAGCTAAAAATAAATTTCTTAAGAAAAAGGTCATAAATTTGTAGTACAAGATCTTGATGAAGAAATCAAGGATGGGAGTCAATAGTAGGAAAGAAAGAAGAAATAACTTAGATATTCTTGCTCAGGACTCTGAAGAAGCTGAGTAACAGAGAAGGATTAAAAAAACTTTAAATTTTATGCATGAGGAAATGTAATGTCTTCTATGTGGGGCAATGTTGAAGCCCAAAATTGTCTCTTTTTGACAACCTTCTTACACTCCATCCTCCTTATTTTTTAATCTAATAACTCTAATTGAGCATCAGTTTACAAGGTTCATGGGAATATAAGTTACTTAAACATATTTTATTTCACAAGTTTCATTGTTCCTTATTATTTAACTCAATATTTGCATAAGAAACTGAATTGCACCAATTATGCAACTAATGATTGATTCTGCAGCATAGTTGAAGGTTCGATGGGTTACGAAACTCCAGCCGAGGAACGAGACATATGGGAAGGTGGCTAATAGATGGAATAATGATATTTATCTATCTTCATGACATGGATCGATGATAGTAACACCGTATAAGCCCAATCAAAGCGAAATACAACTAGCGAAGAAGGAGCCGAAGGCGAATTAGGCGAGCGACAAAATTAATGGAAGCAGATATTTAGGCTTATGGTTTGCTTCTCCAATAGAAAATCATGAGAAAATCATGTCATATTATCTTCTTATGTTATTTTTAGTCTTTATCGAGTAGGATAGGCTCGTAAATATCTAAAAGAGTTATTGATAGAGGTTATAAATCTACCTCTTGACATCATAAAACGACATACCTCTATATTGTTTCGAAAACTTTGTTGACAGTAATAGAACTTTGTTTTGTTGGATACCCTTGTTATTCATTATCTTAATGCGTATATAATCCTTTGAAGAAGTCATGTCATTACTTACGTATCGTAGGAGGGCCCATTGGAGTTGTAAGGTTTTATTGTTTTTAATTAACATTTCAATTCTACATTTTATATAGTTTTTAATTAGTTCATCTGATTGTCTAGTTTCGATTTTGAATGAATGTTTAGGAATGAATTTAAAGCAGGATTTGTTTAATCATTTTCCTATAGGATAAATTATTGAAGCCAAGATCTCTTATGCACATGAATGGTAGTATGTCGGTGTGTGGATTGATTTAGGATCCGTATTATAGTTTGAGTTACATATGAGTTAAATTACATTTGAGTGAAGAAGATTTCAATTTCCAATTAGTGTGATTATAGAGTTAATTTCTCTTTTTCTGTCAGAGTGATTTAGATTTAATTTCATTATTTAGTTAAGCAAGTGTGATATTTATTTCAAGAAAAGTGTGATATTTATTTCAAGCAAGTGTGATGTTTCTTTCAAGTGTGATATTTCTTTTAAGCCAGTGCAATAATTTTGATTTCATTTTTGTTAAGACTGATATATTTACTTTCATGTAAGAGTGATATTTGTTAGAGAAAACATGTGCATCTCAATATCTAAATTTAATCTAGGAATTGCTTGAATAATAAGGACTTCTATCACATACAATGCACATACACTTAATTAGTTTACAAGCCATGGTCAATAATTTATGTAGTAATTTAACATCAATTAAATTACTAAACACTAGGATTATTGTGGGCAAGGCTCAAGGTGCCCAAGATCTCTCACCAAGTTATGTGAATAGCATGACCAAATTTGATGCAGTGAGTGAATTTGATGATATGAGGTTGAATTAGATGGAATATATGTTATACTAGGAAGTTAGAGTCTAATAATGAAATGGGTTATTATCGATTTTGGGGGTATGGATCAGGTGAGAGGTTATATTGGGTTTAAGCCTGCATGGGCCACCATCATTTCTCGAGGCGATATATCATGAAAGAATGGTGTGGTTGTGGAGTTTTCACTATGAATAGTCTGGGGGATTATAGTGAATGATTGCATGGGGGTGTTTTGTTGGACGAGGTTGCACTAGGGGTATGTTGGGAGTTTACAGGGTCGGGTTGTCTACCCACTCCATGAACTCGTGCAGTGAAAATGACTAGAATAATGCCCTCTTCAAGGTTTTATAAAACAAACTGTGTTTTAGGGATGCCATGTGTCATTTTTTGGTTGGTGGGAATGACATCATCCTCACATCATGCTGACATACCTATATGGGGTGATGATATCATAATGTGGGGTTGTCAGAGTGATGTGGCATGAAAACAAGGTGGTTGCATAACTAGACAATGACGTGGTGGCCACTCTTGCTGATAAGGCCTCCCCCACAAGTATTTTTCATGTGGTGGGGAGAGTGACTTTGTACGTTCACCTCAGGGCTGCATAACCATTGGCAACCTACCACATGTCCTTGGGTGATTTTGGTAAGACTGCCTATGGGCATTAAACATTGCATCAGTGAATGATCTAGTGAGATTTGCACCATTCATTATTGATCATTCTCTGCCATTCAATCCTAGGTGGTTGCAAATCCCCCTCTCCATGCCCCCCTCTCCCACATACATCACATTTATGAGTGCATGTTGGTTTGGTGACACTGATGCCTAGGTTGCGTAAGTGAACTTTTCAATGATGCTTGACTAACTACATATAAGAAAATGCATCATGGTAAGTCATCTGGCCCATGTTGGTTAGTGATATGATGCTGACATCGTCTAACTCAAATGAACACTTTGACCTGAAAATCAATTTTTTAATTGGTGCATCCCAATATCTTATGTTTCCCTTGAAGCATCTTTGGATGTGCAGCCTTTTGGGTGGATTTCTGGCACTACCATCGACTCCATGGGGGAAAACATGTCCTTGTGGCCTATTGAGATCAACATGGCTCTAGTTCCTTTAATCTTGGGTTGTGGGGTATTCTGCCATGAAATATACTGAGGAAACAATTTTTTTGTGAAAATCTATTTTCTTTTTACCATGTAACAATTTTATTATGTGAAGAATTTATTCACGAACCTTCAATTGGAAAGGATCCCTAGGGAATCTCCATCCAGAGTCTTTGGTTGATATGTATCATTATCTTTGGCTTCCTATACTTGAAATGATTCGATCCATAGGTTGTCAAATTTTCCATGCTTCCCTTTGTTAGGATGAATCCAATCCCATTTCAACGCTAGACCTTTATCATGCAATGGATCTCTTCCCTGTGTTTTTGGGCTTCTATCAACTGATAAATCCTTTTCTACATTAAGCTAGTACCTTCATCTCTTTCTTGCAGAAACTTCATTACTAACATAGTCAGATTCAAGGGAAATGTCTCATTTGCACCATACATGAGCTGATAAAGAGAGGTTATTATGGCTCTTTTGGTGCTTATTCTGTCTTCCTAGAGTTCATATTTGAGATTTTCATCCCAGACTTTCTTATTTCTCTCTAACATAATATCAATTATTCTTATGAGGTTCTTGTTAGAGGACTCTACAAGTCCATTACCTTGTAGTTAATAGGTTGTGGAATGCAATATATCTATGCCATGATCTTGATAAAATTGTTTCATTTTGAATGATTTGAAGGCTTCATCATTGTTTATCATGAGCTTCCTTGAACATCCAAATCTTGAGAGCGTGTGGTTTTCCAGAAATGTTAAGATCAAATTCTTGTTGACATTTTAGGTTGGAGTTGCTTCCACCCATTTTGTAAATTAATCAATGGCAGTGAGGATGTATTTTTGTTCACTGCTAGAGTTTGGAAGTATTTGTCGAATGAAATCTAATCCCCGTTGCTAGAAAGGAACTTGGACTTCAATGGGCTTCAATGGTAGAGACTCCAACTTTTGTTTGCCTTTGAGAAATCAACACTCTACACATGTCTTAACAATAGCATTGGTGTCCCTAAACTATGAAGTCCACTCTCAAAATCTTGTATGTCATGCCCTTCCATGCTTGATGACCTCCACATATTCCTCGATGAAAATCTTAAATGATGTCTTGTGTCTGATATTCAGTAACACAAGTAAGAAAAACACCAAAAGGGTCTTTCCAAAACAAATTGTCTCTTATAATGCAATACTTGATAACTTTAAACTTGTGGGATCTATATTTGGCTCTTGGAAACTTGGGTGGACATTACAAATTTTACACAAAGAGTATTATGTATATATATTGGCTAGAACTTTGGAATCTAAAAAGGAATCATTGAAAGGTTATTTTTTTTGGATTATCTTCCTTTAGTGAGGAAAATTACTTTGTTGGCATTATGGTTCTATGTTTCCCTTGACGAAAACCAAGTTGATTTCACAGGAACTCCATAGTGATCACAAGAACTTCATAACGTCCATAGGAACAACACAAGTTGCACAAGAACATTAAAGGAATTGATCTCCATGGTATTATTTGTTTTGGTTAATGATGATTGTTTAATACAAAATGGTCCATGTGAATGATGCATTGGTCACGTAATGGATATTTTATGTTGCATAATACTTTTGGACATATTTTCTTGACATAGGAATATTTTATTTATACCCTTTCATAAACAATATTTTATAATGTGGTTGGACAATTGAATAAAATGAATGGATCTAGCAAATAAATCATGGTCCAATATTTTATTCATGGTGATTTGAGCATTAATTGTGGAGACCATAGTCACTGAATTGCTTAAAGTAGTTATGAATCAAATCTATCTCATAAATAAAATAATTTAGTGTGGTTGTGGAATTTGTTTGGGTATTGATGGACCAAACCTATTCCTTAAAATATATTTTATTATGAAGGATAAAGAATGGGCCGTTATGAGCCATAACATGCTTGATGGGTTTCGAATTGGTCTTAGATTAAATAAAGAAAAATTATTTATTGTGGTCAAATACCACCGAATTTCCATGTAGTATAAGCTCATGGTTTTGTATCTCGATCAAGTCTATAAATTCATAATTCAAACAAGCTATTTGGTATGCATTTGGTGATATCATCTCAGAGATTGATCTGATCTCGACAAAACTCTTGTAAAAAATCGATCAAGCTGATCTTGATCTTTGATTTGAATTTAATGCATGATGGATTAGTATGGCTAAGGGATAAGTTATTTCTCGAAAATCATTTATTTGTGGCTTAATGGAGGGCCGCCAGGGATAATTATAGTATAATATATATGCAAGATTAGATTTCTAGAGTGATAGAAGAGTATCGATAACATATACAGAGTTGAAGAGAAGTATAGAGGAGGAGTCGGGCACAGAGGAGTGCAGCACTTAGATTTTTTTTTTAAATTCACGACAGAGGTTTGTCACTTGATAGTTTTGAGAGACAGAATTTGAGTTTTGACAGAGAAAAAATAGTTACTTGAAAATGTCGAAACAAAGACTTTATCCCAAAAGGATAAGAATAGTTCTTAATGGGAACAAGAGGGCTGATTAGGACTGGGCTGACGTTCGATCCTAACCAATCAAAAGGACGTCGATATTTCATGGGACTATATGCCTACCTAGAATATTATAAGCCCAAATTGTATTCGGAAGTAGAGAACGCTCCAAACATAATATATAAAGAAAGGAAATATGGGACAAGTGTACAATAGACAGTGTAACAATGGTGGCAATTTAAAATGTGCATGGGGTATTATGAAGTGGCCCCACTCGGAGGCTTAATATCGAAGGATATTATAATCCTCTATCCATTGAGTTAGGCTACTGTGAGAAGGTTCACATGGGGATGACTAAATGATGGGATCAAAGTGGATCCCACTCGGAGGCTTGAGCCTGGAGGTTTTTATAATCCCTCTAACCATCCAGTCGGGTTATTGTGAGTGGGTCCCTGTGGCAATGAGCAGAGCACGGGATTAAAGTGTACCCTTCCTGGAGCCGTTATACCCTGGAGGTATGAGGATTGAAACTTTGAATAGAAGGGGGCTTACGTGTTAAAGGACAAGAGCGAGCTTACATGACAAGGCTCGCATGGTAGCATTCATGGCAGAGTATTCAGAGACGAGTTGCATCTAGTTGTGCGCTAATTTTTCTAAATAACAAGGAGGTGAGTGTGATCTGTCTTATTTTTTAAGGCACAACAAAATATTAATTTTGTTGGTTGAATTGATTTGTTATTGCGCAAGAGAGGGGCCTCAATGTGACTTTCCCTAGAGTTAATATTATTATCTGTGTGCCTTTGCATTATTAGTTAATTTATTATGAGTTGATATTTGTGCGTTGATCTGTCTCTGCATTTTACTTCTATGCTGACTCTTCAGTGACATATATCTATGACATGCATTTGTATTGATCTGTGATGACCATGGGTTGATGTTAAAGAATTTATGCTGAAGTAAATATCAATGATCGAGATCTTTAAGTGCACAACTATTTCCTTGTGACTTTATCTGCAGTTTATATATAAATATGCGATTGCACAGTGTGTATTACCAATCTATAAAAGATCTGGCCAGAACTTGTGCCCATAATTGATTTAGTGACTTACATTGATACATGTGTTATGTTGTAGAGGTTGCCATTGATTAATACAAGGATATAGTACTAGTATGTTTGATAGTGTGTGGAGGATAGTGGGTACAAGAGATCACTGTAGTATCGTAATAATGTTTGCAGGGTTCTAATTTGGCATGGTTATAGAGGATATGTCACTCGATAACATGGCATTTTTCCATTTCTCGTGAATTGTTGAAGTAATAGTGAAACATATTTTAATTATTAAAATGAAATATATCTATTCTTGCGTGATATTTTTTTTTAAGGACTTAGTACATAAGTATAAGCAAGGCTGTAATCTTTCCAAGGGAGAGATGTATGCAGGGATGATGAACATTTTGGTTGAGGTTTAGAAATATTTATTTATCCCATTGTGTTTATGATGCATTGAATATGTATACATAGGTTTTTTATAGGCATGTATGATTGTAGAGGTTCTATGAATTTTAAAATCTATGACAAAGACCTTGATATACTACTGCTTGTTCTCATATATGATGCTTGGATAAGACTTGCTTGATAAGAAAGGGTTTTAGTTGTTGATATTGACTTGATAGTTTTTGAGAAAGGTAGATTTTGTTGTTGGAAGGGTTTGATCTGATTGATATCATTATTTAGTGGTTTGATGCTTTAGTGACTCATTTAGTCTACATTAGTTTGGGATTCAGTGATTGGCACATTGATATTCAGTGGAGTGTGTAACAACCCCTAGTTGGTTTTCGATTTAATTGGAAGGATATTTTAAGGGAAAAAATAAGACTAAGGTCATAGGACATGTATTGCAAGGTGAATGGAGGGGAAAACATTAAAATGGGTATCACTTGTGGTTAATAAATAGCTATGGAAATTTGCATTGGCATTGGCAAAGGGAAAAGACAATAAATGGAAATTTAATATAAGAAATGAAGGGAAATAGGAAAAAATTAAGATGAAGGGACAAGAATATGCATGCAAGAGATATTAGAGAGAAAATAAAGGAAAATTAAAGGAAGGGACACTAGACATCAATGATAAAAAGGCATTTGAGGAATAGTTGACAGGTTTCTGCTCAGCTTTTGACTAGTTTCAAAAATCTAATGGAAAAGAGGAGAGAGATAGAGCATTTGGACACAAGTAAGAAATCAAGAAAGTAAGCAAGGATAAGAAAAGGAAAGCAAGGGAGCGCAAGGAGAAGATTGGAGGAGCAACTACAATAGGAATATTTTGTAGGTAATAGGTTGCATGTGTGATTTCCTTGCTGGGATTTAAATGAATGGTGCATGAATTTGGTTTATTTGATTGGTTGTTGTCATTAGGATGGGATTTTCTTGGGCATATAGTGGTTTCAACCTTTCCTTGCCATTTCCTGTATAACCATGGTGTGTTGGGATGCATTCTTGGTTGAGCTTTGGATTGCATGAATATTTTGGATCTGGATGAGGTGGTATTAGGAAAATACCAAGGGTTGGGGGTGGAGATGGTTTTCTATGGGAAGTCCTTAACAGGTCAGTGGAGATAGGAAAATTCCTTTGAATATGGTGAATAAATTATGAGGCATCCAAGCTTGTGTTAGTTTGGTGATCTCTAGACCAGTTTAGGTCAGATCGTCGTGGCTTCGGAGAGGAGGTGGTTTAACCTCTGGAGTCCTTTTTTGGTTATATTTGGTTTATCCCATGAGATCCCACATTCGCTCTTGGAGTATAGCATGAGGATGATTGGCTGAGAGAGAGATTTGGTTTAGCCAAATATATGGTCGAGTTGTAATCCCTCTGATACAAGGGTCGTAAACTTTTTTGACTAAGTTGTGTTGGATGTTAAGTTTGAACAATTTTAAATATAGGTATTTTATATTATTAATTAAATTAGAATGTTTGACATTAATATATATATATATAGTATATGTTTCTTTAAGGAAACAAATAAATATTTGATGAATGACGGAAATATTTGAAAAAAAATAAAATGTCAAAGGTTATTTGAAGAGTAAATCATTCCTTCAGTTTAAATAAACAATTAATTACTTATATCTCCAAGAGGGAAACAATGGAAAGGGATTTATTAATTTTCAGATGATCTGATAATCACCCTATGAGTGATCTCAGTTAAAGGTTTATTAAATGAAGGTATTACAGACTCATGTGCTGGTTCGTTTCTATGTTATTTTAGGCAACGAATCGACTAGATTGCAAAATACACAGACATTGGAAAATGGAAAACAGTAGAGAAATACAGTAAGAAAATACAAGAACACAACAATTAATAAGGATTTCACCCTATCCTCTAAGGCTACGTCTCCAGTCCAGCTTTAAGTGGTGGCCTTCTTTTATTGTGTCTTAAAGCAAAGAATTACAATGAAGGAGCTCAATATGAGTCTCCTGAAATAGAATTTTCTTGGAAGGGTGGTTCTTGGATTCCCCAAGCCACTAGAGTGCACAAACTCTTTTCCTTACCAGCTCTTGACCTCTCTAGTCTTTAATGGAAGGAGCCCAATGTGGTGCTCAGTCCTGACAGATCCTCTCAGGGATGGCTTGAATCTCTCAAACTCTCCGGTGCTCGACGCTGCCTTTGGTCAGCTCGGCTCTCTGTCTTCTTTTTGCTTTTTGCTTTCTGCTTCACTGTCTCTTCTTCGTTTTCTGTGTCTTCTGCTTTGTCTGTTCATGGCTTTAAAGCCATTTGATCTCATGGCTGTTCGATTCCCATTCCACCTCCATTGGATCGCCTGCTATAGCTTCGCTTGGAGTTCCCTCTCTTGGCATCATCATCAGGCTCACAAGGAGTGGCCACTTGTCCTCCTGCGAACTGCACCAGCTCTTTCCTCGTCAGGTTGTTTCTTCGGTCACATCGTGGAATGAGTCATCTACCACCTTGGCAGTCAAATCAGACGTCAAAATCCTCTCTGTCGCGGCTTAATCCCCTACGAATTCTAGCTTTCCCATCAGGCACGATCTCGGCCGTTAGACCTAGAGCCCCCAGATCCGACGCCATTCGCTCATTTTGCACGGTTGACTTCATCGACTGTTAGCGCACGATGAGCGGTGGTTTTCTCTCTCCTCCGCTTGCCACGTGTCAGGCATTGAGTGGAATCGCTCCTTTTTTGCCAAATCTACTTACCGCCCAAGGGTGCCCTCGATAAATATCTCCAGTATTGGAATGTGAGTCCCGCCTTTAGCCTTTAACCTTTTCCCCATGGTTTTCCTGGCTCCCATGTGACCGAGCGCTCAGGGCCTCTCCTTCTCAAGGAGTTTTGCCCAGAGATGCGTGATTAGCGCTAATCGCGCATCAAAAACTGCCTCCTTTTCTCGATCCAGGCTTCCCAGGGGCTAGTTTCAGCTCCTGCGCAGTCTCCATGGGCCTCGGCCAATGCACTTTGACCGAGGTCCTCGTCGTTCCACGCTGGCTACAAACTTCCACTGTTTAAATGTTTTTCTGATCTCTGTACTCTTTGAATTTGAAGTTTTGTCCTAATTTGATACAGTCATGGTTCTTTGACAACTCTTCATGGATCTAATTCGGATCACAACCTTCCCACTGAAAAATATTTTGGACCACGAAAAGTTGGTTTTCAAGCATCGACTAAGTGAGGGTACTATTGTCTCACTTGTCCAATCTCAATCCACTTTTCACTGCTCAACTTTGAACCCTTGAGCCCTACTTTGAGGTCCTCAATATCTCCTCTGCGCGTCGTCCTCACCTTCCTATCTAGAACTGTGTCTTCTTGCAATTCATTAAGATATTCAAGTAGCAGTTCATCAATAGAAGGCAATTGACTCTGCTCTTCGGGATCCTCAATTAGTGAAGGTTCAAACAATCTCAAGCAATATGCATTTACAACTGAGTAGATGTGCATGTAAGCTGGTAGATTAAGGTGAAAAACATTTTCACCAATCTTCTCAAGTATCTTAAAGGGTCCATACCTGATAGGCTTTAGCGTTTTACCTTCACCTTGCATCCTGTCCTTGCTAATATACAGCCAGACCTGGTCACCAACTTGGAAACTATGCTCCATCTGATGCTTGTCATGCCTAGCCTTGTATTTGGCTTAGCTCTTTTCCAGTTGTTCCTGTACTACCTAGTATATCTCCTAGATTTGTTCAATGAACCTAGTTGCCTTGTCCACATCATTGTGTCCCTAAACCGTGGTATCTTTACCAAAGGAAAAATCCAAAGAAGACCTTGGTGTGAAACCAAAACAGGTCTCAAAAGGAGATCTCTGTGTAGAAGAATGTTTTGCTCTGTTGTAAGCATGCTGCACATAACACAAATGTTCATCCCAAAGCTTAGGATGTTTGCTGCAATATCCTCTAAGTAACTGAATCGTTGTCCTGTTAACTACTTTTGTCTGGCCATCAGTTTGTGGATGAAAATCTGTGCTTTTCTTCAGTTTGGTGTCCATCAGTTCCCACAGACTTGACCAAAACTTCCCCACAAATCGGGTGTCTCGATTAGATACAATGGAAGTGGGTAATCCAAAATGAACCCATACATGTTCAAATAACAGTTTTGCAGTTTGTTCAGCTGTAATCTGCTTATTACAAGGCATCAAAATACACATTTTGTTGAATCTATCCACAATAACATACAGATAATCATGACCTTTCCAAGATTTAGGCAGTCCTCCAACAAAATCCATGGAAACACTTTCCCAAGGGTGAGAAGGAACTGGTAGTGGAGTGTACAAGTCTAGTTTTCTATTGTTGGGCTTGCTTTTAGCACAAATAGTACACCCTCTTACATATCTAGAAACTGTCTCGTTCATTTTTGGCCAATAACAAAATCTTTGTAGCTGTGAAACTATTTTACTTACCCCAAAGTGACCTGATATTAGAGAACTGTGTGCTTCTCTAATTATCTTTACTCTCTCAGTTTGTGGAATGCAGAGTTTCCCACAATGGTATAAGAGTTGGTCCTTCGCATGATAATCCAATTCTTCTACTCGTTTGCCTTGACTGAAAGTTGCATATACATATTTAAAGTCTATATCTTGAACATATTGTTCAGTGTAGCTTTCATGTAACACAAAATTATGCTTAAGTATAGTAGATGCATTTATAATGGGTCTAGATAACATGTCTGCAACTTTATTATGTATGCCCTTTTTATATTTAATGACTAAATAAAACTGTTGTAGAAAAATCATCCATCCATAGTGGCTTGATTGCTGCAACTTAGTTTGGGAGTGTAGATATTGAAGTGGTTGATGATCATTATGTATTACTGTCTCTTTTCCCATTAAATAATGTTTCCACTTTTTCACACTCTGAGCTAATGCATACAATTCGTTATCATATGTAGGATAGTTAACTATTGCATGAATAAAAGTCTCATAATGATAAAATATGGGTTTATTGTGCTGTGTCAACACTGCTCCCATGGCATAGTCACTGGCATCCATTTGGATCTCAAATGGCCTTTGTAGATTAGGCAGAGCTAGTACAGGTGCTATACTAATATTTTCTTTCAAGGTTTTGAAGGCTTTCTGATGTTTTCCTCCCCACTGAAACACCTTGTTCAATCATGTTAAAGCATGTAAGGGAGCTGCAATTGAGAAAAAGTTAGAAATGAACTTCCTCCAATACTGTGTTGCTCCTAAGAAGCTTCTCACTTCTGTAGCAGACTTGGGTTTAGGCCAGTATACAATGACTGCCACCTTAGAGGGATCTATTTTCAATTCACCACCCCCTATTATATGACCCAAATAATTTAGAGATGTTTTGCCAAATTCACATTTTGAGAGTTTAACATGAAATTTTTCTCTTTTCAAAACGTCTAATGTCTACTTAACATGATTTAAGTGTTCTTCCCATGTTTTACTAAAAATCAGAATGTCATCCAGATACACAATAACAAAATCATCAAGAAAAGGCATGAGTACATAATTCATTAATATCATGAAAGTAGCAGGAGCGTTGGTTAGGACAAAAGGCATAACCAGCCACTCATACAATCCCTGCTTTGTTTTGAAAGTAGTCTCCCATGCATCTTGGTCTACAACTCTGACCTGATGATATCTACTGTGCAAGTCTAGCTTGGTGAAATAAGCAGCTTCCTTCAATTGATCTAAAAGATCATCTATGCGACGAAGGGGATAATGATTTTTTATTGTTATCTTATTCAATGCTCGGTAGTCAATGCACATTCTCCAAGAGCCATCTTTCTATCTCACCAAAATGATTGGTGACCCACATGGTGATGTGCTAGGCCTGATGAACCCCTTCTCAAGCAACCCCTACACTTGCTTCTAGATTTCAACATTCTCTAAAGCAGACAACATGTACATTCCAATGGTAGGCAATGGAGCATCTTGCTAGAAAATAATATCATGTACTATTTCCTTTTTGGGTGGCAGACCTTTAGGTTCTTGAAACAAGATATCATACTCCGAAACAACCTTTTCTATATCAGCTTACCACTTAGCATCACATCCCTCAAATACATTGGTTTTATCAGGTTTCTTTTCCTTTACAACCATTAGTAAGAATTGTTTGCATGAATTTATCATTCTTTTCATCTGCCTTGAGTTTATGAGAGTATAATTATTCTTAAGCTTATGAGCTCTTACAAAGTATTCGATTCCATGTTTAAGAAGTAGATACTTGTTCTCAGCTATATAGAAAATAGCTTTTCTATCATACAAGGACTCCCTAAAAAAATTCCTCATATATCCAAAGGAATTATGTCTAACTCAACCTCATCTATAAATGTTGACCCAAAAGAAAACTTTAGTTTTCACTGTTTAGTCACTTGTCGTTGTGCTTTGTCATTCATCCATCCTAATGGGTATGGTTTCTTGTGAGGTGTAGTTGCTAATCCCAATTTCTTTACAATTGCTTCAGAAATTAAATCTACTTGTGACCCATTATCAACAAAGTATCAATCTTTTGATGTTTGGAAATAACTCGAATATGAAAAAGCTCATGTCTTGTTCTCTCATTTTCTTTATCAATAATAGATTGAGCAGAATTTCTAGTAGATGCTTCAGAATTCTTACCTTTTATACCTGTGGCTGCAATGGTTGTTTCATATCTCGAGTCTGACCCCAAATCTTTCTGAATAGTTGCAACAGTCTTCTTATTCTTGCCCTTGAATTTCTTAGGTCTCAGCTCTGGATGTAGAATCCAACAATTCTCATCATCATGCCCATCCTTTTTACAGTGAGTACATCAAGCTTTGCTTTTCTGTGCAGTGTTAGCCTTCCTTGCTTTCCACTTCTGCTTTCTTTTCTCCTTGCTTTTGCTTGCAGTGGGTTGGGATGGTTCCCCAACTTCTGAATTTCCATTCTTTCCTCTAGCATATAGATGAGTAGCTTGTACAAATACCTCATCTATACTAGTGGGATTAAACATGAGGATGGTATGCCTCATGTAGCTGTGTAGACCACCATTGTACTTCAACAGAGTCTCTGGTGAGTCTAATGAGATTCCTAGAATCAATGCTCTCTTTCTAAATTCTTGAGTGTACCCTTGCACACTTTGCCCTTTCAACTATCAAAGAGTTTGCTAACTCATCATGGCTTTCTGCATGTAGGCCAATGGATAGAAATGCTTTTTGATTGCAGACAAATTCACTCCAGATAGAGATGGTCTTACTATGTCTTTTCATGTCAGCTTGGGTTCTGCCTTCCCACCAAACTAAGGTAGTGCCTCCTAGGCGTAGGATTGCCAGCTGAATCTTACTCTTGTCCGAGTCGATATTCTGCACTGTTCAATACACATCAATTTGTCTAATCCAATTGTCCAACTTTTCTGCATTTAGCTCTCCATCATATATAGGAAAATCAAATTTAACATCTAGTTTGATCAAAGATGCTTTCTTGTTATGCACAGGGCTATTAGGAGGTGTGAGAAAGCTTTCCTCTTTCCATTTTCTTTTTGAGTGGTAATGGAAGTCAGACTTGTCTTCTTCTTTGTCTTGTTTAGAGCCTGATGAATCTACATCCTTATGTTTTCTAAAGTCCTTATACATTTCTTCTACCATGGACTTTATGGCTAGGAAACTTTTTATGAATTGAGGGCTTGGCCTTACAGAACCTTTCTCTATCATTGTCATCCGAGGATAGACTCTCCCAATTTTAGGATTAGTTTCAACCAACTCTCCTTCTCCTAATTTGAGCTTTGATCTAGTGAGCATTCAACAACTAAACCGACATAAGCTTGTCTAGCCTTAACAGCCTAAAGCTTTGACACCACTTGATCTGATAATCATGCTATGAGTGATCTCAGTTAAAGATTTATTAAATGAGGGTATTACAGACTCATGTGTTGGTGTGTGTCTATGTTATTTTAGGCAACGGATCGATCAGATTGCAAAATACACAAACACTGGAAAATGAAAAACCGTAGAGAAATACAGTAAGCAAATACAAGAACACAACAATTAATAAGGATTTCAACCTATCCTCCAGGGCTATGTCTCCAGTCTAGCTTTCAGTGGTGGCCTTCTTTTATTGTGTCTTAAAGCAAAGAATCATAGTGAAGGAGCTCAATATGAGTCTCCTGAAACAGAATTTGCTTGGCAGGGTGGTTCTTAGATTCCCCAAGCCACTATAGTGCACAAACTCTTTTCCTTACCAGCTCTTAACCTCTCTGGTCTTTAATGGAAGGAGCCCAATGTGGTGCTCAGTCCTGATAGATCCTCTTAGGGATAGCTTGAATCTCTCAAGCTCTCTAATGCTTGACACTGCCTTTGGTCAACTCGGCCCTCTGTCTTCTTTCCGCTTTTTGCTTCACTGTCTCTTCTTCGTTTTCGGTGTCTTTCGTGTCTTCTGCTTTGTCTTTTCATGGCTTTAAAGCCATTCGATCTCATGGCTATTCGATTCCCCTTCCATCTCCTTCGGATCGCCTGCTGCAGCTTCACTTGGAGTTCCCTGTCTCGACGTCATCATCAAGCTCACAAGGAGTGGCCACTTGTCCTCCTCCGAACTATGCCATATTTTTCCTCGTCGGTTTGATTCTTCAGTCATGTCGTGGAATGAGTCATTTGCCACCTTGGTGGTCAAATCAGATGTCAAACTTCTCTCTTTAGCGGCTTAATCCCTTGTCAATTCTGGCTTTCCCATCGAGCACGATCTCAGTCGTTAGATCTAGAGCCCCCAGATCTAACGTCGTTCGCTCATATGCGGTTGACTTGCTCGACCATTAGCGCACGATGAGCAGTAGTTTTCTCTCTCCTCCACTTGCCACGCATTGGGTGCTGAGTGGAATCGCTCCTTTTTCGCCAAATCTGCTTACCGCCCAAGGGTGCCCCCGATAAATACCACCGGTTTTGGAGTGCGGGTCCTACCTTTAGCCTTTGGCCTTTCCGTACAGTTTTCCCAGCTCCCATGCGACCGAGCGCTCGGGGCCTCTCCTTCTCGAGGGGTTTTTCCCAGTGATGCACGATCAAAAGCTACCTCCTTTTCCCGATCTGGGCTTCCCAGGGCTAATCGCGCATCAAAAAATGCCTCCTTTTCCCGATCCGGGCTTCTCATGGGCTAGTTTCGCCTCCTCCGCAGTCCCCATGGGCCTCGGTCAGCACGCTTTGACCCAAGTCCTCGTCATTCCATGCTGGCTGCTAAATGGCATTGTTTATAGGTTTTTCTGATCGCTCTGTACTCCTTGAATTCGATGTTTTGTCCTGATTTGATACAATCATGGTTCTCTGATAACTCTTCATGGACCCAATTCGGATCATCAGACTACACTTTTTTTGGGGAGAAAAAGGATCAAGGACATTGGTTGGAGAAAAATGCCAAAGAGGAATTAAAACAAAAGAACAAAAAAAATGAATAGTGGAAGAGAAATGTTATTCATCTAGAACTCTCGTTAGATGTTTATTATGGGAGAGAAAGGTAGTAAATGTTTTTCACCAATGGGAGATAA
This sequence comes from Pinus tabuliformis, assembly GCA_031772625.1. Taxonomy (NCBI): domain Eukaryota; kingdom Viridiplantae; phylum Streptophyta; class Pinopsida; order Pinales; family Pinaceae; genus Pinus; species Pinus tabuliformis. Next base: position 92,190,327 of record CM062807.1, on the reverse strand, counting down.
ATACTGGTGACATGTGCTGAGAGGGCAACAAGCAAGAAATATTGATGCCTACATGAAAAACAATTTTGAATCGACCTGAAGGAATAGTAGCTCGGGGAAGCTATAGAAGAACTTAGCTTGCAGTTAGGAGGTCTTATAAACCGTGACATATTAAAGGTTTTGAAATTAGTCTCTATCTCCTCGATATTAGTAAAAAAATTGAGGTTAATTGCAAGACAAAAATAATGGTGTAAAAGTGAATAGAAAAGGTACTAATTACAGTATTGAAATTGTAGAAATAAAAATATTGTGAATATGAAGATTGAATGCAGAAAATATAGATAATGATAAACCTTATCTAATATTATTTCTCTAAATTTCAATTAAGCAGAAAAAAATATCTATTATCGTACATGGATTGGTCCTGTATATGGTCATAACTCTAGACTATGCACACAAGGAAGAAAAACACAGAGAGAGAATTGTTAGTGCACGAGTCAGGATTCCTCGAAAGTAATAACTCATAATATGCATATACTAGAGGAAATAACTTGGAAAGGAATCATAATTTTTAAAAAAGGGATTCTAAATACTAGTAATTACCTATTGGTAGTCAATATTCACTCCTCCCCCCCACGTATAGTGGCATGTGTCTGCATTGGAAACCCTCCTGAAACGTCATGCCACAGTACTAGGTAGCACATCAAATTAGGCTGGAAGTGCCTCTTCCTATGGTAACAAACCTCGTTTCAAAGGGTTTCTTACTGTGAAGGTATGATATAGTTATCTCTCAAATCAGTGGAACAATAATGACTATAGTCTATAGCCTATAATCCTCATACAATTACCGAAGGCTAGTCTGGAAAAATAAAACTCATTGTATGTAGTCAATCACAAATGTAGGGTTGAGATTTACTTTAGCCACCTATGTGTTAAATAAGTATTACCTCTAGATATGAGAGAACCAAATACTTCCATAGAATTCAAAAATTCACAAATCCATAGAGCCATAATATCAAAGTATTTTGCAAAAGTTTTGGTTAAGAACTATACACCACGATGTTGGTTGAAAAACAAATCCTGTACACAAACCCTTGGTCATTAAACATGTTTTTATAAAGAGCCACCCCTCCCTCCACAAAAATTAAATACAAGGGTACCTGATTTGTCATAGTGATGATATGTTGGGACAGGAACACCCTAGGAATGTGTAGGAGTAATTTCGTTAATGGAACCATGGAAGTTTCTGTATATATATGTGTGTGTGTGTTACGAGTCTTATGTGAAGGTAGAATAATGAGGTGATAGAGCCTAGTCCCAATTAAGAATTTACAATTGGGCTATGCACTTATCTACACTTAAAGTAACAAGAAATAAATATATACATGGCATAGTGTACAGAGAAGACATTCATTAGAGTGAGCTAAATCCTTATGTTATTGCATTTCATCCTTAGTACTATGTTGCAAATGCACATTCTTAAGTTTTCCAAATAAGTCTATGTTAGCCTAAGACATTCTATTATCATATGTAGTATGGTGTGGTTATGATTTATATTAGAAAAAGAATAGGTGTTGAAGAGGAGACATTACAAATGGTATCAAAGAAAAGTTCAAAACTGGGGATTTTAGCTAACCAAGATTTCCATTATGACTAACTATTAGTTTTTTTTTTTTTGTCACAAAAAAAGAGGAAGTAAAAAAAAATAGTATTAAAAGAAGGGTGAATGCAACATGGTAGAGCTTCTAGAGGTAAGCCCCATTGGAAAGGAGGAAATATATGTTCACCTCGGACAACAAACCCATATTTCCACCAGTCAACTGATAAATATGATGTGGGAACTTCTTAATGAGGTAGTTAACCTCCAGACGGATAAGGAGATATTATGGAAGGCTAATGCAGTTCAAGAACAAGTAATAAGAAATTTATCAAATATACTCCACTCTAACTGATCCAGGTGGATCTTCAAACACCATGGCATGGAAATGCTCGAAAATCAAAGTGATCAGAATGATGCCAAACTAGGACCAGAGTGTAGATCTTGTCTTCCTAATCATGGAGGTGTGAACGGTTCATCAATCCGAGTCTGGATGACAAAGTTCATGTGAAAATTGTTTGTCTTAGTTCCTTTGAAAAAAGGAGGCTTTTTCATAAAAATGGCTTTAAAGCCTTTATAAGTAAAATCACATCAGCAAAGGTGAAAAAGGGTGGACTTAAAGCAGGCCTTTGGAACCCCTGATCAACGATCTCTAACTAATCATGATTGAGGGCAGGAAATCGGTGATGGCGAAGAGTTAAGTTATGTCGGCATCAGCGAATCGGTGTCGGCAGAACCCAAAGGCTGAGGACCAGGACCCTTGGATATCAACGATGTGATTAGCGATCGCCGATATCGGTGATCGACATCGGCAGATGCCGAAGGAAGGACCCCAAGCTGAAGCCATAGCGATAAGCGATGAGGCGCAGGCCCGATGGGCATTATAGGCCGATTTTATAAAATTTGAAATCCAAACTTTCGGACTTTTCAATGTTTTTCAGTCTTTTACAGGGTTTTGTAATATTTTTTTAAAATGATGATAAGGCTATTTTCTTAAGGTTGTTACACCCGCTGATTGTTCTATACAACGGCTTCCATTCTTAAGCAATAGACCTCTCATTTTGAAGCACTCTTGTCCGAAACGTGTTATAAAACATGATGCGTGATAGAGAGCCGAGGGGGTGAAAGAAGAGAGAGAGAGCCTGTATGCCAGATAGTGCCCGAGAGTTGAAAGCCTGTGCTAGAGTGCCGAGAGCATGGTTTAGAGAGCTGAGAGTAGTGAAAGGTTGCGTATCAGTGGGCAAGGGCAGTATAACAGAGAGCTTGAGAAGACCGCGTGGAGAGGTTATGTGACAGAGGGCCAGAGAGCTTGTGCTAAAGTGCCTGAGAGCCAGTGTTAGAAAGCCTCGACGGCCTGAAGTGCTAGAAAGCCATAAGGAGGCTATGCCCGATGAATAGCCGCAAAATGAGGCTATCTAGAGATAGCTAGACTATGTTGTGAATTATGCAGGGAAACTTCAAGCCAGAGCTGCGCTTGAGATGCGTAGAGCCACAAAGCTTGAACTTCAGGTAGATCGGAGAGTTGTAGTGACACAAGCCAGAGCGCTACAGAGCCAGATAGCCAGCAAGCTACAAAGCCGAGAGTCTAGAGCAATTATTCAAGTGATCGATTCTTCTTCGTGTGATCAGTTCATGTTTTGATCAATTCTTCATGATTGATTCTTTTTTTGATCATTTCTTCTTTTGGATCAATTCTTCTTGCAATCGATGTTATGAATCGATATTCATCAAGCTTCAACCATTTATTGAACGACTATGTGTCAGATGTCCACATTCTTGTGCTAGCAGCCATCTTCATGAGGATCGATGCCTTGAGAGCAATGGTTCGTGCAGCTTCAACCGTGTGACATCCACTTCTTTGGATGGCCCGCGGTGTGAGATATATGATTTGTTTATATCCTTCTTCTTTTACATTATGTTGCATGGATCCTTGATTGATATTGATGCAGGATCTTCTTTATTATCTGTTGTCATGATTCCTTGTTGATTTGATATGTAATCTTTCTATATCATGTACCTATTGTCATAACTCTTCATGTTATGCTTAGAGATCCATTATTGTATGTTGCTAGGATACTCTTGTTTATTACATGTCGTCATGCATGTGTTTTTCTTTGACATCCATTTTGTTCCATGTTGGCGGGATGCACACCATGCATGTTTTATATCATACTGATAGGAGTTTTGATTGAGAGTTATAGTTGTGGAACATCTCTTAGAGCCACTCCTGCATGAGGGAATTATTCATTGTATGATCGAGACATCATCTTTATTGACAACACATAATGTAGTGGCCTACACCATCTTGACACTGGGGCCGGGAGACGTAGTCCCTCTTGGACGAACTCCGTTATCAATGTCTTTTGTTTTCATGTGCCAATGGTTGTTATGTTCCTCTTCTTTACAGAATGCAATTGTATTTATTAATGTTCTTTTAAAATTCAATTTTAACACATCATGAAAGTGAAAGGTATTGGGAAGGTCATTCTTCACACCCGGACCTGGATCAAGTGGTATCAGAGTAGGTCTTTGCGTTGATGTGAATTGCAATGTGAACAATGACAGGGGATGAAAGGGAAATGTATGAGACCATGCTTAACATTTCCAAGAAGGTGGAAATTTTGTATGAAACTCTATAGAAAGAAACAGAGAAAAAGGAGTGGTTACAACTTCAGTTGAAAGCCACAAAAGAGGCCATGGAGGAACTGAAGCAAAACAAACATAATCTTCAAAAAGAAAATGATGAATTGAAGATGCGTCTACATGAAGAGAAAGAGGAGAAGCATAGTTTGCTACTATAGTTGCAAGCAAAGGACGAGGCCTTGGAAAAGCTGCATTAAGACCCATGTGAGGTAAAAAGTAGTTCTCCATCTTCATGTATGTTTCCTGATGATGATTTCGCTGTGTTTGAAAAGCATACCACAGGAATTGGCTCCAAACTGTTGAAGGGAATGGGGTAAGAAGGAAAAGGCTTGGGTTTTATTGTCAACCCCGTCAAAGTACAGGAATTAACCCGGCAGGTAGGACTTAGGTATGTCAGGAAAGAAGTTGGGGAATGGGCTGAGATAGTTAGTGAACCACCAACGACGGATGATGAGAAACCCTCATTAGTTTTGTCCAAATCGAAAGAGAAGGTAAAATATGTTGATTTCCTTTCAATTTCATATTCTCATAGTATGATGTCTATTGGAGATTTGGAGATCCAAATTACAGGGATGAATATGAGGCTACTTACAAAGACAAGGCACGAGGAGAAAGAGCTTGGTGCTAACAACCAAGGCATCACTCAACCTTTGGAGGTTGTGCATGAGCATCGATTTACAGGCTCGAGATACAATAAAGGAGAGTGCTCAAAGGTGTCAGAGTTGTCTGAGACATCGTCGAGGAAAGAGAATGATGGGAAAAAATCCCCATCATTAAATGGCAGTTTCCGTTGCAGGGGGAGAGCTAAGGAAAGCTCTCATCGCCATTCTGACATCAGTGATAGCAAAGGAAGGTATAATCACTTTCGATCTTCAAATGTTCATTTTTATTATGATCATATTGTTAATGATGAACGAAGATTAAGGCAGCAGAAAACATGCACCTTTTGTGGTTTACCTAAACATACCTTTTCCAAGTGTTGGAAAAGAATGGCAGCACTCAGAAGGATGAGGCATGAAAGACCCTCTCAATAGCATGAAAAGAAATAGGTTAAGAAGATACGGAGAAAGAAATCTTACTGCAATCATTGCGACAGAAATGGCCATCATAAAGCCACTTGCTGGAAGCTCCATCCAGAGCAGCGCCTTAAAGACAAAGCATCGGTGCATGAAGCAGGAAGAGCAGTTGTTCGACAAGCAAAACCACCTCAAGGAGGTGACCCATTCACATTGATAAGTGAAAAGTGGTTTTTTTTACTTGTTGTCGTTTCATGGTAATTCTTTGTAAATCATTTGTTGCATTTTTAAAGTGTAAAAGTGATGATGTGGTTCCACCACTTGGTCAACAACAATGATGTCTGGTCATGTTTTGAGTCGTATTTTGAGTTGCTTACTAAAACTATAAAAGTGATGTTATGTTTCCATCACTTGTCGAAACAATAGTGTTTGGCCTTATGAATGTAAATCATGTGTTGCAGTGATGATGTGTTTTCCATCACTTTTTGAAGCAACCATGATGAGTTGGCCTTGTTTTCATATCTAGAGTATTACGTCCATCTTATTGTAAACTTGACCACCGAGTATTAGTTATAAACTCATGGCAAGTATGGGACGTTTGGGTCTTTAGTTGGTCATGTTATTCAAAGCATGTGATTTGCAAACCATGGACTACACATTGCAGGAGTAGCAGGTGTTGGTTCGTCGCTTAAGGCTCCGAAGAACAAAGGTGAAGGAGATGGAAGCGAGATCTTTCAAGACATTTGTGATGCAAACAGGGTACAGAGAAGGATGCAAATTACTTTTTATGCTTTTAGAGGACCAAAAGATCCCTAGTGGGGAGGATTGATCCAGGTGGATCTTCAGACACCATGGCATGGAAATGCTCAAAAATCAAAGTGATTAGAATGATGTTGAACTAGCACTAGAGTGTAGATATCTTCTTCCTGATCATGGAGGTGCGAACAGTTCGTCAATCCGATTCCGAATGATGAAGTTATCACGAAAAGTGTTTGCCTTAGTTCCTTTGAAAAAAGGACATTTTTGCACAAAAATGGCTTTAAAGCCTTTATAAGGAAAATCCCATTGGAAAAAGTGTAAAAGGGCGGACTTAAGGCAGGCCTTTGGAACCCCCGATCAGCGATCTCTGACTAATCAGGATCAGGGGTGGGCAATCGGCGATGGCGGAGAGTTAAGTTATCTAATCGGTGATATTGGTGCTTTTAAATCGGCGATGTCAACATCGGTGGATCCGCGTCGGTGGAACCCAAAGGCCAAGGATCAGGACCCTTGGATATTAGCGATGCGATTAGAAATCACCGATATCGGCGATCGGCATCAACGGATGCCAAAGTAAGGACCCCAGGCCAAAGCGATGAGGTGTGGACCCGATGGGCATTATAGGTCTGATTTTATAAAATTTAAAATCTGAACTTTCAGACTTTTCAATGCTTCTCAGTGTTTTACGGGTTTTTGTAATATCGTTTTAAAATGATAATAAGGCTATTTTCTTAATGTTGTTGTGCACACCGATTGTTCTATACAATGACTTCCATTCTTAAGCAACAGACCTCCAATTTTGAAGCACTCCTGTCCCAAACGTGTTATAAAACACCAAGCGTGACAGAGAGCTGAGGGGGTAAAAGGAGCGAGAGAGAGCCTATATGCCAGACAGTGCCTGAGAGCAGAAAGCCTGTGCTAGAGTGCCGAGAGCATGGTGCAGAGAACCGAGAGTGGCGAAATGCCGCGTATCAGTGGGCAAGGGTAGTATAACGGAGAGCCTGAGAATATTGCGTGGAGAGGCTGTGTGACAGAGGGCCAGAGAGCTTGTGCTAAAGTGCCCGAGAGCCTGTGTTAAAGAGCCCCGAGAGCCTGAAGTGCTAGAAATACATAAGGAGGCTGCATCTGATGAATAGTCGCAAAATGAGGCTATGCCGAGATAGCTAGACTATGTTGCAAATTATGCAGGGAAAATTGAAGCCAAATCTATGCTTGAGATGCATAGAGCCACAGAGCTTGAACTTTAGGCAGATCGTAGAGCTGCAGTGACATAAGCCAGAGCGCTACAGAGCCAGATAGCCAGCAAGCTATAGAGCCAAGGGTCCAGAGCAGTTCTTTTGGTGATTGATTCTTCTTCATGTGATTAGCTCATCTTTTGATCAATTCTTCTTGATTGATTCTTCTTTTGATCGATTCTTATTTTGCATCGATTCTTCTTGCAATCGATGTTGTGAATGATATTCAACAAGCTTCAACCATTTATTGAATGACTATGTGTCAGATGTCCACTTTCTTGTGCAAGCAACCATCTTCATGAGGATCGATGCCTTGAGAGCAATGGTTCAGGTAGCTTCAACCGTGTGACATCCATTTCTTTGGATGGCCCATGGTGTGAGGTATATGATTTGTTTATATCCTTCTTCTTTTACATTATGCTACATGGATCCTTGATTGATATTGATGCAATATCTTCTTTATTATCTGTTGTCATGATTCCTTGCTAATTTGTTGTGGAATATTTCTATATGATGTACTTGTTGTCATAACTCTTCATGTTATGCTTAGAGATCCCTAAGTTATTGTATGTTGATGGGATACTCTTGTTTATTACATGTCATTATGCATGTGTTTTTCTTTGACATCCCTTTTATGCCATGTTGGCAGGATGCACACCATACATGTTTTTATATCATACTGACAGGAGTTTTGATTGAGATTTCTAACTATGGAACATCTCTTAGAGCCACTCCTGCGTGAGGGCATTCTTCCTTGTATAATCGAGACATCATCTCTTGTGTACATCATCTTTATTGACAACACATAATCCAGCAGTCTACACCATCTTCACACTGGGGCCCAGAGATGTAGTCCCTCCTTAACGAACTCCGTTATCAACGACCTTTGTTTTCATATGCTGATGATTGTTATGTTCCTCTTCTTTACAGAATGCAGTTATATTTATTAATGTTCTTTTAAATTGTAATTTTAACACATCACAAAAGTAAAAGGTCTTGGAAAGGTCCTTCTTCAAACCCGGACTTGGATCACTAACATAGTAGAAAGAACAAGAGAAGCAAGAAAAAAAGGAGAAATTATTGGAAGAAGGAATAAAAAGGAGGAGGTGCAAAGTAGAAAAAGATTGGATGCATATGAAGAGCATAGACAATCTGAATTTATGAATCAAGTAGAAAAGAACCTGAAGGTGGAGCTACATGGTGAATTTAAGAAAATTCGGTTCCCAACTTATGATGGGGAAAACAATGTAAACTATCAAACAAGAGCTATACCGAGTACTCGTGTTTCTGAGGTAGCAAAAAAATATCTGATTCTCAAAAGTGTTGATTGAGATTACACCATTTGTTTTTTGGCCATATTTTTGACACTTTAAATTTTTTTATGTATGAAGTATGAAAGTTTTTCTTAAATGTTAGTGATTTTCATGCTGATTTTGAAAAGTGTTGATGCAACATCAACCCCTTTTTTAGAGGGCTTATTTTAGACACTTTAAATTTTCTAATGTATTAAGTGTCGATAATTTTTTTTAAATGTTGGTAATTTTTATGTGAATTTTGCTAAGCATCATCATTTTTTTAAGCATATTTTTGACACATTAAATTTTTTTATGTCTTAAGTATACACATTTTTTTTAAATGTTGATTATTTAATCATTTTAAAAGTTGTCTTATTCCTCTTCTTGTTTTTCGTCATAAGATATTTTTCTTTTAAGGGATTTCCACACATTTATTTTTTGTTTTTCTTTGCAATATTTTTTATCATAAAATTTTTGATTTTTTTTGCAATGTTTAAAAAAATAATAACATAATATTTTGAGGTTGGAATTTTTTATATATTTATATATCGTTAATTAATACTTCAATACACATAAAATAATTGTCACTAAAAAATAATGATTTAAACACTCGACCAAAAATGCACATTTTTCATATAGATATAATTAAAAAATATGTATTTTAGGAATTTCTTGCTAAAAAAGACATGTTTAAATTTTTTAATGAAAAAATTGAATAAAAATTGTTGGAAAAACAACAAATTTTATGAATTTTATATCCAAAGATGACATTTGAAGTTTTTTTCAAAAAAAAAATTTAGATAAAATTTTAAGTAAAAATAACAAAAAAAAATTGTTGAAAAGAAATTAAACATTAAATTAAAAAAATAAATTAATAAAAAATACAATTAAATTAATAAAAAAATTATTAAACATAAAAAATTAAAAAATTAAAAATTAAAAAAATAAAACTTTTTTTTGGAATATATATATATATATATATACACATTAAAAACCATCAAAGAAAAAATTATAAAAAATTTATAATTTTTATTTTTATTATTTATTTATTTTAAATAAGAACAATAAAAAAAACCACATTAAATAAAAGCATATTAAAAACAATTAAAAAAAATATTACGCAGAAAAAAAAAACTAAGGTTGCACGGACATGGGTAGGGAAGGAAGGCAATTTTGTGGGGCCGCTAGGCTGGGCGAGAGGAGGAGCTAAACACAACTCCTCCTCCCTGCCCGTCCCAGCACCATCACCCAGGCCTCATGGGGCCTTCGGTCTTTTTGTTTTTTATATTATTATTTTTCAATTGTTTTTAATTGTTTTTTAATTATTTTTAGTTGCTTTTAACATGGTTTTTTTAATTATTTTTTTATTTTAAGTTATTTTTCATTTCATTTATTTTAATTTTTCATTAATGTTTTTTAATTGTTTTTATTTATTTATTATTTTTTTAATTGTTTTTAACATTAGATATCATTTTTTTGGATTCAAATGCGTTAAGTAAGTCATTCATCTATGACCATTTCCATGAGTGATAGTTGTAACTGACTAATTTCTCATGATTTTTTGAATAGTCCACTTCACACTCATTGCATTGGGTGATGCTTGCAGGGGTGAATAAATGGGATTGAAACTAGTGAAATAAATCACATAGCGACAACCATCACTTCCGGGGCTTGCATCGGTAACCAGGACTTTTCGGGGCTTGTTTTTAACATGTTTTGTTTAATGTTTTTTATTTTATTTTATTTTTATATTAAAGTTTTATTTAATTGTTTTAATAATTTTTTTAATGTTTTCAATTTTATTTTAATGTATTATTTATTTATTTAAATGTTTTTATTTTTAATTTTTTTGTCAGCCAACTAGGCATTATTATTATTATTTTTTTTTTGTTAATTTATTTAAATTTTTTTTCTTAATTTTGTTTTTGAAATGCTTTCTTGTTTTATATTTATGTTTTTACATTTTATATTTTTTGTTTTTTTTTATAATTTTATTTTTTTATTTTTTTGGGGTTATATATATATATCTATATATATATATATATATATATATATATATATAATTTCTTTTTTGGTCATGTTTTTTAATATTTTTATGTTCTGATATGCATTTTTATTTACTTGTTATTATTATTATTTTTTAAACTTTTTGTGTTTTTTTTGTTTTGTTTTATTTTTTATTTTTGTTTTTTATTTGTATTTTTTATTTTCATTTATTTATATCTATTAATTATTTTATTTTATTTTCTGCATGGTCTAAGTCGATCATTGACTACCATCCCGATCCCATTATGTGTCAATTTGATGGGCAATTTTAAATTTTTTGTTATAATGGATCGAGTTCACCCCCACAATGTGTCAATTTCAAGGTTTGTCTTTAAGTTTTCATTACAATGAATTGAGTTCTCCTACACTACGTGTCGTTTTCATGGTTGATTTTTAATTTTTTGTTGCAATGTGTCAAGTTTTCTTAGGCTAAGATTTTAAAATTGCTACGTTTAGCATCTAAAAAAGAAATTTACACTTGGTATAATGACTCTTTCATTCAGGATTTTATTTTTAAAGTATTTTAGTCATAAATGCTTTTCATAATGTCATGGTTGAAATATGTTGAAAACTTAAGGATTTTTGTAGTCATGATCTTTGGTTTTAATTCCATTGTTGAAATATTATCAGAATTTTAAGGTTTTTCTATTTCATGATATTTAATCTTTAATGTTATGGTTGAAAACAGTTATAAGTATTTTTTTTCTTCTCAAAATTGTTGGAATTTTAAGGCTTTTTAGAGACGTGATATTTTATCTTTAATGTCATGCCTAAAAATTGTTGGATTTTAAGGCCTTTTAGAGACGTGTTATCTTATCTTTAATGCCATGCGTGAAAATAACTGGACTTTTAAGGTTTTTCAAAGTCGTGGTATTTTTTTTTGGTTAAGCTTGGTAAGTCCATTGCATTTTCTATTATATGATAAGCAAGTTTACACCACACAGATTAACCAGGTGGCCTCAACTTGCCCCAAGGGGAAACCAAGTCTGTTGGCCACTGGTCAGCGTTATAAGCCATCCAAAAACAATATCGTCTTCATCTTTCTAGCCAGGCTAGATACATCTCTATCTCATGTCCATACACTACATAACTGTAAAAACTGACATTTGCAACATGAAAATTAAAAGCTAACCGCATAAAACAAAATTATGCATGGAGATGATTCTAGTCCTTTTGTTCCTTTGAGGCAGATGCGACAGGAGTTGGATCATTGGAAGATGCCCCTAGAATACCATATAACTCTAGAATTCAAGAGATGTGGCAGTCAATTCTGTTCATCTTAATATCCTGTTTATGCAGCTGGAAGAGAATTTTCTCCATGTCCTTATAGTTCGTCATTCCTTGTACTGTCATTGCCATACCCACCAATATTTGCTCCATTTCCTTGCCTAGTAAACTCTTCATTAACTAGCATAGATACAGTGTTTTCTTGAACTGTGTGATTTGCCCATGGATGTTGCATGGATCCAGAATGAGAGTCTTCTAATTGTCCATCTCTTCCTTTGACTCACTTCCTTGTTTTACCTCATCTTCCCATTCTTCCAGCAGTTTTCGAATGCCAGTGTCTGTCCCCTCACGATAACCCTCTACTACTTCGGTGATGAGGTTTTCTACTGATATCTGGCCCTTGCATGTTTTCGACGTGCTCAACCCCTTCTCTTTCTGGGGAGTTGGGCCTCTCCTACCATGTCCATGACCTCTCGTAGCATGAGACATGACTTTTTTTCTAGAACACTGATGACACCCATAATAAGTTAGAATAAAACTAAAAATTTTCGGAATATGCCACCTTGCCTCTTCATGATTCTTCTCTCCACCATTTCTCACTGCATATGTGGAGGGGTAGGTTGAAGCCCACATTGCCTAGAGGGGAGGTCCTTATCCCTTACCCCTTGGCCTACCTTTGTTCCCTTCCCCCTTGCTATTGATGGTGTGCACGTCATCCCACCTCATCTCAAGCTGAGCCTAGAGACCCACCTTGATTCTAGTAGTATGCCTACGATGGTTCCATTTCCTTGCTCCCTCAGCCCAAAGATAAGTGTATTTACCTCTCAGGTCTGCCCAGCTGGGTTTCCACTCAGGATTTCTAGCCTTGCCATCAATATCGTAAGGTTTCCATCTACCCCAGCCATTACTATACAAGCCATAGGCATGGCTGCGTCCCCAGCCCCCTACCATCTTCTTCCCCCTGCCCCTCTCTACAAACCTCAGCCCCTCATGAGTTGCGATGCCACTATCAAGCTTTCCCCCGACCTTAATTACACAACGCAGAGCTTCCCAACCCCGCAGCAAGCATTTTCCCCCCAACAATCATGGGTTTTACCCATTTGTCATAAGGTATATACACAAAACCAAGCCATGGAAAGCAGTTTCCTCCCCCATTGCCACCAACAACATTCTATTCCCTAAATTTTTAGACTCTTTCCCCTCCTTCCCCCCCATCAAAACCCTAACCAGAACATAGGTTCAGTGATGAAGTAGAGTCAAATTACATACCCGTATTCTGTAGGCATTTGTCTATTGCCTAGGTTCCTCCCACTCTCACGTTCTTCCACTGCACTGTATCGCCACCCTGCTCCACAGTCTTTTGTTCTAGCGTTGCATGTCGAATAACCTCGCCTACCACTATAGCCAACCTTTTATCCTATCCCTCCACCTTTCCCACTTCCCCAACATTAATTCATGCTAAGAGTCATCGCACCACCTGCCTTGAGAATGTGGGGGACGATGGTATTAAGCTCCTAAGTACTAATCATGACTACACTTAGGTTACAGTCCCAATTGGTAGTCTGCATCCCAATCGGGTTCATGAGTTGCTTGGGTTCTGCTTTCTCAGCTCTATCTAGAGTCCTAGGATAGTATTCCCTCTAGGGGTTGCAAGGTTGCATCCCAAAGTCGGACCAACCACCGCTTGTCTAACCTTTCCTATTGATGGTTGCACCCACAATTAGCCAGGAAGTTGGCCCCTTTATTTCCATCCCTCCTAACATGTCTGTCCTGTATGTATTCAAATTTTGGGATGATTTCGCCTATCTCTTGGATGAGTCTTGTTGTCCTCCTGTTCTGACTGAGTTTATCCCACTTAGTGCCGTTGTTTAGTTTTTCCACCATATTTATGACCAGGCTTGAATCTCCTTCCACCTCTAGGTTTTGATATCACATTCTGATAGCTATGAGGAGCCCCTCTCACACTGCAACAAATTCCACCTCATTGTTACTGGCTATCTTGCAACTTTCAGCATAAATAAGCCGGGCCTAAGGTTTTGGGAAGAGGCCACCTAGCCCTTCCTCACCAGGGTTTCCTTTGGAAGCCCCATCGAAGTTAAGTTTCATGAAGCCTTCTTCTGGGGTGGATGAAATGAGACCCGGAGGTCACACCTGCCCCGCTTATCTTCCATGCCTTAGTAGCAATCCTCCTTGGAGCTAAATTGATTTTTTGAAGGATGTGGGCTTCTTGGGGAGGTACTTGCTAGTCTTCCTAGAGCCATGACTCAGCAAGGATTGTTTCCCTTATATTCTAGACTATTCCATCCCATACTTTCTCCTATTTAGTTTCTTTATTCTTAAAAATTCTATGGTTTCACCCCTCCCAGATCGCTAGAGGGTGAATCATAGAGCCAGACCCCATGCCCAATTTACTACAGGGCTTGAGTGTATGTGCTTCTACCATAGGAGTATTGTCCCTTTAATTTTATTTTGGTCTCTGTCCATTCTTTTGAAAACTCCTTCCATTTGCCTCCATGTTTCTCCCCAAACTAGCATGTGTTGAGTATATGCTCCATATCTTCTCTGTGTTACTGGCATAGCCAAAAAAACGAGGGCCCTTGAAAGTCTCTTTTCTGTAATTGGTCCCAGGTTAAGATGTGTCCTTTACAAACCATCCAGAGGAAGTGGGTTACCTTGGGCCACCATCCTCCCTTCCAGATATTTTTCCATATGATATCTTTCCCTTCCTGATCTTGTCTTACTTGAATATCGTAAGCTTTGTTTATAGTAAAGGTGCCTTTGGTGGTATGAACCCATCTTAAAATGCCAAGATCCTCGCGGATCATTATTTTTCTTTTCCTCAATTCTTCATCAAGATTTGTCCATTGTTCTATTTCAATTGCCTAATCCCAGTCTTCCTTTGTCTTCCATCTCCTCCAACTTCCCAGTCCTTATTCTTCTTTCCATAATTGTTCCACCTCATGCTTATTCCTGTCCCTGGTATACTGGTATATGTCCCTAAGCTCCTGTATCTCTATCATTTTTCCTCTTTGTTTCCAAGAATCCGTCCAAAATCTTGGTGTTTCTACATTGCGGATCTCCCAGAAGGCATGCTGGTGGATCATCTTCCTATTGCGGGTATCCAAATTCCACACCATCAATCCTTTAAGGGGGTCTTGATATCTTAGGATGTCCTTAGTTCTTACCGGCATATTGTACTTTTGTGTCCATATTTCTTTCCATATATTTGTTTCCCCACCCATCCATCACCACTAGAGTTTTTCTCCCACAGTTTGGTTTAGGATGTATGGGTCTCTAAGACCTAGCCCACCATCTAATTTCTTTTTTATCAAGCCTTTCCATGATACTAGTACCCATTTCCTGATCTGTTGTGCTCCACTCCACAGGAATTGTTTGAAGATATCCACCATTTTGGAGCACTCTCCTTTTGGGGCAGCCATTCCTGAGATTTGGTTTATGGGAATCGACTGTAGCATTGCTTTGAGAAGCACTAATCTGCTAGCTATGTTAAGAAATCTAAAAGCCCAAAAATTGAGCTTTACTTGGAGTTTTTGGAGGATGTTCTGCCAACAAGCATTTTTTAAAGCATTATCAAAGAGGGGCATGCCTACGTATTTGGATGGGATATTTCCAGTATTGAACCTAATGATTATGGCTAGATAGTTCTTTACATTCCCTTAGGTATTGAAGAAGAAAATGCAGGATTTGTCATTATTGAGCATAGTCCCCGAGGCTTCCGTAAAGGTGTTTAGGATATCTCTAATATGATGAGCTTCCTTCAGGGTGACTTGATAGAAAAGCATAATGTCATCGATGAATTGTTGATGGGTAATAGGCATATCATTTCCCCATATCCTTAGGCCTTGAAGATGGGATTCACAAACCTCATGTTTTATGTACTAACCTAGGTCTTCCGCTGCTATGATAAACAAGAATGGAAATATAAGGTCCCCCTTCCCAAGGCCCCGAGTTGGGTTGAACGTCGAGGTAGGAGTCCCATTCAACAAGATAGAGAAAACTAGGGAGGATATCATGGAAAGGATCCACTTGATCCATCTTTGCACGAAGCCATAAGCTTTGAGGATACTCGCCAGGTACCCCCAACTAAGTCTGTCATACGCCTTGGATAAATCCAACTTTATCATCATGCCAGGAATCTTATGGGTCTTAAGAGAGTGGAATACTTCTTGGGATGTAATGAAACCATCAAGGATTTGTCTACCCTCAACAAATCCTGTTTGTTCAGGGGAAATGATGTTGGGGAGAAGAGGCTTTAGATGTTTAGCTATGAGAGTAGCAATAATATTGTAAATTATGTTACATAAGGCAATGGGCCGAAATTCTTGAGGATCATCAAACTTAGGAGTTTCAAGAATCAATTCGATAAAAGTGGAATTCAGGCGAGGGCATACCTTTTGGATGCATCTCGATTCCTCCACAACCTCAAGGATATCTTGCCCCATGAATTGTCAGGTGGCTTGACAAAATGCTGCGGTGAACTCGTTAGGTCTAGGGGCTTTATTCTTCTGCATTCCTTTGACTATCTTTTCTACTTATTCTAGGGCAGTTGCATGCATCAAGGCCATGTTCTGATCCTGAGTTATTAGTTGGGGGATATGCTGCATGATTCTTTGAGTGGCTTCCATTCTATTTTCAGGGGTTTCCATGAGAAGGTCTTTGAAGTGTTTGACGAGAAGTTCTTCCATCTCTTCATGTTGAACTTTGCATTATCATTCCTCATTCTTTAAGGAGTAAATTCTATTGTGCTAGTGATGGTGCACCATGGCTTTGTGGAAGAATCTTGTATTTCGTTCTCATTCCTCAACCAATGGAGCCGAGATTTCTGTTTCTAGAGGATCTCTTCATGCTTTCTTCTTTCCTTCATCTTATTTATTAGTTGTCCTTCTTTGCGAACCAGATCTTCAGACCTCCCTTCCTGGATAATTTTCTGTTGGACTTCCGACATATGCTTGCTTATCTCATTCAGATCCTTGATAATGTGGCCAAATTCTTCTTTGTTCCACTTCCTGAGCTTCTTCTTTAGATCTTTTTGTTTCAACTAGAAGGTGTGCATCCTATTTCTGCCCTGTTGTTCACTTTGTGTCCACCATTCCTCAATTTTTTTAAGGATACCCAGGTCTCTGAGCTAGAAGGATTCAAACCTGAAGGGTCGGTTCTTGGGCCTTTATTTTAGGTCCACATCCAGGATTACTTACCAATGGTACGACCCAATGGTATGAAAATATCTCGGCTTCTCAATTGTTCCGAGAGCAGGAATATATCCAGCTGGCATGTGATTTGATGAAACCCTCCTCTTCTGTTGTTCCAAGTGTGAATCCCATTAATTGTGGGCATATCAATGAGCCATAAATTTGTGATGGTTTCACTGAAGGATTCCATATCTGCATCTGATCTTCTCATTCTAGCCTTTTTATCCCCTGGGGTTGTAATCATGTTAAAGCCCCCCGCTACTACCCACAAGTATTTTGTGTATAGGTTCCTTAGCTTTACCAACTTTTGTAAGAAGGCTCCTCTTTCTCCAGGGATATGAGGTCCATATATCTCTGTAAAAAAGACCCATTCATTGGATCCCATATTCTGAAATTTTCCTGCGAGGATTCTTGGTAGGCTGACCTAGTCTTCAAACTAGACTTCCTCTGGATTCCAAAGAATCGTCAGCCCCCTGTGTTGCCATTAGCATCTTAAGCCATGACCTGGTACTCTGGCTTAAAATGCTACATAATTTATTTCAATTTTCTTTAACTAATTTTGGTCTCCTGAACTATCATAATACTTGGCTTATCTTTTTTCAGTCTCTCTTTAAGGTACCTCTATTTGCCTCTCCTATTGAGACCTCTAATGTTCCAGGTTGTAATAATCGTTTCAACAATTTTAGGGGTTGGTGGAAAACTTTTGACATTGGTACTACTCTTCCCGAATTCACCAACAGCTCACCAACCATCTGTATGGATTCATTCATCATTCTCCTTCCTCTTTTTTTGCCTCCTTTTCCTTGTGTTCCCGCCTCTTTCCCTTGGCTGGCTTGGGCCCCCAAATGGTCAGGTTGGCTTATTATCGCTAAGCCCTGTTTGTCTTTATATTGTTGAAAAGTGTCCTTATAGAGTTGCTTATGGTCTTCTAGGATGAATATTTCATCCAGATGTCTCCATTCCTATAGTAGCCGCTTCATAACTTTCTCTTCTGTAGTTAAGTCTTCTTTCTGGTTATCAATCTCCATTAGGGTTTGTTCCACCATTTTCATGGTGTTTGTCACTCCTTGATATGCCTCTATCACCGTCTTCTTCATTTTTTTTACTTCTAGTTCTTTATATTTTTGACCTCCCATTTATGGGGTGATGTCTCTCATGGACTCTCCCTTGTCGTCTTCATGTAATATCGAAAAACAGTTCTGGGGTCTTTGTTCTTTCTCGGTTTGATTTGCTTTCTAGTTCTGTGGCTGCCTCTGGGTTCGTTTTCTCTGTTCCACCTCCTAAAACCCTTCTCCATCTTCCTTTTCCATCAATTCCCCTACGCTCCTGTCCGCAAAGGGGTTCTCTTTCGAGTTAAGGGGGGATGCCCGAAATAAGTGGCCATATTCATGGCATTGGCAGCACCTGAATGGTATGTGTTCATAGTCTAGAGGTTGTGGCCATACCTCATCATGGTATTCTAGCTCTATGTAATCTGGGAGTGGCTCCGTAATATTCATGTAGACACAGATCAAGGCATAGGACATATATATGCCTTTTCTTGTTGAATCTGCCACTTTAGAAAAGGTGCCAATGGAGTTCCTGATTCCTTCTAAGATCTCTAGATCCTAGAAGTCCATTGGTAGGCCAAATAGCTGCACCCAAATTGCGGCAGCTAGGATTTTCTCCTTATCTAGGTTGTGGAATTCTTCTTGATACTTGATGAAGAGTCCTGCATTGTTGAAAAGATATGGCCCATCCTCGAAAACCCTTTCTTTTTCTTCTAGATTTGAGAAGATCACTGTGAAAAATCCCTTCGCCCCAAGCTGGAGATCAATGTAGCCTTTCGGTTTCCATCTTTGTTGGATCCATTTAATCAACTCTTTCTCTGATGGCCATGCCCCAATGAACTTGCACATGACGGCATGATCCTTCATGTATTTTCAATACTCCTTCAGTTTGTTGTTCGAGATAACAAGTCTTGGTATTTTGGCTGATCTTGGCAAGAATTTTCCTCCCAAACCCACTTTCCATTTAACTCCCAAGACCTGTATTCCTTTACCTCTTCCCCCTTTTCCGCCAATTGCTCCATGCTGGTTGATTCTCCTGCTATGATGTTCCTATAGGAGGGGATCTCTCCCCCCCCCTTCCATACCATTCATTGCTTCCTCATCAATGCACTCCAGGTCCATTTGCAGGTCTTTGTTTGGTAGTACACTAACAAGGGTGTCAGGACAGAGCTGGGGAAACCCTAAAAACCCTAACCACCCCCGCTCCTTGTGATTTCCTCCCAGAGTCGTGATATTTTATCTTTAAAGTCATTATTAAGAAATATTGAAAAATTACACAAACAAAATACATTATTCCAACATCCACACTTGTCGTTTTAAGGGTATTTTTTGCACAAAAAATATTATATTTTATTGAATTTTACTTCCATTTTTTAAAATTGTTGAAAATTTACCTCGAAAAAAGAAAAATAAATGGAGACTTTATTCAAGCATCAATGCTTTTCATTTTCAGGCTCTTTTTCATGGTTTTTTGGGTTTCTTTGCTAGAGTTCTCATTTTGAGTTTACAATTCCCGTTTGATAATTTACTTTGTTTGAATCAAAGGAAGTAGCGGAGGCTTGGTTGTTAAATATAAATTGATATTTCCAGGTTTTTTATTATACACCTGAACTTAAAGTTAAATTCACACATACCGGCTACAAGGGAAGGCATTGTTATGGTGACAAGAAGTCCACAGAATACATAACTTAGAAGGAAATGAAGTCAATTGGGAGGAGTTCCAATGACTGTTAAAGAAAAGGTACTCGACAAAACACTATTTTGATGACCATGCGAAAGAATTTTGCAATCTAAAATTGGGGAAAATGACAATTGATGAACTAATAAAAAAATTTACACATTTTCTACGATGTGTACCATATATTAAAGAATAAAAGGAAAAGGTGCAGTGATTCATAAGTTTCCTTCCACCCTCCTTTAAATACTGAATAGAATATGAAAATCCAAATACCATGGATGAAGTGATTCAAAGAGTAGGAGTCTGTTAAAAGTAATCAATATAAAGAAATGATAATTAACAATCTTGGAGCATCAAAAAGAAAGATCGTGCCTAGCTGAACAATAGGGGGTAAATAATGGCTTAGTAAAATATAACAATAATGGAGGACTCAGTTGAAATTTCCACAAGAATAATGGAAAAACTCAAAAGTCTCAAGCCCAAATGAAAACATGAACAAAGGAAAGATAAACTAAAAAGGAAGTTAATGGAAAATATAAAGAACCATTGAAGTATTGGCGATGTGGGGAACCCCACTTATTACGGAATTGTCCCTACAACCCTAGGTCTCTGAAAAACCTCCAAAACATTCAGGAAGCCTCTATTGTGAATGATGTAGTCCAAAATATTGCTCATATCAGTGCAACATTAGAAGAGCACCAAGAGAAACACCCGTCCACCAGGACAGAGGTTGAAGGTAAGATACGTGACCAACTTGTTTCAATATTAATTTATCCAAGCACTATTTCAAGTTACATTAGCCCAAAAAATGTAGAAAATTGTAAATTAGAGACTACAAAATTTATGACACCGTGGCTAGTTCAATTAACCACCAGAGCAAAAAGAAGGGTCACGAGTTCAATTAGGGACTGCTTTTTTGAGTTGAATGGGAAGCCAAATTTATTCAATTTAAATATATTACCTTTGGGCTCGTATGATGCACTAATTGGCATCAATTAGCTGGAGAAACAATAAAGCCATTGTGAACTATTTAGAGAAAACTATTACCTATGCCACTAATAATGGTGAAATTCAGATTATCTTAGGTATTCCTAGACCAGTCTCTTTATGACAGATATCAACATCGTAGCTAAAGAAGTCAGCCAGGATGGGTTGTTAGCTCTTTTCTATTAAGGTAGAAGACCGTAGAAAGAACAAAAAAAAAAGGCCAGAGGAAAGAGAAGTGGTTAAGAATTTTTCTGATGTATTCCCAGGGGAAATTTTGGGATTACCACCTAAAAGGGACATATATTTCTCTATAGAGTTGGTGCCCAAAGTTGCTCCAGTTTCTAAAGCCCCCTATACTCTACCATAATTAATGGAACTAAAAATCCAGTTACAAGAGTTTTTGGCTAAAGGGTATATTAGACCGAGTGTGTCCCCATGGAGTGCACCGATTCTTTTTGTCAAAAAGAAAAACGAAAAATTTCGACTTTTCATTGACCACATATGGTTAGATAAATTGACTGTGAAAAACAAATACCCTTTTCCTAGAATCAGTGAACTCTTTGATCAATGGGGGAAACTTTATTTTCCAAGATAGGTCTATGATCGGGGTATGCCAGTTAAGGATTTTAGAAGAATATATACCAAAGACAACAATTAGAAATCGTTATTGTCATTATGAGTTCACAATATTGCACTTTGGTTTGACCAATGCACCCACTGTGTTTATGTGTCTAATGAATGGCATCTTCAGTAAATTCCTAGAAAAAATTGTATTAATTTTCATTGATTATATTGATATATTCTAAGAAAATTGAGGAGCATAAACAACATTTGGAGATAATACTATGAAATTTAAGATAAAATCAGCTATATGTGAAATTTTAAATGTGAATTCTACTAGCAGAAAATACAATATTTTGGTCATATAATTTTCAAGGGGATATTAGTAGAACCAGAAAAGGTAAAATCTATATTGGAGTGTCCAATCCTAAAATACATGGTTGACATTAGATCTTTCATGGGAATAACGTGCTATTACTATCGGATTATAAAAATATTTTCTAAACTAGCCTATCCTTTAATGTCCCACTAGAAAAAAAGGAGTAAAATTCTAATGGACACCCCAATGTCAGGAAATCTTTGAGGAGCTGAAACATTTTCTGACCATGGCACCGATATTGAAAATAACATACTTAGAGAAAGATTTTGAGGTCCATACTAATGTATGCTTGGAGGATTTAGTAGGAGTATTAATGGAGGGAGGCCAAGTAGTAGCATATGAATCAAAAAAATTAAAAAAACATTAGAAGAATTATTTATTTCACGATTTGGAGATGGCAAAAGTGATTCATGCCCTCAAGATGTGGAGGCACTACTTAATTGGAAGAAAATTCAACTTAGTTACATACCATGTGAGTCTCAAGTATTTATTCAGCTAACCAAATTTAAACGCTAGACAAGCCAGGTGGATTTCTTTTGTGAGCAAGTATGAATTCTAGATTAAACATATTAAAGGTAAAGAGAATAAAGCAATCAATGCCCTAATTTGAAGTTTGAATCAAGCAAATGAAATCACTATCATTTTCAGTGAAATAGATCTATGGGAATTAATTAAAGTAGTTACTAAAATAGATCTAAAGTATAAGTTGATATATGAAAATATGGAAAAACGGACACACCTGGAAAAGTGGACAAAATATGTTATTAATGATAGAGGGCTGTAGAATTTTAAAGGGAAATTGTACATACCTGATCAGGAGGAAATTAAATGAATTATCATGCATGAGTATCATCAAAAGCCATGTGCAGAGCATCCTGGCTATTAGAAAATGGTCACCTCCTTGAGGCATGAATTCTTCTTGCTAGGAATGAAGAAGGAGGTGGAAGAATATCTAACCAAGTGCCAAGAATAAAAATTAGCTAAAGTTGAACACTAGCACCTTGCGGGGTTTCTAAACCACTTACCCATAAGATAATAGAAATGGGAAGTGATTACTTTGGATTATCATTGAATTACCGCAAACTTGAAAACAACATGATGCCATCATGGTGGTAGTTGAAAAGTTGACGAAGGATGCACATTTCATACCAGTACAGTCCAAATTTAAGGTTTTACATGTAGAAAGTGTATTTACGA
This sequence comes from Pinus tabuliformis, assembly GCA_031772625.1. NCBI lineage: Eukaryota > Viridiplantae > Streptophyta > Pinopsida > Pinales > Pinaceae > Pinus > Pinus tabuliformis. The sequence goes on along the minus strand of CM062807.1, from coordinate 92,167,469 downwards.
GAGAACTTTTTAGGCTACACGGAGTACCTAAAGTGGTTATGTTAGGTAGATACCTAAATTTGACCTCTAGCTTTTGGATGCCATTATTCACTGGTTTAGACACTAATTTAAACTTCAACACTACCTATCACCCTTAGACAACCAAGCTGAATGAGAGAGTGAATCAAATATTAGAAGATATGTTATGCATGTATTGTATGAATCAACGCACAAAGTGGGAAGAGTACATCCACTTAGTGGAATTCGCGTACAATAAGAACTACAAATCATCACTAAAAATAATCCCTTTCAAGGCACTATATGGAAGAAGGTATCAGATACGTTTGAGTTGGAGTTTAATTGAGGATAGAATTGTGTTGGGGCCTGATGTGCTTTAGGAAATGGAGCATATGGTGAAACAAATCAGATAAAATCTATAACTGGCTCAGGATCAACAAAAAAACTATGTTGATAACAAAATAACCCGAGGGAATTCCAGATGGGAGAGTAGGTGTATATAAAAGTTCAATCAAATGTAATTTCTCTAAAATTGAAGATGTGCTCAAAGTTAGCTCCACGATATTGTGGACCATTTTAAATCTTAGCCAAAGTTGGCATAGTAACATATCATTAGTATAGTCTATTCACATTAAGGCACATAATGTGTTTCATGTCTTATTGTTAAAAAAATATGTACCTAATCCTAACCATGATGTTAATTGGAATGTGATATAGGTCAAACCATACGAATATTTTCTAGTTGAACCTATACCAAATTTGTATAGAAGGTAAATTTTTTTGTGAAAGAAGTCTATCCCGAATTATAGGATTAAATGAAAGATGCCTTTTCTAGTTGAACCTATACCAACTTTGGATGGAAGGTAACTTTTTCTGTGAAAGAATACTATCCCGAATTAGAGGAAAAAAAGAAAGAGGCCTTTACATTACTAATCCAAAGAAGAAATAAACTAACATACAACAAGGGAAGTTTCCCTCTTAGGGGGGAAGAAATGTGGAAAGAAATGTAATACCTTTGATACTGTGGCCTGGAAATGTTTTGTCTAAGTTTTGTTAGATGGTAAGTTTGAACAATTTTAACTATAGGTATTTTATATTATTGATTAAATTAAAATGTTTTATATTAATATGGATATTATATGTTTATTTAAGGAAATAAATAAATTCTTAATGAATTATAGTGATAGTTGAAAACAAAAATATGACAAAGGTTATTTGAAGAGTAAACAATTCCTCGTGTTTAAATAAATAGTTAATTATTTATATTTCCAAGAGGGAAATAACTGAAACAAATTTTTGTTTGCGGGCTGGACCTTTTTGGGAAAAAAAGGAAAAAAGAGGACCAGGGAGATCCAAAAAAAGAATAGCGGGACAGAAATGTTGTTCACTTTTTTGGGGAAAAAAGGAAAAAAATAGGACCAGGGAGACCCAAAAAAAGAATAGCGAGATAGAAATGTTGTTCATCTAGAACTCTCATGAGGAGTTTCTTTCTAGAGAGAAAGGAGTTTATTGTGGGAGAGAAAGGCAGTAAACATTCTTCACAAGTGGGGAGATAAATACTGGTGAGATTTGAGTTATTCTAGACTTCCATGCTTATTCATATTGTTGGAGATTACTAGAATAACACTATGTAATATTTGTGATTAGTGCAACATTTCAGATGGTAACTCCATCCATAATCAGGGAAAACCTTATAAGTAAATGAATGTTGGAGAGCCTATCAATATGAGAAAATGAAATCTTCATTCTCGCCAGAAAAACATTGTTGAATCGAACTAAAGGAATAATGACTCAGGGGAAGCTAAAGAAGAAATTAGCTTTGCGGTTGGGATGTCAAATAAACCTTGAAATATTTTCTGTAAAGCTTTTTAGATAAGTCTCTATCTCCTTGATATTAGTAGAAAATTTTGAAGTTAATTGCAAGATGAAAACAGTGGTGCGAAATTGAATAGAAATGATACTAATTACAATATTGAAATTGTAGAAAAAAAATACTATGAATATGAAGATTGAATGCATAATATCTAGAGAATGATAACCCTTATATGTTATTGTTTCTCTAAACTCTAGTTAAGTAGAAAAAAAGAAAAATAAAATATATATCACCGTATGTGGATTGGTCATGTATATGGTCATAACTATTTTACAGGGTTCCAAAACGTTTGTCAAAGGAAAGGTACAAGAAACTACCAGTTCAGGAAAAGGAAAAAGAAAATAGATGGGAAGTTGATGTAGCTTGGGGAAAAAGAAGAAAAAACCTCTTTATAATGGAAATGAAAGAAAGCATGTGACAATAAAGTTGTATTTTTTTTAAAGAATTTGGGCTTGCAACTAAACTGTTAGTATTGTTATAGTCAAGAAAATTCTATCTATGTTGAAGGGAGATAGTATTAATTATTTTATATAAATTTGGGGTAGAAGCATCCCTTAGTCTTGGGTTAGTACCAAGCTAGTGGGTAACGAAACCCAGTGGCTCGGTAGAGTCCCAAAAATGGGTAGAGACACCGTGAAAGGATAGACAATAGATATAATAAAAGAGAACCTGCGAAGGGAAATTAGTCGTGTACCATTATCACTAACAGTAGAAGAAAAGACAATGGAAATTGTAAGCGCATGAGTAACATTCACAAGTGGTTATATGACAACTATAGAAAACATAATGTAACAAATTACTATAAAAAAAGGACAGATTATCTGTAACCCTCAACAAAAGGTTTAAGTAATGTTATGAAAAAGTGATGTAGCAAACCCTGTATAATAAACATCTGCAGAACTGAAAAAGACTAATTATGTTCGATAGAGAACAAGTTTAAAGAAGGAATTGTAAATATATGTACACATTATGTCGAAAGATGTCCCTTTTATATCATTAGTCCAAAGATGCATTTCAAAAAAATATATATTTACATGCAATCCTTCAAGTTTCTGGTAGAATGTTTCTTTAGTTCATAATACAGAAATCCAAAACAATAATTGAATATTGGTCCAAATAGGTCGTGGCCTGTGTCTGGATGACATGGTGGTATGCCTAACAAAACCTTAGGAACCCGAAAAGTGGAATCCCTTTTCAAATAATGCAATACATAAAATAAAGGAAACCCCAAGTCAGGAGCTTCGCTTTAGTGGCCTTTCCAGTGGGAAACTAGAGCATGGAAAAAAAACAAGAGGTATCAAATCTTAGCACCTAGAGGCACACTCAAAAACATGGGCAAACTTGAAAATGAGTAAAGGGACTTACGTACCAAGTAACTAGAAGCTAGAATTTGCACACAAGGAAGAAAAACAGAAAGAGAGAGAGTTGTTAGTGCATGGGTCAAGGTTCTTGGAAAGTAATAACTCATAATATGCATATACCAGAGGAAATTATTTGGAAAGGAATCATAATTGTTAAAAAAATGATTCCATAGACTAGTAATTGCCTAGGTATTCAATATCGACTCCTTGTGTACAATGGCTTGCATCTGTGTTGGAAACCCTCCCGAAACATCTAGACATAGTACCAAGTACCACATTAGATCAGTCTGAAAGTGCCTCTTCCTATGGTGGCAAACCTGGTTACGAATGGTTTCTTATGGTGAAGGTAGGGCAAAGCTATCACTAAAAGCGGAGGAACAACAATGGCTATATTATGTAACTTATCCTCCTCATACTGTTACCAAACCCTAGCCTTGAAAAATGGTAGTTGTTGGACATAGTCGGTCACAATTTTAGGGTAGAGATTTACTTGAGGCACCTATGTGTTAAATAAGTATTAACTCTAGATTGTACAGAACGAAATACTTCCAGAGAATTCTAAAAGATGTAAATGCATATAGCCAAAATATCAAATTATTTTACAAAAGTTTAGGTTAAGAACAATACTCCACACTCATTGGTTTCCAAACACATCACCTACACAAATATAATATTCCTACTAGGAAATACAATGGTAAACAAAGAATTCTTTTTACATGTAACACATAAAATCCAACATGCAATAAGTTTCCCTCAAATTCAACTATAAACTGCACATATCTAAGCCATTTTATTAAATATGTAAGAGGGAAGTACAAATCTGAATGGAACCTGTGCACATGGGCTTGCTAAAGCAAGATTGACAACCCCATGCTAGAAATTGTGTTGCCCAAATGCTAGGAAATAGGTCCCCTTTGTTTTTTGTGCTGGCCTATAAATTTGCAACTACTGGCTAAGATGAAGATGTTTTTTGTCCCCTCTAGAGTGCTTAGAAAATTTTGAAAAATTAGCCTTAGCCTATCCTCAAGAAACTGACAAAGATCCAAAAAGGGTTCGGCTTGGTTCCAACCTCCAAAATTCACTCCAATTTTAGCGTTCTCCTCAACCAGCTGGGAAATTTGAACCTCCAGGAAATACTACTACACAAGTCCTCCAAAATGGTGAGTATCCTCTCCCAAAATTCTCCTTATGCCTCCAACCCAACTCACCTCCAAAATCTTGGACTGAGCCCTCACAACAAGTGGACCTCACAAAGGGATTGCAAAATACCAATCCAGTCACTTCTGCCCTAGCATAAATTAAGGAAACTCGACCTATAGTGTAGCCCCTCCATCCACCAGACAAACCCCCACAAAATTATTGTTAGACCATAAGGGAATGCCCCCCTAAATGCCCGAAAATGATGTTGCTTTGTAGCTAACTTACCTCAGAGATGCGTGGTCCTTATCTGTTCCCAATTTTCTCCAAAATGCCACGAATTAGCCTATAGAAACACCTCCACATCAACTCCAATGTACCAAAATTTCTCCCTTGCAGTGGCACTTGAGGTCCACCAAAGAAAGAGTTGGTATTTTCCCTCAGAAACCTCATGTTTAGAACATCACTTGCAAACTTGGCTCAACAACTCAACCATGCTAAATAAGTTTGTTTTTCAAAGTTTCAAAATCCCCAAAATGATACATGCATCTCCTATTTATCTTTGAGATTCATTTTCTCCATGTGGGTCCCATGCATCAACCCCCTCTTGACTTTCTTCATCCAAAAGTGTGAATTGTCTAATGGGTTCTTATTTCCCTTTGGGGTGGCCCTCACCATCCACTAAGAGTTCTATTTGGCTCTCTTCCTCTATGTTGGAGCCTTCCTTAGCCAAAAATTGCAAGTGGGGTCCTCCAACCCACTTTCCCTAGTTGAAAACCAAAAACATCAAAATAGAGAAAAATTGTATTTTTACTTAGCTATATTTTCTAAGTGGGAATATCATTGTCCTCCCCGCTAAGATGTTTATTTCCCTCAAGAAACTGTAAATTTGGGTGTTGAAGTATCTAATCACCCTCCCAAGTGGAATCCTCATCAAGTAGGTTTTTTCACCTAATAAAAATTTCCCTCATAACTATACTCCTCAATCTCCTCTCCTTGGTCTCCGGAGTAGCCTTAGGATCAAGAACCATACGCCCATCATCATCCAAAGGAGGTATCTTAGTAGTTTCTATCACATGTTGTTGCAATACTTCTTGAGGCGTGATACATAGAAAACATTATGCACCTTGATTCCAGGTGGAAGCTCTAGCCCGTATGCCACCTCACCAATCATCCTGATCACCCTATAGGGCCCATAAAAGCATGGTTGTAACTTCTCGGTCCCCTTTTTCTTTAGCATGAACTTCCTATATGGTTGGGGACACCAGAAAACAAAGTCTCCCACCTCAAAATGACTCTCAACATGGTGCCTATCAGCATAAATTTTCTGTTGATTTTGGGTTGTTTGCAAATTATCTTTGATATCCTTAAGGATGTTTTTGCTCTCATGTATCCAATCTTTGGCCCTTGGGGCCTAAATATCTCCAAAAATAATGTAAGAAAAAAACTAAGCATCATATCCATATAATGCTTGGAAAGGTGACATACCAATAGACATATGATAGGTATTATTGTAGGAATAATCCCCCAAGTGAAACCATCTTTCCCAAGATCGTTTCTTCCCTGTCATGTAGTTATGCAAATATCCCTCTAGCCACTTATTGACTATCTCGGTCTGCATGTCTATCTGAGGGTGGTAGCTAGTGCTAGGAGTGAGCTCTTTGCTCACTAGCTTGAAGAGATCATCCCAAAAGTCCCCCATGAAGTGATTGTCCCTGTCACTAAATATGGTCTTTGGGAGACCATGCAACTATTAAATATCCATGATGAATAGCTTCACAACCTGTAAGTAATGTACCTACTGAGGATAACAACGAAGTGGGCATACTTGGTCAACTGGTTGACCACCACATATATACAATCATGGCCCTAAACTATAGGGAGTCCTCACATGAAGTCCATTGAGATGCTCTCCCACTTCCCCTTAAGAATGGGAAGTGGTATAAGTAACCCAATGAGATGATTTTGTAGGTTTTAACCCCATAAAAAAATTACCTGCATACAAATTCTAAAACACAAAAAATAAACAATGCAAGACCATAACACATAAAACACATATACACATATATTTTCCCCTTGATCCCAAAACCGGGACTACCAAATTAATTTTTTATTATGTTCCTTTCAATGTTACAATACATATTTATACATGCCAAAGAATCTGATACCATGGACCGAAAACCATCACGTCCAAAACCATGGACCGAAAACCATCGCTTCCAAACCCTGTGCCAAAAATCATGCACAAAACCATAGGTAGGTCCGCCCAACCTAATATAGGGACCAAAAACAAAATTTTCTAGGGAACTACCCTGGACCCCATAGAGTGGGCTTACCTGCACCCCTCAAACCCCCTTGTGACCCCCCCCCGCTATGTAATCGGTGCAACGAAGGGGGGGCTTCGTCCCCCTTTTAACCCCCCAGTTAACTACGTGGGCTAGTCGTGGAAAGAATATAACACAACCCAACAAATTGAAATCCATCTTTGTCCTCTGGAAGGCCTCACACCCTTTCATGTTCCTTAACACATCGCCCTTGAGTCCCCTCTAGGTGAAGCAGTCCCTACGTAACATGTAAGTCGTTAGGAACCCTTGATGTCCTCATAGTGGTGAATCATGTTTTGCATGATGAATCTTATCCCTCAATTGTGAATCAAGTACCAATTAAGTGCATCCCTTGTAGTAAATGACATCATCCATCACCCTATAGCATTCATCATAATGAGTACCATCGAAGATCTTACATGCTTGTTGGTCCTTCGAGTACTACACCAAAAGTTGTGCCTTCCAATAATGGAAAATGCTCATGATCGAAAGTGTCAAGGGCCACTTGGGTATGGCATCTTCCATTATCTTCTACTTTCCCTTGACATACTATATGTCAATTTCATAGGCTTGCATCCTACGGACCCACTTTTGTTGCCTCTCATTGAGGCCTATTTGCTCCATAAAGTAAACAAGACGGTTATGATCAGTCTTCACTCTGAACTTGTTTCCAAATAAGTATTGTTGGAATTTGGCCAATTCATGCATAATGGCTAACATCTCCTTGTCATGAATAGAATATAGCCTCTCATAACTAAGGAGCTTCCAAGTCTTAAAAGTTATTAGGTGGCCTCCATATGAAAACATTGCACGAATGCCCTCACCCAATGCATCACACTCCAAGGTGAATGGTTGTGTAAAATCAGGCAAAGCCAAAATTGGACAACTTCTCGTCACCTCCTTGAGGTGCACAAATGTTTCCTGCACTCTATTTTTTCATTTGAATTCCCCCTTCCTAGTTAGATCTTTGAGGGGTGTCACTAGCTATGATAATCCCTTTATGAACTTCCTATAATTATATGTGAAAAATCCCACAAACCCCCTCAACTCAGTCACATTATGGGGAAATAGCCAATCTCAGATGGCCCTAATCTTCTCCTCATGCACATGCACTCTATCCTGTCAAATAATGTACCCCAAGTAGATCACCTCCGTCAACCCAAATTCACACTTAGACAACTTCATATAGAATTGTGGCCCCTCCAAAATATGAAGAACCTCCTCTGTAGGTGTTCCTCCCACATCCTACTATAAATCAGTATGTCAGCAAAGAACACTATCACAAACCTCCACAACTACTTGCATAACAAATGGTTCATGCGGGACTAGAAAGTAACATATGTGTTGGTCAGCCCAAAGGGCATAAACAAGAACTCAAAATGGCCATACTGACGATGAAAGTTGTCTTAGGGATATCCTGATCCCTCACTCAAATTTGATGGTACCCTGAACATAAGTCTATCTTAGAGAAGTATTTAGCTTCTTTAAGCTCATCCATAAGCTCATCTATGTGGTGAATGGGGTATCGGTTCTTCAATGTCTTCTTATTAAGGACTTGGTAGTTAATGCACATCAAAAATGTATTGTCCTTCTTATTATTAGGCTAGATGTGGGCCTAATGTGCCTCAATGCCAGAAACTCCTGAATATATTTCTCAATCTCATCCCAATAGGTCTTGAGATTCTTGTATGGGGTCATGATGACTAGTTGCAGCCCCTGATCTAGCTCAATGGTGCACTCAAACCCACTGTTAGGTGGTTGCCCTAGTGGGATGTCTCCAAATACTACTGGCCACTTATCTAGAATGGCTTGGACATCCAAGTGTGGTGGTTTGGGACCTCTCCCTGCATCAGATATCCTGAGCTCTACAATCCACTCTATATCCCCATGTCACAAGTCTTCCTCTAGCATGTGCATTGACAATTTCTGCAGGGGATGTGATTGCATGTGTCTCAACAAAACCATCCTCCCATATTCCCTCTCAATTCCATCTCCAATTTCCTCCAATTAGTAGTAACACACCCCAAAGAGTATAGCCACTACACATCAAGCACCACATTGGTCTCGAGGACGTCAATGACAATGAAATGGTTTGTCATCAAATAGTTCCCCATCACCACTGTCATCCCGGGAACATATCTAGTATAGTGCATGGTACAGTCTCCCGACACTAAGATGGAGAAGCCCTCAAATGACTTTGTGCATATGCCTCTCCTCTCCACCATCTGGGAATCTATGAAATTATGGATTTCCCCACTATCGACTAGCACTAAAACATGTTTCCCCTGCATTGTGCCCCTGTTCCATAGAGTATGGTACTTTTACACTCCCCGAAGTGAAGTGATAAATCTTGTTGCTAGAAAGAAAGGAGCTCCTCCTAGTAGGGGTGGTGGACATCCGCCTCCTCCTCTTTCCACTTAAGGCTCATCATCACCAACTGTTGGGCATGGAATCCCCCCAAGGCAAGTTTTGGGGCTTAATGCCCATGTTTTGACTAAGTCCGATGTAAGGACTCCGCGATTTGTGGTTGTGGAGCATGAAGATGGTAAATGAGTCAGAGGGTTGCCCGCCCTCATGTTTGTAATGTAATTTCGGTTTGAGAGATCTACCCATGGTCCACAGACCATGGAATTGTATCAATAGAGCGAGGCTCTAAGTGTAAAGAGACATAAAAAAATAATGGAAGGAAATCAATCCATGAAGCATTAAGTCGAAGTGTAGAGTCATGTCTTTAGGTTGTAGAGTAGAAGAAGGCTGTGACGCTGAGTGCGCAGAGGCCTAGTAGTCTACAGTTGAGTGCACAGTGTAGGTTGAGTCTATAACCGTTGGAAGCATTAATAAAGAAAAGTTTTACCATATTTCCATGTATCTTTTCCTGTTTTATGCATTGAAGTATATTGGGTATGAATTTCCAGTTTACTGTTTATTTACTGTGCGAACTTATATGAATGTGTTGAATAAGTAAATCTAATAGAAGGTATCTATTTACGCAAAGATAACTAACTGTTATAATAAGAAGTAAAGTAATATATGTGGGGTAACTTGGGGAAATAGTGCAGATCACTGCTCTAGCAGCATGAAAGCTCCATATCCCTTGGTTAGGGCTTCGTGAAGACAAATATAACGAGGCTGCGAAGGCCTCGTAGGCCAGGGAAGGGTGTGAAGTAATCTACATGAAGGTATTCACAGTTGGACTAAATCAACCCCTCAAACATCTCAAGGGTGTGGAAACTTGGTTCTAGCATCCCCCCATACAGCTTCAGGTGAGACCTCAGTCCGCGCTCTGTGGACTATTTCCGAAAGGGCCAGTAGTACAGGGATTTCTTTGCCTAATTAACTCTGAACCTAGGTCAGTCCCTAGCAAGCCAATAAATGGTTCCATTGTCGATACATGAATCTGCATAGAGATGTCTGATGTCGTATCATTGGAATCCAACTAAGAAAGAAATTGAAGATTGGTTGGATAGGAAAATTCACGAGTTCACGGCATAGGAGAACAGGAATCTGTGACTATCAAATGGAAATCCACGAAATTTTCTTCACATTTTTCCCTACTAAGTTGTACGAGTGGATCACGAAGCTAGCGGATAGCCAAGGGAGGTGTAAGCTCGATAATTCTATTGTGTGGAATCCAGAGTTGGTGCGTATATTGGAAGCATTGGAGCATAAGATTGTGTGGCTGTTGATCCCTGGCTTGATCAGATTATAGGAGGATTCACTACTGAGTTCGTGGTAGACACTTCAATCGGTTATAGTGAGGTAGGGCGACACTTTCTCAAAGGACCGCGAGGTAAGTACGTTAAGTCTCTGAACACTTGGATTAAAATGCTATTGTGTGAAAAGCAGATTATACATATACATTGATGTTCGGGGCTACGTGAAGTGGGAGAATTTACAGAAACGAAGGTGGTACAGAACTAGAAACTAGCCCCTTAGTTTCACCTCCATGAGAGGATGAGGAAGAGCTCGCGAAGGTCTCACTAAGAAGTACGATCAATTTGATAAGGCAGAGGATTCTGCGCATACCACCCCCACCCACACCACCCCGAGTTTCACCACCTTCACCCCCATCTTCGCGCATACCACCTCTGCCACCACCGTGAGTCAATATGGCAAGCGTGATAAAGTCACTGATGTTCAAGGGAGTAGGAAATGAAGATCCGGGCCAGTTTTGGTTCATGTTAAAAGTCGTATGGGAAGCACAAGGAGTTACATATGATAACATTAAGAAAGTAACATTGGTCAGCACTCTGCAGGATCATGCGTTGACCTGGTATATTAACCATTCTAATGACAATCCAAATGCGGGGACCACGGATATCCAAATTGTACTGAACAAAGAATTTAGCAGGCCAAAGTTAGAGGCACAGTCGATCATTGGGTTCAAGGAGATCACAATGCTTCCAGGTGACACTCCTTGGGAGTTCGATTAGAGACTAAAGTGCACAATTCATGAAGCCAATATGACTTTGACAGATGGATAGCACCGCGAATGGTTTGTAGCATCACTAACGCCGCATTTGAGGAACGCGTTCTCACAACAGAGGTTAACGACTCAGGAAGAGGCCTTGGAGATCACGATGAGACTACATGAGACCCTGATACAAGATCCGAACCTGGGAGTTCAGTATACCTACACGCTGTTGAAAAACTTATGCCTTGAGATGCAGAGTATGAAACAGTACAAGACAACTCGCTCGGAAGTGCACAAATAAGTATGGTGCATAAAGTGCAAGGGTCAGGGACATGACAAGGACCACTACCCAGTGTTTGAGAATTACCTCGCGAGAGGATGGCTGATGCCATTAATACTGAAGGCACAAGCAGGACCTAGCCTGTTGGGCGTGGAATCACCCCAAGGCAAGTTTTGGGATCTTAAAGACCAAGTTTTGACTAAGCCCGATGTAAAGACTCTGTGATTTATGGGTGCGGAGCGCGAAGATGGTAAATGAGTCAGAGGTTTTTCCACCCTCATTTTTGTAATGTAATGTTAGTTTGATAGATCCACGCATGGACCATGGACCATGGGATTGTATAAATAGAGCGAAGCTCTAAGTGTAAAAATATATTGAAAAACAATGGAAGGAACTCAATCCATGAAGCATTGAGTCGGAGTGTAGAGTCGTGTCTTTGGGTCGTAGAGTAGGAGAAGGCTCTGTAACTCAGTGCACATAGGCCTAGTAATCCACAGTAGAGTGTGTGGACCCCTATATCTGAGTGCACAGGGCAGGATGATTCTATAACTATTGGAAGCATTAATAAAGAGAAGTTTTACCATATTTCTGTATATATTTTCCTATTTTATGCATTGAAGTATATTGGGTATGAATTCCTAGTTTACTATTCATTTGCTGTGTGAACTTATATGAATTTGTTGAATAAGTAAATCTAATAGAAGGTATGTGTTTGCACGAAGATAACTAACTATTATAATAATAAGTAAAGTAACATCCATGGGGTGACTTGGGAAAATAACGCAGATCACTACTCTAGCAACGCGAAAACTCCACAGCCCCTGGTTAGGGCTACATGAAGACAAATATAACCAAGCTGCAAAGGCCTCGCAGGTCAAGGAAGGGCATGAAGTAACCTGCATGAAAGTATTCATAGTTGGAATAAATCAACCCCTTAGACATCTCAAGGGTGTGGAAACCTAGTTCCAACATCCCCCCATACTACTTTGGGTGAGACCTCAATCTGCGCTCCAAAGATTGTTGCCGAAAGGGCCAGTAGTATAGGGATTTGTTTGGCTAATTAACTCTGAACTTGGGTCAGGCCCCAACAAGCCAACACCAACACATATCTCTTTCTCAACATCATCCTTAGACTCACTATCAGAAAACACCTCTATGAAGTGTGCCTTTCCCTTGGTACATGTGTGCCCATGGCTCTTGGAATGTGAAGCACAAATTCCTCCTACAAATACCTCTTTGGGCCTCATCATCCAACTTCCCACACCCATGAATATCTTTATATGATGGAGGTTTAGTGTCTCTCTACCTCTTCTAGAATACGGGTTCAGTGGGTACCTATGCTCTGGTCCCAGGAAGTGCACCTTGCAAATCCTGGGCTCTACCTACTACATCATGCAAAGCGGTGGGCTTGTTGGATCTCACCAAGCCCTTAGTGGCTCTTCTAAGCCATACACAAACAAAAAAAAACTCATGGGCTCCGACAAATATGGAACCATCACTGATAACCTCATAAAATCAGATATATATGTCTCAATACTCCAGGTCAACTTGAGATGTGTTACCTCACCAAACTTCTCCTTAGGTTCTCCCCTCTCAAAGCGCTCTGACACCCTCCATGTCAAATCCTCATGGGAAATGATACAGACATGCCACAAGGTATCCAATCCATGGAACCACCAATTATGAGCCTTTCCCTCGAAGTGTAAAGTGGCAATCTTGATTTCCTTCATCTCTCTCATCTGGTAAATCTAAAAATAAACATCCAACTTCTCAACCCACACCCTGGTTGAGCTCTTATGAGAGATATTGAAATTTGGAAGCAATAGCCTTTGTATCATGCATTTCAAATCAGTTCCATATGTATATGCTCCTCCACTCAACCCCTTGTTCTTGTTGTTAAGCTTGATTTGTCAAAATTATTTAAAAGTGACGACATCTCTAAAGTTTGGGCCATATGATTGGTACTCCAAAAAGTAGTCACCCATGGGTATATCCTCCTACGCCTGCCACCCTCCATCACTAGATGCTATAAACATGGAGATAGTCAACCTAGGTAGAGATATATAGATGTGAGGCGTGTTATGTGGGTTGGTGGCCTAGGGGTGTGAGGTACCTGAACCCTCTCCCCAGTGGGTTTATTTCTAGCTATCCTTACCCTGGTTATTATTGTTATTTTGCTATCTCAACTCATCTATTCCCTTGGAAAAATTGTTGATAGATTTTAAGAGGATTTGGAAAAATTCATCCTCTTTTTTCTCTTTTTCATTATGATTATCCCCCACGTCTGGCCTCTCAACCTCATGCTCAAGGGATTTTGGGTAAGGGGTAATCTATATCTCACTTTCCTTAATTTTGTACCTCAGTCTCTTGTATGTGATATTTATGCTTGTCCTCTATTGTCATAGACTGAAAGGTTCCCCAAAAGCCGAGCCACGATTATGGCTCTAATACCACTGTAATATTCCTACTAGGAAATATTATGATAAATAAAGAAAAAAAATTACATGCAACACATAAAATACAACATGCAATAAGTGTCACACAAATTCAACCATAAACTACATAGATATGAGCCATTTATTAAATATGGAGGGAAGTACAAATCTGAATGGAACATGTGAAACTAGGCTTTCTAAAGCAAGCTTGACAACCCAAGGTGAGAAATTGTGGTTCCCAAAGGCTATAAAGTACGTCCCCTTTTGTTTCTGCGCTGATCATAGAAATCTACAACTACTCGATAAGACGAAGCAATTGTTATCCCCTCTAGAGTACTCAGAAAATTATGAGAAATTAACCTTGGCATCTCCTCAAGAAACCCACAGAGACCTAGAAAGGGTTGTGCTTGGTTCCAACCTCCAAAATTCACCCCAATTTTAGTGTGCTCCTCAACGAGCTAGGAAATTCGAACCTATAGGAGATCCTTCTACCCAAGTCCTCCAAAATTTTGAGTAACCTCTCCCAAAATTCTCCTTACCTCGAAGCCAACCTAGCTCCAAAATCTTGGAGTGATCCCTAACAACAAGTGGCCCTCACAAAGGGAGTGCACATGCCCAATCTAGTCACTTATGTGCTAGCCCAGATGAAGGGAACATGACTTATAGTGTATCCCCTCTAGCCACTAGAAAAACCCTTACAAAATTGTTGCCAACCGAAAGGGAATGTGCCCCTAAATTCTCGTAAATAATGCTTCTATGTAGCTACCTCTGCTCAAAAATGACTAGTCCTTCTGTGTGCTCAATATGCTCTAGAATTCCATGAATTAGCCTATAGAAACACCTTTGAATCAACTCAAAAATTCCAAAATTGGTCTCCTAGTGTGGAAATCAAGGTCAGTGAAGAAAGAGTTGAGATTTCTCCTCAAAAACCTCATGTGCTGAACAACACTTGCAGACTTGGATCAACAACTTAAGCGTGCTAGATAAGTTTGTTTGTGAAAGGTTCAAAATCCTAAATGATTCATGTTTCTCCTATTTATCCTTGAGCATCCATTTTTTGATGTGGGTCCCATGCAATGGCCCCCTCTTGACTTTCTCTCTCAAAAAGTGAAAATTGTCTAAGGTGATGAGCCTCATAAATGGGTAATTATATGGGCTCATTTTACCTCCTAACCTAGTCAAGTCAACCATTCTCTTAGCTTACTGTATGATTTTCTGATTATATTTATGCTTATAGGGTGAGTTGAGTTAGTTATTATTCCATGTGGTCTAACATGTATTTAATGCATATTATTGATGGATTTCGAGGTCAAAGACAAGGATCTAGTGGTCAAACTGTAGAAATAACTTGAAGTAGACAGAGGAGAGGACTTATAGGAGGGAATACCCCTCATTTATTGTTCCTCACTTCGAATTCCCCTACATTTAGCTCGGAGTACAAGCAACTGAATCATGCACTAGAAGGCAGCCGAGCAAGTGGAAGATGATTGATAGTTATCTATAGTTTTGGGAGCCAGGCCTCCCTGATTTTAAGGAATTTGTTGGTAGCTTCAGATGTATAAGTAGAGAGGCCTAGGGCCTCACTAGGGTCAGATTCTTTTTTCTTGTGTAAACTCTGCTCAAAGTTCGAGCTTACTATTTTTGACAGTTTTATGTAATCTTGCTATTTTTTTTATAATGAAGATGGAATCCTTTTTGAGCTAGCATTGAGTTACCTCAGAGGGCTGAAGCTCTTGGGTTAGGGCCCAATCCAAGTATTCAAGCTTCTATTTACTTGTATTTGTATGCTTTACTTCAGTTTGTAGATTAGTTTGTTGTTAGATGTATTTCTCTTATGGTTAAGAATAGGCTGCTTTTGATGATTTAGTAGCTTGTTTCCATTTGTGATTTCTGTAGCAGGTTAAGCAGTGATCATAGAATATTCAAAAGGCTAGCAATAGTTCCTTGGCCTCTCTTCCTCCCTTTGAGACCATGATTTGAGGCAAATACTCTCTTGCTGCCCCAAAAACATAGATTTTCCTCATTCCTAGGACTTCTAGTGTTTGCAGCTCTCTAGTAGATTGATAGTCCAGTTTTGCTTTGCTTTAGATCTTATTTGTCATGTTCACTCTCTGATTTTCAATATTCCTTTTTCATGCTTTCCTTTCTCACAACATTTATCAACATTTCCTTCACTACATCATAGTTTAGGCCATTCTAATGCAAAACTCTGTTTTTCCTTGGATGCACTCATTTCATTGGTCGCTTGATTTTCTTGGTTGATTATCAGTTTCTATGCAGCAGATCTCTTCCAGCAGTAGGCTAGCTTACCAGAAATCACACCCTCCATCTGAGCCATGCCCTATAGGTCCCCCAAACCTCACCTCAATTTTGCCTTAGTTTCCTTTAGTTTTCATAGAACTTCTCCCTCTTTCCTTGAGCAAACCCAATCATCTTTCTCTCCTGGTGACTCATGGTAGACCTTAGGCACCCTAATACCTCATTCCAACCTTCTTCCACCTTTTCCACTCGCTCTTACACCCTCAAAATAGTGAAAATTTCTCTCTGCCTCCTCCTGTAGGCCTCCTGTAGTTTCCCTGTTTTCCTCCTGTAGTTTTCCTGTGTCCTCATGTAGTTTTTCCTGTAGGATTTCTTTTGAAGGCTGAGTGTGGGAAAAGCCTCCATAAGGCCACCTAAGACCTCCTAGGACCCATCCACACTATCCTACATCCTCCCAAGCTCCGAAACCACCCTCTAATGCCACTTGTTCGCTTCCACACTCACACACAATAAATTAGATGCATGTTAAATTCACATAAAAACACATAAAAATCCAAAAATATGTTTTTTGTTAATTCCAGAAATAGCATGGTTAGATTTTGTTTACTTCCTTAAGTGGGTAATTGAATTTCTTTCATGGTTTTCATAGTATTTTTGGTAAAAGTAGAATTAGCTTATTAGTTAGGGTTGACTAGGTTTTGCTTCACATTCTAGTCTTTCTCATTTCTGAAATTAGAATAAAATCTGTAGAGAAATTTTTCTTTCCTTTCATCACACATAGAGCTTCTTCTAAAATCTATAGAAGTTGGCTTGATCTCCCGGTGATCTCGCACCGGCTGACCAAGTGACAACCTGCAGTGAGAACTAGTACTTGTTCATATAGCACCGACGCTTGCAAGTTTGTTACGAACTACTGGGTTGATAAAAGTAAAGTTGGTAGCCCTAGAGTTGCAGCATTCTTGCTGCAATACTGGAGCTCATCACTTTTTTGCGTCATTGCTGGGGAAGCGTCAGAGTATTCTGTGATTACTGCTTTCTTCTACTTCCTATTGCAACATTCTGCTAATAGTTTAGTTTGGCAAAAGTAGATTAGTCATTTATTTTCTTTTAGTTCTGCATTTCCTTGCTTTCCTTTCCAATTCTGCAAATTTTCGTTCAGCAAGTTCATTTCAACTAGCTGCAATTTTTTGTATTCAATCATAATTTCAGTTTCTGCAGGTACTTTCAGTGTAGGGAAAAAGAAACAAAAAATGAACCAAAAATATTTCCTTTCATGCCTCGTAGGAGTAGAGATAACTTGGGAAAAGTTTTGCCCAACACCCCCACTACTTCACACAACCAACCTTCTCTCTTCTTTAGTGGCTACAATCAAGAAAAACTCTTAGGTGAACATCTAGACATATTTGAAGATCCTATAGGGGAAGAAGAAGAAGAAAACATTCCTCTGGAGCCAATGGTTGAAAACAGAAATGCTAGGGGAAATGGAGAGAGAATAGAGGGTACCTTTCCCAATCCTGAGACTAATGGGGACACCAAAATGAATAATATAATTCCTTCAGCCCTACCTCACTTCCATGGTTTGACTATAGAAGATCCTGACACCTTCTTGTTCGAGTTTGTTGTCATCTGTCGGACTTATGACTATGCAGAAGACGAGCAAAAGTTGAAACTATTCCCTTCTACTCTCAAGGATGCAGAACTGCGCTGGTTCATGGGATTACTTGGCAGTAGCATCGCAACTTGGGCTTAGATGTAGCAGGCCTTTAATAACAAGTATTGAGACTATTGTAGTTCAAAAGATACAAAAGAGGAAATCTTTCGAATGACCATAGGAAGTGATGAGTCCCTGGAAGACTATGAAGAGAGGTTCCATCTCAGTTACAAAAGGGCCAGGTGTGCGCTTAACCCTGAGTCCCTGAAGTTGGTCCTGCTCAGGGGAATTTGGGAAGACCTTTCAGACACCCTCCATCTGCTGGCTGGGGGAGACATCTACCAACTATCCAATGAGGAAATAAAGACTATTTTTAGAAACCATTCTAGATAAGCCAGAAAGAAAGGTAGGGGGAGTCAACCCATAGCCAGTACCTCTTCTTCCAATTCATCCATTAAAGGTAAAATTGGAAACATGCTGGAAGACTTCAAGAGTGAGATGCTGCAGACTCTTGCCATGCAAATGGATACCTTACATATCAAAAGAAAACAAGAGGAATCAGAGAGGGCTTTGGCCATTTTCTTCCCTAGATGCACCAAGAGGCATCCTAGGGATGAATGCCCATTAAACTCTATAGAGGTTTGTTCAATCTGTGAAGAAGATCATTCTACAGATAAATGCCCTTCCTTGCTCGGACTTAAAGCTATATACCAAGGGACCGAAGGAGTCACTAAACAGATCTATTACATAAACCAAAGGAGGCCGCATGGACCTAGACCATACTAGTAGGGGATGCAAGGGACATCTCAAGCATACTACAACCCCAACCAAGTCACCTCCATACCTTCTTGTGGCCCCCCTGCTCATCCTTCCTGGTCCACGCCTTCTCCTTGGTCCTTCACATCTTAATATCATGCCCAACCAGCTACCCATTCATTTCAATCCTATGCTCAGTTGAAACCTCAGTGGAATGCATCTCATTAGGGGTGGAGGCCTCAATACAACTCTCCTCCCACTCTTCTATCTCCACCACCTGCCCAACCACAGCCGTTACCTTCTGCTCCACCAAGGCAAACCCAAATGTCTGCCTAGCGAAATCTGAACATGAAAAATAGACAGGCTCAACAAGTGTATAGTGGGGAACCATCATACCCAGCTTATGTTGTGGAGATTCAAGAAATTAACTTGCGATCTCGAAAAGTTCTCCTAGATATCCAACCTCCACCCAGGGAGGTTGAGGAAGATAAAGAGGAAAGCGAACCTAAAGCAAATCCACCCTTTCCTGAGAGACTATCCATGACAATCCAACCTACCCTAGAAGAGACTAAACTCCTAGGAGAATTGAAACATTTATGTGTGAAGATACCACTTCTCCAAGCCATAAAAGATGTGCCTATCTACAATCAGTTGATCAAAGAGAAGTTCTTTAGGCATCTAGGAAGGCACAAGAGAGATGCCCCAACCATCAATGTCATAGGAAAACTGTCCGACCTGATGTTGGGGTAGATAAACTGTCCAAAATATCTGGACCCTGGAAGCCCAGTAGTTGTTGTCCACATCTATGGCACAATGGTCCCACATACCTTGATTTATCTAGGAGCTGCCATTAATGTGATGACAAAGGACATAATGATCAAACTTAATCTCCAAGGCTCCTTGAGGAAGACCATGACAGTGCTGCAACTAGCAGACTGCTCCAAAGTGACCCCTTAGGGGATTGTGGAAGATGTGATGGTCTCCATTGATTCTTGGGAGTACCCTGCTAATTTCTTAGTTCTCTAGCCAAAGGCAAAGCTCACGGGGTATCCTATCATTCTAGGAAGACCCTGGTTGGCTACAGCCGATGCCTACATCAGCTGTCGAGCTAGAAACATGACCATAAAGAATGGGCACATGTCCAAGCAGTTAATCTTATATCCTCCTCCCCAACCCTTGCTAGAACATGATCTACCTCTCTGGTTGGAGGAGGACGAGGAGGAGGATGAAGTTCATTCTGCACCACTTTGTACATTAGAAATTTCCATGGGGGGAAAACACAAGATGAGGATGATATGATTGAAAATTTGAATCAGAATCCACCTCACAATGTATCACCATTACAAGACATAGTAAGAGAAACCCAAAACAACCCCTCAACTAATCTCTATGTGGCTGACCCCACTTCTCTCCGTGTTAAAAATATAGATTTCGGCCCAGAAAGAACATTGAAAATCAATCCATCCCTATCTACTTCCCAGGAGAAGGAGCTATGCAACATACTGAGAAAACATCTAGATGCCTTCGCCTGGAATTATAAGGAGATGAAGGGAGTGCACCCTTCAGTATGTACTCATCATATATACATCAAGGAAGATTGCAAGCTAGTCAGGCAGCCTCAAAGGAGGATGAACCTGGCACTTAAAGATATTGTTAAGGAAGAACTGCAGAAATTGCTTGATGCAGGATTCATTTATCCCATCTCTGATAGTGAATGGGTCTCTCCTTTGGTGCTAGTGCCAAAAAAAAATGGTAAGTGGAGAATCTGTTTCGACTATCAGGAATTTAACAAAGCCACTAGAAAGGACCATTTTCCTTTACCTTTCATAGATCAAGTGTTAGACAGTCTGGTAGGGACAAAGTTTTTATCCTTCCTAGATGGGTTTAATGGGTACAATCAGATTCAAATTAGCCCGGAAGACCAAGATAAGACCACTTTCACTTGTCCTTGGGGTACCTTTGCATACTGGGTCCTTCCTTTTGGTTTTTGCAATGCTCCAACTACTTTCCAAAGAGCAGTATTGAGTTTATTTTCTGAATTGGTTCATGATGCAGTAGAAATATACATGGATGATTTTACTCCTTATGGCTCTGACTTTCAGGAAGCTTTATCTAACCTAGAAAAAGTTCAAGATAAGTGTATTGAGATGAACCTATCCCTCAGTCCAAAGAAATGTTAATTTTTTATGACTGAAGGGACTATTCTAGGTCATGTAATATCTCAACAAGGACTGTAGGTGGACCCCAACAAAATTGCCATGATCCAAAGGGTCCCACCTCCTCAAAAGGTGAGAGATGTCAGAAGCTTCTTAGGCTTAGCTGGATATTACAAGAGATTCATTAAAGACTTCAGCAAGTTAGCCTCTCCTTGTTTGGCCTCATAGGCAAATATGTTGAGTTCATATGGTCGGAAAACTGTCAAGAAGAACTAGATACCTTGAAGAGAAAGCTAGTGACTGTCCCAATTCTCAGAGGCCCAAATTGGGCCCTACCCTTTCACATTCACACAGATGTCTCGAACAAAGCAATAGGAGTAGACTTAGGGAAAATTGATGAAAAGTTCCCTTATGCCATATACTTTATAAGCAAAAGCTTGTCAAAGGCAGAGTTAAACTATATAATGACTGAGAAGGAACTCCTAGCTGTCGTGCATTCGTTAAACAAATTCAGACATTATATCAGAGGCTATCAAACCTTTTTGCACACTGATCATGTTGCAATTAGATATTTAATGAAAAAACCCGATGTAAATGCTCGCATTGTTAGATGGTTGCTTTTACTGCAGCAGTTTGATCTGACCATTATTGATAAGCCTGGTAAAAAGAATGTTGTTGTTGAATTTTTGTCTAGAGCAAGTTTGCCTGTAGGTGAAGAAGGAATTGTGGATGACCAAATGCCAGATGAACACCTATTTGCTATATCAATACTCTCTCTATGGTTTGCTAATATAGAAAACTACTTGGTTTCAACATAGTTCCCACCACACCTATCCTCAAAAGAGAAGAGCAAGATAGTAAGGAAAAGCACCCCTTTCACCTGGATTGGAGGCAATCTATTCAAACTTCGCCCAGATTAGATCTTGAGAAGATGTGTCAGGGAGGAGGAAGTCTTTGACATCCTCTTGACCTATCATGACAAGCCTTGTGGAGGTCATTTTGCAGTAAAAAGAACCGCCTTCAAGATATTGAAAACAAGCTACTACTACCCCACTCTTCATCAAGATGTGAGGAGATACACGAGCCAGTGTGATTGGTGTTAGAGGATGGGGAAACACACTCCAAAGGATGAAATTCCCATGCAACCTCAAGTGACCTTTGAGCCATTTGAGAAGTGGGGCATGGACTTTGTGGGGCATGTCAAACTCACTTCAAGGTAGAAGCAGTACATCATTGTGTGCACCAACTACCTGAAAAATTGGGCAGAGAAAAAAGCAATGAAAGCAGCGATAAAGGAAAAAGTAGCTGAGTTTTTGAGGGAAAACATATTCTACAAGTTCAGGCATCCAAGAGAGTTGGTCACAGACCAAGGCAGTCAGTTCACTTCCAACATGATTGAAGACCTGCTCACACATCATAAGATCAAGCACACGACTTCCACCCCTTACCATCCACAAGCCAATGCACAAGTGGAGGTCACTAACAGAGCATTGTAAGGGATCCTAACCAAGGTAGTGAGCAGCAGTAGAAAAGACTGGGCAGACAGATTAGTTGAGGCCACTTGGGCCTACAACGTAACATGGAATACCACCACCGGATTCACACCCTATTAACTGGTCTATGGGAAGAAAGCTTTGTTGTCATTAGTGTTTGAATTCAATACCCTAAGGATGGTAGCTCAGCTGGACCTAGACCTCAACCATGCACAGAAGGAGAGACTACTTCAGCTCAATGGATTGGATGAATATAGATTGCAAGCCCTTCCCCATATAGAGGTAGTTGAGCTTCAGAGAAAGATATGGCATGATATAAATATCAGGGAGAAGTAATTCCAAGAGGGAGATTAGGCACTAATCTATGATTCAAGATACAAAGATTTCAAAGGGAAATTGAGGACAAGATGGCTGGGACCCTACACTATGGAGAAATGCAATGACAATGGTTCAGTTTTGATCAGAACCATTGATGATGAAGCCATCCCCATGCTTGTCAATGGACATCGGTTGAAGGTCTACAAGAAACCCCTCTCCAAGTGAGAGTTTATTGAAGATTTGAATAAAAAAATGATGGTAGTGGAGCATGTCTTAGCTTCCACTTCACCCACTCACTGAAGAAAAAAGAGGAAAAATAAGGACTCAAGTGAAAACCTCCATGAGGTGCTTGTGTCCCATCATTGGGGTGAAAACCTCTTCTGAGGTGGCCTAGTGATGTCAAAAAAAAAAGGGGAAAAGAATAAGATCCCTGGGTGAAAACCTCCCTTGGAGGCACCCAGGGCAGGCAATTAGGGTGAAAAACTCTTTGAGGTGCCCTAGTTGTTTTCAAAAAGAAAAAAAGAGACAAAAAAGATTTTTTTTTGCATTGCAGGTTTGCAGGAGGACTACAGGGAGCAGAAGAAGGTGCCAAGGGGACCCTAACATTCATACCAGCATCCATCTCATCTTCTCCACACCTTTCTCCATCATTTTTGGCATCTCTTTCACCCCACTGTTCCTCTTCTCCCAAAACTGTGTTTTCTATAGGAGGCTTTTTTTTTTTTCTATAGGAGGTTCCTGTTGGAATTCCAAAGAGCCAGAAGTGTCTACAGGAGGCAGTTTGAGGGAAAAGAAAGCTTCATGAGGAACTTATAATCCCTATTACCATCTTAAAACCTCTTTTCTATCATTTCCAAGCCTGCATCACACTCCAAGCATCATTATTATTTTTTTCCTTGTCCAAGAAAAAAAACATAGAAAAACAGTTTTTCAGTTTTGAAAAAAACAAAAACAAGAGGGAAAGGCACCATCAACCTTACCTGAAGTTTACCTACTATCCCTCCATCATTCATCTGCACCTCTGGCATCATTCTCGAGCTCCAAGCATAGGGAATAGCTGAATTTTCAAGGGGAGAAGCAGCTATAGGAGCTCTTGTAGGAATTCCTGTAGCAGTTGATCCCATAGAAGTCCAACACCAGCAGCAAGGGACAACACATCTGAAGGTTGAAAAGGCACATGCAGTTCAGCTCCAGCAAAAGATGAACCTAAAAAAACACACAATAACAAATCAACAAGTAGAGGCAACATGCATGAAGGAAAATGAAGGCATGCAGTAGAGAAAGCCACAACACCTCATAGTCGATGGCAGCAAATACACTCAGATCATAGGTAAGTAGCTAAGTCACTCCTCTATCTACATTTCTGTAATTAGAAACCATGCGAAGGAAACAAGATGGTTGAAATTGAAAGAGGGAAAGGTGGCCATTTAACTTGGCCACCTTCATTTAGTTGACTCCACTTAACCGAGATGCCACCCACACGTGCGCACAGTCAACTCAAGCAAAAGATGCGAAGGACAGGTAGTGGGAAGAAGAGTTAACTCTGATGCAGTGATGTGGGGATGATTATGAGGGGAGCTCATGATGAACAAGCAGGTGGGGACCAATGGTCCTAATCTGGGCAACGTACACCTTGCCAGCTCAGCACTCATAACCGAAAAAAACCATAAAAGGTAATGATCACTCCTCCCCGCACATTCTCACCATATTTTCTTCAATTTATCCTCGTAAATCAACTACACCACATTCTTCTTATGCCCCGATAGCCTCGTATCCACCATCCACCATCGATCTCCTCCATATTTTTGCTCTCGGGATTTTCTACAGGAGCACCTACAGGAAATCTACACGAGGGACAGTGGGCTTCTATAAGAGGGGCAGTGAGTCATTTTGAAGGGAGAAAACATGATTTTTGGCACGAATTTTAGTGTGAAGAGGTAGGGTTCATGAATACCCTCTGTTGAATATCAAAATGTGAAAGAATTGATCTCAAATTGAAGATAAAATGAGTCTTTAAGAAGGTAGAAATACATAATAAAAAATCTGTTTAAAAAAAAAAAAAAATCTCCTATGTTTTTCTATTTCACTCAAAATTCTTTGTCTCCATGTCCATATTTGGTTTTTCAAAAGAAGTACAGGTAGTATGATAGGGGGGTTTATGAGAAAAGAGCCCACTAACTCCACTACACTCCATGAACATCCTCAAGTGGTGGAGACATTTATAAGGGAAAACTGGATGAATTTCTTTGAGAAGTTTAGAGGGTTTGATGATGAAATTTCCCATGAATTTGCTCTCTCTCTGGTCCCTCACACAAGAACTCATGCTATTGTAACCATTAGAGGCCTCTCCATTGAAATAATCCCTGAATTCATCAGTAGGGTCACTACCCTTCCTCTTGGGCTACCTTGGAGTAAATATGAGAAACCAATTGGCCAGGCTGCCAAGAGGAAATTTTTCCAAGATAATGAAACCCATGTTGAAGACAAAAATGGAATTAGGAGGGCTAGTATACCATATCCCTGGGATGAGGTTAGCTACAAAGTGATCAAATACATTTCTTGTGAGGGGGAGGCACAACATTGTCTATGGATATCATTTCAGAATTCTCCAAGATTTGAGATATGGAATGAATACCCTAGCACATCAAAAGCTCAGTATCCCTTACTTTCTCCTTTAGCGCCTCATTGACTCCAGCACCAAGGTACAAGCAGGAAATTCACAGAAGCTAGCTCACCATGGCCTAATCAAGGTCCTAGTAGAAGAAGCCCTCCATACCCTTACAATCCCTATAGCATGGGAAGTTTCTAGAAATATGACAACTGAGGATGACATCAGGGCATTGACCTATGATGTCAATTTTGCTGTCAGTGAGGAAGGAGAACAGAAAGGAGGAGAAGATGAAGCCAGTGTTGACATAACATAGCAAGAGAGGAAAGAGGGAAGAAAATAAATAGAGGAGGGGAGAGTTGAAGAGACAGAGCAGGAGGAGGAAAAAGAGATAGAAGAAGGAGAAAAGGAGGCAGAGAGGGTAGAGAAAAGAGAAAAGTTCCCTGAAACTTGGGAAAGAGAAGCAGTAGCTGCCCTCACTACCCTCAATACCCCAGTCAAGCAGAAGCAGAAGAGGAAAAGAAAAAACTCCATGTATTTCAGGGCAAGGAAGAGTACCAGAATTAAAACAGGCAAAGCTCAGTCCTCATCAAAGACTCCCATTAACATTGCAGATTCACCATCTACCAAGGTTAAAGAATCTCCTTCCAGGAAACCAAAACGTATGAAAGGGGGACTCCAAGTTCTTCTACATGGAAGGGAAAGGAAATTCTACAGGACCCGAAACCAGACCTACAGGAGGCTAAAACAGTCCTACAAGAGACACTATCCAAACTATAGGAGACATAAAAACTTGAGGAAAAGATAGGAGGACAGTCAGAGGTGAAAGAGGAAGCACACGAGCTATAAGAACTTGACCCCCAGCCTAATATTGACTCCTATTACAGACTACTTGAGGGAGGCAAGATAATCCCACAAAAATTTGCAATTCCATTGTTTTTCGAATTGGAAAAAGAGAGAGTGAGAACGCATAGGCGGATACAGATAACCAAGTTCAAAGAAGTTGAGGATATTGGCAACATGGAAAACAAAGTTAGGGAAATGGGCAGGGAATTGAGTGCTCTCAGAGACAAATAAGACATTACAAGAAGCAACCTTGAGAATGAGAATGAATTACTAAAGAGGCAGCTACAGGAGAAAGAGACTCATTTGGCATACAAGGCCAGCTTATCCATAGAGGCATTACAATGTAGAAGACCAACCAAATCCTATGGCCTCTATCCGAAGGATTAATGGCTTCAATTCCAAATAAGAACTTTGGCTCAAAGAGGAAAAATTCCTTTCCATGACTACAGGCAGTTCATGGATTTGTGTACCAAAGCACCTCCGAGGACAAAGCAAAGATGGCAGAGTTCTATCTACACAAAATGGCCCTCACATACCTGAATGTGTGGGACCCCAATGAAAAGCTAGGGGATCTGCAATTAATGGCCATGGCATCATGGATGAACCATGAAGAATTTAGGGCAGCAGAAATGAAAATATTGTTAATACAAGAGCAGAATGAACCATTGATGATAAGAGATGAGCCATCAGATCCTATGGAACTCATCAGCACACACAACCTGCTTGCCAATGACCTTCATATTGCCCCTAAATATATAGCCAATCAGGAACAAGCCATTGCACACTTTGAAGATATCCTTAGGCTAATTGGGGAGGACTGTGTGCATGCATGCATGAGAATATGGATCACCCTACCCCACAGTTTGTAGATCAGGGAATACCATTCCCCCATGAGGCTAAAGGAGGCATTGAAAAGAGTTCCAATGTACAAGCGCTCCATGCAAATGCTGAAGGTCAATTGGATTGGCCTCAAACTGAGTCCTCCACTCATATTAGGCATGTTGGAAGGAAGAAGAGAAGAAGAAGAGGAGGAGCAGTGGAAGGACACAGACAGAAAGGCGGGATTTTATGGAGAATATGAGCAGACCACATCAGAAGCCTGGAATGATAGGGAGGCCGCCAGGGCCATAAAAGACGAAGAGATTGACTAGGTTGCTCAAAGGATGAGCAACACCTTCAGTAGGGGGTGATGATGAGCCTCATAAATGGGTCATTATATGGGCTCATTTTACCTCCTAACCTAGTCAAATCAATCATTCTCTTAGCTTATTGTATGATTTTCTGATTATATTTATGCTTATAGGGTGAGTTGAGTTAGTTATTACTCCATGTGGTCTAACATGTATTTAATGCAGATTATTGATGAATTTCGAGGTCAAAGACAAGGATCTAGTGGTCAAACTGTAGAAATAAATTGAAGTAGACAGAGGAGAGGACTTATAGGAGGGAATCCCACTCATTTATTGCTCCTCTCTTCGAATTCCCCTACATTTAGCTCGGAGTACAAGCAACTGAATCATGCACTAGAAGGCAGCCAAGCAAGTGGAAGATGATTGATAGTTATCTATAGTTTTGGGAGCCAAGCCTCCCTGATTTTAAGGAATTTGTTGGTAGCTTCAGATGTATAAGTAGAGAGGCCTAGGGCCTCACTAGGGTTGGATTCCTTTTGCTTGTGTAAACTCTGCTCAAAATTCGAGCTTACTATTTTTGACAGTTTTATGTAATCTTGCTATTTTTTTATAATGAAGATGGAATCCTTTTTGAGCTAGCACTGAGTTACCTCAGAGGGCTGAAGCTCTTGGTTTAGGACCCAATCCAAGTATTCAAGCTTCTATTTACTTGTATTTGTATGCTTTACTTCAGTTTGTAGATTAGTTTGCTGTTAGATGTATTTCTCTTATGGTTAAGAATAGGTTGTTTTTGATGATTTAGTAGCTTGTTTCCATTTGTGATTTCTGTAGCAGGTTGAGCAGTGATCATAGAATATTCAAAATGCTAGCAATAGTTCCTTGGCCTCTCTTCCTCCCTCTGTGACCATGATTTGAGGCAAAGACTTTCTTGTTGCTCCAAAAACACAAATTTTCCTCACTCCTAAGACTTCTAATGTTTGCAGCTCTCTAGTAGATTGATAGTGAAGTTCTTTTTTGCTTTATATCTTCTTTTTCATGTTCACTCCCTGATTTTCAATAGTCCTTTTTCATGCTTTCCTTTCTTATAGCATTTATGAACATTTCCTTCTCTACATCATAGTTTAGGCCATTCTAATGCAAAACTCTTTTTTTCCTAAAATGCACTCATTTCATTGGTTGCTTGATTTTCTTAGTTGATTGTTAGTTTTTATGCAGCATATCTCTTCCAGAAGTAGACAAGCTTACCAGCAATCACACCCTCCATCTGATCCATTCCCTATAGGTCTCCCAAACCTCACCTCAATTCTGCCCTAGTTTCCTTCAATTTTCATATAACTTCTTCCTCTCTCCTTGAGCAAACCTAATCATCTTTCTCTCCTAGTGACTCATGGTAGACATTTGGTGCCCTAACACCTCATTCCAACCTTAATCCACCTTTTCCACTCACTCTTACACCCTCAAAACAATAAAAATTTCTCTCGGCCTCCTCCTGTAGACCTCCTGTAGTTTTCATGTGTCCTCCTGGAGTTTTTCCTATAGGCTTTCTTTTGAAGGCCGAGTGTGGAAAAAGCCTCCAGAAGGCCACCTAAGACCTCCTAGGACCCATCCACACCATCCTACATCCTCCCAAGCTTCGAAACCACCCTCTAACACTAGTTGTTCGCTGCCACACTCGCACACAATAAATTAGATGCATGTTAAATTCACATAAAAACACATAAAAATACAAAAATAGCATGGTTAGATTTTTTTTACTTCATTAAGTAGGTAATTGTATTTCTTTCATGGTTTTCATAGTGTTTTTGGCAAAAGTAGAATTAGCTTGTTAATTAGGGTTTACTAGGTTTTGCTTCACATTCTAGTCTTTCTCCTTTCTGCAGTTAGAATAGCATCTGTAGAGTAATATTTCTTTCCTTTCATCACACAGAGCTTCTTCTAAAATATATAGAAGTTGGCTTGAGCTCCTAGTGATCTTGCGCCAGTTGACCAAGTGACAACTTGTAGTGAGAACTAGTACTTGTGCATATAGCACCAACGCTTCCAAGTTTGTTACAAACTACCAGGTTGATAAAAGTAAAGTTGGTAGCCCTGGAGTTGCAACATTATTGCTACAGTACTAGAGCTCATCATAAGGCGTGTGTATTTCCTTTTGGGGTGGCCCCCACCATCCACTAAGAGTTTGATTTGCCTCTCTTCCCATTTATTGGAGCCTTCCTTAGCAAAAAATTGTCGGTGGGGTCCTCTAACCCATTTTACCTATGTGAAAACAAAAAAATGTCAGAATTGAGCTAAATTTTATTTCACTTAGCAATATTTGCTAAGTGGAAATATCAAAACAAACCCCCGGTCATCAAATATGTTATTATAAAGAGTCGCCCCTTCCTTCACAAGGTTACCTTATTTGTCATACGGACGTTATGTTGGGATAGGGACACCCTAGGAATGCGTAGGAGTAATTTGGTTATTCCAACCGTGGAAGTTAATATATATATATATGTGTGTGTGTGTGTGTGTGTGTGTGTGTGTGTGTATCATGAGTCTTATACTAAGGTAGAATAATGAAGTGATAGAGCGTAGTCCTAATTAAGAATTTTCATTTGGACTTTTCACTTGTGTTTGCTTAAAGTAACAATAAAAAAATATATACAAGGCATAGTGTATAGAAAATACATTCATCAAACTGAGCTAAAGCCTTACATTGTTGCATTTCATCCTTATTACTCTATTGCAAATGCATAGTCTTAAGTTTCCAAAAAATTCTATGTTAGTCTAAGACATTATCTCTTATCATATGTAGTCTAGTGTCATTATGATTTATATTAAAAAGAAAATATATGTGTTGAAGAGGAGACATTATGTGAGTGGTATGTGGAAGTTCCTCACTTAGTTGGATTTATGTATATATTATTAAGTGTTTTTTCTTATTGGTATTAATGAGCACATGTATTGGTTATTGATGCAAACTAGTTTGTCATGGCTTCATTTTGGTTAAATGTTGGTTATAGGCATGGTGAAATGATGTGATCTTCTTCTGGATCTTGTTCATGATTTGATAAGTTCATGAATGGTTATATTAATGGATGTGTTAACAAGTGTTTTTGCATATAGCTTGAGAAGGGTAGTGAGCCTTCTTGATGATTCTCTGATGGAATTATTGAGACAATAAACATATATGCAATCATGACCTGTAGCTACCATGTTTACCATATGTTTGTCTAAACGTTTATCATGTGACTGACATGTTTGAACAATATATAAGCCTAGTATATTTTTTATAGAATTTTGATTATCTTAGACTTGATTTTGGAGAGTTCTAGGAAGTGGCCTATAGGCTAGACCTAAAAGTGTGGCACTAATTTCATAGCCGTAGGCCCAAAAATGGGAGACCTTGACTGTAACCACTCAAAGGAAGGCTTGTGCATGCAACTTCAGCTTTCCAACTGCATGCATAACTTGCCATGAATGCGACTCTGATGTGAGCTAAGGAAGAAAAAGAAAGTTCTAACTCAGGGGATGATCACCAATGGTTGTTGTATAACACCTAGGTAATCAGGCGCCCCTAAAAGTTTTAATACATTTCTGGTTATATACCCCACTTTCATGACTGGAAATTGGATGTTGGATCATGTCATTGTAAGTCTCAGCTCATGTTTACCCTTGAGAGCTTGTATAAGTGGTGTAACACCCTCCTCCCACATCCACCCAAGTAACCATGCCAACCAGGGTAAACATGAGACGAGAGGCTACTATGATTAGATTTGACCTCCTATGTGACCTTAATGAAGTGGAATCGACATAACATCACACATAATCATCCAACATCATCAACAAAACCCTCAGGAGAAAATTCACCCACTCTGAGAGCTTGTCACTAGATCCCACTTTTATCTTGGATCTCTTAGGCCATAGTTTCTCTCATGCTATGGGAAAGGGAGCGACTAACAACCTAAAGTCACTGTCATAGGCTTGCCTTCCAACGACTAGAGACGACAATTTCTAGTTCTGTGCCAGCGACCTTGGGATTTAAGTCACTTTTTCAGGCCCAGATCCCAGGCCACTGCCCAGAATGGAGTGATAGCTTAGAATCACTAAAAATACAGGGGAAAAAATGATGCAACAATAATAAATTGAACAAGATGATAACCAAACCCCTACTAGCCATGATAGGAATTTCGTCAAAAACATCATCAACATGTAACCTGCAGGTGTAAACAACAAAATTAAGTGTAGGGATCTCATACTTATCTGAGAATCACTATGAACCATTGTACCCTCATGTCAATTGTTGCATTATCCTCTATTAGGTCATAGACACATTATCCATTCATATCCAAGTAAAAACATGCTGAGAGCCATACATAGATACTATTATAAAAATTAAATATCACCACCGTGCCATATTCTAAGCATGAATGTGGGACTCATAGAACACATCAAAAACACCAATAAACATGGATGCCACCTGAGTTTTCTGCCTACAACGTGAGGAATTTGAGTGCCTCCTACTCTCCCAGGCTTTATTGTGCATCCACATTCTAATCCAGGGATCACTAGGATGTACACTGAGACATACTCTCCAGGCTTTACTATGCATCCCATCCTAGAATCACTAGGCCCAACAGAGAGAAAATCCACCTCTTGGATTTACCATATATCCCACCATTCACCGCAAGGATTCCTAGGCCCACTGAGGCATACAATCTGGTGTTACCAGAACCCACAGTCCGATTCAGGGGTTACCAGGATAGTGGCTTCATGATCCTAAGTGCAGTTCAGGGACCACTCAGACCATGTGTTTGTCAATTCGGAGATCCACCCCACTCAACTTCGAATCTAATCTGCCCCTCCCACATAAACTGAATGAGATAACGCGTCTCATCAAAGCTATCAGGAAATGGTAAGGCTAAACTAAAAATACTGTCACACCTAGCAAAACCCATGCCATGGTAGAAAAGAAATGCATGCAATCCCATGCATGCAAAATATAGCAAGGAAAATACACATGCAAGTCAATACTTACAATGAAGATTGTTGTAACTAATTTATCATGCCTTTTCGTACTTGATCTTTGCTTCTTGTTGCCTTCATTTCCTTTCTTGCTCCAATGCCATAGTACTCCAATAAAATCTAAGTGTCAAAGAGTAAAAGAGAGAGAGAAGAATGAGAGAGATCCAAAGCTAAATGAACAAAAGGTTACCAACTGATCCTCAGAAGCCTTTTTATGAATGAGGCCTCTATTTTCTTCAATTTCCATTATTTTCCTTCATTTTTCTCCTCACATGCAACCTGTGACCTTTCACCTCCCTTTTATCCTAATTTCCGTTATTTTCATAAATAAATGTGCCAAAAATATTATTTTTCCTTTCCAAAGCCTTAGCCATTGCCTTTGCCAATTTCCTTAGCCATAAAAAACCAAATGAACACCCCCTAGGATGTCTTGCCCAACATTCAGCTCGGAATAAGTGTCTCATCAACTATGATTATTATTTTTAACTTTTATTACATCGAATTTTCACTAGGGTTGTTATAGAACCCTCCCCCTTGGGGGACACCGTCCTCAGTGTTCAATCACACATATACCTCAGCAACCTCCTCAAAGAAGACATACTTCTCATGTAGCTTTATAACACAATTCGTTGTAGTATTTATGATGAAATATGTGCTAAAAACAAAACATCATGACAACATGATAACGTACTGCATAGTGGAGCTTTATAACACAACTCATTATGGTATTTACAATGATCATCCCGTTGAGTACCAACCCACATGACATCATAACATCATGATAACATAACGACATGATAGCATAGTAACATGACACCCATACATCATAGTGGAGCTTTATAACATAGCTCTTGGCGGTATTTACATCCATATACATATGTGCATATAACAACATCACCAAAATATATACCAAAAACATATACCACATCATATATATCAAAACATATACCATACACCATATCTACGCATATACCAAAATAGCATATCAAAGAATATACCAAACACCATATCAAAACATATACCAAAATACCATATCAAAGCATATACCAAACCACCATATCAAAGCATATACCAAACCATCATATCCAAGTTTCTTTTCCTCAACTGGAAAAAAAATAAGGATACATAGCATGAATCTACTCGCCATCTCCCATGTAGATTCATCGAGCCAAAAATGCTTCCATTGCACTTTAAATTTCTTGATTTCTCAGTTCCAGAGCATGAGCACCTTTTTCTGCGATATACACTAAGGCTCCGGCTAGAATTCTCCATATGGTTCCACCTATAATATAGACCAGTTAATCAAACGATCAACATCCTTAACATACTTATTAAGCAAATACACATGGAAAACATCATGGAATTTCATTGTTAGAGGCAATGCAACTCGATAGACTACTAGCCCAATCCTCTCAGTGATACTGAAGGGTCCACAAAACTGTGGTGCCAGCTTAGCACATGATCTAATCCTGAAGGAGCTCTTCTTCAGTTTGATTCACAAGTACACCTATTCCCCATCACAGATGTTATGAACCAGCTCACAAAAATATAGAAAATATAGATCAACGACTTCAAAATCAGCCTCCTCAAGGGGGAAACATCCTTTACATTACAAAAATGAAAAATTATTGGATGATACAAATGACTAAACCTCCTTTCTATATAGAGGAGTCTAAGGGGTCACAATATAATCAAAGCCGACATAACAATAATAATATAAGGGCACAACAATAACAATAGTGGGATTCTATGGGGCACACTAATAACAATTTGGGGACAATAGGGGCACAATAATAACAATAAGGGCTACAATGACAATACTAATGGGGGAATCACTAGTATCATAGGGACTTGATATGCCCCTCTCCTTCAAAAAACTGTTTTCCTCAACACTTGAGTAGTTTTGGATGCTTCTATATAAAATTGTCACCCTCTCATGTGGAATCTTCACCGGGTAAGTTCTTCCACTTGATGAGATACTCCAAAATTGATCGATTTCGTAGCTATCGAGTTCTTGTTTATGTCACTGATTCAGGTTCCAATATGATTTTTCCTTCCTCGTAAAGTTCTGGCAATATTTTTTGAACTGGGATATTTTCACCTATAACCTTATTTAAACATGAAACATGAAAAACTAGGTGCACACGGGAAGCTGTAGGAAACTCAAATTCGTATGCCATAGTACCAATATTTTGCAACACCTTATATGGACCATAATACTTTGGTGATAATTTATTATCCTTCTTAGCTTGCTTGAGGGAAATTTTTTATATGGTTGTAGGCGTAGGAATACCTAGTCACCTACATCAAAACTTATTTCACTGCGATGTTGATCTTCCTATTATTTCATTCTATTTTGTGCCAAAGTGAGGTTATCCTTTAAGAGTTCGAGAACTTGTTGTTGATGCTCCATGTGATCTTCCACTGCTTGAACCTTATAATTTTCTCTTAAATATGATGTGATGGATGGTGGATGATATCCATAATCTGCCATAAATGGGGTCATATTTGCTGCAGTATGGAAGGAAGTGTTATACCACCATTCAACCAGAGCCAACCATTTCACCCATTGTGTTTTTTTATCAAAGACAAAGCAACAAAGATATCCTTCCAAACATTTGTTTACTATCTCAATTTTAACATCAAATTAAGGATGATAAGATGAGCTATGAGCTAACTGAGTACCAAGACAAGAAAATAATTATGTCCAAAAATTTCCAGTGAAAATGGGATCTTTTTTTATTACAATAATCTTTGGGTTTCCATAGAGCTTTTGAATTTTTTCCATAAATATAGTATAAATTGTATTAGCTTTAAATGGATGAGATAATGCACAAAATTGTGCATACTTGGTAAGTTTGTCAACTGCCAACATGATGACACTCTTTCCTTCGGACTTGGGTAAACCTATGATAAAATCCATTGAAACCTCCTCCCAACATTGGATTGGAATGGATAAAGGTTTTAATAGACTCGGGGTCTTAATTGTTTCAACTTTATATTGTTGGCAAACCAAACATTCCGCCTCAAACGTTTGAATATCCGATTTAAGGCCATCCCAAAAAATTTCCTTCTTAACCGTGTGGTAAGTTTTTAGAAATTTTGAGTGCCCTCCTAAGGCATAAGTGTGCAATTCCATAAGAATCTTTTGTTTGAGTTGGGAATTGTTACATACATTTAAGAAATCTTTGTACCATAACGAATCGTTTTTCCAGCTAAATGTATCAGATGTACTAGGATATTGTTGTAACTTTTGAATGAGTTCCCACACTTCTTCATCATTCTTCCATTCATCCCTTGCTTCGTTTATCCAATCTAGTTGGATAATAGAAATTCCAAAAAGAAATTCTTCCACGTCCTCATCCTTTTTTGAGAGTGCATATCCCACAACATTTTGCTTCCCTTTTTTGTAGATGATTTCAAATTCATAAACCAACATCTTTGTGACCCATTTTTCTGCTCTTCTAAAGATAATATTTGTTCTAAAAAGTATTTAAGACTATCATAATCCTTTTTACCTTGAAGTGTCTCCCGATTAGGTAGGGTCATGATTTCTTAAGTGCGTGTAGTATTGCCAACATTTCCTTCTCATAAATAGCTTTGAGTAAATATTTTCCTTTGATTGGACGACTTTCAAAAGCAATGGGCCTTTCGTCTTGCATTAAAACAACGTCAGTTCCATTTCTTGAGGCATAACATTCCACAATACAGGTTTTTGTGAATTATGGCGTAGCTAAGACTGGTGTTTGGCACATTTCCTCTTTAAGATGTTCAAAGGCCTTTGTTACTTATGGATTCGACGAAAATTCATCTTTCTTGAATAATGTTGTTAGAGGGTGCTGCTATTCTCCCATAATTCTTAACAAACTTGTGATAATACCCTGTCAACCCAAGAAATCCTTGCAGATGCTTTATGGATGTGGGCATTTTCCATTCCTTGATGGATTTAATTTTACTAGGTTCTACCTTAACACCTTCATGAGATACAATATGACCCAGATATTCCACCTCTTGTACTCCAAAGAAACATTTGGATCTTTTTGCATATAATTATTTCTCCTCCAATAGTTTGAGAACCCTATCAACATGTTGAACATGATTCTTCCAAGAATTGATGTAGATTATTATATCATCAAAAAATACTAACACAAATTTTCTAAGGAAGGGTTTGAAAATGGAATTCATCAAACCTTGAAATGTAGAAGGTGTATTGATAAAGCCAAAAGGCATCACCAAAAATTCATAATGACCCTGATGAGTTCTAAATGTTGCTTTCAGAATGTCTTCAGTCTTCATTCTGATTTGATGATATCTTGAACGAAGATCCAACTTGGTGAAGTAAATTGATCCATACAATTCATCCAACATCATTGAGATGAATGGGAAATTTATCTTTAATAGTGAACTTGTTCGCCTCCATATAATCTGAACGCATGTGCCATGATCCATATTTCTCGTGCACCAATACTACTGGAGGAGAGAAAGAACCTTGACTAGGTTTAATTATACCAGCCTTTAGCATTTCTGCAACCATATGTTAAATTTCACTGTTTTGGGCATAGGGATATCTATAATGTTTGATGTTTGGAGGAACACTTCTTGGAATCAAATGAATACCATGATCATGATCACGAATAGGTGGGAGGAATTTGGGAGTCTCAAATACCTTGGAATGATTTTCCAATACTTTTTGGAGATATGGAGAAATAGATGATTTCAATATGGAAACCTCTAATGAACATTATTGTGCAATTACACCTCATTGTTCTTTCTTTAGAAGATTTTTCATTTTGTTAGATCTTATTATCTTTCCTGATTTCCCTGCGATACCCCTTAATTCAACTTCCTTTCCTTCTAAACAAAATTTCATGAAAATTTCTTGAAAATTAAAAGCTTGTACCTAAGGATTGTAGCCATCAGACTCCTAGTACAACATCAACATCACCCATTGGAATGGAAAGATTTGGGGTATTCAATACATATTCTCCCATGGATAGCTTGATAGTATGGCACTTTCCAGAGTAATTTATGGTTCCTCCACTTACAGGCATCACCTGACACTCTGGTGTTAGGGAAAGGTTTAGGGGCTAATATTCACAGGTGGGCTATTTTTCCATGTTTTTTCAAAAAAAATATACGCCAATTCCAAATTTTTTTAAATGTGATTCACCCACATTTTATAGTATAAAATTATTTTACCTTAAAAAGCGCCAAAATTTTATATAGACTAATATAAAATTGTTAGAAATCTAAATATTTTTACAAAAATATTGTAATACATTTTACAATTTGCATATTAGGGATTAGTAAGATTCGCCAAGGTTTCTAAACCTTAAGATAAACTTCCATCCTTAAAAATTTCCTTGTTTGGTGCTGGATATAGGAAGTAATTCAATTCCTTGGCTATCTTACAATAAATAAAATTATGGGTACTTCTCGAATCAATCAACACCATTACCTTTTTCTTCTTGATATTTCCTTCTATCTTGATAGTTTGAGGAGTGGTAGTTCCAACCAATTCATTACAAGATATGGTCAGATTCATTTCTTCTTTATCTAGGATTTGTTCCTAGTGTATATCCTCTTCTTTTGATGTTTCGTGTTCTTTTTCTTCCTCCTCTTCAAAATATATGTAAAATAATTTATTCTCAGCACACTTATGACCTTTAGTGTCTTTTCTATCACAACTAAAGCAAAGCCCTTTTGCTCTTTTTTCTTCCAATTGTTTTGGTGTCAACCTTGTAGGTTGTGAAAGGCTAGGGGAAACAACACTTCCATATTTATAGTTGTGAGTGGTAGGCTTCATGGTTTCCATAACTTTTCTTTCCATTTTTCTTGCCAACCTGAATGTCTTCTCTAATGAATTAGGTTCCCAAATGTGAACCTCATGTTGGATGTTATCCTTTAAAGTCCCTATTAACACATCAATCCTATGCTCTTCTGGAATATCTTTTAACCTTATATTAATTTTTTGGAATTCCTCAATGTGCTCCATAATTGAACCCTTTTGTTTGAGATTTATCAATTGGCTGAAAAAATTGTTGCTTTTTGTATCCTCATAATGTGCTATCATTTCTTCCATAAAAATTGACCAAGTGACAATTTGTTTATGAGAGCAAAGCCATTGATACCATACAAATTGATTTGGTTCCAAAGATAAAGTTATAATGCATATATTTTGTGTGTTTTGCATATTATGGAGATAGAAATATTGATTCATCTATAGTACCATGTTACGAGATCCTTGCCATCAAACTTCCTCATATCGATCTTTGGAACATGGTGGGTCTTCAATCCAATGTTAGAGTCTATGAAATCATCATCAACATTTCTCGTAGCAACTTTGTCAAATTTGTCTTCAAATCTTCCATTTTTCCTTCCATGTTAGCTTCCAAGTCATTCATCTTAGCTTCCATGCATTTTTTTAAACCATCCATATTAGCTTCCATGTCATTCATCTTAGCTTCCATGCCTTTGTTTAAACCATCCATCTTAGCTTCCACGCCTTTCTTTAAACCATCCATCTTAGCTTCTGTTACTTTTTTTGAGAGTGAATTTTGTTGCACTTGGTCTCGTATTTTTGATATATCATGTTGCATTTCTTCCTCTTTTTCATGCGTCACGCTAGATATTTCAGATTGCTTACTAGGTGTTTCCATTTTCTTTCTTCGGGGCATCAATTAATGATAATTATGCTTCACTATGTCCTTTTGATTCCTTCAAACTAATTTTTCAAACCAAACTTATGCAAGATTTTAAAACGAAATACACACCCTTTTTCATTTTGTAGGAGCTCGATATTATATCTGATGTATCTCTAAAATTTAGGGTCTCCAAGGTTTGAAATTTCTAAATATGGTAGACCTCTTAGTCCTCTTTCCAACAACACTAGTATGATCGAAATTGGATTCTCCAAGAAAGCGTTATGCCTAATCTCCTAAGATGACATGATTATATACTTTTAAAGTAGAGAGAACTTGTAAGAAGTGCCACGTGTCACTGTTTCAACCTTTGGACCTGAAAATGATGAAAAAAAACTACCATTGGTCCTCTTTTTGTAAATTCTTACGACATTTCAATATGAGACTCAGAGATAAAGTTATGACAAGTTTCCCAAGGTCACATGTTTGGGATGTAATTCGGTAGCCTGCAAAAGGCCCATTTGCCTTAGATCATATCTCAGAACATATAGCATGACAAGATTTGAAATTCGGACCCGAGGATCATCAAGATTTCTGCTCAAATGGGTTTTTTTTTGTCTCTTCTAAAAGAATGCAGAAATGTTTTTATAGTAAAACTTCCATGATGACTTCTTTGGAGCAGCGAAACCCTAGAATTCAAACCTCTGATACCAAATGTTATGAACCAACTCACCAAAAGATAGAAAAAATAGATAAACGACTTAAAAATTAGCCTCTTTAAGGGGGAAACTTCCTTTAAATTACACAAATGAAAAATTCTTGGATGATACAAATGACTAGACCTCCTTTCTATATATAGGAGTCTAAGGGGTCACAATATAATCAAAGCTGACATAACACTAATAATATAAGGGCACAACAATAACAATAGTGGGCTTCCATGGGGCACACTGATAACAATATGGGGACAATAGGGGCACAAAAATAATAATAAGGGCTACAATGACAATCGTAATGAGGGAATCACTTGTATTATAGGGACCTAACAATGAAACTCCTTGAACACCATATTCCTATCTACATAACTCTTTTGCCTTTCCTGTACTGCCTTTAGTTTTTTCTTGATCACCTACATTTCATGTTCGATGTATGCCAACGCAACTTCTCAAAAGGACTCATCCTCAATGGCCATAAAATGGCTCAAAAGGACTCATCCTCAATGACTCCCGATAATCGTACAATTCCCATACAATGCCTCAAAAGGACTCATTCTCAATGACTCCTAATAACCTTACAATGCCCATACAATGCCTCAAAAAGACTCATCCTCAATGACTACTGATAACCGTTGTTGTATGCAAAATCTACCAAAGGGAGATACTCTTCCCATTTCCTGTTATGATGCATCACATACATCCTTAAGATACCTATAATATCTTGTTGACTCTCTCTGTCTATCCATCTATTTGCAAATGATAAGCTATACTGAAGGCCAACTCTGTGCCCAAACCTACAAATAACTCCTTCCAAAACTTGGAAATGAAATTTGCATCCGTGTCTGACATAATCATCTTTGGCACACCATGTAGTCTAACCACATCTCTGGGGAATACATGTGCCACATCTCTAGCTGAGAACATAGACTTCACTAGAATGAAGTGTGTAACCTTTGTTAATATGTCCACCATGACCATAATGGCATCATGTTGTTTCACTTTCTTTGACAACCCTATGATGATATCCATGGAAATAACCTCCCATTTCCATTATGGAATCGCAATCACCTGTAGAAGTCCACCTGGATTTTTACACTCTTCTTTCACTCAATAACAGTCGAAACACCTTGCCACAAACTCTACTACATCCCTCTTCAAATTATGTCAATAATAATATCTATTCACTAATGTCAGTGTCTTTTGATAACTTGGGTGCTCTGAATAAGGTTTTTCATGGAACTCCTTCAATATCACCTTCTTGAGCTCACTGTTATTCAGTACATATATCCTGTCTCGGAACTTGACTAATCCATTTGTTGTAAGACAATAATCCATACCTTTTACACCTGCACCTATACCTGTACCTGTACCACTACATGTACCTATACCTACACCTGTACATGTACTTGAACTTGTACCTGTACCTGTACATGTAATATCACATGTACTTGTACCAACACCATACTGCAACTTGTGCACAATCTCCATATAGTTGACATCCTTCTGACTTACCTGCAAGATCCTATCCTATAAGTCCATCCCATAGCAGCTCATAGCTTCCAAGTGATGTACTTGTACCCATCTATTGAGAGCATATGGAACCCTCTTTTCTTTACCTTTGATGTACCTAATATCGAAATCAAACTCACTGATTATGGCCAACCATCTAGCCTATCTAACATTCAGATTCGGTTGATCAAACAAATACCTCAACCCAATATGATCAGTCATAAGTACAAACATCCTGTGAAGAAGATAGTGTCTCCACATA
The DNA here is from genome assembly GCA_031772625.1 of Pinus tabuliformis. Lineage (NCBI taxonomy): Eukaryota > Viridiplantae > Streptophyta > Pinopsida > Pinales > Pinaceae > Pinus > Pinus tabuliformis. The sequence continues at coordinate 92,126,296 of CM062807.1, read as the reverse complement.
TTCAATTCATGTATGATCGTTGTCAACTCAAGATCATGCGTCGAGTAGTTCTACTCATGCTCATCTAGTTTCTGGGACTCGTAGCACACCACTTATCCATGCTGCATAAGGAATCCATAAATTCCTCTCTTGCAAGCATCTATGCACACCATAAAATCTTTGTCTATATCTGCAATATGTAACACTGGTGCATGTGTCAACAACTACTTAAGTTGCTAAAAGATAGCCTCACACTCCTCTGGCCATTCGAACTTCTTACCTTTGCTTCACAATGATGTGATAGGATAAGAAATATGTGAGAAGTTCCTAATGAAGATCATGTAATAGCCTGCCATACCTATAAAATATATTATTGATGAGCACCCATATAGTAGCAAGGATGCTGCAACTCCTCTGGCTACCGACTTTACTTCATCAACCTGGGGTTCATACAAACTTGGATGTGACAGTGTTGTATACAAAAATAGATGTAATTGATCTAATCTTTGTCACTATTGAGCTGGGGTGATAGGCCACTAGGGTTTCTCAAACTAGCCTTCCATTGACTAGAAGAAGTCTAACTACCAACTTGGAGAGGGGAAATTTACCCTAATTGGGAGAAAAGAAATGCTTCCTATGACAAGAATGAAAGATTGAAAGAAATGATTGCAAAATAACATGAAATCCTCTATCTAATTTCTAACATACCTTACTTGCAAAAGAACCCTACTTTAACACATGTGAGGTTTTAACTAATCTAAGCATGAAATCTAATCTTGAGTACTAACTGTTGTGTGCATGAATAAATATAAAAGAATTTTTTTCCTTTTTATCTTTTTGCTTGAAAAATGTAAATGCTAATCTTTCTTGGTTCTTTGGTAGGGGAGACAAGTGTGGAGGAAGAGGATTACAATGGTTTAGATGGCTTGGAGGTCAATTAGGGACCTAATCCTGGCTTTAGTGATGATTTTTCTCAATTTGGACTCAAAACAGGCTGCTATAGGTTTTCCTACAGAATGTCTATAGGATGTTGTAGTTCACCTACAAGATCCCCTGTTGGACTACAGGAACATGCCCAAATCTTAGGGAGTGGTCTAGAAGGTGGTATGGAGCTTAGAAAATGTGAATAAGGAGGGGATAAGGCATGGGAGTGGTAGGCATTTACCCATAACTCAAGACAAAGCTTTAAGATGGTTGGATTTTCTCAACGGAAATGGGAAGTTTTACTCATAAATCAGGAATTCGGATTGATACCTTAGTGAATTTTTGAAATCATGGGTGGATATGGCTTGGATGAGGCTAACGAGGTGAGGTCTCCCTACAATGTAGAACCTCCTGAAACAATACACATCATTGTTGGCATTTACACATAAATTCATCTAAAAACAAGAAGGGTTTCTTCAAAATAGAAGAAAATAGAATTATCACCATTTATTTGCTAAGTTCGTGCATGGAAGTGCTTGAAACCAATATAAAAATGATATGAAATCAGTGAAAAACCTAAGAGATCATAAATAACAATTGCAACTTATCTTATGAAACTGAAATATAATGACCTAATTAGCAGGGATACCCTAGATTACGCAAAAAAACAAGAATGTTGTCTTTTTTGGCTAGACGGGAAGTGTTCCTCAAGCCATGATCCCTGAAAGGGAAAAATGAGGTGAAAACCACTTGTTGTCATCCTTTTTGTAATATCCTCTTATCACGACAATGATATTATTAGAACTATCAACAAATGGAAGCAAACTAATTAAATTTGCCAACACTTGCAAATGAACAATACCAAAATCAGTGTAGCAACTAACTAAGAGTATAACCTAAGCATACATATACAACAAAAGGAACCTTTGCTGCTAGGGTTGGGACCTAACCCAAGAGATTCAACCCTATGTGTCAACTCGTTACTAGATCAAGGGAATGGTGCTCATTTTCATTAAAATATCATAAATACACAAGAGTGCTTGGTTACAATGCTTCAACTCGAAAACTACTTAGCTATCTTAAAAAAATAATCTGAATTCTAATGAGGCTCTAAGCCTCTTGATTTATACAACTAAAGTTACCAACAACTTCCTTAATTTTAGGGAGGCTTGGCTCCAATCTCAAAATCAACTGGTCTTCAATTGTCACTGGCTTGGCTGCCAATGAGCCTCATGACATGGCTTTTTGCAACTCCGAGCTGATGAGATTTGATTGAGGAATCTTCGAGTGAGTGAGGAGTTAAGGAGGGAGATCCTATCTCCTATAATCCCTCTTGCTTGTCTTCATTCGATTTCCTGCACTTTAATTAGCCAAAATTTTCTCCAAAACTTGCAATCAATGCACATTAGACCACTAGACGTGACATCTCATCTTTACTCTCCTCATTAAGAAAAACATAAATAAAACATGTAAAGAATGATGAGAAAAGTTGATTTTTGTAAGTTGGAGGTGCCTTAAGTTCCATATAATTTACCCATTGATGAGCCTCATCACTTACCTCATCCACACTCTTAGGAGCTACCCACCTCATGATGGCCCTTATCTTCTCTGGATCTAGTGCAATGCCTTCCTTGGAGACAACATGTCCCATGTAGTTTACCCGAGTCTGAAAGAATCTACACTTATTGAGCTTAGCATACAATTGATGCTTTCTCAACAACCTCAACACTATTGCTAAATGCTCGACATGCTCTTCCTCATTTTTAGAACATAATAGTATATCATCAATGAACACAATAACAAACTTATCCAAATATGGACACAACTCACTATTTATCAAACACATGAATGTAGCTGGAGCATAAATTGAACAAAAATACACATGTTAGGGTCCCACCCTAACCCCCTTATTTGTGTAATAGGATCGAGTCATAGTTATAGTTAAGTAAAGAGTCAATAAAGCCCATATTAATAATTGTAAGTGGTTAACCTGCATTTAATGAACGGACCACAGTTGGTTGCAAATGGGCCATGGTATTAGATAGATGGTATTAATAAGAACCATGGTATTGCCCCATGGTATTGCATGTATGAATCCTATATAAAGGATAGAGACTCCCCTCAAGGAGCATTGTGTCTTATTTTTTAATTGAGCTCAGCTCTATTGGAGGTTGCCCCCTCGAAGAGGCAAGTGAACATTGCTTTTTGAATAATAAAATACTAGTTGTTATTTTTCATTGTTCTATGTTCTGGATATATTTCTTCACATATTTGGTATTCTAGTATCGTCTTGCAGGTTAAGAGCATAAAAAGTGGTATTAGAGCACTTTCCAGGGCTAGTGGGATCTCTAATTTTTAGCAAAATTTTTTTTGGCTAAAGACGTGTTCCAGCGTCTTTAAACCACGGGATCTGTCGTTGAGCACATAAACCTGCGGATTTGGGGAGGCATGCACGTAGAAAATGCAAGAGGTGGTCATGCTTGTTGGACTCCCTTGTAACCCCTGTGGGTACCCCTTTGAGTAGTAGTGCATTAGACAGAATAGCGCACGGACTGTCTTCCAAGTACCCTCTGGGTATATCAGAAGCCCCCTCGCTCCCTTGAAACCTCGCCATATATAAACTGTCAGCCGTCTTGCTGCTACAAAACACCAAGAACAACACTCAGAGAGATTACTCGTGTGTATGATAGGGTAGTCGGGTTGTACGACTAAGTGTATTGTTGCTCCTCCTTGGTTAGTGCCCTGAACAATTGGGCCGAGTACTACTCTCATACCCTTATGTATATTGCGATCTGTAGCACCTGAGAACCCCCCCCCCGCAGGGGGCTTATTGGTGACTTAGCCCATAAGAATTAGGACGATGAGTTGAGTAAGGTGGTACCATTCAATTGTTAGTGCCAAAAAATTCGGGCGGTCCCAAATTTCAAGTACATCGGATCTGTGCATGGTAGAAACTAGAGCTCATGCTATGGCGAATGAGAGAATCGACAAAATTGAATCAACATTGAACGAGGTCATGTTGCAGCTACAGAACTTAAATGCAACACTCACTAAGGGCAAGGTGGAGGCACGCGAGGAAGCATATATTGGCAATGAAAACAGTGAGGGTGAGTCTAGTCAGTCTCTTCACTTCTTTAACACCCACCAACAATCCCATCCGTGACCACCCAAGCTAGACATGTATAAATTTGATGGCTCTCACCTGGCCGCATGGATAGCACAAATAGAGCAATATTTCACACTAAATTACATCCTGGATAATGCGACTCAGCTTAGTGTGGGTATCATGTACTTGGACAATGAAAGATGGCAATGGTGGCAATGGCATCAACATTGCTATGGAATGCCCTTGACTTGGGAGACATTCAAAAAAGCTCTTATGGATTGCTTTGACCATGAATCTGAATTTTTGGGTCGTCTCACTAAGCTCTGATAGATAGGAACAGTGAACGAATATATTTCCGCCTTTGAAGCCTTATCTTTCCGCACTAGAGGTCTACACGATGAGTTCTACATAAAGTGTTTTGTCAGTAGTCTCCAAAAAGCCATACAAGCCCACGTTCGACTGCACCACCCTAGCTCATGGCTGCAGGCTTGTAGGATAGCTCATGAAGTCAAACATGCATTAGCGGCCTAGTCCAATCGCCTAAATTTCATCACCAAGGGTCGCCCCCCACAGGCTCAAAGCACTACCCAAACACTCAAGGTTCAAAAGGTGTCATCAACAGAAATGGCGGAAAGAAGAAAGTGAGGATTATATTACTACTGTGATGATAAATAATCCACCGAGCACAAATGCAAGGAGCCCAAATTCTTTCAAATTGATGCTACTAATCACAGTTCATCTGAGGAAGCCCCACCACTTGAGGAACCAGAGGAGGAAGAAGAGGACAACCAGTAGGACAATGTACCAGAAGAACCAGTTATCTTGCTGCATGCTTTGGCAGGGATTTCTTTGCCCCAAACTCTCAAAAGCAGAGGTTTTATTAAGCATCGCCCAATAGTAGTCTTGATTGATAGTGGAAGTACACATAATTTTATCCATCAAAGAGTCACGGAAGCAGTGCATTATTTTGTCTGAGTAGTTTCTAACTTCCAAGTCCAAATTGTTGATGGGGGGACAATGAAATGTGAAGGCTGCTATGAAAATGTCAAACTTCAAATGGGGGATTATCAGTTAAAGACCCACAAGTTTGCCATACACATGGGAGGGTGCGACATTGCCCTCAGTGCTGAATGGTTGTGCACACTTGGCCCAATCACAATGGATTTCCAGGAGTTATATATGAGCTTTAAGTAGAACAACCACACACATACCCTCCACGGACTCCAGGCGGTAGCTCCCTCTATCATCAGCTCACATCAGATGGAAAAATTGCTAAAAAAGGGCCACCATGGAGTTATAGCTCAATTCAATGCCATCCAGGCCTTCAAACCGAATTCTCTTCATAGCCATCCTGAGATGCAACAGATCTTAAACAACCATCTGCCAGTCTTTGACAAGCCTCATGAGCTTCCACCCTCGAGAGGGGAACATGATCATAGCATTACTTTTGTCCCAGGGGCCCAACCACCAAATGTGTGCCCCTATCGATATCCATTCGCCCAAAAGAATGAAATAGAAAAAATAATCAAGGAACTCTTGGAAGTAGGCGTCATTCATCCCAACATTAGTCCTTATTCATCGTCGGTGGTCATGGTGCTCAAGAAAGATGGGGAATGGCATATGCGTCCAGACTTCAAGGCCCTTAATAAGTTGACAGTCAAAGACAAATTTCCCATCTCGGTTGTCGATGATTTGCTGGATGAACTAAATGGGGATCAATTCTTTACTAAGCTCGACCTTCGCTCGGGCTACCACCAAATTCACATGAAAGAAGTAGACATTCCAAAGACTACTTTCCGAACTCATGAAGGCCATTATGAGTTGCTAGTCATGCCATTCGGTCTTTGTAATGCCCCATCCACTTCTCATAGCCTTATGAACCACCTTCTTAAACCATATCTCAAAAAATTTGTCCTTGTTTTCTTTGATGACATCCTCATCTATAGTCTCACCTGGGCCACACATCTTTGGCATGTAGATCTGCTCTTGCAACTACTCCGCAAGCATAAATTATTTGTCAAGATGTCCAAGTGCTCTTTTGGCATGGAATAAGTTGAGTATTTGGCCCACATTGTGGGGCGTGAAGGTGTCGGGGTGGACCCCAAAAATATCTAGGCAATGCAGGATTGGCCTCAACCTAAGACCTTGAAGAGACTGAGAGGATTTTTGGGTCTCACAGGCTACTATCGAAAATTTGTCAACAATTATGGTCGCATTGCTAGGCCCCTCACTCAACTCCTCAAGAAAAATTCATTCCTCTGGAATGATGAAGCACAACAAGCCTTTACAGCTCTCAAACATGCCATATGTTCCACTCCAGTCTTAGCACTACCTGACTTCACCAAATCTTTTGTGATCGAATGTCATGCTTCGGGTACGAGTATTGGGGTGGTCTTAATGCAGGAAGGTCGACCCTTGGCCTTCACGAGCCAACAACTAAGTGGGAAGAATCTGGGACAATCTACTTATGAGAAGGAGATTATGGCCATCTTACATGTAGTAGATACCTGGTGACCATATTTATTGGGGTGACGTTTCCAAATCCGCACAAACCATCAAAGCCTTAAATATTTTTTGGAGCAACGCCTATCCTCACCTCAAAAAAATAAATTTCTCGCCAAAATGCTGGGATATGATTATGAGATAATTTACAAGAAAGGACACGAAAATATTGTAGCAGATGCGTTATCCCGCCAATTTGAGGAGGAAAGTACCATGCTCGCAATTTCCCTTCCCATTCCAGAATGGATTGAAGAGGTTCGCAAGGAATGATTTTTACATCCCTGGCTCTCCCAACTCATTAATCAATTGCAGGCAGATCCAAATTCCACAGCAGGCTACTCGTGGCAGGATGAGATTCTTCGCTACAAGGACAAAGTCGTAATATCACCAACATCCATCCTCAAAAGCCACATTTTGGCGGAGTTGCACACATCTCCCACTGCAGGACATTCAAGCTTTTAGAAGACGTATGCTCGCACTTGAAGATCATTTTTTTGGACAGGCATGAAAAAGGACATTCTTACTTTTTTAGCTGAATACAATGTTTGTTAGTGCCACAGAGGAGAAACAGTGAAATCCCCAGGCACATTACAGCCATTGCCCATCCCGGCCTCAATCTGGAGGGAGGTTTCTATGGATTTCGTTACAGGTCTTCCAAAGTCAGGAAACAAGTCAGTCATCATGGTGTTTGTGGACAGACTTTCTAAGTATGCTCATTTTTGTGCCCTACACCACCCTTTTAAACCAACTTTGGTTGCTCAATATTTCATGGATGGGATCTTCAAATTGCATGGCATTCCCACTTCCATTGTGTCTGATCATGACCCGGTCTTCACCAGTAACTTTTAGCAGGAACTCTTCCGGCTACAAGGTACTCAACTACAACTTAGTACTTCCTATCATCCACAAACTGATGGTCAAACTGAAGCAATCAACAAATTTCTAGAGACCTACCTTAGGTGTTTCACTTCATAAAAGAAACATCTCTGGGTACAGTGGTTACTTGTAGCCGAATGGTGGTATAACACCAACTATCATGCCACCACCAAAATGACTCCATATGAAGTAGTTTATGGTCAACTCCCTCCTTCCCCTACTTATTATATCAATGGATCCTCGAAGGTACAAGTAGTGGATCAACTCCTACAGAACCGCACAACCATGCTGGCCCACCTTAGAGAGAATCTTCATCAAGCTCAAAACTGCATGAAGCAACAGGTAGATCAACATCACTCAGAATTCCAATTTCAAGAAGGGGATCAAGTATTTTTGAGGTAGCAACCATATAAGAAAACATCACTCAAAGACAAGGGTTGTCAAAAATTATCTCCAAAATTCTACGGACCGTATCAAGTACTTCAACGCATTGGAGAAGTTGCCTATAAGCTAGCTTTTCCACCCACTGCAAAAATCCATCTAGTCCTCCATGTCTCATGCCTCAAGAAAGTGATTGGGAACAATTGCAGAATTCAAACCAGTCTACCTGAACTAGATGAAGAAGGGTCAATCTGGCTCCAACCTAAACAAGTTCTTGACACACGAGAATGGCACCTGCGTGGCCGCATGATCAAGGAAGTCCTCGTCAAGTGGAAACACACCTCTCCGGAATATCCAATCTTGGAACTAGCCACTATTCTTCAGCAGTTTCCACAGTGTCAGCCTTGAGGACAAGGCTATTCTTATGGGCGAGGGCATGTTAGGGTCCCACCCTAACCCCCTTATTTATGTAATAGGATCAAGTCATAGTTATAGTTAAGTAAAGAGCCAATAAAGCCCATATTAATAATTGTAAGTGGTTAACCCGCATTTAATGAAGGGACCACAGTTAGCTGCAAATGGGCCATGGTATTAGATAGATGGTATTAATAAAAAACATGGTATTTCCCCATGGTATTACATGAATGAATCCTATATAAAGGATAGAGACTCCCCTCAAGGAGCATCGTGTCTTATTTTGTAATTGAGCTCAGCTCTATTGGAGGTTGCCCCCTCGAAGAGGCAAGTGAACACTGCTTTCTGAATAATAAAATACTTGTTGTTATTTCTTATTGTTCTATGTTCTAGGTATATTTATTCACATATTTGGTATTCTGGTATCGTCTTGCAGGTTAAGAGCATAATATTTTACCTGAGTCTGAAAGAATCTACACTTATTGAACTTAGCATACAATTGATGCTTTCTCAACAATCTCAACACTATTGCTAAATGCTCGACATGCTCTTCCTCATTTTTATAATATACTAGTATATCATCAATGAACACAATAAAAAAATTATCTAAATATGGACACAACACGTTATTTATCAAACACATGAATGTAGTTGGAGCATTAGTTAAGCCAAATTGAACAAAAAAGACACATAATGTCTATACCTGGTCCTGAATGTAGTATTGTAAATGTCCTCTTCTTTGATGTGTACTTAATGGTATTTGGATCTCAATTCAATCCACGATAACATTGTTGCACCCTTCAGTTGATTTAGCAAGTCATCAATCCTTGTTAACAGAGATATGTTCTTGATGGTCACTTTGTTTAACTTCCTATAGTCGATGCATAATATGATAGGTCCATTGTTGGGCGCGGGATCCCCTAAGGGAATTTTTGGGGCTTACAGCCCATATTTTGATCAGCTTCATAATTCCAATGTAAAGACTCTGCATTTTGTGGGCACAAAGCACGTAGTTTGTTAAAGAGTCATAGGGTTGTCCGCCCTTAATTTTGATAATGTAATGTCAGCTATGGAATATCTACCCATGGTCCGCGGACCATGGGATTGTATAAATAGAGCGAAGCTCTAAGTAGTTAAGGCAGCTAAGAAGATCACAATATGGAAAAGATATGATGTATGCGAGATAGTTTCGAAGTGTAAGGTCTAGTTTTGGGTCATAATGTAGGAAGATGCTCTACGGCTGAGCGCGCAGAGGCCTAGTAGTCCGTAGTTGAGTGCACGGACCCCTGTAGCTAAGTGTGCGGGGCGAGTCAAGCTTGTGAATAGTGGAAGTATTAATAAAGAGAAGGTTCTATCAATTTTTCATCTTTATTTCCTGTTTTATGCATATGTTATACTAGGTGTCAATTTCACTTTTAATGCTTATGTGATGTGCGATTGTGTATAATTGTACTGGCTAAGTGAACATAAGATAGAATATCTGTTTACGCGAAGATAATCGAGACCTGTTAATAAGATAAGTAAGATACGTGGTGTAGTTTAGGAGATATCGCAGTTTGCTGCCTTAGCAACGCGAAAGGACTTCATCCCCTGTTAAGGGCTGCGTAAAAGTGGATTATAACAGATCTCGAAGGTACTGAAGGGTAGAACATTGCACGAAGGTAGGTTTAGTTGGACTAAACTAACATCACATCCATCTCAAGGGTGCCAAAACTTGGTTCCAGCAGCCCCCCATGCTACTTCGGGTGAGACTTTAGTAGTGTAGGGATTTGTTTGGCTAAATAACTCTGAACCTGGGTTAGGCCCCCATAAGCAGGGAAACATTGGTACAGAGGTAGAACCTAAATTCGCAAAGATCAGAGACTACTGGGACAACACGACGATGGATAAGGTGACTGAATTACTCCGCGAATATCAGGATTTATTCCCAACCAATTTTACGGATTTGAAAGTAATAATCAGAGATTTAGGAGTAACTAAGATCATGTTACAGGCCGACGTGAAGCCAGTTAAGCAGAGGCCTTACCGCTTAAATGCAAAATACAAGGAGAAGGTCCGCGTAGAACTAGAAAAAATGCTTGCAGCAGGCATCAATGAGCCTATGGAATAATCCGATTGGGTAAGCCTAATGGTGGTACAAGAGAAGAAGCAGAAGGATGAGATAAGGATATGCATGGATCTTAAAAAATTGAATGACACTTGTGTGCATAATCCATTCCCAACTCCTTTCAAGGATGAAGTGTTGGACAATGTAGGAGGTCAGGAAGCATATTCTTTCATTGATGGGTTCTCGGGGTACCACCAGATCAAAATCACACTGGAGGATAGGAGCAATACAATCTTCATGACTGAGTGGGGTTTCTTTCAATATATTGTCATGCTGTTTGGATTGAAGAATGCCCCTTCTATATTTTTGTGTGTGGTTGTTACGACATTTAGAGAATCTATTCATAATTTCTTGGAGGTCTATTTTCATGACTGGACTATATTTGGGATGGTTAAGAGCCATGTAGTGAACTTGCGCTTGATGTTGAATACCTGCCAAAGATACCAAATCACGCTGAACCTCAATAAGTGTCTATTCCTCATTCCTTTTGGGAACTTGTTGGGGTATGTGGTTTGTAAACAAGGGCTGATGGTAGACCCCACGAAGATATCAGTAATTTTGAATTTGGAAGCACCGAGATTTGTGAAACAACTGCACACCACTCTAAGACATCCGGGATATTACAGAAAGTTTATCAAAGGTTATGCCCAGATCACCACTCCAATGGAAAAATTGTTGAAGAAGGATGTCACGTTCTGTTGGAATGATGACTGTAAGAAAAGCCTGGATATATTGAAAGAAAGGATGGTTACTACGCCGATTCTAGTCTTCCCGAGTTGGAAGAAAGAGTTCCATGTACATGTTGATGCATCGTGTATAGCGCTGGGGGTAGTACTGACGCAGGATGGTAGAGAAGGCTTGGATCACCCTATCGCATTCACAAGTTACAAATTATCCAAAGCCGAGAAGAACTATTCCACCACTGAGCGCGAGGAACTAGCTATGGTATATGCTCTCGAGAAGTATCGACACTACTTGCTAGAAGTCCACTTTAAGATGTATATAGATCACTCCACGCTAAAGTACCTGGTCAATAAGCCTATGTTGGGGGGGCGAATTTGAATATGGCTTTTATTATTCCAATAATATGACTTTGAAGTTGTTTTGAAGCCTGAATGATTAAACGCGAGACGAGATCACCTATCGCGCATTGAGACTGGGGAGGAACCTACTAATTTCAAGGAAGGGTTACCTGACACACATATCTTTGTTGTGCACATAGCAGATGGACATTTTGAGATATAATTCACTTTCTAACAACTGGAATTGCATTGAAAGAATACTCTGTCCAGTAGAAGAAGGAATTAGTGGTGTGCGCGACATATTTCTCTGTCATTGCTGGGCATCTATACAAGATGGGGAATGATGAAATACTGTGAAGGTATGTACCTGAATTTGAATGAAGCAGTATCCTCTTGGACGCTCATGGGGGCATTGCGGGAGGACATTATGCGGGAAGAGCAACCACGCAGAAGATTCTACGTGCAAGGTTGTGGTGGCCAACCCTTCATCAGGATTCAAAAGCATATTGCAAGGCATGTGATGTATGTCAGTGGACAAGAAGGCCATCATGGAGGGATGAAATGCCTTTGAATCCAAAAATGACGTTGCAACCTTTCGAAAAGTGGGCAATATATTTTGTAGGACCTATTAAACCTCAAGGAAAGACAGGCATGAGGTATATTATCACTACAACAGAGTATCTAGCTCGTTGGGCAGAAGCACAATCGGTGAAGGATTGCATGGGCATGAATACCACAAAGTTTTTATTTCAACACATACTGACGCAATTTGGATGTCCAAATATCTTGATGAGTGACTGCAGTACACACTTCCTTAACAAAACAATCATCACGTTGATAGAAGAGTTTTATGTGTATCATCAGAAGAGCACACCATATCAACCACAAGCTAACATGAGAGTAGAAGCATTCAACAAAGTACTGTAAAATGCGCTAACCAAGGTATGAAACGCGCAACGAAGTGATTAGGATCTACGCATACTTGCAGTGTTATGGGCTTATTAGACGACATGCAAGAAACTAACAAGACAAACACCTTTTAGACTTGTCTATGGAGTGGAGGCCGTAATGCCTATGGAATACATCGTGCCTAGTCTATGCATAACAGCACTCACAGGTATGACAGATCGTAGAGCCTTGCAGGAGAGGCTGGCACAGTTGGAAGAGCTCGAAGAAGAATGATCTTGGCTAGATTCCACTAGTAGGTCCAAAAGCAGTGCGAAAAGGCTTGGCACAATTGACATATTAACCTGCACAAATTCAAGGTAAGCATTCTGGTGTTGTTGTATGATAGTAAGTTTGATAAATTCCCGGGGAAATTCAGAATGCATTGGTTAGGGCCATATGTTATTAAGGAGATTACAGACGAAGGTGTGGTACAGTTGGTGAAGTTAAATGGAGATCCCTTCCTAGGAAAAGTGAATGGCAGTCGTTTGAAGCCATACACAGGTGGCTCCGCCGCCTGGCCAACCAACTGAAGCACAATATTAGTGCTCCATGCAGCGAAAAAGTGGCGTGGGACTATAAACTACTATGCCCGAGGACTGCATGATGTCGGGACTGCGGGCAATAGCAAAGTGTCATAGGGTCTGTGACAATGCAGGGATAACTGTGTTGGCATGCAAGGCGGTTGGAAAGTGACCGTTAAAGTCACTATTCATGAGGTGATGCTTGGTTTGAGACCAAATGGAGTAGGAAATAGGAATTTAAGGCAAACATTATGGGCTAGATTATTGAAAATCTGCTGCCAATCTAGCATTAATGGACCGAATGTGGGGGGAACAGGTGAATTCAAATTCAAAAGGCACTATAAATTACAAAGGGTTGTCCAGCAAACAACACTTGGCAATTTGAGAACTGAGTTGTTGCGTGCATAGATATTCATGAACCGAGACTTGTTCAATATTTTGAAGGCTAATTCGTTACTTGAGAAGTTACCAGAGACGCTGAGAGAACTGTGGAATCGCACTATGGCAGCACCTGTAGAAGTCATGGATACCTAAGCAATGACCCCTGAGGAAGTTGCGCAGGAAATTATGGAATTGGAAGCCCCAGAGAGCGCCAGGAGAGTCACTGAGATCCCTACATCACCACGCACGCCAAGACCTAAGAAGGATAAGTAGTCCATGATACCGGTGCACGTCTCGCCTAGAAATCCATTGAGGGCCAAGCTCACAATGGAGGAAATGGGGAAGACCATTAATTTGGAGGCCAATGAGGAGGAAGAGTTTGAAGAAATCCTGGTTGAGCAGGAGGATGTATAGATGGAAGTCGAAGCCCAGAGTGCAGACCCTCCCACTAGGTTACCTGCATATGTTGCTCCACAAAAGGCTAAAGCCAAGGTGCCAAAGGATATAGATGAGAGTAAGAGCTATCTACAAACTCTGCTACTTCCTCACAACATTATTTTTGAAGGAGTGCACATAGGACAGGTGCTCATAGTAAAATTTGAAGATTGGGACCTCGCGGACCATGAAAAGTTCCCGCATTTAGCGACCGCGCAACTAATGTGCCAGAAGACAGACGCATCAGCTGGAATGATAGAGTTGGAGCTGTGAAAATGGCTCAGAGGTGTTGAGAAAATAGGGTTTCTAAACCTGCTTTGGGTGCCGCATTACGACCGTGCCCTAGCGACCATTTTTGTCATCAGGAAGTTGCTCTGCTTGGTGCATGATGGGTTCTTGTGGTTGGAGGAGCCCATCCCCATCACAGACCATCTTATTCACAAGTTTACACAACTCCCTTGTGTAGGGGAGGACCTGGCGAACATTTCAGAATGAAAGAGTGACAATTTGGCCATTGCAAAGGCCATGAAAAAGAAATTTAAGTTGGAGAAAAAGAAGCGAGGGTACGCCATCTCCAGCATCAACAAACCTGCAGCTAAGGTTGCGATGATGATATTGGCAGGGAAGGTGATGGGGAAGTGCCACGCGAATAAGGTGCCCGCATCGGTGGTTGCACTAGCAGCGCAATGCGCAAAAGGGGTCTAATTCAACTAGGAAAACTATCTATGTGGTGAGTTCCTTGAGGACTACCGCAAGGCACAGGAGCAGGGTAAAACATTCCATTATGCATGGCTCCTAGTTTCGATAGTACTAGTGGCATGGGAGTTGCCTTAAGATAGCCAGTTCCCATCGATCACACAGGACCTTCCAGAGGCAGTGAAGTACGCTTCAATGTGGGCAACTAGGGACACACAAACGATAAGGGAGAGCAAGATCTTTTGGGTGCTCATGGAGATGAACATCAGAATGGGGATTAATCACAAGCCGTGGTTATCACCCACAATCTACAATAGTCTGTAGAGCTTCACGGAGTTCAAAGCAGACTTCCACCATGTCTTCATCAAGGCATGGAAGGACTCTATGAAGACGTGGCATGAGCTACCTTACTTAGCCACCGGCGGTGTAATTTTTGCTGTCGTTGAGTCTTGGCCACAGGAGTGTTGCGCTTTAGCTAGCTCTGCGGTGGAAGCAGAGAAGTCCACTATGCAGTGGAAGAATGAAGAAATGAAACTACGGATGGCACAACTAGAAAAAAAAACACAAGAAGGAAGAAGCAGTGGCTAAGGCCCAGGCAGCATGTGATGCAACAAAGTTGGCTGAGGAATAGCAGAAGATAGTAGAAGAAGAGCGTGAAGGACAGAAGTCACCATCGCCCGAGCCTAAAACAGAAACAAAACAAGGTGGCACAGACTTGCAAAAAATGTCCACCTAGCTTAAACATCCACGCCCAAGAGAGAAGCTAGAGTCGTGAAAGAAGACAAAGGCCCCAAAAACATCTTTTGACCCTATCACCCTTACTGAAGGAGACTTGCACGATATTTGTGAAACAATGAGGGGCGTTACCACACAGGCCCTCCAGTAGTTTGAGGAGCAGCACTAGATGGTATTGGGGGCTCTCCAGATGCAAATATTGGAGTTTTAGGTGCGCACTCTGTAGGCTGGCATAGTGTCAAC
This sequence comes from Pinus tabuliformis, assembly GCA_031772625.1. Classification (NCBI taxonomy): domain Eukaryota; kingdom Viridiplantae; phylum Streptophyta; class Pinopsida; order Pinales; family Pinaceae; genus Pinus; species Pinus tabuliformis. Next base: position 92,111,026 of record CM062807.1, on the reverse strand, counting down.
CAGCCTTGTAGTCGACACATCTGTGACCGAGGAAATCCTATGCACCAGGATGACCAACACAATAGTGCTGCCAGATGGAGCACTCATTACAGAAAATGAGGCTAACAGGCCTATGATCAACAACTTGAAATGCATCAGGTTAAACATGGTTGTGCTTCTCGGGAGATGCTCTATATTTTGTAGGATGGATTCACTGCAGAATTATGCGCCAGGGAGAGTCGCGTGCTATAGGTAATGAGTGCGCATGTTATAGACATTTTTGGGCACTGCAACCCCAATCATATATTTCCATAAACCAAGGGCTCCTAAGTCCCTAAAAGTGTTGCTTCACACCCTAAAGGAACAAGGTCAGATGATTACATCATCTCCCAGAAGTTCTCCACAGGCAACTGCTCAGAACTGGTTAAAACTGGACAATACAGAATGCCCAGTGCAGAAAGTGCGATGCATACCAGTTGCCTAGAGTAAAAGGTGTGATGCATACTAGATAGCCCTTCTGCAGGGTGCGATGAGCGAGAGTGGACAAATGGCAGAGACAGTTTGCAAGGTGGATCGACATGGAATCTTCCAGAAACTTCTCCTATGACACTTTCCTCTCTGAATTCGCCCAAGGATGAGTAATAGATCATCAATCTGCAAGTGGAATCAAGAACTATCAGAGAGAGGACGCTAATCAAATCTCAGAAGCTGACTCACCTCCCTGCAATCATCTATATATGGATCCCTCATCCCAGAGATCCAGGGGCTGGAATTTTGTATCTTGTAGGGAAGTATTGTTGCTATCTTGGTGCAACATCATAGTGTTGGGTGATCTAAGCTTTTCATGAGGTGAAGAAGGGCTTTCTTGCTGAGAGGATGACGGTGGGTCAGAAAAATTGGTTGTAATCCTCTTTGCTATTCTTGATATTAATAAAGCTATTCAAGTTTTCCTCCACATTCTTGTATGATTGATGATATATGCATTTGTGTGGTCAATATATATCTGGTCCTATATTGTTTGTGATAGTAGATCTCTGTTCTTGGATAGTGTTATGCTGCTTTGATTCCACAAGTGCTCTTTGAAGCTGGGTAGACGACGAAGCGAGTGGCAAAGATCTGTTAGAAGGGAGAGGAATCAAGCAAGGAACCAAGCGCAAGACAGAGGTTGGTCTCCTTTGTTCCCCTCTTATCTACTTCTCATAAAGGAAAATGAAAGTAGTTTTAGTTTGTTTGTTTCTAAGATAGCTACCAGTCTTAGTGGGACTAGCAGCTTTGCATAGGCACAAGATTTTCCGATAACAAAATGGCGACTCCGCTGGGGATCTAATAGCTTGTTCACTTTTATATACTTGTTTGTTTTATAAACTTATAGACGGAGCCTGAATTCAAGCCAGCTAGCCTTCGAACTGCATTTGCTATGCAAGTGCAAAGTAGATCAATGTTGCTTCAGTCTATCTCCAGATTTTGTTTATAAAATGAACAATCAATTTTCAAACATCCTAATTGCCCTTGCGGTGGCTATAGTAACCTCCTTAGATCTACCCCTGTGATTTATTTACTGACTATCACTTGCTCGACCTAAATCCCTGAATTGTGCTGCAAACTGTGATCAAGAACTGGATCAAAAGTCTCGCACTGTACCATCGCACCCTCTCTTCAAGGATATCAGTATGCATCGCACTTCCCGTGTGCAGTAGGTGGTATGCATACTGGAATCCCTGTGTAACAAGTGCGATCATCAGAGAAAGCTAATTTTGCCTCCAGACTTTGGTTTTCCTTCACTATTTTCAGCTCTATTCAGGAGTTTTGTTGTCTGTAGTCAGTACACCTCTTTGGAAACCCAATTCCTTGCCATTATTCCGCCTCCATTGTGCAAAGAACTATAAATTTTTTTATGTATTGCGAGCCATTTTCAGTTCTCTTTTACAAAGAAGTAGCGTAATTGAACTGTCGTTTCTTGATTTGGAAGTGTCGCAAGTGTCGTTTTCAGTCATAGAAGAGAATCCAATTGTTCTTGATAGTCGATTACATTGTTACTCTTGTATTTTATTTGAATTAGTAGTTTTTCAAGTGTCGAAATCAAGTTTTCAATTCGAAATCGCAAAGTGTCGTCATTGTCTTCATTTTGTCTTGAAAAGAAACTTGTTAGTAATGTCGCTTTGAAAAATAATTCAGATTTGCGCTTAGCTTTCTTTTTATCATTCACACATTAAGAAGGCTGAAAAAAAAATACATGCATGTGCATTTTCATTTAGACTACTTGTTGGTTTGATTTAAGACAGTGCATATACTGTGTGCTCTCTGCTCTATGTTGAAAGAATATCATCTCTCTTTCTTTAGTAGCTAGGATTTTCATTGCAAAAAGAAGATTAAATGATTGTTTATCATCTTAGATTGCATTTTAGGAATTGTATATCTACATTACGCGGTGAACCTAAAAGGCAAATTTCTTAAGCAAGATCAACTGTAAAATAAATTTAATGAATCTAAAAACGCTTTGGCACCTAACGCACAACATCTAGAAGTCTATGCTAGAGATGTATTCCGGCGTCGTAAAACCTGGTAACTGTTGTTTTCATTGCTGGTTGGGTGATTCCTCCACTTTGAGATGGCAAGTGCCAGTACGGACTTGTGCTCCCACGTACCGTCGAGTATATATTGGGAGACCATAATAGGCTATATCCTTTATCCATAGGAAGCCGTGTCTGCTGCCCTATCGATCGCAATGCGTTGAACACAGCATTTGGGAAGATTGACTGCCGTACCATAAAAAGTATTCTGCAGTTTTGCGATTGGTTTGGTAATCCCTCTGTCTAGATTTCCAGAGTAGTCTCTTTCATTCCTTTTTAGACTCCTTAAAGGAAAAGGTCCATCTGAGCACTTATCACTTCAAGCTCATTAAAAATCGAAGGCGACTAGAGTCATCTTTTGTTTTTTCTCGACTCTTAAAAATTGAAAAGACAAGTTGTGTCAAAGCATCTAAAATTTATTTTAATTGGAATAAACATCACCTTTCCTACGTTGGTCTTAGGTTGAGAAAAATGGAGTCCACCAACCAAGGATTTCCCCTTGGAGGAAATCCTAGTCCTTTCTCCTCTTGGGGAGATGTTGGTGCATCCCATATGGCCACATTGTCACTTCCAGGATTGATAATCGGCCTGCCCGTATGGCTCTTCTCGACCTCTGTCGTTCAGAACACCGTGATTCCTGAGAAATCAAGTCAGCAACTAGATGATACCAAAGCTACCCCCCAACCTTCTACTTCGTCTGATTCTCCCTCTCCTCCTTCCTCTTCGCTTGATGAAGCTGGTAAAGCCAAAAATCAAGTAACTAAGAAGGAGAAGAAGGGGAAGGAGAAGAAAGAGAAGAAGAAGAAGGAGCCAAAGGTGAAAAGGGGAAACCAAGCATCATCTAGTGAAAACCCACACACTACACTGTCGAAGCCTAAATATCCATGTGTCATTTGCAAAGGAGACCACTATCATCGAGATTGTCCTTGCATCCCTCGTATCTTAAGGCACTGGTCTCCTCGTTTTCATAATCCGGTGTCAACAACCTCTGATGATCATGTTGAAAGTACACCATCAACTAGTGAAAGCGAAGTGTCGAGACAGAAAAGGAAAAGTAAATTTCCTTGTAAACTGTGTGAAGGAGATCACGCTGTCCAGCGTTGCCCCTTCCTAGATGAGGTTAAAAGAGTTTTGGACGACTGTCCGGTTTCACCACTACAGCTTCCTCCTGGATATAAGAAACTCTTGCCAAGTCCATCACTAGTTGAAAATCCGACTGACACACCATTGTGGTCAGTCGAAGCGTCTATCATTGAAGATAAACCATCTGAATCCACACCAGACGAAAGTCAAAAGGTCGAGGCAGCAGTTGACCCAGTCTTGCCTTCAGAAGGTCCATCTTAAGATGATACAGTCACTGAAGAAAAGAAGAACGACACCGTTCAAATTCTCTTCGTAAACACAAACTCCAATGAACATGGGGGCAGTCTACCCATTCCTTTACCACAGGAAGGAAGTTCGTCGGAGTCATATCTGGCCGTCTATTCGGTCCCACCTCCAAGCAACCTAGTTGTTTCCTTCGATTGGAATCTATTAGGCAGACCCCATTTACCATCTAGTGTACCATTTCGAATCATTGCACAAATATACAGAATGGTCATGGCTGGTACCATCATAGATGAAGGGGCTTCTGTGAGTATCCTTTTCTCGACTTCTTGGAAAGTGCTTGCTTCGCCATCGCTTCTGCCTGAGATGAGAAATTTGACAAGCTTTAACAAAGGAACCAGTCGACCGTTAAGGATCCTTCCCAATGTGCCGATAACATTGAGAAGGAAAACCGTGCACATGAATGTAATGGTAGTCCAAGGACCTCTAGATTATAATCTACTCCTTGGACGCGACTATATTTATTTCATGGGAGCCATTGTCTCCTCGCTCTTTAGAGTAATGTGTTTTCCGCATGAAGGAAGAGTGGTCAAGCTCGTAGACCAGCTTTCATTCACCGGCTCACACATAGTAAATAGTCAAATACCATCCCTGGATGGTCTTTTCAAGCAAGGAATGTCTCATCAATCCCCAGTTCGTCCACCTGATGAGTGCGAGTGATTCGGGAGGACATGACTGAAACCTAGGGGGCATGCACCCTGGTCTGCTTCGGCAGAAAAACTTCAGGTATAGGGTAGGTTTGTGCAGGGGATATATGACTGGTCTGACACACCCGTCCATTTAGGAAAATGGGATTAGACCGGAATAAGATACCTCCGTCAGAAGGTAGGCCTTTCCCGATAGAACAAATGTTTTGTCTACAAATTGAGGGGTAACCTGGAAAAGGTAGGCCTTTCCTGATAAAACAAATGTTTTGTCTACAAATTGAGGGGTAACCTAAGAAACTCTACTTCGCTATACCTGGGGGCATGCAAACCTTTTTACATGCAAGTGAAAAATGATCATTTATTTTTTTAAATTTGTAGGTCCTCTAACCCTTTAAACTCGTAGGATTGGTCATTCCTAGCTTGCATAAAGAAAGGATCCGGGGCAAAGCTTTGTAAGGTGCAAGCTCCATAGAAAATGGCATCTTAGATGAGACATCCTTATTATACAACTGGATCAAGTAGTTTTTATGTGGAGTTCAAGCTTGTTAAAAATTAAACATAAGCAATGAGCAAATGTTTCCCCCTGAGTTTAAGCTCATTCATTAAAAAATGAACCAATCCCCGGAAAATAACCATCGTGAATGCATTATCATCAGCCTTTGAACCTTGGTCGTGTTCTCATCATCACCTCCACTCTGTTTTGGCCGATCATTCACATCCATTTGATTGTTTACCCTTTTGAGGAATAACTACAAAGAGTGATCCTATTAGCCATCCTTGTAACACTGCCATGATTGGAAAATTCCAAACCGTACCTGGAATCAGCTGCTACCTGAATTTATCACTCGTTCCTCAAAAAACGAGTCTCCTTTAAGCTCTTTTCATCTGACTCGTAAAATATGAAAAGATTTCTGAGCGATTTTTCTCTCCATCTCGTTATAGTGACTGGAAGTGTTATCCCTCCTTTAGATTTTAATCTTTTTGGACCTGAGGGATTATTACACAAAATGATCGAGCACTTGTTTTGTTCGGCTCGTTAAAATTACCGAAAATTCATCCCTTTTGTATTATTTTATACTTTTTTGGACTTAAGGGATTATATGATGAAAAAGGATTGTTGGAGTTTTCTTTATGTCCCTTTTAGACTCTCTAAAATTGAAAAGAACTGAGTTATCTTTGTCGTTAAACTCGTTAAAACCGAATAGCGACAAACTTGTCCATACAGACAAGAACGAGTTTCACTGTCGCTAGGCTCGTTAAAATATAGCGACAGGTTTGCCCGAAGGGAAAATTGTAGAACAAGCATATGTTATCCTCCTCAAGCTTGAAAAAAATAAAGAGGTACTGGTCAGCAATGACTGGGGAAAAATTGGGAAGAAAACTTGAAGAAACTTTATTGGTAGCAAGTCTCTCTTGAACATGACACTTTCACTCTGCATCCGAGTCGGGTTGGGTTGTTCCGTTCACTGGTCATATCACCATTGGTCCATCACACCATCCACATTTGGGGTTAACGCTACCAATCCATCATGTCAGTGTCACCGGTATGTTCAAGAGAAGTCGCTCGGAGAATTCACCTGTGTCTCATCCACTGCAATACATTCACGCTCCATTCTTTCATGACCACCACCCTGAACCTTATATCATTAGATCGTTTTCACCTCCATTAAAATCATTTTCTCTGTTCCGCATCATAGATGTGGGATTCATTAAGGCCCTCCTACGACGGATCGCTTCTTGTCGACATCTGCTCATTATCCAGGAAGTCGATCTAGGAACAACCCTTTCAGTACTTTGAAGCTTGCATACCTCAATGGCAAGTTTCTCACTTCCGGCGACAGGTTTACGTCAATGGCCTTCGACCGAAAGATTTTGTGTGGTGTTCGATGCCAAGTCCCTTTTTCACATGACATGAATTATACTGTCATACCTTGAGGGTCATCATCATTATCAGTGATTCCTCTCACGCCTGTTAACAGCTTACATCATTGGCTGGTAATCAGGCGATATCTTTCACATGGATCGACATGTACTTTGAGTTAAGATCGAACGTGATTGAAGACCTCGGATCTAGTTTCATCCATCCGGGCTGCAATATATATTCAGGAAAAGAAAGACATCAAATGTACATCATTGCTGCACAGGTAATCATCCAAACTAAGGGATGATGGCTCTACCAGAATCATCATTCTGCACACAGACGATTGTCTATCCTGTGTACATGAAAATGAATTTATAAAGCTGAGCATGGGAATGCCCACCTCAGCCAGATCATGAAAATATTATGAAGATAATGTATTGTATTATATATTATTATAGGTCGCCTTCCAGCTCGAAAAGACTTTGGATCCTCATGATAAAGCATTTCACCCGACATCAAAAGATTAACGACCTCATGCTTTAGGGGCAACTGTTATAGACATTTTTGGGCACTGCCACCCCAAGCATATATGTCCATAAACCAAGCGCTCCTAAGTCCCTAAAAGTGTTGCTTCACACCCTAAAGGAACAAGGTCATCTGATTACATCATCTCCTAGAAGTTCTCCACAGAAAACTGCTTCGAAATGGTTAAAACTGGACCATACAGAATGCCCAGTGTAGAAGGTGCGATGCATCCCACCTGCCCAAGTAAAAGGTGCGATGCATACTGGATAGCCCTTCTGCAGGGTGCAATGAGCGAGAGCGGAGAAATGGCAGAAATAGTTTGCAAGGTGGATCGACATGGAATCTTCCCAAAACTTCTCCTATGACACTTGCCTCTCTGAATTCGCCCAGGGATGAGTAAGAGATCATCAATCTCCAAGTGGAATCAAGAACTATCAGAGAGAGGACACTAATCAAATCTCAGAAGTTGACTCACCTCCCTACAATCATCTATATATGGATCCCTCATCCTAGAGATGCAGGGGCTGGAATTTTGTATCTTGTAAGGAAGTGCTGCTGGTTTCTTGGTGCAACATCATAGTGTTGGGTGATCTAAGATTTTCATGAGGTGAAGAAGGGTTTTCTTGCTAAGAGGATGACGTTGGGTCAGAACAATTGGTTGTAATCCTCTTTGCTATTCTTGATATAATAAAGCTATTCAAGTTTTCCTCCACATTCTTGTATGATTCATGATATATGCATTTGTGTGGTCAATATATATCTGGTCCTATATTGTTTGTGATAGTAGATCTCTATTCTTCAATAGTGTTATGCTGCTTTGATTCCACAAGTGCTCTTTGAAGCTAGGTAGACGAGGAAGCGAGTGGCAAAGATCTGTCAAAAGGGAGAGGAATCAAGCAAGGAACCAAGCACAAGACAGAGGTTGGTCTCCTTTTTTCCCCTCTTATCTACTTCTCATAAAGGAAAATGAAAGTAGTTTTAGTTTGTTTGTTTCTAAGGTAGCTACTAGTCTTAGTGGGACTAGCAGCTCTGCATAGACACTAGATTTCCCGATAATAGCGCAACACATCAACATTGAATAATTGAGCCTACAACGCAATGAGGCAGTGGCGCGGAACAGATGGATAGTGTAGGTGGTGGAGGAATCTTGCCAGATGGTCCCGGAGTTGGCCATCCAAGTAGAGGAACCAGGGGAGGTGCACGTTTGAAAGTTAGCAACAGCGGTACGCAACGCCAGAGCAGAAATGGCCAGGGTTCAGTTGGAGTTGAACCTTTAGATAACAGAACTTCATTTGAAGGCACAACCTTCAACTCTGCCAGAGGTTAAGGAACAACTAACCATTGCAATCACAATGGCAATGGCGGTGGTTAGCAGTGCAGTGATAGACTGCACGAAGCTGTTTGAGCAGTCGTTCAAGGTCCTCACCACCCTACAGGAGAATCGAACATAGAGTGCCTAGAGAGAGAGGTGTGCAAGCTGCAACTAAGATATGATGAGGTAAAAGGGACCACATAGATGGTTTCCCTTACACAAAGCCTCGTAAGGATGCAATAGGCAAAGGCGCTCAAGGAGCAGGTGGATGCTTCTCGACATAAGGAAGCAGTTTTGAAAGCATGCCTACACTTGTGGATTGATGAGGCATATACCATTATAGCCTCCATTGAAAAAAATCTCATGTAGCTGCAAGCAACTAAAGAAAGGATTCAAGGCAGCAGTTCAATGACAATGGTCACCGAACAGTGCGTAGCAGAATTTCAGCAAGCAATTGCTCATTGCATTGCTAAACTTGCAGCGATCCAATCAGACTTGGGAGGTCTTCGCGCAAAGATATCCGCACCTATAGAGTGACTCGAGGGTGAGTGATGATGATGTCTATGTTGGGGGCCTGTTGGGTGCGGGATCCCCCAAGGGAAGCTTTGGGGCTTAGAGCCCAGATTTTGGTCAGTTTTGTAATTCCAAAGCAAAGAATCCGTATTTTGTGGGTGCGGAGTGCATAGTTTGTTAAAAATTCATAGGGTTGTTCGCCCTTAATTTTGATAATGTAATGTCGGTTGTAGAAGATCTGCCCATGGTCCGCGGACCATGGGATTGTATAAATAGAGCGAAACTCTATGTAGTTAAGGGAGCTAAGCAGATCATAATATGGAAAAGATATGATGTATGCAAGATAATTCTAAAGTGTAAAGTCTAGTTTTGAGTCATAGCATAGGAAGAGGCTCTACAGCTGAGTACACAGAGGCCTAGTAGTCCACAGCTAAGTGTGCGGACCCTTGAAAATGAGTGCACAGGGTGAGTCGAGTTTGTAAACAATGGAAGTATTAATAAAGAGAAGTTTTTATCAATTCTGCGTATTTATTTCCTATTTTATGCCTCTGTTATATTGGGTATGAATTTCACTTTTAATTCTTATATGATGCGTGAATGTGTATAATTATATTGGCTAAGTGAACGCAAGATATGATATCTGTTTACGCAAAGATAATCAAGGCCTGTTAATAAGATAAGTAACTTACATGGCGTAGTTTAGGAGATATCCTAGTTTGTTGCCTTAGGAGCACGAAAGAACTTCAACACCTGGTGAGGGTTGTGCGAAAGTTGATTATAACAAATCGTGAAGGTACTAAAGGGTATAACAGTGCGTGAAGCGACCTGTGCAAAGGCAGGTTTAGATGGACTAAACCAACATCACATCCATCTCAAGGGTGTGGAAACTTGGTTCCAGCATCCCACCATACTACTTCGGGTGAGAATTCAGTCAACGCTCTGCGAGCTAATGCCGAAAGAGCCAGTAGTGTAGGTATTTATTTGGCTAAATAACTCTGAACCTGGGTCAGGCCCTCATAAGCCAACATCCATCTTTTTTTTTCACAAACAATATCGGTATGCCCCAAGGTGATACACTTGGCCTAATGTATCCCTTGTCCAACATTTTCTTCAACTTCAAATTTAGCTCAACCAACTCAGTTGTGTTCATCCTGTCAGGTGATTTTGATGCTAGAGTTGCCCCTGACACTAACTCAATATAAACATTTTCCTCCATGTGAGGTGGAAACTCTGTAATGTCCTCACGAAATACATCTTTGGACTTCTACAAAACATGGTACCTTCTCAACAAATCTGCATTCTCAACCCCCTTACCCTTATCACTATAAATGTGTACTGCAAATAGCTTCCACCCCTTCCTGTGGCTATGCCTTTCTTGCATAGTTGTCACCATCCTAACTGATGTGGCTTTCTTCTTACCCTGTAAGACTCTTGGTTCCCCATTTTCATAAACACACTTGATAGCTTTGTCATAGCATTTTACCTTGGTTCTATGAAGATACAACCAATCCATGCCCAACAACATATTGTACGATCCCAACGATAATACATTAAAATGTGTTGTTGTAGGCATGCCATTCAAATCAAACTCACAAGCTCTTACCCAATGATGGCCTTACTTTTTTGTACCTGTACTGAACTAAACTAACCTAGACTCTACATGCAATTCGTTACTCAAACCGCACATATCCACCAAGTCAGGACTGGCATAGCTATAATTAGATCCACGATCAATCAAAATAGAAATAAATTGATCACAAAGCTTACCATCCATATCAGTGATAGATGCTTGGTGTTTTTCTTTCCTATTGTCCACTTCTGTATAGATACGTGGAATACTCTGACCAACATCCCCAACAATATGTGCCTCTTATGCATTGTGTATCTCAGGCCTACCACCTGATGTTGCAGATAATATCTCCTAAGGTGTTCCTCACCACATGTCTAACACTCCAACCGACCAGTGCCCTCACCACTATGTTGTTGCTGCTGCTGTGACCCATGTCCCTATCTAGCTGCATTAACCTTCTTCTGCGGTGCCATATTTCCTTTCCCATCTGCATGTTGAGGCCTTGTTTGCTTAGGATTCCATTTACCTCTACCTTTGTATTTTCCCTTCCATCCATGTTGAGATTCATTCTTATGCTTTGACTGTAATGCTTCAATTTCCCAATGACCTTCTGATGTGACCGAGGCTCATCATACTCAATATGATCTCTAAATTCTAATGGAGAACCACTGACAAATATCTTCACTTTAGCCTTCTCATCAATAAGATAAGACACATACCTCAATAACTCTAGAAACTTGGTCGTGTACTCTTCATCTATCATTTATCCCATATTTAGCTCATACAATTCTTTAGCCTTACTATTGTAGTACATTTCTATCAAGTATTTCTTTGTGAAAAACCTCTTGAACTCCCGCCAACTCAGGTCATCCATCTTGATATCTCTGACCTGCTAAACATCTGACCACCACAAGTCTGCTTTACCTTTCAAGATGAAGATATTTACTATGGCCTTCATGTTATATTTGTACTCATGCAACTCAAAGAATCTGTTCATCCCAAGTATCCAAGCCTCTTCCTCTTCCGGATTCTTCGCATTTCCATCAAAAGTAGGTGGTTTTGCCTTCTTGAATTCACATAGAAATTATCTCTTATCATTCCTCCTATAAGGATGGTAGCGATGACGACCATGATGTAAATCAGAAACAGAACTATAATAGTACCTATACTAATCGCCCGCACTATCCGGAGTATCCAACAGCCTACCATCTCTTACTATATCAGATATTTCCGGCCTGTGTCTACCAGGAGACCTACTGCCATATGCCCCATTAGTTCCATCCTTATGTCCATGGTTGATCCAAAGAAACCCTTGAAACTGCAATTCCGATAAAGTGTCACGAAGTATAGCATTACCATCTAGTTTCTTCTCTTGTGCCTGCATGATATGATCATTATCTGCCTTACAACTCTTTATCTCTTCCTTTAATCTCCTCTCTGTAACTGCCAAATTAGAAGGATTTCCAACACCATACTGCTCTTCGGATTCATAGGGAGAGTCTTTTTAGTCAACCATCTTTCTAGCCATTTGATAGTTCTTCCTACAATGCATAATATGTCAGATAAACCAAATCACAATAAATTTCCATACTTAGTATAGCTCAGGGATGATACCTTATCTACAATATTGCTAAATCAACGTGATATATGTATAACATAATTATAACAACATATAGACATACACAAATAAATGTATCAACACATAAACATCACTCTAGCTAAGGTCCAGTCATCGATGCAAGGCCATATCAACAATGCATGGTATGACCTCATGCATGACAATAGCCATTACTCCATTGTACACATTTCCACATGCAATGAACAACATGCATAAGAAATACCCAATCAACTACACATACACATAACCGCACGTAGTCGAACATAAGCGATCAATCCTTGTAATCAACCTACAACACTGATACATGTAAGAAAAATATTCAAGAATGTAAACTAACATACAAGGATTCAATTAGGCGACATAAAATCAACATGTAAGTGACATATTATCCATATGAAACCAGTCACATACTCATGACAAATACGTTTCATGAAATCAATATCAAATTCTCCATAAGAACCATATTACAGCCATAATCAATCATTAAGCCAATGAAACAAGCACATGAAATTCAAGTGTAAGAGATACACACGCAACTGACATGCATGCATGACCAACACCCATTACCCATCTAGTCCAAGAGTTGAACCGTGCTCCGATACCACTCTGTAACACCCTCCTCCCACATCCACCAAAGTAACCATTCCAACCGAAGTAAACATGAGACAAGAGGCTACTACGATTAGATTCAACCTCCTATGTGACCTCCTATGTTTATTTTTGTATCCTCATAATGTGCTATCATTTCTTCCGTAAAAATTTCCCAACTGACAATTTGTTTATGAGAGAAAATCCATCAATACCATACAAACTTATTTGGTTCCAAATAGAAAGTTGTAATGTGTATCTTTTGTGCGTTTTTCACATTATGGAGATAGAATTAGTTCTTGATCTATAATATCCATGTTATAGGATCCTTGCCATCAAACTTTCTCATATCAATCTTTGGAATGTGGTGGGTCTTCAATCCAACATTAGAGTCTATGAAATCATGATTAACGTTTCTTTTGTTCTCATCATGAGTTTTCTTTACTACCCTGTCACCATTAGTAAACATTTCTTGTAGCAACTTTGTCAAATATGTTTTCAAATCTTCCATTTTTCCTTCCATCTTAGATTCGAGGGCATTCATCTTATCTTCCATGCCTTTCTTTAAAACATCCATAGTAGCTTCCATGTCATTCATCTTAGCTTCCATGCCTTTCTTTAAACCATCCATCTTATCTTGCACGCCATCCATCTTAGCTTCCACGCCTTTTTTTAAACCATCCATCTTAGCTTCTGTTACTTTTTGTGAGAGTGAATTTTATTGCACTTGGTCTTGTAATTTTGATATGTCATGTTGGATTTCTTCCTCTTCTTCATGATTCATCCTAGAGATTTCAGGTTGCTTACTAGGTGTTTCCATTTCCTTTCTTCAGGGCATTAATTAATGATAGTTAGGCTTCACTATGCCCTTTGAATTCTTTCAAACTATATTTTCAAACCAAACTTATGCAAAATTTTAAAACAAACTACACACCTTTTTTCACTTTGTAGGAGATCAATATTAAATCTGACGTATCTCCGAAATTTAAGATCTCCAAGGTTTGAAATTGCAAAATATGGTAGCCCTCTTAGTCATCTTTCCACCATCACCAATCTGATTGAAATTGGATTCTCCCAGAAAGTGATGTGCCCAATCTCCCAAGATGACATGATTATACACTTTTAAAGTAGAGAAAACTTGTACGAAGTTCCACGTGTCACTGTTTCAACCTTCATATATGAAAATGATGCACATAAAACTACAGTCGGTCCTCTTTCCATAAATTCTTATGAAATTTCAATATGAGACTCAAAGAAAAAGTTATGACAAATTTCCCAAGGTCACCCGTTTGGGATGTAATTCGGAAGCCTACAAAAACCCCAACTTCATTAGATCATACCTCCGAACATATAGTGAGACAAGGTCTGAAATTCAGACCCAAGGATCATCGAGATTTCCTCTCAAATGGTTTTTTTTTTCGCTTCTAAAACATCGCAGAAATTTATTTTATAGCAAAACTTCCATGATGATCTGTCTGGAGCAGCAAAACCCTAGAATCCAGAACTCTGATACCAAATGTTATGAACCAACTCATAAAAAGATAGAAAAGACAGATAAACGACTTCAAAATCAGCCTCTTCAAGCGGGAAACCTCCTTTACATTACACAAATGAAAAATTGTTGGATGACACAAATGACTAAACCTCCTTTCTATATATAGGAGTATAAGGGGTCACAATATAATAAAAGCCGACATAACACTAATAATATAAGGGCACAAAAATAACAATAGTGGGCTTCTATGGGGCACACTAATAACAATATGGGAATAATAGGGTCACAATATAAAAGTAAGGGCTACAATGACAATAGTAGTTGGGGAATCACTAGTATTATAGGGACCTAACAATGAAACTCCTTGAACAACTTGTTCCTATCTACATAACTCTTCTGCCTTTAGATTCTTCTTGATCACCTACATTTCTTGTTCGATGTCTGCCAACTCAATGCCTCAAAAGGACTCATACTCAATGATTCCTGATAACGGGTTTTGTATTCAAACTCTACCAGAGGGAGATACTCTTCCCATTTCCTCTTATGATGCATCACATATGTCCTTAAGATGTCCTAAAATATCTTGTTGACCCTCTCTGTTTGTCCATATATTTGCGAATGATAAGCTATATAGAAGGCCAACTCTGTTCCCAAACCTACAAATAACTCCTTCAAAAACATGCAACTGAACTTTGCATCCCTCCCTGACACAATCGCCTTCAGAACACCATGTAGTCTAGCCACATATCTGACGAATACATGTGCCACGTCTCTAGCTAACAACGTAGACTTCACCAGAATGAAGTGTGTAACCTTTGTTAATCTATCCACAATAACCATAATGACATCATCTTGTTTCATTGTCTTCAGCAACCCTATGATGATATCCATGGAAATAACCTCCCATTTCCATTCTGGAATAGCAATCGGCTGTAGCAGTCCACCAGGATGTTTACACTCTTCTTTCACTCGCTAACAATTGAAACACCTCGCCACAAACTCTGCTACATCCCTCTTCAAATTATGCCAATATTAATATCTCTTCAATGATGTCAGTGTCTTTTGATAACTTGGGTGATCTAAATAAGGTTTTGCATCAAACTCCCTCAATATCACATGTCTCGGAACTTAACCAATCCATCCATTGTAAGACAATAATCCATATCTTCTGCACCTGCACTTATACCGGTACCTGTACCACTACATGTACCTGTACCTGTAATATCACAAGTACCTATACCAACACCCTACTGGAACTTGTGCACAATCTCCATATAGTTGACATCCTGCTAACTTGCCTGCAAGATCCTATCTTGTAAGTCTGTTCCATAGGAGCTCATATCTTCCAAGTGATGTACCTATACCCGTCTACTGAGAGCATATGGCACCCTATTATCTTTACCTTTGATGTACCTGATCTCTAAATCAAACTCACTGATTGTAGCGAGCCATCTAGCCTGTCTGGCATTTAGATTCGGCTGATCAAGCAAATACCTCAACCCAATATGATCACTAATAACTAAAACCATCCTATCAAGAAGATAGTGTCTCCACATCTTCGATTCATGTATGATCGTTGTCAACTCAGGATCATGTGTCAGGTAGTTCTACTCGTGCTAACTTAGTTTCCGTGACTCGTAGCACACCACCTATCCATGCTCCATAAGGACTCCACAAAGTCCTCTCTTGCAAGAATCTATGCATGCCACAAACTCTTTGTCTAGATCTGCAATATGTAACACTGGTGCATTGGTCAACAACTCCTTAAGTTGCTAAAAGCTAGCCTCACATTCCATTGTCCATTTGAACTTCTTACCTTTCCTTCACAATGATGTGATAGGATAAGAAATATGTGAGAAGTTCCTAATGAATTTCATGTAATAGCTTGCCAAACCCATGAAAGGTCTTATTGATGAACACCCGTATTGCAACAAGGATGCTGCAACTCTTGGGGCTACGAACTTTACTTCATCAACCTGGGGTTCGTACAAACTTGGATGTGACAGTGTTGTATACACAAATAGATGTAATTGATATAATCTTTGTCACTATTGAGCTGGGGACCATTAGGATTTCTCAAACCAGCCTTCTATTGACTAAAAGAAGTCTGATTACCAACTTGGAGAGGGGAAATTTATCCTAATTGGGAGAAAATAAATGCTTCCTATTACAAGAATGAAAGACTGAAAGAAATGATTGAAAAATAACATGAAATCCTCTATCTAATTTCTAACATACCTTGCTTGCAAAATAACCCTCTTTAACACATGTGAGGTTTTAACTAATCTAAGCATGAAATCTGATCTAGAGAGTACTAATTATTGTGTGCATGAATAAATACCAAAGAAATTTTTTCCTTTTTTATCTTTTTGATTGAAAAATGTAAATGCTAATCTTTCTTGGTTCTTTGGCATGGGAGACAGGTGTGGAGAAAGAGGGTTACAATGGTTCAGATGGCTTGGAGGTCAAGTAGGGGCATAATCCTGGATTTAGTGACGATTTTTCTCAATTCAGGCTCAAAACAGGCTGATATATGCTTTCCTACACAATGTACTAGTTCACCTACATGATCCTCTATTTTACTACAGGAACATGCTCAAATCTTAGGGAGTGGTCTGGAGGGTGGAATGGAGCTTGGAAAAGGTGAAGATGGAGGGAATAAGGCATGGGAGTGGTAGGCATTTACCTAGAACTCAAGACAAAGCTTTAAGATGGTTGGATTTTCTCAACGAAAATGGAAAGTTTTACTCATAAATCAAGAATTCGGATTGAGACCTTAGTAACTTTTGGCAATCATGATTGGATATGGCTTGGATGAGGCTGATGAGATGATATGTCCTTGCAATGTAGAACCTCTTGCAACAACACACGTCATTATTGGAATTTACTCATAAATTCATCTAAAAACAAGAAGGGTTTATTCAAAATCAAAGAAAACAGAATTATCACCATTTATTTGCTAATTTCATGCATGGAAGTTCTTTAAACCAATATAAAAATGATATGAAATTAATGAAAAACCTAAGAGATCAGAAATACCAATTGCAACTTATCCTATGAAACTGAGACATAATGACCTAATTAGCAGGAATACCCTAGATTATGCAAAAAAATAAGAATTATGTCTTTTTGAGCTATATGGGAAGTGTTCCTCAAGACATGATCCCTGAAACGGAGAAATGAGGTGAAAACCACTTGTTGTAATCCTTTTTGTAATATCTTCTTATCACTACAATTCTACTGTTAGAACTATCAAGAAATGGAAGCAAAATAATTAAACCTACCAATACTTGCAAATGAACAATACCAAAATCAGTTTAGCAACTAACGATGAGTATAACCTAAGAATACATATACAACAAGAGGAACCTCTACTGCTAGGGTTGGGCCCTAACCCAAGAGCTTCAAACCTCTGAGTCAAATCAGTTCTAAATCAAGGGAATGGTGTTCATTTTCATTAAAATATTAGAAATACACAAGACTGCTTGGTTACAATGTTTCAACTCGAAAACTACTTTTCTATCTTAAATAAAAAATATGAATCCTAATGAGGCTCCAGGCCTCTTCATTTATACAATTGAAGTTACCAAAAAATTCCTTAAATTTAGGGAGGCTTGTCTCCCAATCTCGAGATCAATTAGTCTTCAACTATTAGTGGCTTCGTTGCCAATGAGCCTCATGACATGGGTGCTTGCAACTCCGAGATGATGATAATTGATTGAGGAATATTCAAGTGAGTGAGGAGTTAAGGAGGGAGATCTTATCTCCTATAATCTCTCTTACTTGTCTTCATTCGAGTTCCTGCAATTTAATTATCCAAAATTTACTCAAAAACTTTCAATCAATGCACATTAGACCACTAGACATGACATCTCATCTTTACTCTCCTCATTAAGAAAAACATAATTAAAACATGTAAAGAACGATGAGAAAAGTTGATTTTTGTAAGTTGGAAGTGCATTAAGGTCCGTATAATTTACCTATTGATGAGCCTCATCACATACCTCATCCACACTCTTAGGAGCTACCCACCTCATGATGGCCCTTATCTTCTCTGGATTTAGTGAGATGCATTCCCTGGAGACAACATGTCCCAAGTAGTGTACCTCAGTCTGAAAGAACCTACACTTACTAAGCTTAGAATACAATTGATGATTTCTCAACAACCTCAACACTATTGCTAAATCCTTGGCATGCTCTTCCTCAATCTTAGAATATACTAGTATATCATCAATGAACACAATAACAAACTTATCCAAATATGGACACAACACGCTATTTGTCAAACACATGAATGTATATGGAGCATTAGTTAAGCCAAATTGAACAACAAAAGACTCATAATGCCCATACCTAGTCCTGAACGTAGTATTGTAAATGTCCTCTTCTTTGATGTGTACTTAATGGTATCTGGCTCTCAATCCATGATAACATTGTTACACCCTTTAGATGATCGAACAAGTCATCAATCCTTGGTAATGGATTTCTATTCTTGATGGTCACTTTGTTCAATTTCCTGAATTTGATGCATAATATGATAGGTCCATTGTTTTTCTTCACAAAAAATATTGGTGTTCCCCAAGGTGATACACTTGGCCTAATGTATTCCTTGTCCAACATTTTCTTCAACTACAAATTTAACTCAACCAACTCAGGTGTGTTCATCCTGTAAGGTGATTTTGATGCTAGAGTTGCCCTTAACACTAACTCAATAGAAACATTTTCCTCACTGTGAGATGGAAACTTTGTAATGTCCTCATGAAATATATCCTTGAACTTCTATAAAACATCGTACCTTCTCAACAAATCTACATCCTCAACCTCCTTACCCTTATCATTAGAAATGTGTACTGCAAATATCTTTCACCCCTTCCTGTGGCTACGCCTTGCTTGCATAGCTGTCACCATCCTAACTGATGTGGCTTTCTTCTTACCCTGCAAGACTCTTGGTTCCCAATTTTCATAGACACACTTTATAGATTTCCCATAGCATTTTACCTTGTTTTTACGAAGATACAACCAATCCATGCCTAACAACATATTCTATGATCCCAACGATAATACATTCAAATGTGTTGTTGCAGGCATGCCATTCAAATTAAATTCACAAGCTCTTACCCAATGATGACCTTGCTTTTTGTACCTGTAGAGAACTAAACTAACCTAGAATCTGCATGGAATTCCTCACTCAAACCACACTTATCCACCAAGTCAGGATTGACATAGCTATAATTATATCCACGATCAATCCAAATAAAAATAGATTGATCACAAAGCTTAACATCCATCTCAGTGATAGATGTTGGGTGTTTTCTTTGCCTATTGCCCACTGTTGTATAGATACGTGGAATACTCTGACCAACATCCCCAACAGTATGTGCCTCTTATGCATTGTATATCTTAGGCCTACCACCTCATGTTGCAGATAATCTCTCCTAAGGTGTTCCTCAACACATGTCTAACACTCCAACTGACCAGTGCCCTCGCCTCTATGCTGTCGTTTTTGTTGTGACCCATGTCCCTATCTAGCTGCATTAACGTTCTTCTGCGGGGCCATATTTTCTTTCCCATATGCATTCTAAGGCCTTGTTCTCTTAGGCTTCCATTTAACTCTACCTTTGTCTTTTCCCTTCCATCCATGTTGAGATTCATTCTTATGCTTTGATTGCAATGCTTCAATTTCCCAATGTCCTCTTGATGTGACCGAGGCTCATCATACTCAATATGATCTCTAAATGCTAATGGAGAACCACTAAAAAATATCTTCACTTTAGCCTTCTCATCAGTAAGATATGACACATACCTCAATAACTCTATAAACTTGGTCTTGTACTCTTAATCTATCATTTATCCCATAATTTTCCCATACAATTCTATAGCCTTACTATCGTAGTACCTCTCTAACAAGTATTTCTTCCTAAAAAGCCTCTTGAACTCCCTCCAACTCAAGTCATCCTTCTTGATATCTCTGACCTGCTAAACATCTTCCCACCAAAAGTTTGCTTTACCTTTCAAGCTGAAGATAGCTATTGTGTCCTTCATGTTATCTATGTACTCATGCAACTCAAAGAATTTGTTCATTCCAAGTATCCAAGCCTCTGTCTCTTCTGGCTTCTTCGCACCTCCATCAAAAGTAGGTGGTTTTGCCTTCTTGAATTCATCCGGAATGTATCCCCTATCATTCCTCCTGTAAGGATGATAGCAATGACAATCATGATGTAAATCAGAACCAGAACTATAATAGTACCTACACTAATCGCCCCCACTATCCAGTGTGTCCAACACCCTTCCATCTCTCACTATATCAGATCTATCTGACCTGTGTCCAACATCACTCTAGCTAGGGTCCAGTCATCGATGCAAGACCATATCAACAATGCATGGTATGACCTCATGCAAGACAACAATCATTACTCCATTGTACACATTGCCACATGCAACCAACAACATGCATAATAAATACCCAATCAGCTACACATACACATAACCCCATGTAGTCGAACATAAGCGATCAATCCTTGTAATCAACCTACAATACTGATACATGTAAGAAAAATATTCAAGAATTTAACCTAACATACAAGGATGTAATTAGGCAACATAAAATTAGCATGTAAGTGACATATTATCCATATGCAACCAGTCAAACATTCATGACAAATACATTTCACGAAATCAATATCATATTCTCCATAAGAACCATATTACAACCATAATCAATCATCAAGCAAATGCAACAAGCACATCAAATGCAAGTGTAAGAGACACACATGCGACTGACATGCATGCATGACGAACACACACTACCCATCTAGTCTGAGGATTGAACCATGCTCTGATACCACTCTGTAAGTCGCTCCTCCCACATCCACCCAGGTAACCATTCCAACTGAGGTAAACATGAGATGAGAAGCTACTACGATTAGATTCGACCACCTATGTGACCTTAAGGAAGTGGAATCGATGGAATATCACACACAATCATCCAACATCATAAAAAAGCCCTAAGGAAACAGGTCAGCCACTCAGACAGCCTATCCGGGGGTCCCACTATTGTTCTGGATCTCTTAGGCTATATTCACTCTCATTATATGGGCAAGGGAGTGAACAACAACCTAAAGTCACTCTCTCATGCTTGCCTACCAATAACCAGAGACCAAAATTTCCACTTTTGTGCCAGTGACCCTAGATTTAAGCCACTTTTTCAGGCTCATAGCCCAAGCGACTGCCCAGAATGGAGTGATATCTTAGAATCAGTGAAAATTCAAGGAAAAAATGATGCAAAAGCGATAAACTAAACAAAACCATAACCAGATCCCTGCTAGCCATGATAGGCATTTATTCAAACACATCATCAATAGGTAATCTACAGGTGTAAACAACAAAATTAACTGTAGGGTTCTCATTCTTATCTAAGATTCATTATGAACCATTGTTGCCTCATGTCAAGATGTCTTATCCTCTTTTAGGTCATAGACACATTATCCATGCATAGACAAGTAAAAGCTTGCTAAAAGCCATACATAGATGTTGTCATAAAATGTACATATGACCAAAATAATAGGAACAAAAATACCATAGGCATATCAGCCCTAAAAATCCACATATACATCAATACATTTGCACATGAAAATAAAGGGAATTAAATTCAAATTAATGAATGCAAGAACCAACTGGAGATGGGACTACCACATTCCACCCGACCATAGATTAGCTTAGCCAAGTCTTGTTGAAAAATGACAACAAGAAATTCTAATTTAATTTCTCCTTGAACTAAACTGAGAATTAAAATCGAGTTTTATTCTCATAGAAACGTGTAAATAATTAATTAACTTTAATTAAGTTAATTAGATTAGGAATTTTGAGTTGGAAGTATTTCTGAAGACATGTATTTGTTCTCCATACATTTTAGGGGTCCATGATGAGTTTAATTGTGAATTGTAATTAGATAAATCAATTTACTCACTTATGTTCAACTAAATTAGTTCCAAACTTTTTTTGGAACTAGTAGAGAGTTAACGGTCATTTGGTGCACCAGTGCATCCACAAGTGTCACTCTAGTTAACTAAATATTCCATCATCAGAAACTCATGCATGTCGATTCTAAGAAAGACCCAGTTGAAAATACAGTGCAGGGACAATGTAATATTAGTTGTGTCATTTACCGAGTTGTAAATATCATGCATGTAATCAGAGAAGGACCTATGTTTGGTTTGCACAGTTTTGGAAGCATGAATTCCTTTTAAATATGAGTTATTCAACCTAGGAATTACACTAGAGATTAGGGGCTTGGAGAGTTGTTGAATAGGCTAAGGATTTGGCTTTAGCTAACTTGTGAGCTGACAGAGTTGAGCATACTTGTGCAGAATTGCTCTAGTGAGAACAAGCTTTGTATCTTCACTCATATTTCTGATATATGCAATACAGATAGTGGGGTTCTAGCAGTGGCCTTCCCCATATACATATTGTGTTATGTGCCATTGATTATCTTCTTCTTTTCCATATTCTTTTCATCAATCTATTGGCTTCCGCTGGTTGAAAGTAGAAATATATTCTTGTCTTGTGCTTTAGTAAATTTCATGATCTTGTGAATCTACGTGATTTTCTACATGGTATCAGAGTTGAGCACAATATACTAGACGAGATTTCAAAGTTTAGAGTTTTGGGTTACAAGTAAAATTTGAATTTTCAATAAATACTTCAGGATTGGTAGATGGTGTTCTATGGTTTGTGTCTCAAGTATTCCTTGGAAGGTGACTCAAATTTTATATCCTGGAGGGACAGAATGGAGGTTGTGCTAGAGGATAATGGATTTAAGGAATTCGACGACCAATAAATTCCTAAGCCAACAACATTGAATGCAAAGAATTTGGCCAAATGGAAGAAGTGTGTGGCGAAGGTGAGGCAAATAATCCTTGAGGGAGTTCGAGGCCACATTGTCTCAAATCTCCATGGCAAGGAAATCCGTATGCTATGTGGAAAACATTGATGGAATTGTATCATAAGAGAAGTGACCAAAGTAAATTGGCACTAAAGGACAAACTTCAAAAAATCAAAATGGAGAAAGGTGAGACGATTCCAAAATATTTGACCAAGTTTACTTAGTGTCGTGATGAACTTGGAAGTGTTGGAATCACGGTTGCTAAGGATGATATTGTGAGTCTTTCTCTTCTAGGACTCCCAAATAGTTGGCATAGTTATTATGACTCTGTAAATGGTCAGGAGAAGTTTCTATATTGGGAACAACTGTGGTTGGATTTGACGCAGGAGGAGATTAGGAGGAACACCAGGGATGGTTGTTCATCAAAGACTGATGATGGAGAGAAATTTGCCTTAGCAAATAAGAAGAAGAAGGGCAAAGTGAAAGATTCACATTCCAAATAGGATTCTTGTCATGGAGGTAAGAAGAAGGACATAAAGAAAGTTGAGTTCTTTCATTGTCATGAGCTAGTCCATTTTGCTACAAATTGTCCACTCAAGAAGTCCAAGAAGAAGTCCTCAGGAGGAGCAATGGGTGAGGATTTGGCCTCTCAATTCGAATTGGAGTTTTCCCTTATTGCATTCATGGTTTCATTAGTGATGGGAAGTGTATGGTACTTAGACAGTGGAGCTTCATTCCACATGACTGGCGACAAAGAGTGATTCAGTGGCCTAGAGGATAAATATCTCCAGATGCATATCAAGATGGGTGACGACAAGTAGTGTTACTAGATTTGGAACGATTACTTTTCAAAGGGAGCATGGGGCTCCACTCACCTTGAAGAATGTTATGTATGCGCCTGGGCTAAAGAAGAACTTGGTATTTGTTTCCATGCTTGAGGATAGAGGATATGATGTGATATTCTCAAAAGGAAAGGCATTCCTTCGACAAATAGCCACAAGTCAAGTATAGAAGAGAGGTATTTGGGTGAAGAATCTCTATAAGCTGGAGGTAGAGGAGTGTGTTGCTTTGAACATAAAAGTAGAAAGGGTGTAGAGCCGAGATGTTGGTGATTTGTGGAACAGGAGGTTGGGCCACTTGCATCATGGTTCATTGAAGATATTGCAACAGATCTCTACTTGTCTTCCCAAAGGTACACTTGAACAAGTTGATACATGCAAGGGGTGTACTTTGGGAAAATACACCAAGCCTTCCTTTCACGATAGGGACAGTTGAGCATTGGCTATTCTAGAGCGAGTCCATTCACAATTGTGTGGACCATTCTCGACAACATTGATGTCCAAAAATAGGTATTATGTTATATTTGTTGATGACTTTTCTCGAAAATGTGGGATATTTTTGATGTAGAAAAAGGATCAAACCTTCACAAAGTTTAGTGAGTTTAAAGCATTAGTGGAGTGATAACGGTGGTGAGTATGTCTCAAACAAGTTTAAGAAATTATGTGTAGTGGAAGGGATTAAACGGAAGTGGACAACACCCCATAACCCTCAGTAGAATGGGGCGGCTGAGAGGAAGAAGAAAAGCATAGTAGGGGCAGCGAGGGTGATGTTGGATGATGAGGGCCTACCAATACACTTGTGGGTTGAGGCATGCAACACAACAGTTTATGTTCAGAACCATAGCCCACATTGGATACTTGAGATGAGGACACCAGAGGAGGCTTATTCCAGTAAGAGGCCAGATGTTGATCACTTCAGGATTTTTGGGTCATCGGCATATTTGCATGTGACCAAAGATGCACGAAAGAATATTGAGCCAAAACAAGAGTTGGGGATATTTTTGGGTACACTGATACACTTCAAAGCTATCAGGTGTAATTTCCAACCAAGATGATGACATTGTTCCCAGGGATGTCAGATTTGATGATGAGAAGGCCATGCGAGTTTCCCTTGAGAGGGATCTTTAGCTACATGCGGATGAGGAGATTTTAGCTCCTAAGATTGAGGAACCTCAGATTGATGTGGAGTAGCCACATGCAGAGGATCTGGGAGTGGAGACTTCCACTCAGGCAGAGTCTTCCAAAGAGGGAAGAAAGTGCACCAGAAAGGCTGACATATTGTTGGATGATGCACAAAAGAATGTCGGAGCACCCACTTCTCAATGCAGGCAGAGGAGGTCACCCGAGAGGTACACTAGATCATGGCTCTTATGGTTGAATGCGTTGTGACAGAGCCATCTTCCTTTAAGGAAGAAGTGTAGTAGCGGGTTTGGTTTGATGCCATGGTGGAGGAGTATGACTCCATAGTTCATAACAGTGTTTGAGATGTGGTCTCGAGACCGGAGGACAAGTTAGTTTTGGGCTCCTGTTGGCTTGACAAGGTAAAGCAAGTTGTAGATGGTACTTTGTAGAATCATAAGGCTATATTTTTGGCCCATGGATTTTCACAGGTAGAGGGGATTGACTATGATGAGACCTTTGCTCTTATTTCAAGGTACTCGTCAATCGGATCTATATTGGAACTATCATCACAGATGGGTTTTGAGATACATCAGATGGATGTAAGGACAACCTTCCTTAATGGCATGATTGAGGAAGAGGTGTACATAGTGGAGCCTGAAGGTTTTGAGACTTTTGACTATGAGTCGCATGTGTTCCAGCTCAAGAGAGTGTTGTATGGGATGAAGCAAGCACCCCACGCTTGGTACATCAGAATAGATAGCTACTTGACCATGTTGGGCTTCATGAAGAGTGAAGAAAATGTGAACCTATACCACATAGTGGTGGAAGGTAAGCTATTGATCCTTGTACTTTATGTTAATGATCTCATACTAACAAGTGATGATAAACTAATCAGATCTTGCAAGGAGGACCTTACAAGAGAGTTTGAGATGAAGGACATGGGGCTTATGCATTACTTTCCTGGCATGGAGGTATGGTAGGGAGACGGGGAGTTGTGTGTGTCTCAGTGAAAGCATGCCAATGAGATACTCAGGAGATTTCACATGGAGAGCATCAAACCCATAGAGACTCCTTTAGCAGATAATTGGAGGAAGGAGGATGCTACTTTAGGGGAAGTAGTGGAAGCTAATGTTTACAGACATGTTGTGGGATCACCCATGTACTTCGTGAACACATGACTGGATATGTGTTATGCAGTTAACTAGCTTAGTAAATTGATGGTTAGGCCTACCAAGATATGTTGGAAGGCGACAAATCATGTGTTGAGATACCTTAGGGGCACTTCTCAGTATGGATTATGGTATAGAGAGATAGAGGGAGTGAAGCTTCAAGGCTTCATCGATGCATATTGGGTTGGGATTCCATCCAACCGGAAGAGCATGTCAAGAGGGATCTTCAAGATTAGGTGAGCGCCAATTTCTTGGTACAATAGGGAACATAGATCGGTTGCACTCAGTGCAGAAAAGGAAGAGTACATGGATGCAAGTCAGGAAACATGTGAGGCCATATGGATAAGGAAGATATTGGTTGGATTGTTTGGTTAGTAGATAGATCTTACTATGATTTACTACGATAATCAAATTTGTATCAAACTCTCTCAAAATAGAATTTTTCATGATAGGTCCAAGCATATTGATATCTGATATCATCATCTTAGAGATTGTGTATTGTTGCAGATTATGTTGTTAGAGTACATTTCCACGGAGGAACAAGATGCTAACATTTTGACAAAGGCATTGTCAATATGTAAATTCGAGTTTCATAGAGACATGATTGGGGTAGCTGATAATCCCTTTCTTGTTGAGAGCGAGTTTTGAGAAATGGAAACAAGGAATTCCAGTTTAATTTGTCCTTCAATTAAACTGAGAATTAAAATTGAATTATATTCTCATAGCAACCTGTAGATAGTTAATTAAGTTTAATTAACTTAATTATCTTAGTAATTTCTAGTTGGAAGTCTTTCTGAATTCATTTATATGTTCTCCCTAAATTTTAGGGGTCAGGGATGAGTTTAATTGTGAGTTGTAATTAGATCACTCATTTTACTGAGTTGTGTTCAATTAAATTAGTTCTAAACTATTTGTGGAACTAATAGAGAGTTACTAGTCTGTCGGTGCACTAGTGCATCCACAAGTGTCACTCTAATTAACTGAATATTCCCTCATCGGAAACTCGTGCATGTTGATTTTGAGAAAGACAAAGTGGAGACTAAAGTGCAGGGACAGTGTATTATCAATTGTGTGATTTACTGAGTTGTAAATGTCATGCATGCAATCAGAGAAGGACATATATTTGGATTGCCCAGTTTTGGAAGCATAGTTCCCTTTAAATATGATATATTCATCCAAGGAAATACGCAAGTGATTAGGGGCTTGGAGAGCTATTGAATAGGCTAAGGATTTGGCTTTAGCTAGTTTGTGAGCTGAGAAAGTTGAACATACTTGTGTGGAATTGTTCTAGTGAGAACAAGCTCTCTATTTTCACTCATATTTCTAATATATGCAATACAAATAGTGGATTTTTGAGAAATGGATTTCCTTAGATACATCTTGTGTTATGTGCAATTGATTTATATTCTTCTTGTTCATATTGTTTTAATCGATTTATCAAATTCTGTTGGTTGTAAGTAGAAGTAGATTCTTGTCCTGTGATTTAGTAAATTACATGAGCTTGTGAATCTAAAAGATTTTCTATGAGTCTCTTTTCAGCCAACCACCCCCGTGCCATATTCCAAACATGAATGTGGGACTCATAGAACACATCAAAAATACCAATCAACATGGATGCCACCATAGTTCTTCTACTACACTATAAGGAATTTGAGTGCCTCCTAGTCTCTCCGGATTTACCCTGCATCCATAGTTCGATCTAGGGATAACTAGGCCCTACACTAAGACATACTCTCCAGGATTTACCTCACATCCCATATAGTAATCACTAGGACCAAAAGAGATAAAATACATCTCTTGGCTTTACCGTATATCATGCCATTCATCGGCAAGGATTCCTAGGCCCACTGAGGCACACAATATGGATTTACCACAACCCATAGTCTAGTTTAGGAATTATAAGGCTAGTGGCTTCGTGATCCTCAATCTGGTTCAGGGACCAATCAGACCATGTGTTTTACAATTTGGAGATCCACCCTACTCAGCCTCGAATGGAATCCAACCATCCCACATAAACCAAATGAGAGAGCCCATCTCATAAAAGTTATTAGGAAATAGCAAGGCTAGACTGAAAATACTATCGCACCTGGCAAAACCCATTCCATGGTAAAAAATAAACACATGCAATCCCATGTAGGCCAAATATAAAAAGGAAAATACACATGTAAGTCGATACCTTCAATGAATCTTGTTGTAACTACTTGATCTTACCTTTACCTACTTAATCTTTGCTTCCTATTTCCTTCTTTTCCTTTCTCGCTCCAATGTCAAAGTGCTCCAAGAAACTTTAAGTGTCCAAGAGTAAGAGAGAGAGAGAGAGGAATGAGAGAGCTCCAAAGCTCAACTGACAAAATGTTACCAACTGATCTTCAAAAGCCTTTTTATGAATGAGGCCTCTATTTTCTTCATTTTCCACTATCTTAGACCTAATTTTGGAGATCTGGGCAGTGGGCTATAGGATAAAACTAAAAATGTGGCATTGATTTCACAGCCACAGGCCCAAAACTGGGATATTTCGACTGCAACCACACAAAGGAAGGCTTGTGCATGTAACTTGATCTTTCCAATTGTATGCATAACTTGGAATGTATGCAGCTGGGATGTGAGCTAAGGAAAAAATAAAGCTCCAACTCAAGGGGTGATCGCTAATGGTTGTCATATAACACCTAGGTAATCAAGTACCCCTAACAGGTTTTAGTAAATTTTTGGTTAATATACCCCATTTCCATTACTGTAACTTCGATGTTGCATGATGTCATTGTAGGTCTCAGCTCATGTTTACCCTAGAGAGCTTGTAAAAGTGGTCTAACACCCTCCTACCGCATCCACCCAAGTAACCATGCCAACCAGGGTAATTATGAGACGAGAGGCTACTATGATCAGATTCGAACTCCTATGTGACTTGAAGGAAGTGGAATTGATAGAACATCACACGTAGTCATCAACCATCATAAAAAAGACCCTCAAGAGACAAGTTAGCCACTCAGGTAGCCTGTCCTTAGGTCCCACTATTGTTTTGGATCTCTTAGGCCATATTCACTCTCATGCTATGGGCAAGGGAGCAACCAACAACCTAAATTCACTCTCATAGGATTGCCTACCAATGACTAGAGACAAAAATTGCCAGTTTTGTGCTAGTGACCCCGGGATTTAAGCCACTCTTTCAGGCTCAGAGCATAGGCCACTCCCCAGAATGGAGTGATATCTTAGAATCACTAAAAATACATGGAAACAATGATGCAAAAGCAATAAAGTGAACAATAACATAACCAAATCCCTACTAGCCATGACATGCATTTCGTCAAACACATCATCAACATGTAACCTACAGGCGTAAACAACAAAATTAAGTGTAGGGATCTCATACTTATTTGAGAATAACTATGAACGATTCTCCTGTCATGTCAATTGTTGCAGTATCCTCTATTAGGTCATAGACACATTATCCATTCATATACAAGTGAAAACATGTTGAGAGATATACATAGTTGTTTTCATAAAAAGTACATATAACTAGCATAATAGGAACATAATTACCATAGACATATCAGCCATCAAAATCCACATATACATCAATACATTTATACATGACAATAAATGGAATGAATTTCTCATTAATGAATTCAATGAATGAACTAGAGATGGGACTACCACGTTCCACTCGATCATAGATTGGGTGAGCCAAGACTCTCATTTTCCGATCACCCCCTTGCCATATTTCCACATGAATGTTGGACTCATAGAACACATCAAAAACACCAACCAACGTGGATGCCACTAGAGTTCTCCACCTATACCGTGAGGAATTTGAGTGCCTCCTAGTCTCTCAAGATTTATCGTGCATCCATAGTCCGATCCAGGGATCACTAGGACCTACACCGAGACATACTTTCCAGGATTTACTATGCATCCCATCCCAGAATCACTAGGCACAACGAAGAGAAAATCCACCTCTTGGCTTTACCGTATATCCTTCCATTCACCGGCAAGGATTCCTAGTACCACCAAGGCACACAATCTAGCTTTACCGCAACCCACTGTTCGGTTTAGGGGTTACTAGGCTAGTGGCTTCATGATACTCAATCAGGTTCAGGGACCACTCACACCATGTGTTTGTCAATTTGAGATCCACCCCACTTAGCTTTGAATCTAATCCGACCATCCCACATAAATTGAATGAGGAATCCATGTAATCAAATCTATGAGTAAATGGTAAGGCTAGGCTGAAAATACTGTCACACCTAGAAAAACCCATGCCATGGTAGAAAATAAACACATGCAATCCCATGCATGCCAAATCTAGCAAGGAAAATATAAATGCAAGTTGATACCTACAATGAATCTTGTTGTAACTAATTGATTCTACCTTTCCCTACTTGATCTTTTCTTCCTCTTGCCTTCTTTTCCTTTCTTGCTCCAATGAAAAACTACTCCAAGAAACTCTAAGTGTCTAAGAGTAAGAGAGAGAGAGAGAAGAATGAGAGAGTTCCGAAGATAAACTAACAAAAGGTTACCAATTGATCCTCAAAATCATTTTTATCAATGTGGCCTCTATTTTCTTCATTTTCAATTATTTTCCTTCATTTTGCTCCTCACATGAAACCCGTGACCTTTCACCTCCCTTTTCTCCTAATTTCCATTCTTTTCATAAATAAATGTGACAAAAATGCCATTTTTCCTTTACAAAGCCTTAGTCATTTCCTTTTCCAATTTCCCTAGCCATAAACAACCAAATGAACACCCCTTAGGATGTGTTGCCCAACATTGAGCTTGGAATAATTGTCACATAAATCACGGTTATTGTTTTTAACTTTTATTACATGGAATTTTCACCAGGGTTGTTATATAATCATCTCCCTTGGGGACACCGTCCTCAGTGTTTAATCACACATATAACTCAAAAACTTGCTGAAAGAAGACATACTACTCATGGAGCTTTATAACATAGCTCGTTGTTGTATTTACAATGAAAGATCTGCTCAAAACAGAACATCATGACAAAATGATAACATATTGCATAGTGGAGCTTTCTAACATATCACATGGTGGTAGTTACATCCATATACACATGTACATATAACAACATCACCAAAAATATATACCAAAAACATATACCACATCATATATATCAAAACATATACCATACATGATATATAAGCATATACCAAAACACCATACGAAAGCATATACTAAAACATCATATCAAAGCTTCTTTGCCTCAACTGGAAATAAAATAAGAATATATAGTTTGCATCTAATCCGCCATCTCTCATGTAGTTTTATCAGGCTGAAAGTGCTTCCATTGCACTTTAACTTGCTCAATTTCTCGGTTTCAGAGCATGATCACGTTTTTCTACAATATACACTGAAGCTCTGGCTGGAATTCTCCATATGGTTCCACCTACAATATAGACCAGTCAAACACATGATCAACATCCTTAACATGCTTCTTAAGAAAATACACATGGAAAAAATCATGGATTTTCACTCTCCGAGGCAATGCAAGTTGATAAGCTACTAGCCCAATTCTCTGAGTGATACTGAAGGGTCCACAAAACTGTGGTGCCGGTTTGGCACATGATCCAATCAAGAAGGAGCTCTTCTTCAGTTTGATGCACAAGTACACCTATTACCTAACCTAGAAATCCTTGAACAACTTGTTCCTATCTTCATAACTCTTTTTCCTATCCTATGTTGCCTTTAGATTCTTCTTGATCACCTGCATTTCTTGTTCCATGTCTACCAACATCTCTAGTCCAATCAACACCTTGTTAACCGGATCACTCCAACTGATAGGAGTGTTACTACTCCGCCCATACAATGCATCAAAAGGACTCATCCTCAATGATTCTTGATAACCGTTGTTGTATGCAAACTCTACCAAAGGGAGATACTCTTCCCACTACCTCTTCTAATGCATCACATACATCCTCAACATATCCTCTAATATCTTGTTGAACCTCTTTTCCTATCCATATGCTTGTAGATGATAAGCTATGTTGAAGGCCAACTTTATTCCCAAACCTGCAAAACAACTCCTTCCAAAACTTGGAAGTGAACTTTCCATCCCTGTTTGACATAATATTCTTTGAAACACCATGCAGCCTAACCACATATTTGATGAATAATTGTGCCACATCGCTAGCTGAGAGCATAGACTTCACCAGAATGAAGTGTGCAACCTTTGTTACTTTGTCCACAATGACCATAATGGAATCACATTGTTTCATTGTCTTCAACAACCCTGTGATGAAATGATCGAAATCTGGATTAGGGGAAAAAATTTGCTCAAAAATCAAAGTGCTCATAAACTATTGAAACCTGAATGACTACATCTGTCTCGGTGATATGATCGCAATGCAACTCATTTCACTCATAATGGAGTTCGTATGAGAAAGTTAGAGTGTTCTGACCATTTGGTCAAACAAGAGAATTTTGGTACAGACTGATTGGGATGCTGACTAGGCATCCGTACAACCTAGTCAAAAAAAATAATATTCCAGGGAATATTCTTAGAATATCCCCAAAGGTGGACCAACTGGGTCGTAACACTTGGCGGCATGTTATTGGTCACAGCATATTTGGTGGACCAATGAGAGGGTGACACATGGCAAGCCCAAAGGCCACATTGTGAACTCTCAACTTAGGTTGGTTAAAAGTTTATATGGTAGCCTTGGGAGTTGAACCCATGACCTCGCCCAAACAAGTTCCATGTCTTACCACCATACCACAACCTTATGTCTTTACATGTAAAGGGCGCAATTGTTATTTAAAGTTAAATACGTTGAAGTTGGAGTTAACCACTAGTATTAACCATTGGAGATAACCCCTCACATGTGATCAATACAATGCTAACCACCAACATTAACATTAACCACCAGGTAGCCAAACCGCTAACATTCACCGCCGCATGTGAACGCAAAGCAAGCTTAACCACTAGCATTTTATGCTAATTGCGGATTAAGCACTAAATGAGGTTAGTGCTAATTAAACCTATTTAACCATTAATTAAATTCAAATTAGGTTGGCGGAAGATTTATAGGGTCCACTAAATCTGGAATTCCTCCAAATTTGGCGGAGTTAACTACAGTTTCTCCAGATTTAGTGGACATTTCTTAGGAAAAAATGAAGAAGCCATAACTTTGGTAGTTTTGGATCAATTTTGGCTCAGAAAGAGTCATTCCTAGATAATTTGGATGCTCTAAACATAATGGAAGAGGTTGTAGAGGTAGAAAGACACTTACGTATGTGATCTTTCTACGTTTAAGTTTAAGGAAGCCTAGGGCCACTGGGAGAGGAGGTCAAGCCTAGATCAGCTGAAGTCCAATTATAGAGCTTGAAAGGTCATTTTTGGGGTTTTTGGATATTTTGAATCCAATGGGGTAGGATGCAAATCCATTGGAGTACAATAGGTGTATGTAATCAGAGAATTGACCATTAATCCAAAGAGGGCCTAGCCGTTGAAGTAGGTCCAAGGAGATGCAGCCTAGGAGGGGTGAACTCCTTTATCATTTCTTTGTGTTATGAGTTTGATGAGTTTTATTTCTATGCATTTTACTTTTTGTACATGTTTTAATCAGCTAATTAATCTCATAAATTGCTCATAAAAGGAACTCAATACTTGACACATAATCCTTGACAACTTGGTTAATTTGAGATGATCCTAAACACATATTTTTAATACTGATGAGGGATCTTGCACTGTTAGATCACTTTAACCCTGAGATGGTTTGCCAAGGTTAGCTAGAAAATTAGTTATTGATTTTGAATTCGTGCAAGTAAAATTTAACTATGTGAAAGTTTATGTAATGGCAGCTTCAACAAGTGAAGTTTCTAATCCATATTCCTTAGCAAGACTCTTTGATAAAAAGATGTTGCAAAATATTATCACCATGAGAGATATGGTGCAAGACCTGAATGAATATAGAAATGAGAACAATATACTTCAAGAGGATTTTATGGCCATGAAGGAGGAGAAGCAAGAGCTTCTTGAAAATATGCATGAGATGGAGATTTAACTCCATGATGCCAAGGAAACCCTAGCAGATTATGTGCATCAAAATGAGGTATGAAATTCAATTTTATCTTCAATTTCCTCTCAAAATGAATGTTTTGGTGCTTTTGAAAGACACACTAGAGGAATACAGTCCAAATTATTGATGAATATGGGTTACGAAGGTAAAGGGTTATGAAAACATGCACAAGTCATAGTTGAGCCAAATTTTGTTAGGAACGACCTAGGTATTTGGGTCTTGGTTATGGACAACATGATGGAGAATACTCCAAAGCCAAGGAGGCACATGAAGGTGTTACAAGAAGGACTTTCATTACATGTTCATTACTTCAAGCTTGTGAAGTTTTTGTTCATGAGGAATGCAAAAGTTTTATACCCACTTTGCAAGAAGATGCTCATAAGCATGCAATTAGTGGAAATGGAAAACAAGAGGATGTTGAAATCTCCAAGGTCATTGAAACCATTGTTGGTATTCTGAAGAGAGACACTACCTCATCAAATTCACCTCCTCAAGAAGGCAACAAAGGTGAATGTGCAAGGTATAAATCTACTTTTAATCAAGCTTCTTTTGATTATGAAAAACATTGTAAATCTTCACATAAGATTTGAAGAAAATTGACATGTTCCTTTTGTGGTTTGAATAACCATATTGTTTCAAGGTGTTGGAAGAGGATAGCCATACACATGAAACTTTAAAAACAAAAGAGATAGAAAGCCAAGGGTCCATTGGATAATAGAAACCATGTTGAAAAGAAGATGCAAATGTTTTACACTCATTGTCATAAGCAGGGTCATCTTGTAGACAAGTGTTGGAATTTTCATCCAACAAGTCATCCACGACATTTGAAGAAGGTGGAGAGAGATTTTAGTAAGAATGGAAAAGATAATTCCATAATTGATGTGGGTTAGGATGATACACATGATGAAGTGCAGCTGAAAGAAGCGCCATTGAAATGGTTTGGAAAGAGATGGTTAGATTTCTTAACCAATTAAGACCTTGCATTTCTTTTCATAATTGATGCAAATATTGCCTTATTGATGCATTTCCTTGTTATTTGGATGCATTTATTCTCTCCTGAAAGTATCATGCATAATGCATGAAGCAAGACGTTGGAAAAGTAGAGTTATGTTGACTCACTTAGATTGAACAAAGATGGAAATTTTCAGTTAAAAATTTGCATGCATGTTCCATTCTTGAACTTGCATGTTTATGCCAGGAAGGTGTTTGAAAGTGGAGTATGTTGACTCACTTTATTGCAGCAAATTCGGTCATTTCAACTCTTTAAGTAATCGTACATACCAATCATATTTTTGTACTTGTGATTGTACTTGTGAGAGAGTTGAGAATTGTTATACATGCATAAGAGTTTGTGTGAGTGAGTAGTGGAATTTTTAATAGTTTCATTCTACTTGAACATACATGAGTGATTGACTTGTGCTGGTTGATTTCTTTGTTAACATGTATGTTGTCAACTTGAGAATGTTGACCATTTTCACATGCATGATTGTCGACTTTGTGGTCGATTGATTGTTACATGTATGTTATATCGACTTCGAAGAGTTGATTTTATCTCCAAAGATGAAAGGGAGATGTGACGAATAGTTTCATAAGAATGTAGAATTCTTGTTGTAAATCATCAAGTTGTTGTACATGCTTTTTCTTAACTTGAAAGTTAGCTATTTGAAGAAGCATGTTTTGTCGACTTGTGTTTAGTAAACCATCGACTAAAAACCAAGATTGTTTATACACCAAGATATAAGAGTACATGGTGATGTTCACATGATGTGACATTTATTGATTTGAAGAAGAAAAAGAAAGAGGTTGTCAAGTTATATTCTTGCATTAGTGTTTTTCAAGGTTAATTGTGTTTCTTGTGACAAGATGTCACAGGATTTTGGAAGTTCTACGCTTGAGAAAGAGGCTCATGATTAGCCTTCATTCTCAAATCATGACATGAGCATCATGTTAATACTAGAGTATGATGGAATCAAGAAGCAAAAGTAGACAAAAATGCCAAAAAAAATTGTAGCCCTTGTAAAATATCAAATGGCCTACAATGTGATTTCATGTGTTGGCGCCAAGAAGAAAAAGAGATCGAGAATGCATTCTTCCATATATGGAATTTGGAACCGTGGACGTAAAATAATGGTCATTTATTTTCTCATTATTATTGATATTGGAACTCATTGTTGTAGTTCACTCAGATGGGCTTAACCTGGAAAAGCGGTTTCCAAGGAGAAGCTTGCATCGTATGCATGTGTTGCAAAGGAGGAACATGATTCTCAGTGGGAAGGCCATCATTTAGCTTTCCAAACACCAAGGGATCATTTTGGTACAACACGACATTTAATAAACAAGCAGCTAGCCAGTGTTGGATTTGGTCAGCAGCAAAAGGAGAACATTGGTTGAAGTGCCAAGCCATTTGCAAGGGAAGGCATGTCAATGAACCCAAGTGGTTGTCATGGATATTTTTCCAAGTAGAATCAATTTATAGAACTTGGGAAGGAGAAGAGTATTTGAATCTCATCAGGTAACCAACTTTTATGGGTGAAAAATCCTGTCAGTGGGAAGGAGCGATCAGAATCTAGATTAGGGGCAAAAAGTTTCTCAAAAGTCAAAGTTCTCATAATCTATGAAAACCTAAATGACCACGTCCATCTCGGTGATATGATCCCAACGCAACTTGTTTCACTCAAAATGAGTTCGTATGAGAAAGTTAGAGCATTATGATTGTTTGGTCAGACAAGTGAATTTTGGTACAGGCTGACTAGGATGCTGACTAGGCATCCGTACAACCCGGTCAGAAAAAATAATATTCCAATGGATATTCCTAAAATATTTCTTGGAATATTCCTATAATATTCCCATAGGTGGACCAATGGATCGTGACACTTGGTGGCATGTTATTGGTTATAACATTTTCGGTGAGCTAATGAGAGGGTGACATGTGGCAAGTCCGGAGGCCACCACATGCCCTCTGAAAGGTCGATTAAAAGTTTATATGGCAAGTCGAGGAGTGAAACCCATGACCTCACCTGAGAAAGCGCCATGTCTTACCGCCATACCAAAACCTTATCTCTTAACATGTGAAGGGCACAATTGTTATTTAAAGTTAAATACGTTGAAGTTGGAGTTAACCACTAGCACTAACTGCTAGAGGTAACCCCTCACATGTGACCAACATGATGCTAACCAACAGCATTAACGTTAACCACCAGGAAGACAAACCGCTAGCATCCACTACCACATGTGAAAGCAAACCAAGCTTAGTCGCTAGCATTTTATGCTAACTGGAGATTAAGCGCTATGTGAGTTTAGTGTTAATTAAACATGTTTAACTGTTAATTAATTTTGGATTAGGTTGGCGGAAGATTTGGCAGGTTGGCTAAATCTGGAATTCCTCCAAATTTGGTGGAGTTAATTGGAGTTTCTCCATATTTAGTGGAGATTTCTTAGGAAAAATGGAATAAGCCATAACTTTGGCAAATTTCGACCAATTTTGGCTCTCAAAGAGTCATTCCTAGATGATTTGGATGTTCTGAACACAATGGAATAGGTTGCAAAGGCAGAAAGTTACTTCTCTATGTTACTTTTGTATGTTGAATTTTAAGGAAGCTTAGGGCCACCGGGAGAGGAGGTCAAGCCTAGATCAGCTGAAGTCCAATTGTAGATCTTGGAAGGTCATTTTTTGGGTTTTTGTATATTTTGAATCTAATGGAGTAGGTTTCAAAGCCATTGGAGCAATGTAGGTGCATGTAATCAGAAAATTGACCATTAATCCAAAGAGGGCCTAGTCATTGAAGTAGGTCGAAGGAGATGTAGCCCAAGAGGGGAGAACTCATTTATCATCTATTTGTGTTATGAGTTTGATAATTTTTATTTATCTACATTTTACTTGTTGTACATGTGCTTTAATCAATTAATGAATCTCATAAATTGATCATAAAAGACACTCAATACTTGACACATAATCCTTCACAATTTGGTTAATATGAGACGATCCTAAACACATATTTTAAATACTGATGAGGTATATTGCATAGAATTAAAAAGTTTTCCCAACATTTAGATCATGAAATCCATGGAAATAACCTCCCATTTCCATTCTGAAATCACAATTAGATGTAGCAATCTGCCTAGATGTTTACACTCTGCTTTCATTCGCTGACAGTAAAAATAACTCACCACAAACTCAGGTACATCACTCTTTAAATGCTGCCAGTAATAATATCTCTTCACTACTATCAATGTCTTTTGATAACTTGGGTGACCTGAGTAAGGTTTCGCATGAAACTCCCTCAATATCACCTTCTTGAGCTCATTGTTATTTGATACATATATCTTGTCTCGAAACCTGACCAATACATCCGATGTAAGACAATAATCCATACCTTGTGCACCTGCACCTGTACTTGTACTGGCACTACCACCTATACATGTACCACTATATCTACTTGTACATTTACCTGTAATATCACATGTACATATACCAACACCCTACTCCAACCAGTGCACAATCTCCATATACTTGACATCCGGCTGACCTGCCTGCAAGATCCTATCTTGTAAGTTCATCCCATAAGAGCTCATAGTTTCCAAGTGATGTACCTCTATGCATCTGTTGAGAGAATATGCCACCCTGTTTTCTTTACCTTTGATGTACCTGATCTCAAAATCAAACTCACTGATTGTTGCCAACCATCTAGCCTATCTGGCATGCAGATTCAGGTGATCAAATAAATAACTAAACCCCATATCATCACTCAAAAGTACAAACCTCCTGCCAAGAAGATAGTGTCTTTGCATCTTCAATGCATTTATTATCACTTTCAACTCAAGATCATGTGTTTGGGAGTTATTCTCATGCTCGTTTAGTTTCCGAGACTCATAGCACACCACCTGTCCATCCTGCATAAGGAATCCACCAAGTCCTCTCTTACAAGCATTTGTACATAGCAAAAACTCTTTGTCCAGATTTGCAATATGTAACATTGAGGCATGTGTCAACAACTAATTAAGATGCTCAAAGCTAGACTCACTCCTTTGTCCATTTGAATTTCTTACTTTTCCTTTGCAATGATGTGATAGGATAAGCAATCTCCGAGAAGTTCTTGATGAACCTCGTGTAATATCCTGTCAGATCCATGAAAGTTCTTACCTCATCCACACACTTAGGAGCTACCCACTCCATGATGGCCCTTATATTCTCGGGATCTACTGCAATGCCTTCCTTCGAGACAACATGTCGCAAGTAGTGTACCTTAGCCTAAGAGAAATTACATTTGTTGAGCTTACCATACAACTAATTCTCTCTCAACAACCTCAACACTACTGATAAATGCTTGGCATGCTCTTGCTTTTTTTTATAATATACCAGTATATCATCAATGAAAAAAATAACAAAATTATCCAAATATGGACACAACACATTATATATCAAACACATGAATGTAGCTGGAGCATTAGTAAAGCCAAATTGAACAACAAAAAACTTATATGCCCATACCTGGTCCTAAACGTAGTCTTGTAAATGTACTCTTCTTTGATGCGTACTTAATGGTATCTATATCTCGATTCAATCTTTGAGAACACTACTGCTCCCTTCAATTGATCGAACAAGTCATCAATCCTTGGTAACGAATATATGTTCTTGATGGTCACTTTGTTCAATTTCTTGTAGTCAATGCATAATAAGAGAGTTCCATCTTTCTTCTTCACAAATGATACCGGTGCACCCCAAGGTGATACAATTGGCGTAGTGTATCCCTTTTACATAATTTTCCTCAACTGCAAATTTAACTCAACCAACTCAGGTGTGCTCATCTGGTAACGTACTTTTGATGCTGGAGCTTCCCTTAACACTAACTCAATAAAAACATTTGCCTCCCTATCAGGTGGAAAATCTATAATGTCCTTACGAAATACATCCTTGAACTTCTCTAAAACATGGTACTTGCTCAAAAAATCTACATCCTCAACCTCCTTACCCTTATCACTATAAATGTGTACTGCAAATAGCTTGCACCCCTTCCTGTGGCTACGCCTTTCTTGCATAGTTGTCACCATCCTAACTAATGTGGCTTTCTTCTTACCCTGCAAGACTCTTGGTTCCCCATTGTCATCAACACACTCAATAGATTTGTCATAGAATTTTACCTTGGTTTTATGAAGATACAACCAATCATTCCCAACAACATATTGTATGATCCCAATGGTAATACATTAAAATGTGTTGCTATAGGCATGCAATTCAAATCAAATGCATAAGCTCTTACCAAATGATGAACTCTCTTTTTTGTACCTGTAGCCAACTGAAGTAAGCAAGACTCTGCATGCAATTCCTTAGTCAAACCACACTTATCCACCAAGTTAGGACTAACATAGCTATAATTAGATCCACGGTCAATAAAAATAGAAATAGCTTGATCACAAAGATTATCATCCATCTCAGTGGTAAATGCTCGGTGTTCTACCTGTCTGTTGTCCACTGCTACAACGATATGTTCCCAATAATATGTGCCTCCTAGACATTGTATATCTTAGGCCTAGCACCTGATGCTATGGACAATCTCTCCTAAGGTGTTCCTCACCACATGTCTAACACTCCAACTAACCAATGCCCTCACCTTTATGTTGTTGTTGCTGTTGTGACCCATGTCCCTGTCTAGTTGTATTAAACTTCTTTTGCGATTCCATTTTTTCTTTCCCATTTTCTTGCTGAGGCCTTGTTCTCTTAGGCTTCCATTTACCTCTACCTTTGTCTTTTCGCTTTCATGCATGTTGAGATTCATTCGTATGCTTTGACTGCTCATAGAAATGCTTCAATTTCCCAATAACTTCCTCATGTGACTGAGGCTCATCATACTCAATCTTGATATTTAAATGCTAATGGAAAACCACTAACAAATATCTTAACTTTAGCCTTCTCATGAGTAAGATACGACACATACCTCAATAGCTCCAAAAACTTGGTCATGTATTGTTCATCTCTCATTGATCCTATCGTTAGCTCATAGAATTATTTAGCTTTACTATCATAGTACCTCTCTGACAAGTATTTCTTCCTAAAAAACCTCTTGAATTCCCGCCAACTCAAGTCATCCATCCCGATATCTCTAACCTACTTGACATCTTCCCACCAGATGTCTTCTTTACCTTTCAAGTTGAAGATAGCTATTATGGCCTTCATGTTATATGTGTACTCATGCAACTCAAATAATTTGTTCGTCCCAAGTACCGAAGCCTCTGCCTCTTTTTCCATCTTTGCATCTCTATCAAAAGTAGGTGGTTTTTCTTTCTTGAATTCATCCGGCAAGTATCTCGTATCATTCCTCCTATAAGGATGATAGCGATGATGATCATGATGTCTATCAGAACAAGAACTAGAATAGTACCTGTACTCATAACCACCTTATTCGGAGTGTCAAACAACCTACCATATCTCATTGTATCAAATTTATCTGACCTGTGTCTATGAGGAGACCTACTGCCATATGCCCCATTAGTTCCATCCTCATGTCCATGGCTTTCCTAAGCAGCCATTGTTGCTGCAATTCTGACAAACCCTCAAGAAGTATACCATTAACCTCTCTTTTCTTCTCTTATGCCTGCATGATCTGATCATTATCTGCCTTACAACTCCTTATTTCTCCCTTTAAGCTCCTTAGTGTAACTGCCAAATCAGAAGGATTTCCAACACCATACTTCTCTTTGGATTCATAGGGAAATTCTTTGTAGTCAACCATCTTGCTATCCATTTGATATTTCTTTCTACAATGCATAATATGTCAGATAAACCAAATTGCAATAAATTGACGTACCTTAGTATTGATCAGGGAGGATACCTTGTCTGCAATATCACCAAATTAGTGTGATATATGTATAACATAATCTTAACAACATATAAACATACACAAATAAATATATCAACACATAAAAATAACTCTAGCTAGGATCCAGTCATCGATGCAAGTCCATATCAATAATGCATGGTATGACCTCATGCATGACAACAACCATTACTCCATTTTACACATTGCCACATGCAACCAACAACATGCATAAACAATAGCCAATCAACTAAGCATACACATAACCGCAGGTAGTCGAACATAAGCAATGAATCCTTGTAATCAACCTACAATATAGATACATGTAAGCAAAATATTCAATAATGTAACCTAACATAAAAGGATGTAAGTAGGTGACATAAAATCAAACATGTCAGTGACATACAATCCATATGCAACCAGTCACATACTCATGACAAATACTTTTCACGAAATCAATATCAAATTCTCCATAAAAACCACCCTACAACCATAATCAATCATCAAGCCAATGCAACAAGAACATAAAATGCAATTGTAAAAGACACATGTAACTGACATGCATGCATGAACAATACACACCACCCATCCAGTCCAAGAGTTGAACCATGCTCTAATACCAATCTGTAACACCCTCCTCCCATATCCACCCAATTAACCATTCCAATCAAGGTAAACATGAGATGGGAGGATACTATGATCAGATTCGACTTCCTATGTAACCTTAAGGAAGTGGAATCGATTGAACATCACATACAATCATACAACATCATCAACATAACCCTTAAGAAACATGTCAACCCCTCAGATAGCATGTCCCTGGGTCCCACTGTTGTTCTGGATATTTTAGGCCACGGTGGCTCTCATGTTCTTGGCAAGGGAGTGACCAACCACCTAACGTTGCTCTCATAGGCTTTCTTGCTAGTGAACAGAGACAAAAATTGCCAGTTTTGTGCCAACGACCCTAGGATTTAAGCCATGTTTTCAGGCCGAGAACCCAGGCCACTGCTCATGATGGAGTGACAACTTAAAATCAGTGAAAATACAAGGAAACAATGATGTAAAAGTAATAAACTAAACAAAACGATAACTAGATACCTACTAGCCATGACAGGAATTTCATCAAACACATCATCAACATGTAACCTGTAGGTGTAAACAACATAGTTAAGTGTAGATATCTCATACTTATCTAAGAATCACTATGAGCCATTGTTCCATCGTGTCAATTGTTGCATTATCCACTATTAGGTCATAGACATATTATCCATGCATATACAAGTAAAAACATGCTAAGAGCCATATATAGTTTTTGTCATAAAATGTGCATATAACCAACATAATAGGAACAGAAATACCATACACAAATCAGCCATCAAAATCCACATATACATCAATACATTTACACATAAAAATCAAGGGAATGAATTTCTCATTAATGAATGTAATGAACCAACCGGAGATGGGACTACTACGTTCCACTTGAACATAGATTGGCTAAGACAAGTATTGTTGAGAAATGGAAGCAAGAAATTCCAGTTTAATTTGTCCTTGAATTGAACTAAGAATTAAAACCGAATTCTATTCTCATAGAAACTTGTAAATAGTTAATTAAGTTTAATTAACTTAATTAGCTTAGGAATTTCGAGTTGGAAGTCTTTTTGAAGTCATGTATATGTTATCCCTAAGTATTAGGAGTCCAAGGTGAGTTTAATTGTGAGTTCTAATTAGGTCACTCAATTTACTGAGTTATGTTTAGTTAAATTAGTTCCAAACTATTTGTGGAACTGATAGATAGTTAATAGTCAGTTGG
The DNA here is from genome assembly GCA_031772625.1 of Pinus tabuliformis. Lineage (NCBI taxonomy): Eukaryota > Viridiplantae > Streptophyta > Pinopsida > Pinales > Pinaceae > Pinus > Pinus tabuliformis. Next base: position 92,067,294 of record CM062807.1, on the reverse strand, counting down.
TGCACTAGTGCATTCACAAGTATCACTAAGTTAACTGAATATTCCCTCATCAGAAACTCATGCATGTTGATTCTTAGAAAGACCCAGTTGAGAGTAGAGTGTAGGGATAGTGTACTATTAGTTGTCTGATTTACAGAGTTGTAAATATCATTCGTGCAATCAGATAAGGACCTATGTTTGGATTGCGAAGTTTTGGAAGCATGAATTCGCCTTAAATATAGGTTATTCATCCTAGTTATTACACAATATATTAGGGGCTTGGAGAGCTGCTAAATAGGCTAAGGAGTTGGCTTGAGCTAGCTTGTGAGTTGAGAGAGTCGAACATACTTGTGCAGAATTGTTCTAGTGAGAACAAGCTTTGTATATTCACTCATATTTCTGATATATGCAATACAAATAGCGGGGTTTTGAGAAGTGGCTTTCCCCAAATACATCTTGTGTTATATGCCATTAATTTATTTTCTTCTTGTTCATATTTTTTTCATCGATATACTAACTTTTGCTGGTTGAGATTAGAAGTAGATTCTTGTCCTGTGCATTAGTAAATTGCATGAGCTTGTGAATCTACAGGATTTTTTACAAGTCTCTCTTCAAGCAATCACCCCGTGCCATATTCCAAGCATGAATGTGCGATTCATAAAACACATCAAAAACACTAATAAACGTGGATGCCACCAAATTTCTCCAAGTACACCGTGAGGAATTTGAGTGCCTCCTAGTCTCTCAGGCTTTACAGTGCATCCACAGTCCGATCCAGGGATCACTAGTCCCTACAATGAGACATACTCTCCAGGGATTACCATGCATCCCATCCTAGAATCACTAGGCCCAACGGAGACAAAATCCATGTCTTTGATTTACCGTATATCCTGCCATTCACTGGCAAGGATTCCCAGGCCCACCAAGGCACACAATATGGCTTTACTACAACCCAAAATCCGGTTTAGGCATTACTAGGCTAGTGGCTCTGTGATCCTCAATCTGGTTTAGGGACCACTCAAACCATGTGTTTGTCAATTTGGTGATCCACCCCACTCAACTTCAAATCCAATCCCGTCATCCCACATAAACTGAATGAGAGAACCCATCTCATCAAAGCTATCAAGAAATGACAAGGCTAGGTTGAAAATATTGTCACACCTAGAAAAATCCATGCCATAGTAGAAAAGAAACACATGCAATCCCATGTAGGCCAAATATAACAAGGAAAATACACATGTAATTCGATGCCTGCAATGAAGCCTATTGTAACTACTTGATCATGCCTTTCCCTACTTGATCTTTGCTTCCTCTTGCCTTCTTTGCTTTTCTTGCTCCAATGCCAAAGTCATCCAAGAAACTCTAAGTGTCGAACAGTAAGAGAGAGAGAGAGAAGAATGAGGGAGTTCCAAAGCTAAACTAACCAAAGGTTACCAACTCATCCTCAGAAGCTGTTTTATGAATGAGGCATCTACTTTCTTCATTTTCCACTATTTTCCTTCATTTTCCTCCTCAAATGCCACCTGTGACCTTTCACCTCCCTTTTCTCCTAAATTCCATTTTTTTCATAAATAAATGTGTTAAAAATGTCATTTTGCCTTTCCAAAGACTTATTCATTTCCTTTGCCAATTTCCTTATCCATAAACGACCAAATGAACACCCCCTAGGATTTCTTGCCCAACATTCAACTTGGAATAAGTGTCCCATCAATTATGGTTATTGTTTTTAACTTTTATTACCTGGAATTTTCACCAGGGTTGTTACAAGTGGGTAAATGTGGGCTGGGTTGTTGCACGGTGGTATTAAAGGAGTTTCATTCCTTATAAACATTTCTATGGTACCAGTGTCATTGAGAGGTATCAAAGCGAGGTTTACAATATTGGATCTTTGAGTACATGTAAATGGTAATGGTTATCATGGATGCTTTTATTGTTACAGTTTTATATTATTATTATCATGCATGCATCATGATGTTGGCATGTTGTTTCTATTACTCCATATATTGTGAAAATCTAGACCCACTTGTGTAGATGTGATAACCTCCCTTGAGATACATTGAGGTATGATTTTAATTGTCTTATATTTGGTTTATCCAACATGACATGTTTGTAGAAAATAGAAAGCCAAAATATGAAGAGCATAATAGTGGATTCTAGTTCACATGACTCCCCGTACAAGCCTGATGTAAAATCAGTGGAATGGGAAAAGAAAATTGAGAAACAAGGAGAGGAATATTCTCCTCATCTAGAAAATATACTGCAAATTCTGGTGGTGAATATTATGAGTTAGAAAGAAGATAATTACATGTTGATTGAGGTAGAGGAAATAATTACAAGGGCTCAAGAAAATCAAGCTAAAGCTAATGCAATGATTTTTCAAAGCCTTTCAGTCTCACAAAAGTAGGGACAACTGGGGATCAATCATGGAGATAGGCAGGAGGAGAGGTCTCATGGGGAAGATGGTAACAAGTCTCCGACGAGACATAGGCTGGAGAGGGATGATACAGTGAAGAGTGGAAAACTTTTGGATACAGCTAACAAGAAGATTGGTATGCATGGGTTTATTCTAGCTCTTCTTCTAGGAGACATCATTCCCATCACTATCAACATCATAGTAGGAGTGAGTATTTTCGAAAGGAGTTTAAGAAACCCAATCCTCTTACTTTTTTTTGGGAACTGAAGAAATCATAAGAAGCATGGCTACTTAGAATGAGGAGATTCTTCATATTGCATCACTACTTAGAGAACATGAAAGCCAAGAGAGCCACCTTCAACCTTAAAGTACAAGCATATATTTAGTGGGAAGACATTAAGAAATCATAAGAAGCATGGCTTCTTAGGATGAGGAAATGCTTCAGATTGCATCACTACTTAGAGAACATGAAAGTTAAGAAAGCCACTTTCAGCCTTAAAGTACAAGCATATATCTAGTTGGAAGACATTAAGAATGTTAGAGGCATTAGAGAAGATAACTTGACTTGGGGTGAGTTTGAAAAACTCTTCAGGAAGAAGTACCTGTCTAAGAGATATTATGATGGAAAGACAAATGAGTTCTATGAGCTTAGGATGGGTTCCATGATAGATGAAGAGCACACAACAAAATTTCTAGAGTTTTTGAGGTATCTGTCGTATATTAAGGATGAAAAATCAGAGGTTCAAAGGTTCATTAGTGGATTTCGATTGAATTTTAAAGATCAGATTGAGTTTGATGAGCTTTGTCATTGGAGGAAGCTATAATAAAGTTAAATAATTATTATGAGCAATCAAATCACAATCCTGATTTCAAGCGTGATTGGAAGGTAACGAGAAGGCTAAAGGAAAATGGCCCAAGAAGCGAAGAATATATCAATATGCAGACATTAAAGGAAATTTAAATCTAAAAGTACCCATGAAATTTTCACATAATTTCCATGTCATAATATGTAAACCAATAAAAATCCATTAAATTTAAAAAGAGGTACATGTGCTAAATAATTTTAAATTGTTTAATTTGGATATCCATGAAATTTTTTATTATTAATTTGGGTACTGGTGAAATATTATTAATTTTATTTACGTACCTTTCCCATATGAATTTGTTGAGAAATGGCAACAAGAAACTTCAGTTTAATTTGTTCTTGAATTAAGCTTAGAATTGAAATCGAATTCTATTCTCATAACAACTTGTAAATAGTTTTTTTTAATCAGGTAAGAGTAGGACCTTCTATTAAACTTAGCCAAATATAAATAATTTACAAGGAGCCACACACCCGCTCTACGAGCGTTCAACAGATGGCTGGGCAGGCCAAACCAAACCAATCACCCAAAACTAAGAGAAACCTAAACCGGAAATCTGGGGAGAACCGCCAAACAGAGCACAAGGTCATCTGGCAGTGCTGCCGTGCATCAAATGAGCCTAGAAAACCATGGAGGGAAAGCCCATAACTTGCCGTGGGTTCACAAGAGGTCCCACCACAGGCCAACATGAAAAATGACAAACGGACCCAAAAAATGTTAAAAGCATAACACTCTAAACATATTTCAGGTCCAACCAAAAAGCACAAACAATCACCACTGTTGATTCATAGACGAATATCTAATGGTCATCGTGGATATCAAAAGGACGAGAAGTGCGTGAGTTAACCACCTGATGGGGGCAATTTTCTCTCACCTCACCCTGCCACACGTCACTCAAAGAGTGGAATCAGAGCCAAACACAGAAAAACTGGAAACTATTCAAACCCCACCCGATATACCGTTTGCGGTATTGGACTGGTTGACTCGCGGAAAAACCAAACACAACCTTTCGCCACATGTTGTCCCTTAATTCCGTCCAGCGGGCAGTACTTGAGCCAATCCCATTCATCTGGATTCTCTGTCACCCACCATCTAAGCCAAATGACGAGGGCTACCCTATCCTGCGGAGTTGTCCAAGTCAAACCTTTCATCATTCAAACAAAGGGAATCTGGACTTTTGTTATGAAACCAGCTCAAGAAAAGATAGAAAAGATAGATCAACGACTTAGAATTCAGCCTCTTCGAGGGGGAAACCTCCTTTACATTACATAAATGAACAATTCATGGATGATACAAATGAAAATACCTCCTTTCTATATATAGGAGTCTAAGGGGTCATAACATAATCAAAGCCGACATAACAATAATAATATAAGGGCACAATAATAACCATAGTGGGCTTCTATGGGGCACAATAGTAACAATATGGGCACTACATGGGTACATCAATATAATAAGTGGGTGATACTAATAACAATAAGGGGTTACACTAGTAGTATAGGGGCCTAACATGCCCCTCTCCTTCAAAAAGCGTTGTCCTCAACGCTTGAGTAGTTCTTGATGCTTCTGTATAAAATTCTTGTCCTCCCATGTGGAATCTTCAGCGGGTAAGTTCTTCCACTTGATGAGATACTCTGAAATTGATCGATTTCGTAGCTGTCGGCTTCTTGTTTCTGTGATTGCTCCATGTTCCAATATGATTTTTCCTTCCTCTTCAATTTCTGAAAATATTGTTTGAATTGGGATCTTTTGAAACTTTTGAATAAGTGGCCATACTTCTTCGTCCTTCTTCCATTCATCCCTTGCTTCGTTTATCAAATCTGGTTGGATAATATAAATAGCACAAACCAATGCTTCCACATCCTCATCCTTGAAGAGTCTTCCCATTCGGTTAGGTCGCCATTTTTTAAGTGCATGTAGTATTGCCAACATTTCCTTCTCATAAATAGCTTGCTTGAGATGTAGCAGTAAAAATACCCAATCACCTACATCAAAACATTTTTCACTACAATGTTTATCTACCTGTTGTTTCGTTTGATTTTGCATCGAAGTGGCATTATCCTTTAAAGGTTGGAGAACTTGTTGTTGATGCTCGATGTGATCTTTCACTGCTTGAACCTTTTTCTTCTTGATATGTCCTTCTATCTCTAGAGTTTGAGGAGTGGTAATTTCTTCCAATCCTTTACAAGATATGGTCGGATTCATTTCTTGATGCTCGATGTGATCTTTCACTTCTTGAACATTTTTCTTCTTGATATGTCCTTCTATCTTGATAGTTTGAGGAGTGGTAATTTCGAACAATGAATTACAAGATATGGTTGGATTCATTTCTTCTTTCTCGATGTGATCTTTCACTTCTTGCACCTTTTTCTTCTTGATATGTCCTTCTATCTTGAGAGTTTGAGGAGTGGTAATTCTTGCCAATGCTTTACAAGATATGGTCTGATTCATTTCTTCTTTCTCTAGGGTGGGGTCATGGCGTATATCTTTTTCTTTTGTTTTTTCTTGATCCTTTTATTCCTCCTCTTCATATTCTATGTAAAATAATTTCTTCTCCGCACACTTATGACCTTTAGTGCATTTTCTATCACAATTGTAACAAAGTCCTTTTTCTCTTTTTTCTTCCAATTGTTGTGATGTAACCCTTGTAGGTTGTGGAAGGCTAGGAGAAACAACACTTCCATCTTTATAGTTGTGAGGGGTACGCTTCCTGGTTTCCATAATTTTGCTTTCAACTATGTCACAAAGCCCTTTTACTCTTTCCAATTGTTGTGGTGTTGCTCTAAAGAAGGTGTTGCTCTTTGTAGCCTCATAATGTGCTATCATTTCCTCCGTTAAAATTGACCACGTAACAAGTTGTTTACGAGAACAGAGCCTTTTGTACCATAAAAATTGATCTGGTTCTAAATATGAAGATGCAATACATACCTTTTGTAATAGTTGTACACCATGTAGATCAAAATATTGCTCCATCTGAAGTATCCAATTTACCGGATCCTTGCCATCAAACTGCCTCATCTTGTTTTTTCTTGATTTTAGGAGCTCGACCTTGAAATGGCTGTAACTCTGTACTTTCAGATCTTTAAGTTCTGAAATTGTGACCTGTAGTAGCCCTCTACGTCCTCTTTCCAATGCCACCAGTCTAATCCAAATTGGATTCTCCAAGAAAGAGTTATGCACAATCTCCCAAGATGACCTTCTTACGAAATTTCAATCCGATGCTTAGAAAGAAATTTATGACGATTTTCCCCAGGTGACATGTTTTGAGTGTAATTCAGGAGTCTGCAAAAAGACCAAATTCCTGAGATCATATCTCCGAAAATGTCGCGCGAAAATCTCTGAAATTCGGACCCAAAGTTCAGCGCGATTTCTTCTCAAATGGGTTTTCTTTGCGACTTCTGAAACGTCACAGAAAAACGTTATAGCGAAAATGCCACGATGACCTGTTTGGAGCAGCGAAACCCTAGAATCCAAAGCTCTGATACCAAATGTTATGAAACCAGCTCAAGAAAAGATAGAAAAGATAGATCAACGCCTTAGAATTCAGCCTCTTCGAGGGGGCAACCTCCTTTACATTACATAAATGAACAATTCTTGGATGATACAAATGAAAAGACCTCCTTTCTATATATAGGATTCTAAGGGGTCATAACATAATCAAAGCCAACATAACAATAATAATATAAGGGCACAATAATAACCATAGTGGGCTTCTATGGGGCACAATAGTAACAATATGGGCACTACATGGGTACATGAATCTAATAAGTGGGTGATACTAATAACAATAAGGGATTACACTAGTAGTATAGGGGCCTAATAACTTTGGAAAAAAACCGAACCAAGACGGGTTAGATTGTGTGTAGTTCTCCAACCTCCCGTTGTTCTTCAGGCTCCCTTTGATCCAACCTATGATCTGAAAATGACTCTATGAGTGACCTCAGTTAATAATTATTAAATGAAGGTATCACAGACTCATATGTTGGTGTGTGTGTCTATGTTATTTAAGCAACGGATCGATTAGATTGCAAATACACAGACACCTGAAATGGAAAACAACACAGAAACACAGTAAGCAAATACAAGAACACAAGAATTTAATAAGGAGTTCACCCTATCCTGCAGGGCTACATCTCCGGTCCAGCTCTCAGTGGTGGCCCTCTTTTATTGTGTCTTGAAGCAGAGAATTACAATGAAGGAGCTCAATATGAGTCTCCTGAAATAGATTTGCTTGGCAGGGTGGTTCTTGGATTCCCCAAGCCACCAGAGTACACAGACTCTTTTCCTTGCTAGCTCTTTGACCTCTCTGGTCTGACAAATCCTCTCAAGGATGGCTTGAATCTCTCAAGCTCTTTGGTGCTCAACGCTGCCTTTGGTCAGCTCGGCCCTCTATCTTCTTTTTGCTTTTTGCTTCACTGGTTCTTCTCTTTTCTAGTTTATGTCTTCCTCTCTAGGTGTGTGTGTTTTATTCTCTATTTATGGCTTTAAATCATTCGAGCTCATGGCGGTTCCTTTCCTCTTCTACCTCCATCGATTCACCTACTTGCAGCTACGCTTGGAGTTCCCTATTCTCGGCGTCATCATCAGACTCACAGGGATGGCCACTTGTCCTCCTGCGAACTATGCCAGCTTGCCTCATCGGTTTATTTCTTCAATTACGTTATGGAATGAGTCATTTTCCACTGTGGCAGTCAATTCGAACTTTAAATTCTTCTAAATCATGGCTTATTTCCTCGTCAATTTCGTCTTCTCCATCGGGCATGATCTCAGCCGTTAGATCTGGAGCCCCCAGATCTGATGCCATTTGCTCATCCTGCGCGGTTGACTAGCTCGATCATTATCGCACGATGAGCGGTGGTTTCCTCTCTCCTCTGCTTGCCGCGCATCAAGCTCTGAGTGGAATTGCTCATTTTCCTTCAAATCTGCTTACCGCCCATGGACACCCCTGATCAATACCGCCAGTTTTGGAGCTGGTCCCGCCGTTAGATCTTAGCCTTTTATCCCACGGTTTTCCTGGCTCTCATGCGACCGAGCGCTCGGGGCTTCTCCAATTTGAGGTTTTTCGCCCAGCGATGAGCGATTAGCGCTAAGCGCTAATCGTGCATCAAAAATTACCTCTGTTTCCCGATCCGGGCCTCTAAGGGGCTAACTTTTCCTCCTGTGCAGTCTTCATCGGCCTCGGTTAGCGTGCTTTGACCGAGGTCCTCGTCGTTCCACGCTGGTTTCCATTGCCACAGGTTTAGAGGTGTTCTTGATCACTGTTTTAAATCCTTTGAAGTCTGTCCCGACCTGGTGCAGCCATGGCTCTGTTGATCATTCTTTATGGATCCAATTTGGATCAACCTATTAGTCCATTGTTCCATATCCTGGGTAGCCTGACAGAGACAGTCCTCCTGCAATTTACCTAGGGGAAGTGAATCCTAGGCATACCTAGAATCCCTGTCCCTATTTATGACTCTTTCATTTGCCAAACGATCCTCTAACATGTTAGCCTTCCTTTTCACATGAGAAAATCTTATAGTTTTAAGGGTTTGCAGGTGAGAATAGATACGATAAAAAACCTGCAAGAGCTTCCAGTGCTTCGACACTTTATCTGGAGAGGTTCCATTGCTAATTTTCTTAGTAGCTCTAATAATTAATTCCGAATCCGCTTCAATTATAACATTGTGTAAACTTGAATTCACCAAGATTTCCAATCATTGCTATAATGCCATGAGCTTAGCCATGTTGTTTGTGGCCTTCCCTAAGTGGTCATGGAAGATTATCTGTATTTTTCCCTGATCATCTCTTATGGCACCCCCAAAGCCCACTAAACCTGGGTTGCCCTTAGCTGCTCCATCAATGTTAACCTTTAAGAAACCATAAGGAGTAGGCTTCCAAATGGTAGCACACTTGTTTATAAGGCTCACTGCCTTCATTATTCCCAAAGGATTGATAGACTGGAGACCTGAGTGAATTAAAATTCTTTCCTTATGGGGCAGGGGAGGATCTTTAGGAAGGGTCCTCAGCAAGCTTCTTACTGTGTCTTTGAGCTGCCTCAGAATTTGCTCAATTATATGTTGGGGCCTGTTTGATTTGTTTTTGAAGATTTGACTGTTGTGTTCTTTCCACACATTCCAGATGATAAAACTTGGAACTAGAATCCAGGCTTTATTAACTATCTCATTCCCTGAGAAGTTCTTCCTCTAGTTATTTAGAGTGTTGGATATGCTGAGACTATCCCTATCAGTTTGTCTAAAATAGCAGCCACCCAGTCCCACACCTTTGAAGTGAAAGAACAGAGGTTGAGAAGGTGTTCAATCTTCTCCTCATGAGCACCACAAAGGTAACACCTGGAAGGACCAGTGAAGCCTTTCTTGAGGATATTCTCCCAAGTTAAGATCTTCTTTTGATGCACTAGCTAGATGAAAAGCTTTATCTTCATCCAATGTAGACTTTCCCAAAGTTTCTTCCAGATCTGATCAGGATTCACAAAGTTAAATCCTGTGACTTCCTGTTTGGCCTCTTTGAGGTTAAAGTTTCCTTCAGTGTTCTTACCCCATCTTAATTGATCCGTTGAGGAAGAGACAAGAATCCTTCTATGCTCTAGCTCCTGGGTGAGGGCTTCTGCCTTGGTCTTCAGCTAGTTTTCATCACTGTATCCAAGATCCTTCCACTCCCTCCATTTTCCATTATTCCTTCCCTCATCCCAGAAGTCTTTTACTAGAACCATACCTTTGCTGTTTGTGTCACTTTTGACATCTGCAAATTCATCCCTATGAAGGTTAGGTTCTTGTAGCGAGTTGTCCTCCCAAAATCTAGCAAGATCCCTTGCTCGAATTTCCCAAAGACAATGGTACTGAACAATATTTTTATTTTTATAAGAGGAGGAATGACCTGTTAATGAGTTTTGTGAACCTAGGTCATTCCTCCTCTTCTAAAAATTATCCTCACCTGTATGGATTCATTATTTAACAATATTTTATTATCTCAGCAAGGTTCCAAATATGGGAGCCCATATTTTCCCTGACATTCTAATGTGATCCTTCTCCTGCAAGTGCTTGACATATTTTTGTTTCCAAAGCTTAGCCCAGGGGGCATTCGGTTCCTTAATCCATCTCCACCAAAGCTTGGCTCCTGAGACTCTGTTGAGGGTCTCAAGATCATGAAGGCCCAATCCACCATGGCTCTTGGGCTTGCAAGGCTTGTCCCAGGCTACTAAATCCCACTTCTTTTTCTCTTCCCCTCTGCCCCATAGAAAGTCCCTTTGTATGCTTCTTATTCGCTTCTTAATACCTTGAGAAGCCAGAAGAGTTGAAAATATAAAAATGGGAATGGCCTGCAAGACTGCCTATATGAGCACAAGGTGCCCTACCAGATTTAGTGATCTACATGTCCATTTTCTGATCTTGTCCTGAAGTTTATTTAAAATTGGTTCCCACACTCTCTTGCTTAGCAGTTTGTCAGTAAGGGGAATGCCAAGATATTTGGAAGGCAACTGTTCTCTTTGAAATCCAAGAATTCTGGTAATATTTCTCTGAATAGCAATATTAGTGTTAAAGAAAAAAACTTTGGACTTGTGAAGGTGTACCTCAGTTCCTACTGCCATAGCAAAGTCATTTAAGATGCTTTTGATTTCTCTGGCCTCCTTGACTGTAGGTATGCCCTGCAACATTGTGTCATCGACAAATTGTTGATGAGTGTTTGCCTCTCCATCCACGGTGAGTTTGATACCCTGAATTCTTCCTTTAGCATTTGCCATTTTAATCGCTCTACTTAGCCCTTCCATCATGAGGATGAAGAGGAACGGTGAAAGCGGGTCTCCTTGTCTGAGCCCTCTGGAGGGAGTGAAGGTCCTTGATGGATCTCCATTAAGCAATATGGAAAAACTGGTTGAGGTAACTAAAGCCATGACACATCTTATCAAATTCTGATCAAAACCATAGGCTTTTAGAATCTCTCTTATGTAAGCCCAGCTCAATTTGTCATAGGCTTTTGCGAGGTCCAACTGAATGATCATACCAGCTTGTTTGTTGTTTTTGTGAGAGTGTACTACCTAATGAGCTTGGATGATATTGTTGAGGATCTATCTTCCCTCCACATAGCCTGTTTTCCCCTCCAATATGAGAGAGGGTAGAAGTGGTTTGAGTCGATTGGCTATAAATTTGGAGATAATTTTATACACCACATTACATAAGGCTATGGGTCAAAACCCATCGGGAGTCATGGCATTTTCCTACTTTGGAATCAGAGCTATGAATGATGCATTCAGAGCATTCAAAACTTTTTTGGATCTTCTTGAGTCTTCCATAACCTCGAGGATGTCATGTTTGATAGTTTCCCAACATGCTTTGAAGAAGTCTACATTGAATACATTCAGGCCTGGTGCTTTTCCACTCTGCATTTTATTTATGACTTCACTGACCTCCTCTTCCGATACTGGCCTGTTGAGATTGTGATTTTCCTCTATGGTAACCAACTGAGGGATGTACCAAGTGAAATGATCAATGAACCTATATCTATCCTCCAGTGGCTCCTTTGCAATTTTGCAGAAGTGTTGCACAAAGACCGATTCCATATCATTGTGAGAAACAAGCTCAATGCCTTGAGAATCTTTGATTTTTGTGCTTCTATTGCGTGCCCTGTGAGCCATAGTGGTTTTGTGGAAGAGTTTTTTGTTTCTTTCTCCCTCTTTGATCCATTGTATCCTTGATTTTTGCCTCCAGAAAATTTCTTCTTGTAAGCATCGATCCTCCCATTCTTCCTACAAAGAGTTAGTTAATTTTTGCCACTCTTCGGTGAAGCCATCTGTGATGTTGATCTGATTGATCTCATGGAGCTTCAGTTCATTTTCTCTTTTGGCTTTGAAGATGTCTCCAAATTCATTTTTGTTCCAAACTTTACGATGGGATTTCATATGCTTAAGTTTCTATTGGAGCATATACATTTTTGTGCCCTAAATATTCAACTACTCTCTCCACCATTTATCAATGTAATTAGTGAAATTAGGGTGTGAGAGCCAGGCATTTTCAAACCTAAAAGGTTTGCTTCTCAGAGTGCCCATAAAGGTAGCTTCCAACTGAACAGGCCAATGATCTGATCCTCCAAAGGGAAGAATGGAGTCTATCATGGCAGGTCCTGAGAGAAAGAGGTCCCTGAAATCATGAACCTATCGAGTTTGGAAGCAACTTGATGATCCCCTCCCATTTTTTTGTTCCAAGTGAAGGTTCCATCAATTGTTTCAGTATCCATTAGCCTCATGTTCATAATGAAGTTTTGGAAGGCCATGGAGTCATTGCCTACCTGTCAAGTATCTCCTTTTTTTTTCCGAAAGAGATTTTATCATATTGAAATCTCCTACAACAATCCAAGGCAAGATGGGATGTCTCGCTCTTACTTCCTCTAGGGAAGTGAGAAGCTTGAGTTTGTCTGTTGTCTTTTGATGTCCATAAACATTTGTAATCATGTATATCTATTTGTCCCCTACAGGTTGACATATTAGGGAGAGATAGTTCCTGGATGTTTCAGCATCCATAATTCCAAATTTCTGTGAGTCCTGTTAGTGTCAGTCTTTCCAGCCTTCCTCCAGTGATCAAATATGCTCTTACAAAGTGGTCTCAGAGTGTCCAGGTCAAATTTTGTCATTTCAAAGAGTTTTCAAGCAAAATTTGGTCACTAGGCATTAGGTCTAGGGTTTGCTTTCACTCCTTCTAAAGTTGTCCAAATGTCAGTCCATGTCATCATTCTGTTGAGTTTATCATCATTCATAGGGTTTTCATTATCATGTCAATGTCTAATGAGTCATTTTACATCTTGTTCATGCTTCAGTTGCGCCTAGGTAAGGTCATTTCCCTCTCCTAGGGTTTTGGAGGTAATTTCTCTTGGACGGTCAAATCATCGGCAAAACTTGTATCCCGATGTTCATAAACCTTCCCCTATCCTTAAAGTACCTTATTAAATGCTTCCCATCCCATAGATCCCCCAAATTCCTCATTTTTGCACAAACCCTAGTTTCTTGCTACAACCTGGCAATTTTCTAGGTTGGGCCTGTGTTTTGCCCTTTTGGACCCCTTCCCCTCACTCGATCTCCACGATTCCACTTTCCCCTGCTTCCTAACATCCCTCCCTACTTCCAAAAATTTCCCCAAGAATTTAGAAGCCTCTTATCCCCTTCATTTCGCTTCATTTCAACAAAATTCCTTGTTTCACACATCGGGATAAGTTTCACTCAAAAGATGTTTCAGAGAAATCAAAGATGCATTTTGGAAAACGGAGAGAGGTTTTTGTCCCAAACATTCCAAAGAAGAAAAACCTCCTTCACTTTTTACACAGGTGTCATGGTTTTAGAGAAATGTCAAAAATACAATCGCCAGATCCAAGGAGGTTGAGGAAAGCACTAAAACGGAGAAAAAGGCTCGATCCACTCCAAATTTTGGCCAAAGCCTCTTTTACTGAGCATGGTACTTGATTGGGGACTCCTAGCCCAAATTTCAAGAAATTTGGAGAAAATTTTGTCAATTGTGAATTTTTTGTGCCACACACAAGTTTTTGCCCTCAACGCATAGCGCGCCGCGCACTACCCTGAAGATGGGCAACTCCATTTCATGAAAACTCAACATTTTCACATTTTTCATGCAAAAATACACTTTCTCAGCAATTTCCAAGAGATTCCATCAAGTTTTGAGCCTCCAGAAGGTCAAAAAACAAGCAAAAAATGACTTTCTGCCACCTTTTTGACACACAGGAAGCAGTCTTGGGAGATTGCAATTTTGGAGGGGAAAATGGTCACCAAATTTAGAAATTCCACTTAGTTTGGAAAGTAGACATCCAAATCTTTCCAACAAGCCCACTTTTGCCTCATTTGAACTCCGGAAAGTGCCTCAAACGCAGGCCCAAAGGAGCGCTACGCGTTGAGATTCAGGGCGCTACGCATCAAGCTATTTTCACAGAAATGCACCTACAGCTCAGCAAAACGCAGTTTTGACTAGGTTTGAATTTTTGGAGGGGATTTTGATCCTCATTGATATAAATGATGTAATTTTATGATACTTTGACACTTATTTATCTCTTCTAGAAGATTCATTCATGAAATAGGCAAAAAATTAATGAATGAATTGGTTTCCTAGCTTATAGAGGCAAGTTGTTTTGACTGCCTAGATTTTAGTGCTCAGTTTGGAATTGGTTGAAACAACTCCTAGGATACTGAGCTCGACCCCTAGAGGCAAGGAAAGATGTTAGATTTCCTATATTATATACTTTCTTAGTCATTTTCATGGTTGGACTCTTGAGGGAGAAAGCTTCTATTGTATTACTCATTGCATCTCTGCAATTTTGGCAAAGGAAGAAAGACCAGGGTTTTGTAGTCCTTTTTGGGATTCCTGTGGTTACATGTATTGATGGTGTGTTCTCTTTGTACTTGTAAGTTTTTTATGTGAATCATCTTCTTACTTTTCCTTCTGCAAATTAGGCAAATGAAGTGTTAAAGTAGAATTCATGATTGCCATGCTCTGCTTTTAAGTTTGCTTAATATCAATCTTTTCATCTGTTTAAGGAGAACTCAAGGTGTTTACTTGCTCTCCTTAGCTCTTCACCAGTCATTCTTGCCCATCTGACTCTTTCAAAGGCATCAATACAGTCTCCTACCTTGCCCCAAAGAACCCCCTGCAAAAATTGTGTCCAATCCCCGCACCCAAAATTGTCTTTCCCCAACTTTCCACCGAAACCATAAAATCGCAAATCAAACCTTTTATCAGTTTACTAGCCTAAAATCAGTGTTCTTTATTGGTTATCTCCTCCCTTAGAAGATCTTTGCCGAGATATACCGGAGAGAGCCCTCTCCTGCCCCGTAGGACTAGCTACGAGGCTAAGTGGTTTGATGTTGCCTTGGAGTTTGCCTTTCTCAGCCTGAGGTGAAATTTCAAGCGCTACTGGGGAAGAACAAATGGTTTGTTGGTTGATGCCATGTGTTTTATAAGCTACAGACGGAGCTTGAAGTTATGCTAGGTAACCTTCGAAACGCTTTTGCTTTGCATTAGCGAAAGTAGATAAACACTGCTTCAGTCAATCTCCGGTCTAGCTTGTAAACGTGATATTTAACTTGTTAATTACCCCAGTACATGTATTAAGTTCAGATCTGATTGTTGATGGTGAACAACGATCAGACACTGACAAGGCTGAAATCATTCACTAACGACTCCTTCACTGAAAACTCCAGAGATCAATGCTTCATGGTGACTTCACTGCAGAGAGATCAGTAGCTTTGAGATTTTCAAGATGGATCAGATTGCAAGAAGATATGCTCCCATGAGCCGAGATGACATTCCAGGTTTTCCGAATAAAATTCTGAAGGTAGATTGGTCAAGGAATCTGCCTACATTTAAAGATGATGGTAAGAAGGATGCTGCTTTACATCTAGTTAGATTTCATATGCATATTCGCAAGTTGAAGGTGGATTTTCCTGAAGATTGCTTGATGAAGATATTCTTGGCCACTCTGGAAGGTGCAGCTCAATCCTGGTATGAAAATTTGCCGCAGGCCTGTATTTACTGTTTAAAGGATTTTCATGCCTTGTTTATTGAAAGATATCAAGCATCTTATCCATCATTAAATTTAGTTCAAGACTGTTGCAAGCATGCTTATAGTTTTATTGAAAGCCTTGAGAAATATTATGAAGATGATAATTTTATGGATGTTGAGATCATGGAGGCTCTGTAAGAGAATCCATTTCAGCAGCATAAAGAAAACTTAGAGAATTCCCATCAAGATGATCAGGACATTTTGCAGCAGAATCAAGATCAGCAGGTTGAAGATAATATGGCTGAAAATGATGAAAGGGAGAATGACATTTCAGATTTGCCCACAGAAGACAGCAACATGCAAGTAAGTCCAATGTTGATTGTAGATTGTGATAATGTCCAGTCAGCTACTCCAGGTTCTGTTGAAATCATTTGGAAAGTAGAAGACACAGTAATTCATACTTTTAGTCCATCATTAGAACACAGCCTTCATGAAGAAGCAATCCAGTCAGTTCATGAACAACAAGGTGAGATCTTTGTGCAAGTAAGTGATGAATCTCCTTTCAATAAATCAGTAATAAATGATAGTCTGAGTAACCTGTCATATGAAGATACTTATTGTTTAAGCAGAAGAAAACAAAAGGCATTGTCTCCTTTGTCTGAAGAGGAGATAGATCAGCTCTTGAAAGGTCTTGTTACAGCCCAAGCTACAGCAGATTTGCAGTGCACACATAGTCAGGAAAGTGTTGGGAAAACTTCTTCCTCTGTTGAAAAAAATGATTGTCTTGTAGATCAGCAAACAGATAATGTTTTCCTTCAAAAAGATGATAATCCGGCTATCATATCATATACAAATGACCCACAACACATTCACACCATAGAAGAACAAAACATTCAGGATTTCCATTCAGATTCCACTTCATATGTTTCATGTGCTGAAATGCTTTTCCAAGAAGAGATCTGCCCATCCATTTGTTCAGAGTTTTTTGAAGCCCATGAGCATACTTTTACCGAAGCACATGATGAAGGCAGATCAGAATTTGAAGCAAAAGACACCTTGTTCTTTCAGCAGGAGGTGGCAGTGGCAAAACTTCATGTTTTTCAAGATCCAATGGCAGCCCTGTTGCAGTCAACAGTGAAGGTGATTATTGCAGTATTCAGTGATGAAGGAGAATATGGTCGACTATATTTTTGGATGCCCAGTTACCAGTATTCATTGTTGACCAGAAGATTTGATCAGGAGAACTAATCAAGAAGCCATCTTCTTGATTGGTTGCATTGGCATTTTGATATAGTTTGATGGTATATTGTTGTCGTGGCAGAAAAAGTCGTTTGTGCGGACACAACTGACCTCCCTAGGAGTCTAAACTCTCTAGCGACAAACAAGAAAAAATGGAGTGATCTTTCTCTAAATATACCTTTTAAAACATGAAAACTACAAGTGTTTAGGCTTACCTTATTCCAAAACGCTGTTGTTGTAGTCCGTCCTTGCCGATCCGGATGAGCTCCTCCTTCATGTCAATTCCTGCAACCACAAACAATCAAACAATTACCAAGCACTTGCATTTCATATAATAAAACATATATTCAACATGCAGACCAAGGAACACATGAAATAACTCATTAACACAAGCTATTGAGAAAAATAAACCAGTTTGTATTAATAACGAAACAAAGAAACTCTTACAACCTGGCCTTGGTGTTGTGCAAGTTCCTCCCAGGGTCCATCAAGGGTTTTCCTCTACTTTGACAAAGCTCACCCACTTCCAAGTAGAATCAAGCAAAGACAATCTCTCCTCACAAGGTTCTAAATGGGAGTCCTAATTCCTGCAGCATTTACCCAAAGAAAATGTATAGCTCCAACCTCCTCTCCCTCTGGCTCAATGCCTTTATTTATAGTGCTGTAAAGAGGTTATTCAGGTCCACCATCAATGGGATAATCCCCCTCTTTGGGTGGGATAGCTCCCTTATTGATGGGATAAGTTCCTCCTTAATAGGGATACATGAACCAACTGGAGGCGCATCCATTTCATCAAACCGACCTCTAGAAAGTTCTAGAAGTAACCACAAGTAACTTTTTTAAGATGAAACTCGCGCATTTTGCCTTTTACAGAAGGATGCACCTGTCCCTTAACATACAGAGCGTCCATGGACGCAACTTTTGTGAACATTGTGAGCGTCCCCGCAGGTAAGGCTAGAGAGAACCTGCGACCCCAGAGATAAACACATTTTTTACAAGACTTTCTCTCTTCTTTGAGTTTGAGATGGATAGCAGAGGCATAAGACTTGCCTAAGAGGGTAGCATGACTGTTGATTTGAGCCATACTAACTGTAAGTAGTCATGGTGACATTTTTTAGTGTAACAGATTGCCCCCTAAAGTGCGAAGCCTGGAATAGATTAGGGTTTTGTAATTCTAGGAAGGGTGAAGCGCTTTATCATTTCAAGGATTGTCTTGTGGATGACCTGGTTGGAACCTGCAATTTTCAACACAAAATACATGTATAAGATTATATCATCACTGAGGTAGGCATTCCCATACTCAGATTCAAAACTTTAACTAATGGACTAACTATTCTGATACAGGAATGATCTTGCAGTACATCATTTTTTATAGACTTTTGTAGACACAGTATGGACGCAGCCATCTGTTTATGATTAGTCTACATAGATAATGAATACAAAACTCCTCGCAGCCTGGATGGTAGAAACTAGATCCAGGGTCTTCACTTCTACTTCCCGAATTGGTACGATTCTAGCCATGTGATTAAATGATTTGATGTCGAACATGTTAGAAACCACTTGATTACCAGTCGATGATGTAAACTGTTAACAAGCGTGAGAGAGACCACCAGTAATGTCAATGGTTCTCAAAGTACCAAGCACAACCCGTGAAATGTGAATAGATGTTTTGATGTCGAACACTTCACGGAATCCTTTGATCGAAAGTCAATGATGTAAACTGACGTCAAAGGCGAGAAACCTGCCATTGATGCATGCAGACTTCAAGGTACTGTCGATTCCTAAGTCATCTTTCTAGATAATGTGTCGATGTCGATAGAAAGCGACCCGTTGCAGGTAAGCCTGCAACACGAAATCATTGTTCAAGTTGAAGAAATGTTGCTGTAAGGACTGACTCAGGGATGGTCAAATGGATGACAAGTATTTTGCAGATGAAAGTTTTGCTTGCAGACCTCTTGAACACATAACGACACGACAGATGGCTTGGTGACGAATAACTCAAAGTTAATCCCCGGAACCCGGTTAAAGACTTTCAAAGTGGTTTGGTCAACTGTGAGGTAAAAGATTTCCCAACCCAGGTGAATGAAAAGTGTCGTGTTCAAGAGTGGTAATAAAGTTTCTTTTGAGACAAAAGGTAACAAACAGGTTCATTCTTCTCTCTTTTCCCACACCATTTCTGGCAAGTACCTCTTTATTTTTAACAAGCTTGAGGAGGATAACATATGCTTGATTATAAGCTCATCCTTCGGACGAGTCCAACCTAGTTTAAATTCGAACCCTAGGAAGGAGTGGTTCGTTCCTGTTTGTAATTGAACAGGTCCTTTACTGTAAAAGTTTAACGAGCCCAGTATAGGAGAAACTCGGCGTTTTTCATTTTTAGAGAGTCTGAAAAAACAAAAGGAGACTCCACGTTGAACTTTTTCGTATATTTGTGTCCCTCAAGCCCGAAAAAGTATAAAATAATACCTGGGGGAACCGCTTGATCTTGCGACCAAGGAGTACTTTCATAATAGTGTCGTTGACCTGAAAAGTAAAAAGCGATCAAGGACACGTCGTTTTATTTCCTTATCGAGTTTGAAACGACAAAAACCCGGCAATCTTTTCCTGATTTTGCGGTCAGAAAAGAGCTAAAAGGGGACCGTCTTTTAATTCCGTTTTAACGAGTGTAAAAGAAACGCTCGGCGATCTTTTCATTTTTTAGGAGTCAGAAAAGGGCTTAAAAGATGACTCTGATATTTTTATTTGTGAAAAATGACAATTTCCCTCGAAATCCCTTTGTCCTGCACAAAAGCAACACATTACTCATACCTGTTTAAAATAGGCAAAAATACATCGAAAAATATCTTTTCATGGTAAAAAATGAACTAATTCATCCAAAAAACTTATAAAAAGACCTTTTACCATGTCATTTTTACCGTTTGACTGTTGAGGTTGAAAAAGGAGCTTTTGACAAGAAACTTCCCGTGGTCGCTGCGGAAAATCCGACCGTCGGAATCGAACGCCGTCTTATCCAGGTATTTTACACATCCTACTCTGCATTTCTATCCGTTTAGAATTAATTTTTAGGTCTTAGTTTCATTTTTTGGGGGGGTTTTGGTTTTGGAATGCGCCTCTCGGCGGACGCGGGTCACCCGAAGGTGACCCGCGTCCCCCGACTTTTTCCTATACAGGAAAACGGTCGGAAGACGCAGCCCACCTTCAGGGCATCCGCGTCCGGGCGCCCTGTGCTGTAAAGTCGGGGTGCGTCTTCCGTGAAACGCGCATTTCAAAACCCCAACCCCCTCAAAAAACTATCTAAAAATTCCCAAATCAATTTCTAATGACTATTTCTGATGTGCAGGGCATTAACCATGTTAGATTGGAGAGAAAGAGAGCATGTAGAGGATGATGAAGCTGCAATAAATCATCAACCTTCCCTGGATGCCCTAAGAGCATGCGGATTATACAAATATTGGACCATACCGGGCATGAGGGGCCAGGTAAGATTCTTGGAATGGCTGGTTGAGCGATGGAACGTTCAAGAACAATGCTTTTACATAGGAGGGCACCAGCTCGAGATAGAGCCCTCGGATGTATACTTTCTCACTGGCTTGCTGAACAGAGGTGAGCAACTCAGTCTTGCGGGGACTAGGCCGGGTGGCCAATCCCTTGATAGTCTCCGCGACGAGTGGTGCACACCTGGGGCTCACCATTCAAAAGGCATAGAGATAAAACACATCACTCTGCCTGAACTCAAAGTCATAGCGTTCACGGTTACCAGAATTTGCGGCGCGGCCGCTTTACACATTGCTTCCGGATCCCAAATGCGGATGGCAATTGACTGTTACCAAGGCACCATTTTCAACTGGTGTGAAGCTGTGTCGGCTCATATGAAGAGCCAACTGACCAAGGCAAAGAACGGACGACTAAAGACTTTTGGATATGGGCCTCTAGTCGTGAGCTTTGCCTTGGAGAGAGTTCCAATGCTGATCCCTCAGCAACTCACTGTTGATATCTTGGGTCCTCGGGAGCCAAAGCTGATACGATGGGTTGCGGTGATGGCCCGGCATCCTGACGAGGGTGCGACAGTGGTTCGATTCTCAGATAGTTACTTTCACTGGTTAGAGGACCAGGTTTTTTCGATACAGGACTTTCCGTATGCCGGAGTGGATTTTAGAGGTGATCCGGACATGGTTCTTCCTCCGGGAGAACAATGGGATGACAGAGGTACTTTTATTTTCACAAGTTCTCTAATTATGTATTTTTTTTTATTTTTCATATATATCGTCTCAAAACTAACAGTAAAATTTTCAAAATGCAGATGTTGGTCCACAGCGTCCAGCCAACCTCCGGCCTTTTGATAGACTACATCCAGTTGCACCGGTACCGGCCCCACAGGACGCGGCTGCAGAAGTACTAGCTGAGTTGGAGCATGATCTAGAGCGTCTCACGGCAGATATACCTGAGACTACTATGGATGACATTCCTACCCGGCTTCAGCGCTTCGTAGTCGCGGTCCCTGGACCGTTTAGGAGATTTTTGCGTAAGGTAGCCCGCGCAGTGGTGTCATACAGAGAGCACCACCAGTGATTGACTAGTCACTTTTGTAGTCACATGTGACATTTTGACTTTTTGTACTATCATTTTGCCGATCATAAGGTGTTTTCAACCTATGATCGAAGACGATGTATATATTTTTTGACACACTTCTATCTATATATATCACTATTACCGGCTTATCTTGTTTAACATATGTGATGAAATGTTTTTTAAATTTACTTGCATGATTATCGTAAATGTCTGTCCAACATTCGAGAAGCAATTGCATCTGCTAATGTATTCAAAGACCTTGGAATATGTTGATATTCAATGTAATCAAATTCACGTTCCAAGAGACGCACTCTCAAAAACAACCTTAATAACACAGGATTCCTAATGGCATAAACTCTATTAAGCTGTAATACAACAAGTTCAGAATCTAACCTCACTATCAAACGTCGAATTCCAAATGAAATAGATTCGGATAATAATTCAATCACTGCACTGTATTCTGCAATGTTGTTCGTTGTTTGACCGAGGCTTACCCCATGCATAGAAACTAACTCGTCAGAGGGCGAATAGATAACCCAAGCTGCGGAAGAGATGTTCCGTGTACTACGACAAGCACCATCAGCAAATCCAATGTATGTTTGGAGAGGCGTCGACATCTGCAATATCAAGAGTAAAACCAAGATAAGCCAGAATAACGACGAAAAACCACACTCTCTAAGCTAAGCACACTGACTAAACTAACACACTTGCTAGCTAGAAAGAAAATCTAACCTATCT
Source organism: Pinus tabuliformis (assembly GCA_031772625.1). NCBI lineage: Eukaryota > Viridiplantae > Streptophyta > Pinopsida > Pinales > Pinaceae > Pinus > Pinus tabuliformis. The sequence continues at coordinate 92,044,998 of CM062807.1, read as the reverse complement.
AAAAATTTCTCCATACCCATCATTTAAGCATAATACCTCTTTAGGTAAAGTCCATTTCTGGGTTTACCCAAAGAGTCCCCATCAAAGTCAACTAGCTCATAAGCCCCTTTTGCTAGCTTTCGCTTTACAATGTAGGGCCCATGCCACATGGGAACGAATTTTCCAGCACCTAGCTTATCGTTAGCTTGATCATATAATAGTACTAGGTCTCCTTCCGAAAAACTTCGAGGGGTTACATTTTTATCATACTGAGCTTTCATTCGTTTCGCGTGAGTCTCGATTGCCAATGTAGCGTCACGTCGAGTCTCATCTAATTTAGCCAAGTACAATAAACGTTTCTCCTCTTCGGAAGTAGCTGGAAGTAATTCGACAGCCATTTGAAGTGATGGGATTTCGCATTCAATGGGTAACACAGCTTCTAAGCCATAAACTAGCTGGAAAGGAGTGAACCCTGTTGAATTTTTCACTGAGGTTCGGTATGCCCATAGCGCTGAAAATAACATGTTGTGCCAATTCGACCGATGAACACCAATGGTTCGTCGGATCATGATAACTAGAACTTTGTTGATAGACTCAACCAAACCGTTGGCTTGCGGATAATAAGGAGTAGAGCTATCGTGGCGCAAACCAAGCTGGCTTGTAAGCTCAGTCATCATGACGTTTCGAAAATGGCTCCCATGGTCAGTAATGATTGCTTGTGGGACACCAAACCTAGTTATGATATGATTGAATACGAAAACTGCAGCTGTTTTGCCGCTTGCGTCGAATGTAGGCATCGCCTCGGCCCACTTAGTAAAATAATCAACCGCAAGGATGATATACGCATGCCCCCCGGCCGAGTGAGGGTTACAAGTAATAAAGTCGATACCCCATTTGGCGAATGGACCAACGGCAATTATAGGGTGGAGAGGAGCAGGTGGAGCGCGCATCTTGCGATCAAACACTTGACAGTTGTGGCACTTCCTGACTGCAATGATACAATCCTTAAACATAGACGGCCAGAAATAGCCAGCGCGCAACACCTTCTGAGCTGTGGCATACCCAGACATATGACCGCCACATGCTCCAGAGTGACAATCATTCAAAACCCTCTCAGCCTCTTCGTGAGTTAAACAACGTCGAAAAACTAAGTCTGCCCCCCGGCGATAAAGTGTATCTCCAATAATTTTGTATGGCTGGGATTGAAACCGAATTTTTCGACGTTCCGCTTTGGAAGCTTCAGGCCGAAAGGTTTGGGTTTGGAGATAAATGATTATATCCCCGTACCACGGATCTACAGTACTGATAAGAAACAAAGATTCGTCCGCAATGGACTCCTCTGCCACAGTCTCTGTGTCAGCACTCGGGAAATCACACATCAATTCCGCAAAAACTAAGGATTTCTTAGACTTGGACTTCTCGAACTCCAAGTCGAACTCTTGCAGGATGACAATCCATTTAGAGTACTTGCCCCCTAGCAGTTGTTTTGTCAAAATATAAATCATAGGGTTGCAATCCGAAATAACTGTAGTTTTGCGGAGAAGAATGTAGTGACGGAAACGCTGGACAGCTTGAACGGCTGCCAGGGCCAATTTCTCCACATGCGAATATTTTAGCTCAGTGGGATTCAAGGTCCTACTAAGATAATATATCACATGCTCCGCTCCGAATTCATCTTCTTGAACTAACACCATTCCAATGGTGGAATGCGAAGCTGCGAGGTATAAGAAGTAGTCCTGGTTGTAGTTGGGAGGATGCAACAACGGTGCATGGGTCAACGCGTGTTTAAGTGCATCAAAAGATTGTTGGGCAATCTCGTCCCAAAAGAATTGTGCATTCTGTTTCAACAACCGTGTAAAACCTTTAGTGACCTCGGCGTAGTTTGGGATGAATCGGCGTAAAAAGTTCGCTTTCCCTTGCAAACTTTGGAGTTGGCGCAAACTCGAAGGAGGAGGCAATTTGATGATAGCCTCGACTTTCGAGGGATCGACGCGAATGCCGGCTTTTGAAACAACAAATCCCAGCAATCGACCTGTTTCTATACAGAAAACACACTTGTGGGGATTCAACCGAATTCGATAATGCCTACACCTCATAAAGATTGCTCGTAGGTGGACAAGGTGATCAGCTCGATGTAAAGAATGAGCAGGCAAATCATCGAGATAGGGTTGCACAATGTGCTTGATGTCATGAAATGCATAAGACATCGCCCGTTGAAAAGTAGCGCCGGCATTCTTAAGCCCAAAAGGTAATTTGCAATAAGCAAATGTCCCCCATGGACAAATGAATGCCGTTTTTGGTTGGTCGGCAGGTAGAATATTGATTTGATTATAGCCCGAGAAACCATCCATGAAGGAAAACATTTCACTTCCGGCACAATCATCAATAATTTGATCGATATAAGGCGTAGGATAGTTGTCTTTTGGACAAGCTCGATTTATATCCCTATAGTCGATACAGATTCTTATTGTTCCTTGTTTCTTATTGACTGGAACAATATTCGATACCCAATCCGTTAACGGGATCGGATAAATGAAACCTGCTTTCAACAGCTTTTCGACTTCTGCTTTAATCGCAGCCGCTTTTCGAGGGTGAATTTGACGCAACCGTTGCCGGACGGGTTTAGCATCCGGGTAGGTCTTTATTTCATGAACAACAATGGCAGGATCAATTCCCGGCATTTCCTCGTAAGACCAGGCAAACACGTCGCGGAATTCTTGGAATAGGGCCTTGTAAGTTTGGATTTCTTCTTCAGTACATGCGGCACCTATATGAATGTTTTCCTCGATTCCGGGCTTCACTGAAATATCAATGGGAATAGTACGAGAAATATTCCCTAAATTCAACTCTGAATCAGAATGTTTCGTTGGATCCTGAGCGTCTTTGACATATTCAGCGGTAAAGATAGATGAAAAATCATTTTCAAATGCATCATCCTTAGGTAAAAACGAAGATCTGTGATGGAGATCCTCCCATGGTAGATCATCTACACTTAGGATTTCGCGAAGTTGTTCGTCAGATGACACGACTTCGGGAAACGTTATCCGTTCTAAGGGTGAGGTGAAAAGTGACTCTTCACTGACCACATTCATTTGGTCGACTTCGGTTGAATGAAAGTCGGTAAAAGACATGAGAGCTTCATAAGCAATTTCATATGGACTCAAAGGCATAGCATTACCGAGTGAGTCTATCTCAGAGTCAGATGGGACGAACCAAGGATCATCATAAATAATGTTTTCTGATGTAATCATATGAATGGTTGCAAACGAAGGATCTGCGCTGAGTGGAGGGAGAGGAAAAGTTCCCAGTAAACCGGAATCCTTAACTAAACCTACACCAACGTCCCTATAAGGGATTGTCGTCTTACCAACATGCTGGATACTCTCTGAAGAGGCTGGGTCGGATGAAAAGTATGTCAGCTGATCAATAGTCACGATCTTACCGTTATGTGGAAACTTAATTACTCTGAAGACCGATGAAACGACCGCTGTCATAGCATATGACCAACTTCGACCCAAAAGAAGGTTGTAGTCTAGAGGGGCATCAACCACTTCCACATCCAGACTAACGGTTTTACCTTCAACCCCTATAGGCAATTCTTGTAGAATACCAAACGGACGGAACCCACGGCCATCAAAGGCCTTAAGGATGGTGGGGGATTGGTTCAACGAAGGAGAACCAAGCGATCTCCAACATTGAATCGACATAATACACGTAGAAGCTCCCTCATCAATCACAGTCCGATGAATAGGCCTGTTTTTGACTATCACTGGAATTTGGAAAGCCATTTGATGGGGGAGACGTGGCGTACTATTTTCTAGATCAAAGATCATTAGGTTCGGGTCCTGAACATCGACAGCTCCGATAGCCGACAAAAGCAATTTTCGTTGTGCTGGGCATGATTGCAGCACTTCGAGTGCCGACATTGCTGAAGGTGAAACAGCTAAGTCCTCAACAATGTTGTAATTCTGGGCTGCTCTCGCATGTGGATTGAAAGCAGACCTTCGAAGTACACCCTTGGCGGGCGGCTTAATCACTAAGTCTGGGTTAGGTTTTTCGATCTGTAGTGGATCGGAACCAGGAGCTGAGGTTGATGGGTTAGAGTGAGAAGATTCTGCTTCCTTGCCATCAACAGGAGCCTTACTACCATAATCTTGCGATCGAGTCGCAATCCTCACATGAGACATCATCAAAATGGGTTCTTCACTGGCATTCGAAGAAGAACCTATCATCTTATTCTCCTGCTCTGGAAATGGATTCTTTAACACAGCAGGAGTGGGAGAACCTTTGACTATTTTTACAACCTCGGCCCGATGAGGGCAATCTCTCGTAAAATGATCCTCTTCACAAATAAGACAAGGATATCGAGGTTTGCGTTTTTCGTCATTGGTTTCCGACTTTTCAGTTTTCTCCTTTGGAGCCTTGTCTGCTTTAGCCTTCTTCTTTCCTTTCTTCTTTCCACCGTTTTTTGGTTTGGCCGTAGATGACTCTACAGCGTGAATGTCGGCGGTGAGTTCAGGAGAAGACTCTCCTGTCGGAGAATCAGGCAAAGTGATAATTGGAGTAGTTGAAGCCTTGGAAGACTTCTTCTTGCTCTTCGTAGTCACGATACCAATCATACCATCAGCGGCATGAGATCCCGAAGGAGCAGCAGCGATTTGATTCGACTTTGGAAGATCCGGAATCTTCTCGTGTAACGTACCCGACTGAGTGTAAACTAAGTCAAGGTATTGTGCCTGAGCAATGACTTGCTCCTCAGTAACTACTCCGGCCTTAGCTACATCTTCAGTAATCTTCGGTAATAATGATTTGACAAACCATTCAGCTAAGATTTGGTCCGGGATAAAAACTTTCACTAATCTCCTTCGACGTCTCCACTCATGAATGTGATCAGAAATATACGTGGACGTCGATTGTTTTAGTGAAGTTAATAACTTCGTGCCGTTATCGTATCTGACCGGCAACTGAAAGTGAGTTAAGAACGAGGTAGCTAACTGGCTAAAGTTGTAAAAAGAGGCCCGTGGTAACTCAATGTACCACTTGGCCGCGAGACCAATGAGTGTACGCTGGAAAAGACGTAAGCGGATGGAATCATCTGAGATAGAATTCGAAGCACACCAGAGGTGGTAAGTCATCACATGATTGGACGGATCCTCTCCAGACTTACCTTCGAACTTGGGTATATCGCTGGGCAACTTATTTGGCATTGGCGGCCAGAACTGAAGATATTGAATTGGATCGTTCGTTAGGCGCGTCAAGTCGGGTAAATCCAAAGTTGCAATAAACGGTAACTGCCGGTTAGGATCTCTAAAACTCTGGGTCACAATACCAGCCCCAGGAGGAGGATATCCAGGATAACTAGGAACAGGAGTCGCATTTGGGATATTATATCCTCCTGGAAAACCAGGATTAACCGGACCGTACTGGGGTTGTTGAGGTTATTGATAAGTGTACCCAGGATACGGTTGATACTGGTAAACAGGTTGTTGGACAGCTTGCCCATGTTGGTACTGTCCCTGGTACGGAGGTTGAACAAATTGAGGTTGAGTAGTGACAACCGTACTTATACCAGGCTGACCTACAGGCATCTGGACCGTGGTTTGAATCGTAGATCCAGACAACGGTAAAGATGTCTGAGGTGTGGTAACAGGGACAGTAGAAACTGGAGCCGTCGATACTCCAGAAGTAAGTATGGTAGATGTAGCGGTAGTTGCAGCAGCCGTTTGAGATGGAGTACTAGGTGCAATTGACGGCTGAGTAACTACCGAAGCTACAGAAGTTTGAACATTTGGCTGGACAGGTTGCGGTTGCTGGGTTGGACCAGAAACTACGGGTTGTCCAGCTTGAGGAATCATCTGTACACTTGGCTGCAACACCTGTTGACCCTGTGATGGATCCCACACTAACATTCCAGGGTACTGACCCGTAACAGGTTGAGGATACTGAGATCCATAACCAGATTGAGGGTAGGATTGATAATTGTAAGGTGCAGTTCCCATACTCGGAACATATGATTGACCTTGAGGCGGTTGATAACCTTGACTTGAGTATTGACCTTGAGGTTGATAACCTTGAGGTAAATACTGATACTGGTGTTGACCTTGACCTTGAGGTTGGTACCCTTGAGGTTGATAACCTTGGGGTTGATACCCTTGAGGTTGCCATCCTTGGGGTTGCCATCCTTGAGGTTGATATTGATACTGAGGTTGACCTTGGGGTACATATTGAGGCTGAGGTTGACCTTGAGGCACGTATTGCACCATAGGTACATACTGACTTTGAGGTTGCCCCCCAGACACGATTTGTGTACCTTGAGGTTGCCCCCCAGGCGTTAACTGCGGTTGCCCCCCAGGCGGTAATTGGCCACCTTGAGGTTGGGAAACGGGAACTGAACCTGACATCATGTAAATGTCTCCTACACCCAATGGTATATTACCACTGTTTCCAGCAAATAACCCATGATCAACGGGTTGAGGAGATGCCCCCGCAAAGGTACCAGAAAGTGACTGATACCCAGTGGGAACAGAAGGACCGCCGTGTAAAAAAGATTCAGAACTTTGAGTAAACACGGACGACTGACCAGACATATTTACAGGAGTATAAATACCTCCAGGTGGAAAAGGAGTACGAGGTGTAGAAAAACCTACTGAGTTGTCTAAAAAATTGGTTAACGCAAGGTACCAAGAAGTACTTCTAGGAGGACAGTAAAAGATGGATTCACGCTCCCTTAGATCAATAGTAAGTTGACCTTCAAGGTGAGAGACACCTATATCTTCTTCTGGAGCAAGTTCTTCTATAGCAATCAAACCAGAAGGTAGATTTTCGGTGATAATTCTTTCTATTCTCGGTGAATCAGGGACACTAGAAGTTGGAGTAACAGGTTCGGAAATTTCAGGTTCTTCGCCTGTTTCACTGGCAGATGAAAAACTACCAGCAAGCTCGGAAACTGTAACAGTTTCGGGATTGTAACCTGTTTCTAAACTTTGGTAATCTGGATGGACTACCAAGGAAGATTCTCCTTCTTCAGGTGAACCTACTCTACTGTCACTAGGAGGAGTTACAAGGACCTTTAACCCTTCGTACTGACCCGGAATGTCTTCAGGAGATTCACCCCGCGATTTACGGAGTTTTCTTAACAAATCTATTCCGGTAACAATCTCAGGAGACTTGCCCCGAAGTCGACGGGACTGTCTCGGTAATTCCGCCACAATTAAAGATTTTTAACTACAACACACGAAAACAAAGTAAAAATTTCAAATCAAACCACCTAAAGTCTTCTAAAGAAGCAAACAAATTTGAAGCACACGCCTAAAGAATCTAGAGCGTCAAACCAAACACAAACAGTAGTCTTCCGGACCAAAAGCGCTAGTTGGTGATTAGGCCCAACCTCGCAGGATTCAGTACAGAAATGGCGGGTGGAACAATTACCCCGGCAACCTGCTTAATGAATAGACCGGCACAAGTTCCTCCACTTTAACCGTCTCGAAGTGAAGTGAACCCCCCGGAAAATCCAAGTGAGTATAACCGACGTCTGCTCCAGGTACAGTGGGACCTTCCCTCCACCGTCACCTCGGTAGAACCCTAAAGATTATGGTCACTAAAGTTACCAATCACAACAATTACACCTGGGGGAACAGTCTAAACTCCGACAGCACGCAAGGGCAGAGTAACAAGCTCAATCCCCTTACCGGCTCCTTGACAATAATCCAAGGTTTACCGATAAGTGACCCCTGGCTCCTCGACAATGGTTAATCCGAGGTTTACCGTTTGTAATACGTACTGTCTGGCGTCGTTCCCAACGAGGGGGGAATGATCCCCTCACTGGTTCGGACACGAGCTCGTGCTTCTCCTTTAAGAGGAGCTTTCCCAGAGTGTAACTGAAACAATTGGATTTAATCTACTCAAGATAAACTATCTGTTTGGTTTTGTAGTCTTGGAGAGTTAAGTACTCACCTACTCCAAGACCCTAGCCTAAGCTATGTTGGTGTTTCAGAGCCCTAGAAAAATAAAAATTACTAGATTGATTTTAATTTAAGCGTTACTTTTAAGGTTGTTTCTTAAGTCAAAAGGTGATGGAAGTGAAACCAGTGGTGTGTTGACTCGACTCGAAACCACTACAAAATGCACCTAGGATGATTTACCCACTACTTTACTTTTTCGATGAATTGCTTAACTAAAAAGTTGAGAGAATGCAATCTTTATAAAAGCAACTTCTTAATTGAAGACAATCAAAGAAACAATTCGTTTGTCTTTTCCAAGCATAAAAACATGACCGCTCTTTACATGCACGAAAAAACTCTTTTCCTCTTTCAAAAACAAAAAGCTACTTGAAACAAGACTTTTAAAGAAGATGTTTTTGTATTTTTCTTTTAATAAAGCAAATAAATCTAATATAACCAAAAATCGATCTTAACAACTATTAAAATCTACGAAAATTCACTCATAAGCAAACTAAAAGGTAAATTTACTCTAAGCAATCTTAACGAGGCCAAAACCAACAATGATTATTCTAAGGTGTTTTACTTGATCACAATCAAATCAAGGACTAGCTTATTGCAGAACCAAAAACTAGTCAAAACAAAACTCTAATCTTTTTGTTCTTTTGTAAAATGGAAATCAACACTTTATAAACAAGTAATTCGAAATTTGACCCAAAACAACTTAAATGGCAAGCTACTCACACAATGAGACTTTACGACAGGCCCGACTTCTAAGAAGGCTGACTAACCAGAGAGATCTAAGGCTGGACAACTTTCTACCGTCAAAGTCACTACAGGACCTATCCAAAAATCAAACCCTAGGCCTAAACTTCGTTGAAATCCACTAAAACACTCAAAGCTCACAAAACAAGTTCAGGTGAAAATTTTTGACAGGGTACTAAAGGATCTGGGCAGAAAACACTAAGAAAAATCAAAATCTAAAAGAAATTAAAGCAAAAAATGGAATTTTCCTAAATTTTACAGGAAGACGCAGGCAACCCGTTATAACAGGTGTGGGCCCGCTCTGTGCAAACGGCAACAGCGCGTCCAAAGACGCACTGTGCAGTACTCAGAGGGTGCGTCCTTCTGGAAAAGTTAAGAAAAACCAAATCTAACTAAATCTAAAGCTAAGCCACCCAAATACTAATTCTCATAGTCAAAAACCAGAAAATAAAAATGATTTTCTCAGAGCAAAGTTCACACAAAGGAAAAGACTTTCTCATTAATGGATTCCCCAGTGGAGTCGCCAATTTGTCGTGGCGGAAAAAGTCGTTTGTGCGGACACAACTGACCTCCCTAGGAGTCTAAACTCTCTAGCGACAAACAAGACAAAATGGAGTGATCTTTCTCTAAATATACCTTTTAAAACATGAAAACTACAAGTGTTTAGGCTTACCTTATTCCAAAATGTTGTTGTTGTAGTCCGTCCTTGCCGATCCGGATGAGCTCCTCCTTCATGTCAATTCCTGCAACCACAAACAATCAAACAATTACCAAGCACTTGCATTTCATATAATAAAACATATATTCAACATGCAGACCAAGGAACACATGAAATAACTCATTAACACAAGCTATTGAGAAAAATAAACCAGTTTGTATTAATAACGAAACAAAGAAACTCTTACAACCTGGCCTTGGTGTTGTGCAAGTTCCTCCCAGGGTCCATCAAGGGTTTTCCTCTACTTTGACAAAGCTCACCCACTTCCAAGTAGAATCAAGCAAAGACAATCTCTCCTCACAAGGTTCTAAATGGGAGTCCTAATTCCTGCAGCATTTACCCAAAGAAAATGTATAGCTCCAACCTCCTCTCCCTCTAGCTCAATGCCTTTATTTATAGTGCTGTAAAGAGGTTATTCAGGTCCACCATCAATGGGATAATCCCCCTCTTTGGGTGGGATAGCTCCCTTATTGATGGGATAAGTTCCTCCTTAATAGGGATACATGAACCAACTGGAGGCGCATCCATTTCATCAAACCGACCTCTAGAAAGTTCTAGAAGTAACCACAAGTAACTTTTTTAAGATGAAACTCGCGCATTTTGCCTTTTACAGAAGGACGCACCTGTCCCTTAACATACAGAGCGTCCATGGACGCAACTTTTGTGAACATTGTGAGCGTCCCCGCAGGTAAGGCTAGAGAGAACCTGCGACCCCAGAGATAAACACATTTTTTACAAGACTTTCTCTCTTCTTTGAGTTTGAGATGGATAGCAGAGGCATAAGACTTGCCTAAGAGGGTAGCATGACTGTTGATTTGAGCCATACTAACTGTAAGTAGTCATGGTGACATTTTTTAACACAGGTGGTTGTCATCATGATTTCAAATCTTGATGGACTACTGCCTTTCAATAAGCTTTGTAAGTTCTTGTTTTAGTTAAGTCAGTCATGAGTCATTTATGAGTCAGTTTTCAGTCATGTAGGTTTCATAATTGAGTCGGTTTGAATCAAGTTTCAGTCAATAAATGAGTCAAAGTCTTGTATTGTTTGTCAAATAATGACTCCATTGCCCAATGGATGAAGGCACTGTCTAGCTCTTACAGAGATCTGCGGTTCTTGGCACCTCCAAGGAGCTACCATCCCCATTGGAGCCAATTTTATTGTCAGTCTTTCCAGCCTTCCTCCAGTGATCAAATATGCTCTTACAAAGTGGTCTCAGAGTGTCCAGGTCAAATTTTGTCATTTCAAAGAGTTTTCAAGCAAAATTTGGTCACTAGGCATTAGGTCTAGGGTTTGCTTTCACTCCTTCTAAAGTTGTCCAAATGTCGGTCCATGTCATCATTCTGCTGATTTTATCATCATTCATAGGGTTGTCATTATCATGTCAATGTCTAATGAGTCATTCTACATCTTGTTCATGCTTCAGTTGCGCCTAGGTAAGGTCATTTCCCTCTCTTAGGGTTTTGGAGGTAATTTCTCTTGGACGGTCAAATCATCAGCAAAACTTGTATCCTGATGTTCATACACCTTCCCCTATCCTTAAAGTACCTTATTAAATGCTTCCCATCCCTTAGATCCCCCAAATTCCTCATTTTTGCACAAACCCTAGTTTCTTGCTACAACCTGGCAATTTTCTAGGTTGGGCCTGTGTTTTGCCCTTTTGGACCCCTTCCCCTCACTCGATCTCCGCGATTCCACTTTCCCCTACTTCCTAACATCCCTCCCTACTTCCAAAAATTTCCCCAAGAATTTAGAAGCCTCTTATCCCCTTCATTTCGCTTCATTTCAACAAAATTCCTTGTTTCACACATCGGAATAAGTTTCACTCAAAAGATTTTTCAGAGCAATCAAAGATGAATTTTGGTAAACTGAGAGAGGTTTTTATCCACAACATTCCAAAGAAGAAAAACCTCCTTCACTTTTTACACAGGTGTCATGGTTTTAGAGAAATGTCGAAAATACAATCGCCAAATCCAAGGAGGTTGAGCAAAGCACTAAAACGGAGAAAAAGACCCGATCCACTCCAAATTTTGGCCAAAGCCTCTTTGACTGAGCATGGTACTTGATTGGGGACTCCCAGCCCAAATTTCAAGAAATTTGGAGAAAATTTTGTCAATTGTGAATTTTTTGTGCCACACACAGGTTTTTGCCCTCAACGCGTAGCGCGCCGCGCACTACCCGAAAGATGGGCAACTCCATTTCATGAAAACTCAACATTTTCAGATTTTTCATGCAAAAATACACTTTCTCAGCAATTTCCAAGAGATTCCATCAAGTTTTGAGCCTCCAGAAGGTCAAAAAACAAGCAAAAAATGACTTTCTGCCACCTTTTTGACACACAGGAAGCAGTCTTGGGAGATTGCAATTTTGGAGGGGCCAATGGTCACCAAATTCCGAAATTCCAATTGGGTTGGAAAGTATACATCTAGATATTTCCAACAAGCCCACTTGTGCCTCATTTGGACTCCGGAAAGTGCCTCAAACGCAGGCCCAAAGACGCGCTACGCGTCGAGATTCAGGGCGCTCCGCATCAGGCTATTTTCACATAAATGCACCTACAGCTAAGCAAAATGCAGTTTTGACTAGATTTGACTTTTTGGAGTGGATTTTGATCCTCCTTGATGTAAATGATGTAATTTTATGATACTTTGACACTTATTTATCTCTTCTAGAAGATTCATTCATGAAATAGGCAAAAATTTAATGAATGAATTGGTTTCCTAGCTTATAGAGGCAAGTTGTTTTGACTGCCTAGATTTTAGTGCTCAGTTTGGAATTGGTTGAAACAGCTCCTAGGATACTGAGATCGACCCGTAGAGGAAAGGAAAGATGTTAGATTGCCTATATTATGTACTTTCTTAGTCATTTTCATGGTTGGACTCTTGAGGGAGAAAGCTTCTATTGTATTACTCATTGCATCTCTGCAATTTTGGCAAAGGAAGAAAGACCATGGTTTTGCAGTCCTTTTTGGGATTCCTGTGGTTACATGTATTGATGGTGTGTTCTCTTTGTACTTGTAAGTTTGTTATGTGAATCATCTTCTTACTTTTCCTTCTGCAAATTAGGCAAATGAAGTGTTAAAGTAGAATTCATGATTGCCATGCTCTGCTTTTAAGTTTGCTTAATATCAATGTTTTCATCTGTTTAAGGAGAACTCAAGGTGTTTACTTGCTCTCCTTAGCTCCTCACCAGTCATTCTTGCCCATATGACTCTTTCAAAGGCATCAATATAGTCTCCTACCTTGCCCCAAAGAACCCCCTGCAAAAACTGTGTCCAATCCCCGCACCCAAAATTGCCTTTCCCCAACTTTCCACCAAAACCCTAAAATCGCAAATCAAACCTTTTATCAGTTTACTAGCCTAAAATCAGTGTTCTTTATTGGTTATCTCCACCCTTAGAATATATTTGGCGAGATATACCGGAGAGAGCCCTCTCCTGCCCCGTAGGGTTAGCTACGAGGCTAAGTGGTTTCATGTTGTCTTAGAGTTTGCCTTTCTTAGCCTGAGGTGAAATTTCAAGCGCTAACAAGTCCCACAAGGTGAGAATCCCCATCGCCGAGTGATTTGCCTTAACCTATAAATACTCATATTTAAATAACCACTTATTATGAATATCTCTTATCTTTTCCATCGAACATTTGTTTTCTTAAATGAAAACCATGTCTGGTTTTTCTTCTTTCATCTTGTTACTAAGATTTCTTTGTTTCCTCCTATTCCCTATTCCTCTAATGTTCCAGGTTGTGAACTTCATTAAGAAAGGTTAGTAAAGGAATAACTGGTAAGATCTTTAATCTTACCTGAGTTGATCAACAATTTTCCACATTTGTTCAGCAGTTCATTCTGTCTTTTTCTTCCTCTTTTCCTACCTGAGTTCTTTGGAGATTGTTCCTAAGAATTCTCCATCATCTTGACCCCGCTTGGCTCCTGGCTTTCATGATTTATTTTGAATCCGGCTCCCTTTGCTTGTGACCTCTAGAGAAAGAGCTGTTGTACTCTATCATAGTCCTCTTTTGGCGGTGATTCCACCCCTATGTTTTCACCTCATTCCAGAAATTTCTCTAGATCCAGATTTTCCCTATCCAGGATCTCCTATCACTTGGAGTCATTTCTTGGTCCCTACTGATCTCAATCAGGCTTGGTAGATCCTCCTTTTTCTAGTTGTCTATTGTGATATCCTCCGTGTCAGATACCTTACCCTGTTCCTTTGTTGCATTCTCCATGTCCTGGACTATCTCCATATTCCCCTCTTCTTCCTCCAAGATCTTGAAGCTATTTTTTCTTGTATGTCTGTCCTCATTTTCCTTCTTGTATGGATGCTTATCCCCTTTTCCTTTACTTACGACTTTGGTGAAACCCTTGTGATCTCTCTCCACTATGGTTTTTTGGTTATCTTCCCTATTGATTGTGGGGCAGTCTCTATATATATGCCCATGTTCATGGCATTTGCGGAATCTAAATGGTATGTGCTCATAGTCCACTGTCTGCACCCATTCTTCATCATATACTTCTAAAATGATTGCTTCTGGAAGGGCTCCAGATAGATCCATTTCCACACATATTCGAGAAAATGAGGTATATCTTCCTTTCAGAGTTGCCTCTGAGATCTCTAGAAAACGTCCCAGCTTGTTGCCTATGGTTTTCAAAGATTCTGGCAGCCAATAATCCAGAGGAAGGGAATATAGTCTGATCCAAACCTGTACTGAAGTGAATGTTTCATGTTCCAAGACAAAGTTCATCATCCATGGTCGCATGTAAAGCACTGCTGCAGCATAGAAATAGGGCCCCCCTTCAAACACTCTATCTTTGTCGTCTAGGCTTGTGAACACTGCTGTGAAAAAGCCCTTAGAACCCAAATGTAAATGTATTTCTCCCTTTGGCTTCCAATGGCTCCTTATCCAGACATGTAACGCCCTCTCCATCGTCCATAACCCCATGAACTTACATATGATTGCATGCTCCGTCATATGATCTCTATGAGCTTGTATCACTGGGTCACACAATACAACCCGCAGAATAATGCCTAACTTGGGCTTTCAGACTCTAGTGGTCTTACTGGAAGCCAGTATTTCACTATTGCCTCCATTCCCCTTTTCTTTTCTCGTTTCCTATTGATTCCCTTCTCGATTCTGATCTCCGCTTCTTCCAGATGTCCCTTGACTTTGTGTTTCTGAGATCTTGTCTAATGGTTTTTTGAAATGTCTCTTTCCCACATCTTGACTCCCTCCTGAGACTTCTCGGCTGTAGGAGGGAGTAGCACTCCCCCCTGTGCTCCCCGCCATGGTACCATGAATCCAAAACCTTATCTTCAACTCCAACCCTAGCTTCTCCTTCTCAATCCCAATCCTAGCCCCACACATTCATCAACAAGTTGTAAATAGTTAACTAAGTTTAATTAACTTAATTATATTAGGAATTTCAAGTTGGAAGTGTTTGTGTAGTCATGTATACGATCTCCCTAAGTTTTAGAGGTCTAGTATGAGTTTAAATTGAGTTGGAAATTAGATCACTTATTTTACTTAGTTAAGTTCAGTTAAAGTAGTTCTAAATTGTTTTTGGAACTAATAGAGGACTAACAGTCAGTTGGTGCACTAATGCATCCACTAGTGCCACTATAGTTAACTAGAGATTCCCTCATGAGAAACTCATGCATGTCATCTCAGAGAAAGACCTAGTTGAGACTAGAGTGCAGGAACAATGTACTATCAATGATGTTATTTACTAGAGTGTAAATACCATGCATGCATCAAAGATTGATCTTGTGTTTGGATTGTGCAGTTTTGGAATCATGAATTCCCTTTAAATATGAGCTATTCTTCCTACGAATTATGAAAGGAAGTAGGGGCTTGGAGAGCTATAGAATTGGTTAAGCATTAGCCAAGAGCTAGCTTGTGAGCTGAGAGAGTTGAGCATACTTGTGCAGAATTGTTCTAGTGAGAACACGCTTCGTATCTTCACTCATATTTATGATATATGCAATACAGATATTGGGGTTTTGAGTAGTGGCTTTCTCGAGATACATCTTGTGTTATGTGCCATTGATCATCTTCTTCTTGTTCATATTGTTTCCATCAATCTATTGCCTTCAACTAGTTGAAGTAGAAGTAGATTCTTGCCATGTGCTAGGTTATAAGTGAAATTCGAATTTGCAATACGTACTTCACAATCAGGAGATTGCGTTCTACGATTTGCGGCTTGAGTATGCCTTGGAAGGAAGATCAAGTTTAATATCCTGGAGGGACAGAATGGAGGCTTTGGTAGAGGATAATGACTTAAAGGAATTCGTTGATCAAGAAGTTCCTAAGTGAGCAGCATCGGATGCACATAATTTGGTTGAATGGAAGAAGTGTGTGGTGAAGGCAAGGTAGATAATTCTTGAGGGAGTTCGAGAGCACATTGACTCGAGTCTCCATGCCAAGGAAAATCTATATGCTATGTGGAAAGAATTGACAAACTTGTATCAGAACAACAGTGAGCAAAGGAAATTGGCACTGAAGGAAAAACTTCGAAAAATCAAAATGGATAAAGATGAGACTATTCTAAAATACTTGACCAAGTTCACTCAATCTCATGATGAACTTGGAAGTGTTGAAATCGTGGTTTTTGAGGATGATATGGTGAGTCTTGCTCTTCTAGGACTCCCAAAGAGTTGGCATAGTTATAAGGACTTCGTTAATGGTCGGGAGAAGATGTTGGATTGGGAACGGCTATGGTCAGATTTGATGCAGGAGGAGATCAGGAGGAACACCATGGATGACTCTTCATCAAAGATTGATGATTAAGAGAACTGTGCCTTAGCAATTAAGGTGAATAAGGGGGAAGGGAAGGCTTCCCATTCCAAATCAGATTCTTATCATGGAGGTTAGAAGAAAGACATTATGAAAGTTAAGTGCTTTCATTGTCATGAGTTGGGCCATTTTGCTACAAATTGTTCAGTCAAGAAATCCAAGACGAAGTCCCCAAGAGGAGTCACAGGTGAGGCTTTGGCCTCTAAATTCGAATTGGAATTTTCCCTCATTGCATATATGGTGTCATCAACGATGGGAAGTGTATGGTACTTATATAGTGGAGCTTCATTCCACATGAATTGTGACCAAGATTTATCTAGTGACTTGGAGGAGAAAGATCTCCAGATGCATAGGGAGATGGGTTACAACAAGAAGTATAGTGTTACTAGATTGAGCACGATTATTTTTCAGAGGGAAGATAGGGCTCGACTCACCTTGAAGAATGTTATGTATGTGCCTAGGATGAAGAGGAACTTGGATCCATTTCCATGCTTGAGGATAGCCGCTATGATGTGATCTTATCGAAAGGAAAGGCATTCCTTCGCCACATAGCCATGGGTAAAGTAAATAAGATAGGGAATCAAGTGAAGAATCTCTATAAGCTGGAGGTAGATGAGTGTGCTCCTTTGAGCACAAAAGCAGAAAGGGTGGAGAGCCAAGACATTAGAGAGCTGTGGCATAGGTGATTGGGCCACTTGCATCATGGGGATTTGAAGATATTGCAAGAGATCTCTAACGGTCTTCCCAAAGGTACGATTGAGAAAGTTGATACATGCAAGGGGTGTACTTTGGGAAAATACACAAACTCTTCCTTTCATGACAGAGACAGTTGAGCAGAGTCTATTCTAGACTGAGTCCATTCACATGTGTGTGGACCATTGTCAACAACATCCAAAGCCAAACACAGGTATTATGTTATATTTGTTGATTACTATTTTCGTAAATGTTGGATACTTTTTATGTAGAAAAAGGATCAAACTTTCAAAACGTTTTGTGAGTTTAGAGCATTGTTGGAGAAATAGTCGGGAAAGAAGGTTAAATCCCTACGGAGTGATAATAGTGGTGAGTATGTCTCAAACGAGTTTAAGAACTTCTATGCAGCGGAAGGGATTAAATGGGAATTGATGACACCCTATGTTACATGATCAGAGCCTACCACTACACTTGTTGGCTGAGGCATGCAACACAGTGGTTTATGTTCAAAACTATATCCCAGATTAGATAGTTCAGATCAAGACACCAGAGGCGGCTTATTCCGGTAAGAGGCCAAATGTTGGTCACTTCAAGACTTTTGGGTCATCGGTATATTTCCATGTGACCAAGGATGCACGGAAGAAGCTTGAGACGACAACAGAGTTGGGGATATTTTTTGGGTACACTGGTACACCTCACGACTATTAAGTGTACTTACCAATGAACAAGATGACAGTGGTTCATAAGGATGTCAGATTCTATGAGGAGAAGGCCATGCAAATTTCCCTTGAGAGGGAGTTTGAGCTACATGAAGATGAGGATTTTTTAGTTCCTGAGGTTGAGGAGCCTCAAATTGATGTGGAGTAGCCACATGCAGAGGATTCGGGAGTGGAGACATCCACTCAGGAAGACTCTTCCATAGAGGGAAGAAAGCACACCAAAGAGGCTGACATATTGTTGGATGATGCATGGGAGAATGTGGGAGCACCCACTTCTCAACTCAGGCAGACGAGATCACCTAAGAGGTACAATGGATAAATGGATCTTCTAGGTGAATGTGTTGTGGAAGAGCCATCTTCCTTTATGGAAGCAGTGCAATAGCCGATTTAGGTTGATGCCATGGTGGAGGAGTATGAATCCATAGTTCGTAACAGTGTTTGGGATGTGGTACCGATATTGGAGGACAAGTCAGTGGTGAGATCCCGTTGGCTTTACAACGTAAAGCAAGTTGTAGATGGTAGTGTGGAGAAGAATATGGCTAGATTTGTGGCCCATACCTTTTAGCAGGTAGAGGTGATTGACTACGATGAGACATTTTCTCCTGTTGTAAGGTACTCGTCAATCAGATCTATATTGGTACTATTAGCACAAATGGGTTAGAAGATACATCAGATGGATGTGAAGACAACCTTCCTGATAGCGGGTAACCCCGCCAACCCAGAATCTCAGTCTACCATGCATATAAAAATGCAATTCCAAATTCATCTGAACTCATTAGCCATTCCCAATCATACAAGCGGAAGCTTAAAATTTTATCTTCAGAAAATGATTATCACTTTATGGTTATGAACCCATTCTCATGTTTAAACTAGCAAATTAATACCACTGTTCGAACTCAGAGTTGCAAATATATGTGCGCCTTTACCTTTTTAAACCTGCCAAACTGTGTGAAGACCCACACATTCTATGATGACATCGGTCCATACTTATGCAAGAACCCACCTTTGTTTGATGCGCATTCCATAATGATTCCATTCCGCGATTCCACTGTTTTCTACACAGCTTCTTACCCGCTCAATGATTTACAATTCCAAGCAATCAACTTCCAAATCGATTTTTCCATTCTGTGTCATTCACCGACTGGCGCTTTCAACATCGAATCAAGTTCCACAACATTAACATTGCACTACCCAATGCATATCCAAAATTCACTTTCCTATATCTGATCAATGCACTATCAGACAATTTAAACTTACTTTCTCTGCGCCTTCATGAGACCATACAGCTCCATTTTTGCAGTCATATAAGAACGTTAGCACTACAATATTTCACTCACCAAATATGTCAATTTCATTAATGGCTTGTTCCTCCGTTTTGCTCTTTGGCGCTACACCACATGCATTCCATTATATATTTGCCCAGCTAATATTAAGTTTCAAATGCCCACAAAACTCACCTTCGTTCTTGGATTAATTATACAAGTACCTATTCCATTCAACGCCTCAAGAGACTAGCCATGGCTTTTATATATATTGATCGATACAAGGACGGCTTGCCTCGCATTCTCCAATGACAAACTTTCTTGTCATTCCGCTTTTCAAACATTTAGACGTTCTCACTATGGAGTCAACCTCATCTCTGCAACTGATTCAGTTTGCTCAACACTCTTTTCCGCATTATGTTCAATTGACTACTCTCCGGTATTTCACAAATCAACTTTTAAACCTTCTCACATTTCTACAATTGAATCAACGACCTACCATTGATGATTGATGATTCGAATTTCCATTTAAACTTATGGAAATCGTTGTGGGTATTACATTTCAATTGTGCGCTGTCTGCAAATCTTCAGAAAGTCGAAATTATTTAAACAATATCGATTTTCACTACAGAGTTTTTTCTACTACAATTAATAACATCGATTCTTTCAACTTATGTGCAGAGTCACATCACAAAGGTTATTAAAATTAACGTATTCATACAAATCAAATTCAAGTCTGCACAGGATTGTCTCTTGTGGCTTCAAGCACTAAATCAATAGTGATTACTGCAATCGATTATACTCAATAGAACTGGTTCAAAATAAAACTATAGCCTCAAATATATCAGAATACCACCATTCACGCAGATATTTAACACCATTTACATTCAACGATTATGGATTGCAGTTTTCACACAAATCGATGTGGATTCAAGCATATCGAATCAATTCTTCACATATTGAACACATAACTTCAATAAGGGCATAAACTT
Source organism: Pinus tabuliformis (assembly GCA_031772625.1). NCBI lineage: Eukaryota > Viridiplantae > Streptophyta > Pinopsida > Pinales > Pinaceae > Pinus > Pinus tabuliformis. The sequence continues at coordinate 92,025,150 of CM062807.1, read as the reverse complement.
TAGAACATTAAATGATGTATTAATACATACACTAGTTACATAAAATCTCCTTCCTTGGCCTGATTTCCAATCGGTGGCCCTTTACAATTGCCCGAAGGCTTCCAAGTAGAACTCCTGCTCCCTACTCTGTTTCTCTACTCACACTCTCTCTCCCCTCTTCAATGCCTTTTAGGCTTGATAATTTATAAAATTTTGAAATAATATAATTTAAGTTCTATCCCTTCAATTCCTCAACAAACCCCTAAAATCACTCTTGAATCCCTATGGATCCTCTCTCACCCAAAATTAATGAAACTAATTTCTAAATTAATATTTAGAAAAATCTCTTATCCCTTTATATCCTCAATTGACCAAATTCTCTCATATCCTCAAATATTTACAATATTTAATTAAAAATACATAAAACCCACTCAAATCATTCATAAAAATCTAGCCCCTCTAAAAACTTAAAAACCCCTAAGTTTTAAAATACAAAGTATTTCCCTCTTCGCCTAATGCTCCTGCATCAAACTTCCAAGATTGAAATTAATCATGATCGCCTGATCATGTGTTCAGATCTGTGTATGCTTGGATCCCATATCTTGTGCTGCAACTTCCCACTTGTTGCTGATTCTATCTGTTGTTCTTCTCTAGGTCTCCACACTTTATGCTGCATCGCCCCACTAACTATGCTTTCACAAAGTTTTGCGGTCTTTCTCTTGCTGAAGTTCCTCTTCCTTCTTGCTGTTGTCTGCTGTTTCGGAGACACCTTCATCATCAGTCTTTTGATCATTTCAATCTCTATGTCCAACCTACTGCTGCTGCTTTCACTTCCTATTGCTGCCGCTAATGTTGTCTCAGCTGTCATCTTCCTGATTGTTGATAACATTAGTTTTACTCCTGCAGATATCACCCCACATGTTGCTTCAACTGCCACCATAGATGTTGCTAACATTGATGTTGTTGCCTCCCAAACTTCCTGTCCCTCTGCAACATTCTTTTGCTCATCACCTACAACTTTATCTTCAACTTCTGTCTCCAGCAAACATTTCAGCCATTTCTTCTCAAGCATTTCATCAACATGCTGCAATTTAATTCCAGCATAACCTTCGTCTTCCTCTTTTACAATCTTCAGTAATTGTCCATCATCATCTTGATGGATTCTGGCAATCAAATCAAGTTTTTTAAACATTGTATCCTCATCCTCTATCACTGTAGCAGTTCCAAAATTTTGCCCCACAGCCTTCTCTTGGCTATAAAGACAAGCCAACTCTCTCTTGTCACCCATGGTAACAAGCCTCTGCTTATGAGACACGACTGTCTCACCTTCTTCCTGCAACAGTTCTTCTTTATCACCTGTAAACACAATCAAATTGTCAGTTTCAAAATCACAAGACCCAATGGTCTCACTTGTTGATTCAGTCACCAAGTTTTCTCTCTGCAGCTCTAAGTCTTCTTCAAGACTCAAAAAATCTTCACTGGCTTTCTCCTCAGCTTCCTCTGGCAATACTTTAGTATGTTGCTCTGAGTTCTTTTCCAACACCCTTGTCAACACATCAGTATGCCGATTTGCATTCACCATGAGACTATCAACTAGTCTCTCCTTCTTTCTATCTTCTGCTTCATGACTGTCATTCATTAAAACTTTCTTATCTTGCTTCTTTAGCAAATTAGCCTGTGTGTAAGTTCTCTGCCTCTCCAATTCTCTTCTCTGAAGATCTAGTTTCCTATACAATTCAACAATTTCATTAGGAGTAGAACTTGGAAACTTCACACAATTTTCTATACCTTCACCATCTCTTGACCCATCATCAACTGGTCCTTCTCTCTCTGCACCAATATTCTGATTAGACTCCTTTGTCTTCATTTCCTCCTGAGATCTTGCTATCTCACCATTGATCTGAATAGACTTCAGATTCAACTCTTCTTGAACAAACTCTAAAGCTTGCTCATCTCCATGTGCTATACCTGCAAACATACACAACTTATTAGTTTTAAAACCACAAGACTTTTCAGTCTCGACTGTTTCCTCCAGCACTTCCCTTTGAACAGATTTGCGTGTGGAATCTTCAAATTCCATCTCTGGCTCAAGAACTCTAAGTTCCTCCTTCAATAAGGCAATCACACTTTGCCTCAACTTCATCTGCAATGGTTACCAAATCACTTTCTTTCCCTTCAGTGGAAAGATCCATCCTCCTTTCTAATTTTCCTGCTCTTGTATCCATTCCTCTAGTACCTGCAATTGTACCTTCATTATTGCAATCTCTCTTTCTCTAACTTTATCAGTCATCTCACCTCTGTGGCATTCCTCTGAACCTCTTCTCGGATCCTCCATGATCATCTTCTCCATGAGTTTCTCACTCACCATGAGTTGCACTAGCCTCTACAACAGCAAGCTCTCCTACTGCCCCTTACCTCACCAATCCGCTTCATCGGATCTGGTCTTTTGGTAAGTATTGGTTCACTGCCTTTGGAACCTCTTGAGCACTCTCATATGCTCTCTCTAGGCTATCTCTTCAACTCACTTCCTCTTCAGGACACTGCAATTGTCCTCCTTATCCAGCCTTTAGCTGAATGTCAGGTTCACTGCCACCATTTTGTCTGCAACCACACCTTAATCACAAATTTCAAATTAGAAAAATCATCTCACCTTTAAGATCCTGCATGATCTTGTCCTCCATTCATTTCTGCAATCCTGTTCACTGCAATTGTGTAGCTTGCATATCAGATTTAGAACACATTCAAATAAAACATATTTCAGTTCTCAATAGAACCTTCCTGCACTTATTCAGAAAAACAAACATCTTCAATTTCAACAGAGCCTTCCTGCTTTGATACCAAAATGATAGTGGGTAACCCCGCCAACCCAGAATCTCAGTCTACCATGCATATAAAAATGCAATTCCAAATTCATCTCAACTCATTAGCCATTCCCAATCATACAAGCGGAAGCTTAAAAATTTATCTTCAGAAAATGATTATCACTTTATGGTTATGAACCCATTCTCATGTTTAAACTAGCAAATTAATACCACTGTTCGGACTCAGAGTTGAAAATATATGTGTGCCTTTACCTTTTTAAACCTGCCAAACTGTGTGAAGACCCACACGTTCTATGATGACATCGGTCCATACTTATGCAAGAACCCGCCTTTGTTTGATGCGCATTCCATCATGATTCCATTCCGCGATTCCACTGTTTGCTACACAGCTTCTTACCCGCTCAACGATTTACAATTCTGAGCAATCAACTTCCAAATCGATTTTTCCATTCTGTGTCATTCACCGACTGGCGCTTTCAACATCGAATCAAGTTCACCAACATTAACATTGCACTGCCCAATGCATATCCAAACTTCACTTTCCTATATCTGATCAACGCACTATCAGACAATTTAAACTTACTTTCTCTGCGCCTTCATGAGACCATACAGCTCCATTTCTGCGGTCATATAAGAACGTTAGCACTACAATATTTCACTCACCAAATCTGTCAATTTCATTAATGGCTTGTTCCTCCGTTTTGCTCTTTGGCGCTACACCACATGCATTCAATTATATATTTTCCCAGCTAATATTAAGTTTCCAATGCCCACAAAACTCACCTTCGTTCTTGGATTAATTATACAAGTACCTATTCCATTCAACGCCTCAGGAGACCAGCCACGGCTTTTATATATGTTGATCGATACAAGGACGGCTTGCCTCGCGTTCTCCAATGACAGACTTTCTTGTCATTCCGCTTTTCAAACATTTAGACGTTCTCACTGTGGAGTCAACCTCATCTCTACAGCTGATTCAGTTTGCTCAGCACTCTTTTCCGCATTCTGTTCAATCGACTGCTCTCCGGTATTTCACAAATCGACTTTTAAACCTTCTCACATTCCTACAATTGAATCATCGACCTGCCATTCATGATTGATGCTTCGAATTTCCATTTAAACTTATGGCAATCGTTGTGGGTATTACATTTCAATTGTGCGCTGTCTGCAAATCTTCAGAAAGTCGACATTATTTAAACAATATCGATTTTCCCTACAGAGTTTTGTCTACTACAATTAATAACATCGATTCTTTCAACTTATGTGCAGAGTCACATCACAAAGGTTATTAAAATCAACGTATTCATACAAATCGAATTCAGGTCTGCACAGGATTGTGTCTTGTGGCTTCAAGCGCTAAATCAATAGCGATTACTGCAATCGATTATACTCAATAGAACTGGTTCAACATAAAACTACAGCCTCAAATGTATTAGAATACCACCATTCACGCAGAGATTTAACACCATTTACATTCAATGATTATGGATTGCAGTTTTCACACAAATCGATGTGGATTCAAGCATATCGAATCAGTTCTTCATATATTGAACACATAACTTCAATAATGGCATAAACTTCAGAACATCAAACGCTGTATTAATACATACACTACTTACATAAAATCTCCTTCCTTGGCCTGATTTCCAATTGGTGGCCCTTTACAATTGCCCGAAGGCTTCCAAGTAGAACTCCTGCTCCCTACTCTGTTTCTCTACTCACACTCTCTCTCCCTCTTCAATGCCTTTTAGGCTTGATAATTTATACAATTTTGAAATAATCTAATTTAAGTTCTATCCCTTCAATTCCTCAACAAACCCCTAAAATCACTCTTGAATCCCTATTGATCCTCTCTCACCCAAAATTAATGAAACTAATTTCTAAATTAATATTTAGAAAAATCTCTTATCCCTTCATATCCTCAACTGACCAAATTCTCTCATGGATCGACTTGTACTTAGAGTGAAGATCGAACGAGTTTTGAAGACCCCCGATCTAGTTTCATCCATCCGGGCTGCGATATATATTCAGGAAATATAAATACATTTGATATGTACATCATTGCAGCAGATGATCATCCTACTCAAAGGATGATAATTTTAGCAGAGAATTATCAGTCTACCATCAAACGATCGTCTGTTCTATGTACCAAAATGAATTTATAAAGCTGAGCATGGGAATGCCCGCCTCAGCTAGATCATGAAAGCAGAATGAAAAATAATGTATTGTATTGTATTTTATTACAGGGCGCCTCTCAGCGATTGAATGAACTTCGGATCCTCCTGATAAAGAATTTCACCCGATAAACGACCTCATACTTTAGGGGGCAACTGTTATAGACATTTTTGTGCCTTACAGCATGAAGCATGAAATTTCGATAATCTAAGGGATCCAAAGTCCCTAAACATGTTTTTCCTACCCCTAGAGGAACAAGGTCAACAAACCACAGCACTAAAAATCAGTTCTCCACCTGAAAACACTCAAAAACAAGCTAATTCTGGATCATGTCAGCTGCTCCACTGAGCATCTGTGCTGAATGTCAACTACTCCACTCTGTACCTGCGTTGAATGTCAACAGTAATGAAGGCTACCTGCGCTGGGCGAGATTGGCCAAGTGGCACAGTCATTCTGCAAGGTGTCAAATGCCCAGGAAGCTTCCAAAATGACACTTGGATCAGGGAATTCGCCTTGTGATGAGTAAGAGGATCTAGATCTCCAAGTGGAAGCAAGAAACTCCAAGTGGACTCAAGAACTGAAATATAACTGAAGTGGGAGAGGACACTAGTCAGCTTCATGCCAGCCTCAAGCTGACTCATCCTTTCTCCAAAACTCCTATATATAGAGCTCTCTCATGAGGTCTAGGGAGGCTGGAATCTTGTGAATGTAAGGAAGTGTTGTTGGTTTGAGTATAGAACTATTGGGTGATTTGCTTTGAAGGAGGTGAAGAGGAGATTTCTTTCTGCTGGGAGGTGTTGCTGGATTGGGCCTCTTATGGTTGTAACACTCTCAGAACTTTACTTCTTCCATTAATAAAGCATTTGAGGTTCTTCTATATGCATGTGTCTCTGTGGCGTATTGATGCTTGTATATTTGATTTATTCTAATCCTTGAATCAATTATGGATGTATGCTTCTTGTAGTTTCCTTTTCTTGTGCTTTTGCAAGATCTTTGTATAGCTGGGCCAGTGAAAGAGCAAGGAGCTGGGAGCAAGCAGCAAAGGGGGAAGATTGGATCAATCATTAGCGGAAGATAACGGTTAGTGGATCTCTTTCTCCTCTCTCTTACATCTCATAAAGAAGTAATCTTGAATAGCTTTGCTTTGATTGTTGCTGAGGTACTATCACCCTTAGAGTGGGATAGGGTCATTCTGTATTGGATACTTTTCCCAAAAACAAATTGGCGACTCCGCTGGGGATCGTATCTTGTTGGTTGTTTGTGTTTTTGCTATTCATTTCATAAACAAAGGGAGTACCGAATCAAACTACATTTGGATCTTTCAAATGCAAAGTAGAGGGCAGCTACTCTAGCTCAGTTTCTGGGCAAGTTTATGATTTGAAGAGCTGATTCACAAGGACTCTAATAAGCTCTTAGTGATAGCTTTTCATCCTCCTTGTCAACCCTTAGTGTGTCCTTGACTGATAGCTTCTGATTTGGCAAAAACTGTGAATGTTTGAGCAATCTGTGACCCAAAAACCAAGAGAAACGAAAGTTTCGTTCTTCAGTGCAGGCTGTGTGAAGGCTGTCTGCATTTCAGCGCAGTCCCCGAAGGGACTACCTGCGCTGAAGGTCAAACTGCCTGTGTACCACCTGCGCTGGACCAGTCTTGCCTTGTGCTACTGGGGTTTCCTGCTGTTTCTTGCCCTGTTTTCACTCTTGTTTTTGCTGCCTGTTACCAGTCCATGTGCCTATCTGAAGCCAACTTTCCTTGCCACTATTCCGCCTCGGTTGTATAAAGAAACTGTGTTTGTTCTTTGTGTATTTCTTATATCATTTACAGTTTCCCATAACGAAAGTGAACTAGTCTTGCTGTGGCCTCTTAGATCTAGACCTGTGATAAAGTGTCGTTTTGATCTTAAGAGTTAGTTTATTTGCTGTTCATAGCTGATTGAGATTTTGCTTTCATCATATGGTTTGAGTTTGTATATTTCTAGTGTCGAAACAAGTAAATCTTAAGGTGTCTTTTGATTTTGGACAAGCTTGTTTGCTTTCACTTGAAATTGAATTCAAAGTTATACAACAGCTTTCTTTTTGTATCGCACCAACATTAAGAAAGAGAAAAGAAATAGTTGCATTGTGCATGTGCATTATGACAGTTTGCATGTTGATTTAGGAAAAAGTGCATTAGTGTGTGCTCTATTATCTGTGTGAAAAGATGTTATCTTTCTTTTCCCTCAGTAGTTAAGATTTTCAAAGTTGAAAGATTGAAAAGCTTGCTTATCATCTTAGACTGCATTTAGGAGTGTTACTATACATCTCGTGGTGATCCATAAAGGCAAACTGCTAAACAAGATCAACCTTAAAATAAATTGAATTTACATAACAACGCATTGAAACATAACGCAAACACATAGAGGTCTAAGCTAGAGACGTGTTCCGGCGTCGTTAAACGTGATATCTTAGCGTTGAGCGGTTGGGTGATTCCTCCACGGTGAAGCGATAAGTATCAATACGGACTTGTGCTCCCACGTACCGTCGCGTATATATTGGAAGACCCCTATAGGAATAAAGCCTTTATCCATAGGAAGCCGTGTTGGCCGCCCTACTGATCGCAATGCAGTGAACACAGCATTCACGAAGATCGACCACCCGTACCGTAAAACGTATTTTGTGGTTTTGCGAAAAGTTTGACACACCCTCTGCCTAGAACTCCAGAGCAGTTTCTTTTGGCCTTTTTCAAACTCTATAACTGAAAAAGTCCATCCGAGCATTTGTCACTTCGGGCTCGTTAAAACATCGAAGGAGACTAGAGTCATCTTTAGCTTTTTCTCGACTCTTAAAAAGTGAAAAAGCAAGTTGTGTCTAAAGCGTCGTTATAAAATTTATTTTAAACGGAACATAATAACCTCCTATTCCCGCGTTGATCTTAGGTTGAGAACATGGAACGCCCCAACCAAGGAATTCCACATGATGGAAATCCTAGTCCATTCTCCTCTTGGGGAGAAGTTGGTGCGCCCCACATGGCCACATTGTCGCTTCCAGGACTGACAATTGGCCTGCCTATTTGGCTATTCTCAACTAATGTAGTTCAGACCACCACAGTTCCTGAACAGTCGAGTCAATAGTTAGATGAGTCTAGAGCTACCCACCAACCTTCTACTTCCTATAACTCTTCCTCTAATCCTTCATCTTCGTAAGGTAGAGCCAGCAAAAGCCAAGCTCCCATGGAGAAGAAGGAGAAGAAGAAGAAGGAGAAGAAGAAGAAGGAGCCTAAGGCGATTGGGGGCAAGCAAAAGACATCTGACAAAAATCCACACACAGCACAGACCGGGCCTAAATTTCCATGTGTCATATGTAGAGGAGACCACTTCCATAGAGATTGTCCCTGTATTCCCCAGATACTAAGGGACTGGTCCCCTCGGTTGCACAATTCGGGAGCATCAACCTCTGATAGCCATGTTGAATGCTTACCGTCAACCAGCGAAAGTGAAGGTTCCAGACAAAGAGGGGGAGCAAGATCCCCCTGCAAACTGTGTAAAGGTGACCACACCATCCACCGTTGTCCCTTCTTAGACGAAGCGAAGAGAGTTTTGGAAGATCGTCCGGTTTCACTGGTAATGCTTCCTCCTGGATACAAAAAACTCGTGCCAAGTCCTTCGTTGGTTGAAAATACAGCTGGGCCGCTCAAGTGGTCAGCTGAAGAGTCAGTCATTGAAAATGAACCTACTGAATCTAGACCAGACGAAAGTCTAAAGGTCGATACGGCAGTTGAACTGGTTCTTCCTTCAGAGGTTTCATCCTCAAATGACACCGTCACTGAAGATTCATCTTCAAATGACACCCTCACTGAAGAGAAAAAGGATGACACCATCCAGATTCTTTTCATCAACACAGACTCTGATGAGCATCAGGGCAATGCGCCCATTCCTTTATCGCAGGAAGGAACATCGTCAGGGTCATATCCGGCCGTGTATTTAGTCCCACCACCAAGCAACCTGGTTGTGTCCTTTGATTGGAACCAACTAGGCAGACCCCGGTTACCAGCCAGTATACCATTCAGAATCATCGTCCAAATTTATAGAATGGTAATGGCTGGAACTATCATTGATGAAGGGGCATCTGTGAGTATCCTTTCCTCTATTGCTTGGAAAGCACTGGGTTCCCCGGAACTTTTTCCTGAGATAAGAAATCTCTCGGGTTTTGATAAAGGAACCAGTCGACCGTTAGGGATCCTCCCCAATTTACCTGTTACATTGAAAGGGAAGACCGTTCAAATGAACGTGATGGTTATTCAAGGACCCTTGGATTATAACCTACTCCTTGGACGAGACTATATATATTGCATGGGAGCTATAGTCTCCTCACTCTTTAGAGTAATGTGTTTTCCACACAAAGGAAGAATGGTCAAGCTCGTAGACCAACTTTCATTTCCGGGATCAAGCATCGCAAATAGTCACATACCAACCCTCAATGGTCTATTCACCCAAGAAATGTCTCCACCCCCAGTCCTCCTTCCCGACGAGTGCGAGTGATTTGGAAAGATGGGACTGGAACCCAGGGGGCATGCATCCTGGTCTGCTTCGGGCAGAGGAAACCTTGGGTATAAGGTAGAATTTCCGCGAAGGAATATGACTAGTCCGTACCCCGTCCGTGGAAGGAAGAGGGGTTGTTCTAGAAAAGGATTCTTTTGATAAGGTTACTTGTTTGACAAAGGTCATTCACCATTGTCTACTTCGGTAGACAATGCCGAGGATGTGTTTTCGTTTGATGGTGTTAACAAAACAATCTTTGGGTAACCAGGAAGAGGCAAGCCTCACCCTTTAAAACAAATGTTTTATCGGATAAGTAGGGGCAGCCTTGAAATTGTACTTTATACCTGGGGGCATGAAAACCTTTTGGAGTGCAAGCTAAGAGTGGTTATTTATCTGTTTTTGGGATTAGCCGTTTCCGAACTTGCATAAAGAAAGGATGAGAGGGAGCAAAGCTTAGTGAAGATGAAGCTCTATAAAAAATAGACATCTCACAGGAGACATTCTTATCTTATGACTGGTATTATCGAGCAGTTTTAGCATAAAGTTCATGCTCGTTAAAAAATAAACGCAAGATCCGAGCAGTTTTAACGCGGTCTTCATGCTCGTTAAAAAATAAATAAAAGCAGTGAGCAATGTTTCCCCCAGAGTTTAAGCTCATTTTTAAATAAAAAATGAACCTATTCCGGTAAATAACCGTTGTGATCATAAATTTATTAGCCATAAAAGCCTTGGTCATGTTTGCACTTGCCACCTCCACTCCATTTGGCCGATCGTTCACCCCCATATGATTGTTTACCCATTTTGAGGAACAGCCGCGAAGAGTGATTTCACCTAGCCATCCTTGTGACACTGCCGTGATTGGAAAATTCCAACCTGTACCTAGAATCTGCTGCTATCCCTGTTTATCACTCGTTCCTCAAAAGACGAGTCTTCTTTGAGCTCTTTTCATCTGACTCGTAAAATATGAAAAGTTTGCCGAGTTTTGGCCTTCCAGCTCGTTAAAAGGACCGGAAGAGCTATCCCTCCTCTAGATTTTAATCTTTTTGGACCTGAGGGATTATTACACAAAAAGGTCGAGCGCTTGTTTTATTCGGCTCGTTAAAGTTATCGAAAACTCATCCCTTCTGTATTGTTTTATACTTTTTCGGACTTAAGGGATTAGATGACGAAAAAGGAATTTTGGAGTTAACTTTCTGTACCTTTTCAGACTCTCTAAAAATGAAAAGGACCGAGTTTTCCTTGTCGTTAGACTCGTTAAAATAATTAAATAGCGACAAACTTGTCTTTAGACGAGAACAAGTTTCCCTATCGCTAAGCTCGGTAAAACATAGCGATGGGCTTGCCCGAAGGGCAGGTTATAAAACAAGCATATGTTATCCTCCTCAAGCTTGACAAAAATAAAGAGGTACTGGTCAGAAATGACTGGGGAAAAATTGGGAGAACCTCAAAGCTTTAATGGTAGAAAGTCGCTCTTGAACATGACACTTTGTCCTCCGTATCACATCAGGTTGGGTTGTTTCATTCACCGGTCTCATCACCATGGTCCTCGCCAAACCATCCACATTTGGGGTAATGCTACCGATCCATCACATCAGTGTCGTTATATGTTCAAGAGATGTTGTTCAGAAAGAGTCAACCGTGTCCCATCCACTGCCATACATTATCCTTCATCCACCCATGATCGCCACCCTGAATCATATTTCACAGATTGTTTTCACCTCCACTAAAATCTTTAGCTCCGTTCCGTGTCACTGATGTGGGATTCATTAAGGCCCTCCTTTGACGGATCGCTTCTTGTCGACTTCAGCTCATTATCCAAGAAGTTGATCTAGGGACAAACCCCCCAGTACTTTGAAGCTTGCATGCCTCAATGGCAAGTTTCTCACTTCCGGCGACAGGTATACATCAATGACCTTCGACCAGAAGATTTTGCGTGGTGTTCGACGCCAAGTCCTTTATTCACACCACGTGAATTGTACTCCAGTACCTTGAGGGTCATTGTCATTATTGGTGATTCCTCTCGCGCTTGTTAACGGTTTACATTATTGACCGGTAATCAAGCGATGTCTTTCCATGTTCGACTTTAGCGCAATTCTCACATGGATCGACTTGTACTTAGAGTGAAGATCGAACGAGTTTTGAAGACCCCGGATCTAGTTTCATCCATCCGGGCTGCGATATATATTCAGGAAATATAAATACATTTGATATGTACATCATTGCAGCAGATGATCATCCTACTCAAAGGATGATAATTTTAGCAGAGAATTATCAGTGTACCATCAGACGATCGTCTGTTATATGTACCAAAATGAATTTATAAAGCTGAGCATGGGAATGCCCGCCTCAGCTAGATCATGAAAGCAGAATGAAAAATAATGTATTGTATTGTATTTTATTACAGGGCGCCTCTCAGCGATTGAATGAACTTCGGATCCTCCTGATAAAGAATTTCACCCGATAAACGACCTCATACTTTAGGGGGCAACTGTTATAGACATTTTTGTGCCTTACAGCATGAAGCATGAAATGTCGATAATCTAAGGGATCCAAAGTCCCTAAACATGTTGTTCCTACCCCTAGAGGAACAAGGTCAGCAAACCACAGCACTAAAAATCAGTTCTCCACCTGAAAACACTTAAAAACAAGCTAATTCTGGATCATGTCAGCTGCTCCACTGAGCATCTGCGCTGAATGTCAACTGCTCCACTCTGTACCTGCGCTGAATGTCAACAGTAATGAAGGCTACCTGCGCTGGGCGAGATTGGCCAAGTGGCACAGTCATTCTGCAAGGTGTCAAATGCCTAGGAAGCTTCCAAAATGACACTTGGATCAGGGAATTCGCCTTGTGATGAGTAAGAGGATCTAGATCTCCAAGTGGAAGCAAGAAACTCCAAGTGGACTCAAGAACTGAAATATAACTGAAGTGGGAGAGGACACTAGTCAGCTTCATGCCAGCCTCAAGCTGACTCATCCTTTCTCCAAAACTCCTATATATAGAGCTCTCTCATGAGGTCTAGGGAGGCTGGAATCTTGTGAATGTAAGGAAGTGCTGTTGGTTTGAGTATAGAACTATTGGGTGATTTGCTTTGAAGGAGGTGAAGAGGAGATTTCTTTCTGCTGGGAGGTGTTGCTGGATTGGGCCTCTTATGGTTGTAACACTCTCAGAACTTTACTTCTTCCATTAATAAAGCATTTGAGGTTCTTCTATATGCATGTGTCTCTGTGGCGTATTGATGCTTGTATATTTGATTTATTCTAATCCTTGAATCAATTATGGATGTATGCTTCTTGTAGTTTCCTTTTCTTGTGCTTTTGCAGGATCTTTGTATAGCTGGGCCAGTGAAAGAGCAAGGAGCTGGGAGCAAGCAGCAAAGGGGGAAGATTGGATCAATCATTAGCGGAAGATAACGGTTAGTGGATCTCTTTCTCCTCTCTCTTACATCTCATAAAGAAGTAATCTTGAATAGCTTTGCTTTGATTGTTGCTGAGGTACTATCACCCTTAGAGTGGGATAGGGTCATTCCGTATTGGATACTTTTCCCAACAACAAATTGGCAACTCCGCTGGGGATCGTATCTTGTTGGTTGTTTGTGTTTTTGCTATTCATTTCATAAACAAAGGGAGTACCGAATCAAACTGCATTTGGATCTTTCAAATGCAAAGTAGAGGGCAGCTACTCTAGCTCAGTTTCTGGGCAAGTTTATGATTTGAAGAGCTGATTCACAAGGACTCTAATAAGCTCTTAGTGATAGCTTTTCATCCTCCTTGTCATCCCTTAGTGTGTCCTTGACTGATAGCTTCTGATTTGGCCAAAAACTGTGAATTTTTGAGCAATCTGTGACCCGGAAACCAAGAGAAACGAAAGTTTCATTCTTCAGTGCAGGCTGTCTGCATTTCAGCGCAGTTCCCGAAGGGACTACCTGCGCTGAAGGTCAAACTGCCTGTGTACCACCTGCGTTGGAACAGTCTTGCCTTGTGCTACTGGGGTTTCCCGCTGTTTCTTGCCCTGTTTTCACTCTTGTTTTTGCTGCCTGTTACCAGTCCATGTGCCTATCTGAAGCCAACTTTCCTTGCCACTATTCCGCCTCGGTTGTATAAAGAAACTGTGTTTGTTCTTTGTGCATTTCTTATATCATTTACAGTTTCCCATAACGAAAGTGAACTAGTCTTGCTGTGGCCTCTTAGATCTAGACCTGTGATAAAGTGTCGTTTTGATCTTAAGAGTTAGTTTATTTGCTGTTCATAGCTGATTGAGCTTTTGCTTTCATCATATGGTTTGAGTTTGTATATTTCTAGTGTCGAAACAAGTAAATCTTAAGGTGTCTTTTGATTTTGGACAAGCTTGTTTGCTTTCACTTGAAATTGAATTCAAAGTTATACAACAGCTTTCTTTTTGTATCGCACCAACATTAAGAAAGAGAAAAGAAATACTTGCATTGTGCATGTGCATTATGACAGTTTGCATGTTGATTTAGGAAAAAGTGCATTAGTGTGTGCTCTATTATCTGTGTGAAAAGATGTTATCTTTCTTTTCCCTCAGTAGTTAAGATTTTCAAAGTTGAAAGATTGAAAAGCTTGCTTATCATCTTAGATTGCATTTAGGAGTGTTACTATACATCTCGTGGTGATCCATAAAGGCAAACTGCTAAACAAGATCAACCTTAAAATAAATTGAATTTACATAACAACGCATTGAAACATAACGCAAACACATAGAGGTCTAATCTAGAGACGTGTTCCGGCGTCGTTAAACGTGATATCTTAGCGTTGAGTGGTTGGGTGATTCCTCCACGGTGAAGCGATAAGTATCAATACGGACTTGTGCTCCCACGTACCGTCGCGTATATATTGGGAGACCCCTATAGGAATAAAGCCTTTATCCATAGGAAGCCGTGTTGGCTGCCCTACTGATCGCAATGCAGTGAACACAACATTCACGAAGATCGACCACCCGTACCGTAAAACGTATTTTGTGGTTTTGCGAAAAGTTTGGCACACCCTCTGCCTAGAACTCCAGAGCAGCCTTTTTCAAACTCTATAACTGAAAAAGTCCATCCGAGCATTTGTCACTTCGGGCTCGTTAAAACATCGAAGGAGACTAGAGTCATCTTTAGCTTTTTCTCGACTCTTAAAAAGTGAAAAAGCAAGTTGTGTCTAAAGCGTCGTTATAAAATTTATTTTAAATGGAACATAATCACCTCCTATTCCCGCGTTGATCTTAGGTTGAGAACATGGAACGCCCCAACCAAGGAATTCCACATGATGGAAATCCTAGTCCATTCTCCTCTTGCGGAGAAGTTGGTGCGCCCCACATGGCCACATTGTCGCTTCCAGGACTGAGAATTGGCCTGCCTATTTGGCTATTCTCAACTAATGTAGTTCAGACCACCACGGTTCCTGAACAGTCGAGTCAACAGTTAGATGAGTCTAGAGCTACCCACCAGCCTTCTACTTCCTATAACTCTTCCTCTAATCCTTCATCTTTGCAAGGTACAGCCGGCAAAAGCCAAGCTCCCATGGAGAAGAAGGAGAAGAAGAAGAAGGAGCCTAAGGCGACTGGGGGCAAGCAAAAGACATCTGACAAAAATCCACACACAGCACAGACCGAGCCTAAATCGCCATGTGTCATATGTAGAGGAGACCACTTCCATAGAGATTGTCCCTGTATTCCCCGGATACTAAGCGACTGGTCCCCTCGGTTGCACAATTCGGGAGCATCAACCTCTGATAGCCATGTTGAATGCTTACCGTCAACCAGCGAAAGTGAAGGTTCAAGACAAAGAGGGGGAGCAAGATCCCCCTGCAAACTGTGTAAAGGCGACCACGCCATCCACCGTTGTGCCTTCTTAGACGAAGCGAAGAGAGTTTTGGAAGATCGTCCAATTTCACCGGTAATGCTTCCTCCTAGATACAAAAAACTCGTGCCAAGTCCTTCGTTGGTTGAAAATACAGCTGGCCCGCTCAAGTGGTCAACTGAAGAGTCAGTCATTGAAAATGAACCTACTGAATCTAGACCAGACGAAAGTCTAAAGGTCGATACGGCAGTTGACCCAGTTCTTCCTTCAGAGGTTTCATCCTCAAATGACACCGTCACTGAAGATTCATCTTCAAATGACACCCTCACTGAAGAGAAAAAGGATGACACCATCCAGATTCTTTTCATCAACACAGACTCTGATGAGCATCAGGGCAATGCGCCCATTCCTTTATCGCAGGAAGGAACATCGTCAGGGTCATATCCGGCCGTGTATTCGGTCCCACCACCAAGCAACCTGGTTGTGTCCTTTGATTGGAACCAACTAGGCAGACCCCGGTTACCAGCCAGTATACCATTCAGAATCATCGTCCAAATTTATAGAATGGTAATGGCTGGAACTATCATTGATGAAGGGGCATCTGTGAGTATCCTTTCCTCTATTGCTTGGAAAGCACTGGGTTCCCCGGAGCTTTTGCCTGAGATAAGAAATCTCTCGGGTTTTGATAAAGGAACCAGTCGACCGTTAGGGATCCTCCCCAATTTACCTGTTACATTGAAAGGGAAGACCGTTCAAATGAACGTGATGGTTATTCAAGGACCCTTGGATTATAACCTACTCCTTGGACGAGACTATATATATTGCATGGGAGCTATAGTCTCCTCACTCTTTAGAGTAATGTGTTTTCCACACAAAGGAAGAATGGTCAAGCTCGTAGACCAAATTTCATTTCCGGGATCACGCATCGCAAATAGTCACATACCAACCCTCAATGGTCTATTCACCCAAGAAATGTCTCCACCCCCAGTCCTCCTTCCCGATGAGTGCGAGTGATTTGGAAAGATGGGACTGGAACCCAGGGGGCATGCATCCTGGTCTGCTTCGGGCAGAGGAAACCTTGGGTATAAGGTAGAATTTCCGCGAAGAAATATGACTAGTCCGTACCCCGTCCGTGGAAGGAAGAGGGGTTGTTCTAGAAAAGGATTCTTTTGATAAGGTTACTTGTTTGACAAAGGTCATTCACCATTTTTTACTTCGGTAGACAATGCCGAGGATGTGTTTTCGTTTGATGGTGTTAACAAAACAATCTTTGGGTAACCAGGAAGAGGCAAGCCTCACCCTTTAAAACAAATGTTTTATCGGATAAGTAGGGGCAGCCTTGAAATTGTACTTTATACCTGGGGGCATGCAAACCTTTTGGAGTGCAAGCTAAGAGCGGTTATTTATCTGTTTTTGGGATTAGCCGTTTCCGAACTTGCATAAAGAAAGGATGAGAGGGAGCAAAGCTTAGTGAAGATGAAGCTCTATAAAAAATAGATATCTCACAGGAGACATTCTTATCTTATGACTGGTATTATCGAGCAGTTTTAGCATAAAGTTCATGCTCGTTAAAAAATAAACGCAAGATCCGAGCAGTTTTAACGCGGTCTTCATGCTCGTTAAAAAATAAATAAAAGCAGTGAGCAATGTTTCCCCGAGAGTTTAAGCTCATTTTTAAATAAAAAATGAACCTATTCCGGTAAATAACCATTTTGATCATAAATTTATTAGCCATAAAAGCCTTGGTCGTGTTTGCACTTGCCACCTCCACTCCATTTGGCCGATCGTTCACCCCCATATGATTGTTTACCCATTTTGAGGAACAGCTGCGAAGAGTGATTTCACCTAGCCATCCTTGTGACACTGCCGTGATTGGAAAATTCCAACCTGTACCTGGAATCTGCTGCTATCCCTGTTTATCACTCGTTCCTCAAAAGACGAGTCTTCTTTGAGCTCTTTTCATCTGACTCGTAAAATATGAAAAGTTTGCCGAGTTTTGGCCTTCCAGCTCGTTAAAAGGACCGGAAGAGCTATCCCTCCTCTAGATTTTAATTTTTTTGGACCTGAGGGATTATTACACAAAAAGGTCGAGCGCTTGTTTTATTCGGCTCGTTAAAGTTATCGAAAACTCATCCCTTCTGTATTGTTTTATACTTTTTCGGACTTAAGGGATTAGATGACGAAAAAGGAATTTTGGAGTTAACTTTCTGTACCTTTTCAGACTCTCTAAAAATGAAAAGGACCGAGTTTTCCTTGTCGTTAGACTCGTTAAAATAATTAAATAGCGACAAACTTGTCTTTAGACGAGAACGAGTTTCCCTATCGCTAAGCTCGGTAAAACATAGCGATGGGCTTGCCCGAAGGGGAGGTTATAGAACAAGCATATGTTATCCTCCTCAAGCTTGACAAAAATAAAGAGGTACTGGTCAGAAATGACTGGGGAAAAATTGGGAGAACCTCAAAGCTTTAATGGTAGCAAGTCGCTCTTGAACATGACACTTTGTCCTCCGTATCACATCGGGTTGGGTTGTTTCATTCACCGGTCTCATCACCATGGTCCTCGCCAAACCATCCACATTTGGGGTAATGCTACCGATCCATCACATCAGTGTCGTTATATGTTCAAGAGATGTTGTTCAGAAAGAGTCAACCGTGTCCCATCCACTGCCATACATTATCCTTCATCCACCCATGATCGCCACCCTGAATCATATTTCACAGATTGTTTTCACCTCCACTAAAATCATTAGCTCCGTTCCGTGTCACTGATGTGGGATTCATTAAGGCCCTCCTTTGACGGATCGCTTCTTGTCGACTTCAGCTCATTATCCAAGAAGTTGATCTAGGGACAAACCCCCCAGTACTTTGAAGCTTGCATGCCTCAATGGCAAGTTTCTCACTTCCGGCAACAGGTATACATCAATGACCTTCGACCAGAAGATTTTGCATGGTGTTCGACGCCAAGTCCTTTATTCACACCACGTGAATTGTACTGCAGTACCTTGAGGGTCATTGTCATTATTGGTGATTCCTCTCGCGCTTGTTAACGGTTTACATTATTGACCGGTAATCAAGCGATGTCTTTCCATGTTCGACTTCAGCGCAATTCTCACATGGATCGACTTGTACTTAGAGTGAAGATCGAACGAGTTTTGAAGACCCCGGATCTAGTTTCATCCATCCGGGCTGCGATATATATTTAGGAAATATAAAGACATTTGATATGTACATCATTGCAGCAGATGATCATCCTACTCAAAGGATGATAATTTAAGCAGAGAATTATCAGTCTACCATTAGACGATCGTCTGTTCTATGTACCAAAATGAATTTATAAAGCTGAGCATGGGAATGCCCGCCTCAGCTAGATCATGAAAGCAGAATGAAAAATAATGTATTGTATTGTATTTTATTACAGGGCGCCTCTCAGCGATTGAATGAACTTCGGATCCTCCTGATAAAGCATTTCACCCGATAAACGACCTCATACTTTAGGGGGCAACTGTTATAGACATTTTTGTGCCTTACAGCATGAAGCATGAAATGTCGATAATCTAAGGGATCCAAAGTCCCTAAACATGTTGTTCCTACCCCTAGAGGAACAAGGTCAGCAAACCACAGCACTAAAAATCAGTTCTCCACCTAAAAACACTCAAAAACAAGCTAATTCTGGATCATGTCAGCTGCTCCACTGAGCATCTGCGCTGAATGTCAACTGCTCCACTCTGTACCTGCGCTGAATGTCAACAGTAATGAAGGCTACCTGCGCTGGGTGAGATTGGCCAAGTGGCACAGTCATTCTGCAAGGTGTCAAATGCCTAGGAAGCTTCCAAAATGACACTTGGATCAGGGAATTCGCCTTGTGATGAGTAAGAGGATCTAGATCTCCAAGTGGAAGCAAGAAACTCCAAGTGGACTCAAGAACTGAAATATAACTGAAGTGGGAGAGTACACTAGTCAGCTTCATGCCAGCCTCAAGCTGACTCATCCTTTCTCCAAAACTCCTATATATAGAGCTCTCTCATGAGGTCTAGGGAGGCTGGAATCTTGTGAATGTAAGGAAGTGATGTTGGTTTGAGTATAGAACTATTGGGTGATTTGCTTTGAAGGAGGTGAAGAGGAGATTTCTTTCTGCTGGGAGGTGTTGCTGGATTGGGCCTCTTATGGTTGTAACACTCTCAAAACTTTACTTCTTCCATTAATAAAGTGTTTGAGGTTCTTCTATATGCATGTGTCTCTGTGGCGTATTGATGCTTGTATATTTGATTTATTCTAATCCTTGAATCAATTATGGATGTATGCTTTTTGTAGTTTCCTTTTCTTGTGCTTTTGCAGGATCTTTGTATAGCTGGGCCAGTGAAAGAGCAAGGAGCTGGGAGCAAGCAGCAAAGGGGGAAGATTGGATCAATCATTAGCGGAAGATAACGGTTAGTGGATCTCTTTCTCCTCTCTCTTACATCTCATAAAGAAGTAATCTTGAATAGCTTTGCTTTGATTGTTGCTGAGGTACTATCACCCTTAGAGTGGGATAGGGTCATTCCGTATTGGATACTTTTCCCAACAACAAATAGCATGGAGGGTAACACCATCAACTAGCTTGATGAATTGTGGCCATAGATCTTCACAAGCTAGATCCAACGGTTGAGGAGAATATCGGGTGGAGAAGAAGCATGAGGAAAACTCGCCCGATAAAGGCGGTTTTCTCTCTCCACCTGCCGCCACATGTTGATTGATGAGTGGCATCATGGGAAAACCTTAGGGGATTGGAGACGCTTGAAAACCACTAAACTTCTAAAACCCTGTTTTCCTTGAAAAAGCATACCGCCGTTTCTCTGTTTCCTTCCGTCCATCTGGAAGACCCAATCATTGATTCTGAGGTCTTCTACTTGTTTAAGCCTTATCCTCCATCAAATTAATTTCCAAATCGCTTCTTCTCCTTCATACTGTGATAACGTTCCCTATCTGCACTTTCCAGAATGTGGTAGTGCTCACGCAGTTTCCCTACGGGTGCTAACTCCCACCTACATTTACTGTTAACTTTTTTACAGAGCTCCCCCTCATTCGCCAGCTGATCCACTAATCTGTTGGAATTTCTATGTACATGAGCAAAACTTAGGGTTCTCAGGATTCTAAGATGTGATAGAATACAGTGATAGACCTGCAAAAGTCTCCAGTGGTTTGAGACTTTTTCTAGTGCTGAGCCATTTGCTATTTTTTTAATAGAATTAATTGTTAATTCAGAGTCAACATCTATGATTGTGTTATGCATATTAAGATGCATCAGTATCTCTAAGCTATGCTCTATGGCCATTAGTTCCACCATATTGTTGGTAGCATTCCCTAAATGATTGTGAAAAATGACTTTTATATTTCCCTTGTCATCTCTTATAGCTCCACCATAACCTGCAGCCCTTGGGTTTCCTTTTGAGGCTCCATCTATATTGAATTTCAAAAAGCAAGGGGGGGGGGGGGGGGTTGCCAGTAAACCTTCCCCACTGCAGAGTGTATTGCAATCATGTTTGTGCCATGGGGGGCTAGCTTCTAGAGGCCCAAAAGAAAAAGAATGTGAGCCTCCTAGAGAGAAGGAGGATTCTCGGGAGGTTGCTTCTGAAGGGTATTTATAGTTTCTTTGAGTTGTCTTAAGATCTGAGCTATGATGCTTTGGGTTGAGCTAGATTTATCATTGAAAATTCTGTTGTTGCGTTCTTTCCAGACATTCCAAATCAGAAATCCTGGAATCAAAGTCCAAGCTATGTTGACTGTCTCGTTTTCAGATAGGTTTTTCCTCGAATTCTTTAAAGTTTTAGAGATGTCGTTTTCATCCTTGTCAGTTTGCCTGAAGATTAAGGTAACCCAGTTCCATATGGTTGAGGTAAATGTGCAGAGGTTGAGAAGGTGATTCATCCTTTCTTCATGAAGACCACATAACTGGCATCTAGATGGTCTCGCAAAACTTTTCTTTCTAAGATTTTCCCAAGTCAGAATCTTTTTGTGTTGTACCATCCACACAAACAATTTAATTTTCATCCAATGAGGATTCTACCATAGGTCCTTCCATATTTTATCAGGGTTTGGAAGGTTATGTCCAGTGGCAATTCCTTTGGCAAGTTGCCCTCACTGTTTCTTCCCCATATTAGTTGGTCTATGGAAGTTGAGATCAAAATTTTTTTCTTTTCCAGGAGCACTGCAAGAGCTTCAGCCTGGGCCTTCAAAGCGGTCTCTTCATTGTAAATTGGTACCTTGCATGTTCTCCATTTACCATTGTTCCTTGTCTGATCCCAATAGTCACTAACCTTTTGTAGCCCTTTGTTGACAGTATCATCTTTGAGAATGTCTAGTCCTTCTCTGCAGAGGTTGGGTTCCTGCTGCCAGTTATCCTCCCAAAACCAGGCTAGGTTCCCATTTCTAATCTCCTAGAAACTATGTTTCTTAACTAAGCCTCTGTTCTCCCAAGCATTGTTCCAAATATGGGAGCCCCTGATGTGTCCTGTCATTCGAATATGGTCCCTTTCTTACCAGTCCTTTGCATATTTCTGTTTCCAGAGCTTGGCCCATGGGTTTCTCATTTCCTTTAGCCATCTCCACCAAATTTTTGCCCCCAAAACTTTGGTGAGAATTTCCGGGTCATGGAGACCCAGACCCCCACGAGTTTTGGGTTTGCATATCTTGTCCCAAGCTACCAGAGCCCATTTATTTTTTTCTTCCGCTCTTCCCCAAAGAAAATCTCTTTGAATATTCCTGATTTTTTGTAAAACTCCTTTTGGGACAGGAAGAGCTAAAAACATGTAGATTGGAATGGTTTGCATGACCGTCTTAGTGAGAACTAGCCTGCCTGCTAAATTCAAAGATCTACTTGTCCATTTATTGACTTTGTCCTTCAGTTTATTAGTCACCTGCTCCCAAACTTCCTTGCTCAGAGGTTTGTCAGTGAGAGGTATTCCCAAATATTTGGAGGGAAGATGATCTCTCTGAAAGCTGAGAATTCTAGAGAGATTTCTTTGAATAGAAAACTTTTCATTTTGAGAGGCTTACCTCTGTGCCAGCAGCCATAGCAAAACCATGCAGAATTTGTTTGAAAGCTTTGGCTTCTTTGACCGTGGGTGTGCCCTGCAACATGGTGTCATCTAAAAATTTTTGACGAGTCAATGAGTCTCTGTCCTAGGTTAGCTTGAGACCCTGGATTCTTCCTTCCACCTTGGTTGAATTGATTACTTTACCTAATCCTTCCATCATAAGGATAAAGAGAAAGGGGGAGAGCGGATCTCCTTGCCTGAGACCTCTCGAAGGTCAAAAGGATCTGGATGGAGAGCCATTGAGAAGGATTGAAAAGCTAGCAGAGGTAACCAAAGCCATAACCCATCTTATCCAATTATGGTCGAAGCCATACACTTTTAGTACTTCCCTGATGTATGACCAGCTTAGCTTATCATAAGCTTTCGCTAGGTCAAGCTGTATGATCATACCTGCTTGCTTATTATTCTTGAGAGAGTGCACCACTTCGTGAGCTTGAATGATGTTATTGAGAATTTGCCTTCCTTCCACATATCCAGTTTTCTCCTCAAACACGAGAATTGGAGGAAGGGGCTTGAGTCTGTTTGCAATGACTTTAGAGATGATTTTGTATACTACATTTCATAAAGCTATGGGCCTGAATCGATTTGGTGTCATAGCTTTTTCCTGCTTAGGAATTAGGGCTATGAAGGATGAATTTAGCACTTTTAGAATTGTTTTTGAATTTCTCGAATCCTCCACCACCTCAAGGATGTCATGTTTGACTATTTCCCATCCTGTCTTGAATAAGTCTACATTGAAACCATCTGAGCCTGGAGATTTCCCATTGTGCATCTCTTTGATTACTTCATTGACCTCCTCTTTCATCGCTGGCCTGTTGAGATTATAATTGTCTTCCTTGGTCACCAGTTTTGGAATGTGCTGAGTGAAGCTTTTAATAAATAGAGATCTGTCTAAGATAGGCTCCTCTACAATGTTTTGAAAATGTTGTACCAAAATGGATTCCATATCTTTGTGCATGCTCAGCTCTTTCCCTTGAGGTCCTATGAGTTTTGTAATCCAATTATGAGCCCTATGTTCCATGGTAGATTTGTGGAAAAACCTTGTATTTCTTTCTCATTCTTTAATCCATTGCACTCTTGATTTCTGTCTCCAAAATATTTCTTCCTGCTGAAATCTATTGTCCCATTCCTATTGGAGAGAGTCAGCTTGCATTTTCCTATCCTCATTGAAGCCTTCCTTGATGAGAATTTCGTTAATTTCTATAGTTTTTGTTCCACTTCTCTTTTGGCTTTAAAAATATTTCCAAACTCATTTTTGTTCAATTCTTTAAGTCTAAGCTTGATGTGTTTGAGTCTCTATTGCAGAAGGAACATTTTCATGCCTAGAATGGGCAAGTCTTCCATCCACCATTTACCAATATTGGCGATGAAGTCAGTGTGAGTAAGCCAAGCATTCTCGAACCTGAAAGGTGAATTCCTCGGAGTGCCAATAAATGAAGCTTCTATCTAAACAGGCCAATGGTCCGATCCTCCAAAAGGAAGGATGAAAGCATTCAAGTTAAGGCCAGAGAGAAAGAGGTCCTCTGAGATGATGAATCTATCTAGTTTCGAGGCAACTTGGGAAGCTCCTCCCCTCTTATTGTTCCATGTGAAGGTACCATTTACTATTTCCGTGTCCACTAACCTCATGTTGACTAGTAAGTTCTGGAATGCAATGGAGTCTCTGCCTAGTGTTTTTGTCCCTCCCTTTTTTTCTATGAGAGATCGGATCATGTTGAAGTCTCCTCCTAGAATCCAAGGCATTACTGCCAAATGGGTGTCTCTCACTCAGTTCCTCCAGTGAAGTGAGAAGACTAAGCTTGTCTTCAGGTTTTTTAGGACCATAGACATTTGTGATCATATAGATTTCCTTGTTACCCAAAGGTTGGATAACCATTGAAAGGTAGTTCTTGGATGCTTCAGCATCCAGTATTCCAAATTTCTAAGGATTTCAAAGAGTGAGAATCCCACCCACTGTATTATTAGCTTTGACTTCTAGGTGCTCATATTTAATAAGCCATTTGCTATGTATCTCTCAAATTTTGTCTATTGAACATTTTGTTTCCTGTATAAACACCATATCTCGGTTTTCTTATTTTATTCTATTGCTGAGATTTCTTTGTTTTATTTTACTTCCTAGACCCCTAATATTCCAGGTTGTGAGCTTCATAATGATGGGTTTGTAAATGAGTAACTGGTGAGATCTCTCATCTTGCCTGAGTTGATCATGAGTTTCCCACACTCTGTCAGCAGCTCATTCTGTCTCTTCCTTCCTCTTTTCTTGGCTAGGTTCTTGGTAGAGTGTCCTGATGCTTCCTCCATTGATTTGACCCATCTATTCTCCTAGCTATCATGGCTCCTTTTGACTCTAGTAGCCTTTGTTTGAGATCTCCGGAGGAAGAGTTGTTGTACTTTGTCAAACTCCTCTTGTGGTAGAGAGTCAATCGCTTTGTTGGTTCATTCGTCTAGGAACTTTTGTAGATCAAGATTCTCCCTCTCAAGAATCTCTTGTAGTTCGTGATCCTCTGTTCCAACTTCACTTGGGGTCATCTCATGCTCCCTGCCAAGTTCCATATTGTTTGGTAGATTCTCCTTTTGTTCGTTGTTTTCATGTATGATTTCCATACTGTCCTCTTTTTCCTTCTTTGTGGGATTGATCTCTAGTGCATTGTCATTTCCATTGTTCTCTCCTTCTTCTTCTAAAATCTTGAAATTGTTACGACTTGGTAGCTTATTCTCGCTAGGTTTCTTTTGGTACTTTCTTCCCCCTCCTTTCCCTCTGCCTCCCATCTTGGTGAATCCTTCAGGATCTTTTCCTGTGTTGGTTCTCGAATTATCCTCCATTTTGTTTTGTGGGAAATCTCTAACGAGGTGCCCATGTTCATGAAATTTATTACATCTGAATGGGACATGTTCATAGTCTACTACCTGTACCCATTCCTCATAATATACTTCTAGAACAACTTCATCCGAAAGTACTCCAGATAGATCCATTTCCACACATATGTGGGTGAAGGAGGTATATTTACCTCGCAGAATTGCCTTTGATATTTTTGGAAAATGCACTAATTTATTGCCTATAGCTTTTAAGGATTCAGGTAGCCAACAATCTAGAGGTAATGAGTATAGTCTTATCCATACTGGGACTGATGTGAATGTTTCTCGTTCTGGAACAAACTTCATCACCCAAGGTCGCATGTATAGGACTGCAACAACATAGAAGTAAGGTCCTCCTTCGAACATTCTGTTTTTGTCCTCTAGGTTAGTGAAAACCTCTCTGAAGAAACCCTTAGACCCTAGATGTATATTTATTTCTCCCTTTGGTTTCCAGTTGTTTCTTATCCATGTGTATAGATTCTTCTCTATAGGCCATATACCCATAAACTTGCATATAACTGCGTAAGTCGCCATGTGATCCCTGTGCACTTGTAGTGTAGGATCATTTAGGACCACCTGAGGTTTAATGGTTGAATTGGGTTTACAAGGTATCATTGCATATTTGTACTCATTTCTCTGACTACTGTCTCCTAGTCTCTCCTCCCTCCTGACTGCCTCGTGAGTCTCTTCCTGTTCATCGGATTTTCTTCTTTCCAGCTTTTTTGTGTTTACTTTTTTTTTTCCTGCCTTCGTAGGTTTCCTGAATCCATTCAAACTTGCCTCCTTGATTTTGTTTCTGCTTGATACTATGTTACTGTAGGAGGGAGTGGAGCTCCCTCCTCCTCGCCCCTCTATTGTTACCAGCTCACTCCTGTTGCTCCCTGTTCTAAACCCTAACTTCACTCCCTCTACGTCCCATTACGAAATAGTCAACATGATTGGCAACTTATAAACAGTTAATTACATTTAAATAACTTAATTATCTTAGGAATGCCAAGTTGGAAGTCTTTCTGTAGTCATGTATATGTTCTCCCTAAGTTTTAGGGGTCTAATATGAGTTTAAATTGAATTGGAAATTAGATCACTCAATTTACTGAGTGAAGTTCAGTTAAATTAGTTCTAAATTGATTTTGGAACTAATAGAGGACTAATAGTCAGTTGGTTTACTAATGCATCCACTATTGCTACTCCAGTTAACTGAAGGTTACCTCATGAGAAACTCATGCATGTCAGTTCAGAGAAAGACACAATTGAGACTAGAGTGCAGGGACAGTGTACTATTATTGGTATTATTTACAAGAGTGTAAATATCATGCATGCATCAGAGATTGATCCTATGTTTGGATTGCATGGTTTTGGAAGCATGAATTAATTTTAAATATAGGCTATTTATCCTAGGAATTATGAAAGGAAGTAGGGGCTTGGAGAGCTGCAAAATTGGCTAAGTGTTAGCCAAGAGCTAGCTGCTGAGATGAGAGAGTTGAGCATACTTGGGTAGAATTGTTCTAGTTATCACAAGCTTTTTATATTCACTCATATTTCTAACATATGCAATATAGATAGTGGGATTTTGAACAGTGGATTTCCCAAGATACATCTTGTGTTATGTGCAAGTGATTATCTTCTTCTTGTTCACATTGTTTTCATCGATCTATTGGCTTCTGCTAGTTGAAAGTAGAAGTAGATTCTTCTCTTGTGATTTAGTAAATTGCATGAGCTTGTGAATCTACAAGATTTTCTACATAATCGAGTAGCCTTTAAGGGCGAATTTTTAGAAAAATTTCCATTTTATTTTTTGATCTAATTTGTCTAAAATCCGATAGATATTTATTGAAATCAAAAGTTTGATAGGTGAACTCTTCACAATCGAAGTTCCCTAGGGGTTTTTGAGGGTGTTGAATGTATATATGCAATCAAAAAACTAGTTCAAACAACAAAAATCAAGATTTGGCCGCAACATCTTTCACTGGATTTCCCCCAGAAATCCGCCAGAAAATCCTAAAAGTCATACTTAAAGACTATTCCCATATGAATTAGAAGATTGAAAAGTTATTAATGCAATGTAAATCTTGATATTAGTGAAAAAATATAAATTAAAAATGCGAGCTCAATTGACATTAAGAACCATGCCCCAAAAAAACACCCAAAATATAGTAAAATATAAAATATAAAGACAATTATATATAAAATATAAATTAGTTAAATAGTTAAAAGAGTATTTCAAAAAGGACAAATTACTGGATTATGGCAAAAAAACATAGAATATATAATTAAATATAAAACAGTGAAATAGCTGGCAAATAGTTAAATATAAAATATATATAGATAGTTAAATACAAAATGTAAATATAGTGAATTATATATATATATATATATATATATATATATATATATATATATATATAAGTGAGGGGTTTTGATAGAAATAAAAAATAATATATTAATTTGCTTTATTAAATCTCGTGATATGAACATAGATAAAAGTAAAGTAATATTAAAAATTTGTCTACATGACATGTTCTTATTAATTTCTTGATTTTTCCTTAGGAAGTTGCTTTTAGGCTGAAATTTCCTGTAATGTAAGAAATAAAATGCAAGCCCTCATAAGAGGTTCAATGTAGCTGAGAAAGAACATGGCGCTGAGCATGGAGAGCAGTAAAATAAAGGTAGTGGCAGAGAACCGTTGAAGCATTGAATTTGTGGTAAAGACCATCACAAGAAGGATTGTCCATTTTTACTAGGGTGGCAGGACAAAAATCTATAGTGCTCAAGAGGTGTAGACAGTTGGGGATGTTGGTTATAGCATTCCCCATATCTATGCAATCACTTGATAATAGGAAGGTGGACCATCAAGCATCTATTATCGAGATGGATGGTAAGTTTTTTGATCAAGTTGCTTCTATTTTGATTGATCCTAGATCAAAATTATAGCTACATCTCAGCCTCCTCCTTTCTAATTGCTAGCTTGTGGTGATGTGTGATGCGGGAAAGTCTTCCCTCTATGGACAGAGGCAACCCCTCTAGCCCTAGAGTGGGTCTAGATAGATCAACAATCGATTTCCTTAAACAGTCATCGTTGGAGGCCTACCTCAACCGGTGGTCGATGAAGTTCTGTTGCACTGCTCCAGCTTCCGCTTCCTTCTCCTCAACAAGTGATTAACTTGAAACAACACAAAGGAAAAACAACAAAGCACATAACCAGGAAAAAACAATGATCTATTTACTCATAAAGTCAAGAAGTCATGAGCTATCAAGTAAATTACATACAAGACATAGGAAAACATCATTGTTGTATTAATAATGAATCAAGAGCAAGATTACAAGGGTGGCAGGCCAAAAATCTATATTGCTCAAGAGGTGTAGATAGTTGGGGATGTTGGTTATAGCATTCCCCATATCTATGCAATCACTTGATAATAGGAAGGCGGACCATCAAGCATCTATTATCGAGATGGATGGTAAGTGTTTTGATCAAGTTGCTTCTATTTTGATTGATCCTAGATCAAAATTATAGCTACATCTCAGCCTCCTCCTTTCTAATTGCTAGCTTGTGGTGATGTGTGATGCGGGAAAGTCTTCCCTCTATGGACAGAGGCAACCCCTCTAGCCCTAGAGTGGGTCTAGATAGATCAACAATCGATTTCCTTAAACAGTCATCGTTGGAGGCCTACCTCAACCGGTGGTCGATGAAGTTCTGTTGCACTGCTCCAGCTTCCGCTTCCTTCTCCTCAACAAGTGATTAACTTGAAACAACACAAAGGAAAAACAACAAAGCACGTAACTAGGAAAAAACAATGATCTATTTACTCATAAAGTCAAGAAGTCATGAGCTATCAAGTAAATTACATACAAGGCATAGGAAAACATCATTGCTGTATTAATAATGAATCAAGAGCAAGTTTACAACCAAGTCTTGACGTTGCAAGCCTTCTCATAGGGTCCAACCAATATGTTCCTCAAGCATTCACTCTTCAAGGACGAATCTCCTAACATACAATGTCTTTCTCTTTCACTCATAAGCTTTAACACAAAGTTAAGGGCACTCCACAACTTTCCACAAGCTATCAACAATCTCACACTTGTCACACCCACACCAGTTATCTATCAAACTCAAAAGCACTAGCAGCATTGCCCAATGAAAAGAACTAGCAGATCATAGCAAAGGTGAGTGCTTTAATAGGAGGAGGAGTCTCCATGAAATGTGGAAGGAGGAGCTCATCCTCAACGAAGGTAGCACAAATGATGGAACTACCATACCAAGAGGGGAAAGGCGACCCAACCCATGCCAACAACCAGGTCTGGAGGAAACCCGAAGAGCGACTGTTGAAAGAATTAGCCCAATCTAGATTGTCGCGGGCCGCAAACCAATTCTTTGCGACAACATCGCGAGGATACTATGCATGTGGACCCACTGTCGCCAGATACAACTCATAACTTCGCGCCAGGTCTAGAAATCTGACTGTCTCAGGAAACAAATGTACACCTGCGACGAAGTCGCGATGAGATCGTTATGGACATGGTAACGTCGCAAATATTAAGGCTTTACTCGTGACGAGGCAAAAACTTAGGGAATGAGGGTCAATTTGAGCAGCAGAGAGCATTTGCTTAATCTCCTTATATTAGTGGGAGGATATGAACATATTTATTTGACACATGACACAACAGAAGGACTGAAATGAGGCCAATGACAAATTACTGTGTAACATGATGTCAATTTCACTCTCCTCTCGGAATAAAGTTCAAATAACTTGGCCGGATCAGCCAAAACTTCTTTCACTTCATCCTCTTTACAAAACATTTAGGCCCATGCACTTAATAGCGACATTGTGTGTGTCTATTAAAACTATATTGGTGTCGTTTGGATGGTTACCAATAGCCCGCCCAATGTGATGTCAACCAACCCTATCCCATCTCCTCCAAAATACGCTTTTCCGGTACTTCGCAACACTTCCTCCAACAAAAGAAGGTTTGCCACTGATTCTTCCACCGCTTTCTGTTGCTCCTCACCCTGGCCCCTGAAAGCTCCTAGAATACTTGGAATGACCTGCAGCCACCACAAAAATGCAAACCAGTGATTCAAACTTTCAAATTCCCTAACAGAAGATAATGAAGTATGAATGCATGAATTTCCTTATCATCTATGAAGGCAGCCCAGAAGTAGGCAATGGTTCAGTCACATGGATCTTTGGGCATAAAATTGGGTGTGTTATTTCCCCATTCCTCATTTATGTATTGCAAAATAATCATGGATTCACAAAAAGGATTCCCATTGTGCAAGAGCATCATAATCTTTTTGTGAACAGGGTTTGATCGGAATAGCAACTCACTCTTATTTTGAATGTCCTCTTCAATGGACTCACTCAAAATGGATCCATTTAAGACCAAGTGCTATGCGAACCCGCACCACGAATGGACTGTAACTGACACCTAACAGCTTCACTTGCCCCTCTTCTCCACAATCCTTCATGTTGCTATAACTCCATTAATGCATGGAGCATACCCACCAAGACTAGATCAATAAGTGTCGATGATGGCCTTGGGTTCCCACTCGTCTTTGCGGATTGGGTGGAATGATTGGTTGCTTCACGCACAAGCAACCTACAACAGTCATGAAACCACATCTGCAGCCCCACGTTGTTTGATCCAGAGCCCGATGGAAGTCAAGTTAAGGGAATAGCTCTAAATATACTAATATATTTATTAATTAATCTCGATAAGCATTTCCTTGTCATGTTCTAAAGTTTGTAAGCAGTGATATTTGTTATGGGAATTTGATTTTCCATAGATATTAACTTTGACCATTCCATGAGGGACTTTTTTTTTGTTGACATTAGGATGATTTTGTCTCGTAAGAGATGGAGTTGTGATGCTATATTTAGTGGTTATTTATCCTAGGGTTAAGAATGTTCGCACATTTGTTATATATTTGTGTTGAGGTTTAATGATGAATTAGTATGTGTAATTATGCAAGGCTAAGAATGTTAGCACATTTGCCATATATTGGTGCTCAAGTTTGATGAATTGTGTGTTTATTTGAGAGTGCCTAAACTCTCTGGAGAGCTACATAATAGACTTAAGGGACTTAAGGGAATGAGGTATGTTTAATTTTTGACTTTTTCTAGAAACTTTATGCATGACTCTTTAATTTACCTTTAGTTTCATGAATCATCTCATGGTGATGAGACATTGCTAACTAGTGCATAATTTTTTGCTTTAAAAAAGAATTTCAAAAAGAATCCCATGGTGATGAGACATTGCTAACTAGTGAATAAATCTTTGTTTTAAAAAAGAATCAATAGACTCACTTAAGGGAGTTTCATTTCACACAAGATCCATAACATTTTAGTGTCCATATCTTTTAATGTGGTAGGGAACATTTTTTTGAAAATAATAATTGATATTACAATGTAAGGAACAAATTCAAAGTCACCATGATTTACTACAGTTTGGAGGAAGTATTGGCTTAATTCCCTTAGTAGCCACATACAACTAGGAATTTCACGAATAGTGAGAAATTGAAGTCTCTTGTTCATATTCAATAGTTTTCAATGTATTGGATTCAAGATCCAAATTTTCTATGAAGAGTTGGGGTTTAATACACCTATTTAGATCTGTGGGACACAACCCCTTTGGCAATGAGGTATGTTTAATTTTAGACTTTTTCCAGAAACTTTTCGCACGACCCACATGAATCTCGTGGTGATGAGACATTGCTAACTAGTTAATAACTTTTTTCTTTAAAAAAGAATCTCATAGTGATGAGACATTTCTAACTATTGAATAACTCTTGCTTTAAAAATGAATCAATAGACACACTTAGGGAGATTAATTTCAAACAAGATCCATAACATTTTAGTGTCATCATTTTTTAATGTTGAGCTCTCGTGAGCCCTCCCTACCTCACTAACTCTCTCACTTTCGAGAGCTAAGCTGGATATTACATATGTAATAACAAAACATCTCAACCCTCAACCAGCCAGCCACCACCAACCGCAAGAAACTAAACCAACACCACATGGACGCATGCATCTATTACATGAGAACGCTGCGCATAGATAGCCAGAGGGAGTCGCAAAGCCAGTTGATGAGACAACATTTTTTTTCGAATAATTGATATTACAATGTAAGGAACAAATTCATAGTGACCATGATTAACTACAATTTGGAGGAAGTATTGGCTTAATTCCCTTAGTGCCCACATACAACTAGGAATTTCACCAATGGTGAGAAATTTAAGTCTCTTGTTCATATTCAATATTTTGCATTGTATTGGATTCAAGATCAATAGTTTGCAATGTATTGGATTCGAGATCCAAATTTTCTATGAAGAGTTCTGGTTTAGTACACATATTTAGATCTATGAGACATAACCCCTTTTGGCAATGAGGTATGTTTAATTTTAGACTTTTTCCAGAAAATTTATGCATGACCCTTTAATTCACCTTTAATTTCATGAATCTCATGGTGATGAGACATTTCTAACTAGTGAATAACTTTTTGCTTTAAAAAATAATCTCATGGTAATGAGACATTGCTAACTAGAGTATAACTCTTTGCTTTAAAAAAGTATCAATAGACGCACTTAAGGGACTTTAATTTCAAACAAGATCCATAGCATTTTAGTGTCCTCATCCTTTAATGTTGTAGGGAACATTTTTTTTGCAAATAATTGATATTACAATGTAAGGAACAAATTCATAGTCACCATGATTAACTACAGTTTGGAGGAAGTATTGGCTTAATTGCCTTAGTAGCCACATACAACTAGGAATTTCACCAATGGTGAGAAATTGAAGTCTCTTGTTCATATTCAATAGTTTGAAATGTATTGAATTCAAGATCCAAATTTTCTATGAAGAGTTGGGGTATTGAAGTCTCTTATTCATATTCAAAAGTTTGCAATGTATTGAATTCAAGATCCAAATTTTCTATGAAGAGTTGGGGTTTAGTACACCTATTTAGATCTATGGAACACAGCCACGTGAAATTGAAGTATTTGGTTCATATTCTTTTTTTTTTGCTAAAGCAAGAGTCAGTCCTTCTATTATCTTGTCACTAAAAATATATTACATAAAATACATCGCTCCCAAAGAAGAAGCGGGCTGAAAATTTTAGCAATTTCTTCCAGCTTATGGAAAAGAGTCAACTTCTCGAGAACCGGGCCTGGGGCCCAAGAAAGCCAAAACACATGGCCTCCATCGCCTAAACCATGATTCGAGGTCAAGCGGTCGAGGGCAAAAATGGAACGAAAACAAGAGAACCCGAAAAAAACTTTAAGCGGACCCAAAGAGGGGAAAGGGGCCTTATAAAAAAAAATTCGAGTCCGCTAGGGATCACCCAAACCCACTAACCTGCTCATCGAACCTAAGATGTTGATCTGCAGCTACATGATCCAATGGCTGAGGGAAATATCAGGTGGAGAAGAAGCAAGAGGAATACTCGCCCAATGAGGGTGGTATTCTCTCTCCTCCGAGAGCCATGTGTTGAACGGTGAGTGGCATTGGGTTCATTTCAAAGAAACCACTTCGGGTTTTGAGGACGCCCAATAACCTAGAAACTGCTTTGACACCCGTTAACCCGGAAACCACTAATACTATGCACCTACTGCCATCCATTTGACTGAGCCACCTATTATAGTGGATAATCACAATTTTCCTAGATCCCCGCTCACTAACCGAGCTTCATGCAGAACCAATTAGAAGGCGATCTATGGTATCCCACTGTGAGACCCAAATATGCCAAATCTCAGGTTGTCTTTCTATTGAAACCCTATCATCCATTGATTAAAGGTTAACTGGTGGATTCCCTTCCTGTGCTGATATTGCTCCTTGTCTGTGAGGGCCAAAGTGTAACAACCCTCACACAGTTGACCTGCGGGTATCGACTCCCATAAGCAGCACCTGTTGTCTCTTGTGCATCTCACCCTTTCGTTAGCTAGCCAATTTGCTACTCTATTGGCATCTCTTCGCACATGTACAAAACTAAGAGTTCTTAGAATTCTTAGGTGCGATTGAATTCTGTAATAGACCCGCAAAAGTCTCCAGTGTCTCGAGACTTTGTCTGGTGCAGTGCCCATGCCTAGCTGCTTGACCGAATTAATAATTAATTTTGAGTCAGCCTCGATGATTGTATTATGTAAATTGTACTCTATCAGAATCTCCAAGCATTGCTCAATGGCCATGAGTTTAGCCATATTGTTGGTGGCCCTCCCTAGGTGACTGTGAAAGATGACTTTTATGTTTCCCTCTTCATCTCTTATGACTCCTCCATAACCAGCGTCCCTAGGGTTACCTTTTGAGGCTCCATCTATGTTGAATTTTAAAAAGCCATGGGGAGGGGGTTGCCAGAAAGCCTTTCCTTCTGAAATGTGCTTTGCTATCGTATTTAAGCCTTGAGGGACATGTGACTGGAGTCCCAACAGTTCCAGAATGTGAGCATCCCGATGACCCAGGGGCTTCTCAGGAGGATGCTTCTGAAGGGTATTGACAGTTTCTTTGAGCTGTTTTAGGATTTGTGCTATGATGCTTTGAGCTGGGCCAGATTTGTCTTTGAAGATCCTGTTGTTACGTTCTTTCCAAACATTCCAGATCAAGAATCCTGGAATCAGAGCCTAGGCTGTATTTACTGTCTCATTGTTCGAGAAGTCCTTCCTCCAGTTCTTTAAAGTATCAGTGATGTCATTTTCATTCCTGTCTGTCTGCTTGAAGATATAGGCTACCCAATTCCATAAGGTTGAGGTGAAAGAGCAGAGGTTGAGAAGATGATTCATAGTTTCTTCCTGCAAGCCACATAATTGGCATCGTGATGGACCAGCAAAACCTCTCTTTCTGAGATTTTCCCAAGTTACTAAATTTTTCTGCTGAACCAACCACCTCAATAGTTTGATCTTCATCCAGTGTGGGTTGTTCCATAGGTCTTTCCATGTCTTATCAGGGCTTGGGAAGTTAAGTCCCATGGCTATTCTTTTGGCTTCTTTGAGGTTGAAGATGCCCTCGTTATTTCTTCCCCATCTTAGTAGATCATTCGAGGTTGAGGTCAAAATTTGTCTCTTTTCCAGAATAGCTTCTAGAACTTTAGCTTGGGTCTTCAATGGGGTCTCATCCCTATAATCTATTACCTTCCAAATTCTCCATTTACCAATGTCCCTTGACTGATCCCAATAGTCACTTACTTTTTTCAGTCCTTTGTTAATGGTGTCGTTTTTGATGATATCTAGTTCTTCTCTACAAAGGTTATTTTCCTGCTGCCAGTTGTCCTCCCAGAACCAGGCAAGATTCCCATTTCTGATCTCCCAGAAACTGTGTTTTTGAACTAAAGCTCTGTTCTCCCATGCCTTGTTCCAAATATGGGAACCCCTGATGTGTCTTGTGATTCTTATGTGGTCCATTTTTTGCCAATCCATTGCATATTTTTGTCTCCAAAGTTTAGCCCAAGGGTTTCTTATTTCCTTTAGCCATCTCCACCAAAGTTTTGTCCCCAAAACGTTTCTTAAAATTTTCGGGTCATGGAGACCCAAACCACCATGGGTTTTGGGTTTGCAGAGCTTGTCCCAAGCTACCAGAGCCGATTTCTTTTTCTCTTCCCCTTTACCTCAGAGAAAATCCCTTTGAATATTCCTGATTTGCTGTAAGACTCCTGTTGGTGCCGGAAGGGTAGATAACATGTAGATTGGAATGGTTTGTAGTACCGCCCTTGTGAGGACTAGCCTCCCTACTAAATTCAAGAATTTGCTTGTACACTTGATGACTTTGTCCTTCAATTTATTAGTTACAGACTCCCAAATTTCCTTGCTCAGAGGTTTGTCAGTGAGGGGTATTCCCAGATATTTTGAGGGAATAAGATCTCTTTGAAAGCCTATAATTCTAGAGAGATTTCTTTGAATTGAAATATCAATTTTGAAAAAGAAAACCTTTGATTTTGTGAGGCTTACCTCAGTATCAGTAGCATTGAGAACTCATACAGGATTTGTTTGAAAGCTTTGGCTTCCTTGGCTGTGGGTGTGCCTTGCAGCATAGTGTTGTCCACAAATTGTTGTTGGGTTAATGTGTCTCCATTCTGAGTGAGTCTAAGTCCTTGGATTCTTCCTTTCTCCTTGGCTGAAATGATCTCTCTACCTAATCCTTCCATCATGAAAATGAAGAGGAAGGGGGAGAGAGGATCTCCTTGTCTGAGGCCTCTCGATGGCCTAAAGGTTCTGGATGGAGAGCCATTAAGAAGAATTGAACAACTGGCAGTGGTAACAAGAGCCATGCCCCAACTTATCCAGTTGTAGTTGAAGCCATATGCTTTAAGAACTTCCCTGATGTAAGACCAACTTAGCTTATCATAAGCTTTCACTATGTCCAGTTGTATTATCATCCCTGCTTTCTTATTAGTCTTGAGGGAATGCACCACTTCATAAGGCCAAACGATATTGTTAAGAATTTGTCTACTATCCACATATCCAGTCTACTCATCTGACACAAGTGTTGGAAGAAGAGGTTTGAATCTGTTAGCAATTACTTTGGAAATGATTTTGTACACCACATTGCATAAAGCTATGGGTATGAATCTATCTGGAGTCATGGCTTTTCCCTGTTTGGGGATTAAGGCAATGAATGATTCATTAAGTGCTCTCAGAACTATTTTAGATTTTCTCGAGTCCTCCACCACATCCAGAATGTCATGTTTGACTATTTCCCAACATGTTTTGAAGAAGTCTACATTGAAACCATCTTGGCCTGGAGCTTTCCCATTGTGCATCTCTTTGATTACTTCATTGACATCTTCCTCCGTCACTAGCCTGTTGAGATTATAATTGTCTTCCATGGTTACCAATTTTGGAAAACGCTGAGTAAAAGTTTTAGTAAATTGAGATCTGTCTGCAGTGGTCTCCTCTGCAATACTTTGAAAATGTTGAACTAGTACAACTTCCATTTCCTTGTGAGTATCTTTCTTTATTCCTTGAGGATCTATAAGTTTTGTGATCCTATTATGTGCCCTGTATTCCATGGTAGACTTGTGAAAGAACCTAGTATTTCTCTCCCCTTCCTTAATCCATTACACTCTAGATTTCTGTCTCTAAAAGATTTCCTCCTGCTAGCATATGTTATCCCATTCTTGTTGAAGTGAGTCTGCTTGCATTTTCCTTTCCTCTGTGAAGCCTCCTGTGATGAGAAATTTATTTATTTCCTATATTTTTCTTAGCACTTCTCCTTTGGCTTTGAAGATGTTTCCAAACTCATTTTTATTCCATTCTTTGAGCTTTCTCTTGATGTGTTTGAGTCTCTGATGCAGGAGGAACATTTTTGTGCCTTGGGTGGGTATTTATTCAGCCCACCAATTTCCAATGTTAGTGATGAAATCATGGTGAGTGAGCCAGACATTTTCGAA
Organism: Pinus tabuliformis; assembly: GCA_031772625.1. NCBI lineage: Eukaryota > Viridiplantae > Streptophyta > Pinopsida > Pinales > Pinaceae > Pinus > Pinus tabuliformis. Next base: position 91,987,561 of record CM062807.1, on the reverse strand, counting down.
CCTGAAAGGTCTATTCCTTGGGGTTCCAATAAAGGAAGCTTCCAGCTGGACGGGCCAATGGTCCGAGCTTCTGAAAGGGAGGATGAAAGTTGTCATGATGTGACCAATGAGAAGGAGATCCTTTGAGATTATGAATCTGTCTAATCTCAAGGCTAATTGGGAAGTTCCTTCTCTTTTGTTGTTCGACATGAAGATATTATTTATTGTATCCATATCCACCAGTCTCATATTGTTAAGGAAGTTCTGGAAGGCTATTGAGTCTTTGCCAAGTGTTTTTGTTCCTCCTTTTTTCTCTGTGAGAGATCTTATCATATCGAAGTCCCCTCCAAGAATCCAGGGCATCGCTGGGTGTCTTTCTCTTAGTTCCTCTAGAGAGGTGAGGAGCCTGAGTTTATCCTCCAGTAGTTGAGGACCATAGACATTTGTGATCATGTAACAATCCTTGTCCCCTAAAGGTTGGATAACTAATGAAAGGTGGTTTCTAGATGCCTCAACATCCAGGGTTCCAAATTTCTGAGGATTCCAAAGAGTGAGAATTCCTCCAGCTAAATTATTTGCTTTGACTTCTATGTACTCATACTTAATCAACCATTTACTATGATTTTGTCTAATTTTATAAACTGAGCATTTTGTTTCCCGTATAAACACCATATCTGATTTTTCTTCTTTTATTCTGTTACTGAGATTTCTTTGTTTTCTTTTACTCCCTAGTCCTCTAATTTTCCAGGTTGTAAGCTTCATAATGATGGGTTTGTAAAAGAGTAACCGGTGAGATATTTCATCTTACCCGAATTAATCATGAGTTTTCCACACTCTGTTAGCGATTCTTTCTGTCTCTTCCTTCCTCTTTTCTTGCCTAGGTTTTTGGTGGAGTGATCTGATACTATCTCCATTGATTTAACCCCATTGTTCTCCTGGCTATTGTGGTTCCTTTTGACTCCTACAGATTTTGTGTGAGACCTTCTGAGGAATAGCTGTTGTACTCTGTCAAACTCCTCTTGTGGTAGAGAGTCAATTCCTTTGTTGATTCCCTGCTCTAGAAACTTTTCTAGTTCAAGGTTCTCCCTCTCAAGGATCTCTAGAAGGTCTTGGTCCTCCGTACCTCTTTCACTTGGCGTCATCTCAAGGTCCCTTCCAAGTTCCATAGTGCTCGGTGGGTCATCCTTTTGTTCATTGTATTCTTGTATGATTTCCATACTGTCCTCGTTTTCCTTCTCTCTATGATAGTCCTCTGGTTTCTTGTGCATTCCATTTTCTTCTCCTTCTTCTACTGAAATTTCAAAACTGTTATGACTTGGTATATTGCTTTCACTAGGTTTATTTTGGGACTTTTTCCCCCTCCTTTCCCTCTGCCTCCCACTTTGGTGAAACCTTCGGGGTCTTTTCCTTTGTAGGTTTTCGGGTAGTCCTCCCTTTTGTTGAGTGGGCAGTTTGTAAAGAGGTGCCCATGTTCATGACATTTACAGCATCTGAATGGGATGTGTTCATAGCCGACTGCCTGTATCCATTCTTTGTCATAAACTTATAGGATGACTTCATCCGGAGTGCTCCTGATAAGTCCATCTCTACACATATGCGAGCTAAGGAGGTATATTTCCCTCGCAAAGTCGCCTCTGATATCTTTATAAAATGCCCTAATTTTTTACCTATATCTTTTAAAGATTACAACATCCTATAATCTAAAGGTAAGGAGTATAATCTAATCCATACCAGGACTGATGTGAACGTTTCTCGCTCCGGAGCAAAGTTCATCACCCAAGGTCGCATGCAAAGGCCTGCAGTAGCATAGAAGTAGGGTCCTCCTTCGAAAACTCTGTCTTTGTCCACTAGGTTAGTGAAAACCACTGTGAAGAAACCCTTGGAGCCCAGATGTAGATTTATTTCTCCCTTCGGTTTCCAGTTGTTTCTTATCCATATGTACAACGCTTTCTCCATGAGCCATATGCCCATGAACTTGCAAATGACTCCATATGTCTCCATGTGATCTCTGTGCACCTATAGTGTAGGATCATTTAAGGCCACCTGGGGTTTAATGTTAGCCTTGCGCTCGCAGGGTCCTGTCGTAGACATTTTCTCAGTTCTCTAACTGTTGTCGCTAGGATTCATTTCCCTCCTAGCTTCCTTGTGGGTCCCTTCCTTTTCATGGGAGTTGTTGCTTCCCTATTTGTGAGTGCCAGTTGTCTTTGTCTCGCCTCTGGTGGTTTTCAAAAATTGTTCAGACTCGCCTCTTTGCTTCTGTTTGAAACCACATTAATGTAGGAGGGAGTGGAGCTCCCTGCTCCAAGCCCCTCCATTTTTACTAGCTCGTTCCTGTCGCCCCCTGTTCAAAACCCTAGTGCCTCTGCAACCTTTCTTCTCCATCCCAATCTAGTATCTTGTTCATATTCAATAGTTTGAGATGTATTGAATTCAAGATCCAAATTTTCTATGAAGAGTTCAAGTTTAGTACACCTATTTAGATCTATGGGACACAACCCCTTTTGGCAATGAGGTATGTTTAATTTTAGACTTTTTCCAAAAACTTTATGCATGACCCTTTAATTCATCTTTAATTTCATGACACTCATGGCAATGAGACATGTTTTTGAATATAATTGATAATACAATGTAAGGAACAAATTCATAGTCACCATGATTAACTACAGTTTGGAGGAAGTATTGGCTTAATTGCCTTAGTAGCCACATGCAACTAGGAATTTCACCAATGGTGAGAAATTGAAGTTTCTTGTCCATTTTCAATAGTTTGCAATGTATCGAATTCAAGATCCAAATTTTCTATGAAGAGGTGGGGTATTGAAGTTTCTTGCTCATATTCAATAGTTTGCAATGTATTCAATTCAATATCCAATTTTTCTATGAAGAGTTGGGGTATTGAAGTATCTTGTTCATATTCAATAGTTTGCAATGTATTGAATTCAAGATCCCAACTTTTTATGAAGAGTGGTGTTTAGTACACCTATTTAGATCTATGGGACACAACCCCGAGAAATTGAAGTCTCTTTTTCATATTCAATAGTTTGCAATGTGTTGAATTCAAGATCCAAATTTTTTATGAAGAGTTGGGGTTTAGTACACCTATTTAGATCTATGGGACACAACCCCTTTTGGCAATGAGGTATGTTTAATTTTAGACTTTTTCTAGAAAATTTATGCATGACACTTTAATTCGTCTTTAATTTCATGAATCTCATGGTGATGAGACATCACTAACTAGTGAATAACTTTTTTCTTTACAAAAGAATCTCATCTTAAAAATCTCATGGTGATGAGACATTGCTAACTAGTGAATAACTCTTTGCTTTAAAAAAGAATAATAGACTCACTTAAGGGAGTTTAATTTCAAACCAGATCCATAACATTTTAGTGTCCTCATGTTTTAATGTCTACAACATTTTTTTTCAAGTAATTGATTTTACAATGTAAGGAACAAATTCATAGTCACCATGATTAACTACAGTTTGGAGGAAGTATTGGCTTCATTCCCTTACTAGCTACATACAACTAGGAATTTCACCAATGGTGAGCAATTGAAGTCCCTTGTTCATATTCAATAGTTTGCAATGTATTGAATTCAAGATCCAAATTTTCTATGAAGAGTTAGTCACCATGATTAGCCACAGTTTGGAGGAAGTATTGGCTTACTTCCCTTAGTAGCCACATACAACTAGGAATTTCACCAATGGTGAGAAATTGAAGTCTCTTGTTCATATTCAATAGTTTGAAATGTATTGAATTCAAGATCCAAATTTTCTATGAAGAGTTGGGGTATTGAAGTCTCTTATTCATATTCAATAGTTTGCAATGTATTGAATTCAAGATCCAAATTTTCTATGAAGAGTTGGGGTTTTGAAGTCCCTTGTTCATATTCAATAGTTTGCAAGTTATTGAATTCAAGATCCAAATGTTTTATGAAGAGTTGGGGTTTACTACACCTGTTTAGATCTACAGGACACAACCTTGAGAAATTGAAGTCTCTTGTTCATATTCAATAGTTTGCAATGTATTGAAGTCAAGATCCAAATTTTCTATGAAGAGTTAGGGTTTAGTACAGTGATTTAGATCTATGGGATGCAATCGCTTTTGGCAATGAGGTATGTTTAATTTTATACTTTTCCCAGAAACTTTATGCATGACTCTTTAATTCATCTTTAATTTCATGAATCTCATGGTGATGAGACATCGCTAACTAGTCAATAACTCTTTGCTTTAAGAAGAATCTCATCTTAAAAATCTCATGGTAATGAGACATTGCTAACTAGTGAATACCTCTTTGCTTTAAAAAAGAATCAATAGACTCACTTAAAGGGAGTTTAATTTTAAACAATATCCACAACATTTTAGTGTCCTCATCTTTTAATGTCTACAACATTTTTTTTTGCAAATAATTGATATTACAATGTAAGGAACAAATTCATAGTCACCATGATTAACTACAGTTTGGATGAAGTATTGGCTTAATTCCCTTAATATCCACATACAACTAGGAATTTCACCAATGGTGAGAAATTGAAGTCTCCTGTTAATGTTCAATAATTCGCAACGTATTGGATTCAAGATCCAAATTCTCTATTGAATCCAAATTTTCTATGAAGAGTTGGGGTTTAGTATACCTATTTAGATTTATGGGACACAACCCTTTCACCATTTGGATGAGGCTCAAGAGGGTCAATTTTCTATGAAGAGTTGGGGTTTAGTACACCTAGTTAGATCTATGGGACACAACCCCTTTTGGCATTTAGATGAGACTCAAGAGGGGCAATGCCTAGTTTCATCGCATGGAAGATATGTGGACAACTTATGTGGAAATGATAGGGGTTTCTCAAGTAAGTATAAAAGGAGGAGGTTGAGGAGCTAAGGAAAGTATGTTCCCAATACTCCATTAGGTAATAAACACATAACACGAGGAAACACCATGGGGTGCAATAAGGCCTAAGGTCATTGAATAGTAGTTGGGCGTTCTATGTAATGACCATTTAGATTTGAAATTCAACCCATATGTATGATTTTACGTAGTTGGGCGTTCTATGTAATGACCATTTAGATTTGAAATTCAACCCATATGTATGATTTTACTTTACTTATGTAAGATAGACTAGATCATTTATGTAGGTTTAGTCCAGGAAATGTGAAGTTACCAAAAATGGAGCTCTATGACTAGCAAAAAGAGCTCTATGACTAGCAAAAAGACAACACATGACCACCATGCCTTATAAAATCAAAGGAAATTCTTTCAAATCGACAATGTTTTAAGTTAAAAATAACATATAGAAAACTAGTAGGGTTTAGTGCAAAACTATGCCAATTTTATTTAATTTACTAAAATAAATGTACGATGGCATGTGGTTATCACTCCATTGACCCCTTCAGTGTCCTTAAGAATTCACAAATTCCCATGGTAATTTTCCTTTTTTTAAAAATGGCAATGTATTTTGACTTTCATTTGACTATCAAAAATAGGGATCAAAAATAGGGTATGTAAGACATATTGGAATTAATATTATGATGATTTTGTTGTTGTTTTGAACTATTAGAATTGTTGTTGTGCACAATTCTTGCACTTCAATTTAGATATTCAAATCTATGAAAACATTGGAGAAGTTATAAAATGTAATGGAATTCTAAACCCTAAGAGTCTAAATCCTAAAACAATTGGCTCCATCATCCAAATTAAGAAAATTTACAATAATTGGAAATATCCTTTAGTGAGAAGATAACGAGATATTCAATTCTAATTTATTATAGAGACCCTTATGATTTATCAATGTAATTGAAATAAACCACTTTGAAATGTACAAAATTCTTATTGTTTTGAAGATGATGCTATGAGTGAAAATCTACATGTTGGAAATTTAGAGATGCAAGAATTTTCAAGACGATGCTATGAGTGAAAATCTACATGTTGGAAATTTAGAGGTGCAATACAATGGATGTAGATACTAATAGACACCTCTAAAAATATTAGAGATACTATGATAAGCTTGAGGGTAAAACTTCAAATTTGCATAGAAGAAAATGAAATACTAATTAGAGCTCACAAAGAGCACAACTAGCTAATAAACACAAATGTACACAAATGTGTTTTAAAGTTTGATATATGTACAAAGGAAAATGCATGAGGAACAAAAGCCAAATAATACTTCTAATAAACACAAATGTGCTTTAAAGTTTGATAAATCTACAAAGGAAAATGCATGAGGAACAAAAGCCAAATAATACTAGTAGATGTAGAAATCACTCAAAATTTTTGAATGAAATCCTCTTAGATGAACTTGAATGTCATCTTGTTCGACGAACTTGTAATTGATCCCTTTATAAGGGAGTGCTATGTGAAATTCCAACAAGAAAGTAGTGGAAGTCACTCCTAACAACATAACTTCCCCATTTTCCTATCAATATACATTGTGACAATTAAGATAAACTTATTGAATAACTTTAAAATATATTTTTAATATAATTTTCAGATATATGTATTTGCTTCTTGTATGGAAAGGTTAAAATTAAATTTCTATTTTTTTATTAATTAAGAAAGGTTAAAATTAAATTTAACATTTGAGTATTCTTTTATATATATATATATATATATATATATATATATATATATATATATATATAAATTGAGTAGAATAATTGTCATTTTCCCAATCGAAGAAAATGAAATACTAATTAGAGTTCACAAAGAGCACAACTAGCTAGTAAACACAAATGTGCTCTAAAGTTTGATAAATGTAAAAAAGGAAAATGCATGCGGAACAAAAGCCAAATAATACTAGTAGATGTAGAAATCACTCAAAAAAGACAAATAATACTAGCAGATGTAGAAATCACTCAAAATTTTATATGACATCGTCTTAGATGAACTTGAATGTAATTTTATATGACATCATCTTAGATGAACTTGAATGTCATCTTCTTAGATGAACTTGTAATTAATCCCTTTGTTAAAAGCAAGTGCTATATGAAATTCCACTAAGGAGCGGAAGTCACTCTTAACAACATAACTTCCCCATTTTCTTCACCACTATAAATTGTGGCGATTAATAATATAAATTGTGGCATACTAGTAGATGTAGAAATAACAATGTCTTAGATGAACTTGAATGATAAACTTGAATGTCTTGAATGATGAACTTGAATGTCATCTTCTTAGATGAACTTGTAATTAATCCCTTTAAAAGCAAGTGCTATATGAAATTCCACTAAGGAGTGGAAGTCACTCTTAACAACATTACTTCCCCATTTTCTTCACCAATATAAATTGTGGCAATTAATATAGACTTATTGAATCACTTTAAAATATATTTTTAATATAATTTTGAGATATATGTATTCGCTTCTTGTATCGAAAGGTTCAAATTAAATTTCTATTTTTTATTAATAAATACAAAATTTGAATATATATATATATATATATATATATATATATATTAATAAATAGAACATTTGATATATATATATGAAAATATTATATATATATATATATATATATGAAAATAATTGTCATTTTCCCAATCACACTCAAAATAAATCTAAGTAATAAAATAATTAAACTTGATCAATTATATAAAACTTAATTTAAAAAAATATATGTACTTTATTAATTTTAAAAATATATTAAAAAAGTAAAAATCATATCGAACTCTATTTTAAATTTACAAAATTTTATACCTACAATTAAACCTAATACATCACAGTTACATTATATTTTAAAATAAGTAACGAGTGATTGCAATCTTACCATATCTCTATTTATTAACTTCGACAAACTTTTTTTTATCAATTTATTTTATTTAACTTCGACAAACTTTTTTTTATCAATTTATTTTATTTTCAACTTATGAAATTTCATATCAACTTACATAATGCATCAAACTTAAATTACACTATGCATCAAACTTAAAATATACCATATGAAAAGAAAATTTGTGTAACACCCGAGTGTTGTGAAAAGACAATAGTTACTTTTACTTTACATGAATCAGTAATTTATGATTTGCTAAAAGAGGTTTACTTTATATGAATCGGTAATTTATGATTTCCTAAAAGAGGTATGGTAGGAAAAATTTGCATTAAAATAAAGTGTATGAAAATAAAAAATGAAGGAAATGATGAGATGACTTCGAAGGTCACGGTTGTAGAGCAAGAATAATAAAAAGGAAAATTAAAAATGTGTCTTTAATTCCTAGAGAGTTAAAATCAATGATCAGTTTTCTCTCTTCCTATAGATGGAAAAAACCTCATCTTAGTGGAAAAATACGAGGATAACAATGGGAGGCTGGAGGATGCTCAATATTGGATCTATTTTCCAAACTGTCTCATCAGGAAGAAGCTCGCGGGGAGACCGAACGTTATTTGCAGTGTCATGGTTGGTATTTCAAGTGTCACGGTTGGGTGGTGAGATCTTCCTAATGAACTTGTTTTGACATCAAGATTAGGACAAATAAGTGCTTATTGCTTCCTAATATTTGTTCAATTACTAATAACTTGTAAATCCTACAATATCTGTGTAACTAAATATTTTTATGAAATGGGAGTTTTGGTATCAATGCTTTTTTGAAGACCTTCTTCTGGATTTCTTATTAGAAGGAAATCATTTTGTGATTGTGCAAAAGTTAATTTAAAATAGGACCTCTGTCTTTTAAGAAGAAAAAACATTCTGTAACAATTAATAAAAGAACCAGTGTAAACAATTGCTAATGATAAAAGATTAAGGGCTAAAGTAGGTTGACCAGGTTGACGTTGAGCACATAACTAATTGAAGAATAGGGGTATAGAAGCAAAGTATCGTGGTAATTTTTAAGTCAACCAGGTACAAAAATAAGAATTAGAACTGTAGAGTAACATTTCAAATCTATTCCTAGACAAGTTAAACTCCAATCTCAATCCAATCTTTTCACAATCGAAGAGAAATGGTATTAAACCCAAGAAGTTTCTAGGGTTCGGTTATGTGATCCAAGTGACCTCTGGTGTAGCTCACGACCAACGCAAATAAACCACATAGTGGCCATAAACATAAAAATGAGACAATTAAAAGATTCATAAGTGGAAATTTCGTTTACCATAATACAAAAGCTAACCATAAACCATGGAAAGAATTACAGAATCGCATAAGACATAAAACCCATCATTCATCCTCACACGTATAAGGCTAATATCTCCATACAAGTCTCAGATGCATCATATTAACCAAACAGGGTTAAACCCAGAAAGCTTATTTCGTTCAGAACTTGGAAAAATGTAATTTACTCCAGATACGCAGTTAATAAATTACAATCAAAGATTCTTGTTCCAATAGAAAATCATGACATCGTTATAACTGTAATAATGTTCGAAATCAAGCCAAAATTAATCATTTGATTCTCATTTATGGAAGAAATTAACATAGAAATGTTCTCACTAACAATAATACAAAAAAATGCGCTAGAACCCTGGAATATTTAGGAAATCCTAAATAAACTAAATGCCAAGCAATGACTAGCACGGGACAACCACGTTAAGGGTAATATCTTGAGCTTTAAGTCGGACCCATAAATTCTCTGTGAGAGAATGAAGCAAACCCGTAGCAGTTATGAGTAAATCGAACCCGGAAGATGGAAGAACAAGTTTGTAAGGCACGCACCTGTGACCCAAAATCGTCAAAAGAGGAAGGCTTCTGAGTTATACCTAAGATGTCAGAAGATAAAGAATGCTTTTAGAAGGTTTCCAACTGAGGGCAACTAAAATTGCAAGGAAAAGTCTAAAAACAAAACTACCTGTGGAGTGTGGTTGGGCTGCGCTATGTAAATGAACCTGTAACGCAATGTTGTACAGACTAAAATACCAAAATTGTTCTATTTTTTTCCTCTTAAGCTAGGTTAGACGATGCACCACTGTGGAAAGACATGTTTCTAAGGATTTTACCTGAGGAAATTCCTTGAGTAATGTCTCTTCCTTGCCATTGGGCGAGTATCCGAGACTGGAGAAGCTTCCTGCATGGACAGAACAAACGCCTGAGGTTAAATTAATAAAGTCTCCAGAAAAAGTATAACTTTACCCTCCAAAATGTTTATCGGTTACGTGTATGGGGTACACCTGAAGGTGAGGAGTAACTAAGCAGCTGAAACCCTCCTTCGCCATGGATACAATGGTAGAGCGCTCGAACCATAATGTGAAAAGACCGAATGAGCCTTGAGTCTAAAGTCGGCAGAGAGAGTTTGTTAGCTCAAAGTAATTCCAATGACTCACAAGCGTCAGATCGACCTTGATCAAACACATGGTGGATCGAGGTCCATATGTCCAAGATCGGAGGATCCTTCCAGAAGTTTGTTAAGAGGTGATAAGGTGTCATTAATGGCTGAGCATTCAACCTTGGCTGGGGTGAAACATTAGGTTGGTTCGTGCCATTGACAAACATTTAACCCATTTAGTCAAAGTGTTAAATTCATAATGCAGTATGTTATAAATTTTTGTATGACATAGCTGAATGTTCATATGCCAAGGGAGAGAGGGTCAAACTATAGTAAAAGAAGTCTGGGTGAATGTAATTTTTTTTGGGGTGTTATGTATGTTACAAGCGGTATCATAACAGGGTTTCAACATGTAACTTGATTGAGCAATTGTGTGATCTTGAGTGTAGATGTGCACAAAGAAGAGAAATAAAATAGACCATGATCAGGAGAGGAGCTTGAGGTCTACCCCTAACCAGACCAATGGTGGAATCTATACAGAAGGGTGTAGAACAATAGAACCAAACTAGCACGCTTCTTGAAATTGTCCAATAGATGAAGACAGAGATGGTTTGACTGAGAATGGATAATGAAAGACTAATGTGTGAACAAGAGAGAATCTTGAAGAGTCTCCTGGAAAGACAGAACCATCAAAATACTCGGCCCATACCTTATCACGAAACCAAAGATGATGAAGAAAATCAACACATAAATGAAAGTACTCCGGAAGGAAGTTAGACCTAGAGGATTGATGGAAACATAGATAACAATGGAGAAGAATCGCGAAAAGATTTTGATCAAAGGAGAAAAAAGAAACAAAAACTTAAACTATAGGGGGAATTTAGAAAAATCAAACCCACAACATTTGATGGTGAATCTGAAGAAGTTGTTGAAGCCTCGGTCATTAATATGAAAAAATACTTCCAATTTTATGAATATAACAATAACGTCAAGGCAAGATTAGCTATCTATTAGCTTCAACAGAAAGCTACCTTATGGTGGGAGGAGGTAAAGGAAGTGCAAGGGATAAAGGAGAAAGATGTGACTTGGGACGAGTTTGAAAAGGATTTAAAAATAAATATCTGACAGAACAGTTTTATGATGAAAAAGCTAAATAATTTCATGACTTGAATTTGGGGCATCTAACAATGGACGAATTTGTGACCAAATGTACGTCCTTGTTTAGATATGTTCAGTATATTCAAGAGGAAAAAACTAAAGTACAACGTTTATGAGTAGTCTCCCTACATACATGAAGGAAAGAATAGAATTTGATAATCCCAAGACCATGGATGAAGCAATTAGGAAGGCCCAAATTTGCTATCAGCAGATGAAGCAAAACAAGGACAATGGTAAAGGTTGGCCCTAGAAGAAACGGTAAAAGAGCTATCAGAATATCAGAGGCACTAAGTATGCAAGTTTTAAAAACATACAGGAAATCCAGCCAAACAAAATTTTTGGAAGAAATCAATAAAAAACTAGATGGCAAACATAACCCAAGCATACAGAAGCATCAAGGAAGCTAGAGCCCAACCAAACACAGAAGCCCTCTCTAGAGTGTTGGAGCTATGGAGAACCCCATTATTATAAGAATTACACCCATTGTGATAGGCCTCAGAAAGTTGCTAATGTACAGGAAGATTCTATAGTTGGGGAGGTGGCGAGAAGTATGCCTAGGATTAATGTTGTGCTAGAAGACCATCAAGAAAATTATCATCCTACTATGGTATATATGAAAGGTAATTTATTTAATGAATCTATGTCTATTTTAGTGGATCTTAATGCAATTTTAAGTTATGTCAGCCCCAAAGTAGTGGAAAAATGTTGTTTGCAAACTCACAAATTTAAAAATCCCTCGCTGGTACAATTAGCTACAGGAGCCAAGAGAAGAGTGAATGCTAAGGTACCAAATTGTTCTATTGAAATAGGGAGTCAATAGATTAAGGTTGATTTGAACATATTTCCTTTAGGATCTTATGACATGTTGATTGGGATGGACTAGCTGGAAGGGCATTGGTCCTTGGTAAATTGTGAAGAAAAATTCATTACTTACCTTGCTAAAAATGGTTCTCGGCAAGAGATCCAAGGATTTAAAAAACCTATAAGGTTACACCCCATTACTGCCTCTCAATTAGGTAAATGCATTAGGAAGGGTTGTATGATTTATGTCGTTCAAGTTGGGTATTCTAATAGTAAGGATAAGACCGCCAGCTTGGGAAACATACCAATAATCTAGGATTTTGTTGATGTGTTCCCAAATAATATATAAGTGCTTCCCATAAAACAAGACATTGATTTTACCATCGAGTTAATTCCTAGAGAAACACCAATATCCACAGCCACTTACCGAATGAGTATACCTGAGTTAACCAAGCTTAATATGCAATTACAAGAATTGCTCGATAAAGGATATATCTGTCCCAATGTATCACCCTAGGGAGCTCCAGTATTATTTATAAGAAGGAAGGATGACACACTGATAATGTGCATTGATTATAAACAACTTAGTAAACTAACTGTCAAGAATAAGTACCCACTGCATTGAATTAACGATCTCTTTGATCGGGACAAAGGCACAATAATTTTCTCTAAGATTGACTTCTAGTCACATACCACCAAATTCGGGTAAAGGAAGAGGACATTTGTAAGATGAAATTTAGAACTCATTATGGTCACTACAAGTTTTTGGTCTTACCTTTTGGGTTGACCAACGCACTAGTGAAATTCATGAGTTTAATGCATGGCGTCTTTCATCCCTTTTTGGATATGTTCGTACTGATCTTTATAGATGATATTATGATTTATTCTAAAACTTTAGATGAACATAATGAACACCTACATAAAATATTGTAAGTATTATGAGACCATCAATTGTATGCTAAATTTAGCAAATGTGATTTTTATAAAAATCAGATTCAATATTTAGGGAATGTCATTTGAGTTGAGGGAACAACCATTGATCCTAAAATTATCAGAACCATTATGAAGTGGCATGTACCCAAAAATGTAGCTGATATACAATATTCCATGGATCTGGTGGGGTAACCACCATTTTATTGAGGGATTCTCTTAGATCATGTACCCCATCACCTCCTTACAAAATAAAGGAAAAGTTTTTAAGTGGACCAACGAGTGTCAGCAAAGCTTTGAACAATTAAAACATATATTAACTACTGCCCCTGTATTAAAGATTTTTGACCCAAACAAGGAATTTTTGGTCTACATGAATGCCTATCATGAAGGGGTAGGGGCAGTACTAATGCAATATGGCAAAGTGATAGCGTACAAGTCACGAAAGTTGAAGGAACATGAGTAGAGATATTCTGCATGTGATTTGGAATTAACTGTTGTGGCCCATGTGTTGAAAGTATGGATGCACTATCTTTTAGGAAAAATATGTTTACTAATGATAAACCATAATAGTATGATAAGTTATTTCAAACAACCCAATTTAAATACCTATCAAGCAAGGTGGAATGCCTTTCTTAGTGAATTTGCAATTTGACATCAAACATCTAAAAGTTAAGGAAAACTGTGTTGTCAATGCACTAAGTAGAAGGATGCATTGTGTTTATGAATTGCATTATAATAAAATAGAATTTAAATTTCTGGAGAAAAATAAAAAATGTTGCTGAGAGAGATCCAAAATAAAAAAAATTATTATGGCAACAATCTCATTAGACTAACAACGAGGAAAAGTAGTCATAATATTGTATAAATAAGCATCAACTGTTAACTATTAGTGGAAGGATATATGTCCTTAACCATATTTCAGTTAGACAACTAATTCTAGAATAATTTCACAAGAGTCCTTATATTGCCCATCTGGGTACCAGGAAATGCTTTCAGCAATAAAAAAATATTATTTTTGTTCGGGGATGCACAGAGATAATGAAAAATATTTGGAAAGATGTTTAGAATGTCAGCAAGTCAAAGCTAATCACCAACACCTTGATGGCCTTATTCAACCATCACCTATAACTGAGTGGAAGTGGGAAGTCATTACACTTTACTTTATCACAAAAATACCCAAATCTTAAAAGCACAATGTCTCAACCATGGTAATCGTGGATAAGCTCAGTAAAAAAACTCATTTTAATATAGTACAATCTACCTTCAAGACGGTTCAAATTGCTGATATTTGAATGAAAGAAGTCTTTCGATTCCATGGTATTCCTAAGATAGTAATATCAAACAAAGATGTAAAATTCAACTTCGTGTTCTGGAGAGCCCTCTTTATAGGATTGGGAACTCATATTCAGTTCAACACTACATACCATCCACAGACTTATGGACATAATGAACGTCTGAATCCAGTACCAAAGGATATGCTACAGATGTATGTTATGTAGTAGCCCAACAAGTGGGAGGAATATTTGCATTTGGTTGAGTTTGCATATAATAATGGTTATCATGAATCTTTAAAGATGAGCCCCTCTAAGGTGCTATATGGGAGAAGGTGCAAAACACCCACAAATTGGAATAGTATTGAAAATAGATTAATGCTAGGGCCATATATGTTGGCAGAGATGGAACAAGTAGTAAAGAAAATATGACAAAATTTAAGGGCTTCCCAAGATAGGAAAAAGGCTTATGTTGACCGAAAAGTAACCTATCAAGAATTCAGATTCTAAGATCATGTACATGTGTGAATAAAACCTAAGAAAAGCACTTTAAGATGGACTAGTTGTGCAAATCTTGCCCCTTGTTTCTGTGGCCCTTTCCAAATATTAGAAATAATTGGATAAGTGGCACATCGAATGGCCTTACCTAGTCATATAAGAGTTCATAATGTATTTCGTGTCTCATTGTTAAAACTATATGTGTATGACCCTAAACATGTGATTCACTGGCAAGATGTTCAAGTAACACTTTAAGATTTACTTTGACATTGATATGATGATTTTCGTGAACTAATTGTTGTATGGTTGTTGTAACAGGTCGAACTGGATGGAGTGTTCCTAGTATAGCCTTAGTGTATCCTCGATAAGAGAGAAATAATGCTATGGAGGCAATCTATCACCCAGGTTAAAGTGCAATTGAAGCACTTTAGATTGGAAGATGCCATTTGGAAGGATGAGGACTTCATGTAGAAATCATACTCAAAGTTATTGCAAAAGATGGATTTAACACTAAGGATGGTGTTTCGCATGGGGGGCGGGGGGAGATGTAACATCGCAGGGATGTGAATATTTTCTTTAATGTTAGTTAGTTTTACTTTACATGACTCAATAATTTATGATTTGGTAAGAAAGGTTTTCATTAAAATAAAATGTATGAAAATAAAAAATGAAGGAAATGATGATATGATTTGGAAAGTCACTGTTGTGGACCAAAAATAATAAATAAAAAGAAAAATTAAAAATGCATATTTAATTCTGAGACAATTAGAATCAGTTATCATTTTTCTCTCTTCCTAGAGATGGAAAAAAGCTCGATCTCAGTGGAATGCTTCTTTATTAAGGTGTTCTTAAGGTGGACATAGAGCAAGTGGTACCCTCATATTGATTCTTGTGAGTACAATACTGGACTCGACTGGTAGTCCTGAGGTTTAGGTATAAGTTACCTCAATTTTGGATCTATTTTCTAAGTTGTCTAGTGAGGAAGAAGCTCGAGGGGAGACCAGGCATTATTTCCAGTCTTGTGGTTGGGTGGTGAGGTCTTCCTAATGAACTTTTTCTGACGGCAAGATTACGACAAGTAAGTGCTTATAACCTCTTAATATTTGTTCAATTAATAATGACTAGTAAATCCTATACAGTCTGTGTAACTAATTCTTTTTATGAAATGGGAATTCTAATATCAATGCTCTTTTGAAGAACTTCTTATGGATTTCTCATTAGAAGTTGATTTCAAATAGGAATTTTGTCTTTTAGAAGAAAATACATGTTGTAACAGTTGATAAAAGAACCAGTGTAAATAATTGCTAATGATTAAAGATTAAGGCTGAAGTAGGTTGACCAGGTTGAAGCTGAGTGCATAACTAATTGAAGAATAGTGGTATAGAAGCAAAGTATCATGGTAATTGTTAACTCAACCAGGAACAAAAATAAGAACTAGAACTATAAAGTAACATTTCAAATATGTTCTTAGACAAGTAAAATAAATTTTGGGGTTGAACCCTAATCTCAATCCAATCTTTTCATAATAGAAGAGCATTGGTATTAAACCCAAGAAGCTTTTGGGGTTTGGTTATGTGAGTCAAGTGACCTATGGTCTAGGTCATGGTCGACACCAAAAAACCACACATTATTCATAAACATAAAAAGGAAACAATTAAAAGATTCAGATTCGGGAATTCTATTTACAAGAAAACATAACCTAACCATAAACCATGGTAGAAATTATAGATAATCACATAAGACATAAAACCCATCATTCCTCATATGTATAAGCCTAATATCTATCCATACAAGTCTCATATGTAGAATATGAATAAAATAGGTTTAAACCCATAAAGTTTGTTTCATTCAGAACTTGGAAAAAAAAGTAATTTACTCCAAATAACCAGTCAAGAAATCACAAGCAAAGCTTGCTGTTACAATAGAAAACCATGACATAATTTAAACTATAATAATGTTAAGAATGAAGCCAAAATTAGTCATTCAGTTCACATTTCTGGAAGAAATTAACATAGAACTATTCTGGATAACAATAATACAAAAAATGGGCTAGAACCCTAGAATATTTAGCAAATTATTAATGAACTAAACGCCAAGCAATGACTCGCACATAAAAACAACATTAAGGGTAATATCTTAAGCTTTAAGTTGGACAGAGAAATTATTTGTGAGATAATGAAGCAATTACGTAGCAGATAGGAGTAAATCGAACCTAGAAGATGAAATAATAGGTTTGTAAGTAGATGTCGCACAGCCATGACCCAAACCCATCAAAAGAGGAAGAGTTTCAAGTTAAACCTAACCTGCCAGCAAATAAAGAATGTTGTTAGAAGGTTTCCAACCAAGGGAAACTAAAATCACAATGACAAGTAAAAACAGAAGAACTACTTGTGGAGTGTTGTTGGGCCACGCTATGCAAATGAACCTGTAACACACTATTATACAGAGTAAAATACCATAATTTCTCTATTTGTTTCATCTTAAGCTAGTTCAGACCAAGCGCTCTTGTGGAAATACATTTTTCTAAGGATTTTACCTAAGGAAATGTCTTTATTAATGTATCTCCCTTGCCAGTGGGTGAGTATCTGATACCGAAGGAGCTACCTGCACAAACATCACAAATGACTGGGTTAAATTAATCAAATATCCAACAAAACTATAACTTAACCCTCCAAAGTGTTTATCGGCTAAGCGTATGAGGTATAATTGAAGGTGACAAGTAACCTAGTAGTTGAAACCCTCCTTTTCCATGGAGATAGTTGCAGAGTGCTCGAACACTAATGTGAAATGACCAAATGAGCCTCGAATCCATAGCCTGGAGAGAGAGTTCATTACCTCAACCTAATCCCAATGACACGCGATCATCGGGCCAGTCTTGATCAAACGCATGGTGGATCAGGGTCCATGTGTCTAGGATCGAAGGATCCTTTGAGAAGTTTGTTCAGAGGTGATAAGGGGTCATTAATGGATGAGAATTCAACCTTGGGTGGGCTGAAGCATTAGGTTTGTGCAATAAACAAACATTCAAACCATTTAATTAAAGTGTTAAATTCATAATGTAACCTCATATAAATTATTGTATCACATAGCTTAATGCTTATATGCCAAGAAAGAGAGGGTCAAGCTATAGTAAAAGAAGTCTTGGTGAATGCAACAAAAAAAAAATTTGTGGGTGTTATGCATGTTACAAGTGGTATCAGTGTGCGATTGCAACACTGTGACATAGTTGGGCAATTGTAGTCTATGTTGAGAGTGTTGATGTGCACAAAGAAAAATAGAAATAAAATAGATCATGATGAGAAGAGGGATGATGGAATCAAGTTCTATACCAATCCGTGATGTGAACCCAAAAATGTGGGTACAACTATGCGTAGAATAATAGAACTAAACAAGTATGTTTCTTGAGAAAGGCCAATAGTTGAATAGCAATATTGTTCAACTAAGAATGAATAATGGAAGAATAATGTGTGAACATGAGTGAATCTTAAAGATTCTCTCAGACACATAGAAAAATCGGACTTCTCAGTCCAGTTATGATCACGAAACCAAAGATAATGAAAAATATCAACACAGAAATGAGAGTACTCCAGAAGGAAGTCAGACCCAAAGGATTGGTGGAAATAGAGATAACAATGGAGAAGAATTGGGAAATTCTTCTGATTAAAGGAGAACAAGGAAACAAAAACTTGAACTGCAGGGGGGGATTTAGAAAAATCAAACACCCAACATTTGATGGGGAACTTGAAGAAGCTCCAAAAGTCTCGGTCATTAATATGAACAAGTAATTCCAAGTTTATGAATATGACAATAACCTCAAGGCTAGATTGGCTATCTATTGGCTTCAAGGTAAAGATACCTTATGGTGGAAGGAGGTAAAGGCAGTGCAGGGGATAGAGGAGAAATATGTGACTTGGGACGAGTTCCAAAAGCATTTGAAAGGTAAAAATATATGACAGAACATTTCTATGGTGAAAAAGCCAAAGAGTTTCATGACTTGAAATTGGGGTAGGTAACTATGAACGAATTTGTGACCAAATTTATGTCCTTGTTGAGATACGTTCCATATATTCGAGAGGAAAAAGCTAAAGTACAACATTTTATGAGTAGTTTTTGTACATACATGAAGGAAATAATAGAATTCGATAATCCCAAGACCATGGATGAAGGAATTCACAAGGCTCGAATTTTTTATCAGTAGATGACGCAAAAAGGGGACAGTGGTAAAGGATGGCCCCAGAAGAATGGGTAGAATAGTTATCAAAATATTAGAGGCACTAAGTCTACAAGTTTTGAAAACACACAGAAAATCCATCCAAACAAACAATTTGGAAGAAATCAGCAGAAAACTATGTGGAAAATAGAACCTAATCATACAAAATAATTAAGCAAGGTAGAGCCCATCCAAATTCAGAAGCCCCCTCTATAGTGTTGGGGTTGTGGAGAATGCCATTATTATAATAATTTACCCCATCTTGCCAAGCTTGAGCAGGTTTGTAATGTATAAGAAGCTTCTATACTTGGGGTGGTGGCAAGAATTATGCCCAGGATCAATGTTACGCCAGAATACCATCAAGAATATTATCAGCCTACTATGATAAAGTTGGAAGTTAATTTATTTAATCAATATGTGTGTATTTGAGTGGATTGGGGTGAAAATTTAAGTTATGTCAACCATAAAGTAGTGAAAAAATGTTGTTTTCAAACTCATAAATCTAAAAACCCCTCACTGGTACAATTAGCTACACGAGCCAAGAGAAGAGTGAAAACTAAGGTATCAAATTGTTCAATTGAAATAGGGAGTCAACAGATTAAGGTTGATTTGAACATATTTCCTTTAGGATCATATGACATGGTGATTGTGATGGATTGGATGGAAGGGCATTGGTCCTTAGTAAATTGTAAAGAAAGTCCATTAGTTACCTTGATGAAAATGGTTCTCTGCAAGAGATCGAAGGTGTTAGGAAACCTATGAGGTTACGCCTGTTACACAACATTTTGTCACTATCCCTATACTCGCTGTTCCTCATTCCTGGAGTACCTCTACAGTGGCCCTCATGTTTTTTCCTATCATGAAGAACATGTCCTTACATCACTCTTCATGTGCAGAACATTTCCCTCTTACATCATTTCTAGAGAATATTCCTTCAAAATCAGTTTTCAAGGATGGCGTTATCCCTCAGTTTCTTCCCTGCGCTGATTTTTGGAGTTTAAAATTGAGCCTACCACCGATCAGTGCTAGTAATCCATTCATGACCCATGTTGATCCTCTTTTGTAAGGTTTTTAAAAATGGAGTCAAAGCTTCCAGGTCTAGAAGCTTCATGAACGTAAGTCTAGTAAATGGTTAGTTGAGATAGAGCTGAGAGAGATTTTTTGGGATTCTTTCCCCTATTAAAATGGAAGAAACAAAAATGGGTAAGACCTCTCCCATCATAAGAGGATCCATCTCCCCTCTCTCAAGCCATATAAACTCCTCCTATTCCAACCTCAGCTAGCTAATTAAAGGGCTGGTATAATCAAAAAAATCTTGATAACCAAAACAACTCTTGATAGATTTAGCCTTCTAGTTTGTGCTTGTAAACGGATAATAAGATTGTAGTTTGTTTGGTTTGGATCAAAGAGGAAGAAGCCTTTAACTTCCATTTTTTGAGGGTGAACCATGAGATGCTAATAGTGGTTATGGAACCTAGACACTTCAAAGGAAACCTGCAATGCTAAGGCAAAGGTTGTACTTTCCATTTTGTCATAATAATATAATTGATATTTTGTTTCCTATATCGATTTCATATGCTATTTGGTAGCTTAAGACTCCTTAGTGTCTTAAGTAGGTTGAATTTATTGTATGGTATCATGTGTGCTTTGGTTTCTTGTCTATTTGTTTCAGGTGCCTGATTGACATTAAGGACCTAATCACTGGAGAAAAGACACAAGGACTTCATGAAACAGGGATTAGTGATACAAGAGGTAGGATCTTATCCATTCTCAATCTAAGGGAACTTATGTCAGATTGTCTTTTTTGTAGCTAGACCCTCTCCCCTTGGATAGAGGGATTGTCTTTGTCCGCAGAGAGAATATTCCTACTCAACAAATCGACGACTCCACTGGGGAACCATCCCTCTCTTTGGATTGTTTTTCATTTCATGATCAGTGAAAACTTTTCTCGTTTCACTCTTTCTATTTTGTAATCTCTACTTTACGTTATCTACGGCTTGGATTCTTGAATTTAGAGTGACAGGTCTGGTTTTGGTTTGTGGAATTTTTTCTTTTTCTTTGAATCCCTCGATCAACATTGTTAATTTTCTAATAGTAGCACCGACCAGCGTGAGTTCCTCTTGAATAGTAACGCCACAACACCTTATGGAATTTGTTGCTAGTTAGAAAGTCACGCTCTCTTATACATTAAAATTAGGGTTTCTCTTAAATCATTTCCAATGTGTCTTGTCCCCATAAATTATGTTTCTTGGCTTGTTTGCCTTTATTCTCCCTGGCTAGAATGTTTTGTTAGCTCAATTTGTTTGCTTTATTGGTTTGAGATTGCATTACTTGATTTTTTGAGTTTTTGGGTGGCTTGGGTCCCTAGGGCATCTAGGTCATTGTCCATTCATTTTTGATCTACTCATTAAGTCGAGTTTTTGATTTGCTACTTCATGCATTTCATGTTTTAGTCCTTGCATCTATATTGCTTGGTTTTCAATTGAACAATTCTCTTGTTGAACATCTATTTTCTGAGCATAGATTACATTGCTCGGTTTGTTTCGATTAAGTCTTGGCATATTTTGAAAGGATTTCTTTTTATTGTGCTTTGCATATGATTGGTGTTTGGTTGTTTGAAAATGTTCATTGAAATCTTTATGTGAAAGATCCATTTTAGCATTCCATTCAAGAAAAATACATAATTCTAGTTTGTTTAATTGATATGTTGCATTGAGTAGCACCATTGAAAGCTAGAATTACATCATCATGAGCATTTGAAATGAAATGAAATTCTTTTACTATTAAAAAGGATAGTTGAAGTGCATCTCATAGGAAGAGTAGGAAGTGGAAAGAATTTTCATTATTTTTTTTTTGAAAAGCGAAAGTAGTGAAGAGTCATCTTACTTCCAGTGTCTTGTTTGTTGCATTGGTTGTTTTCTCTCCTCTCAATTAGTGTAAGCATTCATCGAATTGAAAGGGTTTTGTCTCATGTAGCTGCACATAAGATTTTTTCAGGTGACATCGATAAGGCCTAAAAAATGAGACTTAATTTCAATATAAACATTTAAAATATATTCAATTAACCTAAGGTGCATTTGAAACTAAACACTCACATTTAGAGGTCTAGGCTAGGGAAGTGTTCCAGCATCTTTAAACCTAGCGGCTTTCATTCGTTTCGGCATTAGGCAACGCTAGTACGGAATTGTGCTCCCTACACCATCAAATATATAAAGGGATACCCCACTAGGTTTATAATCCTTTATCCACAGGAAGCTGAGTCTACTGCCTTGTAAATGTGATACACCAAACACAACATTCAAGGAGATTGTCTTCTCATAATTTTCAATTCACCAGGAGGTATTATGCAGTTCATGGTTACCTGGTAATCCCTTTCGCCTAGATTATCCTCAACGGTCATTTTAGTCCTTTTGACTCTTTAAATTTAAAAGATCATTGAGCACTTGTCCTTTCGAGCTCGTTCAAACCGAAAGTGACTAGTATCATATTTTCATTTTTCTTGACTTTTAAAACATGAAAATGCATCAGTCTATTTGAGCGTCTTAAAATTTTTCCCCGCCGATCACATCACATTCCTGATAGCCTTATTCTGGACCACATTGTGACTATACCATCAATATATTTTGAAGAAATCTTGAAATTAATATCTCTTCCCTTTTATTTGAGACAAAGTCATCGTGGCTGAACCATCAGGTTTTCCTCGTTCCTCTTCCTCTCCTCCATCTGGAAGGTCATCCAAAGAAACTTTCCCTGAACTTCTGCAATCGCTTGAGGATCAAGGTGTTGAAATTGGGATTGTTCTAAGTATTAAACCTTTGTCTTCTCATCTGCCTCCTTTAGATACTGGGTCACCTTACGAATCTAGCTCGAAATCCCCTGATAATCTTACTCGGACTCCTGAGAGTCTGCAGACTTTTGAAAGTCCATAAATATTGGTTTCTTATCCACCAGACCCTTTTGTGGTATCTCCACAACATCCTTATAGTCCGTATGATCAGCCTACTATCCCTTTGGAGTTTTCCCCTCGTTCATCTTTGACTCATCGGCGGTTGTTTTCTATGGAGTCAGAAGGAAAAATCCCAGTCTCCTCTCTAAGTCAATCGAAAGTTTCTGCTACTCAAAATCCTCACGTGGGTGATAAGCAGGGATGCGAGTTCCCTCCGGAAGATTTCCCTTTTATGGGAAGATTCCCATCCCTTTCTTATCCTGATTTTAGTGAGCCAATATTGCCACATGGTTATACCTCTCTATCTCAGTTGTTTTCGGGCACCCC
This sequence comes from Pinus tabuliformis, assembly GCA_031772625.1. Lineage (NCBI taxonomy): Eukaryota > Viridiplantae > Streptophyta > Pinopsida > Pinales > Pinaceae > Pinus > Pinus tabuliformis. The sequence continues at coordinate 91,964,254 of CM062807.1, read as the reverse complement.
TAGTGCCTCGTCATTATATCAGAACCCCATCTGGTCTTCTGGCACTATTCCTACCTCAGGTCCATTCATTTAGAACAAGTCCTCTCGACCGATTGTATAGACTATAGTCACTTCAGTTACGGTTCAACCTACCATCCCGTCTCAACCTATTTTGTCATTTCGACCGACTCTCCCGGTCCAACCGAATGTCTCAAGTCAGGTCTCGGTAACTTCTTCTACCCCTCAAGTGAGTGGACATGCTGTTCCACCACCTGGGGGGAAAGATCCAAATGCTCCTCTTAAGTATGGCCAAATGAATGTGAGTGGATACCAAACTCACATGGGTGGTATGAATCAACCTTTTTATGGCACTATTCCTAACCCTGTTGATCCATTCGGGTTAGGTGACATCCCATACCAGTAGCCATATACGGCTTAGGTTCCATTCCAACTAGCTTATGTTCCATATGGTTCGCAAGCCTTGGTTTCTCCGCCTTACATTCCTCAAGCTAGACCTTATGTTCAGCTTGGCTAATCCACTATGCCTAGTGGATATGGCCAGATTCAATTTGGGAACTATCAAGGAACTATCCAGCTACCCTTGCAACAACAAGGGAAACCTTCACAGCAGCATTGCAGCAGCAAGGACAACTACTACAACCGCAAGGGAAACCTTTGCAATAGTCGCAACAACCTTTGCAGCCGCATGCACAAATTTTTCAGTAGCCCTCCCAACCTTCGTCCTGGTAAGGCCAGCTTTTGCAGCCACAGGGGTAGCCTTTGCAACAACCACAAGGTCAACCTTTGTAGCATCGAATCCAACCTCTGTAGTAGTCACAAGGTGAGCCTTTGAAGCTGCAAAACAAGCCTTTACGTCAGTAGGTTGTATATGCATATCAGAAAGGTTAGCTTGTTCAGGGCCAAGGTTAGCCTATACAAGGTCAAGGTCAACCCCTGCAGCAACAGCTTCAAAATCCTTATGTCCAGGGGCAGCAAGTGAAAAATCCTTACATCTATTGCCAGCAAGTTCAAAATCATTACATCCAAACCCAACAAGTTCAACATCCTTTTAACCCATATGCCTATCAATGGCCTATGGCATGAAAATATCAAATCTACCAAGGATCGAATCCTCCCTAACGGCAAGCTAACCTCCATTGGAGGCAAAATGAGATGCCATATGGATAAAATCCTCCAATTTGGGGGAAAAATCCTTACCAACAAGGATTGGTTTCGCAGTTTGGGTCTACTCAAAGGTCCCACATGCCTTTTAACATGGAATTGTCTTTCTTGGCCACATTGGAACCACTCGATGTTTCGAGGCTCACCAATGATCCTATCCTTCATTTGCCTTATTGGCCCCAACAAAAATTCCAAGCGATTTCCCCAAATTTGAGGGAATAGCAAAGGAGGATCCATAAGCCGACATGATGACATATCACCTCTAGTGCTCCTCCAATTCGTATGTCGATGATTCCATCTGTCTCTAACTTTTGCAAAGAACTCTCATAGGGGTTGTAGAAAAATGGTACATTGAATTGCCTCGAGGTACCTACAATGACTTCAACTCTCTTGCTATGGATTTCCTCACTCATTTCCAGCTGCCAGTTCACTATGAAGCTGGAACCTATCTGCTTACGTCACTTAAGCAAGACACCGTGACCCATATCTCCAATCATATCCATGAATGGAGATGTCGGCGTTGCCTGATCAAGTTTGAAATTGCTGATCAATTGCTGACAGAATGGTTTACCAAATCATTTGTCGACTGAATTTTGGTGGATGTAGCTATGGGTGGGTGTGTTACTAAGGAGCAAGCCATCGCTCGTGCCCAATAGTTAGACCTAGTCTACTCATAATCTAGAACATTATATGAGATGTTATCCGATGCTCCAAGACCATCATCATATCTGATAGCATCGAAATCTCCGGCTACACCACTTGTTGATGGAGTGGTTGGTTCCACGTCTCAGACTCTCGTGAAAACTTCTTCTAAGAAGAAAACGGTCTCGAACATTGGTTCCAATGATCCCTCTAGAAATTCATCTGGTCCTAGTAAGACCTCTAAGGTTCATGCTGTCTAGTCTACCGTGGCAAACAAACCTCTAAGGGTAAAAAGAAGGACAAAGGCGAGGCCAAAGTCAATGCCCCAAAAAAAGTCCCTCCTAAATCCTCTTGGTAATGCTTCACAAAGAAAGCCAAAGTATTCGTGCCTCATTTGTGAGGAGGATCGTTACACTAAGGATTGTCCTGGATGATCTGAAGTTTGTAGCTTGGTAAAATTGACCCGGCTATCATAAAAGAACCCTTTCCATTCCAATAGATCCAAATGGTAGACCGGCCTCAATCTTCTACTTTCGCAGGTTCCCAGTGTTTATGATGAATACACCTATAAATGTGGATACGAGATGTAAATATTATCAAACCATGACGAAAGGGAAAGAGAAAGAAAGTACCCCTTCCTCCTCTGTCCTATCTACCTTCGACCCTCTCCATATAGAGTGACCTAATCCTGATTCCGCTATTCGACCCCTCTCAAGGTGTGTTGCGAAAGTCCTTGTATAATCCTAATCCTCAAGTTGTTGGACACTACAATATTGTTAAGGATTTAGCTCAAGCTCCATCAACCATGTCTACTCTCGAGGTCCATCAAATCTATCCCTCTCAGCGGAAAGCATTACTGTCATCCATTGGAGGTGTTGATCCATCTAATTCCAATCTCATTTCCTTTTATCTGGAAAACCATGTTCTGCACTTACCGCATCAGATTATCTTTCTCATTCAGGGGATTATTAATGGAAAAACAATTCATAGGACCATCATTGACGAAGGTGCTTCTACCTGCATCATGTATGTGTCTTGTTGGAAGGAAATTGATTCTCTTATCTTGAACCAATTGCCTAACACATTGGAAGCATTTGATGGATGCGATTCTCGACCATTTGGTGTCCTTCCTAATCTTTCCATTACCTTGTAAGGTAAGTGAGTTAATGTCGAAGTAGAAATTGTTGATGCTAATCTTAACTATAATATTCTACACGGAGAGAGTTGGACTCATGCTATGCATTTTGTAGCCTCCTCTCTTTTCTACATGCTCTATTTTCCTCATCAAGGGAAAATCGTCACGGTTGACCAGTTTTCTTTCTTTGCCTCTTCCTCCTCAGATGGAAATTTTACTTACATGAAGCATATCAGTGCTCCATATGAGAGTGTGGGGGTAGGAATTTTCAAAGATCCTACCTTAATGGGCATTTTTCCTCTTCCACCTCCGCATGTTGCCTCAGTCAACAAGATCTTAGATAAGTCTGATCCTTGGGTCATTTCCCCCTCCCAATCAAGTTGATTCATGGGGTGATTTCATGTCGTTAAGCCCCACCGAGATTAATTATGTGCAAATTGTTTCATCTTAGGCGTCAATATCTATTGATCACACTGCTTTGGGTACACCTCATGATGCATATTCTCAATCTCCTTCGCTTGGTTTTCGAATTATTTCAACCCCTTAACAGAGAGATTTCATATTGATGAAAGTATCATGGAAATTATGTCTCTTGAGGAAGCACCTTGGATAGATACTCATCATAATTCCTCGTTCTTACCTAGCCCGTAAGTCATGTCTACATTTCTTGAGGACTTCTCTAATCATTTCCCGACCCAACCACTTCAGATTCCTATCATGACCCATCAAATCTGGTTGGAAAGGAACACGAGTAATATTATCCAAACAATGCCTATTGACATTTTTGTTAAACATGGTATCGTTGAAAACGTTCATATTGGGGTAACTTGTTCTCCTGATGAGATCAAGCTTTATGCTCATCTTTTTCAAGAGTCTCGAGATGTTTTTGAATGGTCATATGAAAAAATGCCTGGCATTGACCCAAGTATAGTTGTGCACGAAATTATGACTTATCCTAATGCGAAGCCTATTCGTCAACGGCTTCGTCCTATGCACCCTAGAAAAGTGATTGCCATTAAAGGAGAGGTTGAAAACCTTCTTAAAGCTGAATTTATTTACCCTATACCTTTAACAAATTGGGTGTCCAACATCGTACTAGTGACTAAGGAACAAGGCACCATTTGCATTTGTGTTGATTACCATGACAGTAGCTGTGCCTATCCGAAGGACAATTATCCCACTCCTTTTATAGACCAGATTATAGATGAATGTTTTGGGAGTGATATTTTCTCCTTTATGGATGGTTTTTCTGGTTATAACCAGATAAACATTGCACTGGCTTAACAACACAAGACTGCCTTTATCTATCTGTGGAGCAATTTTGCATATAAAAAGCTCTATTTTGGTCTTAAGAATGATGGGGCTACTTTCCAGCAAGCAAAGTCTTGTGATTTTCATGGCATTAAAAAAATTGTTTAGCCTTATCTGGATGATATTCTTGCTCATTCATGTAAGCACCATGACCATCCCCATCACCTTCAACAAATATTTCTTCTTTGTAGACACTACAACATTCAGCTTAACCCACATAAGTGTGTCTTCTGCATTGAGTTCAGACGACTTCTCGAATTTATTGTTTCGAAGGATTGTATTCGTCTTGATCCTCTCAAAGTCGAGGCTATTTTTAATCTACCCCCTCTCTCTTCGTTGCATCAATTACAAAGTCTGTAAGGGAAAGCGAATTTCCTCCGTCGCTTTGTGCCTAACTATGTTGAGCTAGCTTTAGGGTTCACCCGATTACTTAAGCAAGGAACTCCATTTCGTTAGGATGAGATTTCCCAAAAGTCATTTGATGACTTGAAATATGTCCTCATTAATGCTCCTTTATTGCATCCTCCAAACCATCATCGTGATTATTTCCTCTATCTAGTTGTAGCTTCTTGCACTATTGCTATGGTACTGGTGCAAGAAGATGATGAAGGTCATGAATATGTCATTTATTACCTTAGCCATAATCTCCTCGATAATGAGACCCGTTATGCCTATGTCAAGAAATTGGCTTTGGCTGCTGTTCAGGCTTTTCAACGCTTTCAACATTATATTCTCCTCTGCACTACAAAAACAATTTCATATTGCAACCCCATGACTTATATTCTGACTTGTTAGTTACTTGGGGGAAAATATTCCAAGTGCATTGTTATCCTCCATTAATTCAATTTGGTGTTCACTACTGCCAACTCAAAGAAATGACTTGTATTTGCTGAGTTGATTTGCTCTTTTCCCTCTACTTCTCTAATTATTGGTGTTGATGAGTATTTACCGGATGAGACTCTCTTTCTGATTAGAACTCTTGATCCTTGGTATGGTGATATCATCATGTATCTCCAAACTTCTATATTTTGGTATGCATTGTCTAAGGATGATCGTTGACACATTCAGCATCAATCCCAACCTTACTGCATCATTGGGGATACTTTATATCGTGTTGGTGTTGATTCGATTCTTCGCCGACGTTTAACTCTCGATGGAGCTAAAAGAGTCTTAAATGATTGCCATTCTGGAGCATGTGGTGGTCATTTGTCTAGCTACGCCACTGCTAAAAAAATCCTTCGCGCTGGCTATTTCTGGCCCTCTGTTTCTAAATATTGCACTCTTGCTATTGGAAAATTCATGAGTGCCAGGTTTATCAATGGAAAATGTGCACCCCACCCACTCTTCTTCATCATGTTATTGTCGTTGGTCCCTTTGCCAAATGGGGCATTGATTTTATGACATGTAACCCTCGTTCGACCGGGGGCCATGGTTATATTATCATTTTCGTGGATTACTTCACCAAATGGGCTGAAGTGATGCCTACATATTCAGTTGATGGTAAAACAGCTACGCAATTTCTCTTCAATCATGTTATTTCCAGGTTTGTAGTGCCTCAAGACATTGTCACTGACCATGGCTCCTATTTTCGCCATTATATGATGCCTGAGCTGACTTTTAAATTGGGCTTGTGTAACGACAACTCAATTACGTATTACCATCAGGCCAATGGCAAATTTGAAGTGGTAAAAAAAATTTTAGTTACTATGCTTTAGCACACAAATGGGATGCACAAATTCAATTGGCATCTCATGCTTTTTTTATCTCTATGAGCCTACGAAACCTTGACTAAATATGCAACTAGATTCACACCTTTTTAGCTCATCTATGGTCTGAAAGCTACCCTACAATTGAATGTGAAATTCCCTCACTCAAATTGGCTACTGAATTACTCCTTGATACCTCGCCTCGAGAGGAGCATCTACTATATTTTGAATGACTAGATGAAACCCATCGTCTTGTTGCCTTAGTCATTGATGCACAGAAAAAGCAAGTTAAATCCCATTTTGATCAATTTGTCTCTGCTTGTGTTTTTTCTGAGGGTGATTTGTTCTTGCTATATGACCAAGCTAACGATAAGCTAGGGGCAGGAAAATTCGAACCCATGTGGCATGGGCCCTCTATTGTCAAGCGTGTATTACAAAAAGGGGCCTATGAGCTAGTTGATTATCATGGTAACCCTTTGAGCAAGCCCCGCAATGGGTTGTACCTAAAAAAGTATTATGCGTGAGTCATCTCGCATGATTACTTTTGTACATAAATGTGTTATTCATTTTTTTGTAGTTTGGCTTGGTTTGTTTTTTCAAGAAACTTTCCTGCTTATTATGTCTTCACTGGTTTTGGCGATGTCTGTGACTCCTTATGTCAGTTTCGCTAATGGTGCTTGCCGTAGTACCCAAAATTTATCATCCACGACATGTGCTGTTTATGAACCTCATGGTGAGTTAATTGATCTTCAAGGTATTTGTTTGGGTCAAACAACTAATAAAATTTTTGAATATAGTGTAGCTCTCGAACTTTTGTCAAAAGCTATTTCTCTTGACATTCAAGAAATGGTTGTAAAACTTGATTCGCCACTTGTTGTTCTTCAGCTCAATGGGCAATATTTTGTCAGAAACCATCAATTATTGAGAATGTATTTGCGTATTCATCTCTTGGAAAGAAGTTTTGATTATATCACATATCATCACGTTCCTAGGCATATGAATACATTAACAGATGCATTGGATAATTATGTTTTAGACAAACATTTACGCAATATGTGAAAAACATTGTATCATAGTAAATAGGAAATATAGGATATATATGTTGATAATGTTTGTGTAATACATCAAAATCCAAAAAATAATATATGTGTTCCAAGTAAATTCGTGGCTCGCAGGCCTCAAAACTGTATATGCTAATTATGGACTACTCTTCATGATGCTCGTGATAGCATGTTACTTCTCATACTACATGAGTCAGTAATCGACAGATCCGATCCAACACTCCCACCGTGTGTCACTGATAATGGCAAGGAATGTCCTCGACCCGTGGATACTCAGGAATCCCTCTCATCAGGCCCTCTAACTTTTGAGCAATCTCCTCTTTGTTGTCAACTCCTTCCTGGTAAGGAGCAACCTTGAATTACTGAGCCACGCGTCTAGCTATAGGGGACATCCCTGCTGGTCTCTCTGGTCCAACATCTGCAATTACAAAGTCAAGATGTCACGAATACATATATGCAAAAACAATAAAAAACCAAAACCAAAATTGTTTTTCTCACCTCCATCATCAAAGTCTTCTCCCTTTGGGAGTGGTATGTTAGGATCACCGTGGAAGTCAGTCCCGCTGTATGGCCAATCCTCCATGATGATAAACTGTCATCTAAGCCACATAAAGAAGGTGATCCTGTAAGACACTGGCTATCTGCCTCTAGATCTCGGCACCAACTTGATCCATCGAACCATCATTGGATATCGTGGTACTTGGTAATGGAACAATGGGATTTGTTCCAGGAAGAAGGTTACTAGGATGCAGCCATATCCAAATTGCCTCAGATTCCAATCTTTTCATTTCGATAGCTGTCGCTTCATGTTCACTTTCATTTCTTTCGCCTAGTTGAAGACAATGGGCACCATGCAGTCCACAACATATTGGAAGCGTGATTTGTTGGACTGATGTAGTGCTTGAGCCCCAACTACTCGGTTGATGCGCAAGAGTATCACCTTCAATAAGAGATCATTTATTTTCATAATATCGATCTTCCCACTTGTAGATTTTAGAGCTCCTAGGAAATGTTGGGAAAGAAGCATGTTTACGCTCACCCCAATAGGCCTGCCTCCATACAGTTGGACCGGTTCCCCTCTGCGAGTCAATCCAATAATGAAATAGATGTCTGAAGTCTCCAACTCTAGATCTTGGTCATGGATCACAAATACCTTTGATCTGATATCCCATAGACTAATCAAGTATTGCAGTAGTTCAGGTTGAGCCTGTAGCCCCGGTGTCAGAAAGAACTTGAGGAGTCCACAGTTCCTCAATGCGTGAAGACAGTTTGGATCCTCCAATGCCATTTGTTCTATTCTTTCACGTTCGCGTTATTTCCACTCAATCACCATTTTCTCATCTTCATTTACCTACAAACACCCCACATTTAACTCAACATCAGTTCTGGAGAGGGAAAAATATGGTTTAAAGCATTAAGTTTGGGTAAAAATGGGAAAAAGTCCATTCTCTACGTTGGCATGACTATTTTTAAAATAGGTGCACCAATGGTGCAAGACCCCGTGTTAAAATTTGATGATTGGTGCGGTCCCCTGGCTGGATCCCATGCTAATCGTTAGTGATAATTTTTTGCAAAAAGCACTTTAAATCCCCTAAAAATATAGTTAAATGCTCAAACAACTAATATCAATGCGAAGAGTAGAGCCACGACTCTTACCTATAACGAACGGTTCGACAATCAACTTCCTGGATCCACAACAATTCACTCCTAAAGATTTAGGGTACAAGTGGGTAGAAATTGCTCTAAATGAGGTAAATGAGGTAAATGGTAAAAATATTTTAATTTTTCCCTTTTTATAAGCTTTTCACTATGTTTTAGGGTTTTAAAAAGTATTTTTTTCCATTTTTCCTTAGAAATGGATAATGCATTTGCTCCTTGTGTAGAAACAAGTGATGGTTTATTGACGATGATGCAAAACTCGAGTCGTATTTAATCTCTTTTCCCGACTTGTCAAAAATTGAAATGAAAAGATTGCCGAGTATTTTTTTTTTTGACTTGCTAAAGTAAATAAAAATGGGAGTCCGATTTAAGCTCTTTTCTGACTCTCAAAACATGAAAATATTGCCGAGCTCTTGTCATTTTGACCTCATAAATGGTTCTAAAATGTCGTTTACCTAGTATACGTTTACCCCTTTTTCAGGTTGGGATAAACTATTTATGAAAAAGGTACTTCTTGGTTGACATGGCCAAGAGGTTCTCTCAAGTATTTTTTTCTACCTTTTTGGGCTCGAGAGACAACTTTACGAAAAGGGACCTTTTAGACTTTTCTTTTCCGTATCTTTTTAAGCTCTCTAAACATGAAAAAGATACTGAGTTTTTCCATTGTCGGACTTGTTAAAATTTAATGACATCGGATTCATCACCATGATGGACGTGAGATTCTCCTTTCTAGGGCTCATTAATATTACTAGGTTGGATCCGCCAGAAGGATGGACTTATATTACAAGAATATGCTATCCCCTTCAAGCTTGTGATAAAAAATAATTGGGGTACCTTCTAGGAATGGTGGGGGAAAATGGAAAATTTTTACCAGTTGTGTCAGCGGCTTGTCACTCTTAAACATGATACTCTTCTCCTTCGTATCAGGTTGGGATATCCTCACTTCACCATTAAACTTCTTGGGTTTGGGTCATTCACTTTTTCCTTTCCATTTGATCATTTCCATGTCATCATGACCTCCGATCCTATGGATCCAAAATGCTGCCAAACTCCAGATTTGTGTTGCTGATATGTTCAAGAGTTAATCCTTCTACAATTTACACTCATTCTTGATTCTTTATATCATCCATAATCATTACATCCCCTTGTCTCACATCGATGATGTGGGATACATCATGGCCTTCCTTCGACAAGGTCACTTCCTGTCGACTTTAGCTCATTATCCGGGAAGTTGGCGGAGAGACTCCATTCTAGTACCATAGAGATTGCATGTCTTAATGGCAAGTTCTTTGAACTCGACGATAGGTTCTCATCATTGGCCTTCAATTGAGTGACTTCACAGGTGTTCGAATTCAGCTCCTTATTAACACTCCGTGAATTGTGTTGCTAGTACCTTGAGAGCCATTATCATTATTGGTGCTTTTTCTCGCACTTGTTAACGGTTCACATCATTGACCAGTAATCAAGCAACTTTCTAGCATGTTCGACTCTGACATGTCTATTCACATGTTAGAATTTGTATTTTGATAGCGTCGTGTTGGAGCGCAAGACCCTGGGCTCAGATTACAAAATTCCAGGTTGCGAGGTGATGTGATATGATCATGCTTATATACATGTATCTTTCAGATGGATGGTTGTGACCATACCATGAGTCTGTTTTATGTGATCCTTCTCATTATTGGATGGATGCGACCATACCTTGGGTTAGATATGATCCTTCTTACTGGATGGTTGCACCCATACCTTGGATCCATTTACATGATCTTTTCTAGATCGCTGCATCCATACCATTATTCGTGTATCTTTTATCAGATATTTCAGTGATGTATATGTATCTATGCTTTCTTGTAGATTTTCTGACGACAGTTTCTGGTTCCATGCATCTACTCGTAAAGCATTTCACCCCCTCTTGTTCGGCCTTCACGCTTTAGGGTGCATCTGTCACACAACATTTTGTCATTATCCCTGTACTCCCTGTTCCTCAATCCTAGAGGACCTTTACAATGACCCTCATGTGTTTTCCTATCATGAAGAACATGTCCTTACATCACCCTTCATCTGCAGAACATTTCCCTCTTCCATCATTTCCAGAGAATATTCCTTCAAACTCAGTTTTCAAGGATGACGCTATCCCTCAGTTTCTTCCCCATGCCGATTTGCAGAGTTTAACATTGAGCCTAATGTCGGTCAACACTAGTAATCCATTCATGACCTGCACTGATCCTCTTTTGGAAGGTTTTTAAAAATGGAGTCAAGGCTTCCCTGTCTAGAAGCTTCGTGAATGGAAGTCTGGGAAATGGTCAGTCGAGATAGAACCAAGAGAGACTCTTTGGGATTATTTCCCCTATTAAAATGGAAAAAAACAAAACGGATAAGACCACTCCCACAATAATACGATCCATGTCCCCTTTCTCAAGCTATATAAAATCCTCCTTTTCCAATCTTAGCTAGCTAATGAAAGGGTTAGAATAATCTGCAAAATCATGATAGCCAGAACAACTCTTGATAGCTTTAGCCTTCCAGTTTGTTCTTGTAAAGGAAGAATAAGCTTGTAGTTTGTTTGGTTTGGAGAAAAGAGGAAGAAGCCTTGAGCTTCCATTGTTTGAGGGTGAATCATGAGATGCAAGCAGTGGTGCTAGAACCTGGACATGTCGAAGGAAACTTGCAATGCTAAGGAAAAGGTTGTACTTTCCTTTTTGTCATAATAATACAACTGATATTTTGTTTCCTATATCAGTTGCATATGGTATTTTGTAGCTTAATACTCCTTATCCTCTTAAGTAGGTTGAATTTATTGTATGCTATCATGTGTGCTTTGGTTTCTTGTCTATTCGTTTCAAGTGCTTGATTGACATTAAAGAGCTGATCGTTGGAGCAAAGACACAAGGCTTGCATCAAAAAGGGATTAACGATACAAGAGGTAGGATCTTATCCATTCTCAATCTAAGGGAACTTATGTCATATTGTCTTGTTTGTGACTAGACCATATGCCTTGGGCTAGAGGGATTGTCTCTGTTCGCAGAGAGAATCTTCCTACTCCACAATGCCCATTACTGCCTCTCAATTAGGTAAATAAATTAGGAAGGTTTGTATGATCTGTGTCATTTGATTTGGGTATTCTAATACTAAGGATAAGACTGCCACCTTGGGAAACACACCAATAATCCAGGATTTTGTTAATGTGTTCCCTAAGAATATACCAGGGCTACCCCTAAAACGAGACATTTATTTTACCATTGAGTTAATTCTTGGAGTAGCGCCAGTATCCAAATCCCCTTACCACATGAGTTTACCTAAGTTAATTGATCTTAAGAAGCAGTTACATGATTTGCTCGATAAAGGATATTTTATTCCCAGTGTATCACCCTAGGGAGCTCCAGTATTATTTGTAAGAAAGAAGGATGACACAATAAGACTATGAATTGATTTTAGATAGCTTAATAAGCTAATCGTCAAGAATAAGTACCTACTACTTCGAATTGATGATCTCTTTGATCATGTCAAAGGCGTAATAATTTTCTATAAGATTGACCTACGGCCAGGATACCACCAAATATGGGTAAAGGAAGAAGACATTTGTAATAAAGAATTTAGAACTTGTTATGGTCACTACGAGTTCGTGGCATTACCTTTTGGGCTCACCAATGCACCAGTGACATTCATGAGTTTCATGCATAGCATCTTTCATCCCTTTTTAGATAAGTTTGTCCTTATATTTATAAACGATATTCTAATTTATTCTAAAACTTTAGAAGAACTTAAGCAACAATTGTGTATGGTAATGAAAGTATTACGAGACCATCAATTGTATGTTAAATTTAGCAAATGCGAATTTTCTAAAAGTTAGATTCAGTATTTGGGGCAAGTCATTTCAGCTGAGGGAATAGTAGTTTATCCTAAAAATACTAGAACCATTATGGAGTGGCATGTACCGAAAAATGTATCTAACATATGATCTTTCATGGGTATAGCGGGTTATTACCACCATTTTATTGAGGAATTGTCTCAGAGTACGTACTCCATCACCTCCTTGCAACAGATTTTTTTTCTTTTTTTAAGTGGACCAGTGAGTGTCACCAAAGCTTTGAACAATTAAAACATATATTAACTATTGCTCATGCATTAGAGATTGTTGACCCAAACAAGGAATTCGTGGTATGCACAGATGCTTGTCAAGAAGGGGTACGGGCAGTACTAATGCAATATGGGAAAGGGATAACATATGAGTCATGAAAGCTAAAGGAACATGAGCAAAGATATTTTGCATACGATTTGAAATTAATCGTTGTGGTCCATGCGTTGAAAGTATGGAAGCACTATATTTTAGGAAAATTATTTTTATTAATGACTAACCAAAGTAGTCTGAAAAATCATTTCAAACAACCTAATTTAAATGCCCCTCAACAAGGTGGAATTCATTTATTAGTGAATTTAAATTTAACATAAAATATCTAAAAGGAAAGGAACATTGTGTTGTAGATGCACTAAGTAGATGAATGCATTGTGGTTATGAATTGCATTATAATCAAATAGAATTTAAAATTTTGGAACAAATTAAAGAAGATTCCCATAGAGATCTAGAATATAAATTTGTATGGTAGCAAGCTCATGAGACTAATAGCCAAGAAAAATAGCTTATAATATTGTATAAACAAGGATCAACTATTAACTTTTAAGGGAAGGATATATGTCCCCAACAATATGTCAGTTAGACAATGTATTCTGGACAAATTTCACAAGAGTCCCTATACAACCCATCCCAGATACCAGGAAATGTTTTCAATATTAAAAAAAGATTATTTTTGGTTGGTGATGCACAGAGATATTCCATAATATTTGACAAGATTTTTAGATTGTCTGTTGACACCTAATCATAGGGATTGGGTGAACAACTGTAGTTAGTGTAAATAAATAATAGAGGAAATGGAGAGTCATCTACAGATGAACTGAACAATCACTCCCTCTTGTGTATAATAATAAACACCCTGAATGAATAATACTATTACATTTTGAGAAGTTACCTCCTGGTCTGACATGGTATTAGAGCCAATGCCATTTTTGGCTTCCCTCTCTGCTTTGTAACTCCCTTCTGCCTATTCTGCCTATTCTGCCTATGTTCTGCCTATTTTGCAGAACTGACCTCTTGCAACCAATCCACAGGTGTGCCTCTGTCAAGAATTTGATAATCATTCTCTAGGTTTTCCCCTCTCTGGCAACTAATGCAGACGTTCGGCTGGTTATGTGAGGCACCTACTCCATGGTATTGGCCCTCCACCTTCCCTAAAAGAAAAAAATCATGGGTACTTGCTTTGACATGGAGTTGTAGACTATGACTCTCATATTGACGGTGAATAAAAGCTGTAGATTACATGCCTTATTATCTATTCTAATATGTTTTGAAGTGGATTGTACTGGTGAATTTTGAAAGAGGCATTTTATTTTACTCCTGTATAGGATGTTTTTAAGTGGGCTGAACTAGTGAATTTTTAAAGAGACATTTTATTTTGTCAAAAAATGTGCTTGTTTTCATCAGAGATACAAGTCTAGAATGTGTGCTTTGTTGATAGTTAGACATTGAGGTTCAATTTTTGTGTGGACCATCTCTAAATCGGACCTTCTGAAGTGGAATCCTTACATCTATACTCACCTATTGGGTATTGTGAGCATGTCCATACCTCTGTTATATACATAATTACAAGAAGAAGTGCAATTTCTTGTAGCTTATTGGTAGCAGAGGTATATTTATAAAAGAAAATGCACTCATTAATATCTATTGTGGGAGTGGTCCTTAAAGGGAAGGAAAATTATCTTGAGTGGTCTTAGAAAATTAAACACACTCTCATTTTTAATGAGCTGTGGAAAGGAGTATGTGTTGGAAATGGAGATAAAGAGCTAGAACAACCTACCTCAGACAAGGAATTTTCCATTTGGGAAAATAAGAACAACAAGGATTATGCATTGATTGCAGCATCAGGAAATGAAGAGGTGAGTCGCCATATTTCACCATTTTAAAATGCTTTTGAAGCCTTACAAAAACTAAAGGAACTTTATGACTCACACTCTGCATTTGAAGCTGTTCAACTCATGATTAAATTGTTCACCCTTGAATTAAAAAATGATGATCCTCTTGCTCTTGCATTAGAAGTAAAATCTATTATGCATGATATCAAAGTCACTAATGTTGAACTGGAAATTCCTCTGATACCTTTTCTCAAGGAACTTTATCCCACTTACTCAAATTATCTCGAGTCATTGCAAGCAAATGGAAACCTCAAAGATATTACCTTTGACTCCCTTGTGAAAAAATTTGCTGAAAGAGAGAAAGATTTTGGGAAGAAGACAGCTCCTCAGTCTTCTGAAGAGGCTTTGTGCCTTCCACATAGAGAGAAGAATCTTGCTCAAGATTCTTCCAGATGAATAGGTGGTCAAAGAGGAAGAGGAAGAAATTTTAGAGGTAGGGGGGCAGACACTCTCAAGGAGAGAAGTCAGATTTGCATTACATACATTGCAAAATAGATGGATCACGTGATGCATCCACATGCAAGTTTCCTTGGGATAGAATTGATCATGAAAGAAACCAACCCAAAGGTAAAACTAATGACAACGAGAAAGGCAAAGCACCTGAATCTGCTTACTATGTTGTGGCACACTGTAATATTAGAGTAAATGAAGACTTATTTAATGCTTCACTTGCTTATTGGAAAAATGATTGGTTGCTTGATTCAAGAGAAACTTGCCACATGAATTATAGAAGAGATTTTTTTGAAGAATTTACTGACAATGTTGATGGAGAAGTATACTTTGTAGACAAATCAAAACTCAAGCCATCAGGGCTTGGTACAATCAAGCTTAAATTTCCTGGTCTTCTAGACTTTCTTCTGCATCATGTTTTATATCTCCCACAGCTGAGGAGAAACTTGTTGTCCTTGGTCCACATCCGCCAGCAAGGACACTCCATTCATATGTTTGATGGCAAGCTTGAGGTGATCAAAGCATCAAACACTCACTTGTCATGACAGGGATAGAAGAAGAAAGGCTTCTCAAGCTGTAGGGTACCTTTGCTCGTGCACAAAATTTCTCATAGAATTCGCATTATGAAGAAGGTACATTTCCATCAAGTTTATTATGGCATGATAGAATTGGACACTTGAACTATGACAACCTCCCACTTGTTGAAGAAAAATGGTGTTACTTGTTTTCCTACAATACCTAGGAAACTTAAGCAATGTGATGCTTCCATTCTAGGAAAGCATAGCAAATAATGTTTTCATGATTCACATTCTAGAGCACATAGAAAACTTGAACTCATTCATTCATATTTATATGGTCCATTTCCTATTCCTTCTGCAAATGGAAATAAATATATGATGACATTTATTGATGACTACACTAGAATGTATTGGGTTTATTTATTGAAGAACAAATATGATTATTTTCAAACATTCAAGAACTTTCATACATAGATTGAAAATGATGCAGAATCTCATATTGGCTCTATTCACACTGATAATGGAAAAGAATACACTTCAAATGAATTTGAAAACTATCTTTGCCAACATGGGATCAAACATCAAACAATTGTGCCTTATAATCCCCAACAGAACGGAGTAGCTGAAAGAATGAATAGGACAATCTTAAATATGGTCTGCTCCATGATGTTTTTAAAAAATGTAAAATTGATGTTTTGGGCTGATGCAGTTCTATGTGATGTATATGTAAAGAATAGATGTCCATCTAATGCTATTATAAACAAGACTCCTTATGAAATGTGGTATGGGCACATTCGTTCAGTAAAGCATCTCAGGGTCTTTGGTTCCACATGTTATGCCTTGCTACCAAAGGTACATAGAAACAAACTTGGTGCAAGAAGTCGTAAGTGTATCTTCTTGGGGTATTCAAACACATCCAAAGCATATTGTCTCTATGATCAAGTCAATAAAAATTTTGTTATATCTAGAGATGTAATCTTTCTTGAATCATCCAAAATTGACAATGTTGTTGAGCAGCAACTTGATCTCTTGGATAGATTCGCAAATGCAAAGTCATTTCAAGAATTTGATAGTCAGATTCCACATCTTGAAGGGGGGATTCCTATACTAGATCAAGCTATGGAATCTTCTTCTGAAGCACTCTCTCCCCTGCATGAAACTCCAACAACGGATGATACTTTGAGTGATGTGATTGACAGAATTGGGAGACTCAATCTTGATTCAGTCCCAACTCAAGCAACGAAGCAGCCTGCACCATCTCAGAAAGGTCCCCCAAAGTGGCTGACAAAGACACTTGAAAGTGTTCATCCTGATGAGGTTGGAAAGACAGGAACTAGAAATTGAACCTGACAAAATGGAGGTGATGTAGATGACTCTGATTCACTTGTTGATATGGATGTTTCTTATGATTGTGAATTGAATTTTTCTACATATTTTGAACCAACTTACTTCAAAGAAGTTGTTTCTCATGATGAATGGAAAGAAGCAAAGAAAAAGGAGTATGATGCCTTGATAAAGAATGGCACTTGGAAGCTGGTTGATCCTCCATTGGGAACCAAACCAATTGGCTGCAAGTGGATCTACAAGAACAAGTATAAAGCTGATGGCTCACTTGACAAGCACAAAGCCAGGCTTGTGGCAAAAGGTTTTGCACAAAATTAAGGGGTCGATTATGAGGATACTTTTCCCCCCACAACAAAATGGGCTACCATCTGGACACTCTTTGCCCTAGTAGCTCAGAATGGTTGGAAAGTCCATCAAATGGATGTAAAAACTGCTTTCTTGAATGGAGATCTAAGAGAGTATTTTTTTAAATCCCAGTCTAAAGGATTTGTTGTAAAAGGACATGAACATAAAGTATGCAAACTTGTGAAATCCTTGTATGGCCTCAAACAAGCACCACAAGCCTAGTATGAAAAACTAATTGAGCATCTTCTAAAACTCAATTTCAAACATTATGATCTTGATGATGCAACTTTGTTTATCAAGAAGGCTGGTAAAACAATTGTATATCTTGTGATATATCTAGATGATCTTTTGATGACAGGGAAAAATGAGAGCTACGTTGCATCCATAAAGAAGGAATTGAGGAAAGGTTTTTAATGACTGATTTGGGCTATGTTCATTACTATCTTGGTCTTGAAGTAAGTCGACATCCGAAGTCCATATTCCTTTCTCAAAAGAAGTACATTGGAGATTTGTTGAATAGATTTGGCATAACTGAATGTAATCCTCTAACTACTCCAATGGAACAAAACTTAAAGCCAATGTCCATTGAAAGAAAATAATTTGAGGATGCAACGAAGTATAGACAACTTATAGGAAGTCTCAACTACCTAACTACTACAAGACCAGACATTTCGTTTGTTGTAGGAATCCACTCTAGGTTTATGCAAAAGCCTTGTGAGGGACATTGGTTTGCTGCAAAAAGAGTTCTAAAGTACTTGAAGGGAACTCAAGACTTTGGAATCAAGTATACACAAGTGGGCGACTTCAGCTTGATTGAATACTCTGATTCAGAATTCGATGGAGACAAAGAAATTGGGTATCCACTTCAGGTTATGCTACGAGTCTTGCGTCAGGAGTTGTCTCCTCGAGATCATGGAAACAATCAGTTCCAGTAGATTCCACAACATAGGCAGAATATGTGGCAGCAGCTGAGGCAACAAAAGAAATTGTGTGGCTCAGGAAAATTCGTGAAAATTTTCAAGTAAAACAAGTACAATCGACTCCACTCATGATTTACATTACCTCACCAATAATGTTGGCTAAGAACCCAAAGTTCCATGATCGAACGGAGCACATAAATACAAAATATCATATCCTTCAACATCATGTTGAGGCCAAAACAATCCATCTTTTTCATTGTTCCACTAATCAGCAAATTGTAGACATCTTCACCGAAATGCTTAGAAGAGAAAAGCTTGAAAGATTCAAAATGATGCTTGGACTCAACAACATCCCTTCAGATTAAGGGGGGGAATATTGAGACCTAATCATAGGGATTGGGTGAACAACTGTAATTAGTGTAAATAAATAAGAGAGGAAATGGAGAGTCATTGGGACATGAAGTGAATAGTCACTCTCTCTTGTATATAATAATAAACAACTTGAATGAATAATACGATTACATTTTGAGGAGTTACCTCTTGGTCTAATAATGTCAACAAGTAAAAGTGGAACACCAACACCCTGATGGATTTCTTCAACCATTATCTATACCTGAGTGGAAGTGGGAAGGCATTACACTTGCATTGATCATAGGACTACCCATATCTAAAAATCACAATGAATCTGTCATGGAAATAATGGATAAACTCAATAAAGCAACTCATTTTATTTGAGTACAATCTACCTTCAAGATGGTTAAAATTTCTATATTTTCATGAAATAAGTGTTTCAATTGCATGGTATTGCTAATATAATTATCACACATAGATGTAAACTTCACCTTCGTGTTTTGAAGAGCCCTCTTTATAGGATTAGGAACTCAGATTTAGTTGAACACTGCATAATATCTACAAACCGACAGGCAGACTGAACGTGTGAATCAAGTACTAGAGGATATGCTATGGGTGTATGCTATGAAGTAGCCCAACAACTAGGAGGAATCACTACAAGAAAAAAAATCATTGGTGAGGGTCATGTTTGTGATGGACCTTTAAGTTCCATCATCAATCTGACATATGGTGATGGTCTTTAAAAAATCGTTGTTGTAAGTGTATATAGTGATGGTCCTTTAAGGTTTGTCACCAAAGCCATTTTCAATGAAACTTTTGGTGAGGGTCGTTAAAGGCCCATCACTAATTCTCTCTTTGGTGAGACTTTTGGTGAGGGTCATTAAATGCCCATCACTAATTCTCTCGTTGGTGACACTTCTAGTGACAAATTTTTATTGGCCATAACCAATGATGTTTTTGGTTACTTTTGGTGACGGTCAATAAATGTTCGTCATCATTGATCATTCCAATGATTTTTTTATGACGCTTCATTCCTATGACAGACCTTTAAGGTCCATCGTGAATGTCACATATGGTGATGGTCTTTAAAAAATCGTTGTTGTAAGTGTATATAGTGATGGTCCTTTAAGGTTTGTCACCAAATCCATTTTCAATGACACTTTTGGTGAGGGCCGTTAAAGGCCCGTCACTAATTTCTCTTTTGTGACACTTTTCGTGAGGATCGTTAAAGGCACATCACTAATTCTCTTTTTGGTGACACTTCTAGTGGCGATATTTTATTGAACCTCACCAATTTTCTTTTTGGTTACTTTTGGTGACAGTAAAAAAATGTCCGTCATCATTGATCATTCCAATGATTTTTTGATGATGCTATGTACTTCTTACTATATTTTTTGTCAAAAGATAACGATTTAGGACCGTTGTTGTGGAGTCTTTTTTATTATGTGTCCAAGGTCATAGTAGTTATAATAGTCAGTAAATTTGTTAAGAATTAATTAGTGTGTATCATTTCCCTCAACTCATAAGGATATAGTTTTCCTATGAGTCACCACATGATTTATCTCTATTAGGTTTATTATCTAACAAATTTCCTTTAAATAAAGTTCCACTAGTGTGTGTAGGGACTATATTATTTAATACATAATCAAGCTCTATCAATTCTATTAATGAGACAGACCTAGCACTCCTTAACACTCATGACACACCTTAAAATGCTTTAGAACAATACACTAACATTCCTTGGCACCTCACATGTCTTGGAACATCTTTGTACATAGAACATTTTGCCATTAGTAGGACGCCCAAGCACATGTTGGCATGCCCTAGCATAGCATAGCACTCCCCTGTCATGTGTTGGCATGCCCTCGAACACCTTGGCATAATATTGCATTGAAAAACATTAGCACTTGGCACACATTGGTACTTGGCATGTATTGGAACATATTATTAGTGTGCCTAGCATGCCCATTTTGAAAAAGATAAAGTCCTGACTTATTAACACTCTTATGTGTTCACTTCCTTGCTTTTTAGCTTGGTTATTCCTTTTGTTGCCTTGAAACTCCTTGATGCATATTGGCATACTATGGCACCATGCGCATCCTAGCATGTCTTAGCTCCTAGAATGCCTTGGCACTATTTGGCACATGCTAGCGCACCTCGAAAATACCTAGCACACTCTAGCACTTCTTGATATTCCCTGATATTCCCTGGCGTGCCTTACCCATGCTTATCATACCTTGTCACTCCCTCCTTGGCATGACAGTTAGCACTCATTAACACTCCCTGACACACCCTTATATTCATTCACTTCCATGCATTTTGACCTAGTGCTCCCTTTTGTTGTCATAGTACTCCCTAACACTCCTCATCATGCATTGGCACTCTCTAGCACACCTTCGCACTCTTCGATATGCTCTTCCACTTCATAGCATGTGCCACACTCCATGACGAACATTAACACTTGGCACATGTTGGCACTTGGCAAGTATTAGCATGTTTGGCATGCATTGAGATGAATTGGTATGATTTGGCATGGTTTAATATTAAAGTTACTTGAAATAAATTATTGTAAACTAGATGAGAAGAAACATAGGAAGATTTGGCACTTATAATGCATTAACCTCGGCACTTGGCACCTAGTGTTGGTTTTCCTAGCATGCCCCTCATGGAAAAGGTAAATTGATGACTTATTAACACTATTCTATGCTCATTTCCTTGTAGTTTAACTTGTTCCTCCCTTCTGTTCCCTTGATAGTCCCTGATATGCATTTCCACATCCTTGTACATCTTGGCATGCCTTATCACTTGGCACATCTTATCTTGTTTGACATGTCTTCGTACTATTTGGCACATGTTAGCATGCCCTAGCATTCCCTAACACACCTTGGCAATTAGCATTACATTTTTCCATGACTTGGTAACATTACATTCACTAGAGCACCTTGGCACTCCCTCGTTTTCATGCCCTCTGTTATCCTCCACAATGTCTCAGGTTGATGTGGAAGTCGACGGAGGTAATCACAGACCAAGCTTTTAGTTTTGTAGCTAGCCCTACCAAACCAGAGAGAGCTCTTTATGAAATCACAACAAAGGGATGGCTGGAATGTAAAGGATTTTAGGCTAGATAGCTAGGCTAAAGTGGGTTTTGGAAAATTTAGGGTTTTGTTGCTTGATAAGGGAGAAAAACGAGGTAGCTAGGGTAGAGGATCAAAGGTTTACAACAAAAAATATAAAAAGGAGCTAGGTAGCATTACTTTTGTGATGGATCTTAGGGTTTGTTGATGTAGTGTAGTGTTTAGAAGAAGTGAAAGGTCTTAATGAGCATGAAACATGAATTCATTAAGCAAGAAATAAAGTAACACATAATGATTTTTCCATTAGAACAAAGCTTTATGCAAAGAATTTGGTTTATAAATTGTAAGGAAAAGCATTGGAAAATTGATGAATGGAAAGAGAATATTAATATATTTCATATAAATATATAATAGAGAAAAAATAACATCACAAACTTACTGCACATGAATTCCTAGATAATAGTTGCAAATTGTATCCTTTGATTTCTGGAAAATGTCCAAGTACAAGCTACAATAGTTCTCTCCTCTAAAATCCAACCCGTTCTATCACTGAGAAAGTGATACATAGATATTAAATAAAAATCTTACCACTCTCATGGTTTGAGTCAATGACTCTAGGAATAGTTCCATGAGGTGTTCTAACCAAACCCTAATTTCTAGGGAAGTTAAAAACGACTTCTACAATTAACTTTGACTCCAACCTCTCTCTCTTAAACGAGGTCAAATTTACATCAAAACGGCTTATAAATAATAACCACCCATTATTTACATTTATTTTTACCCCTCACATTCATCTGCTTCACACTTTTGACTTTTACCAAAGTCAAACTAGGAATTACAAAAAATTACATAGTGAAAAGTTTACAAAAATCTCTGAAATTTCTAGGTGTACAACGAGCTATTGGAGGCCATTTTTGAGTGCCTTTCTGAAGTCCAAATCCAGATAGGAAGCCTTTTCTAGAAATCTAGGAGAGTGTATATTTCTTTAGAGTATTTTTTCACTCAAAATGACCCATTTTTGGCTGCGATATGGCCATTCTCCCAAGGTGTCTTCAAGTGTGCAACAAATGGAAAGAGGGGAAGAAATGTGATTTTTGGCCTCTTTTTTTGCAAATTTCTCAAAACTTGAGCCCCAAACAAGGAAAGTGGGAAAATGAGGTTTGAGATGGGGTCATATGATTTCCAAAAATGTTGATTTTACACCATTTGGAGCGCTGAGGAAGAAGCACAGCGTGAGCTCGCTGCGCTCTTAGACAGAAAATTGCCAAAAAATTGCAAGTCTACACCAAAACACAAAATTTTCTCCAAACCTCCCAAATTTGTTGACATATGCCTCCTTAGAACACCCAAAAATTGGTAACACTCCCTATCATACACTATTATTTATTCATTTCCATGTAATTGAAGCTAGTCCTTCCTTGTGTTTCCCTGGCACTACCTAACATACCTTGTCAATGCCTCCTTAGCACACCCAAAACTTGCTAACACTCACTATCACACACTCTTATTCATTCATTTACATGCAATTGAGATTAATCCTCCCTTGGGTTTGCCTAGCACTCCCTAGCTTGCGTTGGCACCACACCCTAGCACCTAACACCTCTTGGCATGCCTTAGCACTTGGCATGTCTTGGAATGACTAACATGCCTTGGAACTTTCTAGCATGTGTTATCACTTCCTGGCATTCCTTGCACACCTTGGCACTCCCTAGTTGTCATGCCCTCATAGATAGCCTTACTTGATTTGTGATTTTGGAACCCAACCAAGTCATTGAAAAAATATTGTTGTCCCTAGACAAAAGTCTCCATTTGTCTAAAATTGCTTTTTCCATCCCCTTATCGTAATCATAGGATTACATATTGCAAGTCCTATTATGAAATTATCCTAATAAACTTCATCCTTAGGACACCTGGAAGACACTCTTATTCATTCGTTTCCATGCACTTTGGCCTAGTTCTCCCTTGTGATGCCCTCACACCCCAACACTCCTCGACATGCATTGACACTATCTGGCATGTGTTATCACGCCTTTTCATTCCTTCGCATGCCTTGACACTCCTTAGCTATCATGCCATCATAAATACCCTTATTGGTTTTAAGACTTGGGAACCAACCAAGTCCTACCTCTACTACAACATCTTGACCAAGTTACAGTTACTACAATTACACTATCCCTTGTTCACCTAAGAATGGCCTATAACTCATCTTAGGCTACTCATGCCCAATCTTAGCTCATCCCACTTAAGAAGTTACTAAGTCAAGGTTCACGTCTATCCAACTTGGGTGTGCCTCGTCTAACTAAGTCGTCAACCACTTATAGCGAGGTGCGGCACCACCGAACACTTTCTTTTCACCAATACTAATGTTCATGGACTATGCCTTAACATTCGATACTTAGTTTATTTTCGTTACCAAGTATTATTATTAGCCTCTATACAAATGAAAACCCATACATATTCAACATCAACAACAATTAACACATATACAATTGCACAACAGTATAAAGGAAGGGTGTTACAGGGAAAAGTGTCTATGCAGAACTGCTAATCCCACTAAGGCATGGTAGCTACCATAGAAACAAACAAAGTAAAACTACTTCCATTTTCCTTTATGAAAGATAGATGAGAGAAGAATAAAGGAGACCAACCTCTGTCTTGCACTTGGTTCCTTGCTCGATTCCTCTCTCTTCTAATAGTCCTTTGCTACTTGCTTCCTTGTATACCCAGCTTTACAGAGTAACTGTAGAATCAAAGCAGCATAACACTATACGAGAACATGGATCTATTATCATAAACAATCTAGGATCAGATGTAAATTGACCATACAAATGCACAAAACATAGATTACACAAGGGTATGGAGGAAAACTTGAATAGCTTTATTGATAATCAAGAAAGAGCCAAGAGAGTTACAACCAATTGTTCTGACCCAGCATCATCCTCTCAGCAAGTAAGCCCTTCTTTACCTCATGCAAAGCTTAGATCACCCAACACAATGATGTTGCCTCAAGAAACCAACAACAATTCCTTACAAGATGCAAAATTACAGCCTCCGGATCTCTGGGATGAGGGATCCATATATAGATATCTGTAAGGGATATGAGTCAGCTTGTGATTTGATTAGTGTCTTCCGTCTGATAGTTCTTGCTTCCACTTGGAGATTGAGGATCTCTTACTCATCCTTGGTCGAATTCAGAGAGGCAAGTGTCACAGGAGAAGTTTCTGGAAGATTCCATGCTTCTCCACCTCGCGGATTGACACTGCCATTTGTCTCTTCTCACCCATCGCACCCCATAGAAGGGATTTTTGAAATGCAACGCACACACTGAGTGTACTTAGGTGAGATGCAACGCACTTTGCTTATGGAGCAGGTGAAATGATCATGTTTTGACCATTTCTGAGTAGTTTTTCATGGAGAACTTCTGGGAGAAGCTGTAATCAGTTGACCTTGTTCCTTTAGGGGTTGGAACAACACTTTTAGGGACTTAGGAGCCCTTGGTTTATGGACATTTTATGCTTGGGGTTGCAGGGCCCAAAAATGTCTATAACAGTTGCCCCCTAAAGCATGAGGTCGTTAATCTTTTTTGATGTTGGGTGAAATGCTTTATCATGAGGATCCGAAGTTCTTTCAAGCTGGGAGGAGACCTGTAATAAGATACAATACAACACATTATCTTCATAATATTTTCATGATCTAGCTGAGGCGGGCATTCCCATGCTCAGCTTTATAAATTCATTTTCATGTACATAGGACAGACAATCGTCTGAGTGTAGACTGATGATTCTGGTAGAGCCATCATCCCTTTGATTGGATGATTATCTGTGTAGCAATGATGTACATTTGATGTCTTTATTTTCCTGAATATATATCGCAGCCCGAATGGATGAAACTAGATCCGGGGTCTTCAATCTTGTTTGATCTTCACTCAAAGTACAAGTCGATCCATGTGAGAGATGTTCTAAAGTCGAACATGGAAAGACATCGTCTGATTACTAGCCAATGATGTAAGTTGTTAATAGGCGCGAGAGGAATCACCGATAATGATAATGATCCTCAAGGTACTGCAGTACAATTCACGTGGTGTGAATAAAGGACTTGACGTCGAACACCACACAAAATCTTTCGGTCGAAGGCCATTGATGTAAACCTGTCGCCGGAAGTGAGAAACTTGCCATTGAGGCATGCAAGTTTCAAAGTACTGAAATGGGTGTTCCTAGATCGACTTCTTGGATAATGAGCTGATGTTGACAAGAAGTGATCTGTCATAGGAGGGACTTAATGAATCCCACATCAATGACATGGAATGGAGCAAATGATTTTAATGGAGGTGAAAACAATTTGGTGATATAAGGTTCAGGGTGGCGGTCATGAAAGAATGGAGTGTAAATGTATTGCAGCGGGTGAGACATAGGTGAATTCTCTGAGTGACTTTCTTGAACATATCGGCGACACTAACATGATGGATTGGTAGCATTAACCCCAAATGTGGATGGTGTGATGTGACCATGGTGATGTGACTGGTGAATGAAACAACCCAACCTAACTTGGATGCAGAGTGAAAGTGTCATGTTCAAGACCGACTTGCTACCAACAAAGTTTCTTCAAGTTTTCTTACCAATTTTTCCCCAATCATTGCTGACCAGTACCTCTTTATTTTTGTCAAGCTTGAGGAGGATAACATATGCTTGTTCTATAATTTTCCCTTCGGGCAAACCCATCGCTATGTTTTAACGAGCCTAGCGATAGTGAAACTCGTTGTTGTCTGCTATGAACAAGTTTGTCGCTATTAGGTTTTAATGAGTTTAATGACAAAGATAACTCGGTCCTTTTCAATTTTAGAGAGTCTGAAAAGGGACATAAAGGAAACTCCAAAAATCCTTTTTCGTCATCTAATCCCTTAAGTCCGAAAAAGTATAAAACAATACAGAAGGGATGAATTTTCGATACTTTTAACGAGCTGAACAAAACAAGCGCTCGATCTTTTTGTGTAATAATCCCTCAGGTCCAAAAAGATTAAAATCTAAAGGAGGGATAACACTTCCGGTCCTTTTAACGAGCTGGGGAGGCCAATGGCTCGGCAATCTTTTTATATTTTACGAGTCAGTTGAAAGGAGCTTAAAGCAGACTCGTCTTTGAGGAACGAATGATAAAATTGGGTAGCAGCTGATTCCAGGTAAGGTTTGGAATTTTCCAATCACAGCAGTGTTACAAGGATGGCTAATAGGATCACTCTTCGCAGTTGTTCCTCAAAAGGGGTAAACAATCAAATGGAGGTGAATGATCGGCCAATACAGAGTGGAGGTGATGATGGGAACATGACCAAGGCTTTAAAGGCTGAAGTACTACATTCACGATGGTTATTTATCAGGAATTGGTTCATTTTTTATTGAGCTTAAACGCCGGGGGAAACATTTTCTCATTGCCTATGTTTATTTTTTAACGAGCATGAAGTCCGCATTAAAACTGCTCGATATAATGGTCATTTCTTGACTTTACCATAAATAGCTTTGTTCTTTCAAAGATTGTACTGCATGCTCAATTGCTTCATCAAACTAGTTAGAAATGAACAATATATGTTTAAAAAATGAGTTAGGACACTAATATTTTACTCAAATTACGTAAAAGTAATTTAAAAGTGCTTTTACCTCTCATTTTACCATTTCATTTGAACTTTGGCTTGTTGGAGCCTTCGAGGTGCTTTCCCCCCTTGATTTTCATCAGCTGATTCCGGGAGATTCTATGGATGATTTTCGGCACCGTCTGGACCAGGTAGGAGCTAAACCTGAGCTCTTTCATTTCATCCTTTCCATTTTGCATTCTGAGCCTGATTTCTGGTTTTTCTGAGCCTCTGGGGTTTGAAAAACTCGCTCTGGCCCCATCGCACCCTTTATGTATCGAAAGGTGCATTGGATGTTAGCCTGTCTACTAGCCAATTAACATGCAATGCACCCAGAACACTACTGTAGGTGCGATGAGCGCAAGGAAGGGAATTTATGCACAGTTTTTTGATGGAAATTTTGTGTGTTTCTCACCAAATCAGGATCTAACTCTTCTCTTGTTTGTTTTCAGAGATTTTTTGGAGCAAGATGACTATTACATGGCGAGAACGTGAGCATGAAGAAGAGGACATGCTTGCTTTACATGATCTGGTTACAGTAAATGCACTGCGGAACTGTGGCCTGTTGAAGTTTTTCTGCATCTCTAGCATGAGACAACAAATCAACTTGCTGCAGTATTTGCTTGATGCTTGGGATCCTACCAGCCAGGTGTTCTAGATTAGGGGCAAATCCATCCCCTTGATTGTAGTGGACATCTATTTTTTAACCGGCTTATCGAGCGGGGTGCCCCCATCTCTTTATCAGGTTCGGCCCGTGGAGGTGAATCTGTGAGAGATTGTGTTCGCAGGTATTGCAGAGAGGTATCTCAGCCGAGTAAAGACGGCAAGATCATCATCCGAGATGTCACTGACAGGTCTTTGAGGACCATTCTGTTCACTTTTGGTAGGATGGTTGGTGGTGCGGCTCTTCATGTGGCCAACCGATCTTATATGCAGTACGCCTTGGAATGCCTCGAACCGAAGGTGTTCAACTGGTGTGGCGGAGTACTCCTTGTGATGAAAGAACAGTTGACCAAGGTGAAAAGTGAGAGGTTGAAGAACTTTGGATACGGTTCTATTTTGACTGCCTTCGCCTTGGAAAAGATACCACTGATGCAGCCGCAGTTTATTGCACTCGGTTTACCTCCACCGACTGAACCACGTATGCAGAGATGGGTCGACCATATGTCTAGGCATGTTGGTCAGTCTCAGATTTCCTTTTCTGATACCTTCTTCAGGTGGTTTGATCGTCAGGAGATGGTTTATTCCGAGTATCCATATGTTGGTATGGACTTCCGGGGTGACCCAGATTTGGTACTGGTGGCTGGCGAACAGCGGGGTGCCATTGGTAAATTCTTGACCATATTTTTGTTTATCGTTTTTCTTTTATAATGTCCTCGTGCTTTACTCTGTCAAGACTAATTAGAACTCATGTGCTCATGCAGATGTTGGTCCTGTTCGGCCAGTAGTATGCCTGAGAGTGCCAGTTGCCGCCCCAGCAGGAGAGGTTGTTGGAAGGGCTATCCTTCGCAACCTTGATGTGGCCGAGACTCTTTCAGCATTACAGGATCAGATCGAGGGCCTCACTCTCGGTATTCCAGATGTGAGGACTGACGAGCTGCCTTTGAGGTTGCAGCGACATACTACTGGCGTGCCAAGTCGATGGACTAGGCTTTTACGCATGATTGCACAGGTGATGACTTGTTATCACGAACATCATTAGACTAGGGTGCCCCCTAGCGTTTTTAGTTTTGGGTCATTTGACCAATTTTGTCTTGGTTACAGAACATTATGTGTAAACCATAAATAGTTATATATATTTTTTTGATTTTCGGAGTTTTATTTTTGTTAAGTTACATGATCCTGATGCCAATATTGATGAGATGCTTCTTTTTATAAATGTTGCAAATGTCTATCTAACACATAATTTGCCAATGAGTCAGTTAATGTGTTTAAGCTTCTGGAAATATGCTGATATTGAATAAAATCAAATTGCCTTTCCAAAATCTTGACCCTTAGGAACATGCGATAGATAAATGGATTTCGGACGGAGTAGATGCCAGTGAGCTGTAGTATGACGAGTTGTGAGTCTAGCCTGACAACCAGTCGGCATATGCCATGTGTGATGGCATCAGAGAGAAGTTCTATCAACATGATATATTGAGCGATGTTATTCGTTGATCGACCAATACATACCCCTCTGAAACTTACTAACTCGCCGCTTGGATTGAAAATGGCCCAGGCCGCAGAAGATAGGTTCCGCGAACTACGACTCGCTCTGTCGGCATATCTAACAAATGATTCCAATAGGTTCGACATTTGCGACAAATGTAAAAAACGGATTTACTTGACCAAAACAAATACTTTAGCGAAAATAAAAATGTAACAAAAGCATATAAGTTACTACACTGAATTACGCATAGTAATGCTTAAGGTACAACCCGTTACGAGGTTGTGCCAGTGGAATCCTGTCATAATCCATTAACTCGTAGGCTCCTTTTTCTAACACTCGCTTAACAATATAGGGGCCCATCCATAAAGACTTGAATTTACCTGCTCCCAATTTATCGGATTCTTGGTCATAAAGCAAGACCAAGTCACCTTCTGAGAAGACACGGGGTTTGACATTCTTGTCGAACTGCACCTTGACTCGTTTCTTATGGGCTTCATTAGCCAAAGCGGCATCACGATGGGTTTCATCCAATTGGATTATTTCCAAGAAACGAGCCTCCTCTTCTGAAGTTCCGGGGAGAAGGTCGATTGCGAGTTTGAGGGATGAGATTTCACACTGAACTGGTAAGATTGCTTCTAGGCCATATACCAGTTGGAAAGGTGTAAACCCGGTTGCATTCCTTACCGATGTTCGGTATGCCCACAAGGCTGAGTACAAGATCAGGTGCCAACTCCTTTTGTGAACTCCAATCATCCTTTGCAGCATGTGTTTCAGGACTTTGTTGATTGCTTCAACTTGTCCATTGGCTTGCGGGTAATATGGAGTAGAGTTGTCATGCGACAACCCTAATTTGGCAGCTAATTCAACCATCATGTGATTGTGAAAATGCGATCCATGATCTGTGACTATAGCCTGTGGGACGCCGAATCTAGCGACTACATGATTGAAAAAGAAGAGGGCAGCTGTTTCACCATTGTTATCTAATGTAGGCATCGCCTCGGCCCATTTGGTAAAATAGTCAACTGCGACTATGATATACCCATGCCCCCCGGTCGAGGTGGGGTTACATGTCATGAAATCGATGCCCCATTTGGCGAATGGCCCACTAGCAACTATTGGCTGCAGAGGTGCGTGTGGTCTTCTGGTTTTGCTATCGAAAATTTGACAGGCATGGCAACTTCTGACTGTGGTTATGCAATCTTTGAACATTGTTGGCTAGAAGTATCTTGTTCATAAAAAAAATTGCGCTGTAGAGTAACCGGATTGATGCCCCCCACACGCGCCTAAATGGCAATCATTCAGGACTTTTTCTGCCTCCTCATGAGTGAGGCACCTCCTCAGAACTGTATCAACATCGCGACGGTAAAGTGTATCACCGACGATCATGTAGTCTTTTGATTGGTATCGAATACGTTTTTGTTTGGAGTGGGAGGTATTAGTCCTATATTTTTGGGTTTGGAGATAAATGATTATATCTCCATACCACAGATTGCTTGATGATCTCAGAAACAAAGATTCATCCATGATTGTTTCTTCGGATGTTTCATCGTTGGACGACAATGGGAGATCGCATAATAATTCTGTGAAAACCAGGGCTTTCTTTGACTTGGAATTTACAAATTCCAGATCAAACTCTTGTAGAATTGCTATCCATTTTGAATATTTGCCCCCAGCAAATGTCGCGACAATATGTAAGTCATGGGGTTGCAATCTGATAGAATGGTAGTTTTTTCGAAAGAGGACATAGTGTCGAAATCTTTGTATCGCTTGAATTGCTGCTAGCACTAGCTTTTCAACATAACAATATTTTCTTTCTGTATCATTTAAGTTCTTACTCAAATAATATATAGGATGTTCAATTCCGTTGTCTTCTTGAACTAAAACCATTGCGATGGTTGTATCCACTGCAGCCAGATACAGGTTAAAGTCTTTTTGATAATTGGGAGCATACATTAATGATGCTTTCATTAGGGATTCTTTTAAAGCATTAAAGGAAGCTTGCGCAACCTGATCCCAGATGAAGGGCACTTCTTTTTTCAATAGATGTGTATAACCTTTAGAAAGTTCGGCGTAATTTGGAATGAACCTCCTCAGAAAGTTTTCTTTCCCTTGGAGTTTCTGAATATGAAGCAAATTAGAAGGTGGAGGCAAATTTATGATTGCCTGAACCTTACATGGGTCGAGACGAATCCCATCCTTCGAGACTACAAAGCCAAGTAAACGACCAGAACTAACACAGAACACACATTTTTGTGGATTGAGTCTTATCTTGTAGTGTCGGCAACTTAGAAATATCGCTCTTAAATGATGCGGATGATCAGTCCGCTTTCGCGAATGAGCCAGAAGGTCTTCAAGATATGGTTGAACGATGTTTTTGATGTCATGGAAGGCATAATTCATTGCCCTCTGAAATGTTGCCCCTCCGTTCTTTAAACCAAAGGGTAATTTTCAATATGTGAATGTGCCCCACGGACAAATAAATGCAGTCTTTGACTGGTTCTGTGGGCGGATATTTATTTGATTATACCCGGAGAATCCATCCGTAAATGAAAAGATTTCACATCCAGCGCTTTCATCAATTATCTGGTCAATGAAGGGTGTAGGGTAGTTTTCTTTTGGACAAGCTTGATTTACATCCCTTCGACGCACACTCTAATTGTTCCTTGTTTTTTCATAACAGGAACAATGTTCGATACCCAATCGGTTAGAGGAACTGGGTAAATGAAACTAGCATGGAGAAGTTTTTCAACTTCTGCCTTGATGGTAGCGGCTTTCTTGGGGTGCACCTGCCGTAGCCGTTGTCGTATTGGTTTGACATCTGGATACATCTTGATTTCGTGTTCAACGATACTCGAGTCAATGCCTGGAATTTCATTATATAACCAAGTGAAGACATCTCTAGATTCATGAAAAAGAGAGTTATATATTTCCAGTTCTGAAAGAGAACAACATTTGCCAACATAAATATTCTCTAAAACATCTGTTTTGGTCGAGATATTTATGGCAATAGTCTTTTGAATGTTGGACAAGTTTCGCTCGGAATCCACAGTGTTTACAGTATTTGATAGGAAATCAAAAACTGAAGGATGATGAAGGTCATCAGGAGTATCTTATTCACAATCCGGAAGAAGGGAACGATGGTGGTAATCTTCCCATGGTGCCCCTTCAATTACCATTGATTGAACAATTCCTTCGTCGATGTAATGCACTTGCGACCAAGGATCTGAAGGGGTGCCATATTCCTTAGACCTATCTATCCAAACGCTTGATGAGCGTTGATTTGGGTTTGCCTCCCATGCTAGGAAAATTGATTGCTACAATGCAATATTTTCGTTGGGCTTGGAGGCAATACCTGCGTATGATCCATGTTTATATCGTTTTCTGAGATCTTTTCAATCGAAGATATCATATTGCAGGTTCCTACCGATGCTACTTCCGCCAGATTTATTGGAGGTGGAAGGGCAAAAGTTCCCATTAATATAGGGTCTTTTAGTAGGCCTACTCCGATATTTTGAAGTGAATGGGGGCTTCCATGGATCATTGGAATGCTTCCCGTAACTTGAGAACCATTGGGGAGGAAGTTTTGTTGATCGACGATTGTAATCCCTCCTTGAAATGGAAATGCAATCTTCCTAAAATAGGTCGGCACAACAGTAGCCATAGCATATATCCATGGTCTTCCTAGTAGGATGTTGTAATCAAGGTTTCCGTCGATTACTTCAACATCTATTTCTACTGTTTTCCCTCCTAGTTCAACCTGCAAGTTTATTAGAATACCATATGGGGTATATGTTCGTCCGTCGAATGCTTTTAATGTCATCGAAGATCGTGACAAGGTTGGATATCCTAAGGTTTTCCAGCAACTCATCGACATAATACATGTAGATGCCCCCTCATCAATAATTGTTCGGTGAACGGTTTTGTTGAGGGCTTTCACTTGAACGAGGAAAGCTAGTTGAGCTAGTAACTGAGGATCATATCCTTTATGATTAAAGGACACAAGATTGGAATCCTTTGGGTCTATCCCACCGATGGCTGATAATAAAGCCTGCCTTTGGGATGGGCAATTTTGCAGTACCTCAAGTGTCAACATAGCAGATGGCGATTGGGCCAGATCTTCCACTATATTATAATGTTGTGCTGCTCTAGCATGAGGATTAAATGTCGACTTGTGTACTACTCCCTTTGGCGGTTTTATTGTCAACTCAGGAATGATGGGCGGTGCAACTTCTGTCGAAGTTGTTGTCGAACTACTAGGTTGATCTTTATCCTTGTTGTTCGACAACTATGGATTCCCGTAATCTTTGTTCCTTGTCGATATCAAAGCATCATTTTGCTGTTTGGAAACCGACAACATCAACACTTGAGACGGGGAAGCATTTCCACTGTCAACCAGATTTGTTCCTGGATTCAGAAACGGATCAGTTAATACTGCCGAGGTTTTTGAATTCTTGAAGAATTTTTTAAGCTCAGCTCTGTGTGGACAATCTGCTGTCCAATGATCCTCATCGCATATAAAGCATGGATTTTTTGGTTTCCTATTTCCAGAAGGGTTTGTAGAAGATTTTTCAGGTGATGATTCCTCCTGTTTCTTCTTCTTCCCTTTGTTTTTCTTCTTGCCTCCTAGTTGCTTGGTTTCTTTGCCTTTATCTGTCGAGACGACATTTACTTCCGAGGGAAGAAGTTCTTCTTTTGCATTTTGACTGGAAATCTTATGGGCCTTTTTAGATGTAGCCTTTGTCGATTTCATGTCTGTTGTGCCAATCACGCCATCGCCGGCATGAGATTCATTGTTTGATTTAGGAGGAGGGACTGAGAATTCCGGTCTGGGAGTGTCAGGTATTTTATCGTAGAGCGTGCCAGACTGAGTGTAAATCAAGTCTAAATATTGTGCACGAGTAATCACTTGCTCTTCGGTGACGACTCCCCATTTTGCCACATCTTCTATAATGGAAGGTAACAAAGACTTAATAAACCATTCAGCTAAAAGCTGATCAGGAACATATGTTTTTACCATTCTACGACGACGTCGCCACTCATGTATATGATCAGATATGTGAGTGGCCATTGTTTGTTTGAAATTGGTAAGAAGTTCCGTTCCCGTTTCGTACCTTATCGGTAACTGAAAATGGGTTTAAAAGGTTGTGGCTAGGGTACTGAAGTTGTCAAACGAAGCTCTGGGCAATTCGATATACCATTTTGCTGCCGGACCAATTAACATCCTCTGAAAAAAGGCGAAGCCTAATCGAATCATCGTTTAGGGTGTTTGATGAACACCACAGATGAAAGGTCATCACATGATTCGATGGATCTTCACCCAGATTTCCATTAAATTTAGGAATATCTGACGGAAGTTTATGTGGAATCGTTGGCCACCAAGGGGCGTAAGCAATTGGATCATTTGTTAACCGATTTAGATCCGGTAAGTCTAAAGTTGCCATGAAGGGTAACTGTTGATTCAGGTTAGGTGAAGCATACCCAGGATAAGATGGAATCGCCTGAGCAGTTGGTCTTTGCATACCAGCATAATGCATTTGATGCTGTTAACTTTGGTAAGGCTGGTGGGCATAACCATTGTAGAATGGTTGATTTTGACCGTTTAGAATATACAGCTGCCCACTATTTGCAAAGATTTGTTGCTCAAACCCTTGGTATACTTGTTGGAATTGCAGTTGTTGGTATTGCACTAGCCATGGTTGTGAAGCCATGTGTTGTTGCCCGATACTAATTGTTTGACCAAGATGAGGGGTAATTGTACCCGTTTGGGCCTGTGTCATTCCACCAGTCGGTGATTGTGGTTGAGTCCCAGGGTCAAGAGGTTGTTGCATTAAAACATGAGAAACCTAAGGTTGGCATACAACAGGCAGCGCTTGTACTTGCGACACTGTCACAATAGCTGGTGTAGTTGGTATATGTGACATAGGTAAACATTGTTGCATCGAATATACAACTCTTGGTTGTTGAGGTAGTATTGGTACCCAACCGCTAGATGTAATTCCAGCATAACCTAAATTTTGTTGTGAACTCCCGTATGGCTATCCTCTCGGAGGAGACAATGAAAGGGTATACTGCCCCCCATACGGCGGTAATCTGGTACTTAAAGGAATGGTCTGTCCTTGAGGACCGGACTGCCCAAATTGACATCCTGAAGGATCAATTTGTTGAGACTCAACATAAGAGTTTCTGGATACTATTCCGGATGAACAAACAGGGACGGACCATACTGTCAAAATAGCCCCTGAGTGGGCCCCTTCTAGCGATTGAGAGCTAGTTGGGACAGATGGTATACCGACGAACATTGTTGGAGTGATAGCAGGAAGTTCTGTCGTCGCTGTGTCGGTCGACACAGTCCTTGATGTCGATGGTTGTTCGGACATTTCTAGTCTATCCAAAAGATTACCTAGCGATTCTACAGGAGCTTCCGCTGGCGGTAGACTAATTTCTGACGAAGAAGGATACAGAGTGATCCCGACCCCATTGCGATGGAGTACTAGATGGAGGATCCTCGACAATCTCTTCTATAGCATTCAGACTAGGTGGAAGAGGTAGACCGTCAGGTCTGTAAAATATTTCTGGTGCCGAAGAAGGTATGGAATCTACAGCGACCGATGTTTGGGGGACAACACTCTCCGAACCGGTTGTAGATGGAACTGGTTCAGTAACACAAGTGTTTACCCTCAGGCTAGGATCAGTACTACTATCCTTCGGTGGTTGCTGAACTTCTTCTGTAAAGGCAGGGATACCAGAAATGTTTGGAGTAACCGGAGTCTCTGATGTTGTTGGAGCACTTGTTCTAACTTTACCAGGAGATTTGGAACCGATTAAACAAGTTCGCTTTGTCCGTAATAGTTTCGATTCCGAGGACAAAGACGGTTGACTTGTAAGCCTCCACGAACGACGGGGTTTCAATTGACTTTCTTCCACGATTGCAGATTACTCGATCAACTAAAAATCAAGGGGAAGTATGTTTCCGAATTAGATGAATTTTAGACGCTTTGACACAACCTATTTTTTCAATTTTAAAGAGTTGAGAAAAAACAAAAGATGACTCTAGTTGCCTTCAATTTTTAATGAGCCTGAAGTGACAAGTGCTCAGATGGACCTTTTCTGTTAAGGAGTCTGAAAAGGAACGAAAGGGACTGCTCTGGAAATCTAGGCAGAGGGATTACCAAACCAATCGCAAAACTGCAGAATGCTTTTTACGGTACGGCAGTCAATCTTCCCGAATGTTGTGTTCAATGAATTGCGATCGATAGGACGGCAGACACGGCTTCCTATGGATAAAGGATTAAGCCTATTGTGGTCTCCCAAAATATACTCGACGGTACGTGGGAGCACAAGTCCGTACTGGCACTTATCGTCTCAAAGTGGAGGAATCACCCAACCAACAGTGAGAACAACAGTTACCAGGCTTTACGACGCCGAAATACGTCTCTAGCCTAGACTTCTAGATGTTGTGCGTTAGGTTCCAAAGCGTTGTTAGATTCATTAAATTTATTTTATAGTTGATCTTGCTTAAGAAATTTGCCTTTCAGGTTCACCACGTGATGTGGATGTACAGTTCCTAAAATGCAATCTAAGATGATAAACAGTGTTTTTATCTTCTTTGTGCAATGAAAATCCTAGCTACTAAGGAAAGAGAAACAATATTCTTTCAACAAAGAGCAAAGAGCACACACTATATGCACTGTCCTAAATCAAACCAATCAAACAGTCTAAATGCAAATGCACATGCATGTATTTGTTTTCAGCCTTCTTAATATGTGAATGATAGAAAGAAAGCTAATGCGCAAATCTGAATTATCTTTCAAAATGACAATTACTAACAAGTTTCTTTTCAAAATCAAAATGAAGACAATGATGACACTTTGTGATTTGGAAATGAAAACTTGCTTTCGACACTAGAAAAACTACTAATTCAGATCAAATACAGTAGTAACAGGGTAATCGACTATTAAGAGCAATCAGACTCTCTTCTATGACTGAAAACGACACTTGTGACACTTTCAAATCAAGAAACGACAGTACAATTACGTTACTTTTTGCAAAGGAGAACTGAAAATGACTCAACAAATAAAAATTTTTTTTACAGTTATTTGCACAATGGAGGCAGACTAACAGCAAGGAAAGGGGTTTCAAATAGAGGTGTGCTAACTACAGGCAGCAAAATTCTTGAATAGATCTGAAAAGAGTGAACAGAAACCAAAATTTAGGAACAATGTCGAGTCTGATCAGCGCACGTGTAACACAGTGAATCTGAAATGCAGCGCACCTACTACACTCGGGAGGTGCGCTGAATTTGAGATTCACAGAACAGAGAGTGCGCTGGGCCAAGGACGAGACTTTGCTTGGGTTGTGGGTCACAGTTTGCAGTTCAGTTCAGGGATTTTGGCCGAGCAAGTGGTAATCAGTAAATCAACAATAGGGGTAGATCTAAGGAGGTTACTAGAGCTACCACAAGGGCAATTAGAGAGTTTGTAAATCAGTTATTTAATTCATAAACAAAACCTGGAGATTGAATGAAGTAGAATTTATCTACTTTGCATTTGCACAGCAAATGCAGTTGGAAAGCTACCTGGCTCGACTTCAGGCTCCATCTGTAAGTTTATAAAGTAAACAAATGAAGATAGACAAACAACCTAGTTGCTCCCCAGTGGAGTCGCCATTTTGTTACATGGAAACGTGTCTATGCAGAACTTCTAATCCCACTAAGGCGTGGTAGCTACCTTAGAAACAAACAAAGTAAAACTACTTCCGTTTTCCTTTATGAAAGATAGATGAGAGAAGAATAAAGGAGACCAACCTCTGTCTTGCGCTAGGTTCCTTGCTCGATTCCTCTCTCTTCTGATAGTCCTTTGCTACTTGCTTCCTTGTATACCCAGCTTTACAGAGTACCTATAGAATCAAAGCAGCATAACACTATACGAGAACATGGATCTATTATCATAAACAATCTAGGATCAGATGTAAATTGACCATACAAATGCACAAAACATAGATTACACAAGAGTATGGAGGAAAACTTGAATAGCTTTATTGATAATCAAGAAAGAGCCAAGAGAGTTATAACCAGTTGTTCTGACCCAGCATCATCCTCTCAGCAAGTAAGCCCTTCTTCACCTCATGCAAAGCTTAGATCACCCAACACTATGATGTTGCCTCAAGAAACCAACAACAATTCCTTACAAGATGCAAAATTCCAACCTCCGAATCTCTGGGATGAGGGATCCATATATAGATATCTGTAATGGAGATGAGTCAGCTTGTGATTTGATTAGTGTCTTCCCTCTGATAGTTCTTGCTTCCACTTGGAGATTGAGGATCTCTTACACATCCTTGGTCGAATTTAGAGAGGCAAGTGTCACAGGAGAAGTTTCTAGAAGATTCCATGCTTCTCCACCTCATGGATTGACACTGCCATTTGTCTCTTCTCGCCCATCGCACCCCATAGAAGGGCTTTTTGAAATGCAACGCACCCACTGAGTGTACTTAGGTGAGATGCAACGCACTTTGCCTATGGAGCAGGTGAAATGATCCTGTTTTGACTAGTTCTGAGTAGTTTTTCATGGAGAACTTCTGGGAGAAGCTGTAATCAGTTGACCTTGTTCCTTTAGGGGTTGGAACAACACTTTTAGGGACTTAGGAGCCCTTGGTTTATGGACATTTTATGCTTGGGGTTGCAGTGCCAAAAATGTCTATAACGGAGGGGCAACTCCCTGCAATATGAGTCTGCCCGAATCAATATATATAATCTTCTTTTATAAGTAGATGTTAAATCTTGGGAAACCCCAAATTTACACTTAGCCAAATTTCCAACTTTTGACAAACGGTTTCCTAGCTCGTCGGCGCGTCCGCATGGTCACCACATGGCTCACCAACCCTTCGTTCACCTCGTCGCATGATCATGTCATTTGCCCAACTTGGGCGCACCTCGTCGTAACCAAGTCGCCACACACAGGCGCCTCCGCATGAGTCACACCTCCGTTCACAACTCCAACACTTCACCATTTCCACCATTTCATCGTGCACGGTGTGCCCTATTCGGGTCGTCCATCCACACGATTCTTCTTTTCGGCATGCACAGCACGCCCTCACCTAGCCGTCTGTCTGCATGTCCACCCGTTCACCTAAACTCGTTCACCCAAACAACTTCACCCGAGTCGCCACACAACTTCACCTGGGTCGCCCGACGACCTCACCCGGTTCGCCTGAATAACTTCACCCGGGTCGCCTGACGACCTCACCTATCTCGCCTAAATGACCTCGCCCGTGCCACCTGATGACCTTGCCCGGTTCGCCTGAATGACCTCACCCAAGTTTTTTGCCCGACGACCTCACTTGATTTTTCTACCTGAACGACCTCGCCCGAGTTCGCCCTCGCCTGAGTTTTCTGCATGAGTTTCCTGCACGAGTTTTTTCACCTGAGTTTCTCACCTGACTTTTCTGAATGATTTTTTCACTTGAGTTCCACCCATCGTGTGGGCACATCCACACACCGCAGAACTCCTTGTTCGAACTTGTGTTGGTCGAATGATGATGGCTCATCTCCTCAAACGCTCCACCAATATATACGGGCGGGTGGCGGGTTATGTCACTTGGCCGACCCACGCCCAACGCCCAAGCCGACTCGCTCAACATGTTGCCTTCGCCTGAGTGGAGGATCAACCCGCCCAACTTGTGGGACCGCCCTCTCAACTCGCCCAACATCATATAAACTCATCTCTTGGTTGTTTTATTTTGCATTTCGCACGTCCTTCGCACGGTGGAGTCGCCCTGCCCATCGCACGGACCGCAGGTCCTTACATCCTCCCCTACTTGAAGTCATTGTTGTCCTCGACAATATCTTGTCCCAGCAACCATCTGTCACCAAGCTATCCATACCAAGGCATACACCCCATCGGTATGTCATACATCGGAAATCATCTCAATCCATGACCATCAACCACCCTATCACAATCTCCACATGTTTCTCCCCATCATGGAAGGCTGGCCCCTCCATCTCAAGCTACATGTTTCCTGCAACATATCGTGTCGACCTCATCATGTGTTGTCCTTGTGTGAACTATTTTCATGATACTCTAACAAATGCTAACACATCTCTGTACACTGGATCCCCTCATGATTCGAACTAGTTGGGTAGCTAATCCAACTGTCATGCCCAAACCATGAGAATGCACATCCTCATGCCACCATCAGTCATTTCTCAGAACATCCTCAACTCGATCAAGGATCCATCTCCATATAGGTGTAAGCCATGCTCAGGTCCATGAAATATCCCTCATCTCATCTGCAACATGTTGTCCATGATGTTGGGTGTCAATGTGCTGCATGAAATCAGTTGCATCTATCCCAACATCATCCATCTGCAAAACATCCATCTCCTCAATGTGAAGAGATCCTCAAACTCCAACTCTCGATGTGCCACATCCAGGTCCATGAAGATACCTCCATCATATCTGTAATGTGCCATCCCTCAAGTCTATCATAGAAACAAGTATACCCCTATCTCATCTATCCATGTGCTACCCATGATCATAGATCAATCAGCTCCCATGTGTCAAAAGTGGTTGAGTCCCGGCTCAACCCATGCCCAAGTGTTGCCACCAAGGCATCATCATCGTTATAACTCCATCACTCCAAAGTGTCTCATATCGATCCTCCTCATCAATTCACTCTTTCAAGCCACACCCATACATGTACTTGAAAGTATGCATCCCATTCTGCATCAAAGTCTCTAACCTTAGCTCCTCAATGTATCAAATCCTCTAAATCCACCATATATGAAGTCCCCAAAAGTCACAACAATCTCATGTCATCATGAGCTCCATGAGTCATCTCCAACCAACATCTCAGCAAGCACAAAAGTCTTGGCCCAAAGGTCTCTCTAGGATGCCTCAGGTCTCCATGTAGTAGGAATTCTCCATAGTCTGCTCACAACTCCATCCAATTCCATGGCCTTGTTGTATAAGAGTGCACAACCTCTCCATCGGCTCATAAGTAAAACATCTCCATGTCACACCAGCAAATCCACTTGCATAACATCCCTGCCTTAGCACTCCTCATTCGATGATCATAAGTGACACCTCTACAAGTGCTCCTGCATAATTTCCCTGCATAAGACTGCAAAGCTCCATGTCTCCAACTTGATGTCCATGACTAAGGTGCCCATGTAGTCCAACCAAGTAGACCCATCACAACAATTGATCATCCTCATCCAAGTCAGCAAATCTGGTCTAGTGAACTCAGTCACCCAACCATATCATCATCACATGAGTCTCTCCATCATAGCTCCCCCACTAAAGGTTCCACCAAGACTTGCTCCTGGTCTCGGCCATGAGAAGTTCACCCAAGCAACTCAAGTTTGTGCCCTTCTCCAATTTGTCCATGAGTCATGCCGGGCACTTAGCCAATTCTCCATATGGCTAAAGCATGACCCAATCCTCCACAATGATCATCATGTTCCTCCATTGTCATGGGCCTTTGCACCTTCTATCATAAGGTCACAAACAACCCCAACAAGTCCTGCAACAATCAACAATCCTTGCTTCTCCATACAAGGTCTCATCATACACATCCATGGTAAGATGCTCCCTTGCATCGGCAAATTGATTTTGACCTTCCCTGCATACGGTTCATCTACCAAATGCTCAATTGAAACACAAGTATAAATAGTACTTACATCATCATCATCATCATCATGAGGTTCCTCCATGGGAGTATCCTCATCCATCCATGTCTACAAATTGCACGATCCTGGTCCAACTTGATCAATCTCAAGCTCATCCTCCATCGTTGTCACATCTGCAACATCCTCAATCATCACAGCTTCCTCTTTCTTGTCAACACAATCTACAACTTCATCTTGCTCCATTGTCCAACCAAGTTGAAGAAGTTCATCTTCAACATTCTTTTCCAAGACTTCAAGTTTCTCTCAAATTCGGGGATTCTCTTCTTTCATCCGCTTCAACCTGTATAAGGTAAGCAAGAGCTTCCCTTCACATTCTTCCAAACCTGCCATGCCTTGTTTTTCATCTTGGCCCAAGCACAAAGCTTCACCTCTGCTAAACTTGTTTCACCATTCACCTGAATCACCCTGGTATTCCACCTGTCACTTGCAAACTTGAACTTCCTTTCAAGCATTCGGTCTTTGTAGAACCAGCTCCTTGATTTAGTTCACCAGCACCAGCTCCCCGGCATTAGCTCTGATACCACCGGTAACACCGCCCTATATACCCAAAGGTACGTGGATGAGCTATGATATACTCATGTACATGGAATGAGATATCACACTCAGGATGTATTGGAGACAAGTTAGCGGCAGCTACTATGTTTTATGATGCCAGAACACGTCTCTAGCCTATAACCTCTAAATGTTTTGCATTAAATGACAATGCTCCATTAGGTTAATTGATGTTAATTTTAAGTTGATATTGATTAAGAATTTGCCTTTCAAGGTTCACCACGTGATGTATTTTCAATTCTTAGAATGCAA
This sequence comes from Pinus tabuliformis, assembly GCA_031772625.1. Classification (NCBI taxonomy): domain Eukaryota; kingdom Viridiplantae; phylum Streptophyta; class Pinopsida; order Pinales; family Pinaceae; genus Pinus; species Pinus tabuliformis. Next base: position 91,921,295 of record CM062807.1, on the reverse strand, counting down.
CTAATATGATAAGCATTCTTTTAATTCAATTTTGACAATGAAAATCTTAGCTAGTAGGGATAGAGAAATCAGATTCTTGTAATCAAAGAACAACGAACACAATCTAATGCAATTTCCCTAAACTATTCCTATGAGCACACACAAACTCTTTCAATGCACAATGCAAGTTTTTCTTTTCGATTCCCTTAATGTTATGATGAACAAAAAAGAAACTAATGCACATATAATCAATCAATCTTTTGCAAGAACGAAGAATTTACGATAGTTCTGTTTTGAAAGAAAATAAGACTTTTACGACACTTTCTTTTGAACAAAGATCAATCGACTATAATCTAACTTTGACAATTAATTGGTAGTGATAAAAAAATAATTTAAGAAACACTAACAATCAAAGACAAAGTAGGGGTAGAAAAGGAGATACAATCTTGATTTCAGAGACATGACACTCATTGATCATTCAACAAGTTATCAAACAAAAGAAATTTGGTGAAAAAACCTATCCAAAGGTGGAAAAATGTCCCAACAAGGATCCATGCAGCCCTGAATGGGAGACAGTGCACTTCAGAGCATTGTCCCTAAGCCAAGGGTGCTCTGCAGCACATTGTATCCCTCACAAGCCTACATCAATGACAGTAAGCCATTTCAAGAGGTAACTAAACACAGTTTTTGACAAAAATTCACTTCAACAAAGCTAAAATACAATCAATGAAAGAAAGTAAGGCCTGCTAGAGTTTCCTAGGATGTGGATAAGCTACTTGGAATAATGATCATTCCCCATCGGAGTCACCAATTTTTTATGAAGAATTTGGTATCTATGGATAAATACTAATTTCGTAGATAAGTAGCCATATATAGAACAACAGTTTAAATAACTTTAACCTTTTTTATAAACAATAGATAAGACAAAGAGAGTAAGAGTACCTACTTGTACTTTTTCTTTTCTTTTTCCCCTTTGTATCATTCCTGTCGCTCCTTCCTGTACTTAACACGCCTGAGAAGTACCTGTAAACATCAACAGAAGACAAAGAACCAATCAAAGCAAAATATCTATTGATTACAAGTAAATGGAATTAGATACATTCACACATATAAGCATCACATATCAAGATAATCATATGGAAAAAGGTGTAAATACTTTATTGAATAGCAGGAAGAATTACAACCGTGAAGCCTGATTCGAAGTCACTCCTCCAACTTTAGTTCCATCCACATCAGATCATAAGCATGACATTTCGGCAGCATAATGACACTTAGAATAGTCTCAATTCTCAAACTAACATTATCTCCTTACAATTCATCAAAGTCCAACCCCTGATCACTTAGATGAGTGTTCACTTTATAGGATGATGGAGGAGGTTTTGTCATCAATGAGGGTATTGAATGGCCTTCCATACTTAGAATTAGTTCCATGGAGGAAGGGATGAGAGCACAAGAGGTGCCTTAACTCATTCCTCATCCATTTTCGAGCTCATAGGAGATGATAAGTGTGGGAATCTTCTAGAAGGCTCTAGAAGATAAGAATATTCCCCAAACCTTATGAAAAATTCACTCAAATTCACCCAGTGCAGGTCTCTGTAGAGCAGCTTGGCATGGACTTAACTGCTCTGCAGTGCACCCTTGCATGGGCCTACCTGTGTTGGTCCCTCTAGAGGTCATTTCAGGATGTCTTTAGGCCATGAAATTGTCTTGGAAAGAGGTATTCAAAAGGTTGACTTGTTTAGGGCATGTAGCAACTAAAATTAGGGTTTGATGAGCCCTAAAACACTGATGTAGATGATGGGAGTGACGTGCCCAAATGGATCTGTAACAATAGGACTATCGAAATACGTTTATTGTATTATCGTGTTCGTGGCGTTGGGAGTTATGTACCACAATTCTTAAAGGAAAGTGCCAATTAAACCTACGATTACAATGTATATTACAGACCTGACTACACTACTATAACATGACTTAATGTAATATCGCATTCGTTGAATCACAGGTTTCAAAGGGATGATGTGTAAAACCTTTTATTGTGATAGAGTTGTAGACCCAACCGATTTGTCAAAAACAATTAACTAAATATCGCATCCACTCCATCAGAAGTAGGGGCATTGGCAATGTTATATCGAAAGATAGAGCATGTGTTGCGTTCTCATGAAGTTGCGATTGATTAAAGAAATAACGTGGCATGTGGGACCTCCAATGTGGGTATAGCCTCTCCCATGTGGTTTCCGTAAATAACAAATCTATGTTATAATTGGATGAATATTAAAAAAAGGCCCCTCCGATATATTTTTAATGTGCAACCTCATAAGTCGGTCTCTCCTTCAATGAATGTTTCTTCTTGGTTATTGTTGAAACTCATATATATATATATATATAAAAGTTAAAGCATTTCACTTCAAGTAGGGGATCAGGTATCTGTCACAGATAAGAAGAGATAGTCCAGAAATCGTGAACTTGGAGGGACAAAGGAAAGGAAGCTGAAGGTCGAATGGAAAAGAAGAAAACCGAAGGTCCAGCAGGAAAAGAAGGAAGCCAAGGATTGAGCAGGAAATAAATTCTTTGACTGAGTTAATCTTTGAAAGGCTCGAACCTATAATGAATCTATAGAAGTTCTTACCCTGTAAATTCCTACATTGTTGCAAATGTAGAAATTCCCACCTACAGATCACTTGATAATGCAATATACTAAAGCAAAATACTTGATCTACTTCTACAAACAATTATGTGAAAGCATAATCGAATATGAGAAAAATCAATAGAACACATATAACTAATAAGAAGAAATCAATCACGCATAACACAGAAGAAATAACCAGGGGAAAGCATCAGCCTAAAACCCCAACTCTGTATTATCATACAAGTGGAAATCTTGTCCAAGTTACAAAAAAATCATCTCAAAAGCTATCATGCTCTCTCTGCAATCAAATAATGAAGCTCATAGACTGAATAGACAAGTATATATCCTCATCAAGTCCTCCAAGCCCCTATTTCTTTCTGCAATTTTTCTTAGGGTCTAGTGAAGCCACATGTGTGAATTGGCCTCATCACACTCATTGAACAAGAAGAAGTAACAACGCAATTCTCTTGGAAAGAAATCCTTCTACATGTAAGGAATATTCACCAAGGAATATCCTAGCAACTGATAGTACATTATCCCTCCATCTGATCTCAACTGGGTCTCTGTCTGAACTGACATGCATGAGCTATGTATGAGAGAATATTCATTTATCTGAAGAGCAGCAGTTATATGAAAGCATGCATTAACTAACTAAACTTAATTTAAACAAACTGTTTAAATCAATCTAACTGGACTTGACTCAGTTAACTGATCCAACTAATTACTACTCAAATTAGAACTCATCCTTATCTCTTTAACTGATGGATAAATTCCTCAATTAATGGAGAAATTGTTGCATGTCCTCACATAGACTTCATGTTTGATTTTTCACAACTAATTAACTCATGGTGAATTAATTAATTTATTTTCAAATAGCTATTAAGTTCAAATTCGAAATTTACTTCCTATATTTGTCCAGGGACTAACTAAAATAGGAATCCATACTGAACTGCTAAAAATAGAATTCTATTTTTAGCACTTCCATTTTTCATTCCCTCTTGCTCAATCCAGCGATGGCACACAAACTGCTATTTATAGAAGTGTTATTTTTAGCACTTCTATTTTGAGCATTTCTTGTTGCCATTTTCAACACTCCCTCTCAACAAGAAAGGCTTCAACTCGATCCCATTCTTGTACCTTTGGAATGTTCTGCATGCAACACTCCTACCAAATGTGGTTGCTCCAACAACTCTAGAAACAAAAAAAACTCCCAAATGACCTCTCCGTTGGGATAGAAACACACTCTAATGTTGAAGCTCCATCTGCTGCTGACAAGTGCTCCATCTTTGACCTCTGAGTTGCTGCAACACTCCATGCATCTCGCACCATTTCACACTTCTCTGTGCCATCCTGCACTGGTGCAACACTCCTGTGCTTCTCGCATTGTTACAACCTGCTAGCTCTACGTTGTCTTGGGACTCCTGCACTGTAGCTCTCTCTGCCGCTCCATCCACATCTATCTCTACCCACTCAGATAGTCCTACTACTCCTCGTCGAGGCTCCCGTAGCAAGGTCTAATCAAAGAGGTTGGGTACCTCAATGATCCTGCCCCTATTCTAGCCTTCTTGGGACTATCACTCCACATCCCGCCACCTCCTACCTAGAGGTATGGATGCATGTGATCCCTCTACCCACTTGGCTCAAAATTTCCTACTACTGGAGGTCTCTACATGAGTGGATGCCTCCACTCGGTCTCAACTCGGCTTCTCCAGTTGTGGCTGCTCCACAACCTCCTAAAGCTACTTCACCAATTGTGGCTTCTCCACAATCATTTGAGACTTCTTCTGGCGCTGCATGTTGAGAGGTAATGTACTCTACCCTCTCAACCACCAAGTCTCCATTAGTTTCCTTACTACTCAAGGCTTTGCATGCATCTTGAACCTCAAGAGGATACAGGTTCTTGACTCATGAATCGATCTGATTCACCTATCTAGTGATGATGTGTCTAAGGAAAACCTTTCCCTTACTGAGGACTACATCATAGCCTCTGTCTTCCAGCATCGCGATCGACACCAAATTTCTCTTCAGTCCTGGTACATACTTGACATTGGTTAAGGTAATGCGAACTCCATGCTCCCTCTGAAAAACAATCGTGCCTACACCTGAGACACTATAATTTTCATGATTACCCATATCTATGAGTATGTGGAGATCTTTCTCCTCCAAGGTATTGAACAAACTCTTGTCACCAGTCATGTGGAAAGAAGCTCCACTGTCAAGAAACCAACCACATCACACCATGGATGTAACAATGCATGCGAATAGTGTGAAATCCAACTCGAACTATGAGGCCAATGCCTCACCTTCAGATCCTTCCACGGATCCCTTCTTGTATTTCCTTAGTGGACAAATTGTAGCAAAATGGCCCACCTCATGACAATGAAAACATCACACTTTCGATTTGTAAAACTTCTTCCCACCATGGGAAGAACTCGAATTGGAATGAGAATCCTTCTCCTTCCCCTTCTTTAGCTTACTCGCTAAGGCAAAATTTTCTTCATCCTCCATGGATGAAGAACCATCTCTGGTGCTTCTTCTTATCTCCTCCTACATTAGATTTGACCAAAGTCGTTCCCAATCTAGCAGTTTCTCTCTTCCATTAACTGAGTCCTGGTAGTTATGCCAGCTCTTAGGAAGACCGAGGAGTGCAAGACTCACCATGTCATCATCAGCTGTCACGATCCCTACACTTCCAAGCTCATCCCTGCATGTGGTGAGCTTGGCCAGATACGTAGAGATAGTGTTGTCCTTTTCACACTTGATTTTTTGAAGCTTGTCTTTGATTGCCAGCTTCCTCTGATCACTGCTATTCTAATATAGATCTTTCAATGTTTTCCACACTGAGAACCATGTCTCCTTCCCATGGAGACTTGAGACTATGTGGTCTCGAACTCCCTCTAGAAGGATTCTCCTTGCTCTAGCCACACATTTCTTCCATTCATCCAATTCGGTAGCACCATTTGGCTTGGGGACTTCTTGATCAGTGAAGTCCTTTAGAACATTATCCTCTAGTACTGCTTCCATGCGATCCTTCCAGGCTATATAATTCGAACTGCCATCAAGGGCATATTCGAGTCTTAAACCATTGAATGCCACAGGTGAAATAGAGATGTGATAAGAACTCGATTTCTATATTTAGGAATCACAAACTTCAACTTCTCCCTTCTTGTATAATTTTCTTCCTTGATCACCTTCTCTCTGATACCATGTATAAATTCCCACCTGTAGATCACCTAATAATGCAATATACTAAAGCAAAATACTTGATCTACTTCTTCAAACAATTATGCGGAAGCTTAATCAAATATGAGAAAGATCAATAGAACACATATAACTGATAAGAAGAAATCAATTACACATAACATAGAAGAAATAACCAGGGGAAAGCATCAGCCTAAAACCCCAACTCTTTATTTTCATACAAGTGGAAATCTTGTCCAAGTTACAAAAAGAATCAGCTCAAAAGCTATCTTGCTCTCTCTGCAATCAAACAATGAAGCTCATAGACTGAATAGACAATTATATATCCTCATCAAGTCCTCCAAGCCCCTATTTCTTTGCACAAATTTTCTTGGGGTCCAATGAAGCCACATGTGTGAATTGGCCTCATCACGCTCACTAAACAAGAAGAAGTAACAATGCATTTCTCTTGGAAAGAAATCCTTCTGCATGCAAGGAATATTCACCAGGGAATACCCTAGAAACTGATAGTACATTGTCCCTCCATCTGATCTCAACTGGGTCTCTATCTGAACTGACATGCATGAGTTATGTATGAGAGAATATTCAGTTATTTGAAGAGCAACAGTTATATGCAAGCATGCATTAACTAACTGAACTTACTTAATTTAAACAAACTATTTAAATCAATCTAACTAGACTTGACTTAGTTAACTGAGCCAACTAATTACTACTCAAATTAGAACTCATCCTTATCTCTTTAACTGATGGATAAATTCCTCAATTAATGGAGAAACTGTTGCATGTCCTCACAGAGACTTCATGTTTGATTTTTCACAACTAATTAACTCATGGTGAATTAATTTATTTTTTCAAACAGCTGTTAAGTTCAAATTCGAATTTTACTTCCTATATTAGTCCAGGGACTAAATAAAATAGGAATCCATCCTGAACTGCTAAAAATAGAATTCTATTTTTATCACTTCCATTTTTCATTCCCTCTTGCTCAATCCAGCACTGGTACCCAAACTTCTATTTATAGTAGTGTTATTTTTAACACTTCTATTTTTAGCATTTCTTGTTGCCATTTTCAACAGTAAAGACTACATAAACAAGGCTTAGTGAAGAATACTTTGGGGTAGTGAAATTAAACCAAACATACCTTGAAAAAGTAAAGCTACAAGGTTGGAGCCCTTGGGGTTGGTGCCTCAGAATTGACACGGTTGGTGCCTTGGAAAGTCCAAATTGGTGCTTCGCAAACATAGGATTGATGTCCTTAGAGTTGGTGCTCCTATACTCAAAGTTGGTGCCTTGATAAGATAGGTTCAAATCCCTATAGGTCGGAGCCTCATCAAAGTCAAAGTTGGTGTTAGTCAAGGTTCATCAATTATTGTATTCAATTCTTTTCCTATAATTAATAAAATCATTTCTTTGATTAAATTATGAAGAATCCAAATTGGTAATAATAACAATTGAAAATAAATATTGATTCACCCCCCTCTCACTATTTCCAACATATATATCCAAATATAAAATTGGTGCTTCTCTTATATATCTCTTCGCAATCTTCGAAGAGTTTGTTTAAGAGGAAGGCGGACTAGTTGAGCAACTCCCCTTTTGAACAGTGTTCTGCAACCGATAATGCATCCAGGGTACACTCATTCCAGGAAAAATGTCTCATTGCCTTCTCTGCTATGATATAGTAGATGAATTTTATTTCTTCCTTGCTGATGAGGTCAATCTTTGCGCCCTTTCCTCTACGCTTGGTCTTATATTTTTCATAGTAATCTTTGTCTCGCTCCTTCTTTTCTCACTTTGTTCCTCCCTAGAACGCGAAAAATATTGTATTTCCTACTGCTGAAAGTCTTTTCAATCATTGGATATCATCGACATGAATTGGGCATTCTTTGTCCAGCCACAGTGATCGGCTATGCATCATGCCAATGAGGACCTTAGTACATTGCATCGCAGCCAATTGGATACCAAAGACTAGTAGATTTCTAATATTAATCAATGTTGATCACCGGACGCCTCTGAAATCATATTTAACTTTTTTTATCATGGTGTCCTCTCTCTTGGGAACATCCTCTATATATACTTGTCGTTTCAAAGCAGGGAATTGGAAAAAATCTGAGAGATCGTTGTCCTCTAACTTTTCTTTGTCATAATTTCCATACATATTTTCTAAAGATGTAATTCATTCCTCCAATCGATCCTCCGGGACTGAGATAATTTCCTTTGTCATCTTGTTGTACCACTTACAGAATATTGTTATCGAAGGTTTATAGTTTCTGCATCTATGTTGCTTCTTGTTCTCAGACTAAGTTTTGAGATCTTCTATTACTTGCATTTGAACCTCTGTAACTTATTGCAAAGCCATGCAAATTAAGTAGATCAAATTTGACACGATGTTTCTGACTAGACTTGGTAAGTAATTACTACAATAACTTTCCCTATGAAAGCTTAATCATGTTATGACATCATCGACTGACCTGGATCTGACTAGGATGACGTAGCATGGGAAAGGATAGAGTGGGGCACATTGTTAATAAATTTTCCATAATGGCAGATAATTATTAGCTAATTTCTTCCCCAACGGGAAAATATTTTACGGAAATTTGTCTGACAGGTGTATTATTGCTTACTTATTTTGGAAAAGGCTAGTAGTACAATGGATAGGACTTGTAGAACGTGTGACTATTTCCCCCTGACCACAAGTGGGTTGTGGTTTCATGGAATTATTTCCGTAACCCAACTCACAAGTGCTATTTATTTTCTAGAAAAATTCAAAAGAAATTGAATGTAACTGAATATGCAACTAACTATCCAACTGACTATTTATTATTAACTCTAAACCTACTTGTGGACTCATCTTCGAGACCCTTTAATTTTGATGACACGACTTTGGACTTGTGGAAAGGATTTAGGCGTGCACTTTTAACCCATCCTGGTAACATTATCCCATCAGATGTGCTAGCTTTATCGCACCAGACTCTTTGATCTTCGTAACCATGAAAGGCCCCAACCAATGCATTTTTAGTTTTCCTGGGAATTTCTTAAATTTGTTGTCATATAGTAGAACATGATCTCCTACCATGAAAGCTTTATTCTTGATGTGCCTTTCATGCTAAGATTTCTGTCTTCGTTGTTCAACTGATTGGTGGAATTCAGCTAAAAATCTTGATTCGTCCAACCCCATTAGTTCTTCCAATCTCTATTTTAAGGATGCATCGTCTATCATTTTAGTTGCCTAAAAAATGAAAATGTTGGGGACAATGAATGTTGTTGATACTACTGCTTCTCAACCATATACAAGTGGGAACGATGTTTTCTTGTGTGTTCTCTTTACCGTTGTTCTATAAGCCAATAATGTTGTTGCCATCTGCTCATCCCAGTCATCTTTATTTGTTGATACAATCTTTGTCAGACACTTCTCAAGTATCTTATTGAAGGATTTGACCATTCCATTGTCTTGAGGATGGTAGGGGTTGCTCTTGTGATGTTGGATCAGAAAATTATTTATGAGAGAAGCAGCAGGTTCATTAAAGAAATCAACCCCTTGATCATTGGTTAGGCTCTTCGGGCATCCAAATATTGATATTATGCTTTCAAAGATGAATGTTGTTGTTGTATTGGTTGTACAATATTTGATTGGTGCTGCCTTTGACCAATGAGTGAGGTACTCTATAGCTATGATGATATATCTGGTATGGGAATGATGTGCTGGTGACGTAATTGGGTCGATAAAGTCTACTGCCCATTTCTCAAAAAATTGCACTGTGTGCACCCGATGTAAAGGCAATTCATCCCAATGCGATGGATTTCCAACCCTATGAAAAATATCACAACTCTTTGCGTACTCCTTAGCATCCATTTGGAAGGTATTCCACCACAACCCATCTTGTAGTCTTCTCCTTGTGGTAGCTTTTCCCCCAACATTGCCCCCCGCAAATCTAAACCGCCATTCCCACAACACATCTTGCCTCTCGTGTTCAAGGAGACAGTGTCATGGAACTTGATCATGTCCCATCTTGTATACATGTCCTACAATTAGTTGATAATTTGCTGCTCTTATTACCTGGTTTCTTTTTTGCGTCGTTGTGTATTCTTACAGGCAGTGTCTTATTGCTAGTAGGCTAGCAATCTCCTCTAGATAATCTGGTATGGCCTCTACTCAGAACAAATTGGTGTCTGGCAGTTGGTCATCTAGAGGTCCTCCATTTTCTCCTGACTCCCACCTTGACAGGTGTTCTGGTCCCATATTTAATCTTCTTGGTTTGATAACCACTTCAAATGTGAACTCTTGAAACAATAACAACCATCAATAGATCCTTCCTTCCAAGATTGGCTTGTTTACTAGATATTTTAAGGTTGAATGGCCCGTGAAGAACTTGAATGGTGCTACTAGTAGATAGTGCCTGAAATTTTGCAATGAGTAGACCATGGCCAATGCTTCTCTTTCTATTGTGGTGTAGTTATTCTATGTTGTTGATAGTTTCCTACTAGCGAAGTAAATTTGATGGTCTAGGTTTCCTTCTCTGGGTTGCGCCAGTACTTCTCCTAGTGTAATTCCTAATACGTCAATCTATATATGGAACTATTTATTCTAGTCTAGATATACAAGGATAGGATTGCTCACTATTTTTTCCTTTAATTTGTTCAATGCTACTTGACAAGCCTCTGTCCACTTGAAGGCTTTGGTCTTCTTCAGCAATCTCTCCATGGGAGTAGTAATCATAGCATAGTTGCAGATGAATCAGTGATAATATCCGGTGTGGCCTAGTGTTGATCGCAGTTGCTTCAGAATATTCGGTGGATCCATATTTACAATCACTGCAACTTTTGCAAGATCTACGTAAATGTCATCCTTGCAAACAATATGGCCTAGTAATGTTCCAAACAGAATTGCAAAGATGCATTTTTTTAGATTTAAAGATATTTGCAGTTGTTTGCACGACTCAAACATCATGCAAAGGAGACTGGTATGTTTCTTTAGCAAGTTGTATACTATTTATTCATCCATATATACTTTTAAGAATTATTGAATGTAATCTCTGAAGGTATCTATAACAATCCAGGAGAAAGTAGCTGGTGCATTTTTTAGACCGAATGGTAGGACATGATAGGCATAGGACCCCAATTCTATGGTGAATGTTGTTTTCTTCTTATCTTCTTCTGCTATGCAAACTTGATGATATCATGAGAATGCATCGGTGAAAGAGTAGCCTTCATTCCCTGCAATGTTGGAAATGGTTCTTATACACATGCATTGTTTAAGCTCCTGTAAACTACACAGACCTTGATTTCCATGGCATCCTTCTTATTTAGTATTACAATTGGGCTAATCCATTCTGCTTCCTCTACTGGGAATATAAGTCATGCTTCTAACATCTCATCAATCTCTTTCTTGACCTTCTCTTTTACCCTCGAGTTTAGCATGTATAGTCTATTCTTTACTGGTCATGCATCTGGCTGTAGCATAATCTTCATTTCCCCAATGTACCCTTTTATCCCTTTCAGTTTAGAAATGGAGACTGGAAATAAGTCTTCGTATTCAAGCAACAAATAAAAATTTTCCCACTTTTTTTGCTCGTCCCAATAATCCTCAATGGACGCTATCTTAGGTTTGTCTTCTAAGCCAATGTTTTTCTTCCACGGCTTTACTGGGAGCCAATGGGGGGCGTCTGTTGAAGGGCCCTCTTGAATATCTCACTCTCCTTCCATTTCTTGAAATGTTAGGAATCTGAGTCCTTCCAAATCATTCTCCTCCAGGTCCGTGTTAACTTTACCACAAGTCATGAATTTTGGATACCCTGCTTCATAGAAATATTGTAGGAATATCTCATCAATGCACCCCTCCCATAGTTGTCTTGGAGTAAACAATATTATTTTAATGGAATACGAGGTCTCAGTCAAATGTTGGTCATTATCTTTAAATGAGAAACTGATGTTGAATTGGTTAGCCATAACATCCCAATCTACAGTTTGTCTTTGAATTTCCCCCTGTATATACCATGCTTGGGGAATTGTACCCAAGGTATGTATAAACATGTGCACCCAAAGCTCCTTTGGGACTCGCTCTTTTCTCCACTTCTCTGTGTAGTTTTCTAGATGTTTCCGGGGATCAAAGTTTCCTCTATATTTCACCTTCTCCTTTGGCTGATCTCCTTCCTATCTAAATCTTTCCCTCATGGCCCGCTTGATATTCTCCCATTCACACAGGGTGTTGCGATGTGCTCCCCACCACCTCTCTGGGGTGGTTTGTAATGCAATATCCAATAACAGGACCTTGTGGCTTTCCCTTATAGTTCTATCCACCTTATTCAGAAAAGTATCTACTGATTCTATGCCATGAAAAGTTGGGTAATTACTTACCTCTGCCCCAATCCACTTTACTATGAATATCTTGGCACAGCTTTTGGTATTAACCTTGTTTCCTCCTTCTTTCCAAGCATCCCAAGTGGCTTTTGAGCGAGGTTCTGAACTTTTTATGCGTCTCCAACTGACCGATCCTCATGTTGTGGGATTGATGTAGTCTTCTCTTTTTCCTGCAATTAACCTATACAACTGATCCAACATCCCAGGTTCATCTCGATCATCTATAGGTTTGGTGAACCTTGGTCCTTAATATGGATCTAGTGGTTTTATTACCCGCATACCCCCTTCTACTTCAAAAATCATCAACTCCTTCTTTAAATCAATGATGGCATAGTTATCATATGCCCAGTCAATACCAACCAGTGCTAGGTAAGGATCCTTATCGCCCATTATATCTATTACTTCAAATTCAACATGAATTTTTACCCCTGCCACATGTACTTCTACATCTTCTAGCCTTCTTATGGGTAAGATGCAATACTAGTTTTCCATCCGCAGTTGAATAGGTCAATACTTTAGTTGCAGCTTTCCCAGCACTTCTCATGTTTTTCTAGGAAATATATTTACATAAGATCCTAGATCTAGCATTGTGCCTTTAGTCTGGAAACCTACTACTTGAGCATCAATCTAGAATTCCCTACCGGTTCCTTTCTTATTCCTCCATATCCTCCTCGAATTTCTTTTGGGTATATTTGTTGATATTTTTTCTCCTTTCTCTTCTTCTTTTGGTAATACTACTTTCAGACTTATGCACAACTCCCATAACATCTATTCATTATCAACAATTTCCAAGAATAACCTAAACCATTCTTGAATTGGTTGAAAGTTTGCAGCTCTGCCTGAGTCCTACTTCTTTTGCCCTTTTGTCTCTATTAAATTATCGAACAAGTTGGTTGCTTCTTGATAGTATTGTTTCTGTTGGGTGGGGTCGTATGACTATTTTGGGGATGCTACCCAAACAACTGAAGGCTGGTCTACCATACCCCTATCATCCCATATCTTCCTACCCCCTTTGGTAACTATGTTTATATTAGTTACTGGAAGCGTGTCAGTTGTCTGTGGTTCAACGTTGATCAAATTAGTTCCTCGTTGTCTAGTCCTTTATTCCCATTTTGCAATCAGATCGGGACAATCGTTTGTGGCATGTGCATTGACCCGACATTGTGAGCAATAAGGCCTTCTTGGGAGTGGTCAGTCTCTAGCGACATGCCCCTCATGATTGTAATTGTAGTACCTCGTGGGTCCTCTACCCCTTATTCTTCCTCCTCGCATACCTCCTCCCTGTCCTCCTCGACCAGTTTCATTAATTCTGAATGTTGACCTATCTAGCCATTCTGCTAGGGCATCTAAGGCTCGACACTGATCATTGTGGGGAGTAATGGATGAATAGAAATCACATTAATTATTGTTGGGAACATTGGATTACTTCTGCAATATTGGGCATATTCGCAGCAAATGTCCATAGTTTCTACAGACTTCATAATAATCTTGTGAATTTCGGTCTCGGAACGCTCCCTGCAATCCCACTGCCACAACACCTATAGTTGTTGGAGCCCTTTATCGTCCTACAATTCCCGCTGAGTTATTTGTGCCTATCAGTCTTGGGCATTCATTTGCTACATGGCCTTCTATCAGGTAAAACTGGTTGCAGATCTTTTAGTTTCTCTGTTAGACTGGAGATCTAATTTTGGAGGCCCATAATCAATGGGTCTTGCGGTCCCATCCTTCCCCAATACTCGTGGGGGTATCTTGCCATGGCCTCTATATGTGACACTTACTCTAGGGCATCTTAGAGAGTTCCAATCTTCTTTTGTGTTAGTGTTGTCCTTGTAAGGGGTAGGAATGCTTTAATGAACCAATCCCTCTGGTGATTAGGATTCATCGTATAGCTTAACTCTACCGATAACATATTTGAATCTCTGCATTAATTCCCAAGAAATATCCCCTTACTTCTGCTTTATCTCCCATAGTTCTGACAGTCCTTTCTAATTTGTTTGCGCACTTTGAACTCTTGAACGAAGCCTTTCTTGATGTCTTTCACAGAAGGATTCTGATTCAGTGCTACCCATTTGATGAACCACCTTAGAGATCTCTCTCTTAATGTACTCTAGAACTCAATCGACTTCACGTTTTCTGGTGTTTGGCGGGCTCTCCATATAGCTTCACATAGGTACCAATGTTGGTCCACATCTTCATTCCCTCTACTAGTGAACTCGGGATATCTAGTAAAGGATCCTACCATGTTGGTTCGAGTATATGCTAAGAGCATGATGCGTGGTTTCGAGGTTGTTGAGATCCTTGCAATCCTAGGTTACTAATACTACTAGGCCCACTGCTATTATATGTATTAAAACTCATCTTATATCAATCATGCACACTGTGTACTCTTATCACTTTAACCAACTTAGCAACAATTTTATCACGCTTTTTGTAAAGCACCAGGGGAAGGTCATGGTCAACAATACCTGAACTTTGGAGGTTCTACTGCTAAACTTCATCTGACATATCATCATGTGCGAAAAATCTCCTCATCACATCACTTATCTCATCTCTCATCGCCCCCTTGTAAATGTTGTGATTTCTTCCTTCCAGTATCTTACCCGCAACCTAGGAGGGGGGGTTCCTATCATTCTCTTGGCTTCTATCTATCCAGTCATCATCCTTCTCTTGCTCTGCATATTTTTCTATATTATTTCCCTCTTTCAAACTCCCTGACATCACTCCTTCATGGTGGGGTCCTATACATCTCTCCTTTAGTGCCTGTACCTCTCTTTCCTGCCACTTTTCTGCTAGTAACGCTCTAATTTTATCCCTGATTTCTCTACCTCTCTATGATCCTTCTATATCCATTCCTTCAGCAGCATCTAAGTTTCCCCAAATGGTAGCATTCTCCCCTTAGATCCTTCCCCCATTATTCAAGTTTTATGCTTCCATACTTACTCTGTGTAAAGGTAACAACCCTTCCTCCACTATCAACATCTTAATCCATAAGGGCACCTCATTCAATAATTTCCCTCTCAATCCCAAAATAAACACCGCATCCACTTTTGAGAAAGACTGGTAACTCTCTCTTGCGAACTCAACTATGTACCCCTCTATCGTAGTCTGTACCCATAAATCTACTGCCCTCGTGATCTCACTATCCAAGTGTTGGAGCATTGCGATGTCCACGGGAACCCAGACACGTCATGATGGTGTAGGTCCTTTTGGCCGATTTTTCACTTTTAATCTCCTTATCCAGTTATACAATTCTTCTAAAAACTTACACCAGAATATCTTGCACTAATCACTTGCAACCTCTGACTACAAGATTTCTTCGTTCACCTTCACAATAGATTGGCTTCAAAGGGTAGCCTTCTCTGACATGAACCGATCTACTCGATTATCCCAACAATCCTGTATCTCCTTCTTAAATATCCTTGACACCACATTCCAAACCACTCCTTGTGATTTTAGGTCCTATAAGTGGAACCATTTGTTAGCACAAAAGTGTCATAAGAGAAAGGACCCTGGATTCAGGCATAAGGGGCCAACAAGGATCCACTGTAGTCTAGGACAACACCATTATTTTCACCTTACCCAAAGGGTAAGGAGCCTCACCCGAGGCATGCCGTGACCGAAACTAAGAAGGGTTAGATGGATATCAAGGACAATCTAAACATTAACTCATAGGTATCTTAGATAATACATTCATCACAACATCATACTACTACAGTTACCATATTCATCTAGGAAAGGGCCATTAACATAAAATTTTGAGCATGTCTATAAATTAGAACAATACACTTGATCATAATGCTATGCAATCTGGTCCATTCATTCATTCATATTAACTCAAAGGAAGACTCATTACAATATACATCAGGCTTAAAGCCTTAATCCAATACATAAAATACCATTGCTACAAGAATCCTTAGACCTCAGGCCGAATCTAGCTCTGACCACTCCGCAACTGCTCAGGTCCTTAGGAACCTATTCTTCTATGCTTTTGACTCCTACCAGATACCAACACCCTCTCTGTGTTGTCTTCTGCCTTTATCATCTCTTCCGTTGTTCCCACTGTTATTTTTGTTCAGCTGTCTTTTCCCTCAACACCTTTTTGCTCTCCTCCTTGTCTGCTTGGTTTTCTTTGCTTGCTCTCAACACCTTGCTGCAACTACCCATCTACTATGTTCTTTCTTCCCTCCTCTACTATAATCTCCGCAACCCGACCATTTCTCCTGCCACCTATTTTCCACCTTAATTCCTTCAAAACTTTCAAAATTTAAAATGAAGGCCCCAACATATTCATAATAGCAGAGATATTACTCTTTTGATGAAAGTTTTGTAGAATGGGTTTTTAAATGCCAAATTTCTCAAAAGAAAAATTATAGTTTGAAATTTTGATCCACTATTTATTAAATGATAGAATGTTTTGAGGGTAATTTTTTTCATAGTCATATTTTTAATGTAATAGAAGATAAACTGAACTAGGATATGCTACAAAAATTATAGAGTTGAATTTATGGAATTGGATGGTAGTAATTAGATCACATGCATTAGATAAACAAAAGTATCATACATCTTCTCGTTCTCCCATATGATATTAGTATTTAGGAGTGTGATTTTAATCTATTGGGGTTTAGGAGAATGATTATAATCTTTATGCAATGTTTTTGGAATTATTTTTGATAGAGGTCATGGCAGGGAAACAGAGGAAGAGCTAGAGTATTGGCCAAGAATATAATATTGATACCATGTGGAAACTAATTATATGAGAGATACCCTCCACAACTATCATGTCCAAGGGTCAAAAACCAAAATAGGAGCATAATCATAATCAAACTTCAATGATGAATAATTTTATTATCAATTATCTAGTTTGAAATTGATATTAAATGCAAAGTTAGTAATGAATATTTGAAAGAAAATAGTTAACTAGGATTGTTTTATATAATAGTTTAATTATCTTTGTGAGAATAAGAATATGATATTAATAAAAAGTCATAAGTTAGAGTTGGTTCTTGGTTATTTGTATATTTCTATAATTTAGTTAATCAAATTGCAGTCATAGAAGAAAGGACACAAATAAGAATGTATATTTGGTCAATCAGATTTAAGTTATATGAACATTGGAGACCAAGCATTATGACTCTAGTGGAGATAAAGAAACATAACATAGACCAAGATCTGAGATTTCCATGGAATAAAGGATCATATCTAAACTAGACATTGCAAGCTTTAATATTAAATTTATAAATTAATACTAAAGCCATGTCAGGTTAGTGAAAGCTCAAATATGAACATCTCGGCTTAGAATAAAAGATTTTAACATTTTAGGGGCATCATAATAAAAGAGTAAGGAAAATAAGGGAGCACTGCTAATGCTTTTCATTGAATCTGTCAAGCCAAGATGTTGGGTAGTGAAAGAATTATTTTGGCCTTTTTGGATTGACCATTACTAGGTCTCGTATTTTCATGATTGGTGGCATTGTTGGTGTAAGGCGAAGAGTAATGTTAAGCATGGGATTTGTGAAATGAGCCCGATTGTTATAGGCTCATAGTAAGGGACGTGACCTAATTAATTAATGTATAATACTTAGAAATATGACACCAATACATTTTAGTTGATTTTAGATAAAACCGTGTGGCAGGAGGATTCATAATACAACTTCAAAATCAAATCTCATATGCGTTTACTAATTGTAAGTCATAGAGTATGTCCCAATTAGGTACTACGGCTCACTGAATAAAAACTTTGGGAATACCTTTAGGATGGATTGGTGTTGAATATAGGTTGAAGGAGATGAAGAGAAGAAATATGGGTGATTATACTTTTAGAAACTCATTAGAGTTATTTTGGAGGGTTGTTGCCAATCAAGATGCATTTGGTGAACAAGCTGTGAATGAATTGTCTACATGGAGGGTGAACTAAACTAATTGTTCATAGATATATGGAGCACTGGGCTAGATGCAAATGTGGGGAGGATAGTTTATAACCCAAACTTACCTAACAATCAACTTTAAGGAAACCTATATGGAAAACTAAAGAGATTCCATTGTGCATTGTCTGAATCTATGATCACTAGGCAATGTTACTTTCCCTTTAATGCTTATCCAAAAGGTGATTTAGGAAGACAGCTCTAGAAGGAGACCTTAGACACATTGGAATGATCGTGAAAAATCCCCATAGTCATTTACACTACAGATATGGTCACAAAACTAAATGTACTTTGTGGTTTAATATTATAAATTTTTTTGAAAGGCATTAATCTACAAGATTAAGGGAGTCAGACACCCAATTTCAAGGTAGTTGAAGTTTCTTCAAATGTATTGTAATGGAAAATACTAAAAACCATGAAGTAAGCCAATGATTTTCTTATTGCCTTTAAATATAGTTCATTAGATGAGAATAAAGTGATATTCAATGAAAAAAATGTAAAGCAGTGAATCAATAATTTACTTATTACAATGTTCTTTTTGAGTTACTCTCTTACGTAGTTATGCTTTTATAAAGGGTAGAGAATGGAACTTTTTAAAATAAAAAATGGAAACAAATATGAAAATTTCATCTATACATATTTTTGATGTCATATATGTCATCCTATTAATGATTTCCACTTTGAGGCATGGATATTTCATTTTACATAACACCCAACGGAGGTTATTCCAAGGGATGTCATGTAGTATAAATCCTCTTGTTCACCTCAGAATTCCACCATTGGTGTATGACCTTAAACAAATAGAGAGGAAAGGTGGTTGATCGATGGGTTTTGTAGTTATTCCTACTTGCTTTTGTACTTGTGACAACTAATTAACTAGCCAGAGAAATCAATACTAATAAAGGGTTTATGTAATTATTCCTACTTTCTTTTGAATGTGTGATAAGTGATTAATTGGGCAGTGAAATAAATACTAATAACAGTGAATCTCCCTCCTTGTGCTCAACTTAATAGTAAAACAAAGATGTTTCCATGAGTTATTGACAAGTGTTTCACATAGAAATAGAGCCTAGGTGCCGATGTGTAAGGATGAACATAAATTATCATGGTAATTATTGAATCATTCATCTCCATGAACCTTATTAACTATCCATTATGTTTTTCATGTTATGAAATTTATTAACCATTCATTAATGGATCAAACGTGATAAATACAAAACATAAGGCACATTTAGGTCATCTAACACAAACAGACATACAGAAGGGATTATATGAGGGAGACACTAAATTAATGCTACATGACGATTAAAATAGACTGGATCTGCCCTAATGGAATGGAAAAACTACAGTTAATAAACTTGAGCTTCCACGTGAAAGGGTTGATGTCAAGGAAACAAAGTAACTATTGGATACCCATTATTCATAACAAGTCAATAAAGGGAATATACAACAACATATAATTATGAAAATGAAAACTTGAGGCTCTTCCAAGTTCATTATTCACAGTGATTCAATTGAGGGCCCACACCTAGATTTGTATGTTGGCATCCTAGGTAGTCTAGGTAGGTCTTCCTTATGACTAATCACCAGGAAACACCCAAAGTGAAAGTGGCACATTTTCCAAAAACAAGTTTTCCTCATCTACCATCTTATGGTAGTTAGTTTAGGGAATTGGCTAAATCCAAGGTTGCTTCTCAGTAGAAGAATAAGCACTTATACACCATATTTGAAGTAACATACAAGACTAATCAATCCAAATTTCTTGGTCTTAAGAAAAGGAGGGTGGGTCTAAGAACTTGGATCGGATTAGAGACAAGATATTTTCCTTCCCTATCAAAATAAAGGTGATAATGAAGAGTAAGCACATACAATCAAAAAGTCATTTTTCTCGCATGGGTCTCCTTAAGGAGATTTTGAAAACCCAGAGCTAAATGATTATAAATTAATGATAGGTTACTAGTTATAGACTCATCTTCATGTAAATGATAACTTCTAGATTACTATCAACTTCTCGACTCTCCTACAAACTATGGCTTAAATATCTAGATGACTCGATTAAACAATTTATTACAAATTGTTGGAAATTGGTATTCATTATAGTGAAAAACCTTGTAATTCATATAACATAGTCGAACCTATTACAGTATAAACTACATTTAAAATCATCAGTGAAACCCTTAGTGTCATGCCACAAATTTATGAATGTTGCCTCACTGATTGTCTCAATAAGTAACCTGAAGTTTGTTGCACTCTTGATACTCTAGAGGAAAAGTTCATTGTGCTCTCCCACAATACTATGCATATTATTTTTCCTCAACCTGAGGTTTTCTTCCCTTTGGAGTATTCGATAATTTAGATGAAAACATCACACTTGGAAAACAACTAACTATGAATAGTAAAGGGGGATTGTGGAATAACAGACTGGAATGGTGAATCTATTGGCGGGTAGTGTTAGGGGAATTTAAAGCCCCACCTACAATCTCAAGAGATGTTTTATATTTAGGGCTCTTCCACAGTAAACAATGAATGGGCCGCTAGACCAAGTCCATTACTAGTACCAACAACAAAACTAACAACAACATCCCTTCCAGTTAGGTAACTTTCTTCCAACATTTCTTCCAATTTGATAATTAGGCTTCGCATTTAGATATAAAGTAGTAGGCGTGGGGCTCCTCACTCCCACTTTGAATAGGCTTTCTATACTCCTTGCTCTTGCTCGACATATTGTGCTTGTAATTGACTGCACTAGTTCTTTTCCAAAACTCAGAGTTTGTTGCCCTTTCGAGTAGTCATAACCTGAGAGGAAAAGTTCACATACTCCCGCCTATATTTTTTCCTATGCTTGTCCAATATATGGAATAAAAAATACCCTATAATATATATATTACAATATAACATAAAAAACCCTTTCAACCCCTATTATATGACCAATATACTAATTTAGGTTTTTCTCATTTTTTATGTCCCAATATGAATGCATGTAGTATGGTATTCCTTTATCAATTAACCCCTCATGAGTATCTCATGTTATTTGATTCCACCAACAAAACTCTATGGTCATATAACAACATCTTGATAAGTAACAATATCAACCTTATGAACTTGCCTCTTGGTCCTCTTAGAAAAGAATTCTCCACTATAGTGTATACACCATCGCTTCCACTACAAAGTTGACAATGTACCCTTCCAATACACTTTCAAACCAAAAATTGACAGTAGGAGGGGATTTATTACTTACTACGTGGAGTTGGAAAACTTCCTCTCGTGTCCACTTCCTCGATCTCTCATGGAAATATGTCATGTTATTGTACTTTAACTGTTGGATCCACACTATCAGGATATTTGGGAACTCTGAAAAGAAGACTTCATGGAAATCAATATACACATGCTTTTGTAGCCATATCTATGTATGCTGCTTCTTATCCCCGATCTCCTTCAATATAAACTCATGATCCTTCCGCTTAATTCACTGAGTAATCTCCTTCTGGGTGGGTTTGCATGGCTTCCACATTCCCACAAGACAATATCGTCACAAAACCATCTCTGTTTGGACAAAAGAACTATTTATTGGCTCATGGGATTGTGATAAACCCAGAATTTTCTACATAGTGGCCAATAAATACCTACTCAACATCGATCCTTTCAACAACACCCACAGAGTGGGTGATGTCTCACCAAAGGTGCTAATGGGTGATTGTTGGAACCATGTTTCAACACTTTGACAGGACTATCTATGACCTATGACACTCGACTCTTACCCAACATACACTTCACCATCTGCCTAGTATTATGCACTGCACATTGCTTTAAGCCCCATGGATCACCAAACAACACACATGTAAAAAATAACAGTGTGTGAGAGGTCAAAGTAACTTACACCTTTAGCCATTAGTGGTGATATCAACCATATCAAAGACCGTTTCTTTACACCCATTCAATGATATCTAAAAACATTAATAACCTTATAAATATATAGACCATTAAAATAATTCACAAATATTCAGAGATTTCATAAAACATTCAACACACAGAAATATAATATGCTATAAACAACATCATACATTTAGAAATCAAAACGAAACATAAGGGAAACCCAACCTTCCATCAAATTACATTATCATAAAAGGAAAAATCATCATGCACTGTAATACAAACATCATACCACCAAGCTCACTAGCATTTTAGGTCTACATCATATATAGAATAAGAGAAACACTTATAGTGTGAACCCAACTATATATATATATATATATATATCTATATATATATATATATATATATATATATATATATATATATATATATATATATATATGGGAACTTTAGAACATGTCTACCTAGTAGTTATAGACTCCAAAATACCTGCCTATGACCACAGACATACACACACATACATCATAAAAACATAAATACTAGCAGTTGACAACTTAATACGTCCTTTCCTAGAAAATATCCTCAGCTTCATCCTCTCTTTCATCCCGCCTACGACATGTATTCATCATTAACTTTTATCCTTACTTGGAAGCCATTAAAATCTTCTTGTCCCTCTTCCTAATAATTCTATCTGTCCTATAGGTTGTTGGGATATTTGCTAATCCCAACTCTAAGTTGGCCCATGTGTACAAATGACCCTTCAAAATATCTTCCCATCATTTTTCTCTATTCTATCATTCTTCCTTGATTTAAAAAATATTTGTAACCTCCTCCCTACCACAACATCCCTTGTTGGCTTCATTCTTGCTGCAAAATCCTAACTGTTGATATTTCCTTGTGTGTGTCTCCTTTCCTCAGGAACCACTACTTCCTTCCTACACAACATCCTCCTACACCGCACATTACCTCCTATTCCAATCCTATGTTGTGAAAAAACCATACCTTAATCACTCCTTGATCCTTTTATGCAATCCCATACATAGAAAAGTTAAACAGAAAATATTTTTCTTTGCGCTTTTTTTCTATTGTTGGTGCTCCTAGCCATATTTCTCCAACAAAAGAACCAACCAAGAATTTCTGGCCCCCTTCTTTAATCGGGTGGAAACAACGATGGAGAGAAGACCAGATGGATGAAGTTGTGGTCGGAAGGGGGAATGGGTCTACCCAACCCACAAAAACCCTATCATAAAACATTCAACAAACAAAAATCCAATATGCTACAAACAACATCATACATTTAGAAATTAGCATGAAAAATAAGGGAAAACACAACCTTCTATCATGATATATTATCATAAAAGGAAAAGGTTTTATGCACTACAATATAAAAATTATACCACCAAGCTTCTTAGCCTTTCAAATCTCCACCATGTACAAAATAGGACATACAATTATAGTGCAAACCTATATATATATATATATATATATATATATATATATATATATATACACACACACACACACACAGATATATATATACACATACACATATACATACAGACACACACACACACACACACACACACACACACACACACATATATGTATATGTATGTATATGTATATCTGTATAAATGAATTTTACAAGAGAGCTACTTAGCAGCTATAGACTCCAAAATACCTGCCTACAACACATATAGACACAGACATCATTGAAATAAAAATAATAACATTTGACGAACTAACATGTCCTTTGCTATACAAGTTCCTTAGTTCCATCTGCTTTTTCGTCCCACCCATGATTTTTCTTCAACATTCAATTTTATCCCTGCCTAAAAGCCCTTCGAATCTTCTTATCCCTCTTCTTAATTGTTCCAACTGTCCTACGGGTCTTTGGGATATTGCCCGATCCCATATATGAGATTCCCATGCGTACTAACAACCCTTCAAAATATCTTCCCATCAATTTCTTGCACTCCATCATTCTTCCTTGATCTAAAAAAATATTTGTAACCTTCTCCCTAACACAACATCCCTTGTCGACATCATCCTATTGCAAAATACTAACCACCGATATTTCCTTGTATTTGCCTCCTCTTTGTGGTCGCCACAACCTCCCTCCTACATGGCATCCTCATGTGTTGTGCCTTACCTCCTCCTCCATCCCTATGATGCACATCATCCATTCCTTTCACGCTACCCAATCCACCTCTGTCATCCCATACTTAACAAAATTATACAAAAAAAATAAAATTCTTTTCATTTTTTCTATTGTTGGCACTCTTATCGAGAGCACCTAGGAATGCACTAGCTCGAAATTGTTGGTCTCCCTCTTCATTCAGGTGGCAACAACAATGGAGAGAAACCTAGGTGGACAAACTTGTGATCGGAAGGGGGTTGTGTGCCTAGCCAACCTAAAACTTCAAGAAGATCAAAATATCATAGGTTCTTGGCTCAATTTTCTTTTTGGTTTTGTTAATATGGTGCCTTATTGTGACTTTAGTGATTGTTCGGTGTTTTTAGAGGCTCTTTGAAACCATGGAGATCTTGTGGCATTTTCCCTATGAGATAGAGGCCGCAAAGACTATTGTGGTAGTCGTAGAAGGCTGTGATGCCTAGTCACCAATGGGAAAGCAATCAACAAGAGATTTCCTAGTTCAGGAATTTTGGAACAAATTGTGTTAGGGGAGCCATAATCAAGAATGCAAAGGACTCATAAATTTTTAAATTTGGTTACATGTCAAAATTTTCCCATAAATTGCACTAGTCATTTGTCATTTTATTGTTCTATTTTTTTCTTTTCAAAGGAACCATGCAACGCAGAAATGAGATTTGGGGCAAAGCATATGGGTAGTCTTCATTAAGACCCCTACCAATGTTTCTAGTTATTCCTTCACAAAACCATCTAGCACATTTCTTTCTCAACTATCCTAGAATAAAAAAAGATGCAGAGTAATAATTGTGCAAATGAATACCCTAACTCAGCAATAACAGAGGAATCCAATAGCACCAGCAAGTGAAAAGGATAGATCATATGAGAAGATGCATTGGAAGAAGGTAGAACATTAGGACAATGAATACATGATGCACTAGAGTAGACTAGAGAAGAAGAGAGCAGGGTCTTTTGAGCAGAGGAGGTTGGGACACCCATAAAAGAAGAAGTGCACCAAGAGGGAGCACAATAGCAGAGTAGAATATAGGATATTGTACATCCTGCAATGTAGCATTCATAAATTGTTTTGGATTGTGCAATAGTAATGCAAGTAAGCATGGTTGTCTGACTGTAGTTGGCTTGGGGCAAGCTAGGATTTGTGTTGAGGGCTTGTTGGAGCCCAAGTGTGAACTTGGGTTAAGTATGAAAATTGAATATAAATGTAAAATGTACATGTAAAATCACATCAAATGCAGAAAGAAAATGTTAAGTAATATGAAATGTAATCATATAAAATGTAAATTCCATGAAATGTGCATTTCTAATGGAGGGAAAGTTAGCTAGACATATTTTTATAGAAATATTAAAATAATCCCTCTAGGTTTAGTGTTAGGGGGTTTTGAAATGTATGTGTAATGATATTCTGGAGGAGTTATCTCTCTCGTTCACATTGGAAATAGCGTTTTTTGGGCTGCCATACCCACACCATCCATACCTTCTGCACTCCCCAATCCTCCTATGCAGTCCCATACTCAAAAAAATTAAACAATTTTTTTTGGCTCCAACAATCACTCTACGATAGAATAGCTACCAATTTTCCAATTATTATGTTTGCCAAGTCACCATTAAACTCACAACACAAGCATGAAAAATCATTTTAACAGACCTCGAAGTCCCAAGAAATCCAAACATGTTTTAGTTCAAAGACCAAGGCAATAGAAAATTAGAGAGAAAATGAATAAACCTACAAATATAGGGGTGCTTGTGAACTTGCATGGGAATTTGTCAAAATATACATATATTTAAATTCAATTCAATATAATTACATGTAAAATTAAAAATAGAGTGAAAATAACTAAACCTGCAATTCTTGTGAACTTGCATGGGATTTCGTCGAAATGTACATAAATATTATATTAAATTCAACACAGTTACATGTAAATTATACATATGTTTATCTAATTCTATTTTCCTTGGTAGAGTGGGTATGGGATTTTAATAAATGAAATGTATGGCACCGTGATAAGAAAAAGTATGAAAAAATGAAAAAATGTATGGCAAGATACCACTCATAACAAGTTATGAAGTTATAAAACACTATACTAAGTAAAGCATGCATTGTAATTTTAATAAAATTTAGATCATAGTGTCCTCACAAAATTTCCAGTGAGAACAATACAAATTTTCATTTCCCCTTCTATGTTCATCTTTAGCATGATTGATTGATGACCCGGGGAAATAATGTGCCAATATCAAGGACTAATTTGATCCTCTAATACATGACATGCAACCCATAACTCATAATTCAATGTTAACGCATGCGGTGAGGATAATTTCTAGCATATTATGAGGTATTTCTCTTTTAAGCCACTAGAGTTATCATAACTAATTATAGTTATCATATTTATTCATATACATAAACATGTTTCAAGAAATAATGAAAAATATTAAGAAGATAAATAATCTAACAGGTTGTATGCATTTGCATAAGATTATTGGCTCTTAGATGTCAATATTCCCTTTTATGAAATTCATATTTCTTTTATGATCATACACTTTAAATTCAAACATTCATTCTAAAACATTAATATGGGATTAAATAGTGAAATATAACTAGCTAAAGTTGAACCAATACACATCATCACTTTATGTTTTCTCCTCTAGTTAATATTAATTTTGTAAATTTAAAACTAGAGTTGTGAACATTTTGTTATTGAAAATTGCTATTGATTAGCAACTTTTCTCCACCTAGAACCTCTAATGACATTAATTGTAACATGAAATGAGCATCAATTTCATTTATCCAATATTTTGTGTAGCATTGAATAAGGCTTGCTTACATAGTATTATTAAAGAGAGGAAAATAATAGAGGTTCCATGTAATTAAATTTCCAAATTTGAACCTTTAGTTTGGATCATCATCCTTGTAGGATGTTGTTCACATAAACATTCTATATAAGAACCACAATAATTCAGATACTAGAATTGTTATGCAACCAGCTCACAAGTAGAAACTGTACTAGCTTTAAATGGACGAGATAATGCACAAAATTGTGCATACTTGGTAAGTATATCAACTACCACCATGATAAAACTCTCTCCTTTGGACTTGGGTAAACCTGTGATAAAATCCATTGAAATAAATGTTGACTCGGAATGGACAAAGGTTGTAATAGACCTGGGGTCTTAATTGTCTCAACTTTATTTTGTTGGCAAACTAGACATTTTACAACAAACTTTTGAATATCAGATTTAAGGCCATCCGAAAAAATTATTTCTTAACCCTGTGGTAAGTTTGTAAAAATTCTGAGTGCCCTCCTAAGGGAGAGGTGATGAATTCCAGAAGAATCTTTTGTTTGAGTTAGGAATTCTTACAAAGGTATAAGAAATCTTTGTACCATAACGAATCATTTTTCTAGCTAATTGTATCAGATGTACTGGGATCTTGCTGCAACTTTTGAATGAGTTACCACACTTCTTTGTGATTATTCCATTCACCCCTTGCTTCATTTATCCAATATGGTTTGATAATAGAAATTGCACAAAACAATGCTTCCACATCCTCATCCTTTTTTGAGAGTGCATTTGCAACAACATTTTGGTTCCCTTTTTGTAGATGATTTCAAAGCCATAACCCAACATCTTTGTGACCCATTTTTTCTTCTGAAGATAATCTTTTTTCTAAAAAGTATTTAAGACTATCATGATCCTTTACCTTGAAGTGTCTTCCCATTAGGTAAGGTCGTCATTTCTTAAGTTCATGTAGTATTGTTGACATTTCCTTCTCATAAATAGCTTTTTGTAAATACTTTCCTTTGATTGAACGACTTTCGAATGAAATTGGTCTTTCTTTTTGCATTAAAACAACACCAATTCCATTTCCCGAGGCATCACATTCCACAATAAAGGTTTTTTTGAAGTCTGGCATAGCTAAGACCGGTGCTTGGCACATTGTCTCTTTAAGATGTCCAAAGGCCTTCGTTGCTTCTGGAGTCCAAGAAAATGTATCTTTCTTTAGTAATGTTGTTAGAGGTGCAGTTATTCTCCCATAATTCTTAAAAAACTTGTGATAATACCCAATTAACCCAAGAAATCCTCGCATATGCTTTATGAATGTGGGAATTTTCCATTCCTTAATGGCTTTAATTTTTCTAGGGTCTACCTTAATGCCTTCATGAGATACAATATGACCCAAATATTCCACCTCTTGTACTCCAAAGAAATGCTTGGAACTTTTTGCATATAATTGTTTCTCCTCCGATAGTTTGAGCACCCTATCAACATGCTAAACATGATCCTTCCAAGACTTGTTGTAGATTAGTATATCATCAAAAAGTACTAACAAAAATTTTATAAGGAAGGGTTTGAAAATAGAATTCATCAAACCTTGAAATGTAGAAGGTGCATTGGTAAGGCCAAAAGCCATGACCAAAAATTCATAATGACCCTCATGAGTTCTAAATGTTTTTTTTGGAATTTCTTTAGCCTTCATTCTGATTTGATGATATCCTAAATGAATATCCAACTTGGTGAAGTAAAATGCTCCATGTAATTCATCCAATAATTCATCAATAATAAGAATGGGAAATTTATATTTAATAGTAAGCTTGTTGAGCTCCCTATAATATGGACACATGTGCCATGACTAGGTTTAATTATACCAACCTCTAGCATTTCTACAACCATACGTTCAATTTCACTCTTTTGGGCATATGGATGTTTGTAAGGCCTTATGTTTGGGGAACACTTCCTGGATCAAATGAATAGAATGATCATAATCACGAATAGGTGGGAGGCCTTTGGGAGTCTCAAATACCTTGGAATGATTGTCCAAAACGTTTTGGATATCTAGAGAAATAGATGATTTCGATGTGGGAACCTCTAGTAAACATAATTGTGCAATTAAACCCCATTGTTCTTTCTTTAGAAGCTTTGTCATGTCGTTAGAGCTTATTATCTTTCTCAGTTTCCCTACGATACCCCTTAATTAAACATACTTTCCTTCCCAAAAAAAATTCAAGAAAGGTTCTTGAAAATTAAAATCTATTGTACCCAAATATTGTAGCCATTCGACTCCTAGTACAACATTAGCACCACCCATTGTAATGGAAAGCATTGAACTATTCATTACATATTCTCCCATGGATAGCTTGATATTATGGCACTTTCCAGAGAAATTTATGGTTCCTCCATTTGCAACCATCACTGGACACTCTGGTGCTGGATATAGGAAGCGGTTCAATTCATTCACTATCTTACAATGAATAAAATTATGGTTACTACCCAAATCAATCAACATTATTACCTTTTTCTTCTTGATATGTCCTTCTATCTTGAGAGTTTGAAGAGTGGTAATTCCTGCCAATGCATTACGAGATATGATCGGATTCATTTCTTCTTTCTCTAGGGTTGGTTTTTGGTGTATATCCTCTTCTTTTGACATTTCTTGTTCATTTTCTT
The DNA here is from genome assembly GCA_031772625.1 of Pinus tabuliformis. NCBI lineage: Eukaryota > Viridiplantae > Streptophyta > Pinopsida > Pinales > Pinaceae > Pinus > Pinus tabuliformis. The sequence continues at coordinate 91,891,726 of CM062807.1, read as the reverse complement.
CCTCCTCTTCACAATCTATGTAAAATATTTTTTTCTTATAACACTTATGACCTTTAGTGTATTTTCTATCACAACTGTAACAAAGCCCTTTTACTCTTTTTTCTTCCAATTGTTGTGGTGTCAACCTTGTAGGTTGTAGAAGGCTAGGGGAAGCACCACTTCCATATTTATAGTTGTGAGTGGTAGGCTTCCTTGTTGCTGTAATTTTTCTTTCAATTTTTCTTGCCAACTTGAATGCCTTCTCCAATGAATCAAGTTCCCAAAGGCGAACCTCGTGTTAGATGTTATACTTTAAAGTCCCTATGAACACATCAATTCTATGATCCTCTAGAACATATTTTACCCTTATATTCAATTTTTTGAATTCCTCAATGTGCTCCACCATTGAACCCTTTTGTTTGAGATTTATCAATTGGCTAAGGAAGGTGTTTCTTGTTGTACTCTCATAATGTGTTATCATTTCCTCCATAAAAATTTACCAAGTGACTATTTGTTTACAAGAGAAAAGTCATCGATACCATATAAACTGATTGGGTTCTAAATAAAGTTCCAATGCGTACCTTTTGTGCGTTTTGCACATTATTGAGATCGAAATATTGCTCCATCTGTAGTATCCACGTTACGGGATCCTTGCCATCAAACTTCCCCATATCGATCTTTGGAACATGGTGGGTCTCTAATCCAACATTATATTATATGGAATCATGATTAACATTTATTTTGTTCTCATCATGAGTTTCCTCCACTACCTTTTCGCCATTTGGAAGCATTTCTTGAAGCAACTTTGCCAAACCTCCTTTCAAAGCTTCCATGTCTTTCTTCAAATCTTCAATGTTTACTTCTAAACCATCCATCTTATACTCCACGCCATCAATATTAGCTTCCAATCCATTCATATTAGCTTCCACTCCTTTCTTTAAACCATCCATCTTAGCTTCTGTTACTTTTTGTGAGAGTGAAATTTGTTGCACTTGGTCTCGCAATTTTGATATATCATGTTCCATTTCTTCCTCTTCTTCATGAGTCATGGTAGAGCTTTCATGTTTCTTACTAGGTGTTTCCATTTTCTTTCTTTGGGGCATCAATTAATGATAATTATGCTTCACTATGCCCTTCGAATTACTTCAAACTAATTTTTCAAACCAAACTTATGCAAACTTTAGAAAAGACTACACACCTTTTTTTCGCTTTATAGGAGCTCGATATTGAATCTATTGTATCTCTATACTTTTGGATATCCAAGGTATGAAATATCATCCTATGGTAGCCCTCTCAATCCTCTTTCCAACCCCACAAGTTTGATCAATATTGGATTCTCCAAGAAAGAGTTATTCCAAATGTCCCACGATGGTATGATTATAGACTGGTTCAGTAGAGTGAACTTTTACGAAGTGCCACGTGTCACTATTTTGACCTTCGGACCTATAAAAGAAACACAAAAACCTAAATTTCGTCCTCTTTCTGTAACATTTTATGAAATTTCAATTTGATGCTTAGAGAGAAAATTATAATGATTTCCCCATGTCACATGTTTGAGATATACTTCGAGAGTCTGCAAAAACCCTAACTTCCTTGGATCATATCTCCGAAAATATAATGAGACAAGATCTGAAATTACCCGACGTTCATCAATATTTCGACTCAAATGGGTTTTAATTTCAGCTCTTAAACTTCATATAAAAAAAATTATAGCGAAAATTCAACGATGACCTGTGTGAAGCATCAAAACCCTAGAATCCAAAGCTCTGATACCAAATGTTATGCTACTAGCTCACAAAATAGAAGAAAAGATAGATCAACGACTTAAAAATAATCTTCTTCAAGGGGGAAACCTCTTTTACATTACACAAATGAAAAATTCTTGGATGGTACAAATGAGAATACCTCCTTTGTATAGATAGGAGTCTAAGGGGTCCCAATACAATCAGAGCCTACATAACAATAATATTGTACGGGCACAACAATAACAATAGTGGGCTTCTATGGGGCACAATAATAACAACATGTGGACTATATGGGCACAATAATATAATAAGGGGGTTGCACTAATAACAATAAGAGGTTACAATAGTAGTATTGGGACCTAACAAGAATTATTTTCAAGTTTTGTTGCAAATGAAAATACTCAATAGTAATTGAAATTTTCATTAAAAATGAAAAATATAGAATTTACTTATGCAATATAGGATTTAAACTTCATACTTGATTAATGATAAGAAATATTTAAATTGATCATAAAAGGGTTCAAAATGTATATATAAGAACCATTGAGATATTAATAACACTTTTTTTACACCAATGTAGGTTCCTCACCATTATCTTTTTAGTCTTTGGTGTGTCAAGGTGATCCTTCCCACACAATACTCTTTACCTATGTATTTCACTTGAGGTATATGTAATCTAGTGCTTTGCTTCTATTGCCCTCTCTCTTTGTATATGTGTTATGCTCTCGCATTACTTATTTTCTGTGTTTTAGAATTCGTATGCAGGTAATTTATGTATGGGATTAAAACCAAAATTTGGTGTCAGAGTTGTTTTGGCTTCAAGGGGATGCCTTTGTTGCTGAGGGGTTTCGCTCGAGCCTATGGTAAGCCCTGTTCAGTGGGAGATCTGCGGGATCAATTCTGGTGGTGAAAGAAGACGACGCGCAGTGGAAAGATAGAGATCGAGAAATTTAATGGTCAGAGTTTTGAGTTACGGAAACTCAAGATGGAGGATCTTTTGGTGGATAAAGATCAGTAGATCGTGGTAGATCCAGGTACTAAACGAACGGGAGTGTCTAATGAAGAATATGAGAAGTTGGATCGGAAGGCAAAGAGCACAATACGATTGTGTGTCTCAGATTCAGTATTGCTGAATGTATCAGGGGAAGTTACAACAAAGCCTTTGTGGGACAAGTTAGGGTCTTTGTACCAATCTAAGTCTCTAGTGAATAAACTGTTCCTATGGATAAAGCTATATAACTTGAGGATGAAACATGGAGACTCAGTGACAAAGCATTTAAATGCATTTAATACTTTGGTAAGTCAATTATTGTCTATTGACATTAAAATTTCAGATGAAGATAAATGCATTTGTTTGTTGTGTTATCTACCATATTCGTGGGATAGTTTGGTTATTCCAATAGGTAGCAATGCAACTGCCTTGCAGTTTGATGAAATAATCTCATCCTTGTTGACGGAGGAGATGAGATAAAAAAATATGGAGAGCTAGAATGGTGATGCCTTGCCTATATGAGGATGGTCCGAGAACATAAACAAAAATAATTCATCGAGTGGGAGATCTAAATCTAGAGGGAGATCTAAATCTCCAGGAAAACCTGTAAAGGTGGTGTGCTAGAAATGCGGAAAGGAAGGGCACTACAAAATGAATTGTAAATCTAAAGCTCCTGACAAAGGAAAGGGATCTGATGTGCTCTTTCTAGAGAGGTGAAAACCACCTCAGATGAAGGTGGGGATGTATACTTGTCTTCTTCAAGTACACATGTAGATCATGAGACATGGTAGATTGACTTAGGTGCATCTTTTCACTTCACTCCCCATAGAGAGTGGTTTTGCGAGTATGATAAATATGATGGTGGTGATGTCTTCTTAGGGGATGATAGGAAGACTAGAATTGTTGGTCATGGAAAAGTAAATTTGAAGTTGCAAGGTGGAAGGGTTAGAACACTTCCGGGTGTTCTGCATATTCCTGCATTGGCCAGAAATATGATTTCTGTAAGCAAGATGGATAATGCAGGTGTAAAAAAAGTGTTCGAGAAAGATACCTACAAGATTGTTTGGGGAGCACTGGTATTGATGCGAGGACTTTGGATTGGAACTCTGTACAGGCTACAAGGTAGCACTGTTATTGATGGGTGCAACAATTTTGTGGTTCCTGAAAGTGGAGCAGAAAATCTAGTGGTCTCTGGAGAAAAGACCATGCTATGGCATCAAAGGCTTGGATGTATTGGAGAGGAGGGCCTTCGAATACTTCATGGTCAAGGTATGGTAGAACATATGACTAATGGCTCTCTGGATTTTTACTTCTGTGAAAATTGTGTATATGGGAAGAAGAATCGGGTGAGTTTCCCCTCTGGTGGTAAGAGGGTGAAACAGATATTAGATCTTGTGCATAATGATGTGTTTGGACCTATGAAGGTTCCATCACTCAGTAAGTTTGTGTACTATGTATAATTTATAGATGAATTCTCAAGGAATACGTGGATATATTTCCTCAAGAAGAAATCTGAAGTCTTTGACAGGTTTAAAGAATTTAAGGCTCTGGTGGAAAACCAGAGAGAGAAGAAGATAAAGGTGCTAAGGACAGATAACGGTGGATAGTTTTGCATTAAGGAATTTGAAGAATTCTACAAGAAGTGTGGTATAGCACGACAGAAGACCACTCCATATACACCTGACCAAAATGGAGTTGCAGAAAGAATGAACAAGACATTGATGGAAAGGGCAATAAGCATGTTCAGTGTTGTCAGGCTAGGACAGGAATTCTGGGCAGAGACGATGGAGACTGCATGTTACCTAGTCAACAGGTCACCTTCATCAGCATTGGAGGATAAGACTCCACAAGAGGTATGGACTAATAAGAAACACTCTCTTTCACATCTGAGGGTATTTGGATGTGATGCATATGTACATGTTCCAAAGGAGAAAAGAACAAAATTGGATAGTAAATCTGAAAGGTGCATCTTTATTGGGTATAAGGATGGTTTAAAGGGTTATAAGCTTTGGAACCCAGTGACAAGGAAGGTTGTGTACAACCGAGATGTGGTGTTCAGAGAGGTTAAAGATGTTATTAAACATCAATTATAACCAAAGGAACCTGAGAAGATAGAATTTGGGCTAAAGGAGGAAGAATCAAACTCTACAGTAGAAGAGGAATCAAAAGATGAAGAGCCACAAACTCCAGGTGTGAGAAGATCAGTTCAAGAAAGAAGGTAGCTAGAAAGGTATAGTCCATATGCTTTCTGTTCAAATTTTTCTTTATCTATTATTGATGATTATCCCAGAACTGTGAAGGAAGCAGTAGATTCAGAGGATGGAAAACTCTGGAAAGTGTCCATGGTTGATGAAATGGCATCTTTGCACAAAAATGAGGCATGGGATCTGGTGGAGTTGTTGACTGGAAGGAAACCCATTGGTAGCAAATGGGTGTTCAAGAAGAAGACAAATGTAGAAGGAAAGGTGGAGAAATACAAAGCTCGGTTGGTAGAAAAAGGTTATTCCCAGGTGTCAGGAATTGATTTTGGTGATATTTTTCTCATGTTGCCAAGGTAGATTCTATTAGATTACTTTTATCTGTTACTGCTACTTTTGATTTTGAGGTAGAGCAGATGAATTTGAAGACAACATTTCTTCACAGGGATCTGGAAGAGGAGATCTACATGAAGCAACCTGAAGGCTTTATGGTGAAGGGTAAGAAATAACTGGTATGCAAGTTAAAGAAGTCTCTGTATGGGTTAAAACAGTCACCAAGGATGTGGTATCAGAAATTTGATACATTTATATGGGGACTTGGTTTCACCAGAAGTAAAGAAGATCACTTTGTGTATTTTAAATTAATTGGTGACCGTGTTATTTATCTGGTCTTGTATGTGGATGATATGTTACTGGTTGGAAATGACAAAGAAATTATCTAGGATTTGAAGACCCAATTGTCCTCCAAATTCGACATGAAAGATCTTGGTGCTCCAAACTATATTTTGGGCACGTAAATTAAAAGAGATCGGGAAAAGAGGAAGCTCTGGTTAAACCGGAAGAAGTATGTCGACACAATATTATAGAGGTTTAATATGCAGGATAGTAAACCGGTGAAGGTTCATATTCCTGTAGGTGTAAAGTTATCTGTTGAACAATGTCCCAAGACACAAGAAGAGGAAGAGGACATGTCCCGTGTTCCATATGTAAGTGAATTTGGTAGTCTGATATATGTGATGGTCTGTACTAGACCAGACATTGCACATGCAATGGGAATATTGAGCAGGTTTATGTCAAAACCAGGGAATGAGCACTGGAAAATAGTGAAGCAGGTTTTCAGGTATTTGCGTGGCACTAGTGATTATGGCTTGTGCTACCAAGGAAGACCAATATTGGATAGAGTGATGGATATTTGTGGCTTTGATGATGCAGACTGGGCTGGAGATTTGGATCGGAGAAGATCTACAAGTAGGTATGTGTTTAACGTATTTGGAGGTGCAGTCAGTTGGATGAGTAAGAAACAATTTGTAGTGGCATTATCAACTACAGAGGCAGAATACATGGCAGCCACTCATGCAAGCAAGGAAGCAGTTTGGTTGCAGAGATTGTGTTCAAGTATGGGGTTAGTACAAGGAGCTATAAGGTTAGGCTATGACAACCAAAGTGCAATTTTCTTGGCAAAGAACCCTGCTTATCATTAAAATACAAAGCACATTGATGTTTAGTATCACTTTGTGAGGGATATGATAGAAGACAAAAAGGTGTTTATGGTAAAGGTGATGCAGATGCATTGACAAAATCTGTGAGCTCTGAGAAGTTCTCTTGGTGTAGAGAAAAAATGGGCGTTGCAGGGCTAGATAAATGACTAAGCTCTCTTGTGGCCTCCTGTGGAAAGAGAAAAAAAAGTGGGAGAATGTTGGGTTGTGTTATATTCTTTCCATGACTAGCCTATGTAGTTAACTGGGGCATTAGAGCGGGGAAAGAGACCCCCATTCATTGTGCCGATTGTGTAGCGGGGCAGTCACAGGGGGGGCAGGTAGCCCCCCTCTACGGGGTCTAAGGCAACGCCCTGGGGAAAATCTTTTGGGACCCTATATTAGGTGGGACGAACCTACCTATGGTTTTGTGCATGGTTTTAGCACATGGTTTTGAACGCGATGGTTTTTCGGTCTATGGTTTTGGGGGTGATGGTTTTCGGTCCATGGTATTGGATGCTTCGGCATGTATATATATATATATATATATATATATATATATATATATATATATTGTAACATTGAAAGGAACATAATGAAAAATCAATCTGGTAGTCTCGGTTTTGGGATCCAGGGGAAAATCTTTGTGTATATGTGTTTTATGTGTTATGCTCTCACATTGTTTATTTTCTGTGTTTTAGAATTCGTATGCAGGTAATTTCTGTATGGGGTTAAAATTGAAATTAGGTGCTTTATGTATGTTGTGGTCTCATTATTTCAAACATTTTGTTCAAGTATATAGAAAGCATAAACATGATAAATATATAATGCTACCATGTCTCCAACTTCTCCTCAAATACATACTTATATGAGTGAATCATGATTAACATAAGAAATATCCATGTACACCATCGTTATGACATAAGTTTCATTGACTATCCCATGAATCACAATATAATAAATTTTGCATGGTTAAAATAATATACAAGTGTAATAGTATATATCATAAATATTTGAATTTTAAATAAAGTTGAAATTAATGGAGAAAGTTTGTTTCACGGTTGTGTGTGTGTCTTAGTTTAGACTTAGTTCCTATTTTCCAGGAGATATTTTTGATCTCCTTAAATTGAATGTAAACTTATTTATTTATGATTTTATGATCAATGGAAGAGAGTGATACTTCTCGGGAAGTCTCTAGGTGTAGCTTGGCTCACGTGTGAGCTGCTAGTTTTAGTTTGTAAGTTTCTTTCTAATCTGAGTTTCAATTTTTTATCATGTTATGAGAGTGCAGAGAAGGATCTCTGTGTGATTTGGGTCTGTGGTGAGTTAAGCCTTTATGGTTGAGAGCTCTGGTGGCTGAGTTTGTGGATTTTAAGGAGACCAACAACAGTGCTAACATCTACCTAAGAGATGACAAACCATATCAGATCAAAGGGTATGGAGATATCCCTGTCATATTTCCTAGTGGTAATATTAGGCACATCTAGAATGTCATGTATGTGCCTAGTATTTAGAAGAATTTGATCTCTGTCTCCATGATTACAGATCAGAATTTAAAGGTAGAATTTTTCAAAACTTACTATGTTGTAAAGGATTTGTTGGATCATTAGAAGCAAGTTGCATCAGGAGTAGGATTTGTAGTCCTATATAAGTTGAGTGTTACAAGCATGCCACATCAAGCTTTAACTTCAATGAATATGGCAACAAAGAATCTTTGGCATCAAAGGTTTGGTCACATCAACCTTCATCATTATTGCTACTGCAGAAACAAGGTATGGTTGATGGACTTCCTATTTTAAGAAATTAACATATTGATTGTGAAGGTTGTGCACTTGGGAAAATGCACAGGGATGCATTTCCATCTAGATTAAATAGGAGAAATAAATATATACTTGAACTTGTGCATACTGATATTTGTGGACCTATGCAGACAAGGTCCATAGGTGGAGCTTAGTATTTTTATTTATTTATTGATGACTGTAAAAGGTATACTTGGGTATACTTTCTTAGAAGGAAAAGTGATGCTTTCGAGTACTTTAAAGAATTTAGAAATATGGTTGAAAAGAAGATAGGGAAATTCATTAAAATTCTCTGCTCGGATCAAGGGGGAGAATATAGGCTTGGAAACCTCATCAAATATTGTAGAGATCATGGAATGGCACAACAATTTACAATAACCCACAGTCCATAACAGAATGGGGTTGCAGAAAGGAAGAATAAAACTCCGGTGGAGTGTGCATGTAGCATGATGAAAGTTAAGAACCTATCCAATGGTTTTTGGGTAGAAGAAATTAGTACTAAAGTTCACTTAAAGAGAAAAAGGACAACTAGGTGGCTTGATATCAAGCCTCCATTTGAGGCTTTGTATGGTTTTAAACCTACAATCCATCACTTGAGAGTATTTGGTTCTAGATATTTTTCACACATTCCTAAGGAAGATAGGAAGAAATTAGATTCTAAAGCTATAAAATGCATATTTGTAGGGTATTGTTCTGATTTAAAAGCATATAAGATATTTAATCCATCTACTCAAAAGGTATTTGCAAGTAGAGATGTTATCTTACATGAACAGGTTGATGAAGGGAATAAGGACAAAAGTTATGAGTGGAACATACCTTTAGTGATTGATGACAATAATGATGAAGCCAAAGACAATCATTTACAATAACAACAGAAAGAGGAATCTAGTGATGTAGATACATTTAGCAGTCGAAGTCCACACAGAGGTGAGAAAAAAATCACACGAGATAGAATTGAGGCAAGTCCTCTACCAAGGAGATCAGGTCGACAGACTGACTTACCTACAAGGTACAAATATTATGTTCTTATTACTAGTATTTTAAAGGTTGTTGAGCCCGTGAATTATAATGAATAAAATTAGTATGATGAATGGAGGTTAGCTATGAAAGAAGAGTAAGAGTCCATAATTAAAAGTAAAACCTGGGAATTAGTTGAACTGCCATAAGGAAATAAGCATATAGGTTGTAAATGGTTATACAAACCTAAGTTCAAAGCAGATTGCAGTGTAGACAAATATGAAGCTATTGTGGTTGCCAAAGGGTACGCATAAAAAGAAGGAATTGATTATGAGGATAATTTTTCTCATGAGATAAGTTAAATATTGTTGGGATGTTAATAGCTCTAGCTACAAAGTATCGTTGGAGCTTACACTAGTTAGATGTGAAATTTGCTTTTCTAAATGGAGATTTGAAGCAAGAAGTATATTTAACACAAATGGAAGGGTTAATTAAAAATGGGCAGGAACACTTGGTCTATAAATTAAAGAAGGCATTGTATGGGTTGAAACAACCTCCCAAATCTTGGTATGAAAAAATATACTCTTTCTTCTGATAGCATGGTTATAATAGAAGTAAAAATTATCTAAATCTGTATACCACATTTGATTCAAAGGGGCAGATTGTGTTGATTTCTTTATATGTTAATGATTTAATTGTTACTGGAAATTCTGATGAATTGGTTGAGTAAATTAAAGTGAAGATGTCATAGGTATTCGAAATGAAGGACCTTGGAGAACTGCATTATTGTTTAGGTCTTGAAGTCTCGAGGGATTCTGGCTACACTTTTGTTACTCAAGGAAATTATGTCAAGGGATTGTTGAAGAAATTTGATATGGATCAGTGTAAAGCTACTTTTAGTACCTATATAACAGAATGTTAAATTTCAAAGTGATGATGGTTCTAAAGAGGTGGATGCTACATTTTAAAGACAATTGGTTGGAAGTTTGATTTATTTGACTACAACTATACCTGACTTAGCATATTCACTTAGTGTGTTGAGTCATTTTATGACAAAACCTCTTGAAAACCATTGGGTGGAAGAAAAAGGTGTCCTAAGGTATCTTAAAGGAACCATAAATTTTGTCATTAAATATACTGATTTGTTTGATATTAAACTGACAAGATTTTAAGATTCAGATTGGGTTGGAAATCTGGATGATAAAAGATTTGTAACTGAGTATGATTTCAATATTGGGTCCGAAGTCATTTCTTGGAGCAGTAAAAGACAGAGTATTGTATCTTTATCATCAACAGAAGCAGATTATCAAGTTGTATCTACAGCCACTTGTGAAGCAATTTGGTTGAGAATACTTCTTCATGATGCAGGAGAAGAACAAAAGGATGCTACAATGATTAAATGCGAAAACCAAAGTTCAATCAAGCTCGAAAATAATCTTGTTTTTCATAAAAACACAAAACATATAGATACTCAATTTCATTTTGTTAGAGAAAAGGTTCACTCCAAAGAGATTTTTCTTGAATATTGTAACACCTATGAAAATGCAATTGATATCTTCACTAAGCCTCTTGGAAAGATCAAATTTGAATTGTTTAGGGAGATGTTAGGTGTGCAAGTGAATCCTTTCTCCATTAAGGGGGAGAGTTGAAATTAATGGAGAAAGTTTATTTCATGGTTATGTGTGTGCCTTAGTTTAGACTTAGTTCCTATTTTCTAGGAGATAGCTTTGATCTCCCTAAATTGAATGTAAACTTATTTATTTCTTATTTTATAATCGATGGAAGAGAGTGGTACTACTTGGGCAGTCTCCATGTGTGGCTTGGCTAACCTGTGAGCTGCTAGTTTAAGTTTGTAAATTTATTTCTAATTTGACTTTCCATTTTTTATCAAATAAATGATTCAATCACAATATTATGGGGTCCTTAATATTGTGGCTATTTTATATTATGACAAAATCCCATTTTTAGTGTAAGTGCATGGCTCGCTGGAGAGCAATCATCAAATGTGTTCAACTAATACAAAAAAGAATGATTCTCTTAGGGAATTTATTAAACTATAAGTACAATGTAGGTCCAAACAAAAGGAATTCATATCTAGCTATGTGAAAAATCCTCTTGAAATCTGAAATAAAAAATGGTATACAATGAAATAAAGCTTATTCCATGGTACATATGGTCTATCATGGTGTAAATACTCCCTTCAATGATACTCTTGGTCAAGCTAGGAGACTTGTGGAGCTTCTACAAATGTCATTTCACAAAGGACTATAAATAATTTTCTCATGTAAGAATTATGGTTATTCGTAGCATTGAGGATTTCTTTGAGTTAAAATTATGATTAACCTTTTATAGTTGAATATTTTATTGATCATGATGGCTCAAATGTGTGAACAACCAATACCTATTTTATGAATTAGCTATATCAGAGATTTTTTTATAATTTAAAGTGATGTGAGTTTCTATGTCTCGAGATACTATAGTTGGCAGTTGGTTTGTTTGACTACTCTATAACATCTATATAGTGTGTGGGATAAATATAAAAGAAAAAAGGGATTCAGTGAGGGATCCAAATCTACCCATTAATTTAGATTACCAGTAAAGATTTTCTAAGTTGGTGACTATGATACTCCATTTATTTTTATGTGTTAATTTAAACTATCGATTGTATCTCTCAACCATACATATTCCCCAAGATAATACTATCTTTTTTATACATAATGGTTTTGTTACTAGGTCCCTAAGATTTGATGCACCAATTGGATAGGAGAATTTTACTTTCCCACCCCTAGATGTTTTTAGAGAGGAGATAAACCCATGCATGGGGCACTAGCATTATAGAAAGCAACCCTCATTATGAACATATGAATAATAAGCCAAAAATTATCTCTTCCACCAATTCCACCAAGTGAAAAATTCTTGCCATTTCCATTGAATACCAAACCATTGAACTTATTAAATTCCACCATTTCACGTGTGTGATTCTATAAAAGAAATTACAAAATGGGTGTTATAAGAGCACATAATATCTAGAGTGGCCTTGAAAATTAGTTGGTGTTATGAGAGATACAAGTCTATGCATTCATAAAAGGTGCTTTTGTCTCATTTGTACCATGAATAACTATAGTTTTGGAGTTGTAGTTTCCTTTTAAGAAAAAAGTTCTAAGGCATTCAATATCTAATATTATTTCAATATAAAAGACTTGACCTTAGTCTTTAACTTTTCCCCTTTAATGAAATAATTTAAACTTAGATGACAAATATAAGGCGGAAAATCATTGTGTTCTTCTAGTTGGCTTATGAGGGTTTTGATTGGCGAATAATAATTACTTTGCTATTGGATCCAAAATTAGTTTTAATTCAATGGTATGCACCTCAGCGTCCAAAACATTTAACTACAAGATGAAGCATTTCACTACGAGAGGAAAATATTAACAAAGTATCTTCTTTTATGTTCTGAAAGATATTCAATAATAAAAAGCACAATCAGTGACATCCTAAAAATTAATACATAAATTCAACACTATGTCCTCTTTTATGTTTTGAAAAATATAATAACAAAATCACAATCAATAACATCCTAATAATCAATACATAAAATACATAAATTCATAATTTTATTGTTAGAGTGTAAATGGTACATTCTCTTAATTTAAAAATAATTAAAAATAGTAAGACAACATTGGTGCAAAATGATTGCACTCAAACATTAATTAAACATAATAAACTATAATATACACATATCCACCTTATGGGTACTTCAACCAAAATACGCTGATATAATATATCAAAATAATATTATAATGCTGAGTGTTACATCATCTTTATTGCCCACTAACTCATGCACGAATACACATGTGAATGTGAATTCACATCGATACATAAATACACCGTTCAAAACGTTGAAATAACATTCACATGATACATAAATACACCGTTCAAACCCACAACATTCATAAAACACAGGACCAAGGATAACACCCTTCTAAATATCATTTAGCCATTTCTCTAAATGTACTCCTATTATTGGTAAACCTGGTTCTCTCTAATTGCCCGCATGTGGTTATGTCAATTTGGCTCTCCAGCCCGATATAAATTCAAATATCTTGGCCCGATCGGGCAAAACATCTTTCACTCCATCGGCTTCAGAAAATCGATCCACCCATGCACTTAACACCGGCATTCTCTCCGCATCTATTAACACGAGATTGGTAACCTTCTCCAGCATTTTGATGAATACCAATAACCCACCCAATGAGATGTCAACTAACCCTATCTCATCTCCTCCAAAATACGCTTTCCCGGACAACGCTTCCTCCAACAAAAGAAAGTTTGCTACCGATTCCTCCGCAGCTTTCTGTTGCTGCTCTCCCTGCCCATTGAAAACTCCTAGAACAGATTGAGCGAACTGCAGCCACGAATACTCACAATTACACACAGATTACACAAAAGTGATTCAAACTTTCAAAACCCAAATGACAGATAACGAACGAGTGGATGAATTACCTTATCCTCTATAAAGGCAACCCAGAAGCGGGCGATGGCTCGGTCATATGGATCTTTGGGCATAAGATTTGGTGCCTTATTTCCCCATGCCTCCTCAATGTATTGCACAATAATCATGGATTCACAAACATACTTTCCACTGTGGATAAGCACTGGAATCTTCTTGTGAACAGGGTTTGACTTCAGTAGCAGCTCGCTCTTGTTGTGGATGTCCTCTTCGATGAACTCGTAATGGATCCCTTTAAGAGCAAGTGCCATGCGAACCCGCGCCGTGAAAGGACTCTTAGCAGCACCTAATAGCTTCACTTGCTCCTCTTCTCCACAACCCTCCATTGTTCTGAAATGTAATTTTTCTTTTAATGTATAAGCTGCTCTGATATATGTGTATCTGCCTCTGCAATGTCTACTTATATAACCATAATCGAGTAGCAGAAAACTTGTTCCATACGCCACCAAGATCGGATAGCCGGCTGTCCATTGTTGACTTTGATTCTACTCCTCTTTGGGTCAAAGACCGGATAGCGGGCTGTCCATTGTTGACTTTGATTCTATCCTCTTTGGGTATTGACTGGAACAATGGGTTGCTTCACGCACAAGCTAACCACAGCAGCCATGAAGCTACATCGGCAGGAACCAATCCTTTGACCTTAGGACATGGAGAAAGGTTAGATTAACCCGTAGGGCCATATGAAGGTGGAATTTAATATAATTTAATATATTGGATCTGGACGTGGACGTCGATGTGGAGTAGGTGAAAATGAGTTGTGGGTTAAGAGTAGTCCAAAATGGAATTTAATATAATTTAATATATTGGATCTGGACGTGGACATCGATGTGGAGTTGGTGAAAATGAGTTGTGGGTTAAGAGTAGTCCAAAATGTGGAAAGACATTTTCAATTTTTTCGAGTTGTGGGTTAAGAGTAGTCCAAAATGTGGAAGGACATTTTCAATTTTTTTTTATATTGGAGACTAGTTTCACTGGTTGTTAATGACTTATTTGATGATGGGATTGGGAATTGCAAGCAAAAAAAAACATGTGCGATTTTGCTCCTAAAATGACATCACTGATTTGATCTGTGTCAGTTGAAAATGGTAATAATGTCAAACAAAGAGTTGTTTTGAACAAGAACTTACGTAGAATGTTATTTTTTTTTGTTGTTGTTGTAACTCATCTTGTTGAAGCTGAAATTCAAGTTGGAGAAGCTCGATTTTGTATTGTGCATCTTGTAAACATGTTAGAATGTTAGAGACAGTGGCTTTGCTGATTTTGAGTGTATGTCAGTGGTAGAGACTATTTGAGTGTTTGATAACTCTAATAACTCATCAATTCAAGTAATTTTTCAACCATTCAAACTCTGAAAATGAAAGGTGTTAGTTTCAACTAAAAATGCACATATTTACAATGCAAATTGAACTCACTTAAAAAAATTACAAGTAAACTCAATGATTCTTCAATGGTAGACTGGGTCAATTTAGAAAGTGCAAACCAAAAACTTGTAAAGCAAAAGCAAGAATAATGTAGTAGAGGTATTACTTTCTAACAAAATGAAGTTGTTAGCTAAGCCTCCAAAGAATTTTCACATAGCAACATGAACTAGAGCATACACTTAACTAAGCCTCCAAAGAATTTGTACACAGCAACATGAACTAGAGCATACTAAGTCTGGATGTCTCTATGTCATTCGTTATAGGGACCTTTTTATCCTTTATGTCGTTTTTCTAATGGAGTAGTCAATGACATTTTTCCCGATACCTAAGATCACTCCTCTGTTTGTGCGACTAACTCCATGTTTGTGGGTAGCTTCTTGCTTGGGCAAATGTTGGCTATTTCTTTTTCGTAGGTTATCTTTTTAGTCTATGGGATTCAGTACTGATCAAAGACTATTCTGCTTGTGCACGATTTGGATCTTTGAATCTTGATCCCTGGTCATTTCATCCTTTTAGTGGATGTTGTGAGAGTTGATTCCTTTTGTGTGTATTTAGCTCAAGGTGGTAGTTTCATCCATTTTTAGTAGTTCCCATTTAGATAGATTTTTTATTATATTATACTTTTATATGGTGGCATGAGGTAAATTAAGGTAGTACATCATTTAGACAGTTGGTTCGGTAGTGCATTAATTGGATGGGACACATGTATATTACGTGGCACTAGGAGAATGCATCATTTATTTCAATGGAGAGAGATGGTTTTCCAAACGATGAATCCATGGATTTGGTTGCAATTAATATTGAAAAACAATTTCCATCAACTAGTGTCAGTCCTCAATTAAGGTCGTTGTCTCATTTGCTACAGGAGGGACTTAATGCAAAAATGTCTTTGACACAGATGGAAGATGAGCTAAACATAAGGTTGTCAAACTAGTAGGTGAGGATAGGGCTTTGACCTTTGGCCGAGATGTTATAGTGGGAAGGGTTATTGGTCTCTCTAAGAGGTGTCTAGTAGGTAGATGGGAGTATGGAGACTTGACTGTGCACCAAATGAAGCTATGGATTGACTTCGCTTAGGTGCTTGAACTCTGATATGCTCCTAAAATGAGTCTCTTATTAAATAGTTGGTTTTAATTTCATTTTTATTTATTTTTTTTAAGCTTGGCAGGTCCATTCCATTTTCTATTATATAATAAGCAAGTTTACACTACACAGATTAACCAATTGGCCTCAACATTCCCCAAGGGGAAACCAAGTCTGTTGGCCACCGGTCAGCATTGTAAGTCATCCAAAAACAATATTGTTTTAATCTTTTCCACCATGCTAGATACATCTCTATCTCATGTCCAGACACTACATAACTCTAAAAACTGACATTTGCAACATAAATATTAAAAGCTAACTGCATAGACCAAAATTATGCATGGGGATGAGACTAATCCTGTTGTTTTTCTGATGCAGATGCAAACGAAGTTGGATCCTTAGCTGATGCCCTTGGCATGCCATACAACTCTAGAATGCAAGGGATGGGGCAGTCAATTCTGTACATCCTGATATCCTGTTTGTGCACCTGGAAGAGAATTTTCTCCATGTCCTTCTTATAATTCAGCATTCCCTGAACTGTCACCGCCATACCCACGGATATTTGCTCCATCGCCTTGCCTAGTAGACTCTTCATTAACTAGTACAAGTACATCGTTTGCTTGAACTGTGTGATTCTCCCACGGGTGTTCCCTGGATCCAAAACAAGAGTCTTCCAATTATCCATATCTTTGTCTGTCTCACTTCCTTTCTTTACCTCCTCTTCCCATTATTCCAGCAATTTTCGAATGCCAGCATCTGTCCCCTCACGGTAAGCCTCTGCTACTTCAATGATGAGGTTCTCTACTGATTTCTGACCCCTGCGAGTTTCCGACGTGCTCAGCCCCTTATTTTTCTTGGGAGCTGGGCCTCTCCTGCCAGGCCCACATCCTCTTGCAGGACGGGCCATGACCTATTTTCCAAAACATTGTTGACACCTATAAAAAGTTAGATTCAAATTCAGAATTTTCGTAATACACCACCTTACTTGTTCATGTTTTTCCTCTCCTCCATTTCTCACCACATATGTGCAGGGGTGGGCCGAAGCCCGCAGATCCCGCAGGGGAGGCATTTTGCCCTTACCCTGTGCCCCACCATTGTTCCCTTCCCCCTTACTATGGGTTGTATGCAGGTCATCCCAACTCATCTCAAGTCGAGCCCACTGCCCTCCTTAATTCTAGTAGTACACCTGCAGTGATTCCAGATCCTTTCTCCCTCAACCCAAAGATAAATGGCTTTGCCTCTGAGGTCCCTCCAGCTAGCTTTCCATTCAGGATTCCTAGCCTTGCCATCAATCCTGTGCGGTTTCTAGCTACCCCCACCGTTTCTTTGCAAACTACAGATGTGGTTGCAACCCCAGCCCCCTGGCATCGACTACCCCCTGCCACTCTCTACAAATACCAACCCCTCTTGAATTTCGGTGCCGCTATACAATTTCCCCCCTACCTTAGTTACAGAGTGCATAACCTCACAATCTCACAACAAGCTTTCACCCCCCCTTGCAGTCATGGGTTTTACCCATTTGGGAGAAAGTAAAGACACAAAACCAGGCCATGGAAAGTAGTTGCCTCCCCCATTTCCAACACTAGCATTCTATTCCCCATATTTTTGAACTCTTTCCCCTCCTTTCCCCCTAGAATAACCCCAACCAGAACATGGATTCAATGTTGAAGCACAGTCGAATTACATACTCGATTTATGCAGGGATTCGTCCACGACCAAGGTTCCTCCCGTTCCGTTGACCTTCGACTGCTCTGTAGCACCACCCTTCTCCATAGTCTTTTTCTCTTGTGTTGCATGTCGAATGACCTCGCCTACTCCACCACCCAACCTTATCTCCTATCCCGCCACCTTTCCCACTTCCCCAACATGCATTCCTACCAACGGACACTGCACCCCCTACCTTGAGCATGTGGGGGATGACGTTTATAAGTGCCCAGGTACTAAGCATGGCTAGACTCAAGCTATCCCAACTAACGACCCGCATCCTGATCCAGAGTAATTTCATTTTATGATGAAGGAGGATGCTAAGAATATCCTTCAGCAACCTTGTGTGTGGGGAAGAAGCTTCTTAAGTCTCTAGTGGTGGTTGTTACATTTCAACCCACTTCTTCAAAAACCAAGGAGGAAGGTGTTGTGGGTTAATATGCTTGGGCTCCCAATTCAACTTTGGACTCGGAGAACTATGAAAATGATTTACAATAAAAAATGAAAATTCATCTTTCTAGACGACAACATGTTAATAGTCAAGGATAAAAGAGTCACATGGTTGATGAAACAGTTCATTTTATCCATGGGGGCTTCACTTGGGGACCAATACCATGCCACGTGGGTTCATATTGGGGGATATTTATTGAGGAAAAAATGACATAATATATTGGAGGATATATAGGGGGGAGAGGGTTTTTATGTTAGTAGGTATAAAAAATGGAGTCCAAAGAAAATGAAAAAATATAAAGGGGTATAAAAAAATGTTAACAAAAAAAATGGATACCTACAATATCTAGTGAAAGTAGGGGTTTTTAAATTGGGAAGGTGTATTGGGTTTATATTGGTTTATTTAATGTGATTTTTAGATGTATTTTCCAATATGTAGTCAAATTAAGGGTATTATTTAATATTCCATGAACGCACGTGATATGACAGAGGTTCATTGAGTGAAGCCCTTGTGATTTTATTGAGTGGGCTCATGGTGGAATTAGATTTAAGATGGGAAGTGAAGCATCATATGAAGCGAATTGACTATTGGATAGTTCCCTTCCATTGTTTTCCATGTCATGAGATGAGATGTCTCATTAGAAGTTCTCATGCCCATAATAAGTGGGAAAATCAAATAAACGATGTCTCTAGATTTTGGGGCACTGCACTCTGGATGTCTCTATGCCATTCATTATAGGGGTTTTTTAATCCTTTATGTCATTTTTTCTAGTGGAGTGGTCAACGACTATTTTTCCTAATACCTAAGATCACTCCTCTATTTGTGCAATTGAGTCCATGTTTGTGGGTAGCTTCTTGCTTGGGTGGATGTTGGCTATTTGTTTTTAGCAAGTTATGTTTTCAGTCTATGAGATTGTGTACTAGTCGGAGACTATTATTCTTGCACACAATTTGGATGTTTGAATTTTTATCCCTGGTCATTCAGCCTTTTAGTGGATGTTGTAAGAGTTGATGTCTTTTGCGTGTATTTAGCTAAAGGTCGTAGTTTGATCCATTTTTAGTAGTTTCCATTTATAGTGGGTTTTTATTATCTTATACTTCTATATGGTTTCATCAGGTAAAATAACGGTAGTACATCATTTAGAGGATTGGGATGGTGGTGGATTAATTGGATGGGACGCATGTAGATTATGTGGCACTAGGAGAATGCATCATTTATTTCAATGGAGAGAGATTGCTTTACAGGTGATGCATCCATGGATTTGATTTCAATTAACATTGAAAAAAATTGTTATCAACAAGTGTCGTTCCTCAATTAAGATCATTGTCTCATTTTCTACATGATGGACTTTATGCAAAAACGTATTTGGCACAAAACCATGCACATGTTCCTCAGGGAAGATGTGCTAAACATAAGGTTGTCAAAGTAGTAGGTGAGGTTAGGGCTTTGACATTTGACCGGGATGTCATAGTGGGAAGGGTTATTAGTCTCTCTAAAAGGTGCCTAGTAGGTATATGGGAGTACGGAGACTTGACTATGGAACAGATGAAACTATGGATTGATTTCACTTGGGCCCCTGAACTCTCATATTATCCTAAAATGAGTATCTTATTAAATAATTGGTTCTATTTTCATTTTATGATGAAGGAGGATGCTAAGAATATCCTTAAGTAACCTTGGGTGTGGGGAAGAAGCTTCTTAAACCTCCAATGGTGGTTGTTACATTTCAACCCAGTTCTTCAAAAACCAAGGGGGAAGGTGGTGTGGGTTAAGATGCTTGGACTCCCAATTGAACTTTGGACTCAGTGAATTATGATAATGATTGGCAGTGAAATTGGAAAATTCATCTTTCTAGACAACAACATGTTAGTGGTCAAGGATAAAAGACTCACGTGGTTGATGACAAAAGCCATTTTCTCGAGTGGGCTCATGGCAGAATTATATTTAAGATGGGAAGGGAAGCATCACCTGAAGAAACTTGACTACCCTTCCACTATTTTCCATGTCATGAGACGAGACATCTCATTAGAATTTGTCATGCCCATAATAAGTGGGAAAGTCAAAAAAAGGGTGGTCGTCAGTTGTTTGCATCAACTGAAGCTGATGGTCCAATTTTTATGATGGGCTCCCCCACATCATCGAATTAACATTCCTTAGGTACTAATCCAACACTTTTTTCCTTTTCTCGCATTTGTATTGATGGGTATAGGGATTTTGTCTTAGGGGAGATGGTTACAATGCCACGTCGGATGGTGGAACATGGAAATACGTCCCATTCGCCTTATGATGTTTTTGAGGATCTATGGGTTGGAAGTCATTTTATGCAACTTACTCATCCATGCTCTTACCCACCCACCTTATTGGGTGATAGTCAAAATTTATTGAGTGTGGATGTAGATTTACCATTCTATAACAATCCTGCCACTACATGCTTAATTTTGGGTAGGTTGGTGGAGGGTTGGAGAGATGGACAAAGTTGTGGGAATCCTTTATTGTTAATCTGGGTGTTTCTTAGTCAACATAAAAGACTCCAACATCATGTGCCAAGGATTCATCTCCCCTTGGTCATTTTACCCCGTTGTTACCATTAGACCCCTTGTTGGTATTTTCTACCTCTTTCTCTCCTTTTGTTACACCATCCTCAACAACCACAATGAATGTTACTATTCATTAGAAAGGTAGACTAGGACATAAGGGTGGTAAGGTTTTAGAGGAGTCATCTCTTGTGTTAGTTTCAATCACACTTATACAAGAGTCTCCTATTTTTATTGATTCTCCTTCTAATAAGGCTCTTAAAGGTTTTCCCTCTAGCACTCTTACAAAATAATTATTATGAATATGAACATTAGAAGCTTGGGGGATGCATATTTTTTTCCCTAAGATATTTGATTCATACACATAAGCCATGTGTCATCCTTATCCAAGAGACTATGTCCAATGTGGAGAAGGCTTATCAACATTTCCTTATTCTATTATGGGGGTGGAATTTTTGTGCGACTACATCTTGGGGTTTGTTAGGGGATTTGGTCTCAATGTGGGACTCGTTGATGGCTTGTTTTCCCCCATTTTATTCATATGTGGGGATTCTTATGTCTTGAATGTTTAAGGCTTCTATACAAAGGTTTCACATTGTTAATTGTTATGGGTTGTATGCATTGAGATAGGAATTTTTGAGTTATATGGACATGGATAATTTTCTCAGTATTGATTCCTTTATAATTGCAAGGGATCTAAACTTGACCCTCTCTGTGCAACAAATATGGGGAGATCATTGTAAAATGGACTCTGATGAGGATCTATTTTGTCTACCTTTTGCACAACATAATTTAGTGGATGTGGATCCTTAGCCCATCTAACCTACCTGGTGCAATGGAATATCGATCAAGGAAAGGATAGTGAAGCAACTTGATTGTTTCTTGATTAAGGAGGTTTTTTTTCCAATTTTTGGTATTTTGTAGATCTTGGGTTACCCTTGAAGGAATTTCAGATCATTCACTGGTGTTCATACAATGGAGGGATGAGAATATATATAATAAGTATTTGTCCAAATGTAATCATGTGTGGCTGCAAGAAACAAATTTCATGGATTAGTTTACAACTATTGGTATAGACATATTGATGGTGAATATGAAGATAACATGGATAGAGTATAAAATAAGCTTAGAGTCTAAAAAAGTTAGGAACTGGGAAAGGAGGAAAAAGAAAAAATTAATTGCAGAGCTAGAGGTCATTGATGAGAGACTAGAGCAATTATAAGACCCAAATAAAGTGCATATTTTTGTTAAGTCCACCAAGAAATAAGTGTCTTTGTAATAGAGAAAGAGGTATATACTTATAATTCAAGAAGAGCAGTGGAGGCTTAAAAGATTCACCATTTAGATCACCACTGATGAAAAAAAAAAAAAAATTCATAGATTTGCATCACGAATAGTGACATATAACTTAGTATTGGAGATTCGTAGGGAATGAGGGGAGACGATTCACTCCTTGGAATATTTCGATCAGGAGGCAGTGAGATGTTTTAGGCCACGATACACTACAAGGGAAGGGTTCGAAGTTGAATAACAGGTAAATGTATATCAATTGCTACCAAATATTTTCATTAATGAAGACATAACATGCATTGGAAGACATGTTTCACAACTTGCTGAAGTGGAAGGGGTTCTTAGTCATTTGCATAAGAGAAATGTTTGAGTCCAAATGTCTGGAAAGTCAATATTTTTCTATTCTTCTTTGATTTGATGGGGAGGGAGATTTTTCTCATGGTAGAGGATCCAAGGAAAACCATGATAATATTTGGTTCCTTAGATTCTATATTTTTGGCCTTCATTCCTAAGACATCCAAGCATGAGACTTTTAATGAATTTCGCCAAATTTCTTTATACAATCTTTTATACAAACTAATTTCTAAGATTATAGCAAATTGACTAGGAGATAATTTATCCAAGCATCTCTCTACGAAGCAATTTGGATTTCTTAAGGATAAACAAATCCATGATGCTAGTGTTATAGCACAAGAAGGTCTTCACTTAATAAAATAGAAAACATCAAGGAACTTATACTGAAATTGTATTACAACTTAATATTTTTGGCAATTTTTCAGGTCTTTAACTTCTGGAGCCATTTTGTGGGACTAAAAGACTTTTTCTAAGGAAAACAGGGAGAGTAGAAAAGTGCCAAATAGGTTTACTAATTCCTTTTGGCCTCCTCTTTGATATCTTTGAAATGAGGTATTATGATAGCCAAACAGAGATCGTATACAAAAGTTATGACCCCAGGAAGTTGACGTTCCAACTTACCCCAATGAGGCCCACAAGCGTTTGGCGCTTCATTTCCTAGGGTTAGTCTTTTTTTTTTATGTTTAGGGTTTCTCATTGTTTCTCAATGATAAAAAGGCCACTGAGCCTCATTGTAACACAGTTCAGAGGCATGTAGCCACAACATCTCTTATAAAAGATAAGCTACCATTGCCCAAGCTAGTTTATTTCCATTTGTACGTAAGAAAATTTCAATTCTTTGATATTAATGAAATGACAATTTATTTCTGCTTCATCTTAGTGTTTATATTTATATCTATATTTTATTGTGTTCTTGTATAATTTTGGATTAGAGACTGATCTTGTACAAAGCCAATTTAAAAAATGACAAATCCACATAATCATAAGCTTTGATCAAATCTAATTAAAGAAACTCAAAAGAAACAACGGTGGGGTTCCAAGTGAAATAGTCAGGTGGCCACTAATATCCACTTGGATCAGTCTATCCCTTGATATTTTGGCATATATTATGGCATGTATTTCTTTGGTCTAGTTTGTGATTATCATAAACGATATCCCTTCTTCTTTTTATAAGGCAACACGTGGTTTGCAGTAGGGTTGCTCCCTCTCACCTTTGTTGTTCCTAATTTTAATTGAAGGACTTAGCAAGTTAATCAAAATGGAGGAACAACTCAATAGCATCATTAAAATTAAAGTATCAACACATATTTCCTTAACACATTTATTATTGGTAAATGATGTATTACTTTTTGGTAGAGGTGTAATTATGGAATGATACAATATTTTTAATTCATATAAGTCTTTAGTATGACAAAAATATTGGTAACCAGTAAGTAAAAATATATTTTCACTGTTGCTAACATGGAAGAGGACACTTCTCAGGATTGCAAACATGTTTTCTATAAAGTGCCAACCACTGGATAAAGTGTTTTCATTACTAAATTTGAAACAAAATTAGCAATATATACTTTGAGGTGGCTCTCAGTTGGCGGTGCATTGATACTGGAAAGGGCCACCCTGTAAAACTTGGTGGCATACTAGATGTTGATTACATAAATTCCAATAAGTACCATCAATAAGGTAAAAACTATTTTAACAAATTTTATCTTGTCGGGAACAAAATATCATAGAAAGATACATTTGGTAAATATAAAGGAAGTAATGAAGAAATTACTGGATGGAGGATGGGGTTTAAAAAACCTTGAGTGGTTTGGCTAGGCATTGGCTCTTAAGTCATTCTGAAGGGTGCTCTTTGGTGAAGGTTTATGGCATGAGATTATACTGGACAAATATTTCAAAGATGAAGGGGTATTTGAATGGATTCAATCTCTAGAACATCCTAGGAGGAAGGCATCTTTTACATGGAAAATTTTACTTGCTATTAATTCATGGATTACAAAGAACATTCAATGGAGAGTTGGTACAGGGAAATTTGTTAAAGTGGGAGAAGATGCCTTCATGGGTACTATTCATAAGTGCAGGTTTTCTCAACAAATGATAAGGTATTTAAGAAATAAAGGTATATATAAGGGTAGTTTCCAATAGCTCATCATTTCCATGGTAGGCATCTACTTCAGACCTGGGACTATTGGGATATTGTACTCATGAATGGAATGAGTATACAACAAAATTTATCAAGTCGTGGTAAAATTTCCTTAGTAAGCTAATTCATTAGTATGGAAGAGACTTGGTATTGAGGGAAATTTTTTGGCTCAAGAAGCATATGATCTTATATAGGAGTATTTTTCCTCAGGGGACAAAGCCTGATGTTTTCAAAGAATTTGTAAAGGGAATTCAACACCAAAACTCAAAAATATTTTGTTGACTTCTCTTAAGGAACTAAGTACTTACTTGGGACAACCTTAAAAAGAGAGGATTTTGTAGGCTGGGTTTATGTACTTTGTGTTATTCAAAAGATGAAATTGTCCGACACCTCGTTTTACAATGTACCTTTTCTAAGGGGTTGTGGGAAGGAGTGTAACATTCATTGAACATATATTTTGGCTAGTCATATGATTCCATCGTCAATTTTTTATAGGATTGGATGGAAAGGAATCCCATTCACAAATCCCTTCCTTCTTTTACATTCTAGTGTATTTGGAAGAAGATGATCAATGAAAAGATTTTTGAAGGTAAGGAACCTTTTTGAAGTTATATTGTTCGTAAGTAATTGCTTACTATTTGGAGAGGGGCCCCTTAGTTAAAAAACAAAGAAGTGAATGATACATATGCTAGTGTGTTCCCAAATGCCTATTTTGATGGGCCTCATGTCAATTCGAATTGTGGAAACAATGGATTATTATTCCTATCAAATCAACATCATTATAAGTTGTTTTAGAATAATGAATAGGGGTCAAATTCATGTGTTGGGTTACTAACATTATGGGGTACAATATACTTTGCAAAGCTACAACAAACTAATCAATTGATTGTGTTTGGAGACTCAAGAGTCACCATAGAATATGCTAATGAAATAGCCATTTTTGAAGTCCCTTCATTGTTCTATTGGAAATAGAAGACAAAGGCATTGGCTTCATCTTTCAAGGAAATTTCTTTCCATATTATTGAAAGGGAATCAAATGTTGAAGTGGACAATCTATCAAAGATAGGTATCAAGAATTAGGGTGGATTCTTATACTATGGAGAATACAAGGAGAAGGTCCTCATTGATAGAGGATAAGTGTCTATTTTTCCATATAACGACAATAATACTTGTTGTTTATCGACATGGTTCATTATGGTTGATGTTTTGATGTCACATAGATTTGGAAATGTTGTATTATGTGTGTGGTTCAGCATACATGTTTTTGTTTTTGAATATATAGTTATATGCAATGATTATAAACATATGTAAACAATTTTCATTTTAATGAAAAGTTGTTGGCTTTTTCTTTCTCAAAAATAATATTAAAATAATAATCACCAAATTTAGCCAAATCTAGTATTAAAAAAAAAAACCATCGTCAATCCATTCGATTCAGCTAAATTATTGGTAAAATTTTGATTTTTCGGTTAAAAATGTGAAATTTGTATTGTTAGAAGTGTTGGGTCTATCTCTTCTTGCCTATGCTAGAGTTGGGTTCTTCTCCACTTTGTGAATGGGATGGAACTATGAGTTGTTTCATGCAAAGTAAATTGAGACAACCCTGAAATTACGTCGATTGGACCACATCCTTTGATCTCCTAAAAACCATATATTATTTCATGTGAAATAATAATGTGGGGATAAATTCAATTTTAATTTTATTGGTAAAGTAAAAATTTTGCTAGATTTATTATATTTTTTTCAAATTCTAAAAATTTATACTATTTTGAAATGAATTTCAATAATTTATTTGTTATATAAAACTTTATTTATATTATCAACTCAGAAAAAAAATGAAAATACTTAGAGGAAATGAAGACTTTCCAAACAATAGAGTTGTGGCTAACACACTCTTAACACCACAAGGGTTCAATATCAACATCACTTTTGAATTGTGCACACATTCTGATTAGCTTTAGTAAGAAGCTATCATTTCTCAATAATAGGGCATTGGTTTGAGTAAAGTACATTTTCCAACTTTACAAAACTAGATGGTAAACATTAAAACCTTGCAACATATAGGGAAATGGATTAAGTAATTTTCTTTCTGACATTCCTTGGCCTAAAATTGATTATCATATTTAGAAGGACCTTTTTTTCATGAAAGAAAAATTGAAAATGTATTCATTAAGAAAGGCATGTTTACATATCAATTATAATGAGCATTATACCCAAATCTGGCTCAAGCACACAGAAAAACGTACTACTAGAAATCAATATTCCATCATCACAAAAAAAAAGTTGGGATTCATAATCACCTAATATTCATAATTATCAAAGATAATCCAACTAAATGACCAAATATAAACTGGAAACAAAAAAGGATGGTAGACATCATCGTTAGTCTAAAACCATACATCAATATAAACATTGATACCAACAATAGAGTATAAAGCATCCCCCAAATCCTGACAAAAATAATTATATAAAAATGATCTCTCAACACCTTGGAAAGTAGATCGACATTATTGTCAACCCTACTCGAAAACCGAGTATTTGATGAGCTCAGGAGGCATAACAAGCCCGCCCATTGACCTTATTCATAAAGGATTCCAATTTATTTTACATATATCATTTTAAAATTTTGACACAATTAGAACAATGTCATTTTGTCAATGTTTTATTATTCTCTCTTTGATTTTAATCATTGATGGCATAAATGGTGAGAACACATAAGAAATTAGATTTTGTTATCGTATTATGGGTTAATCAAATTATTAGTAGTAGATTTTCTTTGAAACATTGTCTAAACATGGGATGAATATGTTGTAGAGAATGGATTACACATACCAACTGATGATGGTTAAACAAAGGTTGCAAGGTGTTGTATCTTTTCCTATCTCATGTCACAAAATTGTTTCAAAAGATGTAGAAGCCTCCTAGAGACAACCCCAAGGTTGAAAGAAAGGAGTGCTTTTGAAGATTATTTGAGGGGTTTCTGTTGCACTAAATATGTCACATAAATTGAAAGAAGATAATTTATAGATTGGTACAATGGAACTTCACCAAGGTATACTCAAGTAGACACACAGGTCTAAATACACATGGTTAGATAAGGCTTATCTCAAAGAGGAGTGTCCTAATCCTAGTAGCCGACACACATCAATATGTAGCTTAATATCATTGTTGCAGTATAAATGAACAAGTAGAAGGAAAGGAGGGAAATCAACATATAGGGCTGGACATAACACAGAATCCTTAGCAACAATCTCCAACAGAAATATGGAAGAGTGAGGAGGTGAAAATGCAGAAAAAATGGAGCGTGAATTAAGGTCTCAAGCTCTATGCCTCACGGACACATTTGTCACCAATTAACATAAGTAAATATGTGTTTACATAGGTACTGTAGGCTATCAAACAACACAAGTAAATATGTCAAACAAGTACTGCAGGCTATCAAATAGCACAAGTAAATTTGTCATTTACATAGGTATTGCTTAATACTTAGCAACACACATAAAACCATGAGTGAGAGTGAAACTAGCAGCTTCATTACACAATTTCAGAGGAAAGATTGGAATCAACAAAATTGTTTCATTAATCTTTTAAGAGGGAGTCCAAATCACCAGTCCATCATAGTTAACATTTGTATATGCCTAAACACCTCATGAACAAGCAAATTGAACCAAAAGTGGAACCACTTTCTTTGCAAACAGAGTTCAGAACTTGCAAAATAGAATTTGGACCCTTGATTGTCGAAATTGGGAACATTTATAAAGTGTTTCTTCCCTCTTTTTATAATAAGAGGGGAAGATTAAAAAATAGTTAGAAAAATATCTTAGTCATGCTCCAGTTGTCTAATCGACTAGATATCCTAGCAAAAGGAGGTTCTGCAACCCAAATCATTACAATGGATTTGATTCCTTTCTTTAAAATACAGAAAATTACAGAATAATAGAAATGGAAAAAACTGAATGATGGTCAAGGAAAATATGTTAGAAAATTATATATAACGGAGCAATGGAACACATATAATATTGCAGAAATATAAACACAAAAAACGCACAAAAACAAGAGAGACACAGATATACGTGGTTCACCCAGTTTGGGCTACGTCCACCCCGAACAGCTAGTCCTTCCTTTCTATTATCCAGCAAAATGAAGAGATACAACCTACAACAAAACCGCTGTAATATCCTCCGTTTTCTCTCACAGTCTCACCTCTATGTTTCTTACTCACCGAATACACATCTATATCACAGCCTCAAATACAATGCCCTCATATAAAGAGAGGGGTTGCCTTCTAGGGCAAAAAACCCTAAACTAAACATAAGTTCTACCGTCAGATCATCCGCCTAATGAACGGCCCAGATTGACTAGAAATTACTATACTTTTACAAGGCAATTTTACAGCTGTTTTTAGCTTCGGGGGCGCTGCCCCCGAAACCCCCCGCCAGGGGGGGGGGCTCCCAAAAGTCGCTGCCGCCCCCCCTGGACCCCCCATGGCAGCGATTATTTTACGGGCGGCGTTGCCGCCCCATTTTGAACTGGGGTCCAATATGCCGGTACTATAGAAGATAATCAGGCTCCACACCCAACAAAATATCTCCATGCCATTCTTGTGATTTCCTCTGATCAGGCCACGTATTTTCCACGGTGCTCCTCCTTAGTTATCGGTCAGTTCTCCTATCACTTTCCCCCTAACCGCTTGAATTCCCCACTTTCTGGAGCTGGGAGCGTTCAATTGTGGTGCCCTTAGTGGTGTTTTAGAATCACAGTTGTCGACTCATCCATCTTTTAACACTTCTAATTTACACATTGGAGCCCAACACACCTCGTAACATTACCATAGTTCCACTTCAGAATTGAAACTCATCGGAACTTTATTTTTAAGGACATTACAAAAATGCAAGGTTCCAATGTCCTTGGCCCTTTTGCGCTTAGCTTCTCATTTCTTATACACCATAGAACCGAACCACTGCCTGTGACCAAAGGCTTAAGAAATAGGAGCTAGAATACCAGAGCCTCCTTCCTCGTAACATCATTTCAAATAACCTTTTGAAATCATAAATTTGTGATGCCTTTAAGCTCATTTTATTTAGTCCCTTTACATTTTTCCTTCATGGGGATCAGGGGCAGTGACGAAAAGCTTGGTGCTTGGGTGTTAAAGCCTTTGGTATCCTGTCAGGGCTTATGTCCCTTTATAGTTCATACATTTCCCCTAGTCCTTTTGAATGATCATAACCAAATGCGGACACATATTGAATCCCCCTTCACCATCAAAACTTTTTCAAATAATAATTTATGAGGAGTTATGACAGTTGTCGGCTCTTATGAGGCCCATAGCACTCAGGTGTTAAATCTTCCTTCAACTCTAGGTTTTATGGATCTCTCATGACCGACCGCCACATACTTTGGATCTCCTTCCGTCAGAGGTTCTTCCCATAAACGTTCCAATGACCTTCCCCTCTTAAATGCTTTATAATGCTTGGGTGCTTGGCCTTGGTCTGAGCCTTTGGTTCTACTAGGTCTCTTGTGACCAAGTGCCATCATACATTGAAGTGCAATCATACATCGAAGCCCCTCTTCATCACAATATTTTAAAAAAGATATTTTAAAAATCTTTGATGCCACCATCCTTTGAAATATCCTCTTCGTGCTTAGGTGCTACGGTCAGCCTTGTGCCCTTGGTCCCTTTGGATACTCATCACCGGGTGCTGGTGCAATTTGGAGAGCCTCTCATCGGAAGATTTCAAATTTTGAATTAACATAGAAGTTACAATATTTTTCACTTCCGATGAGCTCATAGCTCTTGGTGCTCTGACTAGCTCTGTGCCTTTGGTCTCTTTGAGTCTTCATGACCAACTGCCAACTGATTTTATAGTTCTTTCCACCAAAGGTTTTCCAAAAGGAATTAAAATAGAGTTACCATGGCCTCTTCATCCAAAACATAGACCTCTAAAGTGAAATTATACAGATGTCATCATCTCCATGTGGCACTTCTTGAGTGGTGACATGTGTCACCTAGATTCGTCCCCTAAGGCCCCTCGAAATGCCAAAGCTACTTGCGACATGTCCTTGTCCCACCACTTCATGATGACATAATTTTCCATGTAAGTGCATCAGGATCAACTAATTTCTTCCAGGGGTCTTCTGTGGAGAAGAGAGATATTTCCATGGGGTATTTTGATTTTCAAAGGTTTCCTTTGCATTTCTGTTTCTTATGATATATTAGCGCTTTCCAAAAGATGAATTAGTTAAGGGGTTACGAAATGTCGAAATCCTTATGGCATCTGCTCCGAGGTCTTGCCTTGTTCCATGCACCTTGGTCCTTTGAAACAATTATGACCAAGTGTTAGCCCACCTAGGAAGCCCCCTCGCATCAGAACTTTTCAATTTTGGATTTTCATGGAAGTTATGATATGCCTTCGATGAGCTCCTAACTCTTGGGTGTTAAATACTCCCTTGGCTCTGAGTTTCATGGATTTTTGATGACCAAGTGTAGACATGTATCGGAAGCACCCTTTTGATCAGAACTTTTTTCAAATTGGAATTAAGAGGGATTTATGATATTCTCTGCTTCTGATTGGCTTCAAGATCTCAATGCTCAACCCTATTCCCTACGCCCTTGGTCCTGTGAAGTCCTTGTGACAAAGGGCCAACCTAGTTTTGGAGTTCCTCTTAATTGAAACTTTTGGAAAAGGATTTAAATTGAAGTTACAAGGTTTGCAACCCTCTAAAGAACTTCCCTTAGATATGCCTTAACCTGATATGTTTCTCTTGCTGTCCCTCTGATATCGAGTTCCAACATTTTTCGGCTCCCAAACTTTGGCACTCCTCTTTAAAACTCATCTTCCTCCTCGGCATTGAAACTTAGGCTTTTTGGCTTGTGGCCTCCTCTTCAGACATTTAACGTCTCAAATTTGGTCTCTTTTTGATTGTTTTTGATTGTTTTGACATCATTTGGGACCATTCAAACGATAATGCAATAAGTGACAACATTGGCTTCAATTGGGGATAGTTCCTCACTAGCAAGGTGTCAAGAACTTGCAGACTAGTAGCCTTCTTTCCATTGGGCATGGATTCATTTTATTCAAGGATATAAAAACAAAAAACAAAAACATAAAGAACTGAAAGTATTACTAATATTTTACACTAGCTCACCGGTATGTACAATGGGTTAGAAATCGACCTCTTAGTGTTGGAAGTAAAGCTTGAGGAATTGCCCATTTAGAGGCAGCTCAAGTATTTCACCCTCCATGTTTTCCATCAAGAAAGTATTATTTCCCTTTGCCTCGGTAACCTTGAAGACCATAAGGGATCACATTTTCCATGTTTCCCTTTCTCTTCTCTTCTTACATCCCACCTAAGCACTAGGTTGTAGCAGTTTGTCCTTGGCCCTTTTGTTAAAAATATATTTCATCTTTTCTTAGTATTTGACCAAGTTTTGAGTTACTTCTCCCCTGGTTTCTTGATGTTCCACAAGCTGATTGATTCTCCTGGTTAGAGAATTGGGATCCTCCTCAACATCTTGTGGTATTTTAGCCACCGGGGTTTCTAGTTGCATGGGAAAAATAGTAGCCTTATCATACACTAATTCAAATGGAGACTTACCACTTGACCTCTTAGTCATGACTTTGTTTACCCATAAGGAAAACTTCATAAATGAATCCTAATTTTTCTGATTCTCTGATATGGTCTTTTTCAAGATTCTCGCAAGAGTTTTTTTGGAGGATTTGACCGATCCATTCCCTTGTGTGTAATAGGTAGTAGAGCTACCCACAAGGATGTTGTATTTCTATCAGAAACTCAAAAACTTGGAATATTTGAACACTTGGGAATTATCTGTGATTATATTCCTTGGGCACCCAAATCTAGCCAGAATGTTCTCTTCCATGAATTTTATGACAATTGCATCAGTTTCATTCTTAGCTGGGATAGCCTCTACCCACTTAGTGAAATAGTCAGTTGTAGTGAGAATCCATTTGTGCTGATCACTGGATGGTGGGTGCACTTCTCCAATAAATTCCAACCCCCACTGTCTAAAGGTCTCTTCCACAAAGAGAGTGATCAAGGGGAAGAATCCAATATTTATCTTCCAACAAACCTTTGGCACTTTTCATAGGCTCTAACATAGGAATATACTTCACTAAACATTTTGGGCCAACAAAAACTTTCCTTGAGCATTTTATGTGTTGTATATTTCCAACTGTAGTGCCCCCCCACAAGTGCAGCCATGAAATTCATCCATTACTTTGTAAATCTCTTCTTCGACCAGGCACAATAGAAAAACAACCACAGGGTCCTTCTAGTACAAATGGCCACTTGAAGTGACAAATTTTTGGGCCTGCAACCTCAGGGAACGTTGTTTACTCTTTTCAAAATTTACTGGGAATATTAGGAACAACAAGTAATGAAATATGTTTATGTACCAGTGGGATATGGAAAATTCATTTGGATTTTCTGAGTTGGCATCTTGACCCCTCGTTACTACTCTTCACCTATGTTTTATTTTCTCCATCTAATAGCAGATTAATTCCCAATGCTTGGAAATTAGATTTTGACGTCATCTTGGCTAGACCATGTCCCTTTATCAACTTAGTGGGCTTTATTTCCAAGTCTTATTCTTGGATCTTGGCAATCCATCTGCCCTTCTTACCTTCATTATATCCTTGCACAAGAATGTCTTCAACATAGGCCGTGGGGACATAGGCTATTGTTCTTGAATGCAACGCATACACTCAGAAAGCTTTCAAGGCTTTGAATAGCGCATAAGATTGTTTCTTTAAGATGTTATACCTTAGCTCGACATCCCTTAGCACTTTGCTGAAAAATGCGGCAGGCTGCTCATAACCCCTATTATTTTCTACAATAGAACAATTTCCATTATATCAGGGGAGGCAAAAGAAAAATATAAAAAAGGGTGTTAGATATTCTGGACTAACTAACACAAGTGCTTTAGCTAAGGCCCTTTTGACCCTGAGGAATGGCTCTCGGGCTTTTGAATTCCATTTTACCTCCTTGTTCTTCTTCAACATCTTAGTGATCTCCTTCACTATATCAACATAGTTTGTCACAAATCTCCTTAGGAAATCCATTTTCCCAAGAAGGCTTGAGTATCTTCCCTATTCTGGGGTAATGAGATGTTGTGAATGGCCTCCACTCTTTTAGTGTCAACCCTCTGTAGGTTTTAATACATATTTATACATGCCGAAGCATCCAATACCATGGACCGAAAACCATCGCATCTAATACCATGGACCAAAAACAATCGCATCCAAAAACATGTGCGAAAATCATGCATAAAACCATAGGTGGGTTGGCCCATCCTAACATAGGACCCCATAAAGTGGGGTTACGGGTACGCCTCAAACCCCCTATGACCCCCCCGTTAACTACGTGGGCTAGTCCTGGAACGTATATAACACAACCCAACATTCTCCCACTTGTTGTTTTCTTTCCACATGGGTCCACAAGAGAGCTTAGTCATTTTTCCAGCCCTAAAACGCCCATTGTCTCTCTACACCAAGAGAACTTCTCAGAGCTCACAGATTTTGTCAATGCATCTGCAATATTCTTCAAAGTGTCCACCTTTACCAAAAACACCTTTTTGTCTTCTATCATATCCCTCACAAAGTGATACTGAACATCAATTTGCTTTATCTTTGAATGATATGTGGGGTTCTTTGCCAAGAAAATTTCACTTTGGCTGTCATAGTCTATCCTTATAACTCCTTGTACTAACCCCATACTTGAACACAATCCTTGCAACCAAATTGCTTCCTTGCCTGCATGAGTGGCTGCCATCTATTCTGCCTCTGTAGTTGATAGTGCCACTACAGATTGTTTCTTACTCATCCAACTGACTGCACCTCCAAATAGGTTAAACACATACCCACTTGTAGATCTTCTCTGATCCAGATCTCCAACCCAGTCTGCATCAACAAACCCATGAATATCCAACATTCTGTCCAATCGTGATCTTCCTTGGTAGCACAAACCATAATCACTAGTGCCATGAAAATACCTGAAAACCCACTTCACTGTTGTCGATTACTCCTTCCCTAGTTTCGACATAAACCTACTCAATACTCCCACTGCATGTGCAATGTCTGGTCTAGTATAGACCATTGCATACATCAGGCTACCGACTGCACTTACATATGGAACACGGGAAATGTCCTCTTCCTCTTCTTGTGTCTTGGGACATTGTTCAGCAAATAACCTCACACCTACAGGATTAGGAACCTTCACCAGTTTACTATCCTGCATATTAAACCTCTGCATTACTGCATCAGTATACTTCCTCTGGTTTAACCAGAGCTTCCTCTTTTCTCGATCTCTTTTAATTTCCATGCCCAAAATATAGTTTGAAGCACCAAGATCTTTCATGTCAAATCTCAAGGACAATTGGGTCTTCAAATCTTGGATAATTTCTTTGTCATTTCCAACCAACAACATATCGTCCACATACAAGACTAGATAAATAACATGGTCACCAATTAATTTAAAATACACACAGTGATCTGCTTTGCTTCTGGTGAAGCCAAGTCCCCATATAAATGTATCAAATTTCTGATACCACATCCTTAGTGACTGTTTTAACCCATACAGAGACTTCTTTAACTTGCATACCAGTTCTTTCTTACCCTTCACCGCAAAGCCTTTAGGTTGCTTCATGTATATTTCCTCTTCCAGATCCCCGTGAAGAAATGTTGTCTTCACATCCATCTGTTCTACCTCAAAATCAAAAGCAGTAGCAATAGATAAAAGTAATCTAATAGAAGTTACCTTGGCAACAGGAGAAAAAATATCACCAAAATCAATTCCTGGCACCTGGGAATAACCTTTTTCTACCAACCGAGCTTTGTAGTTCTCCACCTTTCCTTCTGCATCTGTCTTCTTCTTGAACACCCATTTGCTACCAATGGGTTTCCTTCCAGCTGGCAACTCCACCAGATCCCAAGCCTCATTTTTGTGCAAAGATGTCATTTCATCAACCATGGCCTCTTTCCAGAGTTTTCCATCCTCTGAATCTAATGCTTCCTTCACAGTTCTGGGATCATCGACAGTAATAGATAAAGCAAAATTTGAACAGAAAGCAGATGGAATATACCTTTTTGACTGCCTTCTTTCTAGAACTGGTCTTCTCACACCCGAAGTTTGTGGATCTTCATCTTTTGATTCCTTCTCTGTTGTAGAGTCTAATTCTTCCTCAACCTCAAACTCTATCTTCTCAAGTTCCTTTGGTTGGACTTCATGTTTAATAACATCTTTTACATCTCTGAACACCATGTCTCGGTTGTACACAACCTTCCGTGTCACGGGGTTCCAAAGCTTATATCCCTTTAAACCATCCTTATACCTAATAAAGATGCACTTTTTAGATTTACTATCCAACTTGGTTCGTTTCTCCTTTGGAACATGTACATATGCATCACATCCAAATACCCTCAGATGTGAAAGAGAGGGTTTCTTACCAGTCCATACCTCTTATGGAGTCTTATCCTCCAACACTGATGAAGGTGACCTATTGACTAGGTAACATGCAGTATCCACTGCCTCTGCCTAGAATTCCCATCCTAACCCGGAAACACTAAGCATGATTCTTGCCCTTTCCATCAACATCTTATTCATTCTTTCTGCAACTCCATTTTGTTGAGGTGTATATGGAGTAGTATTTTGTTGTGCTATACCACACTTCTTACAGAATTCTTCAAATTCCTTGTTGCAAAACTCTACACCATTATCTGTCCTCAGCACCTTTATCTTCTTCTCTATCTGATTTTCCACGAGAGCCTTAAATTCTTTAAACCTATCAAAGGCTTCAGATTTCTTCTTAAGGAAATATATCCATGTATTCCTTGAGAAGTCATCTATAAATGATACATAGTACACAGACTTACCCAGTGATGGAAACTTCATAGGTCCAAACACATTACCGTGCACAAGTTCTAATATCTGTTTTTCCCTCTTACTACCAGAGGGGAAACTCACCCGATTATGCTTCCCGTATACATAATTTTCACAGAATCAAAATCCAAAGAGCTATTACTCATACCTTCTACCATACCTTTACCATGAAGTATTCGAAGGCCCTTCTCTCCAATATGTCCAAGCCTTTGATGCCACAACATGGTCTTCTCTCCAGAGACCACTAGATTTTCTGCTCCACTTTCAGGAACCACAAAACTGTTACACCCATCAATAACAGTGCTACCTTGCAGCTTGTACAGAGTTCCAATTCAAACTCCCCGCATCAATACCAGTGCTCCCTGAACCATTTTGCAAGTATCCTTCTCGAACTCTGTTTTTACACCTGCATAATCTAGCTTGCTTAGAGAAATCAGATTTTTGGCCAATGCAGGAATATGCAGAACACCCGGAAGTGTTCTAACCTTTCCACCTTGCAACTTCAACTTTACTTTTCTGCGACCAATGATTCTAGCCTTCCTATCATCCCCTAAGAAGACATCCCCACCATCATATTTCTCATACTAGCAGAACCACTCTCTATGGGGAGTGAAGTGAAAGGATGCACCTAAGTCAATCAACCATGCCTCATGAACTACATGTGTACTTGAAGAAGCCAAGTACAAATCCCCACCTTCATTTGAGGTGGTTTTCGCCTTTGCAGAAGGAGCACCATCAGATCCCTTTCCTTTATCAGGAGCTTTAGATTTACAGTCCCTTTTGTAGTGCCCTTCCTTTCCACATTTCCAGCATACCACCTTTACAAGTTTTCCTGGAGATTTAGATCTCCCTCTAGATTTAAATCTCCCACTCGATGACTTATTTTTGTTTCTGTTCTGGCATTGTCCTTGTACAGACAAGGCATCACCATTCTGGCTCTCCATATTTTTCCGTCTCATCTCCTTCGTCAGCAAGGATGAGACTATTTCATCAAACTACAAGGCAGTTGCATTGCTACCTATTGCAATAACCAGACTATCCCACGAATCTGGTAGAGAACAAAACAAACTGATGCACTTATCTTCATCTGGAATTCTAATATCAATTGATGCTAAATGACTTACCACAGTATTAAATGTGTTCAGATGCTCTGTCGCCGAGTCTCCATCTTTCATCCTTGGGTTATACAGCTTTTTCTGCAGGAACAGTTTATTCACTAGAGTCTTAGATTGGTAAAAAGTCCCTAACTTGTCCCACAAAGCCTTCGTCGTAGCTTCCCATGATACATTCAGCAATACTGAATTTGAGACACACAATCGTATTGTGCTCTTTGCCTTCCGATCCAACTTCTTCCATTCTTCATCGGACACTCCCATTGGTTTAGTACCCAGATCTACCACAATCCACTGATATTTATCCACCAACAGATCCTCCATATTGAGTTTCCACAACTCAAAACTCTGACCATTAAATTTCTCGATCTCTATCTTTCCACTACTCACCATCTTCTTTCACCACCATAATCGATCTTGTAGATCTCCCACTGAACATGGTCTACCACAGGCTCGAGTGAAACCCCTCAGTAACAAAGGCATCCCCTTGAAGCCAAAATTTCTCTGATACCAAATGTAGGTTTTAATACCTATTTATACATCCCGAAGCATCAAATACCATGGACTGAAAACCATCACGTCCAATACCATGGACCAAAAACCATCGTGTCCAAAAACATGTGCGAAAATCATGCACAAAACCATAGGTGGGTCCACCCATCCTAACATAGGGTCCAAAACCAAAATTTTCATGGGCGCTGCCCCGGACCCCATAAAGTGGGGTTACGGGTACGCCTCAAACCCCCTGTGACCCCCCCCCCCTGTTAACTACGTGGGCTAGTCGTGGAAAGAATATAACACAATCCAACATTCTCACTCCTTCCTTTTCCACTGTGTCAAAATAGGTCTCCCTCACTTAGAGAAAACTGAGACTTTTTGGGATTCAAAGATAGCCCATACTTTCTGCATTTCTAAAATGTAAGCCTTAGGTGCTCAAGGTGTTCTTCATCTGTCTTTGAAAAAAATAATGATATCATCTGAATAGATAACCACAAACTTATCTTGTTCTCTCAGAAAAGCAATGTCCATGACCCTCTGAAAAGTAGCTCTAGCATTGATCAGACCAAAGGGAATTCTTGCATACATGAATGTCCCCTAGGGTGTGGTAAAGGCAATATTATTCTAATCTTATAGGTGTACAAGAACTTGGTTGTACCCAGAGAAGCCGTCCATCATAGACATCCTTGTTGACCCTACCACCTTCTATAAAATGTGGTCCATATTGGGTATGGGCTAGTTATCTTTCAAGGAAGCCTTGTTTAGGTTCCTAAAATCAATGCACAACCTGATTTCCCCATTCTTCTTCTGACTAGTACCAAGTTGGCAACCCAATTTGAGTATCTCATAGGTACAATGATTTTAGCTTGTAATAAATTCATCTAAGCTTTTGTTTGTAAGGCTTCACCCCTCCCTTTAAAGGTATATTGTGCTCAATGAAGGTGGTATCAAAAGTTTTCAAATCTTCATAAGACCAAGAAAATACATCCATGTAATCCTTAAATAGGTCAAGATATTTCTACTTGTACTCATTGGGGATTTCTTTTTCCAACTTTGTCACCCTTGAGTCTTGGTTTGTGCCAATGTTTTGATCTTCCACTTGGTCATCGAATTCTTGCTTGGATGACTTGGCTACCACATCATTCAGATTGAAAATCATTTCTAGTGGGACCAACCCCTTGGGGATAGTGTTGCCTTTCAGCGGTAGGATTTTGTGCCCAACAATGGTTTCTTCCCAAATTTTTTGTTGTTCCACTATCACCTCCTCATCCTCTTGGTAGATCACCGAATTGGAGAACTCCCATGCCACCTCCATGAAGATTTTAATTTATTCTTCATCCTCAAACACTTGCCAATGTTTGATGTTGTCTGGTACTAAAGGTATGTACCATAATTTCAATGTCATACCTAAGTAATGGATTTTGGGGAGACTTGAAATTACTTGCAGCTATAGCCAAGGAATCAACCATCCTATTTCTCTCTTGGGGAAGGAACTGGATATTAAAATCCAATATAAAGGTGTCAGTTAGATCCCATACTTCATTCTAATAAGTCCTCAGTCATGTATGTTTAACCTGCCATTGATTCTTGATATACCTAATCACTAACTCTGAGTCCCCAAATACATTTAGGCACCCAATACTTAGATTTATGGTTGCCTGTAGTCCCAGTAGCAGAGCTTCATATTCAACAACATTATTTGTTGCTTCATACTCTAGTTTGAAAGAGAGTGGGATTTGGTTGCCTTCTAGAGACATCAACAATACTCTTGCCTCATTACCTTCCCTAAAACAAGACCCATAAAGATAATTTTTTCAGGCTTGATCACATTCCAGGGGTTCTTAATCTGGCCGTGAAAAAAATTCGACCTTTGTCTCTTCTATGATCAAATCATCCTCTTCTAATAACAAGAAATAAAGGCCTCTCTCTTTCCAATACAGAGTCACATTTTTTGAATAGTAGACTTTTGTAATAGTCTTCAAAAATATTAATTCTTTGTATAACCTGTGTTCTTGTCCACCAAAAACAAGGATAGTGGCATACGTCAAATCCAATTTAATGGATCCTCCAATCATAGACCCCCTTGATCTGGATAAGAGAATCCCAAACCTTGCATGGACGCCAGCCACTAAAATATCCGTCACTACACTTTTTACAGGAAGCTGAGCCAAATTTATCACCAAATATTTAATCATACCTAGACACTTTACCCTTATGAAGTCAAAGGAATACATGTCTTTATATGGTCTGGTTATTTGCATCCCAATTGCTCCATGAAAGATAACGTCATCAGGTTAGGAGAAACACCTAACTCTAGCATGAAATTGTGTATAAGAAGGTCATGTACTACCAAGGTAACATAAAAAGGGGCAGTGGAAGAGTCTCATTCTTCAATGTGGGGTCCAAATACAGCAATAGGCCTTTCTTCTTGGAGATTCAAACTATCATGTAGGGGTATCGTTGTGGATTGACACATAAAATGAGAAATCTGAGC
Source organism: Pinus tabuliformis (assembly GCA_031772625.1). Classification (NCBI taxonomy): domain Eukaryota; kingdom Viridiplantae; phylum Streptophyta; class Pinopsida; order Pinales; family Pinaceae; genus Pinus; species Pinus tabuliformis. Next base: position 91,851,093 of record CM062807.1, on the reverse strand, counting down.
TTTATAAGTTGGTTGTTTTAACAATTTTGACAGAGGGACAGAGATTTTGACCTTCTCAAGTTCTTTTTGGAGATTAAACATGGCAAGACTCTTCTCGAGTATGACAACCTCAACGGGCTCATTTTCCTTATCGCAAACTGGTTTGGGAAGTAAGAGTGATTTTTCTACTTTAGAAGCTTTTTAGTATGAAAGATCAGATCTAAAGACTCTTTATTTTTGGGTAAGATCGAGTGTAAAGGTTTATTTTTCCTTTTCTGTTGATTTAGGAGAATTTTGGGGAGAGGGGTTTTCATTTTGGTCATTCATCCTAGATCTCTTTCTCGAAGACATGAGATCATATTTCATGTGTATTTGCGCTTGCATGAAGTCTTCAAACTGCCTATAGTAATCATCCATGTCACCATCATCAAATGGGGCAACTAAATCATCCCCTTCTTCCTCATGTATTTCAGATTTCACATTCCTCATATGAAAAAGAAGAGAATAGATTTTCTTGAACCTCACTAGCTTCTTGTATCTGTACTTCTGGATCATCCTCTAGGTATAATGGGGGTTGGATGTGGTCACCCTACTCTTTTCTCTCTCTTTGCAGAACTTGTAAGGGAGGTCTCATGCACTAAGGATTGAACCCTCGGTTAAGAGCTTGTGGATTTTGTCTGGGAGGACTTTTATTTTCTAGCTCCAACTTCATGAGCTTATTAGACTAGTTTCTTATCAATTTGTTCATTTCATCCAGCTTTTTCTCTTGGGTTTCCTCCCCTTAATTTGACGAGCTAGCTTCCTATTTTCTTCTCCTCTTGTCAACATAGTCAGGTTTTCCTCTTGATTGATCAGTGGAGGTGAATTTAGCTTCCACTTCAAGTGCATCAATCTAAATTAGATAAAGGGTGCATGCATTTCTCTCCTTGAGAGTAAAACCAAATACATAATCAAAATCCCAGTAAAAACCACCTTAGCAGTAGCTTGTAGGGGTTTATTTCAGCATGAAAACTATTATATATTTTGTTAAACCTTTTGATGAATTCAAAAACATCCTCATTATGTTTCTTCTTCATTGCATTAAACTCTATGAGGATGTATCCATAGTCTCTTCTCTTGCCCCATTTCTGCATGAACACATTCTCCATTTCCTCCCATGTAGTAATTGAAGCATTGGGTAAGGCTTTAAAGCACTCTATGGCCTCCCCATCTAGTGTGTAGACAAAGAGTCTCAAAATCATGTCTAGGTGCTCCACATTCTAATTTTCTACAAAGGGGCAGAAAGTGTCTATATGTTTTTGGGCAGAGATTTCATCCTCTCTAGTAAATCTTAGAAGATTTTTGAGATATTCTTAAGGCATGGAATTCATAGGTTGAGGTAAATTCAGAGCGTACCTATTAATAAGAAAACTAGGCATGACCATATTTTGCAAAGGAGGAGGTGTTAAGAGATTTATCATAGGCCTTTGCTGAAGAATTGGTTGAGCTGTGGTTGTTTGAGGCTGAGCTAGAAAGCTATTAACACTGCGAGTTGGGTTGTCTTCAAGTATATATTTAACCTATTCAGGTTCTAGAAAAATGAGAGAGGTGGATGAGGGAGGACTAGGAGGAGCTTCTTCATCTTGATCTATAGAGAAAAATAGGCCAAACAATGAATAATATTGTTTTGTATTTAGAACTTTGGAAGAAGGTTCAGGATCGTTTACTATGGTCTTCTGCGAGTAGGTTGATTATATCTCTGGAACAAAGATCTCAGCACTTGGAGTGACTGGTGTTTTCTCCTCCCAGGCCCTCCTTGATATTATCTTTCTGGGTCAAACATAGGAGGGGTATTCTGCTAGCTTGTATCAGAGGGAGTATGAGGCTTCTTGAAAGTTGGTGTGAAGAAATAAGGGATCCCTAGTGGATTCACTGAAAATTTTCTTTATGTGTAGTCACCAAGGTGAGAGAGATACAACCCTGTACTTCCTTTTCTCACCTATTAAAAGGAATGCAATATAGTCATTATCCAGGGAAATTTTTCCAAATTCATCCTTGACAATGGTGCCAGAAGATGTTGCAACTTTTTCCATCTCCTATCACAAATTTTTTTTAGTAGATGTAGAAGCTTCCTAGAGACAATCCCTAGGTTGAAGGAAAGGGTTAGTGCTTAGGACATCCAAGATGAATGATTTTGAAGATTATCTCAAGGCTTTCTATTGCACTCCATATGTCACATAAATTGAAATAAGATAATTCAGAGATTGGTTCAATAGCCCTTCACCAAGGAATACTCAAGTAGACACACAAATCTAAATACGTGGGTAGATATGGCTTATCTCAAAGATGAATGTCTTAATCCTAGTGGCCAACATGCAACAATATGAAACTTAATATTGTTATTGTAGTATAAATGAACAGGAAGAATGAAAGGAGGGAGATCGATGCAGAGGGATGGACATAACACATAATCCTAACCAACAAGCTCCAACAAAAATATGGAAGAGTGAGGAGGTTAAAATGTAGAGAAAGTGGAGTGAAAATTAAGGTCTCAAGCTTTATGCCTTAGAGACACATTTGTCACCAATTAGCATAAGTAAAGCTATGTTTACACAAGTATTGCAGGATATCAAATAACACAAGTAAATTTATCAAACATGTACTACAAGCTATCAGATAACATAAGTAAATCAACCATTTACACAGGTACTATTTAATACTTAACATCACACATCCAACGATGAGTGAGAGTGAAACCAACAACTTCATTGCACAATTTCAAAGGATGAAAGACATACATTAAATGATATACAAAGGGGAAAACATACTATGCATTGCTCCAATTGGAAACAACAAATTTTTTATTTAATATTTGAAGATGGAGTCCAATTCACTAGTCCATCATAGTTAACATTTGTATAAGCTTGAGCACCTCATGCATAGGTAAATTGAACCAAAAATGGAACCACTTTCTCTACAAATAGAGCTCAGAACTTGCAAAATAGAATTTAGGCCCTTGGATGCAAAAATTGGACATGTTTCTAAAGTGTTTCTTCCCTATTTTTATAAGAAGAGGGGAAGCTTGAAAAACAATTACAAAAATATGTAAGTTGAACTCCATTTTTCTGATCGACTAGCTGTCTCAACACGTGTAGGTTTCTGCAACCCAAATCATTACAACATATTGGATTCCTTTATGTAAAATACAGAAAATTACAGAATAATAGAAATGGAAAAAATTGAATGATATTCAACAAAAATAACTCCATGCCATTCCTGTGATTGTCTCTGATTATACCATGTCTCTTCCATGGTGATCCTTCTAGTTAATGCTTAGTTTGCCTATCTCTTTTCCCCTAACAGCTTGAATTCCCCACTTCCTAGAGCTGGAATCGATCAACTTTGGTGGCCTTAGTGGTGTTCTGGAATCACAAATATCGAGTCATCCATCTTTTAACACTTCTATGTTACATTATCGGAGCCCAACATACCTCGTAACATTACCATACTACCACTTCGGAGCTACAACTCATTAAAACATTATTTTTAAATACATTATGAAAACACAGAGTTCTGATGTGATTGGCCCTTCTGCCCTTAGTTCCTCCTTTCTTATACACCATAGAACCGAACCACTATCTATGACCAAAGGCTTAAGGCATAGGAGCTTAAATATTAGAGCCTCCTCTCCTCGTAACATCATTTGGAATTAACCTTCTGAAATCATAAAGTTGCGATACCTTTGAGCTCCTCTTGTTTATGCCCTTTATATTTTTCCTCCATGGGATCAAGGGCAGTGACCAAAAGCTCGGTTCTTGGGTGTTAAAGCCTTTCTACTCATGTCAGGTCTTATCACCCTTTAAATTTCATGCTTTGCCTCTAATCCTTTTGAATGCTCATGACCAAGTGCGGACACATATTGGAGCCCCCTTCACCATCAAAATGATTTTAAATAGGAATTTATCAAGAGTTACAATAGTTGCTGCCTCTGATGGGGCCCATAGAATTCAGGCACTAAATATTCCTTCAGTTCTCATTTCTATGGATCTCTTGTGAGATACCACCACATAATTTGGAGCTCCTTCCATCAGAGGTTCTTCCCATAAAAATTTCGATGACCTTCCCCTCCAAAATTATTTATAGTGATACAGTGCTTAGCCTTGGTCTAATCCTCTAGTTCTATTGGGTCTCTCGTGACCAAGTGGCACCATACATAGAAGCCCCTCTTCATCGTAAGATTTTTGAAAAGATATTTTAAATAGCTACTATGCCACCATCCTTCGAAATATCCTCTTCATGCTTAGGCGCTCCGACCATCCCTGCACCCTTCGTCCCTTTGGATTCTCATGACCGAGTGCTAGTGGATTTAGGAGCCCCTCTCATCGGAAGATTTCAAATTTGGACTTAACATAGAGGTTATAATATTTTACACTTTCAATGAGCTCATAGCTCTTGGTGCTCCTGCTAACTCTGCACCCTTGGTCTCTTTGAGCCTTCATGACCAAGTTCTAACTGATTTTAGAGCTCCTTCCATTGGAGGTTTTTCTAAAGGAATTAAAACATAGTTACCATGGCCTCTTCCTCTGAAATGCAGATCTCGAAAGTGATATGAGGCTGATGTCATCATCTCCATGTGGTGCTTCTTGAGTGGTGACACATGTCACTGAAATTCTTCCCCTTAGGCCCCTCAAAATACCAAAACTACCTACAACATGTCCTTGCCCCGCCACGTCATGCTAATGTAATATTCCCTGTAAGCTCATCGGGATCAGCTAATTGTTGCCAGGTGTCTTCTACGGAGGAGAGGAAAATGTCCATGGGTTCTATGGATTTTCAAAGGTTTCCTTTTCATTTCTCTTTCCTATGAGATATCGATGCTTTCCAAAAGATTCATTAGCTAAGGGGTTACAAAACGCCCAAATCCCGATGACATCTACTCTGAGGTACCACCTTGTTCCATGCACCTTGGTACTTTGAAAAAATTATAACCATGTGCCAACCTACCTCGGAAGTTCCCTCGCAATGGAACTCTTCAATTTGGGCTTTTCATGTAAGTTATGATATTATGCGCCTCTGATGAGATCCTAGCTCTTGGGTGTTAAATTTTCCCTTGGCTCCACTTCCTGTGGGTTTCTCATGACCAAGTGTCGATTTGTATCTAAAGCTCTTTTCATCATTTTTTTTTTCAAATTGGAATTAAGAGGGAGTTACAATATGTTGTGCTTCTGCTGGGCTCCAAGCTCTCAATGCGCAACCCATTTCCTGTGCCCTTAGTCCTAGTAAATCCTTGTGACCAAGGGCCATCCTAATTTTAGATATCCTCTTCATCATACCTTTTGGGAAAGGATTTAAATTAAAGTTACGAGGTTTTCAAACCTTCGAAGAACTTCCCTCCAATATGCCTTAACCTGATATGTTTCTCTTCTCGTCCCTCTGATATCAAGTTCTGATATGATCAACTCCCTAACTTCGACACTCCTATGTAAAACTCGGCTTCCTCCTTGGATTTGAAACTTACGATTTTTGGCTTGTAGGGTCATCTTCGAACTTTCGGCCTTTGTGATTTTTTCTCTTTTTTACCCTTTTACACTCTTTTGACATCATTTGAGACCATTTGAACGATAATGTAGTAAGTGACAACAGAATATTTGAACTATAATAGTAGCAAAATAGGGCCAAGTGAAATTTTACATAAATATTTCCCCAAAGAAATAGGCCCTAGCGACAAAAATACTTAATACTTGGATAGTTATATATGATATTAGCTCTTTTGAGAGTAGACAATATAGCATGTGTAATGTTCCCATTGTTTTGGAGGGTTTTAAATAAAGAAGAACCAGATCAAGTAATGTTATAGAACATGTTGCCATGAAAGTTATTTAAGAGCCAGGGCAAGATTTTGCTATAAAAATTGTTGTCATGAAAGCTACCTATCCACATCCACAAGTTATCTCTTGACATAAGTCACTGAATGTCAAGGCCTCCAACCTTGTTATAATTATGATGAACAATATTTCAAAGGGCACAAATGTTAAAAATATGAAAAATTCAAATGGATGTAGCGCCACATAATTACTATGAGGATATTTTTGTTGAAGATACTCCTAAACCATGTATGGTAGACAACACCAACCTTATTGAGGATGAATCCCCCTAACAAGATCCTTGTGAGGAACTATAAATTTCTCTCGATGACCTATGAGGTTTCTCAATACCCATAACCTTCAAATTGATTGGATACATCAAGCACTACAAAGTGATTTTGTTGATTAACAGTGGAAACATTCATAATTTTATTCATATGAGAGTGGCATAGGACACCCATTGTTATGTACATAAATATTTAATTTTCAAATTATGATCACCAATGGTGATACCATGAACTATGGGGGTCACTATGAAAATGTGAAATTACAAATTCATGAGTATCATCTCAAGAGCTTCATGCTTACTATTGAAATGGGTGGTTGTAATATAGTTCTTGGGGTAAAATGGTTATTTGTTTTAGGACTAGTCACCATGGATTTAAAAGAATTGTATATGAGGTTCATGTAGAAAAGGAAAAATATACCATTAAGAGGCTTACATTTAATTTCCCTCTCATTGTATGTAGATGTTTTTGAAAAAGGGAAACTTGGGTGTCATTGCATAATTTAATACCATAAATGTAGTTGACACCACTCAACAATAGATTTGTCTTGATTTGAAACTAGTTCTCTCTAAGTATTAACAGGGATTTGAAACACCACAGGGTTTACCTCCTTCAACAATGGGTCACATGAGCATTGTATTTCCGTAATACAAGGTAGTCAATGACCCAATGTGCACCCTTATGATAACCCTTGCATAGAAAAATGAAATTAAAAATATCATTCAAGAATCATTGCAGGTAAGAGTCATATATCCTAGTACTACCCCTACTCACCACCTATGGTCATGTTATTAAATAAGGAAGGTACTTGTTGCATGTGACATAAACTCTCGTTTCAAGTCTCTTTATAAGTTGACATTCAATAACAAATTTCCTATCCCCGTTATCGATGGCCTCTTCGATCAACATTGTGAAGATAATATTTTAACTAAACTTGAATTTCATTCCAATTACCACCATAATAGGATGAAATAGATAGACATTTGTAAGACCACTTTCTCTAAACATTATGTTCATTATGAGTTTTTAGTGATGAATTTTGGCCTTTGTAATTCTTCATCAACCTTACAAATCCTTATCAATAAGAAATATTCATATATTCCTATGAAATTTTGTGCTATTATCCTTTGATGACATTTTAATATAAACAAAATATGGGAATACTACATAAATAATGCTAATATAAAATTTTAAGACCTACAATATCACTAACTATTCATAAAATCTCTAAATGTGCTTTTTGGGCTTAAAAGTATAAACACTTGGGTCAGATTGTAATCTAGGAGGGAGTACGTTTTGATCTCAAGAAATTCATGGCTATGCAAGAGTGGCCCTGTCCCAAAAACCCTTAATATTTTCATTGGTTCTTCGGATTTATAGGCTACATGAGGAAGTTTGAAAGTATTTATGGAAAAATTGTTGCTCCCTTAACCTTACCACTTGATATTTTTTTTTGAATGGGACCACTAAATAAGCCTTCTCAAATTTAAAGGATGTCATTTGCACAAATCCAAGATTAGTTGTGCCAAATTTTACTAAGGATTTTTTCTTCGCATGTGATCTCTTGGGTGGAGACCTTGGATAAATATTGATGCAACAAGGGCACCCAATGGCATTTACCAATAAGCAATTACGTGACAAATACTTGGGTGAATCCACAAATGGGAAGGAGATGATGAACCCCTAGAGTTGTTGTACATTTAAGAATGACCTCAAATAGAGCCAGTATGCAAAACTTATGCCACCCATAAATTTATCTTCCCATTTTGACCACCATTACTTTTGAGGATGCCAAATCAACCCCTTCACTCATGGAAAAGGGGATAGCCATGTGAAAATGATGAAAACGCTCTATAAGGATCATTATTGAACTTTATTTAAGTGTTTAAGGAGTCAAAATTAACCACTAATAGGCTATTGGGATGTGTTATAACTCAGCCATTAGGAGAAAAATTGGTTCTCTTTTATTGAAATGTTTTTTGTTCCATAGGTGAGTAGAGTCACTATGATTTAATATATATATATATATATATATATATATATATATAGAGATAGAGAGATAGATATAGAGAGAGAGAGAGAGAGAGAGAGAGAGAGAGCATATATGATTTGTGTTTTGTAGTAGCCCATAGGCCATAGGTCTCCTTTGTATATTTATCCATTTCCCTTTAGAGAAAGAGAGAACATAACAACCTCACCTTCTAGTTGTGTTTTGTCCAAAAAGGGTTTCCGAGGTCATATCTTGGTTTTATTAAGGTTAGTGAGTGACTATGTTTACGTATTCTCTCTTCTCCACATTTTTATGCAATACACACTTTAACAAAAAATAATAAATAATCTAGAAGTCTAAGGAAAATGATCCCTCGTAGTATAGATTTCATATTTCGGTAAATTTTTATCATGTCTATTGTGATGAATTCTCTAGTGGAATATCCATGAAAATTTATAGATCAACACCAAAACCATGCAAGTGGGTCACCAAGATACTAGGGTATGACTATGAGATTATCTTCAAGAAAGGTAAAGAAAATGTGATGGTTAATGCATTATCCTAGAAATTTGAGGATGATGTATCTCTCTTCACCTTTTCTTTACCCATTCTAGGTTAGTTTGAGGAAGCTCATCAATAATGGTTGGAAAATCACATTATCATTTAACTCATCAATCATTAGGGGAATTTTGAGGCAAATGATGGGGCTCAAAACAAAAATTGTACTATAAATCAATCTTAAAATAACTAATAGGATTCAAGATGACAATGTCAACAATAAGGGTAAATATTTTTGGAGGGAAAATAAAAAAAACTATTTTTTAATCATATTTTCAACTTATCTCCTTATAGTTTACTCAAATTTCAATTGGAAACACTTATTGTATGTGGAATTAAATTTTGCACCCAATGAGTGTCCACACTTGAAATTAAAGTAAACCTATAAATATATCATTAAAAAATATTACTTAAAAAAATGGTTTTCTTTCTACCCATTTGAAAATTCATCTTATTTTACTATTTTAATGTTTATTTTATTATTTTCAAAATGATCCAAATTTAAACCTCAAATTCCCAAAAATTAAGTCTTCATGAAGATCCAAACTCTCATAAGGGGTATACATCATAGCTACAAACATTGTGATATAAAGGGCACATTGTTAAAATAAAGACCTCTTCCTTGAAATGAATAAGATTAAAGGAATTTCATTTATCACCTATAGTTTGTCACTCTATATTTCATAAAACATATGAATGAACCAAGTTCTCATTCTTTTTGGAGGGCATGAAAATGAACATACAGGATTTTGTAGAAACATGTTACACCTACCAATAAACACAAGGGGAATAATAAAAATACAAGGGGAATCACAACCATTTCTAATGATATGGGTTGTATAGAGAATGAAATGAAAAAAAGGAGAGGAAGTAGAACATACACATAATGTGACAGCCCATGGTTATTTCTCCTAGTGTAAATATTGTAACCATTCTTTTATAATTAAAATGGATGAGAGATGGAACATGTATTTTAGAGTTTCAGGAGGAGGTTTCTTGGGAAGTTAAAGGAAGTAGTTATTAATACGAATCATGGGATGAAAGGTATGCCTTAATGGGGTTGGCTATACATTAATTAAGCTAAAGGAAAATAGGATGAGCCCATACTTCTCCAAGGTAAGTCCACAAGCAAAAGAGGACAATGAAATCATGAGTGGTCCACATTGGTAGGAGTAGAGTAGGGTAGGGACAACTGGATGGGAAGTTGTGTGGGGAGATGGAATGGAAGCACCACCACCACCTCACAAATGGAAAGAAAACCATGGTCGAGGAAGAAAAAAATGGAAGGATTTAACAGGGAGAAAACATGAATGAGTGTGCATTAGTGGGAGGAATTGAGGAAAAAAGAAGGAAAAGGAGAAACAAAAGAAAAGAAGGAAGGGTAGAAGAAAGGATATTTTCCATAGGATCTAAAGAGTAGTGTTGTGTGGGAAACACAAAGGAACGGAATAACTCATAGGAAAAATGCCTCGAAATAGAGTTGTATATCTTTATATAAAGAATGGCTCAATGAAGGGTTGATATTAGTAATCTCCAAAAGGAAACTGATTGTTGGGTGGAGATTGGAGTATCTCTGTACTCCCAACAATGTTGTGTATGTGAGAAAATCATTTAAGAACCTATCATCAAGATATTAAATATGGATTGTGGGTGATTGGAAGCAATAAATATTGCAGCGCAAGCTACTTCAAGGTTGGGTGGAAAGTTGAAGTCCCCATCTCTCTTGTCAGGATTCTAAACATATGATAAGTTTCCATTCAGTATTTTTATGTGTTTTATTACAATGGTAATGTTCATGAGTGTTCTTTTCTATTGTTATAATGCATGTGTTTATGATGAGGAATTCATAATCTAGTGAATCTTGATAAGGAATACTTATCCCTATGTGATGTGATGAAGAATGAATACTCCAATGTATATTGTTGAGTTGAAGCCTGTATAAATCCTGGTTGCAAGAATATATGGACTCTTTCTTTCACTGGTTGATCCTTGGAATTTGAAATGACTACATTCTTTCGCCTTAGGTCATTATATATATATATATATAGCAGGAATATGAAATGTTGGGGTCTAGCATACTTTTTGAGAAATGGTAAAATGCACATGCTAATGCTAAGTAATGTAATTCTTGAAATGATGATTTCTATGTATTTGTCAAGGATTGGCCAATTCCTGTGTTTAATTCTAAGCTAAAAATGTATCTAATTTCCTACGTATAAGAGATGGGTACATCACTATTGTTTTTTGGAATTCCTACATCTTAATGAACTCTAATAATAATCCTTTTTCACGAATTATGCACTTTGGCAGATTTAGCATTATATATATATATATATATATATATATATATATATATATATATATATATATATATATATATATATATATATATAGATATATATATATATATATATATATATATATATATATATATGTATGTATGTATGTATGTATGTATGTATGTATGTATGTATTTGAGCCGATCCAAGTGCTCATTAAGCTCATAAGAGTTAGTGTGATAGATACATATATAGCTAGATTTGAGTATAGGTCGGGTCAATTGTTCCTTAAGCTCTGAAGTGATAAGCCTAGTTCAAGAGCTGAGACTTCCTAGTGAATTCCTTTAACTATAATAAGGTGATGCAAGCTCGGGAAGAACAACTTGGTAAACCAAGTGTCATAGGTTGGGCATAACTATATATATATATATATATATATATATATATATATATATATGTAGACATTGTTGGGTTGTGTTATATTCTTTCCACGACTAGCCCACGTAGTTAACTGGGGGGTTAGATTGGGGTCATAGGGGGTTTGAGGGGTACCTGTAACCCAACTCTATTGGGTCCGGGGCAGCGTCCCAGAAAATTTTGGCTTTGGACCCTATGTTAGGTTGGGCAGACCCACCTATGGTTTTGTGCATGATTTTTGCACATGGTTTTTTGGTCCATGGTTTTGGACGCGATGGTTTTTCGGTCCATGGTATTGGATGCTTCGGCATGTACAAATATGTATTGTAACATTGAAAAGAATTTAATGAAAAATCAATTTGGTAGTCCCGGTTTTGGGATCCAGGGGAAAATCTTATGTGTTTTATGTGTTATGCTCTCGCATTGTTTATTTTCTATGTTTTAGAATTTGCATGCAAGTAATTTCTGTACGGGGATAAAACCTACATTTGGTATGAGAGTTGTTTTTTCTTCAACGAGACACCTTTGTTGCTGAGGGGTTTCAATCAGGCTTGTGGTAGATGCTATTCAGTGGGAGCTCTGCGAGATCAATTCTGATGGTGAAAGAATATGGCAAGCAATGGAAAGATAGAGATCGAGAAATTTAATGGTCAAAGTTTTGAGTTGTGGAAACTCAAGATGGAGGATTTGTTGGTGGATAAAGATCAGTGGATCGTGATAGATCTAGGTATTAAACCAATGGGAGTGTCTAATGAAGAATGGAAGAATTTGGATCGGAAGGCAAAGAGCACAATACGATTGTGTGTCTCAGATTCAGTATTGCTGAATGTATCATGGGAAGCTACGACGAAGGCTTTGTGGGACAAGTTAGGGACTTTATACCAATCTAAGTCTCTGGTGAATAAAATGTTCCTGCGGAAAAAGTTGTATAACCTGAGGATGAAAGATGGAGACTCAGTGACAGAGCATCTAAATGCATTTAATACTATGGTAAGTCAGTTAGCATCTATTGATATTAAAATTTCAGATGAAGATAAGTGCATCAGTTTGTTGTGTTCTCTACCAGATTCGTGGGATAGTCTAGTTATTGTAATAGGTAGCAATGCAACTGCCTTGTAGTTTGATGAAATAGTCTCAGCCTTGTTGATGGAGGATATGAGACGGAAAAATACGAAGAGCCAGAATGGTGATGCCTTGTCTGTACGAGGACGGTCCTAGAATAGAAACAAAAATAAGTCATCAAGTGGGAGATCTAAATCTAGACGGAGATCTAAATCTCCAGGAAACCTATAAAGGTGGTGTGCTGGAAATGCGGAAAGGAAGGGCACTAAAAAAGGGATTGTAAATCTAAATCTCCTGATAAAGGAAAGGGATTTGATGGTGCTCCTTTTGCAGAGGCGAAAACCACCTCAGATGAAGGTGGGGATGTGTACATGGCTTCTTCAAGTACACATGTAGATCATGAGGCATGGTTGATTGAATCAGGTGCATCCTCTCACTTCACTCCCCATAGAGAGTGGTTGTGTGAGGATGAGAAATATGATGGTGGTGATGTCTTCCTGGGGGATTATAAGAAGGCTAGAATCGTTGGTCGCGGAAAAGTAAAGTTGAAATTGCAAGGTGGAAGGGTTAGAACACTTTCGGGTGTTCCACATATTCCTACATTGGCCATAAATCTGATTTTTGTAAGCAATATGGATGATGCAGGTGTAAAAACAGTGTTCGTGAAGGATACCTACAAGATGATTCAGGGAGCACTGGTATTGATGCGAGGAGTTCGGATTGGATTTATGTACAAGCTACAAGGTAGCATTCTTATTGATGGGTCCAACAGTTTTGTGGTTCTTGAAGGTGGAATAGAAAATCTAGTGATCTCTGGAGAGAAGAATATGTTGTGGCATCAAAGGCTTGGACATATTGGAGAGAAGGGCCTTCGAATACTTCACGGTAAAGGTATAGTAGAAGGTATGAGTAATAGCTCTCTCGATTTTGATTTCAGTGAAAATTGTGTATATGGGAAGCAGAATCGGGTGTGTTTCCCCTCTGGTAATAAGAGAGCGAAACAAATATTAGAGCTTGTGCACAATGATATGTTTGGATCTGTGAAGGTTCCATCACTGGGTAAGTCTGTGTACTATGTATCATTTATAGATGACTTCTCAAGGAATACATGGATATATTTCCTTAAGAAGAAATCTAAAGTCTTTGACAGGTTTAAACAATTTAAGGCTCTCGTGGAAAATTAGATAGAGAAGAAGATAAAGGTGCTGAGGACAGATAATGGTGGAGATTTTTGCAGCAAGGAATTTGAAGAATTCTGTAAGAAGTGTGGTATAGCACAGCAGAAGACTACTCCATATACACCTCAGCAAAATGAAGTTGTAGAAAGAATGAACAAGATGTTGATGGAAAGGGCAAGAAGCATGCTCAATGGTGCCGGGTTAGGACAAGAATTCTGGGTAGAGGCGGTGGATACTATATGTTACCTAGTCAATAGGTCACCTTCATCAGTGTTGGAGGATAAGAGTCCATAAGAGAATGTAGGTTTTAACCTCGTATAGAAATTACCTGCATACGAATTCTAAAACACAGAAAAATAAACAATGCGAGAGCATAACACATAAAACACATATACACAGAGATTTTCCCACTGGATCCCAAAACCGGGACTACCAGCTTGATTTTCCATTATATTCCTTTCAATGTTATAATACATATTTATACATGCTGAAGCATCGAATACCATGGACCAAAAACCATCACATCCAATACGATGGACTGAAAACCATCACGTCCAATACCATGGACCGAAAAACCATCACGTCCAAAAAGTATGTGCAAAAATCACGCGCAAGACCATAGGTGGGTCTACCTAACCTAACATAGGGTCCAAAATGGAAATTTTCTAGGGCGCTGCCCCAGACCCCATAAAGTGGGGTTACGGGTACCCCTCAAACCCCCGTTAACTACATGGAAAGAATATAACACAACCCAACATTCTCCCACTTGTTGATTTCTTTTCACAGGGGGCCACATGAGAGCTTAGTCATTTTTCTAGCCCTGAAACGCCCATTCTTTCTCTACACCAGGAGAACTTCTCAGAGCTCATAGATTTTGTCAATGCATCTGCAGTATTCTTCAAAGTGTCCACCTTTACCAGCAACACCTTTTTGTCTTTTATCATATCCCTCACAGAGTGATACTGAACATCAATGTGCTTTGGCTTTGAATGATATGTAGGGTTCTTTGCCAAGAAAATTGCACTTTGGCTATCACAGTCTATCCTTACAGCTTCTTGTACTAACCCCATACTTGAACACAATTTCTGCAGCCAAACTGCTTCCTTGCTTGCATGAGTGGCTGCCATGTATTCTGCCACTGTAGTTGATAGTGCCACTACAGATTGTTTCTTACTCATCCAACTGACTACACCTCAAAATAGGTTAAACACATACCCACTTGTAGATCTTCTCTAATCCAGATCTCCAGCCTAGTCTGCATCAACAAAGCCACGAATATCCAACACTTTGTCCAATCCTAGTATTCCTTGGTAGCACAAACCATAATCACTAGTGCCACGCAAATACCTAAAAACCCGCTTCACTGCTATCCAATGCTCCTTTCCCTGTTTTGACATAAACCCTCTCAATACTCCCACTGCATGTGCAATGTCTGGTCTAGTATAGACCATTGCATACATCAGGTTACCGACTGCACTTGCATATGGAACACGGGACATATCCTCTTCCTCTTCTTGTGTCTTGGGACACTGTTCAGCAGATAACTTTACACGTACAGGAATAGGAACCTTCACCGTTTACTATCCTGCATATTAAACCTCTGCAATATTGTCTCAACATACTTCCTCTGGTTTAACCAGAGCTTCCACTTTTCCTGATCTATTTTAATTTCCATGCCCAAAATATAGTTTGCAGCACCAAGATATTTCATGTCGAATTTGGAGGACAATTGGGTCTTCAAATCCTGGATAATTTCTTTGTCATTTCCAACTAGCAACATATCATCCACATACAAGACCAGATAAATAACATGGTCACCAATTAATTTAAAATACACACAATGATCTGCTTTGCTTCTGGTGAAGCCAAGTCCCCATATAAATGTATCAAATTTCTGATACCACATCCTTGGTGACTGTTTTAACCCATACAGAGACTTCTTTAACTTGCATACCAGTTCTTTCTTACCCTTCACTGCAAAGCCTTCAGGGTGTTTCATGTAGATGTCCTCTTCCAGATCCCCATGAAGAAGTGTTGTCTTCACATCCATATGTTCTACCTCAAAATAAAAAACAAAAGAAACAGATAAAAGTAATCTAATAAAAGTTACCTTGGCAACAGGAGAAAAAATATCACCAAAATTAATTCTCGGCACCTGGGAAAAACCTTTTGCTACCAACCGAGCTTTGTATTTCTCCACTTTTCCTTCTGCATTTGTATTCTTTTTTAACACCCATTTGCTGCCAATGGGTTTCCTTCCAGTCGGCAACTCCACCAGATCCCAAGCCTCATTTATGTGCAAAGATGCCATTTCATCAACTATGGCCTCTTTCCAGAGTTTTCCATCATCTGAATCCACTGCTTCCTTCACAGTTCTGGGATCATCATCAGTAATAGATAAAGAAAAATTTGAACAGAAAGCAGATAGACTATACCTTTCTGGCTGCCTTCTTTCTCGAACTGATATTCTTACACCCGGAGTTTGTGGCTCTTCAGCTTCTGATTGCTCTCCGCTGTAGAGTCTGATTCTTCCTCCTTTAGCTCAAACTCTACCTTCTCAGGTTCCTTTGGTTGGACTTCATGTTTAAAAACATCTTTCACCTCTTTGAACACCACATCTCGGCTATACACAACCTTCCTTGTGACTGGGTTCCAAAGCTTATAACCCTTCAAACCATCCTTATACCCAATAATGATGCACTTTTTAGATTTACTATCCAACTTGGTTCGTTTCTCCTTTGGAACATGTACATATGCAACACATCCAAATACCCTTAGATGTGAAAGAGAGGGTTTCTTACCAGTCCATACCTCTTGTGGAGTCTTATCCTCGAATGCTGATGAAGGTGACCTGTTGATCAGGTAACATGCAGTATCCACCGCCTCTGCCCAAAATTCCTGTCCTAACCTAGCACCACTGAGCATTCTTCTTGCCCTTTCCATCAATGTCTTATTCATTCTTTTTGCAACTCCATTTTGCTGAGGTGTATATGGAGTAGTCTTCTACCATGCTATACCACACTTCTTACAGAATTCTTCAAATTCCTTACTTCAAAACTCTCCACCATTATCTATCCTCAACACCTTTATCTTCTTCTCTGTCTGGCTTTCCACCAGAGCCTTGAATTCTTTAAACCTGTCAAAGACTTCAGATTTCTTCTTAAGGAAATATATCCATGTATTCCTTGAGAAGTCATCTATAAATCATACATAGTACACAGACTTACCCAGTGATGGAACCTTCATAGGTCCAAACACATGACTGTGCACAAGCTCTAATATCTGTTTCGCCCTCTTACTTCCAGAGGGGAAACTCACCTGATTCTACTTCCCATATACACAATTTTCACAGAAATCAAAATCCAGAGAGATATTACTCATACCTTCTACCATACCTTTACCATGAAGTATTAAAAGGCCCTTCTCTCCAATTCTTTCAAGCCTTTGATGCCACAGCATGGTCCTCTCTCCAGAGATGACTAGATTTTCTGCTCCACTTTCAGGAACCACAGAACTGTTGCACCCATCAACAAGAGGGCTACCTTGCAACTTGTACAGAGTTCCAGTCCAAACTCCCCATATCAATACCAGTGCTCCCCGAACCATCTTGCAGGTATCCTTCTCAAATACTGTTTTTACACCTGCATCATCCAGCTTGCTTATAGAAATCAGATTTTTGGCCAATGCAGGAATATGTAGAACACCCGGAAGTGTTCTAACCCTTCCACCTTGCAACTTCAACTTTACTTTTCCGTGACCAATGATTCTATCCTTCTTGTCATCCCCCAAGAAGACATCACCACCATCATATTTCTCATACTCGCAGAACCACTCTCTATGGGGAGTGAAGTGAAAGGATGCACCTGAGTCAATCAACCATGCCTCATGATCTACATGTGTACTTGAAGAAGCCAAGTACACATCCCCACCTTCATCTGAGGTGGTTTTCACCTTTGTAGAAGAAGAATCATTAGATCTCTTTCCTTTATCAGGAGCTTTAAATTTACAGTCCCTTTTGAAGTGCCCTTCCTTTCCACATTTCCAGCACACCACCTTTACAAGTTTTCCTGGAGATTTAGATCTCCCACTCGATGACTTATTTTTGTTTCTGTTCTGGCACTGTCCTCATACAAACAAGGCATCACCATTCTAGCTCTCCATATTTTTCTGTCTCATCTCCTCCATCAACAAGGATGAGACTATTTCATCAAAATGCAAGGTAGTTGCATTGCTACCTATTGCAATAACCAGATTATCCCACGAATCTGGTAGGGAACACAACAAACTGATGCACTTATCTTCATCTGAAATTTTAATATCAATAGATGCTAACTAACTTACCACAGTATTAAACGCATTCAGATGCTCTATCACGGAGTCTCCATCTTTCATCCTCAAGTTATACAGCTTTTTTCGCAGGAACAATTTATTCACTAGAGACTTAGATTCTACAAAGTCCCTAACTTGTCCCACAAAGCCTTTGTCATAGCTTCCCCTGAGACATTCAACAATACTAAATCTGAGACACACAATCGTATTGTGTTCTTTGCCTTCCGATCCAACTTCTTCCATTCTTCATCAGTCACTCCTGTTGGTTTAGTACTTGGATCTACAACTATCCACTGATCTTTATCCACCAACATATCCTCCATCTTGAGTTTCCACAACTAAAAACTCCGACCATTAAATTCCTCGATCTCTATCTTTCCACCACTTGCCATCTTCTTTCACCACCAGAATCGATCTCACAGATCTCCCAGTGAACAAGGTCTACCACAGGCCCGAGCGAAACCCCTAAGCAATAAAGGTGTCCCCTTGAAGCCAAAAACAACTCTGATACAAAATGTAGGTTTTAACCCCATACAGAAATTACCTGCATACGAATTCTAAAACACAAAAAAATAAATAATGCGAGAGCATAACACATGAAACACATATACACAGAGATTTTCCCACTAGATCCCAAAACTGGGACTACCAGCTTGATTTTTCATGATGTTTCTTTCAATGTTATAATACATATTTATACATGCTGAAGCATCCAATACCATGGATCAAAAACCATCGCATCCAATACCATGGATTGAAAACCATCACGTCCAATACCATGGACCAAAAAACTATCGCGTCCAAAAAACATGTGCAAAAATCATGCACAAAACCATATGTGGGTCCGCCCAACCTAACATAGGGTCCAAAATCAAAATTTTCCGGGGCGCTACCCCGGACCCCATAAAGTGGGGTTACGGGTACCCCTCAAACCCCCTGTTAACTACGTGGAAAGAATATAACACAACCCAACAGATGTATGGACTGGTAAGAAACCCTTTCTTTCACATCTGAGGGTATTTGGATGTGATGCATATGTACATGTTCTAAAGGAGAAACAAACCAAGTTGGATAGTAAATCTAAAAAGTTCATCTTTATGGGGTGCAAGGATGTTTTAAAGGGTTATAAGCTTTGGAACCCATAACAAGGAAGGTTGTGTATAGCTAAGATGTGGTGATTAGAGAGGTGAAAGATGTTATTAAACATGAAGTCGAACCAAATGAACCTGAGAAGATAGAGTTTGAGCTAAAGGAGGAAGAATCGAACTCTACAACAGAGGAGGAATCAGAAGATGAAGAGCCACAAACTTTGGGTGTGAGAAGATCAATTCGAGAAAGAAGGTAGCCAAAAAGGTATAGTCCATCTCCTTTCTATTCAAATTTTGCTTCGTCTATTACTGATGATGATCCCAGAACTGTGAAGGAAGAAGTGGATTCAGAGGATGGAAAACTCTGGAAAGAGGCCATGGTTGATGAAATGGCATCTTTGCACAAAAATGAGGCTTGGGATCTGGTGGAGTTGTCAGCTAGAAGGAAACCCATTGGCAGCAAATGGGTGTTCAAGAAGAAGACAAATGCAGAAGGAAAAGTGGAGAACTACAAAGCTCAGTTGGTAGCAAAAGGTTATTCCCAGGTGCCGGGAATTGATTTTGGTGATATTTTTTCTCCCGTTGCCAAAGTAACTGCTATTAGATTACTTTTATTTGTTGTTGCTGCTTTTGATTATGAGGTAAAATAGATGGATGTGAAGACAACATTTCTTCATGGGGATTTGGAAGAGGAGATGTACATGAAGCAACCTGAAGGTTTTGCGGTGAAGAGTAAGAAAGAACTGGTATGCAAGTTAAAGAAGTCTGTATGGGTTAAAACAGTCACCAAGGATGTGGTATCAGAAATTTGATAGATTTATACAGGGACTTGGCTTCACCAGAAGCAAAGCAGATCACTATGTGTATTTTAAATTAATTGGTGACTGTGTTATTTATCTGGTCTTGTATGTGGATGATATGTTGCTGGTTGGAAATGACAAAGAAATTATCCAGGATTTGAAGACCCATTTGTCCTCCCAATTTGACATGAAAGATCTTAGTGTTGCAAACTATATTTTGGGCATGGAAATTAAAAGAGATCGTACAAAGAGGAAGCTCTAATTAAACCATAGGAAGTATGTCGAGACAATAATGCAGAGGTTTAATATGCAGGATAGTAAACTGGTGAAGGTTCCTATTCCTGTAGGTGTGAGGTTATGTGCTGAACTGTGTCCCGAGAAACAAGAAGAGGAAGAGGACATGTCCTGTATTCCATATGCAAGTGCAGTCGGTAGCCTGATGTATGAAATGGTCCGTACTAGACCAGACATTGCTCATGCAATGGGAGTATTGAGCAGGTTTATGTCAAAACCAGGGAAGGAGCACTTGACAGCAGTGAAGCGGGTTTTCAGGTATTTTCGTGGCATTAGCGATTATGGTTTGTGCTACCAAGGAAGACCAAGATTGGACAGATTGTTGGATATTCATGGCTTTGTTGATGTAGACTGGGCTAGGGATCTAGATTAGACAAGACTACAAGTGGGTATGTTTTTAACCTATTTGGAGGTGCAGTCAGTTGGATGAGTAAGAAACAATATGTAGTGGCACTATCAACTACAAAGGCAGAATACATGGAAACCACTCATGCAAGCAATGAAGCACTTTGGTTGCAGAGATTGTGTTCAAGTATGGGGTTAGTACAGGAAGCTATAAGGATAGACTGTGATAGCCAAAGTGCAATTTTCTTGGCAAAGAACCTTGCATATCATTCAAAGACAAAGCACATTGATGTTTAGTATCACTTTGTGAGGGATATGATAGAAGGCAAAAAGGTGTTGCTCGTAAAGTTGGACACTTTGAAGAATATTGTAGATGCATTGAAAAAATCTGTGAGCTCTGAGAAGTTCTCTTGGTGTAGAGAAACAATGGGTGTTATAGGGTTGGATAAATGACTAAGCTCTCTTGTGGCCCTCTTTGGAAGGAAAACAACAAGTGGGAGAATGTTGGGTTGTGTTATATTCTTTCCATGACTAGCCCACGTAGTTAACCGAGGAGTCAAAGGGGGGATCATAGGGGGTTTGAGGGGTACTCGTAACCCCACTCTGTGGGGTCTAGGGCAGTGCCCCAGAAAATTTTGGTTTTGGACCCTATGTTAGGTTGGGTAGACCCACCTATGGTTTTGTGCATGATTTTCCCACATGGTTTTGGACGCGATGTTTTTTTGGTCCATGGTCTTAGACGTGATGGTTTTTCGATCCATGGTATTGGATGCTTCGGCATGTATAAATATGTATTGTAACATTGAAAGGAATATAATGAAAAATCAAGCTGGTAGTCCTAGTTTTGGGATCCAGGGGAAAATCTCTATGTATATGTGTTTTATGTGTTATGCTCTCGCATTGTTTATTTTCTGTGTTTTAGAATTTGTATGCAGGTAATTTCTGTACGGGGTTAAAACCTACAGACATATTTATATGATAAAATATTAGAGGGGACAGGTGCCATTTTTGTGTACTAGGAAGGAGTTTCACAAAGGCATAATGCTAAGCATTAGAGAGTGACCCTCCATAAATAATGGTGTAAGCCAGATACAACCCTTCATACATATAAAGTCTAGTATGTGCAAATTTGACCAAGTTTTGGAGGTCCTTCCATTATGAAATGATAATATTCCCACTAATGTCATGATTCCAGAGGGAAGAATACTAATGAGGGACCCCCCTTATCTATACCTCAGGGGCATCACCCTCCACCCCCATTATGTCGATATGGATTGAATAATTTTTCTTCATTGATCTAGGGGCATGAAACCAAAATATGGACCCATGGTTGAGGACCTACCCCTCATGATGTCACGAGGGCAAGGGGTTCCTCATTTGATCTCAAAAATCAATTTCCTCATTGTATCAGGGTTGTTGATTTCTCAAGGGAGAGGTAGAAGTATTATAATAAGATTTATAAATACATAATTATATCAATAGTGGAAGGAAGTTCAATAATAAACCAATGATCGGGGGTTCTATCCATCATATTAAATATTGGTCCCCAACATTTTAAAATCGTGACCACTTGTACCTTGAACCAAAAATACCAAGTGTTCACATCAAGAGATGGGAATCATTACCATCAATTGATAAAAATTATTCTAGGTGCAAAGGTAGGAGCTAGCTGGGACCTACACTACCTGGCATTTGACATGGACCGAGGCTAATGTGCCATCATGGTGGCATGCCATGTGGTAGCTAGATTGAGCCTTTTACAGGGGCCGCGTGGGCCAAAATTAGATGACATGTGGCATATATAGATATGGTCACATGGATAGGATGATGCCACCATGGTGGTTTCAGGAGATGGGCTATGAAAAATGGCCCGAGGAAAATGTTCAGAGACATATTCACATAACACAACAATGAGATCACCCCGGAATTGATATCACCCACACGACATCAAAAAGGGAACAAATATAAACAAAAAAGGTATTAACGTCCTGGGGAATGAAGAAATTCCTGGCAATTGACGAAGATGGGTCTTGTGCCAGCAGATTTAGAAAGAGATGTTGTTATGAAACCAGCTCACAAAAAGATAGAAAAGATAGATCAACGACTTAGAAATTAGCCTCTTCGAGGGGGAACCTCCTTTACATTACACAAATGAACAATCCTTGGATGATACAAATGAAAAAACCTCCTTTCTATATATAAGAGTCTAAGGGGTCACAATATAACCAAAGCCTACCTAACAATAATAATATAAGGGCACAAAAATAACAATAGTGGGCTTCTATGGGGCACAATAATAAAAATAAGGTCTACAATGAAAATAGTAATGGGGGAATCACTAGTATTATAGGGACCTAACATGCCCCTCTCCTTCAAAAAAGTGTTGTCCTCAACGCTTGAGTATTCTTGGATGCTTCTGTATAAAATTCTCATCCTCCCATGTGGAATCTTTAGCTGGTAAGTTCTCCCACTTCATGAGATACTCTGAAATTGTTCGATTTCATAACTGTCGAGTTCTTGTTTCTATGACTTCTTTAGGTTCCAATATGATATTTCCTTCCTGATCAAGTTCTGGAAATATTGTTTGAACTGGGACCTTGTCACCTATAACCTTCTTTAAGCATGAAACATGGAAAACTGGGTGCACTTAGGAAGCTGCAGGAAGCTCCACTTTCTATGCCATAGTACCTATCTTTTGCAACACCTTGTATGGGCCATAATACTTTGGTGATAATTTATCATCCTTCTTAGCTTGCTTGAGGGACATTTGTTTATACGGTTGTAGTCGTAGGCATACCCAATCACCTACATCAAAACTTGTTTCACTGCGATGTTGATTTACCTATTGTTTCATTCTATTTTGTGCCAAAGTGAGGTTATCCTTTAAGAGTTGGAGAACTTCTTGTTGATGCTCAATGTGATATTCCACTGCCTCAACCTTAGAATTTTTTCATAAATATGATGTGATGGATGGTGGATGATATCCATAAAGTTCCATAAATGGGGTCATTTTTGTTGCAGTATGGAAGGAAGTGTTATACCACCATTCAACCAAAGGCAACCATTAGACCCATTGTCTCTGTTTATTAGATACAAAGAAATGAAGATATCCTTCCAAACATTTTTTTTACTATCTCACTTTTTCCATCAAATTGTGGATGATAAGATGAGCTATGAGCTAACTGAGTACCAAGACAAGAAAATAATTATGTCCAAAAATTTCTAGTGAAAATGGGATCTTTGTCGCTTACAATAATCTTTGGGTTTCCATGTAGCTTTTGAATTATTTCCATAAATGCAGTAGAAACTATACTCTCTTTAAATGGATGATATAATGCACAAAAGTGTGCATACTTGGTAAGTCTATCAATTACCACCATGATAACACTCTTTCCTTCGGAATTGGGTAAACCTGTGATAAAATCCATTGAAGCCTCCTCCCAAAGTTGGCTTGGAATGGATAAAGGTTGTAATAGACTTGTGGCCTTAATTGTTTCAAATTTATTTTGTTGGCAAAATAAACATTCTACCACAAAATTTTGAATATCCGATTTAAGGCCATCCCAAAAAAAATTCCTTCTTAACCCTATGGTAGTTTTTTAGAAATCCTGAGTGCCCTCCTAAGGGAGAGGTGTGCAATTCCCTAAGAATATTTTGTTTGAGTTGGGAATTCTTACATAGGTATAATCGATCTTTGTAGCATAACGAATCATTTTTCGAGCTAAATGCATCAGATGTACTGGGATCTTGTTGTATCTTTTGAATGAGTGCCCACACTTTTTCATCATTCTTCCATTCATCCCTTCCTTCGTTTATCCAATATGGTTGGATAATAGAAATGGCACAAAGAAATGCTTCCACATCCTTATCCTTTCTTGAGAGTGCATCTGCCACAACATTTTGCTTCCCTTTTTGTAGATGATTTCAAAGTCATAACCCAACATCTTTTTGACCCATTTTTTTTTCTCTTTTGAAGATAATCTATGTTCTAAAAAGTATTTAAGACTATGTTGATCTGTTTTTACCTTGAAGTGTCTTCCCATTAGGTAGGGTCTCCATTTCTTAAGTGCATGTAGTATTGCCAACATTTCCTTCTCATAAATAGCTTTGTGTAAATGCTTTCCTTTGATTGGACAACTTTTGAAAGCAATGGGTCTTTCTTCTTGTATTAAAACAACACCATTTCCATTTCCCAAAGCATCACATTCCATAATAAAGGTTTTTTTGAAGTCTGGAGTAGCTAAAACCGGTGCTTAGCATATTGCCTCTTTAAGATTTTTAAAGGCCTTTGCTGCTTCTGGAGTCCATGAAAATACATATTTCTTCAATAATGTTGTTAGAGGTGTTTCCATTCTCCCATAATTTCTAACAAACTTGCGATAATACCCTATCAACCTGAGAAATCCTCACAGATGCTTTATGGATGTGGGGATTTTCCATTCCTTAATGGTTTTAATTGTGCTAGGGTCTATCTTAACACCTTCACAAGATACAATATGAACTAGATATTCCAGCTCTTGTACTCCAAAGAAACATTTGGAGCTTTTTGCATATAATTGTTTCTCCTCCAATAGTTTGAGCACCCTTTCAACATGTTGAACATGATCCTTACCTTAACACCTTCATGAGATACAATATGACCCAGATATTCCACATCTTGTACTCCAAAGAAACATTTGGAGCATTTTGCATATAATGGTTTCTCCTACAATAGGTTGAGCACCCTGTCAACATGTTGAAATGATCCTTCCAAGACTTGTTGTAGATTAGTGTATCATTGAAAAATAATAACACAATTTTCTAAGGAAGGGTTTGAAAATGGAATTCATCAAACCTTGAAATATAGAAGGTGCATTGGTAAGGCCAAAAGGCATGACCAAAAAATTCATAATGACCCTCATGAGTTCTAAATGTTGTTTTCACAATGTTTTTAGTCTTCATTCTTATTTGATGATATCCTGAATGAAGATCCAACTTGGTGAAGTAAATTGATCCATGCAATTCATCCAATAATTCATCAATGACAGAAATGGGAAATTTATATTTAATAGTGAGCTTGTTAAGCTCCCTATAATCTGGCCACATGCACCGTGATCTATCCTTTTTGTGAACCAATACTATTGGAGTAGAGGAAGAACTTTGACTAGGTTGAATTATACCATCCTCTAGAATTTTTGTAACCATACGTTCAATTTCACTCTTTTGGGCATATGGATATCTATAAGGCCTGATGTTTGGAGGAACACTTCCTGGAAACAAATGAATAGCATGATCATGATCACGAAAAGGTGGGAGGCCTTTGGGAGTCTCAAATACCTTGGAATGATTGTCCACGACTTTTTGGAGATCTGGAGAAATAGATGATTTCGATGTGGGAACCTCTAGTGAACATAATTTTGCAATTATGCCTCCTTGTTCTTTCTTTAGAAGATTTTTCATTCCATTAGAGATGATTATCTTTCGTGGTTTCCTTGCAGTACCCCTTAATTCAACTTCCTTTCCTTCTGAAGAAATGTTCTTGAAAATTAAAAGCTAATGTACCCAAGGATTGTAGTCATTGGACTCTTAGTACAACATTAGCACCACCCATTGGAATGGAAAGCATTGGGCTAATCAATACATATTCTCCCATGGATAGCTTGATATTATGGCACTTTCTAGAGCAATTTATTTTTCCTCCACTTGTAGCCATGACTTGACACTCTAGTGTTGGATATAGGAAGCAATTCAATTCCTTGGCTATCTTACAATGAATAAAATTATGGGTACTGCCTTCTATATTGATAGTTTGAGGAGTGGTAAGATATGGTCAGATTCATTTATTCTTTCTCTATGGTTTTTTTCGTGATGTATATCCTCTTCTTTTGACATTTTTTTTTCCTTTTCTTCCTCCTCTTCACAATCTATGTAAAATAATTTCTTCTTAGCATACTTATAACCTTTAGTGTATTTTCTATTGCAACTATAAAAA
Organism: Pinus tabuliformis; assembly: GCA_031772625.1. Lineage (NCBI taxonomy): Eukaryota > Viridiplantae > Streptophyta > Pinopsida > Pinales > Pinaceae > Pinus > Pinus tabuliformis. Next base: position 91,824,673 of record CM062807.1, on the reverse strand, counting down.
AACTCTTTTTCTCTTTTTTCTTCCAATTGTTGTGGTGTCAACCTTGTAGGTTGTGGAAGGCTAGGGTAAAAAACACTTCCATCTTTATAATTGTGAGTGGTAGGCTCCATTGTTGCCATAATTTTGTTTTCCATTTTTCTTTCCAACCTGAATGCCTTCTCCAATGAATCAAGTTCCCAAAGGTGAACCTCATGTTGGATGCTATCCTTTAAAGTCCCTATGAAGACATCAATTCTATGCTCCTCTGAAATATATTTTACCCTTATATTCAATTTTTGGAAGTCCTCAATGTGCTCCATCATTGAACCCTTTCATTTGAGATTTATCAATTGGCTAAAAAAAGTGTTTCTTTTTGTATCCTCGTAATGTGCTATCATTTCATCCATAAAAATTTCCCAAGTGACAATTTATTTACGAGAGAAAAGCCATCGATACCATATAAACTGATTCGGTTCCAAATATAAAGTTTCAATGCGTATCTTTTGTGTGTTTTGCACATTATGGAGATCAAAATATTGCTCCATCTGTAGTATCCATGTTACGAGATCCTTGCCATAAAACCTCCTCATATCGATCTTTGGAACATGGCGGGTTTTCAATCCAACATTAGAGTCTATGAAATCATGATTAACATTTATTTTGTTCTCATCATGAGTTTCCTTTACTACCCTTTTGCCATTAGTAAGTATTTCCGATAGAAAATTTGTCAAATATGTCTTCAAATCTTCCATCTTAGCTTCCACACCTTTCTTTAAACCATCCATCTTATTTTCCACGCCATCCATCTTAGCTTCAGTTCCATCCATATTAGCTTCTGCGCCATCCATATTAGCTTCCACATCATTCATCTTATCTCCTACGTCTTTCTTTAAACCATCCATCTTATCTTCCATGCACTTTTTTAAACTGTCGATTTTAGCTTCCACATCATACATCTTAGCTTCTACATCTTTCTTTAAACCATCGATCTCTGTTACTTTTTGTAAGAGTGAATTTTGTTGTACTTTGTCTCGTAATTTTGATATATCAGGTTGCATTTCTTCATCTTCTTCATGAGTCATGCTAGAGATTTCAGGTTGCTTACTAGGTGTTTCCATTTTTTTTTCTTCTAGGCATCAATTAATGATAATAATACTTCACTATGCCCTTTGAATTCCTTCAAACTAATTTTTGAAACCAAACTTATGCAAAAATTTAAAAAAACTACACACACTTTTTCACTTTGTACGATATTGATATTGAATCTATTATATATCTATAATTTGGGATGTTCAAGGTATAAAATTTCTTCCTAAGGTAGCCCTCTGAGTCCTCTTTCTAACCCCGCAAGTCTAATTAAGATTCAATTTTCCAAGGAAGCGTTATGCAAAATCTCCCATGATGACCTGATTATAGTCTGGTTTAATAGAGATAACTTGTAAGAAGTTCCAAGTGTCATCGTTTCGACCTTAGGACCTAAAACTAATACACAGAAAACTACAAGTCGTCATGTTTATGTAAATTCTTATGAAATTTCAATATGATGCTCAGAGGAATAGTTATGACGATTTTCCCCAAGTCACCTGTTCGATATATAATTCAAGATCCTACAAAAACCCTAACTTCCTTGGATCATATCTCCGAAAATATAGCGAGAAAAGCTCTGAAATTAGGACCTGAGGTTTAGAGAGATTTCGGCTAAAATGGGTTTTTTTTTAGCTTCTTAAAGATAGAAAAAAAAAAGTTATAGTGAAAATTCGACTATAACCTGTTTGGAGCAGCAAAACCCTAGAATCAAAGCTCTGATACTAAATATTATGAAACCAACTCACACAAAGATAGAAAAGATAGAACAATGACTTAAAAATCAACCTCTTCGAGGGGGAAACCTCCTTAACATTACACAGATGAACAATCCTTGGATAATACAAATGAAAAAATCTCCTTTCTATATATAGGAGTCTAAGGGGTCACAATATAACCAAAGCCAACCTAACAATAATAATATAATGGCACAAAAATAACAATAGTGGGTTTCTATGAGGCAAAATAATAACAATATGGAGACAATAGAAGTAGAATGATAACAATAAGGGCTACAATGACAATAGTAATGGGGGAATCACTAGTATTATAGGGACCTAATAGGTGTTAGAGTGACGTCAGCAAGACATGAAAGCCCAAGATGAAGGAATTCCTAGCAATTGACAGAAGAGGGGTTCTGACATGTGGAATTTAGATGGTGACATCAAAGAGTATGGGTCCCTCATTTAATTTGGGTCATCTATCCTTCCATGTGATGTATGTTTTTGATCTGCCAAGGAGGCTACATGATGTTTGCAGATAAAGGTCAAGGTCACATGGGTGCCACATAGACATGCCATGATTGCACCACTATGAAAGAGATCATTCAGGGAGTTGCATGGGCATGAATTGGGATGCCATGTGGGGACCACGCAGGTGCTGTATGGCAAAAATTGATGATGTGGCAAGAGGTTATTGGCTGAAACTTTAAATGGTCATAACTTTTGATCCGAGAGTCAGATTGAGGAAAATTTTATATGTTTGAAAAGCTCTCAATGAATTCGATGCAATGAAAATGTCTATTTTAAGTTTTGAGAAGTTTGAAAATGAAAAAAATTTAAGACCCGATTTCCATAACAAGACATTGGAGGTTGGATCAATGATGGTAATGCCTCTTTCTACCCCTTGTATAGGATATGGGTGGATGGGGGTATGTTAAAGAGTGGTATCAAAGAAAAGGTTCAAAACTAGGCCTTTAGGAATATATATTGGAGCTTTATTGTAGAATAATGTCAAAGCATGTTGGGTCCCTATAATACTAGTGATTACCCCATTACTATTGTAGTTATACCCCTTATTTATATTGTTGTGCCCCCATTACCCCCATATTGTTATTAATGTGCCCATAGAATCCCTCTATTGTTATTTTTGTGGCTTTATATTATTATTGTTAGGTCGGCTGGATTATATTGTGACTCCATAGATTCCTATATATAGAAAGGAGGTTTTGTCATTTGAATCATCCAGGAATTGTTCATTTATGTAATGTAAAGGAGGTTGCCCCCTCGAAGAGGCTGAATTCTAAGGCGTGGATCTCTCTTTTCTATCTTTTTGTGAGCTGGTTTCATAACATTTGGTATCAGAGCTTTGGATTGTAGGGTTTCGCTACTCCAAACAGGTCATCGTGGCATTTTCACTATAACGTTTTTCTGTGAAGTTTCAGAAGTCGTAAAAAAAACCCATTTGAGAAGAAATCGCGCTGAACCTTGGGTCCGAATTTCAGATCTTTTCGCGCGATATTTGCGGAGATATGATCTCAGGAAGTTGGTCTTTTTGTAGACTCCTGAATTACACGCAAAACAGGTGACCTGGGGAAAATCGTCATAACTTTCTTTCTGAGCATCGGATTGAAATTTCGTAAGAAGGAACAGAAAGAGGATGGACTGTAGTTTTCTTTTATATATTTTTCAGAGTCAAAGGTTGAAACAGTAACACGTGGAACTTCATACAAGTTCGCTCTACTGAACTAGTCTATAATCAGGTCACTGCGGGAGATTGTGCATAACTCTTTCTTGGAGAATCCAATTTGGTTCAGACTAGTGGCATTGGAAAGAGGACATAGAAGGCTACTACAGGTCACAATTTCAGAACTGGATGATTCGAAATTACAGAGATACATCAGATTCAATATCAGGCTTCTACAAAGTAAAAAAAGGTGTGTAGTTTTTATTTTTTATTTTTGCATAAGCTTGGTTTGAAGGAATTCAAAGGGCCTAGTAAAGCATTATTATCGGTAACTGATGCCCCGAGGAAAGAAAATGCAAACACCTAGTAAGGAACCTGGAAGCTCTAGCATGACTCATGAAGAAGAGGAAGAAATGCTACATGATATATCAAAATTACAAGAACAAGTGCAACAAATGTCACGCTCACAAAAGCTAACAGATGCTAAGATAAATGGCATGGAATCTAAGATAAAGGGCATGGAAGCTAAGATGGATGATTTGAAGATAGATTTGAAGACAGATTTGAAGAAAGACATGGCAAATTTGAAGACAGATTTGAAGACAGACATGTCAGATTTGAAGACAGATTTGACAAATTTTCTACAAGAGATACTTACTAATGGTGAAAAGGTTGTAAATGAAACTCATGATGTGAACAAAAGTAATGTTAATCATGATTCCATAGATTCTAATGTTGGATCGAAGACCCACCATATTCCAAAAATCGATATGAGGAAGTTTGATGGCAAGGATCCTGCCACATGGATATTACAGATGGAGCAGTTCTTCGATCTCAATAATGTGCAAAACACACAAAAGGTACGTATGGCAACTTTATATTTGGAACCAAATCAGTTTGTATGGTATCAATGGCTTTGATCTCGTAAACAATTTATCACTTGGGAAATTTTTATGGAAGAATTGATAGCACATTATGAGGATACAAAAAGCAACACTTTTTTTAGCCAATTGATAAGTCTCAAACAAAAGGGTTCAATAATGGAGCACATTGAGGAGTTCCAAAAATTGAACATAAGGGTAAAAGATATTCCAGAACAGCATAGGATTGATGTGTTCATAGGGTCTTTAAAGGATAATATCCAACATGATGTTCGACTTTGGGAACCTGATTCATTAGAGAAGGCATTCAGGTTAGCAAGAAAAATGGAAAGCAAAATTATGGCAACTAGGAAGCATACCACTCACAACTATAAAGACGGAAGTGCAGTTGCCCCTAGTCTTCCACAACCTATAAGGTTGACACCACAACAATTGGAAGAAAAAAGAGCAAAAGGGCTTTGTTATAGTTGTGATAGCAAATACACTAAAGGTCATAAGTGTGCTGAGAAGAAATTATTCTACATAGATTGTGAAGAGGAAGAAGAAAAGGAGCAAGAAAAGTCAAAAGAAGAAGATATACTCCAGGAACAAAGCCTAGATGAAGAACAAATAAATCCAACCATATCTTGTAATGCATTGGCGGGAATTACCACTCCTCAAACCATCAAGATAGAAGGACAAATCAAGAAGAAAAAGGTGATAGTGTTGATTGATTCAGGAAGCACCCACAATTTTATTCATTGTAGGGTAGCAAAAGAATTGAATTGCTTCCTATATCCAGCACCAGAGTGTCAAGTGATGATTGCAAATGGAGGAACAATAAATTGCTCTGGAAAGTGCCATAATATCAAGCTATCCATGGGAGAATATGTATTGACTAGCCCAATGCTTTCCATTCCAATGGGAGGTGCTGATGTTTTACTAGGAGTCCAATGGCTACAATCCTTGGGTACAATAGCTTTTAATTTTCAAGAACTTTTCATCAAATTTTCTGTGGAAGGAAAGGAAGTTGAATTAAGGGGTATTGCAGGGAAACCAGGAAAGATAATCAGCTCTAATGGTATGACAAAGCTTCTAAAAAAGGAGCAAAGGGGTGTAATTGCACAATTATGTTCGCTAGATGTTTCCACATTAGAATCATCTATTTCTCCAGATCTCCAAAAAGTCCTGGACAATCATTCCAAGGTATTTGAGACTCCCAAAGGTCTCCCACCTATGCATGATCATGATCATGCTATTCATCTGATTCCAGGAAGTGTTCCTCCAAACATCAGGCCGTACAGATATCCCTATGTCCAAAAAAGTGAAATTGAACGTATGGTTGCAGAAATGCTAGAGGCTGGTATAATTCAACCGAGTCAAAGTTCTTTCTCTGCTCCAGTAGTATTGGTGCACAAGAAGGATGGATCATGGCGCATGTGTCTGGATTATAGGGAGCTCAACAAGCTCACTATTAAAGATAAGTTCCCGATTCCTGTCATTGATGAATTACTGGATGAATTGCATGGATCAATTTACTTCACCAAGTTGGATCTTCGTTCAGGATATCATCAAATCAGAATGAAGATTGAAGACATTCCGAAAATGACATTTAGAACTCATGAGGGTCATTATGAATTTTTGGTCATGCCTTTTGGCCTTACCAATGCACCTTCAACATTTCAAGGTTTGATGAATTCAATTTTCAAACCATTCCTTAGAAAATTTGTGTTAGTATTTTTTGATGATATACTTATCTACAGCAAGTCTTGGAAGGATCATGTTGAACATGTTGACAGGGTGCTACAACTATTGGAAGAGAAACAATTATATGCCAAAAGATCCAAATGTTTCTTTGGAGTCCAGGAGGTGGAATATTTGGGTCATATTGTATCTCATGAAGGAGTTAAGGTAGACCCTACCAAAATTAAAGCCATTAAGGAATGGAAAATCCCCACATCCATAAAGCATTTGCGCGGATTTCTTGGGTTGACAGGGTATTATCGCAAGTTTGTTAAGAATTATGGGAGAATAGCAGCACCTCTAACGACATTATTGAAGAAAGATGCATTTTCATGGACTCCGGAAGCAACAAAGGCCTTTGAACATCTTAAAGAGGCAATGTTCCAAGCACCGGTCTTAGCTACACCAGACTTCACAAAAACCTTTATTGTGGAATGTGATGCTTCAGGAAATGGAATTGGTGCTGTTCTAATGCAAGATGAAAGACCCATTGCTTTTGAAAGTCGTCCAATCAAGGGAAAGTTTCTAAGAAAAGCTATTTATGAGAAGGAAATGTTGGCAATACTCCATGCACTTAAGAAATGGCGACCCTACCTAATGGGAAGACACTTCAAGGTAAAAACAGATCATGATAGCCTTAAATACTTTTTAGAACAAAGATTATCCTCTGAAGAGCAACAAAAGTGGGTCACAAAGATGTTGGGTTATGACTTTGAAATCATCTACAAAAAAGGGAAGCAAAATGTGGTGGCAGATGCACTCTCAAGGAAGGATGAGGATGTGGAAGCATTGTTGTGCGCTATTTCTATCATCCAACCAGATTGGATAAATGAAGCAAGGGAGGAATGGAAGAATGACGAAGAAGTGTGGGCACTTATTCGAAAGCTACAACAAGATTCCAGTACGTCTGATACATTTAGCTGGAAAAATGATTTGTTATGGTACAAAGATCGCTTATACCTCTGTAAGAATTCCCAGCTAAAACAAAAGATTCTTATGGAATTGCACACTTCTCCCTTAGGAGGGCACTCAGGATTTTTAAAAACTTACCACAGGGTTAAGAAGGAATTTTTTTGGGATGGCCTTAAATCAGATATTCAAAAGTTTGTGGCAGAATGTTTGGTTTGCCAACAAAATAAAGTTGAAACAATTAAGACACCGGGTCTATTACAACCTTTATCCATTCCAAGCCAACGTTGGGAGGAGGTATCAATGGATTTTATCACAGGTTTACCCAAGTCTGAGGGAAAGAGTGTCATCATGGTGGTAGTTGACAGACTTACCAAGTATGCACACTTTTGTGCATTATCACATCCATTTAAAGCCAGTACAGTTTCTACTGCATTTATGGAAACAATTCAAAAGCTACATGGAAACCCAAAGATTATTGTAAGTGACAGAGATCCCATTTTCACTGGAAATTTTTGGACACAATTATTTTCTTGTCTTGGTACTCAGTTAGCTCATAGCTCATCTTATCATCCTCAATCTGATGGGCAAACTGAGATAGTAAACAAATGTTTGGAAGGATATCTTCGTTGCTTTGTATCTGATAAACAGACACAATGGGTGAAATGGTTGCCTCTGGCTGAATGGTGGTATAACACTTCCTTTCATACAGCAACAAAAATGACCCCATTTATGGCACTTTATGGGTATCAACCACCATCCATCACATCATATTTAAGAGAAAATTCTAAGGTTCAGGCAGTGGAACATCACATCGAACATCAACAACAAGTCCTCCAACTCTTAAAGGATAACCTCGTGTTGGCACAGAATAGAATGAAACAACAGGCAGATCAACATCGCAGTGAAAGAAGTTTTGATGTAGGTGATTGGGTATTCCTACGGCTACAACCATATAAGCAAATGTCCCTCAAGCAAGCTAAGAAGGATAATAAATTATCACCAAAGTATTATGCTCCGTACAAGGTGTTGCAAAAGATTGGTACTATGGCATACAAATTGGAGCTTCCTGCAGCTTCTCGATTGCACCTAGTTTTCCATGTTTCATGCTTAAAGAAGGTTAGAGGCGACAAGCTCCCAGTTCAAAAAATATTGCCAGAACTTGATGAGGAAGGAAAAATTATATTGGAACCAGAAGCAGTTATAGAAACAAGAACTCGACAGCTACGAAATCGATCAATTTCAGAGTACCTTATCAAGTGGAAGAACTTATCCGCTGAAGATTCCACATGGGAGGATGAGAATTTTATGCAGAAGTATCCTGAACTACTCAAGCGTTGAGGACAACACTTTTTTGAAGGAGAGGGGCATGTTGGGTCCCTATAATACTAGTGATTACCCCATTACTATTGTAGTTATACCCCTTATTTATATTGTTGTGCCCCCATTACCCCCATATTGTTATTAATGTGCCCATAGAATCCCTCTATTGTTATTTTTGTGGCTTTATATTATTATTGTTAGGTCGGCTGGATTATATTGTAACTCCATAGACTCCTATATATAGAAAGGAGGTTTTGTCATTTGAATCATCCAAGAATTGTTCATTTATGTAATGTAAAGGAGGTTGCCCCCTCGAAGAGGCTGAATTCTAAGGCGTGGATCTCTCTTTTCTATCTTTTTGTGAGCTGGTTTCATAACAAAGCATAAGGTTCAATTCTTGGACATCTTGAAATGAAGTGGACCTATAACTCTGAGTATAATAATTGAATGTGAATGTGGTTGTGTGCTACTTATAGAATTGGAGTGAATGTTGATTGCAATGGTGTTTGAATTACTTTAAAAATGTAATGGCATTGCATGTATTTTCTATCAGGAATATGGAAGGTCTGGACAACCTATTTCTTTGACCTAATATGCTTTTGATTCCTTTAATTGTTGTAGGATTTCCTACATTTCTATGCATATGGTTGTTTGTAGAGTGCCAACATTGTTGGTTAAATGGTGTTCCTTTTGATACTTGGAATGTGCATGAGAGTGTTCATATGATATGAGGGATGTGGGGAAAATCCCCATGTTGCTTGTATCTTCGTATCATTCCCTGACTCTATTGAATGTTTGGTGTTTTTATCTATCTCTCTCTCTCTCTCTCTCTCTCTCTCTCTCTCTCTCTCTCTCTCTCTCTCTCTCTCTCTATATATATATATATATATATATATATATATATATATATATATATATATATATATATCAAGATGTGAGAATACCATGGTGTATATGTTATGTGGGAAAGAGCCTTAGTGGGTTGGAGGTATGATAATCTGTGACTCTATTAGAAAGTGATGTGCTTCAATGATTGATTTATAGTGCAAGTGGGTGCTAGTTGTAACATTATGATTGTTGGTTATAAGTTGATTGGTTGCTTATGTAGGTGGGTGTTGGGTGTAGAACTATGTGTGATGGTTTTATGTTGATTGAAAAATAGATTGCAGGCATATCCATGATGCATTTCATAAATGTGATAATTATGAATTACAAGGATGAAAAATGCTTATGTGATAGATGGCTTTCTAACTAACCTTTTTGAGATAGTAGATGCCATGATTGTTGGCCCTAGCAAATGGGGCTAAATTTAATGACTATAGCTAGCCTTAGAAAAAAAGGTTGAACTTAATGGCTATTGTTGGCCTTAGAAAGAAGATTGATCTTTTAAATTGATAATGCTGGTTGATAAAGAAGCATGACTATTAAAAATTTGAAAGGGTTAATTTTCCTATAAATTTTGTAATGATGGCCTCAGTAAAGAGGCTAGGTTGATTTTCTTTAAATTTTGTAATGGTGGTCTCAATAGAAAGGTTGATTTTAATTAATGTTGTTCATCTTGGTGAAAATACTGATTTTTAAATTTTTTTGATGGGATAATGGTAAACATGTTGCCATATACATATATATATTTTTGATTTTCAAAGCCATGTTGATGTATATGTTTAAATTGTGTCCTAGCTTGAGACATGTGACTGATAAGAATTTTGAAGGTGTGTGATCAAGCACAAGATAACATGCGGTACATAGGATGCCAAAGTGGTGGTTGGGTGCATACATACAGACACACACACACACACACACACATACCATAAAAGTAGCTTGTGCAAGCTCTTGGGCACTTATACTAGCAGTGTATATTGCTAGAAGAGAAAGGAGGAGGAGGGGGCATTCCTTCAAGGACCTTTGATAGGAATTCAATGATCCCTCCTTGGAGAAATGGGAGGGGATTTTCAACTTTAAAATGTCATTGTGAAGCTTTAGAGAGGACACGAGTTAAGATTTTACACATGAGTGCATTGAAAACACCAAAACTCATGGGAAATGGTCGATATGGAAGCATTGGATGTTTCATGCATTTTCTTCTATTATGTTGGCTTCTCATCTTTGTCTTCTTTTTTATTGTTTTGATTGTTGACTGAATGCATGGCCATGCTACCATTCAATTTTGATTTATGTTGTTTTCATGGTTTTTATTGTTTCACTAGTTTTGTTTGGATTTTTCCTTTTGTATTCCATTATTTGGGGCCTTGGGAATTTTTTTTGGGTGTGGTAGGAAGCCAAAGACCTCTGGGAAAGGCTAAGGGGGAACCCATGGGGGCTTCACTGGGGGAGAAATACCATACCATGTGCATTCATATTGGGGGATATATGTTGAGGAAAAAATGACATAATATATTCAACATATAATAAGGGGTAAATGATTTTTATAATGGGGGGTATAAAAATGGAGCTCAAAGTTAATGAAAAAATATAAAGGATTGTAAAAAATGTTAATGGAAAAATGGATACCTACAATATCTAGTGAAAGTAGGGTTTTTTTAAATTGGGAAGGTGTATTGGGTTCATATTGCTAGGGGGTAAAATAATGTGTTTTTTAGAGGTATTTTCTAATATGTAGTCAAATTAAGGGTATTGTTTAGTATGCCATGAACACACATGATATGTCAAAAGTTCATTGAATGAAGCTCCCATGGGGGGACCCAACAGAGTTATGTAACCAGGTTAAGGCCCTACATATAAACAAAGAGTAGAGAAAGGAGAGAAGGATTGGAGGTGGGCAAATGAGCGACCATCAATATTGTATGTTGGAGCATCACTCCTAAATGTGATAGTCAGGTGAAAAGGTAAAAGGGAGGAATTAGATAAAGTATTCCTATGGAAATTTTTGTTGATATTATATACATTATTTGTATAAACAAAGGGAGTTCTCTAAACTATGACTCTATTTCATATATGCTAATCTGTGTTACGTCCATGAATAAGTGAAAAACAATATGATAGCCAAGTGGGTTGGTTGGGTCCATTGGAGTAATGGACAATGATATGAAAACTATGAAAATGGCATAGAAGGGAGGTTTTCCAAAACTCAATCTTACTCGGCATATGTGGATGTATGTTATAATCAAGAATTTGATGATGATTACCTAAATGTATGTAAAGCCATTATGATAGATAGGCTCTTGCAAGGGATCATTCTTGTGGAACATTAATTGTTTAAATTTGATGCATATATTAATGGCTTGTTGGGATAACATAACGAAATTATTCAAAGAGGTTCGTGGCTGTGGGAGGAAATTTATCAAGCAAGGGAATTATTACTACTATTTATTTGATCATCATGTTATTATGACACTCATGTTACGTCATGATTATGAATAAGGAATTTTGAAGGTTATGTCAGCAATTAAAGAGCAATGTGATTTATGGCATGTTGGAACAAACATGGGAAAGTTGAAGGAACCATAGACCTGGGTTTGGGTTGTAGGCACAAGTTTCAATCCTGGAAAGACATTATAGGTGGTATTGCTTGGTTCATGTGGGTAGATATGGTGTAGTCTTTGGATTCTTTGTGATGTTGTGTAATGTGTATATGTTTATATGTTGTGTTGTGCCATGTGTATTTGTGTGTATGTTGTATTGTGCCATGTACATATGTGTTTTATAATATGTTGGAACATGTACACTTTCAAGAATGGGGATTTCCTGAGCCCGGGAGTTGTGATGGTAAATAATATTCCTGTCAATAGAGGACTATTAGAATTGGTAGTGCCCATACTCATGGTGAAGCAAATGGGATCATTTATATATACTTTCCACTAGACGCTTACGAGCTTTGGTAATCGATCTAGTGTGTAGTGGTGACTAATTTTCCTACAAATATGGCCAACTACACCATTGATGGAAAAGGGATGCTTGGTATGGACATATACTCGTCCATGAAGCTTATTGGGTGACTTGAGGAATCAATGCAACATGAAAGTGCTTAAATTATGTAGTTGGGGGTATCATGAAGGTATCAAGAGAATCCTAGCTAATAAAGCAATGATTATCCAATAATGCAACTAATAAATGAATGATTATCCAATCCATGTAATGATTAGATAACTAATGAGACAATGATCATACAACCAATGTAATGATTAGAATCTTATTTGAGATATCTAGTTGACCTATACTACATGTAATGAGTGTGCTAAGTGTGGGTAATGTTAATCTACAACGTGTGTTCTGTTAAAATGAGGTAATTATTATAAATAGACAAAATTGATCTGATAACCATCCCAAGAAAATATTAAAATATGTCATTTTACATTAATAATACAAATATGGAAAGATATGTTTAATGTTCATCAAATAATATTTAGTAAGAAATTACAATACTAGTACATTTATCAAACATAAACACATGTAAAATTGAAATCACAGCTGCATATATAAGAAATAATTTGAAATTATATATATATATATATATAAAAGAGAGAGACATTTCACATTTTTATAAAATTTAAGTATTATTTATCTTATGGAAAAATTTTCGTAGTTTTTAGAGGATATCATATTTATGTAAAAATTAGTGTAGCTATATAAATTAAATGGTTAATTTTCGTAGTTTTTAGAGGATATCATATTTATGTAAAAATTAGTGTAGCTATATAAATTAAATGGTTAAGAATGGTGGATAGGCATTGATTCTCGATAATTTTCAAAATAATTACACAGCTATATGGTATGATAAAAATATTATTATATTTAGATTTAATTTGAAAATAAATAGATAAATTAATTATTAAAATAATATTAAAGTGTATATGGAGGTTGTTAAGATTGTTTGTCATAATCCGGGCTTCAGATCCTATTTTCTAGAGTTTGGTTAAGTTGATAGTCTATGTTTCACTCTTATAAATGGATGTGAATCTACTTTGGTAGATTGCAAAATAAGTGTGGGCAACATCTTTGTGTGAGTGTTGCCTCCCCATTTCAAATTATTATTTGTGTTACCTATATTTATTTTATCTTAGTATAAGAGCATTAGATGAGAGATAGGTGAGTTTGTGCAGAGGTTCAGTCAGTGAGTCCATTGTGCATTTTTTATTGTTGGGAGAGAGTTGCGTTCTGTGTATTGTGTTGTGTGTAAAATTGTGAAGCTCCGTGGCATGTGACCCAAGTGAATCTTTGCTTTTATCTTTCCCCGTGTGCAAGAAGTGCTAGAGAATAGATCTGTTTTAAGCTACGTGGGATTAAGGTATGAGAAGCTGTGATGCTATAAAGCCTTTTTGCTGCTATAAATCTTGTCACCATTAGCTTTTTATTGGAATCGACCTTCTATTTTGTGAGTGATTAGTGTGGATCAAAGAGTTGAAGTATTTGGTGATGAAATTCGCTTGAGATTGTTCTGTTGTCATCGCCAGGGTGATGATGAAGTTAATGTAGAGTGTTAAATAGCTAATTAATTTTGTATGGAGATTTATTTAAAATTAGAGAGTTGTTTAAGTAACTGTTGAGTCAAGTCAAGTTAATTCATAGTTGAATTTAGTGTGTGGTTGCATGTCAAGTTAAGTTAGCTGAGTCTTTAGTTGGAAAATTTTAAACACCTTTTACCGGTTTCATTGTAATCATCAAATTTTTGTGTGATCAATAAAAGAGCAGCAACTCGTGTGTTTTGTGTGTGAAATTTGTGTTTTTGTTCCTCTGCCTTTCCAACAAAATAGTATCAGAGCTGAAAAAGATCACAACATCGGTGGAGCCCGCAGAGCCAGTCAAGAAGTGGATTGAGTGAAAAAACTCTTCGGTTTACAAAATTATCGAATAACTAGTATGCAGCAAAATAGTGGAATAAAGAAAGTATTTTGGATCAACGCTCCTCTCCTTCTGTCATAATCTGTGTTGACTACGGAAAACTTACGATTGTTTCATTTTTTGGAATGCAATGCCTCCCCAGTCTGTCCAAAGACGCCTTGATGATTTAAACCTTCATGTGACATTAAGAAAGTCGTACGTTAATCCATGTCCAACGTATTTTACTTCGAAGTCAAAGCTCACATGGTGGTTCTTCAAAATTATAATTGTGGTGCTTTGTAAAATCTTTTTAAAATTTTTATTTTAAAAGGATTCGATCTTATTAAAAGTTTTTTTAATTAAAGTTTTTATAGAGATGCGGTGAAAAGGCTTTAAAAAGAAAAGATTTTTTTTTTTTTTTAAATAGTTTTTTATATAAAGTAATTTTTATAATTTTGTTTTATAAAAACTAGAGTTTTAGAAAGCTTATAAAAGGAGAAATTTAGGGTTTTTAATATTTTTGGAAGAGAAGTGTATTTTTTGAAGAAAGATGCCTTTTTCAAATTTTTAGCCCCAATGCTCATCATTTATAGGAAAAGATTATGATATGTGGGCCATTAAGATGGCAACCATGTTGCGGGTTCATGCTGTTTGGATTTTTAGAACCTAAAAATGAAGAAGAAGAACTAGCCCTCAGTAATGTAGAGATGGAACTATAGAAGAAAGTCAAAAAGAAGAATGCAAAAATGTTGCGGCTTATCCAGCAGGGAGTGGATCAAGCAGTGTTACAAAAAATTATGATCACGTCTTCAGCAAAGACAACATGGGAGAACTTGGCGACAAGCTATAAAGGTATGAGCAAAGTCAATATTGTTAAGTTCTAGAATACTAGGAGATATTTTGAAATTCTACAAATGAAGGAGACAAAGGAAATCGATTCTTTCATGAATCAGGTCATGGCTGTCATAAATCAGTTAAAAATTTATGGTGAGGAAATTAAAGATCAAACAGTGGTTGAGAAGGTCCTCAAATTGTTTTCTACCAAATTTGATGTTGTGGTAGCAACCATAAAAGAAGCCAAGAATTTGACATCACTAATAGTTGATGAGTTGATTCATTTCTATCACATGAGGCAAGGATAAACAAAAACAAGGATTCCACTTTAGAAACCACTTTCAAAAGTCAAGTTTCTATTTCAAGAGATAGAGGTCGAGGCAGGAGTAGATCGAGAGGTAGAGGATGAGATAGAAGACATGGTGGTCGGAGAGATGGTTGAGAAGAGCATGAACATGAAAGTGGAAGAAACTATAGAAGCTTCAACAATAATCAAAGGTGAGATGTCATTATTAAAATATATTTGGTCACTATACCTGTGATTGTAGGAAGAGTATAGTTGATCAAGTAAACGAGAGAGCTAATGTCACTACAGAGAGTACTAACTCCATGTTCCTAGATTCTCATACCATTCATGAACCTTATGATAATATGTGGCTATTAGACAGTGGTTGTAGTAACCACATGCTAGGAAACAAGAATTTGGTTTCAAATTTGGATCAATATGGGAAGACACATGTAAATTTAGGGACTAAAAAGACTGTGGATGTAGATGGTAAAGGAGTTGCCTCCATTTTGACCAAGCAAGGGGATCCGAAGACAATCTCAGTGGTATGTTATGTCCTTGGTCTCAAACATAAATTGATTAGTGTTGGTCAATTGATGCAGAAGAGATATAAAGTTATTTTCAAGGACAATAATGTATTATATATGACAAGCCCCCAATAAAACAACTGATATAAAGGTGCAGATAACAAGGAAGATACTCTTTCGTCTAGTTATGAATTTCATTGATCATGTCAGTTCCTTTACAATTCCATGTTCTAATTATTATTGGTTATGGTACTTTCGATTTGGGCACTTGCAGTTCTCTGGTTTAAGATTGTTGCAACAAAACTAGATGGATAGAGGATTACCTCCCATCAAGGAACTTTTTGGTACTTGTGGGTGTCCAACCTTGGGAAAGCAACACCGTGAAAGTTTTCCAAAGGGAGTTGCATACAGAGAAAAATAGCCTCTTGAGCTAGTCCATACAAACTTGTGTGGAACTATGAGGACACAATCGATTGGTGGAAGTTCTTACTTCCTCAATTTTATTGATGACTATAGCAGAAAGACTTAGGTTTACTTCTTAAAGAAGAAGTCTGAAAATTTTGCAAAGTTCAAGGAATTCAAAGCGTTAGTAGAGAAAAAAAGTGATTGACATATCAAGGTATTTAGGTCAAATTGTGGTGGAGAATATGATTCAAAGGAATTCCATGATTAGTGCAAACAACATGGAATCAGAAGAAAATTTACAACCAGGTATACACCACAATAGTATGGTGTAGTAGAGAGAAAGAACAAGAAAATTACGAACATGGCAAGAAGCATGTTGAAAGCCAGAAACTTGTCTAATGAGTATTGGGTAGAAGCATTTGCATGTGCTATTTATGTGATCAACAGATCTCGTACAAAAAGTGTGATGAACAGAGTACCATAAAAAGCATGGTTAGGTATGTCTTGCAGCATATCTCATCTTAGAGTATTTGAATGTGTAGCTTATCCAAATGTTCCTAAAGAGCTAAGAGGAAAATTAGATGATAAAAGTGAAAAAATCATATTTACTGGTTATAGTTAGCAATCGAAAGCTTACAAATTGTATAACCCTATCACCAAGAAGAACATAATTAGTAGAGATGTTGTGTTCAAAGAACAAGGGTTGTGGAATGATAGTATAAACCAAACAGTTGATGCACAAGTGCCACTTATGGAAGAAGATGATGTAGTAGAAAAGGAGCAACAAGAATCATAGGTGAAGATTCCAGGTAGAGAAACACTAACATGGAAACCAAGATTTTCTTAGCAGCATCGATCTTTAAGTAGATCAATAGATCGAGATTCTCCCAGCAATCAATCAGGTGATGAATCAAGTAATGCTAAGAGAAAGATGAGAAATCTAAAAGATATTTTTGATGATTTGCATGTTAGTTCAAATTCTACGTTGTTGTATTTCCAACCTTCTTTTTTTGAAGAAGCTATCAGAGATGAAAATTGGGTGCAATCCATGGATGAAGAAACTAAAGCTACTGAAAATAATAATACATGGGATTTGTTTGATTTTCCAAAGGATAAAAATATCATTGGTGTAGAATGGTTATACAAGACAAAGCTAAATGAGAAAAGTGAAATTGACAGATTTAAAGCAAGACTTGTAGAAAAAGGATTCCCACAGCAACCAGGAATAGATTTTGGAGAAACGTTTTCTCTGGTAGCCAGATTAGATACTATAAGAGCAATTTTATCCACAACAACTCAGAACAAATGGAAATTATATTAGATGGATGTGAAGTCAGCCTTCTTGAATGGAATTCTAGAAGAAGAAGTTTATGTGCAGCAACCTCTAGGATATGAAGTTGAAGGTAAAGAAGATAAAGTTTACAAGTTGAAGAAAGCGCTCTAGAGCTTGGTATAGCAGAATTAACAACTATATTATCAAGAATGGATTTTGCAGAAGAAGCATTAATCCTACCTTGCACACAAAGGTAAATGAGCATGAACAAATTTTTATTGTTTTCTTATATGTTGATGACATGATTTATACAGTTGATTTTGAATTGGATGAATTTAAAGTGGCCATGATGGAAGAATTTGAGATGATAGATCTTAGTCTCATGAAATATTTTCTTGGCATAGAACTTGAGCAATCTAAAAAAGGAATTTTTATTTTCCAAAATAAATATGCTAGAGATTTGTTAAAAAGATTGAGGATGGAAAATTGCAAACCTGTCCCTACACCAGTTGCAATAGGTACAAAGTTAAGCAAGGACGATGAAGGACTATATGTCAATCCAACTCTATTCAAAAGATTAGCTAATAGCCTCATGTATCTCACAGCTACAAGACCAGATATTATACAAGGAGTGAATTTGATTTCCATATTTATGGAGACTCCAAGAGACACACATTGGAGTGCAGGAAAAATAATTTTGAGATACATAGCAGGAACTAGAGATTGTGGCATAATGTATGTAAGCACAAAGAAGAAGGAATTGATTGGGTAAATAAAAAATGATTTTGTAGGAAGTAGGGATGATAAGAAGAAAACTTCCACTTATGTGTTCCATCTTGGTTTAGGTGTGATTTCATGGGAATTTAAGAAGCAGCCTATTGTGACACTTTCGTCAGTAGAAGCATAATATGTAGTAGCAACATGAACAACATGTCAAGTAGTATGTTTAAGAAGATTATTTGATGGACTCAAGCAAAAACAAGAAGGATCAACAACAATATATTGTGACAACACCTCAGTGATTTCATTATCCAAGAATAGTGTTTTCATCAAAAGAGCAATCATATTGACACAAAATGTCACTTTATTAGGGAACTTCTGAGCAATGGATAATTTCACTTGAAGCCTTATAAATCTAGGGACTTGTTGGCTAATATATTTACTAAGTCATTAGAAAAATATGTGTTTGAGTTTCATACAAGAAACTTGGGTGTTGTAAGCCTAGTTGAGACCTAGATTAGCAAGCATGTTTGAGTTGTCATGAGTCATGTCCTAGTTTAGTAGTTGTAATTAAGGGGGAGTGTTAAAATAGCTAATTAACTCATGCGTCGAGATTTATCTAAAATTAGAGAATTGGTTAACTGAGCATTGATTCAAGTAGAGTTGATTCAAAGTCGAGTTTAGTGTGTGGTTCCATGTCAAGTTATTTTAGGTGAGTTGCTAGTTGGAAAAGGTTAAACACCCTTCATTGGGTTCATTGCAATAATCAAGTTTTTTTGTGATCAATAGAAGAGTTGTAGATTTTGTGTTTTTTGTGTGAAATTTGTGTTTTAGCTCCTCTTCCTTTCCAATGTAAAGGTTGCTTAGTTGAGGTCCAAGTGTTAGCTAAAGGATGTGTGAGTTGAGTAAAGACAAGAGTGGACCATCTATTGTGTCACTAATGAGCAACCAACATATGTAGTGTGAGTGACCATGTTGGATGTGTTTATTTTTTGGTGCTACTATATTCCATCAGTGTGTTCATGTAGAGTGGGTATGTGTGCCAGCTCATTGTCGGAGCTGTAATGATGTAGACTTGAGCTGTGATACCTATGAACTTGTGTTTGGAGTGATTATAATTGCTTATGGAGTTGGATAGTTGTTTATTAGTGTTGACTGATGATTATAAGAGCATAGAACCCTCTTCGCTCGCCCATGAATTGAAGCTCGTATCATGGGATGTAATGCCAATTAGGACAAGTTTTTTACTCTGCTACTCTGAGGCTGAGGTTGGGTTGATTAGAAAAATGTTGCCTTGTTTCCTCTTTATGTGGTTATCTTGCTATGTTAGATGTCCTTTGTGCCAGAAGTAGCATCGTGATCGCAATCATAGTGTGTGTGTGATTGTTGTTGTTTGATATTGACTACACTGCAATCCCATCTACTATATTTTTTTAAGATGGTGGTGCTCCTTGACATCTAAAGGTTCTAGAAGAAATTCCTACAAGTCGTGGGGAAGATCGCCTAGGATTTTAGGATTGATAACCCACAATTGCTGACACTGAGAAAATTAAGGCACCATTTGCATAGAGCTCAGGATTGCAGTTTGAAGGATTTCGTACATCAATTTCTTCTATCGTGGGAGGCTGGTAGATTTGTGTTCTTTTGTTCATTCATAGAGGGTCGCAAGGATGTGAATATCAAACTTCTGGTTGAGGAGTTGGTGTTTCTATTGAACTGTGTGTAAGTCGAGTTGCAACTACAACTTGTGAAGATTGTGAGTTGTGTGAGTGGTGACTCTATTGAAGTAAGCTAAGGGCATGATTTCTTTGTAGAAGACAAGCCCTGATCATCCTTGTGGCGTGAAGCTAAATTTCCCATCGCAAGTTGAGTGCATAGATCCTACAGCCAGTTGTTTGTTAGATTTGACCTTTGTGAAGTAACTGATTGTGGCGAATGGTGTGTCACTCTATAGAGGAGTAGCTTCCAAAGCAAGGTGTTTTGTATTGAAATCCTATTGGTAAGAGCTATGTGGGAGCAAGGTTAGACCTTCAAAGTGCCTTGTTTGTTACATTTTTTTTCTATGGAAAAGATAAAGTGGTATATAGGAAATATGTCTATATTTTTAGACTTCTTTGACAATGACCCTTTTGTTGATCACTTTTTCATGAGTTAATTTGGAAGAATTTTTGGGTCCAACAGTATTTTTGAGTTCGAATAAATAGCTAACAAAAAATGTGATGTTATTGGTGATCATGTCATTGATAATCAGGAGCAAGAGTCTACTCCAAAAGATCCTACGATTGAAGAGTTTCCAGTAGTTCATGAGAAAGGGTGTAAACAATTGATACCAGAAACTATTGTTGAAGATTTAGATAATTACCAAGACAATGCAACCAAAAGGATCTGGAGAATAATTAAAGATAAGAGCCTTGATAGGGTGACTTGCAAAAATCCCTTAGAAGTAGATAAAATTATTTCAAGGTGGAAAGAATCTAGGGATCGGATGCTGAACACTAGAACTAATGATAAGAAAAATGCTCATAACAAGCTTGCACTCGTTAGACTGTTATTTACTATAAGTAGTAAGGGAAAATCATATCATGTTGAGGATAAACCATATCACAATGGAAGGAAGAAAACTAAATGGAAGAAAAAAAATGACATCGGATGAATTTCTCCATTAAGGGGTAGAGCTGGAAAATTAATGGAGAAATTAATTATTAAAACATTGTTAGAGTGTGGATGGAGGTTGTTAAGATTGTTTGCCATAATTAGATCTTCAGATCCTATTTCTAAGAGATTGGTTAAGCTGATAAGTTATGTTTCATTCTTATAAATGTAATTGAATCTACTTTGATGGAATGTAGAATGAGTGTGGGCAGTGTCTTTGTGTGAGTGCTACCTCACCATTTCCAATTATTATTTGTGTTACCTATATTTTATCTAACTTTTATATCATATTTACAAATTAAAATTATTAACATATAAAAATACTCAAGCCTATTTTCATGATAAAAATATGAACATATATTAATAAGAATTTAAAATTTATTTCTATTTATATGTGTTCGATTTCTAAAAATTTAAATCTATTTATATTGCAATTTATTAAACTTTTTTATAATATTTTTTTTATTAAATTATTATTATAACAATTTGTATTATTATTAATATAATCTAAAAATTCAAAACTAAAATAAATCTATATTATAAATAAATAAATCGTAAGCAAGCAGAGGACTTTATTTTAGCAAAAATAGTTTACATATGTTACATGCATGAGATCAAAGTAGAAGATTTGGGACCATCTTCCCACCAAGGGGAAATGAGATGGTCCCTTAATGAAAATATATGTGTGAAATACTTCGTCCATGCAAAGTATAGGAGAAAATTGCAAAAACATTGTTGATGGAGTCACAATAATCCCTTTGATTGTCTACATGAGCGTTGTTCATAGGACTGTAAAGAGATAGAGCAAGAAAAGCACTAATTTTCTGCACAAACCATATTTTTACCATTGTAGTTTGGGGAGACATCTAGGTCCTTGTTGAATGTTGTTTAAGTAGGTGAATCTTCTGACTTCTCCTCCATAATGAGGCAATAGGAAGTGCTTGATTCTAGCTGAACTAGTTCCTTCTCTTTGTTTTGGCCCTCTTGTCTTTGGAGTTGTATATCATCTACCATGAGAGGAGGGGAATGATATGGAGAAGAAAAGGAATGGGTGTTAGAGCCATCATAAGAGTTGGAGGAAGAAAGATAAAGAGGGACATGTGGAAAGGAAATTTGAAAGAATCTGGATAGTAGACACAAAGATTAAGGAGTGTTGCTAACTTAGGAATTGGATTACACCATCTTCTATTTCTCCCCCTCCCTAGCTTTCTCCTGTTTCCAGAAATGACAAGCCAACTTGTTTTTGATGCCACAATGCCTATTGCCTATGAGTCTCCTCTACTCATCTTCTAGAAAAGTAGCTGTGTGACAGATATGTGTCAGTATGATTGGGTCAAAGAGATCAATGTTCTCATAAATCCATGGATTATGAGGGGGGCACCATTGACCATGAACACCACCACCACGCCTAGCTCTTCCTTGCTCGCGAATCATTATTTTAGGTCGAGAGATGTAGTGAGTAAAGCCAAGTTGATTGGGAACAAAATCAAGAGGGACAAGAGAATGGTAGAGCCGATGAAGGAAAATACAAAGCATGGAATGAAACAAGGGAGGGTCATGTAACCAAATAATTCACCAACATCGAGGGGGAGGCAAACAAATTGAATGGAGCAGGAGATTCAGGTACATGGAAATCACAAGGTGGATGTACGGCAAGGAATCCAGACTTTTTGAGAATGTTGCCTTCACTATTGAGTTGTGAGCATTGACAGAACATGGGCATCACTTGTAATGGGCCTACATGACTATGGTTAGTGTTGATAGGATGTCACCTCTGACATGCCACCTGAATCAAGGAGATTAAGGCCTTGATTAACAATGTTCCTACAACTGGATTCCCTTTCTACAATTTGAGTGGAGAATGGAGACCAATCTTGGAAGTGGGCTTGATCTTCCATTCCTTTGATAGCTAGGAAAATCATCAGAGAGTTAGTTTTGCATTTGGTGTGGCAAAGATGATGGAATCCTATTGAGTAACAATTGAGGATAATTGATGCATGCTATGATCTAGTCACCAACTGGTGGAACACTTAAAGGGAGGTGTGCCATTGAGGATCTTGTGAGTAGCTTAAATGTTTATCTTGGAGTCCCCTTCAACCATGAGTGGAAATATATGATTTATTTGTACTGTCCAAAGACCTTGGTTTAAGGCTTTGAAATTTGCAACAATGTTTCTTTCCTGTCCAATGTATCCCTTATAGAGTTTTATGATCTCTCTAGTGTGATTATGTATGACCCCTCCAATTCCAGCTTCCCTTGGATTTACCTTGGATTCTCCATCAAAATTTAGTTTATAATGATGTTACGAAGGGGGCTGCCATATTTCCAATGAAGCATCTAGAGTGTGAATATGAGAGGATGCATAATTTACTTTGAAAATTTTCAATTTCCACCAGGTCAATATTTCTCTTACTCTGGGTGGTCATTGGAAATATTTTTCATCTTAGCTGGAGAGAAAATGGTTTCCTCTAAGTATATGTGGCAGATTTTCCAAATTCCATCCAATGTGTTGTGTTTCTCATTGAAAATTATTTGGTTCATTTGTTTCCATATTTCCTAGACTAGTTGACTAGGGAGAAATTGTCCATAGTCTATTGAGGAGATTGCCTTCGAAGGGATTTTTTTCCCCAGTTTTTTATGGACTTTTTGACATTACCCTCCTCTCTGGTCAAGCACTAGAAATATTTGACCAATTTGTCCCAGAGATTGTTATCCTTTGTGCAAGCATTGAATAAGTGATCTAGATTTTCTTTCTGAGCTTTGCATATGTAGCATTTGGAGGGGCCTTAGAAGCCTTTTTTGAGAAGGTTATACCATATGAGAGTGTGACGTCTTAGGAGGACCCAAATGAAAGTTATGATTTTGGGCGATAATTTCATAAACCAGAGCTCTTTCCCAAAAGGGTCTGGTTCTATTGGTGGATCCTAAGTCAGGAGATGGTGAGATTACTTGGATATGAAGTTGCCTCTATTATCATAGCCATGTCCAGGAATATTCAATCCTTCTTTATTTTTGGCTGATATTTAAAGAAGGGCCTCCTATATGGATCTTTTGTTTTTCTCAGTGTCTTCTTCCCTGCATAGGATGGGTTGTTTCCATTGACATACTTCTGAGTTTCTTGAGTCCTCCCGGAAATGATGGACTAGGCTGAGGCCAACATTTTGGGCTAGCTCTTAGTTAAGGGGAGTATTGAGGGTGTTTCTCAAACATGGTAGTTGATTCCAAGAGACTATGCATAAACATGTTGTTTTTCCATCATGAATTTCCGATAAGTTATGTATTTGGACTATAACTTTGTTGATTCAAGCCAAGTTCCATATGAGAGATCCATGTACCTGAGTGGAGAGATAAATGAGATCTTGTTTGACAGTATGATTAGCATATTTAATGTGCCAAATCTTGTCCCATGGTTATGCTTTGTGTTTCAACCATCACCACCATATTTGTTTACCCAAAACATTGTTGGCTACTGTAAGGGCCTGATTCCTATTATTAGATCCTCAATCTATTATACACTAATAGATCTATTTTCCTACTAATTTGAAAGTAATAAAAAGGAGCTTACTGACCTTCTTACATAGCTTTAAACATTTAACATCTTATCATTTTATCATAAACAACATAAATTAAGGTGAGCATTCCATTGATATCAACTTAACAAGAGTAGTCCCTGGAAAAATACCTGTTCCGGTGGTTGATGATGATACCTTTGTCTTATAGCACCAAATGAATGATCCTTATCACCGACCCAACCGAATTTACCTCCCAGCCAACTAGGAAATAAATTCCTAGCCCAGGAAACCTCCACAGGTTCCCTAGCCCTCCGTGCCCAAGTCCAACCAGATATAGTGTGTCCTCAAGAAGAATGTGCAAACTAGATAATGATACTTTCCTCCTCTCAAACCCAAGAAACCTCCACAGGTTTCCAAGGTCTCCCAAAATCATGACAAGGCCAAACAATCACAACCAACCCCCCACAATCCTAAGCAAGACTCCCCCCCCTTTTCTTCCTTCCCCCTTCCCTTTTATACCCTCTTTCCTCAACCACCTCTCATTAATGTTATTAACTTCTCATCCATCCATAGTTGACTTCTCTTCTCCCAAGTAAGCTAGGAGTACATTTGGAATTGTGACATGAATATAAAATTGAGAATTTAATGGGAAAGGATCATGTCTTCTCCCAAGTAAATCTAAAAAGTACATTTTGGAATGTGAAATGTAATTACATGGAGAGGACCATGTCTTCTCCTTAGTAAATGTGAGGGTACATTGGGGAATGTGAAATGAATAAATATATATTGATGATAAGATGGAGAGGACTATGTCTTCTCCCAAGTAAATGTGAGGGTACATTGGGGAATGTGAAATGTACTTACATGGAGAGGACCATGTCTTCTCCTTAGTAAATGTGAGGGTACATTGGGGAATGTGAAATGAATAAATATATATTGATGATAAGATGGAGAGGACTATGTCTTCTCCCAAGTAAATGTGAGGGTACATTGGGGAATGTGACATGAATACATATATTTTGAAATAATGGAAGGAGACCATATCCTACATAATATTCAATTTGAGAAGTTAAGTGGGGAATTTGAATAATGGAAATCATAAATTTATATTAGACCAATATTTCTCAATATCTTCAGATAATGTAAATATTAACAAAATTTGTAGGATAAGATTTAAGTGGGGCACTACATACACCCCTCCTTCAGAAAACTTCGTCCCGAAGTTAGAATGAAAAGATACAAGGAGTTTGAAAGCATAGCAAACCAGAGAGAGTTATAGCATTAAAATTCGATAAGTCAGACAATGACATTACTTCCCATCAAGAGTCTCCAACTGATCTATATCTTCCTATCCACCCTGGCCTACTTCCGTTCATGCCCTATCCATCCTCTGCTGCCTTATCAGTGGCAAAGGCCGTACTGACCACTGATAAAACCGACATGGTGGAAGCGTCGAATGCCTCGACCAAACTTTCCCCAACAGGAATCTGGCAATCGTCATCACACGTCTAGGGGGAGCGTTCAGCTGTCCTCCCCATGATTCCAAGTTTCGGAGGATACACGGTGGGAAACACCTCCACCCCTCATTCAGAGCATGGACCACACTATAGAGCTGGTTGGACTTGTCATCGAATAATCCAGTCAGGTCATCTTGCCACCTGTCATTTGCATTTTTTTTTCTCGTGTCATAAAAGTGCATATCAAGTAGATACCAATGAAGTAAAATAATGTACATTATACCTTCCTCATGAGAGGTCTCATCCTTCCCTCTTGGCTATCACATAGTTCTTTTCCCCTGCGGGTTAGCCTCTCATTCGTGCTTTTATATAACAACAAGACATATAATCATCACATTACTAAGTCTAGTATCCATGTGTCAATCTAAGAATTCTCGCTAAGTCATTCATTTAAATAAATCATATCCACTTGAGCTATATATGAACCAAAGTAATTCTGATAAGTTACGCACTAGATAGTCCATCACTAAGTGAGTCATACATGTAGTCCATACATCAACCATTTCTATCATTAATATCAAATCTATCAACTGATTCATATAAGTAGTTTCACATGTCCAACCAATGCATCAATATTACATAATGTTCATAAATGATAACATGGAACTACAAAGTAGAGCCCTAGCATGGGTAGCTATCCAAGTCAAAATGGGCATCACAGATTCTCATGTGACAACCTTGTGAAACCCCTTGATAACATTTAGAGTTGAAACAGATTCAACTGTCCACCATGGAAAATAGCATTTGAACTCAGATATGCTATAAGGTGGTACCAACCAAAATATTGGCAAGCAACAGATTAGTGCACTATCAATTCCACTAGAAGGCGCTAGTATAAGTTTCATGCATATAATTTCTTTAATATCTTAGGATCTATGACATAGATTCCATGCTATATGAATCTTTATTCACCCCTGAATCTATAACTTTTTTTTTTTTTAGCTTTCTCTTTTCCTTCAATTTGTTCCTAACCTAAGAAATTGCCATCCAATGAAAATCACATAATCTAAAATTGAATGGACAGAGAGATATTTTGCTATGCTAGCTAGTCGCAATGCTAGGATACAGAGAGTAGGAAACTAAGGAAAGTTACTAGCAGAGATCCTAGATCAAATGAACAAAACAAATAATTGAGAAGGATTATGCTATTATTAATGACAAAGATCCTAGATTCCTAAATCAAAGAAGTACTGCACAATAATTAGCAAGGACTACTTTTTTTTTCAATACATTAAAAGTTTGTGTCTATGCTCTGCATTGGATTCATCATTCATCTACTGATTCAATATGTTAATTTTGGGTTGGCAATGCTCAAGGCTTAAAGGTAACTCCGCTTATTAGATACCCACATTCTTGCCAATGGTTGGGAAGTCTGCACAAGTTGTTATAAGAGCACATGTGTTAATATAGGAAAAATAAAAAGATCTTTTAGGCCATCTAGGTTTTCCTAACACCACAGGCATACATATAATCTAGGGTTTCTCGACACTATAGGCAATGTCTTCCATCAGTTCAAACAGGGAAGGGAAACAAACTGCTTATAAACAGAGAATTGTAACAATGTACCTATGATACAAGGTTCTTATTAGTCAGGGATTGGTTTAAGTCTAGAGGTCTGCGACCGATTAGTAGCTCGAGAAGAACTACTCCAATTTCATAAACATCACTTTGTAGTGTCAGATTTCTAGGGTGTCCAACAAACAAACAAAAAAAAAAATTATTACTAAATAGAGATGCACTGTTATGGAATGAGTTGCAATAACAGGCCTTTCTTAAAAATAAAGGAAAAGAATAGCATGGAATCTAAACTTAATACCACTTTGTAATGACGGCTACAGCATGTAAAACAAATATCAAATTTATAGATTGACTGGATTGGCAAAGAAGCCCGTTAACATTTTTTGTTAGGGCTAACTTTAAGTTTCATTGACTGCATTCCAGGGTTTCTGAATGACTCTTGGAGTAGCTTATTAGGCACCAGAGGATTTTTATTTTTTTATTTTCTTTTGGGAGATATTAAAATCTAGTTTACATAAGATAATTTTTCTTTTAAAAAAATCAGAGATATATTGGTCTATGTGAAGTTGCGTCTGCATGAAGAGTTTGTTTGTTTGTTTTTTTTTTTTTTTCTTTTTTTTTTTTTGCATCAGCATTTGTCAAATAGAAAAATCCACAAACTTGGTCTTCGTAGATCCACATATAGAAAAATGCTCCTCTACCCAACTAGTGATGTTTAGGAACATTGAAATGGGTGCATTATGGGAACAACAGAGATATAAAATGTAGGACAGCAGTAGGAAAACAGAACAGAAACTTCCATTCCAAATATATTGGTTAATTCCCAATATAAGAAAATAAAAGCCAAATCCTATATCATTAATTTCAACATCTATGAAAATTTGTCCAAGATCAAATTCTAATGGCACCATAAGAATTCCAAATTTTACAAGCATTACAATCTAATGCAACATTCAAAAGTTCAGAGATAACATCTGAGCTATACAAAACAGAGAACATCACAAAGGCCACCATCAATATCATTAGTGCTTAGAGAACTATAAGGATGAACTTATGCCAGATAGAAATATACATTAATCACCAAACCCTGTGTTTATCAAGAAATAATATTTCCATAACTTAAATATGGAACTCTTTTGTTTTGAAGGGCAAACCTTATATCCTCGATGACAAGTAAAATACCTTTAAGAGTGAATATTAGAAGTCTAATTGCAAATTTAGCCTCTACTATTAGACAATTACAAAATCATTAACATAGGCAACAGAGAAATAGCTCCCCATAGGTTCATCCTCTAATAAATTTAGATCTTATCATATATCCATGAAAATGGAGCTAATTTATCATATATCCATAAGTTTGTAGTTACTGCCAACTGCATTGTATTAAGGTTTCCGTCAATAACAATGAGAGGTGAGCTGGGACACTGAGAGTGGGGCAGTGGAGACTTGGGCTCGAGATCCCTCCTACATCATGTGGTTGTTTCCCAAAGGGTTCAGTTCACCCCACAAGGAGGCAATTGTTTGTTCAGTGGTTGAACCTCAAGGTCATTCTCTTAGGAGGGGTGGTATATGCGAACAATATACATTGTAAATGTTGTCCCAACTCTTGATAGGTCATGGATGCTCACAAGCTTAAAAGAGGACAACAAAGGTGACATAGTATTGTTTCAGCTCCTGGAAATTAATTTTCCCAAAGAAACTTTTAAACTTCACATGAAGAAGTTTGGATCATGCAAGATAATATAGAAGGTGGAGGTAGAGCAACCTACTCTAACTCACCTAAAGAATTGGATATCTCACGTATGATGAACATTGCTTAGCTCTGCAAACATATGGAAGATGTGACCAAGAAACAAGGATGATAACCTTGCAAAAAGAGGAAGACTAGACAAATGATCTTACCGAGCAATGGGAAGGAAATCTCATATAAACCAGAAATTAGAGCAATTTTGAAATCCTAGTTTTTTGAACAATGAGATCCAAATATTCTTTTATTTGGAGAAAATCTGATGCAGGAACATAAAGTCTACCTTCTAGAAGTAACGATAGGCATGAACTGCGATGGAGGTAATGCATGCTTGGCTGTAAGTAATGCTTGTCAATAGTCAATAGCTAGTTATGCATGAGAGGTGAGTTATTAAGAGAGAGTTGACGCTTTTGCATGGGCAGGGAATCTCGCCAAATTGGGCAGTGAATTATTGTCCATAACAGTAACAAAGGAGATAGCGATCGACTAAGGAAGGAAATGAGCTATGGTTTCTCCAAAAAAGGAGCCAAGTGTTAGACTCAAAAAGACTGATAACTTGGGTATCCTGGCAACTACTAATTTTTCCCCAAATAATATATTTCTATTTGGGCTGCTATTTTCCAACATATTGTCTTTCTAAGAATTTTTTGTAATATGAATATATATTTCCGGAACTGGTTTGCATTCGGGAGGGTTGAGAAACCCCAGCAAGGCAAGGTTCCAACCATTTGCAGGCCAAATGAACAACTGATTGTATGGGCATACTCCAGGGGCACTACAATTTATAAATAAAGAATAAATCCAATAATGCTAAAAAAAGAAACAGAGGTCGTCATTTTATGCTCACCTGAATGAATGATAAATTAGAGAACTCAAATCAACAAGAAATCCATTGTTATGGATTCTAGTCCATGTAACTTTTTAGGACCAAAACAGATGAATTAGGTCATAAACTGCATTCTAATCAATTTTAACTCAAATAACTTCACATCATACAACAAAAATTTGCATTTAATTCAACCTAAACCCAACATAGGGTTCAAAAATTGTAGTAAAAGCTGTTAAACCCTACCTCAAACCCTAACTGGACCCTTCTTTGTTGTTCTTCTTATCATCAGTAACAACATCAGTGACTAATGAAATGGGTCTGTGCTCAATGACTTCATCTATAAGCCCAAACTCCTTGGCCTCATCAGGTGACATGAACGAGTCCCTATCCATAAACTGCTCAATCTTCTGCTTTGTGTGCTTTGCATAAAGCCCATTAAGCCTCTCCCTGGTCTTTAATATCTCCTTGGCATGAATTGCAATATCAGATGCTTGTCCACTAGCCCCACCCGAGGGCTGATGGATCATGACCCTTGCATTGGGGAGGGCCCTTCTCTCCCCATGTGACCCTGCAGCCAATAGGAGGGAGCCCATGGAGGCAGCCTAGCCTATGCACAGTGTGGTCACAGGGGACTTTATGTACTGCATGGTATCATAGATTGCAAGACCTGCAATGACAACCCCACCTGGGGAGTTGATGTACATGTTGATGGGCTTCTGGGGATTCTCGGACTCGAGAAAGAGGAGCTGCGCCACAACCACTGAGGTTGTGTCATCTGCTATGGGCCCATTTATGCATATGATCCTCTCCTTGAGAAGTCTGGAGAATATGTCATATGCTCTCTCACCTCTTGAGGTGTGCTCTATCACCATGGGGATCAGGCCATATGACCTCCTAGGATTGAACTGATTCTTCACGGGTTCGGCAAGTGAGCCATTCCAAGCTCCAGAGATCGCTTGAAAACATGTTTTGTTCAATTTCATTCTCATCGAGGCGAGACTGGCAGACCAGCGGCTCTCAACGAGGAAAACAAATGAAAAGAATAGGAGTTCCTGAGTAATACGAATTTCTTTTACTCAGAACCCCATCGAAAACGTAGGCTCTTCAGACCCAGAAAAGACAATCTTCCCATACTATGGTGCCACATGTTAGGAACAACCTTTAAGGCATTG
Source organism: Pinus tabuliformis (assembly GCA_031772625.1). Classification (NCBI taxonomy): domain Eukaryota; kingdom Viridiplantae; phylum Streptophyta; class Pinopsida; order Pinales; family Pinaceae; genus Pinus; species Pinus tabuliformis. Next base: position 91,793,600 of record CM062807.1, on the reverse strand, counting down.
CAATCCTTCAATCGTCATGGCAAATCTCCAGTTATAATTAGAAGTTTCCAAAGTGCAAGAGAGCAATGACCACTGTAATAGCCATAAGAGAGCAAAATGAAGGTGTTGAATCATGAAGGGATTATGAGACAAAACAGTTCATTTCATAGAGCCACATCTCGTATTATATTTACCCTAAATCTATAAACCTCTCATACACAGAATTGGTTGCCTGCCAATAAAAATGATTTAATAAAGAATGCTAAAAGTGATATTATCATTCCACATAAAACCAGAAGAAGTATCTCATAAGCACACGTTACCCCACATCTCCATGACAGCATGCCGAATAACTAAGGGATGTCTACCGAAGCCTGATTCGTACTGTGCCCAGATTTACATAGGAATAAATACGAATTATCTGGAATCGATCATGAATGTTTACTCTGTGCTCTTAACTTGCATGGCCCCCATTCCATATTTACTTGTTGAAATTCATGTTCAGAGAAAGTGATTCCTTTGCTCCATTCTCCAGCTTGGTCATTCTTCTTTCCTCTTCCGAGGGAAACCATTATGCTATTAATTTTCCATGCCCAATGTAAATTTTACCTTCTTAAGAGGTAGTTTATAATTTTATACCCCATGTATTTTTCAAAAGTAGCTTCCAACCCATCAGAATAACGAACTAAATCTTTCAACATAAATATCTTCATATTTTATTAAACTAAGACACTCATTTTCAAACACTCTAAGAACTTTCAACCATCATTAATATTACTTAGACTACTGCTGCCATTGCTAAGGTTATAATAACCTCGACATATCACAACAGCGAATTTTGCCTAAAGTTTGCCCATTGAATAAAAGATTTTGTTTGAACTCCAGCTCAAAGCAAAAAGGTCTATGCTATTTTATGGTACCCAATTTAAACTCTGGGTACATGCAGAGAATTCTGGCTGTGCCCAAGTGTTGGTATCTGCCAAGAAAGATCAAGTCCTATTAGCTGGCAGGCTATCTTGCAAAGCAGTGCATAAACAAGATTTAGGACTCCAAAAACTTACTAGACTGCTCAGCGCAACAAGGAAACAATACAGTGACCTGTAGTCCCTCTGCCTTCTTTGCTTCTTACTTGGGGATGCATTCAATACCCTTTTTAGCCTTTTACTATACAAAAGCAAAGCAGTGCACTGACTAGACTTGAACCTTTCTTTAAAATATATGGATTTTCAACTTTATATTCTTCTACATTACTTTAAGAAAAGATAAAATGGCCTGAAAAATGTAGTACCGAGAATTCCCTCTGACCCTTTTCTTGCCACAAATGCTACCAAATGTCCATAGACAATTTTAGAAATTCTGTAACGTGACTCAGGTTCAAAACTCTGCGGTAGCTGGGAGGAGACACCTAAAATCTAGTCATGTCAAAAGTTGGCATCAACCAGATCATGTGCAATCCCTGGGTGATTTTGACAGCTTAGATGCCCTTGGGTTTGGTTTCTTAGACAGGTTAATCCCCACAAGTCACTGACATGCTAGCAGGATAAAAAAAACAAGAATAATTTTTATTTTTCTCCTTTCCCTTTTACTCCATGTTCCACCATGTAATTTAGTACTCACGACAACAAAAGTGCACACACCATTGTATGTTTAGTTGTCCATTCATGTTGTGAATCTGCAAGGTACTGCTTACAGCACTCACAGGCATGCCAAGCAAAATGATGTTATAATTCAAATCCTACAGAAACAGATGCGGTTTAGTCAGCTGTCTCCATTGTTGCACGAAGCAAATATTGTCAGGATACCAGTTCAATTCTAATAAAACCACCATAGGACCCCACTTCAATAGAACTGATAATACTCTGACCCCAGTCGTGGCCATGGTAGCTTTGAAAAAATTAACTTGGAAAGACTACCCCTCGTGTCAAATGGAAATCAACCATTGCATCTTTCACTTGTCTTTGTCAACTACTTTAGATTCAAAATTGGAAGAATATCATTTTTCACTTTAAAGTACTACCATCCCTAATCCGATGATATCACATAATCAAACAAAAATTATAAACCATATCGCTCAAATGCTATCTGTCCACAGAGGGAAACCAAGCTATGTGGTAGTCACACATCCTCAATAAGTCCTGGACAACAGATTAGTAAAAAAAAATGGGACCTTACATGTCCTGTTGAATTAACAAAATGCAGCACCCTGAAATAACATGAGGAGCAAGACTGCCAATCTGTCAGACTAAGGAAATCAATAACTGAACTGACAACACTGAAATTGTCCTATCTTACAATGAAGTAACTGAAATCCTCCCCTTTACCAAAACAACAAAACAGGCATATCTTGAACATAATATATTTTGACAAAATTGATACTATAAAGCCTATCAGTATAAACATATAGGTAGATGACATCATGAGTATCCTTCTGATGGTTGTCAGATTACCAGTGTGGTTATAAAACATATTTAGTAATCTCAATTTTTTTCAAAAAAATGTCACAAGGCTCAACTCTTAGCAGCAAAATTTTGTTCATTAGCTGTCAAAAATCACGTTTCAAAAAGTGTTAGAAAAGATTTCGTAATGTAAACATCTTAAATGTTGGGCAGAGACCTAGGCAATAATGAAGGCATTTAAATTCTAAATTGTAAAATGTATGGCATTTAATTTTGAATGGAATTACAGAAGTAGTCATAAGTGATAACATAACAGGAATTCTCAACTAAAGCAGAAATGTTAATGAAGAGATTCAGACAAGCTGCACAGACACAAAAGCATGAAATAAACTGAGTAATGCAGAGGAGATTCTGTAGCACATAAACAATAAATTTCATAAAAGCGTTTGGAGGAAACCCTCAGAAATCAAAATATGGGATGGCAAAATCTTGGTTAAGATAAATATGAAGCCTAGAACCCTTTTCCCCTGGAAAATGCAACAATGGGTATTTTCTGATACATATGTGCACTTACCCTCAAACAAATGGGAAAGTTTATATCCACTGTAAATGACAAATGAAAAGAACTGAATATGCATTGGCTATATTTAAAGTTACCTCCCGAATCAATCGTAATATGGATTCAAAATATCAAATTTTGCCCATTTTTAGGACAAATCAAATAAAGGGTGAATGGCATAACATATTGCAAATTTTTACAAAGCTAAGAACAGAATACCTAAGCCTGGTTGACCCATGAATCTTATCAAACTACCCAAGATACAAACGGTACTCGATAACAAGATATGATAATAACATGAATGGTAAAGGAAAAATATGAGGATTATTGTGAAAAAGGAAAATTGATTTCACTGCTATGAAACAAAACACTCTGAAGTTTTTCCAAAGCTGTAATTTCGGAATGATGTCTATCAGATTTAAGGCAGGAGATATCCATCATTGTTTTTATACTAATTTTGGTAACAGTCCTAAACCTTTCTGTTGAATATTTCCGATGTCCAGCGGCTGGAGTGAAACTTGAATTCTTTTGTATTATATCCTGAATAAAGTTATCAACCTTACCGATTTACATGGCATGATAACAGGACAGAAGGAACCATCTTTGGCAGCTGAAAGATGGGGAGAACAGTTGCAAGGAAAAAAAATAAAAGTAATCTGTGGGAAGGAGTCAAACAACATAATGCTTTCTACAATGTCAAAGCTGACAATCAGTATAGTTTAGCCTGTGTTAAATGTAAATATTAAAAAAAACACCTGGAGTATAATTCCCTTGAAGCATTTCAGGATTTAACATGTGAAGCAATATGACCACATTTTGCCTGCTTGTCACATAGCCCGGAAAATAAATCGTTATCAGCCTCCAATATAACCAAAACAAATACATAAGAGCAACCTTTTTTTTTCGATTCTGAGCTCAGGCTCATGTCTCAAAAGCGATGCCACCCAAAACCTATACTTACCTTCTGAGAAAAAAAAAAGGTCGCATATAAGCGCCCGCGGTTCCAGACGGAGAAATAAAATTATGAAGTCCACATTCTTGGTTGTTTTCTCATTTCCATAAAATGTTCATTCAATACAAGACTGAGAAAACATTAATTTACAATAAAATGCACATTGCACAATGATTTCCATGGCATCGAAACCTGTCCATGCTCCCAAAGAAAGGCAGATAGATAGACTGCACCAGAACAGTAAGCTGTCTCATGCACTAATGCAACAATAATCTCAACTCTAAAGAGTTTTCAAGCTTCTAATCTTGTAACTCCCCCTTCAAGCCCTCCTTCTAGCGGTGTTTGGGGTTTAGTGGGCTTTGGGTCCAGGTTTTGAACCAAAGCTTTGATACCATGTGTAAGGGCCTGATTCCTATTATTAGAGCCTCAATCTATTATACACTAACAGATCTATTTTCCTACTGATTTGAAAGTAATAAAAAGGAGCTTACTGACCTTCTTACATAGCTTTAAACATTTAACATCTTATAATTTTATCATAAACAACATAAATTAAGGTGAGCATTCCATTGATATCAACTTAACAAGAGTAGTCCCTGGAAAAATACCTGTTCCGGTGGTTGATGATGATACCTTTGTCCTATAGCACCAACTGAATGCTCCTTATCACCGACCCAACTGGATTTACCTCCCAGCCAACTAGGAAATAAATTCCTAACCCAACTCCACAGGTTCCCTAGCCCTCCGTGCCTAAGTCCAACCAGATATAGTGTGTCCTCAAGAAGAATGTGCAAACTAGATAATGATACTTTCCTCCTCTCAAACCCAAGAAACCTCCACAGGTTTCCAAGGTCTCCCAAAATCATGACAAGGCCAAACAATCACAACCAACCCCCCCACAATCCTAAGCAAGACTCCCCCCCCTTTTCTTCATTCCCCCTTCCCTTTTATACCCTTTTTCCTCAACCACCTCTCATTAATGTTATTAACTTCTCATCCATCCTTAGTTGACTTCTCTTCTCCCAAGTAAGCTATGAGTACATTTGGAATTGTGACATGAATATAAAATTGAGAATTTAATGGGAAAGGATCATGTCTTCTCCCAAGTAAATCTGAAAAGTACATTTGGGAATGTGAAGTGTAATTACATGGAGAGGACCATGTCTTCTCCTTAGTAAATGTGAGGGTACATTGGGGAATGTGAAATGAATAAATATATATTGATGATAAGATGGAGAGGACTATGTCTTCTCCCAAGTAAATGTGAGGGTACATTGGGGAATGTGAAATGTACTTACATGGAGAGGACCATGTCTTCTCCTTAGTAAATGTGAGGGTACATTGGGGAATGTGAAATGTACTTACATGGAGAGGACCATGTCTTCTCCTTAGTAAATGTGAGGGTACATTGGGGAATGTGAAATGAATAAATATATATTGATGATAAGATGGAGAGGACTATGTCTTCTCCCAAGTAAATGTGAGGGTGCATTGGGGAATGTGACATGAATACATATATTTTGAAATAATGGAAGGAGACCATATCCTACATAATATTCAATTTGAGAAGTTAAGTGGGGAATTTGAATAATGGAAATCATAAATTTATATTAGACCAATATTTCTCAATATCTTCAGATAATGTAAATATTAACAAAATTTGTAGGATAAGATTTAAGTGGGGCATTACAGCTACATCTGAATCTCACAACCCTAGCCCTCCTTTGGATTTTAGGAGGCATAAGGTGTCCCATTTGACTAGGGGCCATTTTTTATTTAACTCAGCTCTTCCCCATAAGAAGGATCATTGAAGAGATTTGATGGATTTTAGAACCCATTTGGGAGTAGAAAGGATGGAAAAGAGGTAAGTAGGCATGTCTTGAAGAGCAAGATGACTGGATATGTTGAGGGGTCAAAAAGTCCAACAGTAGAGCTTGTGAGTAAGCTTGTCAAGGAGGTTTTTTGACAAGGTTAATCCTCTTTGTAGACAAAGATGATCCCTCTAGCCCAATGAGTAGGTCTAGCAACTGAAGTGACAATCAACTAGAAATATTCCTAGGTTATAATTGAAAAGTACAACAGAAGAGATGACCTACTTCGTTATGATGCTATTACATTTTCCTTTGTTGAGGGCCTCAAACTACTTGTGTCATGGACTTGTTCCTACTTCTCTCAATGTTTATGAACCAACACAAGTGATCAAGAGACAACAAAGCATGCCAAAACCAATAGCCAATCCAATAACAACGTACTTAACTGATCAAGGAATGCCAAGCTAATAAATACATGAACATATATATTTTCGGAATATGAACCAGTAGTTTTATATTATTAGGAGATAAAGGGAATCTTACAACCAAAGCCCTGATGTTGAAAGTCTCTCCTTGAGTGGTAATCCAAGTCCAAGCCAAGAATTCTCCAAGCACTCCTCCAAATCTAATGAATAGCCTCTAGGCATAAGCTTAGCATAAGGGTGGAAATAGACATAGACCAACCATTTGGGAATGGGAGAGGAGGAATTTATAGGCTAGGAGAGGGAGTTAGGACTCCTCCAAAGGTAGGATTAGGCCCACATCTCAAGGAGGTATCTCATAGGGATAAGACAAAGAGGTTAAGTTGGGAGGATTCAACCTTATCTATGTGAAAATACCTCCATCTCACCGCTCTAGAAGCTTCTAGATTACAAAGCTTCTCATCTCCTTTGGGAAATTTAAATTTTTGTGATAATCGCAAGTATGCAAGGGAATAAAGCAATGTCATCACAGGACAAACACAATGCGACAGATGACCATTGCTATTTTAATCCTCATAAGAGAAATGACTCTCATTTTAGGGTTTTAAGAACTATTTCTTCAGGGAAAGCTTAAGGAATTTTCCAAACAAAGTATTAGGAGGGATATAAGTTGTATACATGGATGAGTATATCATATAGTGGTCATGTTTTGGGAACTTCGGGGTATGTCACAGGGAAGTGCAAGAGGCATGACAAAATATTGTGTAACAGATGCCCCCTAAAGCATGAAGACAGGACGAGGAGTGATGGCTAAGATGCTTTACGAGTTCTTGCAAGGACGAGGACACGAACTATCAGGAGACGGTCTGCAAATCAAGGAAGCATATACATATACATATCTGAGATCAATACACGAACCCACGACATGGATGGAGCCATCCAGATGATGATGACTATATGAAAAGATCCATGGTGTGGGATAGCCATCTAGATAATGAGGATCATCATAAACATAAAGTCTCACAGTATGGTTACAACCATCCGTATAGTAGAAACATGTGTACAATCGTGAATGACATATAACTCCATGCAGCCTGAGTCATAACAGACAAGACTCAGAGTCTTGTGCTCCATCCCAATCAGGTTGATGAAGTTAATAAAGTTTTGATTACTATGCTTCAACGTATCGTTGGGAAGCACAAAAAGGATTGGCATTTGATGCTATTCTCAGCTCTCTAGGCTTACAAAACTTCTACTAAGACAACCAAGGTTAATACCCTCTGCAGACAAAGACGATCCCTCTAGCCCAATGAGTGGTTCTAGCAATTGAAGTGATAATCAACTAGACATCTTCCTAGGTTATAATTGAATAGTAGAATGAAAGAGATGACCTACCTAGTTCTGATACTATTCCTTTTTCCTTTGTTGAGGGCCTCGAACCTCTTTTGTCATAGACTTGTTCCTTCTTCTCTCAACATTTATGTACCTGCAAAAGTGATCAAGAGACAACAAAGCATTGAAAAACCAATAGCCAATCCAATAACAACCTACTTAACTGATCAAGGCATGTCAAGCTAATAAATACATGAACATATATATTTTGGGAAGATGAACCAACAATTGTATATAATTAGGAAATAAAGGGAAGCTTGCAACCAAACCCTTGATGTTGAAAGGCTTTCCTTGAGTGTTAATCCAAGTCCAAGCCAAGAATTTTCCAAGCACTCCTTCTCCAAGTCTAATGAATAGCCTCTAGGCACAAGCTTAGCATAAGGGTGAAAATAGACATAGACCAACAATTTGGGAATGGGAGAGGAAGAATATAGGCTAGGAGAGGGAGTTAGGACTCCTCCAAAGATAGGATTAGGCCCACATCTCAAGGAGGTAGCTCATAGGGATAAGACAAAGAGGTCAAGTTGGGAGGATTCGACCTCATCTATGCGAAACTACCTCCACCTCACAGCTCTGGAAGCTTCTAGATCACAAAGCTTCTCAAAAATTACCTTTTTAGGATTGTCACAAGTATGCAAGGGAATAGAGCGATGCCATCGTGGATCAAACATAGTGAAATAGGTGACCATCATTGTTTTAATCCTCATAAGAGTGATGACTCTCATTTTAGGGTTTTAAGAGCTATTTCTTCAGGGAAAGCTCAAGGGATTTTCCAAAAAAATTCTTAGGAGGGATATGAGACATATACATGGATGAATATATCATATAATGGTCATGTTTCAGGTACTTCGGTGTATGTCACAGGGAAGTGCAGGAGGTTTGACAAAATATTGTGTAACAGATGCCCCCCTAAAGCATGAAGGAAGAATGAGGAGTGATGACTGAGATGCTTTACGAGCTCTTGCAAGGATGAGGGCACACACTATCAAGACACCTTCAAATCAAGGACACATATACATATACATATCTGAGATCAAGAGATGAATCCACCACATGGACATAGCCATATGGATGATGAAGACTATATGAAAAGATCCATGGTATGGGCACAACCATCCAATAATGAGGATCATCGTAAACATAAAGTCTTACGGTATGGTCACAACCATTTGTATAGCAGAAACATGTATATAATCATGAATGAAATATAACTCCATGCAGCTTGAGTCATAACAGATAAGAATTAGGGTCTTGCGCTCCATCTTGACCCGATCAATTTATGAATCCTAAGATGCGAATAAATGTGTTGAAGTCAAGCATGCTAGAAAATCACTTGATTATTGGCCAATGATGTGGACCATCAACACTTACGAGAGAAACCACCAATAATGAAAATGGCCCTCAAGGTACAATAGTACAATCCATGAATGTGATAATGAAGCTGAGGTCGAACACTCATGGAATCACCCAATCAAAAGCCAATAATGAAGACTTGTCGTCAGATGCGAAGAACTGCCCATTAGGGCATGCTAGCTCTAAGGTACTGAAAGGGAGTTTCTAAGTCATATTCCCAGGTAATGAGCTGAAGTTGCTAGGAAGTGACCCATTGCTGGAGGGCAATGATGAATCCCCCATCATCGACACGAAACCAAGAATAAAGCGGAGAATAATTGTCAAGACTGTAACAATGACTCAAACAATGTATAGGTAAATAACTAAAGATTGTACTTCTCTTGAACATTGGCAACACGACTTCAGAGTGTGGAAAAATTTGACTCAACATAGGACTAAAGGTCATGATGATAGAATGGAATAGTCAAACGAGAGGAAAAATGGATCACCCAAACCCGGGAGGACAAGTGAATGAGTGAGGATATGCCAAACCTGACACGAGAGCAGAAGAGCGTCATATTCAAGAGCGACATACTGCCTATACAAAGGATGTCTCATCTTCATTTTCCCCCCACTATTTCTAGCAGGTACCCCAATTATTTTTATCACAATATTGAAGGGGATAGCATATGATTTTCATGTAAGTTCATTCTTCGAATGAATCCATCTTGGTAAGTTTTATGAGCCCTAGGAAGGATAAGCTCAGTCTCATCATGGTGACGAGTCTTTCGTCCTAGAGTTTTAATGAGTTTGACATAAGAATAACTCGGTATATTTTTCATATTTAGAGAGTTTGAAAAAGAAATGAAAATGAAAACTCCATCATGTCCCTTTTCGTAATTTGTCCCTGGAATCCAAAAAGGTAGAAAACAATATCTAAGGGAAACTCTTGACCATGTCGATCAAGGTGTAGCTTTTTCATAGATATTTGATCTCATCCTGAAAAAGGGGTACACATATACTGAGGTGACATTAATTCATTTACTTTAACGAGTTCAAAACGATAAGTACTCGGCAATGTTTTCAGTTTTCGAGAGTTAGAAAAGAGCTTAAAGATGACTCCAGGGGGGATTCCTTTTTCTTTTATTTAATGAGTCCGAAAAGGAGATAAAATAAAATTCGTAAGAATCAGTCAATAATGATAATTTTTCACTTTGAAGGTACCTGTAACTGCACAAGAAACACACCCATCACTGATATCAAGAAAAAGATTAAAATATTAAGAAACTATTTTACAAAAATGACTTGCAAAACTTATAAATAGCCAAAAGTAATTTCATTTTTTACCATTTTACCATAGTAAACTCTAAAAGTGCATTTGTGCCCTATTTATCTTGATTTTCAAGTGGCTATTATGGGAGATCTAGGGTACCGTTTCATGAACCATCTACAATAGGTAAGAGACTCATCCCTGCTCTTGCATTTTATCACTTTTTTATGCATTTTAAACAATAAATTTTTTGATATAAGGGAGGATTTTAAATTTTTAGGGCATCAGTGACCATCATGGGTATAGTCATTGGACATGCGATGATCCTGCTTGAGCCCAAAGGCTCACACAATGCCATTTATCTGTTTATAAAAATAGGCGTGATGGTGTTGAGGCAGATTTTTTGGAAAGAAAATCCTCTTTTAAACCAAAAATTTATTATTTAAATCCATGAAAAAAGCATTATTTGGTGTTAAACGATGTTTTACAGGAGGTCATGGTCTTTGAATGGAAAGAAAGAAGCCATGAGGCCGAAGACTTCTAAGCATCTCAAGATCCTGAACGCATAAATGCTCTGAGGAATTGTGGGCTGCTAAAATTCTTCAAGACCACAGGGTCAATGGATCAGATGGAATTGTTGCCCTATTTGATCAGTCTCTAGGATGTAGATAGAGAGATCTTCATCATAAAAGGTCAGGAACTAGAACTTGAGGAGATGGATATCTACTTCATCACGGGATTGTCCTGACGAGGGGAAGTGGTCCAACTCTTTGGATCTTGCCAAGGAGGTGAAAGTACAAGGACTCTAGTCTAGAGGGATTGTCCCAGTGTTGAAATTACCAATGGAGGGAAGGTGAAGATAACGATAATCACAAAAAAAATCATCTTGGGAATGATTTTGTTCACTATGGCATGCGTATCTAGCATGCAAGCCTTGCATTAGGCTTCAAAGTCCCAGTTCCAATATGCTATTGCATGTTTGACCCCCACCATATTCAACTGGTGTGGAGGCCTTTTGGAAAATATGAAATGACAACTGACCAAGGGGAAGCAGGGACACCTAAAGGAATTCAGGTTTGGTTCTATATTGGTAACCTTCTTTTTAGAGTAAGTGCCCATATTCTAGTATCAATGGGTAGAGGTACGCAATCCTACCCCCCGAGATCCGAGACTCGTGCGATGGAGTCAAATCACGCCTCGACGAGGAACGAGTCAGCGTATGCATTACCCACCACAATTTTTCACTTGGCTAGAATGCCAACTACTCATGGTGGATGACTACACTTATGCTGGCATGGATTTCAGGTTGGATCGAGATCTACCTCTGCCACCAGGAGAACAGTGAACCGATGCAGGTAAAAACTTATGTTTTGGATTTTTTCAAGTTTTATGATATTTTATAAAAGTATAAACTGAGACTCAACTTGTGATAAATGTGCAGATGTGGGACCAGAGAGACAACCAGGCATGTCACCAATAGCACGACGAATTGCACATTGGATAATGGGCAGAGACTATGAGGAAGGGGTAGACCCCTTAGCAGAGATGGAGCACAATCTGGAGAAGATAACTTGTGGAGTCCCAGAGTATCCCACTATTGATGATGTTCCACTACATTGGTAGAGACACACAGTGGGAGTCTCTGTGAGACTACGTTGGCTGTTAGGTGAAGCAATCAAAGCAGTCTCATGCTATTATGAGTATCGTGTAGGCTGATAGTTTATCTAGTTCTTTTACACATTTGTAGGCTTTGAAAGCCAAGTGTCCGAGAACACTCTATTTTTTTATATATTGATGTAAACACTCCAAAAGACGCGATATATATATATATATATATATATATATATATATATATATATATATATATATATATATATATATGATGTGTGTGTGTGTGTGTGTGTTTTATTTCCTACGTATGTGTCCATAACATGATAAGTTTTATAAATGACGCAAATGCCTATCATGAACAAAATTTTCTAATGCATCTATTAATGTATTTAAATTACGTGGAATATGTTGATAAGTAATGAAATCAAAATTTATTTCTAGCAATTTAACACATAGATTCATACACAATATTTGTGGATTTCTCACTGAGTAATGATTGTTTAACTGTAACACAACAAGCTGCGAATCCAACTTGACAACTAAATGCCTAATGCAAAGAGCAACTGCTTCTAACAAGAGCTCAATAATTGCACTATATTCAGCAATATTATTGGTTGTTCAACCAAGGTAGACACCTTGTAAGTTAATCAACTCACCATTAGGGTCATAGAGTACCCATGCTGCGGAGGACAGATTCTATGTGGTACGACAAGCACCATCAAAAAAACCAATGTAATGTCTTGATGACATTTGCAAACCGAGTGGAACACAGAGTAAGTAGAAAAACACATTTCTGCAAAGCAAAACAAACACCAAAACTAAAAAACACACTAATAAATTAACACACTAATGTACAAAAAACGTTACATGAATTTCACGCATAATACTTCTTCAGATACAACCCATTACTAGGTTGTGACAATGAATTTTCCTCATAATCACATTGCTCATAGGTGCCTTTTTGTAAAACATGCTTGATGATGTAGGGCCCATGCCACATGGGTTCGAACTTTCCTGCTCCCAATTTATCGTTGGTTTGATTGTAAAGAAGGACCAATTTTCTTTCATCAAAAGTGTAAGGAGAAACGGTTTGGTCAAAATTGAGCTTTGACTCATTTCTTTTGAGCTTTAATGACCATCACAACAATGCGATGAGTCTCCTCAAGTCTCTCAAGATACAATAGTCACTCTTTTTTGGCGAGGTTTTTGGAAGAAGCTCGGTAGCTAGTTCAAGTGAGGGGATTTCACATTCGATTGGAAGAGTTTCCTATAAACCATACACTAGCTAGAATGGAGTGAATCAAGTGGCCATCGTAGCAAAAGTTATGTAAGCCTAGAGAGATGAGAATAGCATCAAATGCCAATCCTTTCTTTGCTTCCCAACGATACATTGAAGCATAGTAATCAAAACTTTATTAACTGCCTCAACCTGGCCATTGGCTTGTGGATAATAAGGAGTTGAGCTATCATGATGAAGGCCCAACTGAGCAATCAACTCTGCCATCATGTGCTAATGAAAATGTGATCCATGGTAAGTCATGATAGCTTGAGGAACACCAAAATGTGCTATGACGTGGTTAAAAAGCAACTGAGTAGCAGTAATACTACCAGCATTGTATGTAGGCATCACCTCAGCCCATTTAGTAAAATAGTCGACGACGACGATTATATAACCATGCCCCCAAGTCGAGCGTGGGTTACATGTCATGAAATCAATGCCTCATTTAGCAAATGGGCCAATGGTAATTACTGGGTGTAAGGGTGGGGGTGGGGTGGACTACGTGTGGTTGAAAATATGGCATTCATGGCATTTTTGGAAAACTAGAATACAACCTTTAAAGATAGAAGGCCATAAATAACTGACGTAGAGGATTTTCTGAGTAGTGTCATATCCAGACATATGACCACCACAGGCACCAGAGTAGCAATCATTTAAGACCTGTTCACCCTCTTCTAGGGTAAGACACCTATGAAGAACAAAGTCCACACCTACCTGATACAATGTATCAAAATGGATTTGATAGGGTTGGGACTGATGTCAAATGAAAAGTCGGTCGGATCAAGACAACTTAGATCAGAAGGTTTGGGTTTGGAGATAAATGATAGTATCTCCATACCATGGGTCACTAGTGTTGATCAGAAACAAAGTTTCATTGGGAATCTGCTCATTAAAATCAGTTGAAGTGCTTATAGACGGAAGAGCACAGATCCACTTAGCAAAGACGAACGATTTCTTTCATTTGGCAGTAGTAAATTCCAAATCAAACTACTCTAGGATAACGATCCATTTCGAGTATTTGCCCCCATTAATTGACGAGTTAGTATATATGTCATGGGGTTGCAATCAGAAATCATTGTGGTTTTCTGTAAAAGGATATAGTGTCGAAATATTTGAATGGCATGAACTTTCTCCAAGGCAAATTTCTCAACATGGGCATATCGAGACTCAATATCGAGAAGATTTTGGATCAAATAATAAACCACATGCTCATTTCCATTGTCTTCATCCTAGAATAATACCACAATAATAGTAGTATCAGTTTCAACCATGTAGAACAAGTAATCATGTCGATAACTGGGGGAATGCAGTAAAGGAGTATTGTTAAGAGTGTCTTTAAAGCATTGAAGGACTTCTTGGTAACTTCATCCCAAAAAAAGGAATCCCCTTCTTAAGTAAGCAAGTAAAACCCTTGGCGAGTTCGGCATAATTAGGGAGAAATTGATGGAGAAAAGTAGCCTTTCCCTGCAGGCTCTGCAATTGCAGTCATGATGTGGGGGGGGGGGGGGGGGTAAATTTACAATGGCCTCAAATTTCAGAGGATCGATCTGAATACCTTCGCAAGACACCAAAAAACCAAATATTCGACCAGAATCGATGCAAAACACACACATTTGTGGATTGAGATGGATACTATAATGCCGACATCATAAAAAGATGGATCTTAAGTGATTCAGATGGTCACGACGCTTAGCAGAATGAGCTGGTAAGTCGTCAAGGTAAGGCTCAACAATGTGTTGAATGTCGTGAAATGGATAAGACATTGCTTGTTGGAAGGTAGTGCCAGCATTATTCAAACCTAAAGGAATATTTTTGTAAGTGAAAGTATCCTAGGGATAGATAAAGGCCATCCTATGTTGATTAGCTAGTGAAATGTTAATCTAGTTATAACCAGAGAAACCATCCATGAATGAGAAAATCTCACTCCCAGTGCATTCATTGATGATTTGATCGATAAATGGAGTGGGATAGTTTTCCTTAAGACATGCACGATTGATATCACAGTAATCAACACATACATGGATCATGTCCTACTTTTAGGCAACCAGAACGATATTGGACACCCAATCCGTCAATGGAATAAGATAAATAAAACTCGGTTCTAAAAGCTTCTCCACTTCTTCTTTGATAGTAGCAACCATTCGAGGGTGCATATGGCAAAGTCGTTGTCGAATAGGCTTAACACTAGGATAAGTGGGAATCTCATGCACCACCATTGCTAGATCAATACCAGGAATTTCCTTGTATGACCATGCAAAGACATCTTAGAATTCTTTAAAAAATTGAGTATAAATCCTCATCTCATTTAGAGAACAAGAAACCCCAATATGAATGCTCTCCACAATTCTGGTTTTAATGGAAATTTCAAGAGGCATAGTAGCAGTGATGTTCCCCATATTACCCTCAGATAAGACTTCATGCACCAAGACATGTGTTTGAAGTGGAGTGTGGGACAATGAGAAACAAACGATTCAAGACAGGATGGAATCTCATCGATGCTGGGAAGAATGAAGAACGATGATGTAGACTATTCCATGTATTTTTGTCCAGATACATGACCTCAATGATACTCTCATTGGTGGAGAATCCCAAGAACCAAGCCAAGGAGAAGGTACATATGCGTCAAGGTTCATACTGAAAACAATATGACTTTGTGAAGTGACCTGTTGGGAGCGAGATCCCCCAAGGCAAGTTTTGGGGCTTAAAGCCCAGATTTTGACAATATCTGATGTAAAGACTCTGTGTTTTGTGGACCCCTAGTGTGCAGATGTCGAGCAGTCCGCAGCTGAGTGCGCTGACCCCTGCAGCTAAGTGCGCAAGGCAAGTTGAGTCTGTAACTAATTGAAGAATTAATAAATAGAAGTTTTATACCATTCCTGTGTATTTATTTCCTATTTTGTGCATTGAATGTATTGGGTATAAATTGCAATTCCCTTGTTTATATGCTGCACGAACTTATATGATTGTGTGATTAAGTGAATATAAGATAAAGTATCTTTTTATGCAAAGTTAACTAACAGATAAGTAAGATACGCGGTGTAACTTGGGGAAATAGGGCTCATTGCTACCCTAGTAGTGCGAAAGCACCTCAGCCCCTGGTTAGGGTTGTGCGAAGGTGATTATAACAAATCACGAAGGCCTCACAGGTTAGGATACTATGCGAAGTGACCTGTGCGAAGGTATTCACAATTGGACTAAACCAACTCGTCAGACAACTCAAGGGTGCAGAAACTTGGTTCTAGCCTCCCCCCATACTACTTTCGGTGAGACCTTATTCTGCGCTCTATGGGCTATTGCCGAAAGGGTCAATAGTGTAGGGATTTTTTTGGCTAATTAACTGTAAACCTGGGTCAGGCCCCCACAATCCAACAAATGGTTCCTTTGTCGGGACTAGAATATGCATAGATATGTCTAATGTTGTATCATTGGAATCCAAATAAGAAGGAAATTGAAGGTTGGCTAGACAGAAGAATTCACCAGTTCACGGCGGAGGAGAATAGGAACCCGCAACTAATTAAAAGAAGAGTGGTTAGACTGCTACCTATACACAAAAATATTTTTTTCATCTTTCCCTACTGAGTTGTACGAGTGGATCACGAGGCTAGCAAATAGCCAAGGAAAGTGGAAACTCGACAATCCTATTGTGTGGACCCCGGAGTTGGTGCACAAATTGGAAGAATCGGAGGATAAGATCATGCACGTTGTTGATCACTGGCTCGATCGGATTATAGGAGGATTCATTACTGAGTTCATGGCAGATACTTCAGCCAACTATAGCAAAGCGGAGTGACACTTTCTCAAAGGACTGTGAGGTAAGTATGTAAAGTCTATGAAGACTTGGATTAAAATACTATTGTGTGAAAATAGGGTTATGCAAATTACCTTGATGTCTGGAGCCACATGAAGTGGAAAAACCTACAGAAATGAAGGATTTAAGGGACCATAGAATAGCCCTTTGATTTCACCTCCATGAGGGGACAAGGAAGAGCTTGTGAAGGTCTCGCTGTGAAGTGCGATCCATTTGATAAGGCAAAGGATTCCGCGCATGCCACCCCCACCCACACAGCCACCAGTTTCACCGCCTTCACCTCCATCTTCGCCCATACCACCTCTGCCACCACTGCAAGTCAATATGGCAAGCACGATAAAGTTTCATGTGTTCAAGGTAGTAGGAAATGAAGATCCAGACCAGTTTTTCTTCATGATAAGAGCTGTATGGGAAGCGCATGGAGTTACATATGATAATATAAAGAAAGCGACATTGGTTAGTGCTCTATAGGATCGCGCACTGACCTGGTATATTAAGAATTCTAATGCAATCCGAACGCAGGAATCACAAATATCCAAATTGCACTAAACAGAGAATTTGGCAGGCTGAAGTCAGAAGCACAATCGATCATTAGATTCAAAGAGATCACAATGCTACCAGGTGAGACTCCTTGGGAGCTGGATGAGAGACTGAAGTGTACAATTCACGAAGCTAATATGACTTTGATGGATGGACAACAACGCGATGTTGGCATTATGATGTATGTGTGTTATAGACATATTTGGGCACTGCAACCCCAATCACATATGTCGATAAACCAAGGGCTCTTAAACCCCTAAAAGTGTTGTTTCACACCCTAAAGGATCATGGTGAACTGATTACATCATTTCCCAAAAGTTCCACCTGAAAAACTACTCAGAACTGGCAAAAATTGAACCATACAGACTGCTCCATGCTTAGGGTGCGATGCATACTGGCTGCTACACTAGCCAAGTGCGATGCATATTGAAAGAGCCTTTTGTGGGTGCGATGGGCGAGAGTAGACAAATGGCAGAGATAGTTTTCTAAGTGGAAACCCAGGGAATCTTCTAGAAACTTCTCATATGACACTTGCCTCTCTGAATTGGCCCAGCGATGAGTAGGAGATCATGAAATCTCCAAGTGCAACCAAGAACTATTAGTAAAATGACACTAATCAAAAAGCCAAAAGCTAACTCACCCCTCTGCAAATATCTATAAATGGATCCCTCATCTGAGAGATCTAGAGGGCTGGAATTTTGTAATTTGTAAGGAAGTGATGTTGGTTTCTCTTTGAGACATTGTATTGTTGGGTGATCTTGCTTTTCATGAGGTGAAGAGGGCTTTCATGCTGGGAGGATGATAATGGATTAGACAGCAGGGTTGTAATCCTCTCTTCTACTATCAATAAAGCTATTTGACTGTTCCATATACTTGTGTATTTGTGAATCTTCCTATTTGTGAATGCAATTGTATGGTTAATGTATTTTTGATTCTGCATTGTTTATGGTATTATAGATCTCTATGCTTTGATGGTGTTTTGTTGCTTTGCCTCTACAGGTATTCTCTAAAGTGGGACAAGTAGGAAAGGAGTGGTAAGCTCTATCAAGGGAGAGAGGAAACAAGGAAGGAGCCAAGTGAAAGATTTAGGTTGGTGCTCTCTACTTCTCTCTTATCTATCATACATAAAGGAAATCACAAGTTACTTTGATTGTTTGTTTCTAAGATAGCTACCCATCTTAGTGGGACTAGTAGATCGAAAAGACACTAGTTTTCCCGGAAACAAAATGGCGACTCCACTGGGGAACGATTAGTTTGTTTTTTTGTTATTTTTTTTGCATTATAAACTATAGACAGAGCCTGAAGTTAAGCCAGCTAGCATTCAAACTACTCTTGCTATGCAAGTGCAAAGTAGATCAACGCTGCTTCAGTCAATCTTCGGGTTGGTTTATGAACTGAACATTTGACTTGCAAACATCCTAAGTGCCCTTGTGGTAGCTCAATAACCTCATAAGATCATACCCTTGTACTTTGTTGTTACTGTCCATCATAGCTCAGCCTAAGTCACTGAACTTAGCTGCAAATTTTGAGCAAAAACCAAGCTCAGTTTCGTTCCCTGGTCCATCACATTGTCTGTAGCTAGCAGCCTGGATGCATCACACCTCTCGTGTGTTCTAGGTGACATGCATCCTTGTTTCCCTTAAGGACAGGTGCGATGACTGAATCATATTGTTTCCTTCTCTAGAATTTGGTTTTTTCTTCTTTGTTTTCAGCTCTATTCAATAGTTTTGCTGCTTATGATCAGTATGTCATTGTTGAAGCCTTCTTCCTTTATATTATTCAGCCTCCATTGATTAGGAATTGTAAATGTTTTTATTTATTTTTCATCATTTACAGTCCTCATTTGCAAAGAGTAGCTTAATCGAACTATCGTCTTTTGATTCAAAAGTGTCGTAACTGTCATTTTGAGTCAAGAATAAGAGTGTCGTAAAGTCTTCCTATTCTAGATAGTTGATTGTACTTTTGTCATTGTATTTGATTTGAATTGTCAATATTTGAAGTGTCGAAAGCAATTTTCCATTTGAAATCGAAAGTGTCATTTTAGTCTTCCTTTCATTTTGAAAAGAAATTGTTGAAGTGTCGCTTTGAAGAAAATAGTTCAGATCTGTAATTAGTTTTCCTTTTTAGCATTCTCTCATTAAGGAAACGGGAAAAAAAAATACATGCATGTGCATTTTCATTTAGACGGAATGCGGAAAATGATTTAGGAAAAGTGCATTTAGTGTGTGTTCTCTTCTCTCTGTTGAAAGAATCATACTTTTCTTTCCTTAGTAGCAAGGATTTTCATTACTAAAAGAAATAAATGATTGTTTATCATTTTAGATTGCATATTTAGGAATTTTACATCTGCATAACGCGGTGAACCTTGAAAGACAAACTTCTAAGAAAAATCAACTCTAAAATAAACCTCAATGAACATAAAAACGCTTTGGAACCTAGCGCACAACATCTAGAAATCTAGGCTAGAGACATATTCTGGCATCGTAAAACCTGGTAACTATCATTTTCATCAAAGGTTGGGTGATTCCTCCTCTTTGATATGACAAGTGCCAGTACGGACTTGTGCTCTGTACCATTGAGTATATATTGGGAGACCACAATAGGCTAATATCCTTTATCCTTAGGAAGCCATGTCTACTGCCCTATCGATCGCAATGTACTGAACACAACATTCGGGAAGATTGACTGTCGTAGGTAAAGTCCTTCGTAATTTCTCTTTAATTTACCACCAAGGTGTATATTGCAGTTTTGCGATTGGTTTGGTAATCCCTTTGTCTAGATTTCTGGAGTAGTCACTTTCGTTCGTTTTCGAATCCATAAAATAAAAGCTCCATCTGAGCACTTGTCACTTTAGGCTCATTAAAAATCGAAGGAGACTAGAGTCACCTTTAACTTTTTCTCGACTCTTAAAAATTGAAAAAGAAGTTGTGTCAAAGCGTCATAAAATTTATTTAATTCGGAAAAACATTTTCCCCTTTTTAATTTTTAGTTCATCAAGTAATCCACAATCGTGGAAGAAAGTCAATCAAAACCCCATTGTTTGTGGAGGCTAGTGAGTCAACCGTCTTTGACTCCAGAAACGAAACCATTCCGGGCGAAACGGTCTCGTTTAACTGAGTCCACCTCTCCTGGTTTATTTGAAACTTGTGTTTCAACATCATCAGAGACTATAGTTACTCCGATCATTTCTGGTACATCTGCCTTTACAGAAGAAGTTTCGTGGTTACAAGAGGACATTAGAACTAATCCTAGTGTAATGGTAGATGCCTCTATAACTGAAGTAACTCCATCTAGAGCTGATCTAGAAACTGAAGTTCACTCACCTGAACATCTGGGATTTGAGTTCCAGAATTCAAAAGGTGTCACCCCTCCAGTATCTATCGCTGCAGAAACTATACCTTCTTCGGCACCGGAAATATTTTACGGACCTGACGGTCTACCTCTTCCACCTGGACTGATTGCTATAGAAGAGATTGTAGAGGATATTCCATCCAGTACCCCATTTCATTTTGGAACTGGGATCCACCTATATCCTTCTACTATAGAGGTTAGTTCTTTTAATCACCCTTCATCACAAGTTCCTGTCGAATCGCTAGGAAATCTTTTGGATATACTAAATATGTCTGAACAACCATCAACATCTAGGATTGTGTCATCTGATACAGCAGCAGTGGAGCCTCCTGCTGCTACTCTGACAATGTTTGTTGGTATACCATCTGTCCCAACTAGTTCTCAACCGCTAGATGGAGTCCACCCAGGGAATGTTTCGACAACATGGTCTATTCCTATTTTTTCATTCGGGATCTTATTTAGAATTTCTTATGTTGAAACTCAACAAATTGATACTTCACATCAGTATCTTTTGGGTAGTCCAGTCTCCAAATACCAATTTATCCTTTGCACACTGGATTGCTACCATATGGGGGGCAGTATGCCTTTTCATTGTTCCCTCTGGGAGAACAACCATATGAGAGTTCACAACAAAATTCAGGTGAAACTGGAATTGCATCTAGTGGTTGGGTACCAATACTGCCTCAACAACCAAGGGTTGTATATTCAATGCAACCAAATCAACCTGTGTCAAACATTCCCACTACACCTGCTATTGTGACTATGTCGCAAGTACAAGCACTGCCTGTTGTATGTCAACCTCAAGTCTCTCAGGTCGTAATACAACAACCTCTTGTCTCCACAGCTCAATCACAACCTCAGATTAGTGACTCCTTAACTGGAGCGACTCAGGCTCAAATGGGTATTATCACCCCTCATCGTGGTCAAACATCCAGTATTGGACAACAGAAAATGGTCCAACAACCATGGTTGGTACAATATCAACAACCACAGTTCCAGCAAGCTTACCGAGGACCTGAGCAGCAAAGTTTTGCAAGTAATGGGCAATCGTATTTTCAAAACTGTTACCAACAATCATATTATAATGGTTATGCCCATCAACCTTATCAAAGTTATCAACATCAAATACATTATGCTGGTATGCAAAGACCTACTGCTCAGACAATCCCATCTTATCCTGGGTATGCTTTGCCAAACTTGAATCAACAGTTTCCTTTCGTAGCAACTTTAGAATTACCAGATCTGAACCGGCTGACAAATGATCCAACTACTTATGCCCCTTGGTGGCCAGCGATTCCTCATAAACTTCCCTCTAATATTCCTAAATTTAAAGGAAATCCGGGTGAAGACCCATCAAATCACATAATGACTTTTCATTTGTGGTGTTCATCTAACACCCTCAATGATGATTCGATTAGGCTTCACCTTTTTCAGCGAATGTTAACTGGTCCGGCAGCAAAATGGTACATTGAATTGCTTAGAGCTTCGTTTGACAACTTCAACACCCTCGCCACTACTTTTTTAACCCACTTTCAGTTACGCATAAGTTACAAAATAGGAATGGAGCTCCTTACCAATTTTAAACAAACAACAACCACTCACATATTTGATCATATTCATGAGTGGTGTCGTCATTGTCAAATGATAAAGACATATGTTCCTGATTAGCTTCTAGCTAAGTGGTTTATTAAGTCGTTATTACCTTCTATTACAAAATATGTGGCCAAGGGAGGAGTTGTCACTGAAGAGCAAATCATTACTCGTGCACAATATCTAGACTTGATCTATACTTAGTCTGGCACATTCTATAACAAAATTCCTGATGCTCCTAGACTAGAATTTTCCATTCCTCCCCCTCCTAAATCAAACAGGGACACTCATGCCGGCGATGGTGTGATTGGCACCTCAAGTACGCAAACTGCAAAGGCTCCATCTGGTAAGGCCCTTGCAGTTTCTAGTAAAAAATCAAAAGAACTTCTTGCCTCAGAGGTTAATGCCGTGTCATCTGACAAGGTCAAGGAACCAAAGCAACCAGAGGGCAAGAAGAAAGCGAAAGAAAAAGAAGAAACAGGAAGATTCAACTCCTGAGAAATCTTTTGGAAGTCCTACTGGGCGAAAGAAACCTAATCAGCCATGCTTCATATGTAATGAGGACCATTATAAAAAAAATTGTCCACATCGAGCTGAGGTCATGAAGTTCTTGAAGACTTCAAGCACCTCAGCGGTATTGACTGATCCATTTCCAAACCTAGAAACCAATCTGGTTGCTATCGATCATGCTTCCCCATCCCAAGTGCTTATGTTTTCCATTTCAAAACTTCAAAACAATGCTTTGATATCGATGAGGAATAAAGATTACAGGAATCCACAGATGTTGAACAATAACAAGGCTACAGATCAACCTAGTAGTTCGACAACAACATCATTAGAAGTTGTGCCACCCATCATTCCTAAACTAACAATAAAGCCGCCAAAGGGAGTAGTACATAAATCAACATTTAATCCTCGTGCTTGAGCGGCACAAAATTATAATATAGTAGAAGTTTTGGCTCAATCGTCATCCGCTATGTCGACACTTGAAGTACTGCAGAATTGCCCCTCCCAAAAGCAGGTTTTATTATCAGCAATAGGTGGGATTGACCCAACGGATTCCAATCATGTGGCCTTTAACCACAAAGGATATGAACCTCAATTACCGACCCAACTCGCTTTCCTTATACAGGTAAAAGCCCTCAACAAAATTGTTCATAGAACAATCATTGATGAGGGGGCATCTACATGTATTATGTCAATGAGTTGCTGGAAAACTTTAGGCTCACCATCCTTGTTGCAATCATCAATGACATTAAAAGCATTCGATGGAAGAACATACACACCATATGGGATATTAAGTAACTTGCAAGTTGAACTGGGGGGCAAGACAGTAGAAATTGAACTCGAAGTTATCAATGGAAACCTCGATTACAATATCCTACTAGGAAGGCCATGGATTTATGCTATGGCTGCTATTGTGTCAACATATTTTAGAAAGATTGCATTTCCCTTCCAAGGCGGAATTAAAATCATTGACCAACTAACCTTTTTCACCAATAGTTCACAAGCTACAGGAAGCATTCCAATCATCCATGGAAGCTCTCAATCGCTTCAAAATGTCAGAGTAGGCCTCCTAAAAGACCCTGCCTTAATGGGTACTTTTTCCCTACCACCTTCGAGTAATCTAGCAGAAGTGGCCACAGTGGAAACCTGTAATATGATATCTTCTACATTAGCAAAGATTAAGAAGATTTCTGAAGATTTTGTTAGCATGGATCATCGCTAGGTATTGCCTCCAAGCCCCATAGAAATTTTGTAGCAAAAAAATTTCTTGCCCTGGGCGGCAAACCCAAATCAACACTCATCAAGTGTTCGGATAGATAGGTCTCTAGAATATGGCACCTCTTCATATCCTTGGTCACATATACATTCTACAAATGAAGGAATCATTCAGTCAATGATGATAGGAGAGGCACCATGGGAAGATTACCACCGTTGTTCCCATCTTCAACGTAACGACAAAGATTATCCTAGCGACCTTAATCGTCCTTCAGTTTTTGATTTTCTATCAAATACTGTAAATATGATGGATTCCGAGTGAAATCTATCCAATATTGAAGAAACTATCGCCATAAATATCTCGACCAAACCTAATGTTGTAGAGAATATTCATGTCGGCAAATCTTGTTCTTCTTCAGAACTGGAAATATACTCCGCTCTCTTTCACGAATTCAGAGATGTCTTTGCATCATCATATGAAGAAATGCCAGGTATTGACTCGAGAATCGTTGAACATGAAATCAAGATGTATTTAGATGTCAAACTAGTATGATAGCGGCTTTGGCAGGTTCACCCGAAGAAAGCCGTTGCCATCAAGGCAGAAGTTGAAATTTTTTTACATGCTAGTTTCATTTACCCTATTCCTCTAACTGATTGGGTATCGAATATTGTTCCTGTCATGAAAAATCAAGGAATGATTACAGTGTGCATTCATTGATTACAGGGATGTAAATCAAG
This sequence comes from Pinus tabuliformis, assembly GCA_031772625.1. Classification (NCBI taxonomy): domain Eukaryota; kingdom Viridiplantae; phylum Streptophyta; class Pinopsida; order Pinales; family Pinaceae; genus Pinus; species Pinus tabuliformis. The sequence goes on along the minus strand of CM062807.1, from coordinate 91,768,848 downwards.
CTTGTCCAAAGGACAACTACCCTACACCCTTCATTGACCAGATAATTGATGAATGCACTGGATACGAAATATTTTCATTCATGGATGGATTTTTCAGATACAATCAAATAAACATCCGCCCATAGGACCAGTCGAAGACTGTATTTACATGTCCATGGGGCACATTCGCGTAGCATAAACTACCTTTCAGTTTAAAGAACGCAGGGGAAACTTTTCAGAGGGCAATGAACTATGCCCTCCATGACATCAAACACATCGTTCAACCATATCTCGGCAATCTACCAGCTCATTCACTAAAGCGGACTGATCATCCACAACATTTGAGAGCTATATTTCTACGTTGCCAACACTACAAGATACGACTCAATCCACACAAGTTTGTGTTTTGTGTCGGTTCTAGTTGTTTACTTGGTTTCGTAGTTTCTAAGGATGGGATTCGACTTGACCCATGTAAGGTTCAGGCAATCATCGACATGCCTCCACCTTCGAATTTGCTTCAGATTCATAAACTCCGAGGGAAAGCAAACTTTCTAAGGAGGTTCATTCCAAATTACGCTGAACTTGCTAAAGGTTATACACGTCTTTTGAAAAAAGAAGTGCCCTTCAACTGGGATCAGGTTGCACAAGCTTCCTTTGATGCTTTAAAGGATTTCCTAATAAAATCATCATTAATGTATTCTCCTGACTCTCGAAAAGACTTTAACTTGTACCTAGCCACAACAGATACAACCATCGCAATGGTTTTAGTACAAGAAGACAATGGAATTGAACATCCTGTCTATTATTTAAGTCGAAACTTAAATGATACAGAAAGCAAGTACTCCTATGTTGAAAAGCTGGCTCTAGCAGCTGTTCAAGCAGTACAGAGATTTCGACACTATATCCTCTTTCGCAAAACTACCATTTTGTCAGATTGCAACCCTATGACTTACATTTTGTCACGTCAATTACTAGGGGGAAAATATTCAAAATGGATAGCCATTTTGCAAGAGTTTGATCTAGAATTCACAAAAACCAAATCAAAGAAATCTCTAGTTTTCGCGGAGTTACTATGCGACCTCCCATCGTCATCCAACGATTCAACATCTAAAGCATCAATCGTGGATGAATCTCTGTTTCTAATATCGTCAAGCGATCTGTGGTATGGAGATATACTGATCTATCTCCAAACCCAAACCTTTAGGCCTAATACCTCTCGCTTCGAACAACAGTTTACTCGATACCAAGCCAAAGACTACATAATCGTTGGTGATACACTTTACCGTTGTGGTGTCGATACAGTTATGCGAAGGTGCTCACGCATGAGAAGGCCGAAAAAGTCCTGAATGATTGTCATTCAGGTTCGTGTGGGAGGCATCAATTTGGTTATGCCATGGCACAAAAGATCTTATGAGCTGGTTACTTCTAGCCCACAATATTCAAAGATTGCATAATTGCAGTTAGAAGTTGCCATGCTTGTCAGATTTACAAAATGGGCCGAGGTGATGCCTACATTAACAACAACGACGAAAAAACTGCTCTTTTCTTTTTCAATCATGTAGTCTCTAGATTTGGTGTTCCACAAACTATAGTCACAGATCATGGATTGCATTTTCGCAATCAGATGATGGTTGAAATTGTTGCCAACTTAGGACTATCCCACGACAGTTCTACTCCGTATTATCTGCAAGCTAATGGACAAGTTGAGGCCATCAACAAAGTCCTCAAGCACATGCTACAAAGGATGATTGGAGTCCACAAACGAAATTGGCACTTAATCCTGTACTTAGCCTCATGGGCATATAGGACATCGGTGAGAAATGCGACCAGATTTACACCCTTTCAGTTGGTGTATGGCCTGGAAGTGGTCTTACCGATTCAGTGTGAAATTTCATCTCTCAAGCTCGTAGTCAATCTACTTCCCGAAACTTTAGAGAAAGAGGCTCGTTTCTCAGAAGGTGACATGGTCTTGCTTTACGATCAGGAATCTGATAAATTAGGAGCAGGTAAGTTCGAACCATTGTGGATGGGCCCCTACATTGTTAAAAGAGTATTAGAAAAAGGAGCCTACAAGCTAGTAGATTACGATGGGATTCCACCGCCGCAACCCCAGAACGGGTTGTATCTTAAGCATTACTATGCTTGATTAAGTGTAGTAATCTCTTCACAAATATGCTTTTGTTACATTTTTGTTTTCGTCAAGAGTTATCATTTTGGTTAGGTAATCCACTTTGCATTTGTTGCAGATGTCGGACATGTTGGAATCATTCATTGGATATGCCGACGGAGCTAGTCATAGTACGCAGAACCTATCTTTTGTAGCCTAGGCCATTTTTGATCCAAGCGACGAGTTAGTGAGTTTCAGAGGGATATGTATTGGTCAATCAACGAACAACATCGCTGAGTACAACACGTTGATGGAGCTTCTCTCTGATGCCATCGCACGTGGCATACACCGACTTGTTGTCAAGCTAGATTCACAACTCGTCATCCTACAACTTACTGGAATCTATTCCGTTCGGAATCCAGCTATCTATCGTATGTTCCTAAGGGTCAGGATTTTGGAAAGGTAGTTTGATTCTATTCAACATCAACACATTTCCAAAAACTTAAACACATTAACTGATTCAATAGCAAATTATGTGTTAGATAGACATTTGCAGCATTTATAAAGGAAAAAGCATTTCAATTAACATTTGCGTCAGGATCACATAACTTAACCGAAATAAAACTCTGAAAATAAAAAATATATAACTGTTTATATTTTTTACAAAATGTTATGTGTCCAGGACAAAATCGGTCATACGACCCAAAAAATCAAAAATGCAGAAAATCACCCTAGACTAATGGTGTTGGTGATAGCAAGTCACCGCCTGTGCGATCATATGTAAGAGCCTAGTTAATCGACTCGACACACCAGTGGTATGGCACTATAATCTCAAAGGTAACTCGTCAGTCCTCACATCCTGAATACCAAGGGTGAGACCCTCGATCTGATCCTGCAACACTGCAAGGGTCTCCGCTATGTCTAGATCACGAAGGATAGCCCTCCCTACAGCCACTCCTACTAGAACGGTAGCTGCTACCCTTGGGTGCATTGCTGGTCACACTGGCCCAACATCTACACACATATGTGAGTTTGACTAGTCTTGATAACTTTTAAAAAACACAAGAACATTATAAAAGCAATAAACAAAGATATGGTCAAATCTTTTTACGCATAACACCCCACTGCTTGCCAGCCGGTAATGCCAAATCCGAGTCTCCTCAAAAATCCATCCCAACATATGGATACTCTACAAAGACCATCTCCTGACAGTTGAACCACTCAAAGAAGGCATCAGAGAATGAAATCTATGACTGACCGGCATGTTTGGCCATGAGATCAACCCATCTCTGCATCCGTGGTTCCCTCAGTGCTAGCAATCCTAGTGAAATGTACTGTGGCTGCATCAGTGGAATCCTCTCCAAGGCGAGAGCAGTCAGAATGGAAACATAACCAAAGTTCTTGGATCTTCCATTCTTCACCTTGGAAAGTTGTTATTTTATAACCGGAAGTATTGCCTTTGGTTACAGGCATCCCACGACGTACTGCATATAAGATCTGTTGGCCAAATGAAGAGTCACGCTACCAGCCAATCTAGAAAAGGTGAATAAAATAGTCCTCAAGGACCGATCAGTGACATATCGAATACTGATCTTGCCATCCCTGCTCGGCTGAGATCCATCTCTACAAAACTGGCGAATATAATCTCTCACAGATTCACCCCCACAAGGGGATCCTAATAGTGAGAGAGGGGCGCCACGCCTCGATAACCCAGTCAAAAAGTAGATATCCTCGACTATCAAAGGAATGGATTAAGGAAATCATGTCCTCTTCTTCATGCTCACATTATTCACGCCATGTAATGACCATCTTGATCTGATGAATCTCTAAAACACAAACAAAAGATGAATTAGGATCTTGATTTGGGCAAAAACAAGAAAAAATTTCATGAAAAAACATTGCACAAACTTTCCCTTCTGCGTCCATCGCACCCTTCTTGTGTACAGGGTGAGATGCATACTGACTGGCCAATGACCAACTCAGTATGCATCCCACCTTTCCATGTAGACTAGGTGCGATGGGGAGAGAACGAATTCTCCAAACCCCTAGGGACCAGAAAAAAGGGAAAGCTTTCTCAAAATCAGAAAAGGATGGAATGCAATTGAAGAGCTTAGGGTTAGCTCCTACCTAGTCCTGACGGTGTGGAGAATACTCCACTGGATCTCCAGAAATCAACTGATGAAATTTGAGGGGGAAAACACCTCCAGAGCTCCAAAAATCCCAAATTTGAATGAAATGGTAAAAATGAGAGGTAAAGCTACTTTTATGTTACTATTCACGTAATTCAAGCAAGATGTTGGATTTTAACTCATTTTTCAAGCATGTATTTGTATTTCTATTCAATTTGATGGAGTAATTGAATAGGTTGTATGACCATTGAAAGAATATAGTGTTAATGGTAAATTGAACATCTCTGACTATTATCATGAGCAATGTTTCCACAGGGTTCAAGCTCGTTAAAAAATAAACCTGCCACTGAGCATAGTTTCTAAAGATTCAAGCTCATTAAAAAATGAATCCACCCTCGGTAAATAACCTTCGTGATTGCCTTGCTATCAGCCTTTTGAGCCTTGGTTGTGTTCTTACCATCACCTCCATTCTTTTGGCCAATCATACGCTTCCAATTTATTGTTTACCCTTTTGAGGAACAGCTGCGATGAGTGATTTTGTTAGCTACCCTCTTTACACTGTCATTTTTGAGAAGTTCAAAACTTACCTGGAACCAGTTGTTACCTGAAAACATCACTTATTCCTCAGAAATGAGTCTCTTTTAAGCTCTTTTTAGACTCGTAAAATATGAAAATATTGTCGAGCTATTAGCCTTTCCAGCTTGTTAAAGTAAGGGGAAGCACCATCCCTCCTCTACATTTTAATCTTTTTGGACCTAAGGGATCATTCCAAAAAAAGATCGAGCGCTTGTCTTATTCAGCCCGTTAAAGCAATCAAAAAGTCATCCCTTTCGTATTATTTTATACTTTTTCAGACTTAAGGGATTATGCCACGAAAAAGGACTGCTGGAGTTTCCTTTCTGTCTCTTTTCAAATTCTCTAAACATGAAAATGACCAAGTTATCTTTGTCAGTAAACTCGTTAAAACAATAGCGACAAACTTGTCCATTCGGACAAGAGCGAGTATCACTGTTGCTAGGCTCGCTAGAACATAGTGACAGGTTTGCCCGAAGGGCAAATTATAGAACAAGCATATGTTATCCTCCTCAAGATTAACAAAAATAAAGAGGTACTGGTCAGCAATGACTAGGGAAAAAGGGAAGAAAACTTGAAGAACTTCATTGGTAGCAGGTCGCTCTTGAACATGACACTTTCACTCCATCACCATGATTGAGTCGAGTTGGGTTATTTAGTTTGCTAGTCACATCACCATTGGTCCTCCGTACCATCCATTTTTGGGGTTAACGCTACCAATCCATCTCAGTGTCACCGATATGTTCAAGAGAAGTCATTCAGAGAATTTGTCACCCAGCTAATGCCTCATCCACTGCAATACCTTCACTCTTCATTTTTCATGACTGCCATTCCTGAGCCTTGTATCATCAAATCATTTTCACCTCAAGAAAATCATTTGCTTCGTTTCGTGTCGTAGATGTGCGATTCATTAAGGCCCTCCTACGATGGGCCACTTCTTGTCGACATCAACTCATTATCCAAGAAGTTGACTTAGGAACAACCCTTTTAGTACTTTGAAGCTTGCATGCCTCAATGGCAAGTTTCTCACTTCCAGCGACAGGTTTACATCAATGGCCTTCGGCCGAAATATTTTTCACGGTGTTCGACATCGACTCATATATTCACACCACATGAATTGTACTGTAGTACCTTGAGGGTCATTATCATTATCGATGATTCCTCTCGCGCCTGTTAACAACTTACATAATTGGCTGGTAATCAGGCGATGTCTTTCCATGTTCGACTTCAGAACACCTTTTCACATGGATTGACTTGTACATCGGGTGAAGATTGAATGAGTTTGAAGACCCTGGATCTAGTTTCATCCATCCGGGCTGCGACATATTCATGAAAATAAAGACATCAAATGTACACCATAGATGCACAGATTATCATCCAAGCTAAGGGATGATGGCTCTACAAGCATCACCAATCTACAACAGTGGACGATTGTTTGTCCTATGTACATGAAAATGAATTTATAAAGCTGAGCATGGGAATGCCTACCTCAGCTAGATCATGAAAATAATATGAAGATAATGTATTGTATCATATTTTATACAGGACACCTTCCAGTTCAAAGACCTCAGATCCTCATGATAAAGCATTTCACCCAACATCAGAAGATTTACAACCTCATGCTTTAGGGGGCAATTGTTATAGACATATTTGGGCACTGCAACCCCAATCACATATGTCAATAAACCAAGGGCTCTTAAACACTTAAATGTGTTTTTTCACACCCTAAAGGATCATGGTCAACTGATTACATCATTTACCAGAAGTTCAGCCTGAAAAACTACTCAGAACTGGCCAAAACTGAACCATACAGATTGCTCCATGCTTAGGGTGCAATGCATACTGACTGCTACACTAGCCAGGTGTGATGCATACTGAAAGAGCCTTCTGTGGTGTGCAATGGGCAAGATTAGACAAATGGCAGAGATAGTTTGCTAAGTGGAAACCCAAGGAATCTTCCGGAAACTTCTCATATGACACTTGCCTCTCTGAATTTTCCCAGGGATGAGTAAGAGATCATGAAATCTCCAAGTGGAACCAAGAACTATCAGTAAAATGACACTAATCAAAAACCCAAAAGCTGACTCACCCTTATGCAAATATCTATAAATGGATCCATCATCTAAGAGATCTAGAGGGCTGGAATTTTGTAATTTGTAAGGAAGTGTTGTTGGTTTCTCTTTGAGACATTGTATTGTTCGGTGATCTTGATTTTCATGAGGTGAAGAGGGCTTTCATGCTGGGAGGATGATGCTGGATCAGACAGCTAGGTTGTAATCCTCTCTTCTACTATCAATAAAGTTATTTGACTTTTCCTCCATATACTTGTGTATTTGTGAATCTTGCTATTTGTGAATGCAATTGTATGGTTAATGTATTTTTGATTTTGCATTGTTTATGGCATTATAGATCTCTATGCTTTGATGGTGTTTTGTTGCTTTGCCTCTACAGGTATTCTCTAAAGTGGGACAAGTAGGAAAGGAGTGGCAAGCCCTATCAAGGGAGAGAGGAAACAAGCAAGGAACCAAGTGAAAGATTCAGGTTGGTGCTCTCTTCTTCTCTATTATCTATCATACATAAAGGAAATCACAAGTCACTTTGATTGTTTGCTTCTAAGATAGCTACCCATCTTAGTGGGACTAGTAGATTGAAAAGACACTAGTTTTCTCGGAAACAATGTGTTGTAATTGATGGCAACCCACTTGTAGCAGAACAACTCTCTTGTATATGGTAACTAGATGAATCTACAGAAGAGATATCAGATGTGACATAATGCATGACAGGAGTGCTTACTAGTGTGATGAAATGTAGGGCAGCTTTAAGGAATTAGTTTAGAAAGAAACTCACTTAGATGGGAGATCACATTACTATAGGTTAACAGCACAGAGTTATAGATTAGACTACCAAAAATGAAGAAATAGAGGTATAAGCAGGTTCACCATTTACTAAACCGCATATACACATGAGTTCACTGTATACAAGTCGCGTATACGTACACACGCACTTTCACAAAAGGAAAGGCACGTATAACTTGGAAAACTAAATGTTTGGTCCAAAGTATTTGATCCATGGTATTTGATCCATGTTATTGGTCCAAGGTATCGGGTTGGAGGTATTAACCCAGGTATTTGGTCCAAGGTATTGGTCCTAAGTGGTTTTGGTCCATGGTATTAAGAAAGGCCTAAATTATAAAGGGAGGAGAAGATCATTAGGCCAATGTGTGCAAGTATCAAATATCTGATATAGTGTGAGATCTAATATGTAGATTATTGGCTTATGGTGTCGTGCTGGATTTGAACCGAAGAAGAACCTTAGCGCTTGATGAAGGATAATATTTAATGATGTATCAGGATCTTAAGGCTTGAAGTGAATTATCTTTATGTGGTTTGATCATGTATCTGAATAATTGGCACATGTTGTAGTATGTAAATATGATGACCTGGGTATGATTGAAGTTTGGAACTATTGTTATGTTTGAATCATCTTTTGCAGATCTGTATGTAGGTTCACTTCAAAAAAGAAGTGTATACACGCTGGTTCTGCATATCAAAATAGTGTATACATCATAAATTTCATTTGCAGATTTGTACGCTGGTTCACTTTGAGGAAAGCATTTATGCACGCAGGTTCGACACATGGAAGTAGCGTATACCTCATAAAATATGTTTTAGTTGCTACTATTTGCTGTTGCAGTGTTCTGGGTTTTTGCTTGGGTTATGCTTACTGTATTTTGGTGACAACAATATGAAAGATCAGAGTGATTAATTTATTCAATTGTGGTTGGTTCAAAGGAGATTGGTTGATGCAGATATATTTGATGATTGAATGATATTGTTGATGGATCCAGCCTAAAAATTTATGAAACGTGGTCCCTGGAAGGAAAGTGAAGGTTGTAGCCTTCTGTAGGCTGGCACCTACGTACTGGTAAACATATCAGCTAGTACAAGAGCTAGGGGGTTGTAGCTCCTTTCCAGTAGAAGCTAGAGAATGAGAGAGGGTTGTAGCCTTCTGTAGGTGGAAACCTGCATACTGGTATAAGACTGCACCAGTACAAAAAAATTGTAAACATGATTATCTTATTATTAAAAGAAGACAAAGATGATTGCAGCAGGTGGTTTTCACCCACATTGGGTTTCCATCTTATATCTTGGTGTTCATGTGTGTGTGATGATCTGTTCTGTTTTTACTGCACCTGGTTAGTGTTTATATGGTTCTGATGCACTAATTAAAGATCAATATATGATGAATTAACTGAATCATAAGTTTGTTAGATATACGCTAGTTGCTCTAAACACAATTACATGTACATGCGAGTTCCGTTAACTGAAGTAGTGTATATGAATCTGATTATGGAAATGAAAAAGTTATTGATTTACTAATACTGATTCACCCCCGTCCTCTTAGTGTTATTTCCAACAATTGATATCAGAGCAGGTCCTTTAGAAGAAGCTTGATCGCTTGAAAGGAAGATCCATAATCATGAGTAGTCAAGAAAGTAGGGGATCCATCAGACTGCCAATCTTTGATGGGAGCAACTTTGTTTACTCGACGGTAAGAACCATAACCTATCTTCAATCTCTTGGAATAGATGTCTGGGAAATCGTGGAAAGAGGATATACTTTTCCATCAGCAATTCCTACAGATGCAGCAGGTAAAAAGCAATATGAAACCAATGCCAAGGTTTTCAATACACTATTGGGGAGTCTGTCACAATCAAATTTTGCCAAAGTTATGCAGCTCAAATTAGCCAAAGAAATATGAGAGAAAATCGTTCTAAGATATGAAGGAGACTCTCAAGTAAAACGTGCTAAACTGCAAACTCTTAGAATTCAATATGAAACTCTCAAGATGCACAATGATGAAAGTGTAGCTACTCACTTCTTACATATAGATGAGATTGTAAATTGCATGAAGAATCTGGGTGAAGAGATAAAGGAAGTTACCCTAGTTGAAAAGGTTTTGAGATCCTTATCTGCTAAATTTGAATCAAAAGTATCTACCATAGAAGAAAAGTAGGATCTACAGACTATTACTATGACACAGCTTCACGGAATCTTAACTGCCTTCGTGATGAGAAAAGGAGGTCCATCAGATATGGGAGAAGCCACATTTAAAGCTTCAGCAAAAGGAAAAGGATAACTCAATGAATCAAGACATATTTTAGAGGAAGAAGAGGAAACAGACTTTGTCAAGAATCTTCAGCAGGGTTCTGGTAGATTCAGAGGTAAAATACCTTTCAAATGTTTTTCCTATGGTAGAGTCGGTCATTATGCTGCCAAATGTCCTCATAAAGATAAATATGATAAAGGGAAGGAAATTGGAAAATGGAATAGAAAACAAAGTGTAAGTAAAAGGAGCTACTATACTCATGAAGATAGCGATGGTTTATCAAATAGTGATGAAGATGAAAATAGCAATGACTATAGACTTCTGATGGCTTATGAAGATGATGATTTTTTGAATGCTTTAGATGAGGATTACCTTTATGAAGAAATCTCTAAACTCAAAATCTGTTTAGAAGAAAAGAGTATGATTATAAATACCTTGATATTCCAACTTGCTGAAAGATGAAAACACAATGAAAAGCTAGAATGTGAAATTGTGGTTCTAAGAAAGGATCTTGAGAAAACAAAAGCTCTCAATCTTAGATTTTATAAAGGATCAAAAGCCTTAAATGAAATTATCAAAGTGCATCACTCTCCTATGATAAAGACAGGTCTTGGATACACTGAAGAAACATCTCAATCACAGCCTTCAACCTCCACTAAAAGCTATTGTGATGCAGAAAAGAGCAGTGAACAGTTCGACAACCGTCAATAAAGGCATAAAACAGATCACTAGGTGTATCAGGCTCAATTTACTTCAAGTATGAACAGAAGCCACAATCAACCTCAGGTATATCATACTCAATTTTCTTCAAATAATATCAATCAACAGGTCAATAGGAGGAACTTAAACTACAATCAACAGGTCAGTAGATTCGATAATTGCAAGAACTTCTTTAATGGTCAATGTTTCTCATGTCATAATTTTGGACACAAAACTTCTCAATGTGTTGCTTACAAAACTATCATGACTAGAGAAGAACGAAATCAAAGAAATATGATAGGGATCAAGAAAATTTCCAATAATAGCTTTTCTCTTCTTGAAAATGAAATAGAATGCTCAATCTATAACAACTTTGGCCATGAAGAATCTGAATGCAAGAGTAAATTTTGGCCAATAGCTCAGAAAGAGAATACTCCATTAAATCCCAAAATATGGAGAGAGAAAGAACCGCAAACAGAAAGATGTTGTATAGACTTGTATGTAGAAGGAAGAAAACTAGTGGTACAATGACAATGGATGCTCAAAACACATGACAGGTGACAGAGAAAAACTACACTCATATAATGCCTTAGAAAAGGAAAAGAGTGTCTCATTTGGAAATGACACTCCTATTGTCATAAAAGGTAATGGCTCTGTTTTCTTGAAAGAAAAAGCTAAAGCGAGGAATGTTATGTATGTTGATGGTTTAAAGCATAATTTGTTGAGTGTGAGTCAATGTGTGATCAATGAAATGAAGTAGTGTTTTGATCAAATGGATGTGTTGTTCGTGAGCTTGATAGAGGGGAAACCGTGATTAAAGGGAAATGAACTCCAAACAACCTATACATACTCAAGGGAGGACAAAACACTGTTATCTAAGCAAAAATGATGAAAACTGGCTATGGCACAAAATATTGGGACATCTAAGCTTTTCTCAAATAAGAAAAGCATGCAGATTCTAGGTTTTTCGTTATCTTCCAAATATCAACATTCCTTAAAATACTATATGCAAATCATATCAATTCGGTAAGAAAACTAGATCTCAATTCATCGAAAAGGAAGGGTCAGCTAGTAAGCCTCCTGAACTTGTTCATACTGATTTATGTGGTCCATCAAGGAAAAAGTCACCTCATGGAGAAGAATACTGTATATTGTTCATTGATGATTTTTCCAGAATGTGTTGGATAGGTCTTCTAAAGCATAAAGATGAAGCATTTTAAAAGTTCAAAGCTTTCAAAGCTTTGGTTGAAAATGAATCTGATCGCAAAACCAAATGCCTCAGATCTGATCGAGGATGGGAATTTTACCTTAGACGAATTCTTTGACTTTTGTGAACAACATGGAATAAAAAGGCAGTTCTCCACCGCAAGGACTCCTCAACAAAATGGAGTGGTGGAAAGGATGAACAAAACTGTTCAACAAATCGCTCATGCTCTGCTAGATGAATCTGGAACTCCTGCAACCTTCTGGGGTGAAGTTGCATTCGTTGCCGGCACTATTCTCAATCAAGTGAATGTTCGTGTAAACAACACTCAAACTCAAACTCCACATGAAATTTGTTATGGTAAGACTCCTACTATAAAATACTTCAAAGTTTTTGGAAGCAAATGTTACATCAAAAGGACTGATGAAAAACTTGGTAAGTTTGAACCTAGAGTAGATGAAGGTATTCTTCTTGGCTACACTTCCCAAAGTAAAGGATATAAATGTTACAACAAAAGATTTGGGAAAATTGTTGAAAGTATTGATGTTGTGGTTGATGAAGCATGCAAAAATACCAAACAAATAAAAACCAAAGATTATGAAGATGAAGAAGATGAGCATCATTTTACCACATCAAACCACGCTGATTCTGAAGAAGAAACCAATGAAGAACCAGAAAAAGAGATAACGATAGAAGAAAAGACTCCGTCGAGGTATGTTCAAAAAAATCATCCAAAAGCTCAAATCTTAAGAGAAAAAGGGGCAGGTGTGCAGACTAGAAGAACTATTGCCGAAGCTTCAAGCTATCTAGCATTACTATCTTCCACTGAACCTCAAAATGTAAATGAAACATGCAGAGATGAATGTTGGGTCGAGGCCATGAATGAAGAACTTGAGAAAATTGAAAAGAATAATACTTGGGAATTAGTTCCTAGACCCCATGATAATAATATCATAGGAACTAAATGGATATTCAAAAACAAGCTGAATGATAATGGAGAAGTTATTACAAACAAGGCCATACTTGTTTGTAAAGGATATGCTCAACAAGAAGGTATAGAATTTGAAGAAACGTTTTCACGTGTTGCTAGACTTGAAGCCATTAGAATTTTTCTTGCTCTTTCTAGTTTTTAGAAATTCAAAGTATACCAAATGGATGTAAAATATGCCTTTCTTAATGGAGACTTAGAAGAAGAAGTATATATTGAACAACCAGAAGGATTCATTCTTGGAAATGATGCAAAACTTGTATGCAAACTCAAGAAATCTCTCTATGGTCTAAAACAGGCTCCAAGGGCATGGTATTACCATCTTGAAAAATATATCCACCAACAGGGTTTTTCAAAGGGGTCAATAGAGAGAAATCTATATACAAATATGGACACTGATAAATTGCTAATAATTGTTGTGTATGTTGATGATATCATTTTTGGTAGAAATGAAGAATCCATGAGTCAGAATTTTGCTTCAGTAATGCAGAAAGAATTTGAAATGTCCTTGCTTGGTGAGCTTACCTACTTTCTTGGTCTACAAGTACAACAAAATAAAGATGGTATGTTTCTCTCACAAACCAAATATCTCAAACAGATCCTTGAAAATTATGGCACGGAAGATTCTAAACTTGTATGTAATCCAATGGTAACAGGATGTAGGCTCAGTTCCAATGATGAATCAACACTAGTACAACAACCAACTTACATATCCATGATTGGCAGTCTGCTTTATCTAATAGGTACCCGACCGAAAATCATGCACGCAATGGGAATAGTTGGAAGATCCCAAGCAAATCCAAAGGAATCACATCTTCAGGTAGTCAAAAGAATTTTCAAATGTCTTCAAGGAACACAGAACTTTGGCTTATGGTATCCTAGAGATACAGATGTTACACTTCATGCATATACAGATGCAGATTGGGCAGGAAGTGCTGATGATAGGAAAGGAACTAGTGGTGGTGCATTCTATATGGGTTCCAAGTTAGTGTCTTGGTTTAGCAAGAAACAAAGATCAATTTCATTATCTACAGCTGAAGCAGAATATGTGGCTGTTGCATCTTGCTGCACACAATTACTTTGGATGATGCAAACCTTGCAAGATATTCAGGTCAGATGTACTCCACCAATCTCCATTCTATGTGATAATATGAGTGCCATCAGTGTTTCAAACAATCCAATCATGCACTCCAAGACCAAGCACATGCCCATCAAATATCATTTCCTACGTGAACAAGTTCTTGAACAAAAAGTCAAATTGGAGTATGTTCCCTCCAAAGAACAAGTTGCTGATATATTCACTAAACCACTGCCCAGAGAGACATTTAAATATCTCAGACAAAACCGGGGAGTAGTTTCTGCATCATCCTACTATTAAATTCTATTTTTCAGAAAAAGGTGGTTATACATGAATTTCATGAAGTGTAGTCGCATACATACACGAGTTTCTGTGGACACACTCACGTATATGTTGGTTTGAAGAAAAACACTGGGCCAGAATCAGGAAAAGGGGACTGTATGGTTCATTATTTTCTCTGTTTGATGATGGTTACAATCTATTGGTGATGTGTGGAAATGTGTTTGGTACTCATAAGATGTTATTTAGAAGTACTTTTGATCCTCACAAATTAACTTGATGTATATCTTATTGATGATTATGCATCTATACTTCTTGCTGATATATGCATGATCAGATCTGACAATGAAAAGATGGAACAAGTTCAGGGGGAGCATATGCTTTGAATAATGCATTGTTGGCATTACGGTTAGAAGTCCTTGATGATGATGCTTATGTGGCTAAATGATACATCTTGCTATTGATTGTTGGTTGGTTAATAGAATGGTATTGCAGGTTGCTAGTCTAGATGCTATTAACAGATGTTGCTGATGACTATCATGGTCTTGTTTAAGACATTTTTTCTATGTTATAAATGTCATGTATATCATTCAATGTAAAGGTCACATCAAGACTCATGATGTAATAATTAGTCTCTTTCTGGTGTAGTCTTTGGATGAGTCCCTTTGGGTCATATGATGTAATTTGTACCCCCACTATGCATGGGAAGGATGATTTAATATTTCAGTCATGTATAAACAATTGGTATATCCCCACTTGGTTGGGTGGATGAGTCAAATTTGGTATATCCCCACTTGGTTGGGAGATGGATGCATGTATGAGTCATTGGTGATAGGAAGGTCAATTGTGATGTATGTATAGAGTCATGTTCTTCCTTTAGAACCTCTTTTTGCAGACCTTGCTTATGCTCAGGGGGAGCACGGACTCGATCAGGGGAGCTCAATCAGCACTTCAGCATATCATAGATTTCAGCATGCACTTAGGGGGATCAGGACCCTTTGCCCTTGATGTTAAAGGGGGAGAGTGACTTGGAGAGGTTGTTGGTGTGGTTGTTGCCATCAAGTCCAAAGGGGGAGATTGTTGGCATTATGATGTATGTATTGTAATTTATGTCAACCTACTTGTAGCATAACAACTCTCTTGTATATGGTAACTAGATGAATCTACAAAAGAGATATCAGATGTGACAGAATGCATGACAGGAGTTCTTACTAGTGTGATGAAATGCAAGGCAGCTTCAAGGAATCAGTTTAGAACGAAACTCACTCAGATGGAAAATCACAATACTACAGGTTAACAACATAGAGTTACAGATCAGACTACATAGAATGAAGAAAGAGAGGTATAGGCAGGTTCACCATTGACCAAACCATGTATACACGCGGGTTCACTATATACAAGTCGCGTATACGTACACACAAACTTTCACAAAAGGAAAAACACGTATACCTTGGAAACCTAAATGTTTGGTCCGAAGCATTTGGTCCATGGTGTTTTGATCCATGGTATTGGTCCAAGGTACCAAGTCCGAGGTACTGACCCCAGGTATTTGGTCCAAGGTATTTGTCCTAAGTGGTTTTGGTCCATGGTATTGAGAAAGGCGTAGGACTATAAAAGGAGGAGAAGATCATTAGGCCAATGTGTGCAAGTATCTAATATCTGATATAGTGTGAGATCTAATATACAGGTTATTGGCAGATGGTTTCGTGCTTGATTTGAACCGAAGAAGAACCTTAGTGCTTGATGAAGGATAAGATCTAATGATGTATCAGGATCTTAAGGCTTGAAGTGAATTATCTTTATGTGATTTGATCATGTATCTAAATAACTGGCACATGTTGTAGTCTGTAAATATGATGATCTGGGTATGGTTGAAGTTTGGAACTGTTGTTATGTTTGAATCATCTTTTGCAAATCTGTATGCATGTTCACTTTAGAAAAGAAGCGTATACATGTTGGTTCTGCATATCAAAACAACATATACATCATAAATTTGATTCGCAGATCTGTACGCTAGTTCGCTTTGAGGAAAACTCATATGCACGCAGGTTCAACACATGGAAGTAGTGTATACCTCATAAAATATGTTTTAGTTTCTCATGTTTGTTGTTGCAATGTTATGGGTTATTTCTTGGGTTCTAGTTACTATATTTTGGTGACAACATTCTGAATGATCAGAGTGATAGATTGATTCGGTTGTGGTTCGTTCAAAGGAGATTGGTTGATGCAGATATATTTGATGATTGAATGATATTGTTGATGGATCCATTCTAAAAATTTATGAAATGTGGCCCCTGGAAGAAAAGAGAAGTTTGTAGCCTTCTGTAGGTTGGCACCTATGTGCTAGTAACCATATCAGCTAACACAAGAGCTAGGGCATTGTAGCTCCCTTCCAGTAGAAGCTAGAGAATGAGAGAGGGTTGTAGCCTTCTGCAGGTAGAAGCCTTCGTACTGGTATAAGACTGCACCAGTCCAAAAAAGTTGTAAACAGAATTCTCTTATTATTAAAAGAAGACATAGATGATTGCAGTAGGTGGTTTTCACCCACATTGGGTTTCCACCTTATATCTTGGTGTTCATGTGTGTGTGATGGTTTGTTCTGTTTTTACTGCACCTGGTTACTATTTATACGGTTATGATGCACTAATTAAAGATCAATATATGATGAATTAACTAAATCATAAATTTTCTGGATATACGCTAGTTGCTCTAAACACAGTTACGTGTACACGCGAGTTCCCTTAATTGAAGTAGTGTATATGAATCTAATTATGGAAATGAAAAAGTTATTGATTTGCTAATACTAATTCACCCCCCCTCTCAGTGTTATTTCCAACACATGAATGGTTTGTAGCATTGCTAACACCGTATTTGAGGAACGCACTATCACAATAGAGGTTAACAACTTAGGCATAGGCTTTGGACATCACGATGAGGTTGTATGAAACCCTGATGCAGGATCCTAACTTGGGAGTTCAGCAGATCCATGCAAATCTAAAAAAATTATGTCTTGGGATGCAGAGTCTGAAATATGATAGGACAGCCCGACCAGAAGTACGTGAAGAGGTGTGGTGCGTAAAATGCAAGGGTCAAGGTCGTTATAAGGACCACTGCCCTATGTTCTCAAATTACCTTGTGGGAGGAGGACCGATGACATTAAGACTAGAAGCGCAAGAAAGACCTAGTGTGACACTTGCTTTGTGGTGCACGATTTGTCAAATAGGAGGAAAGCATGCTACGAACAACAACCATTTGTTACAGAAGTATACGCAGAATTCACAACAATTGTTTTGTAATTTCTTTAGATCGGTTGGACACGATGAGTGCACTTATAGAAGTTATGAGCTAATGACAGATAGAACTCCCACCTCTAGAGTTTAGGCCAAAACGTGGCCCCTAGACTAGAACGCAAGAGTGGCACAAACCAGATTTCAAGGGCACGGACAAGGCCGAGGTGCAGGAGGACCTGGATGAGGTCACGGATAGCTGATATGCTACAATTTCAGAGGGCTAGGACATTATGCTCATGATTGTACGAATTGAACGCATCCATTATGTTTATATTGTACTTTGTTTGATCATGAGATGGAAGATTGTCCTATGCTGATAGCTAGGATACGTGACAAGGAAGTGCTACTGCCTTCCCCAATTCAGAACCTGCTGATGATGAGATCTGAGCCACACGAGGAAGATCCAAATGTGAACATTGTGCTCCAATGTGGAATCGAGATAGAGGATGATAAAGGAAAACAACCCAAAGATAGTACTTGGGTTTGCAAGGCTCCAACAAAAGAAGTAGATTTTGATTTGGAGCGCGCTAAGGGAACCTTCATGGAATCTAAGAAGAGCTTCACTGATGCCTCCAATTTTGAAACAAAAGATAGAACAGAGCTAGAAATGGAACCATCTATGACTACGACGTTCCTAGAAACATGCATGAAGCTACTATGCAATAGTAAGGCTATAAAAGGATTGTAGGAACTCATTTACAGATGTGTTGTAACTGCACCAAGAGAGCTGCGCATACTCCGGAAGATTGGAAAACTCAATACTAGGACAGGGACAAAAATGAGGCTAACCATGCAGATTGGAGAATATGAGATGGACCAAGTAATTCTGGATTTAGGATCGGACATGAACGTTCTGCCGAAGTAGACATGTGAGCACATGGGGAGGCCTATGCTGAAATGGTCTCCTATTTAGGTGTGAATGGCAAACCAACAAAAGATAATATCAATGGGGAGATTGCAAGGAATCATCGTGGATATTGAGGGAGTGAGCACACTAGTAGACTTTGAAGTGATAGAGATTGTTGATGACATTGATCCCTACCCTGCACTCTTAGGAATTAATTGGGCCACTGACATGAACGAGGTATTAATTAGAAGAAGAGCAAGATGATTTTTGAGAAGAAATCTCTGCACGTAGTTATACCCTTGGACCCTGTTGAAGGATCGTGCTATATAGAGTTGGTGCACGACTATGGAAGTGACAATGATTTGGAATATATCTACAAGATAACTACGTGAGAGAAGGACTAGGTAAATCCCACCATGGATGGACGAATTTCATGGGAGCGCGAAAGCTCCTGCACTTCAGATTCTGATGAGGAGATAGAGTGATGGTAGAATCAATTACACGAGGTAACCATGTTGAATTGTAATATGATGACAAGATCATTGCGTTGTGTATCGATAGAAGTGAGGTATCTTCCTACTTATGATGGGTTAAGTGAGATAGATACTTTCCTAGATAAGTTTGAAAGGGAAGTGCCAGAAAAGTAACGTTTCTAGGCATTGAATTGGGTACTACGCGCTACACCTGCAAGGTGGTGGAGTACGCAAAAAGGGAGCTTTGAGGACTGGCATGAATGCAGAAGAATGATGCGCACGTGGTTTGGGAAGCCTAGAGTGCGATTGACAGATAAATGCAATGGGTAGGATAAACCGCGCGCACATCTAACCAGGTGGATGCCGACATATGGAAAACAACGTACGCGGATGCACATGAACTTTGCGTTGGGAGATATGGTCAATAAGAAAGTGTTGGGGGATAATTCTGAAAATGACTCCTCAAGTTGGAACAACATAATGTGGAGAGAATGATTGTGCAAAAGGTTATCCACGTGGAAGCATTTAACGAGGTGTGCGAAGCACTGAACAAGGTATGTAGTGCACAATGAAATGATTGGGACCTACGCGTGCTAGCAGTTTTGATGGGATTATATGACAACATGCAAGAAATTGACGAGACAGACGCCTTCTAGGCTGGCCTATGGAGTGAATGCTATAATGTCGATGGAGTATATCATGCCTAGCTTGCACATAGCAGTGCTGTGGATACGACAGATCACGGAGCCTTGGAAAAAGGGATTGCGTGGTTGTAAGAACTCGAACAAGAACACTTGGAACCTGATGAGGAGATTCAACAGGGTGATCATAGGCTCCAAGCACTCATGAATGGAAGAGTTCGGTTGAGGGAGAAAAGCGCCATGGCAGAAGAAGAAGTCAAGAAGCTTGAGGAAGGAATAAAGAAGGACTTTCTTGATAAGAAAACTATAGTGATAAAACAGGATGTGCACGATTACATTGAAAATTTTGGGGACTACTGCCGAGAGTTGATCAGCTTGATGCCTTGGATTGGACCGTATGTTATTAAGGAAACCTTGGATAGGGGTGCGATGTGGTTGGTGAAGTCAAATGATGGACTCTTACCAGGAAAAGTAAATGGTAGCGAAGTTAAATGGAAAACTCTTCCCGTCTGACTAGTCGCAGGAAGCACAGTCTTAGCACCCCAGGCAGTTGAAAGGAGGCGCGGGACTATAAACTACTCTGCCCAAGAGTTACATGATGTCAGGGCTGCGCGCAGGAGTGAAGTGTCACAGGGTTTGCGACAGCGCAAGGCTAGCTGCGGTGCGCACAGGTCAGCTGGAAAGTGACCATTGCAGTAGCTATTCATGATGTGATGCTTTGTTTGAGACCAAATGAAGCGGGTGACAGGCATTTAAGGCAGGCTTTATGGGCTAGATTTTGGGAAATATGTCACCAAGGGAGCATTAATGAACCGGATTTGGGGGGAACGGTCGAATTTGAATTCAAAAGGCACTATAAATTACAAAAGGTTGGCTAGCAAACAACACTTGGCCATTTGAGAATTGGGCTATTATGTGCCTAGAGATCTATGAACCCATATTTGTTTTATTTTTAGAATTTGAAGGCATTTCTTAAGCACTTAGCTGAGCCGTTGAGGGATTTTTGGAACAACAGCATGACCACACCAGAGGAAGCCATGGATATCGACAAAATGACAGCTGAAGAGGCCGCATAGGCCATGACAATAGGAGATTCCCCTAAGAGTGATAGGATAGTTGTGAAAATCCCTAAATCACTACGCACGCCAAGACCCAAGAAAGATAAGCAGCCCATGGTTCCGGTGTGCGTGTCCCCTCGAAACCCGCTATGAACTAAATTTACCATGGAAGAAAATGGGAAATTGGTTAATCTGGAAACTAATGAGGAGGAGGAACACCTTGAGGAAATCCTTATTGAAGAGGAGGAGGACGAAGACATGGAGGTGGAAATCAAGGCTGCAGACCCTCTAACTAGGGTGCCCGCTTATGTTCCTCCAGGGAAGGGAAAGGAAAGGATACCCAAGGACCTAGATGAGAGCAAGAGATCTCTGTAGGCTTTGCTACTACCTGATGATATCATTTTTGAAGGATCACACTTGGGATGGGTGCTGAGTCTAAAGTTTGAAGACTGGGATCTTGCAGACCACGAGAAGTTCCCACATTTGGCAACTGAGCAGCTCATGAAGCCGAAGAAAATCACTGAGGTGGGAGTCATAGAATTGGAGCCACACTAGTGGTTGTGTAGAGTAGAGAAAGTAGGGTTGTTAAACCTACTTTGGGTGTTGCATTACCATCACACCCTAGTAACTATCTTTGTTATCAGGCAGCTACTCTACCTGGTGCATGATGGGTGTTCATGGCTGGAGGATCCCATCCCCATCACGGACCACCTGATTGATATAATTACTCGACTTCCTTGCAAAGGGGAGGAGCCAGTGGATATTTCAGAAGGTAAGAGCAATGACTTGGCCATCGTGCAAGTCATGAAGGCAAAATTCAAGCCGCAGAAGAAGAAGAGAGGGAATGCGATCTCCAGTATCAATAATAAGTCAGTCAATTTTGCGACCTAGATATTGGCTGGCAAGGTTATGCGGAAGTGCCGCATGGATGAGGTGCTCGCACTTGCCGCGTAGTGTGCAAAGGGTGTCCAGTTTAACTAGTCAGAGTACCTGTGCAAGGAGTTCCTAGAGAATTTCCGTGAGGCACAAGAATAGGGGAAGACCTTCCACTATGCATTTCTTCTGCTGTCGATAATGTTGGTAGCTTGGGAGTTGCCTGAGGACAGCCAGTTCCCTACAATTGTGCAGGATCTTCCAAATGCAGCAAAGTACGGTTTGCTGTGGGCCACTAAAGACGCGCAAACAATTTGAGACAGCAAAATATTCTGGGTGTTCATGGAGATGAACATCATAATGGGGATTAACTGCAATCCGCAATTATCGCCCACTGTTTATAATAGTCTACAAAGCTTCGCAAAGTTCAAGGAGGACTTCCATCACGTGTACATTAGGGCACACAAGGACCCTGTGAAGAAGTGGAATGAACTGTCATACTTGACTAGAGACGATGTTATATTCGATGTGCTTGAGTCATGGATGCCAGAGTGGTGCACTCTAGCCATCTCCACGATGGAAACAGAAAAGTCTGCTGCACAATGGAAGAAGGAGGAGGAAAAACTGTGGATGGCACAGTTGGCAGAGAAGAGAAGAAAAGAGGCAACAGTAGCAAGGGAACAAGAGGTGTTGGATGCCGCGAAGGTAGGAGCATAACATCAGAAGGTAGTCATAGAACAGCAACAGGCAATAGTGAAGGAGCGAGAGCAGGGAAAATTTTAAGAACCCCCCCAAATTTATAAATATAATAAATGGGCGAATCTCCATGGTATATAGGAAAATTGGAAGGCGATTTTATCAATAATATAATATGTATATATAATTTTTTGGTGAATCTCTCACTAGGCATGGCGAATATTTTACTCAACTATAAAATCTTGCAAGATCTTGGCGAGTCTTTCACTAAATAATAAAACTTTGTAAAGTCCTAGTGAATCTTAGCATAGGCTACATGCTGGTTTAATTCCCCCATTTAAGTAGGCTACATTCCAGGTGAATACCATGGGTCAATACCATGTGCCATTTTGGTGAATACCATGGGTGAATACCATGTGCCATTTTTATTTTTATTAATTCTAATATTAGGGTTAATAATGGTTTTTTGCATGGTATTAATAACAATCTAGTCCATGGTATTTGTCCCATAGTATTTTGGCCATAGGTTTCACCTAAATATAACCCATTTTTTGAGTGTTCGTAAATATAAGGTGACTTATGGAGTAAATATAAAAAAATGTTTTATTTGTTTACCATACCTCTCGTTTATTTATATTTTTATTATTTTACCATACCTCTTTTACAAATATGGTATTTGGCCCATAGGATTCACTTAAATAAAACCTCTTTCTTGAGCCTTCATAAATAGAACGAGGGTTATGGACTAAATATAAAAAGAGGTTTTATTTATTTACGATACATCTAGTTTATTTATATTTTTATTTATTTACCATACCTTTTGAGTAAGTATAAAAAGACGTTTTATTTGTTTACCATACCTCCACTTTACTTATATTTTTATTTGTTTACACCCTTACATGTATATAAGGTGACTTATGGAGTAAATATAAAAAAATGTTTTATTTATTTACCATACCTCTTATTTATTTATATTTTTATTAATTTACCATACCTCTTTTATAAATATGGTATTTGGCCCATAGGATTCACTTAAATAAAACCTATTCTTGAAAATGGGCAAATGGAAGGTTGTAAGTCCTAATTTCAAGGGCTAAATTTACCTTTTTTACCCTCTCCCTTAAAATAAGGTGGGCTATTTGAGGTGATTTGTAAAAATGTACTATGATACAAAATATTCGCCCACTAAAAATTTAAAACCCCTTAATTTCGCCAAAGGGCGAACATTCGCCCCTAAAATTATCCTTGAGCGAGAGGGCCATAAGTCACTAATGCCTGAGGAAGAGCCCGAGACAAAGGAAGGTGGCGTGGACCCGGAAACAACATCTACACAGTTGAAGCGCCAATTCCCGAGAGAGCAGGTGGGGCCGTGAAAGAAGTCAAAAGCTTCTAAGACTTCTTTTGACTCGATGACCCTCAACGAAGGAGATCTCCATAATATACGGGAGACGGTGTGCGACGTCACCACAGAGGCTCTCCAGGATCTTGCGGAGGAGAATTTGATTGTGTTAGGGGCCCTCCAGGCACAGATACAGGACTTGCAGGTGCGCACTCCTCAGGCTGAGGAAATGTTGCAGTAGGAACGACCGTGGCTGAGGAAATGTTGCGCACTCGCATGACCAACACCATAGTGTGGCTAGAGGGGGCACTAGTTACATAGAATGACGATGACATACCTATGGTAAATTTGTTTAATGGAGTAGGAATCAACATGGTTGCGCTCCCTCAAGAGACACTCTATGTCTTGCAGGACGGAGTGACTGCAGAAATGCATTCTAGGGAGGGCCGTACACTACAGGTGTTGAGCGAGCAAAATTAATATGGAACAATTGAGCCTGCAATGCGATGAGGTAGTGGTGCAGAACTAGAATATGGTGCAGGTGGTTAAGGAGGCCTCCCAGATGGTCCTTGAGTTGGCCATCCCAGCAGAGGCACCAACAGAGGCATGCATCCAGAGGTTAGTAGCAAGGGTGTTGAGGCGTGAGAAGAGATGACTAAGGTTTAGCTAGAGCTAAACCTTCAGATAGTAGAGATACGATTAAAGGTGCAACCTTCAACTCCTCCAGAGGTGAGGGAATAGCGCGCCAGCTCCATTACATTGGGGATGGAGGAGATCAACAGTGCATTGAAGGACTGCACCAAACTTTTGGAAGAGTCGTTCGACATCATCACCACTCTGTAGGAGGACCTGAACATACAATGCTTAGAAGCAAAGGCGTATGAGATGCAACAAAGATATGATGATATAAAAGGGGCTACACAGATAGTGGTCCTTAAACAGAGGCTCACGCAAATGCAACAGGCAAAAGAGCTTAAGGAGCAGGTAGATGCAGTGTGAGATAAGGAAGCGATTTTAAAGGTGTGTGTACAACCTTGGATCGATGAGCCATTTGTCATTAAAGCCTCGATTGAAGCGAAGGTCACGTAGATGCAGGGAACGTAGGAGCAGATACAAGGAAGTAGTTCAGATACAATAGTCTCTGAACAACACGTGCACGAGATACAGTAGGAAGTTTCTCAGTGCGTTGTTGATCTTGCAGCAGTTCAAACAGAGTTGGGAGGTCTCTACACAAAGATCTTTGTACTAACAGAGTGACTCAAGGGTGAGTCATGATGTTTGTGTTGGGGGCTTGTTGGGTGAGGGATCCCCCAATGCAAGTTTTGGGGCTTAAAGCCCAGATTTTGACTAAATCCGATGTAAAGAGTCTGCATTTTGTGGGCGCGGAGCGTGAGCTTGTAAATGAGTCATAAGCTTGTCCGCCCTCATTTTGTAATGTAATGTCGGCTTTAGAAATCCACCCATGGTTTGCGAACCATGGGATTTTATAAATAGAGCGAGGCTCTAAGTTGTAAATAAGTTAGAGAAGTGGAAGAAATAGATGAATAATTGAGTCTTATCTAAGTTTTGATTCGAGTCTTTGGGTCATAGAGTAGGAGAAGGCTCTCTAGCTGAGTGCGCAGAGGCCTAGTAGTCTGTAGCTAAGTGCGCAGGGAAGGTTGAGTCTGTAACTGATTAAAGCATTAATAGAGAGAAGTTTTAAACCATTCCTGTGTATTTATTTCCTTTTTTGTGCATTGAATGCATTGGGTATAAATTGCAATTCCATTGTTTATATGCTGCACGAACTTATACGATTGTGTGATTAAGTGAATATAAGATAAAGTATCTATTTACGCAAAGTTAACTAATAGTTATAAGGAGATAAGTAAGATACATGGTGTAACTTGGGAAATAGCACAGACCGCTGTCGTAGTAGCACGAAATCACCTCAGCCCCTGGTTAGAGTTGTGCAAAGGTGATTATAACAGATCGCTAAGGCCTCGCAGGTTAGGACAGTGCGCGAATTGAACTGCGCGAAGGTATTCACAGTTGGACTAAACCAACCCCTCAGGCATCTCAAGGGTGCGAAACTAGGTTCTAGCATCCCCCCATACTTCTTCGGGTGAGACCTTAGTTTGCACTCCGCAGGCTGTTACCGAAAGGGCCAGTAGTGTAGGGATTTGTTTAGCTAATTAACTCAGAACCTGGGTCAACCCCCCTGAAGCTAACAAGACCATCAAAGCCAAGACAATTTCTTGGTAATTTTGCTCCAATGGACTTAAAGGCATAGCATCGTCAAATGAATCAATTTGATCTGGAGTAGGAATAATCCAAGGATCTGTAGAGACCGAGGTCATATTTATTGTATTAAGATTCAGAGGTGGGAGAGTAAAAGTACCCATTAAAGCGTAGTCTTTGAAGAGACATGCCCCCACACTCTTGTAAGGAATATCAGTATTTCCCAGTAAGAGACACTCTCGTTTGATAAACCAGAAGAAAAGAAGGAAAGTTGATAAACAGTAACAATTTTTCCTTCATGAGGAAAACAAACTAATCAGAACAAAAGAGACACCACAAAAGACATAGCGTGGGTCCCGCTTCTCCCGAGAAGAGGGTTGTAGTTGAAATTTTTATCTAAAACTTCTACTTCCAATTCAAAGTCTTTCCTTCTAATGTAAATGGAAAGTTCATGAGAATACCGTAAAGACATGAACCTCTGTCGTCAAAGGCTTCCAAGGTGTTTAGGGACTGGTTAAGATTAGGAGAGCTAATGGCCTTCCAACACGAAACAAACATGATGCAGGTAGAGGCACCTCCATCAATAGTAGTCTAATGGATCATCTTTCCTTTGATAAGAACCTATATTAGGAAAGAAATCTAATGAGGAAGAGAAGGCACATCTTTTTCAAGTGTTGGGTGTGGAGCTTGATTATCTTCTTTATTCATAGGTATCATAGCATTAGACCCCAGTTCGTAATGAGGCGGCAAAGCCACCCGTAAATGTGCACTGCCAGGGGGGTCTAGGGGGGCGATGATGATTATTTAGAGCCCACCCTAGCAGGGGATCGGGGAAAGTGCCCCCAATGCTAACAATAGATGTAAAATTTCCTGGTAAAATGTTGTAATTTCATAGTCAATATTGGTTTTTAATTAGGCGAAAATTTGACGATAGAAGTTATGTTTAATTTAGGGTTTTTTTTCCCGATAAGGCAACCCCTCACTATATATGAGGGAATTGTATTGCGTCTATGTAGATCTATATTCTGAGCGAGAAAGAGAGAGGAGATTGTGTGAGAGTGAAGAGGGAATTACAATAGATCTATTGTAGGTTGTATCTCTTCAGTTTGCTGGATAATATAAAAGGAAGGATTTTTTTTTAATCCGTGGACATAATCCAAAATGGGTGAACCACGTATATCTGTGTCTCTCTTGTTTTATGTGTTTTGTGTTTATATTTCTGTAATATATCCTAATGTGTTCCATTGATTTGTAATATATCATTTTCTAACATCAAGATTGAATTTTATCAGACTCGAATTAGAAGGATCAATAGAACCTATAGGAGACAACAGTGACTTCCATTGCAATGGACATGAATGGAGAACCTCCAAGGCATATATCGACAAAGGTGCCTGAGATAAATCCTCAACAATATTGTAATGTTGCACAACTCTAGCATTCGAAATAAAATATTATTTCCAAAGAACACCTTTAGGAGGTGGTCGGATTACAGACTCACTATTAGGGCGCTCAATATGGAGCCGACCAGAACTGGACAGAGTAGAAGTAGAAGTAATATCGGTAGCTTCTATCTCCACCATATACTTATGCAAGTTTGGATAGTATTTAGTTCAAGTAGCCATTGAGATAGGTGGTAAACCTTGCATCATGAACACTTGGGAACCTAAGGAAGCAGGAGACTACAGTTGGTCTACCAATTGCATCTGCTGAGATTAAAAAGGTTATTTTAAGATAGTTGGAGTCCCTTTCAATAAGAGATTAACTTCAGAATGTCAAGGAGAATCCTTGGTGTTTGGGTCTACTGAAAGACTCAAAATTTGGATTTCATCCTTGTTGGTAAGCATTTTTCTTCCACAGTGGAGGATTTTGTCCATACGGGACTTGATTTTGTCCCCACTGAGGGTTAGCTTGACTATAAGGTGGATTTGGTCCAGGGTAGGCTTGATATGGTCCTACCATAGGCCACTGGTAAGCATTGTACATGGCATATAGGTTATAAGGTTGTGGAACCTGTTGACCCTGGACATAAGGAGATTGACCCTACTGCTACGGCGGTTGACCTTGGGATTGCAAGGGATGACCTTGTTGATACACATATAAAGCTTTTTGCTACCAAGGTTGACCTTGTTGCTGCAAAGATTGACTTTATTGTTGTAAATGTTTTCCTTGTTGTTACAAAGGTTGGCCTTACGAGGACAAAGGTTGAGTAGACTGCTGAACAAACTGAGTTTGAGGCTATAAAGGTTGTTGCGACAGAGGCAAAGGTTGTCCCTACTGCTATAATAGTTTCCATTACTTCTAAAATGCTTGACCTTACTGTTGGAAAGATTTCCCTTGCTGCTGTGAAGGTTACCTGAAACAGTCAGTTGTACCGGAAGGATTGGTTGAAATGACGAGATAGGATGTGACGGAATGGTAGGTTGAATAGGAACTAAGGTGACAACAATTTGTATATAAGTTCGAGCGGTCGTGTTCGAAATGAACGGACCTGATGTAAGAATAACATTTGAAGAACAAACAGGATTTTGATACAATGACGAGGCACTAGGAGTACGTGAAACTAACTGAGCGAAACTGGTATGACCATGTGGCAAAATGGGTCCACTAGTTTTTGGAAAGGTGAGAGACGAGACTCTTCCTATATAAAGAAATCCTTCACGAGGAAATTTATACCCTTTCTCATCATCGACATGGGGAGTATGGGTAGTGGAAACTTCTGAATGACCCAGAGAAGAGGTTGGGATTTCACCTTTTGACTCCATAGATGGAAACAACTAGTTACAAGGAACCCAAGATGTACGAGGAGATAAATCCAAAGGAATACAAAGCCAATCGTAGGGACTATAAGGACGCTAAGGTGATATCACAACATAATCGAATAATGGATTCAATGAATATACAACAAGCCTCTATGGACTCTTCGGATTTTGCAGACTCTCAGGGGTCTCAATAGGATTATCAAAGGTATCTGGATTAGATTCTTGAGGTGACCAAGAATCTAATGGAGGAGGATGAGTTAGAGGTATATGGATTAGATTCTTTAGGTGACCAGGAATCTGATGGATGTGGACGAGAAGACAAAGGTTGGATAATTGGAATAATCCCAAGTTCAAAACCTTGATCCTCAAGTGAGTGAGGAAGTTCCAATGAACTCCTTGGGAGGACCCTTCAGTATCAGACAATGAAGGGGAACTATGAGATGAACTCAATTGTTCAACCATGATGACTTCTCTCAAAAGATAATAAAGAAAGGAAATTCGTTTATGGCTTTTAAAAATCTTGAAATTAATAGGGAATTACTCAATATTGGTCCAACAAGAAACTACTTGGGCTTGACATGTTTATCACGGGCAGTTACTTTTAGAAACAAAAACTTTTCTTTTTCATATTTTAAGAGTCAACAAAAGGACAAAAAAGTGACTCTAGTTTCTTTCGATGGTTTAGTGAGCTTGAAAGGACAATTTGCTTGATGATATTTTCAAATTTAAAGAGTCAAAAAAGATCTAAATTATTGCTCAGGTGAAACTAGGTAAAAGGAGTACCAAGTAATCGCGAACTACAATATACACCTCAGCAAATAAATTTACCGAGGACTTAACATACGTGTAGGAAATCTCCCCAAATGCTATGTTTGGGTATGAGGTTTATAGGGTGGAAAAATTGTCTTCTTATGGATAAAGGTTTGCAACCTATGAGGGTCTCGCTTTATACGCGACGGTACGGGGAGCACAGGTGCATGCTAGCACTGTCTAACACTGAAGCGAATGACAGCTCCTAAGTTTTAAAGACACCGAAACATGTCTCTATCCTAGACCACTAAATATGAACATTAATGTTTCAAATGATCCTTAGATTAATTGAGAGATTTTAAAGTTAATCTTGGAATTAACAATGTAAACTTTGAAACGGAACTATAAACTCAAAACAGGACTTATGTGACTTTCACAGTATATACTAATGAAAACAACTTAAGACACAAGAACCAAAAGTGATCTACAAAGGATGTTTGGACACACAAAGACTCTTTAACACTAGTAATTGATCTTTGACCTCTAATGAGAAGACCAACGAGTGGACAAAGGTTGACCTAGAATACCTAGAAACCCTAAAAGGCTAATCAAACTTCAAGCACACTCAAACCAAGTTAAAAGGTAATTGCAATCAGACAATAAGGAATTCAACTGATATCACAGTAGTAAATCACTGTGAGAAGGCAAAAATAACTGTTAAAAAGAAGATAAACTCTAAATTTCTCTAACTTCTGTAATCATTGCACCTATTAAGAGGAAAGCATCGATCATCAATACTGTAATCAACAAAACTGCGATATCATTGCGACTATCGGGGTCAAAAACGTGATGGGTGAGAAAAGAAAATAAAAAACAAAAAACCTTCAAGAACATAACAATTCAACAACCTTCGACCATCTACCAGAAAGTGAGACTGACTACAGACAAGCAATGTAGTCTATGAATGAATGGTTGATCAAACTCATCAAAAGACAAGGTGAAGAAATGGAAGGAAAAAATCATAGGCTCCCCAGCGGAGTTGCCATTTTGTTAACAAGGTTAATCCTCTCTATGGATAGAAATGATCCCTCTAGCCCAATCAGTGGGTCTAGCAACTGAAGTGACAATCAACTAGACATCTTCCTAGGTTATAATTGAAAAGTA
Organism: Pinus tabuliformis; assembly: GCA_031772625.1. NCBI lineage: Eukaryota > Viridiplantae > Streptophyta > Pinopsida > Pinales > Pinaceae > Pinus > Pinus tabuliformis. Next base: position 91,738,590 of record CM062807.1, on the reverse strand, counting down.
GAATGAAAGATGTGACCTACTTCGTTTTGATGCTATTTTGTTTTCCTTTGTTGAGGGCCTCGAACTGCTTGTGTTACAGACCCGTTCCTACTTCTCTCAACATTTATGTACCTACAAAAGTGATCAAGAGACAACAAAGAATTTCAAAACCAATATCCAATCCAATAACAACCTATTTAACTGATCAAGGAATGTCAAACTAATAAATACATGAACATATATATGTTGGGAAGATGAACCAGCAACTGTATATTATTACGAAATAAAGGGAAGCTCACAACCAAAGCCTTGATGTTGAAAGGCTCTCCTTCAGTGGTAATCCAAGTCCAAGACAAGAATTATCCAAGCACTCCTTCTCCAATTCTAATGAATAACCTCTAGCCACAAGCTTAGCATAAGGGTGCAAATAGACATAGACCAACCATTTGTAATGGGAGACGAGCAATTTATAGGCTATGATAGGAAGTTATGACTCCTCCAAAGATAGGATTAGGCCCACATATCAAGGAGGTGGCTTATAGGGATAAGAAAAAGAGGTTAAGTAGGGAGGATTCGACCTCATCTATGAGAAACTACCTCCAACTCACCTCTCTAGAAGCTTCTAGATCATGAAGATTCTCATCTCCTTTGGGAAATTTACATTTTTTGGATTATTGTGAGTATGAAAGGGAACATAGCGATGCTGTCACGGTTCAAACACAATGAAATAGGCAACCATTGTTGTTTTAAGCCTCATAAGAGTGATGAGTCTCATTTTAGGGTTTTAAGAGCTATTTCTTCAGGGAAAACTCAAGGAATTTTCCAAAGAAAGTCTTAGGAGGGATCTAAGATGTATACATGGATGAGTATAATGTATAATGGTCATGTTTTAGGCACTTTGGGGTATGTCACAGGGAAGTGCAAGACGCATGAAAAAATACTGTGTAACAAGACCTCGCCATGAAGAGTGCTTAATGGTTGAATTTGTAAGACTCACTCCAAGGTGCATCGAGGGAAGAGAAGCAGAGGAGAACCCTAGGATGCATTTAATGTTTCATTGGAAATGGGAGGAGTGTTAAAAAATAAGGTTTTGGATTTCTCCAAGTTTATGGAGGTGATAGAAGTAGTTGAGAAGGGGTCAAATATAGCTTTAACTTCCTTGGTTTCCATGACAGATGGGTGGTTTAGAAGGAGGCTATCATCCAAAATTATTGGTGGGAGAGAGTGAAGTTGTCAAGGAGGAAAAGGCCTTTTAGAGAGCCTTTTTGAAGAGTGAAATTGATGGATCTACCTAGCCCTTCCACGATAAAGATAAAGAGAAAGGGGGGGAGGGGATCCCATTATGTGATACCTTTGGAAGGTTTGAAAGTATATGTGGGGGACAAATGGATAAATATAGAGAAGAAGGTTGAGGAGGCCAATGACATTACCCATTGTGTAACATCTACGAGCTGCAGGTGACACGACGAGGGCACGTAGAGGTGACGAACTAAGGTAGCAGCAGTGCGATCGAGGAAGAAATGCAAAAATGGTTGTGTTTTTTGGGTCGTTTGGTTTATAGGCTGATGTGCGGTCCTGGTGGGCCAACAGGTGGGCAAGACCAAGCAAATGAGGAGACACGAAGATGGAGGATTGGGTCAGTCGAGGGGTGAGCTGACACATTTAAAATATGAAACAAGGGGCTCAATAGAGGTCAGCTGGGTGAGCTGACGTGCCAATCCATGGTAGCGCATGTGTATAAATGGGATGGCGTTGGGAGTCATTCCACAACCAAGCAGTCAAATGCACAAGTATTCAAGCATGGAGTAGAGGAAGTGTGAAGGATTGGAGGTCTGAAACAAAGTTGTGGTACAGGCGGACGAGGGCTGAAGCACCTACGCCTAAATGAAGGAGTGTGGATCGAAGTGCAGGTCAAGGGTGCGGCAGGGCGAGCAAGGGCGTAGGTCGAAATGACACAGGTGGACGCACATGACACGCGTTTGTTGAATGAGCTAAGGGCACGGTAGGGCGTTCCTTCGCGAAGTCGTTTGACGGCATCTAGGCGAAGGCACCGCAAGGTGTCTGGCTAAACGGTTGGTTGAACACCGGGCGAGGGTGCAGTAGGTCGTCTGGTCGAATCGGGTGAGGGCGTGGTAGGGCGTCTAGTCAAACGTCGGGCGAGGGTGCGACAGGGCATCCAATTGAACAATGGGTCAAATGGAGGGCGCGACAGGGTGTCTGGGTGAATGAAGCATTAGGGCAAAAACATGTGATGGCGAATGGTCAACAAAGGGCGAGTTGGTGAAACGAGCCCGGGTCAAAGGTCGAGTTAGTGAAACGTGCCCGCATCGAACGAAATGAAGAATCGTGTGACGATTGAAGGCATTGGTACACGGGCGAGCCATGCATGAGGAGAACGAGTTGAATGACAGTTTAGGCAACTTTTCCCAGTGGTTGGGCAAGGTTGCACACCAGGTGCAAGAAGTGAATTTGTATAATTGTAAAGGTGAAATTTGGGGTTTCCCTTGAATGTAAAATTATATGTAATTCTGAAGATTAACATTATTGATACGGGTAGACTTGTATTGCAAGGAGTTGCCCCTCCCATGATAATCCATTGTGTATTTGAATGGTAATGATGTTAATATGATAAATCTGTTAATGAAAGATATGCTTAGCTATTGAAAAATAAACTAAGTATAGAAAGTAGGCATAGTCCACGATCGCAAGTATTGGTGAAAAGAAAGTGGTCGGTGGTGCCACACCTCCTATAGTGTGGTTGGAAGAGTACCACCAATGTAGGGGCATGACAGGTGGTATCAAAGCCGATTCGGAAATCTTAAGGGTGATTCATATTTGCAGAAGGGAAATGTAACACTTCATGATAGGATTAGTAGGGGTGAAGCATCGTGCTTGGGCCAAGCTGAATGACAAGACATGGTAGGTTTGGAAGAATGTGAAGGGAGACTCTTGCTGACCTTATACAGGTTGAAGCAGATGAAGGAAGAGAACCCATGGATTTGAGATGAACTTGAAGTCTTGGAAAGGAATGTTGAAGACCAACTTCTTCGACTTGGTTGGGCGATGGAGCAGGATGTAGCTGCAGATTGCAATGGCGAAGGAGAGGAAGTCGCAATATTTGAGAATGTTGGAGATTTGACAACGATGGAGGATGAACTTGAAATTGTTTAATTTGGACCTAGATCATGCAGTTTGCAGACATTGGTGGATGAGGATACTCACATGGAGAAGCCTCATGATGAAGTAAGTACTTATACTTGTGTTTTAGTTGAGATTTTGGTAGATGAAGCATATGGAAGAAAGGGAAAAATCAGTTTGTCGATGCGAGGGAGGATCATACCATGGATGTCTACAATGAGACCTTGTATGGACAAGTAAGGAGCATTGACTGTTGCAAGACTTGTTGGGGTTGTTTGTGATGTTATGGTAGAAGGTGAAAATGGCCATGACAATGGAGGAACATGATGATCGGTGCAGAGGAATGGGTCATGCTTTAGCCATATGGAGAAATTGGCTAAGTGCCTCGCATGACTCATGGACAGATTGGAGAAGGGAACACACTTGAGTATGATGATACTTAGGTGGACTTCTCATGGTTGAGACCAAGAGGAAGTCTTGGTGGAACCTTCAGTGGGGGAGACATGGTGGGAGAGACTCATGTGATGATGATATGGTTTAGGTGACCGAGTTCACTAGACTAGATTGCAGACTTGGATGAGGATGACCAATTGTTGTGATTGGTCTTCTTAGTTGGACAACATGGGCAACTTGAGTCATGGACATTGATTTGGAGACATGGAATGGAAGTCTTATGCAGGGAAGTTATGCAGGAGCACTTGTATAGGTGTCACTTATGGGCATCCAATGAGGAGTGCCAAGGCAGGGATGTTATGTAGGTGGATTTGTTGATGTGACATGGAGATGTTTTATTTAAGAGTTGATGGGGATGTTGTGCAGTTGAGTACAACAAGGCCATGGACTCGGTTGGATTTGTGAGCAGATTATGGAGGATTCCTACTACGTGGAGAGCTAAGGCATCTTGCAGAGACCTTTGGGCCAAGACATGTATGCTTTCTAGGATGTTGGTTTGAGATGACTCATGGAGCTCATGATGATATGAGGTTGTGACTTTTGGGGACTTCATATTATGGTGGACTTGGAGGATCTGATGCATTGAGGAGCTGAGGTCAGGGAATTTGATGCAGTATGGGATGCATACTTTTGAGTACATGTGTGGGTGTGCTTTAAAGAGTGACTTGATGTGGAGGATCGATATAAGACACTTTGGAGTGATGGAGTTGCAGCGATGATGATGCCTTGGTGGAAACATTTGGGCATGGGTTGAGTCGAGACTTAACCACTTTTAACACATGGGAGCTGATTGGTCTATGATCATGGGTAGCACATGGGAAATGAGACAAGTGCATAGTTGTTTCCTTGACAAACTTTAGGGATGGCACATTGCAGATATGAGGGAGGTTGCTTCATGAACCTATATGTGGCACATCGAGAGTCGGGTTTGATGAGAATATCTCTTCATTTTGAGGAGATGGATTTTACACATATATGGATGATGTTGGGATAGATGCAGTTGATTTCATGTGGCACATTGACACCAAACATAATGGATAGCATGTTGCAGATGAGACGGAGTTTATTTCATCAACCCGGGCATGGCTTACTTGGATGGAGATGTATTCTTGATCGAGTTGATATTGTGATAGAAGTCTGAGAAGCGACTTATGATGGCATAAGGATGTCCATTCTTATGGTTTGAGTGTGACAGTTGGACTAGCTACCCAACTAGTTCAAATCATGGGGTCTAGAAGTGTACATAAATGTGTTAGCATTATGTTGAAGTATCATGACAGCAGTTCACACGATGACGACACATGATGGAATCAACACTGTGGTTGATGATCATGCGTTGAGGAGACTTTCCAATTTATGGAGGATATACAAGTGGTTTATATGGCATTGGTATGGATATCTTGGTGACAAATGGGTCCCGGGATGAGAGATTGTCGAGGACGACAATGATTTCGAGTGGGGGAGAATGTAATGTCCACGAGCTACAGGTGACACGATGAGGGTGCGTGGAGGCGACGAGCTAAGGGAGCAGCAGTGCAGTGGAGGAAGAAATGCAAAAATGGTTGTGTGTTTTGGTTTGTTTGGCTTATAGGCCAATGTGCGGTCCCGATGGGCTGATGGGCGGGCAAGACCAACCAAACGAGGAGACACGAAGATGGAGAATTGGGTCAGCCGAGGGGTGAGACGACGCGTTTAAAAGATGAAACGAGGAGCTGAATGGAGGAGGTCAGCTGGGCAAGCCGACGTGCCAGTCCATGGCAATGCATGTGTATAAATGGGATGGCGTTGGGAGTCATTCCACAACCAAGAAATCAAATGCACAAGTCTTCAAGCATGGAGCAGAGGAAGTGCGAAGGATTAGAGGTTTGAAACAAAGGCGTGGTGCAGGAGGACAAAGGCTGAAGCACCTACGCCTGAACGAAGGAGTGTGGGCTAAAGTACAGGTCGACGCTGCAGTAGGGCACAAGTTGAAATGGCACAGGCAGATGCACACGAACATGAGTTTTCTAAACGAGCCAAGGGCGCGGTAGGGCGTTCATTTGAGAAGTCATATGAGGGCACGGCAGGGCATCCAAGCGAATGACGAGTCGAGCGAAGGTGCGGCAGGGTGTCTGGCTGAACAGTTGGCGGAATGCTGGGTGAGGGCGTGGTAGAGTGTACAGTCGAATGTCAGGCAAGGGTGTGGTAGGGCGTCCGGTCGAATGGAGGGCATGGCAGGGTGTCCGAGTGAATGAAGCATTCGGGCAGAAAGGCGCGACGGTTAATGGTGAACGAAGGGTGAGTTGGTGAAATGAGACTGGGTCGAAGGGCGAGTTCATGAAACGTGCCCAAGTTGAACGAAACAAAGAATTGTGCAATGGTTGAAGGCATTGGTGAATGGGTGAACCATGCATGAAGCAAACAAGATGAATGGTAGTTCAGGAAACTTTGCCTGGTGGTTGGGCAAGGTTGCACAACAGGTGCAGGAAGTGAATTTGTATAAGTGTAAAGGTGAAATTTGGGGTTTCCCTTGGATGTAAACTTATATGTAATTATGAAGATTAACATTATTGATACGGGCAGACTCATATTGCAGGGAGTTGCCCCTCCCATGATAATATGATAAATGTGTTAACGAAAGATAGTGTACTTGAATGGTAATGATGTTAATATGATAAATGTGTTAACAAAAGATATGCTTAGCTGTTGAAAAGTAAACTAAGTATAGAAAGTAGGCATAGTCCACAATTGCAAGTATTAGTGAAAATAAAGTTGTCTGTGGTGTCGCACCTCCTATAGTGTGGTTGGAAGAGTATCGCCAGTGTAGGGGCGTGACACATTTGGTCCAATGGGAGCTAAAGGAAAATGTTAGAAGAATATTTTCAATGTATTCCCAAATGAGTTTGTTGAAATCTTTAGAGATGTTGCAATTGATGAGCATACGAGGAATTTTTTAGAGTTTTGAGAGATCAGATTGCTTCATGGGATACGATTATGCTATCTATAATATGACACCCTTCTACATAGATATTTTCTTTGGGGAAATAAGGAAGGCGGGAATGGGTTTCAAACTATTGGCAATGATTTTGGAGATGATTTTGTAAAATAAAATTACATAAAGCTATGGGACAGTATTTACCTGGTGTGGCAACATTATCTTCCTTTGGGATCAGTTCCAAGAAGGTGGCATTGAAGGCTGGAATGATACATTTTCTATTCTTGGAGTCTTCAATTATTTTTAGAACCTCCTTTTGAAGAAAGTGTTAGTATTTCCTGTAAAAGATAATTGTGAATTTATTTGGTCTCAGTGCCTTTCCATCTACCATCTCATGTAGAGCTTCATGAACCTCTGCTTCCCGTATGGGTCTAACAACAACCTTATTTTGATCCTCAATTCTTAATCTTGGGATGTTGGTTATTATTTCATTAATAGATTCACTGGGGTGTGGCTGAGGGTCATTGAGGAAGTTGGAGAAGTGGTGGACCAACTCCTTTTCATTTTCATCCTATTTCTCAAGTATTTCCCCTACCTTGCTACGAAGAAAGGTGAATTGTTTGGTGGGTCTATGTTGAATAGTCAATTTGTGTAAGAAATAGGTGTTCCTATCCCCATCCTTGAGCCAGCTGACCCTTGATTTTTGTTTCCAATAAATCTCTTCTTACTTGTAGCATTCCTCTAATTACTTGTGTATCACTTCTTCCTTGTCCTCTGTCTCCTTAGAGCGACCATGGAGGATAATTTCCTATTGGAGGAATGGCATTTTATTTTCCAAGGCATGTTTTGCATGGAAGATATTTCAAAATGCCCCTTGGTTTCATTTCTTGAGGAGTATCTTGATTTGTTTTAACTTTTGTTGGCATACATACATTTTTTGATCCATTGAAGTGACCAATGTTGAGCCATCTGTCTTCAATTTTTCCTGTGAGATTAGCATCCAAGAGCCAAAATGTTCAAATATGAAAGTGCATTTGAGTGGCTTACAAAAGGTTCTCTAGGAGAGGGCGATGGGCCAAAGGTCCAATCCGGTTGATGGAAGGACTTCAGCTGAGAGTTCATGACTTCCTGTGAGAAGATAATATGCTAATAGGAAGAGATCTAAATGAGAGGAGATTTGAGTAGCTCCACCTCTTCTATTATGCCATGTGAAGAGGCCATTGGTGTTTTTCATGTCCATAAGTTTTAAGTATTCAATGAAGTTGTTGGTGTTGATGATGGTCAACACTAATCAAACTCGCAAGCCATTATGAATCTTTGAAACTAAGCTCTCCTATAATTAATACCATTTATTATACTCAATCACAAATAAAAGGCCTAATAGGTGGGACTCCTCTTAAGAGAGAATCCTTGGCCATGAGTTATCAGAAACCTGCTAAAACTTTGATTGATCTTTACTACACAGATTACATGTTCTTGAATTATAGATTGCATGACTCTCAAGGTGAATGGACTGATTATGGAATGCTAACACAAATGTTTGAAACAACATTTTTTATGTTCATGTACATATTACATACCATTGTGTGATGATGAGAAGGGTTATTGGGATGAGGTATTTCCTTTCTATATACAAGACATATTAATAAGACATATTGATTAATGTTAAAGGTTTATTTCTCATTATATATACATGGTTTTTTGGGTGGCATCCTACAGGACATATATATGTATTTGTGACAATTGGCTATGGGTAAATTAAAAGAAAATATGATGAGTTTGGGAAATATATTTGTGTGAATTCAGTTGAAACATATGATAATGTGATTGCAATGATCAATATTTGATATGTACAGTTTTATCCTCATATGAGCCTTTATATAAAGTTTTAACGTCACGCCTCCACTGATCAAGTTGTAGTCATGAATCTTGTAGTCACATCAAAAAATTAATATGACATGATTTGAGGTTGGTTATAATGTGGTGATGTTAGGGTGATTCAATATGGTTAATATCCATAAATATTTGGTGTGTTTCTCATCTCTACCTCAGTTGTTTTATTTTTGGTGTGATAAATTCACCAAGTAATTCTACCTAAAGCATCATTTTCATAATTGTTGTTATTGGTTTGGCTCTCGTTCAACTCTGCTAACTCATCTTCTGGATAATACATGTATTTTCATCAGTTTTCCATGTAAATTTTCATTTGTTTGGTCGTAGACCTTGCATGGCACTGAACATTGTGCCTATTAACATGCCAATTCGCTCACTACACCCACATTTACTGCCACCACCTTGAGCCATGCACCTTGCACTTGGACATTCCAACCACCTTGAGCCATGCACCTTGCACTTGGACATTCCAAATAATTTAAGGGTTTTCATTTGTTTCCTAATTTGAATTAGGACTAATCTGCAAGTATTTTTTTTATATAAAGTTATTTTTTCTCTGTGTTTGGGAGCCACGAACAGGAACCTGGCATAATTGTTTCAATTTCGACGTCATTCACTATATTATACTTTCCAGGTATGCTTGCACTGAACTTTTTTCTTGACAATAATGTTATTTGGTTTTTCATATCTGTAAATTCTTTACCTACTATGGTTTCTTCTGCAGTGCCAATATATTAGTTTTTTTTAGTTTAATTACAATAATGGGTCTTCGTTTTAGAAAGCTTGTTAAAAGAGAACCTTTACCGTTTTTCCAGTTAAAAGAGTCGTGTTTTTATACTTGACTATTTACCTTACGTTCTAGAGTCATGTAGCCCTCGAGGATTCGTCGTTGGGAAAATAATATCATGCACTGAAGTCTGTCCCCTGTGGACGACTCTCACAAGTCCACTATTTTGACATCTCTCGAATAATTTTTAACACAAAAAAAACTTGTCATAGGTTATAAGTTAAGCTAAATGTAATCATATGATGAATAATTGTTAGTCCTCTAATTTTATTAATAGTGATTATCGTCGGTTTGTTATTACCATTTGTGATTAGAAAACCTTAATGTGAGTTAGTTTCTCCTTTGTGCTTCCATGGGAGCCTTGAAGATCATAATACCTTGGGCAAAAAAAATATGGTTAATTATGCACAAGGCATCCTTTTTGTTGTTCCACAAAGTCGTTACTTTCTCTATCATGCTTCATTTTGAAACTGTTTTAAATTTGTTAAAACCTTATCATATTAATTTGGTTTCATGTTTTGGCTTCACTACCGTGTGTCTTATATATTCATTTCATTTCACAAAGGCCTCTTGTCAATGCGTTATGCATTATTCACCTTTTACCTCATTCCTTCGAATTATTTTTAAGATCTCATTCATGCATTTTAAAGTCTTTTATGTACCGAGTCTCTTGGGGCGTGTGAATTTCTTAAAGCTACCCAGTCTGTATAAATGTCTATGCAGAGAAGTCATTTTTGTTCACACTCTTGAACCATAGTAGCCATATATGCAATGGCATGATTGTTAATAATTATATCAATGCTTTTTCCCTTTCCGCATTTAATTTTCATCCCCATTTTGGTGTTTTAAAACCCAAAACACTTTGTTTTTGTTAATGAATAGTTCATATTATTCACTACCTACGAGTAATTTGGTATATATATATATATATATATATATATATTGCAGCATGATTTGTTTTAACAGAAATAGGGAAAGAGGTAGGGACATTGTAGTAATGTACATGAATCATCATTTGCAGAGAAGCAACAGGATATGGGAGGCGCAAGGTTTTAGGGATTTTTCATGATGACATTTAATATAAACTGATCAGGATATATTTCATATGTGATTTCCATGCATATTATTTTACTATAACATGTTTATGATTACTTACTTAATTGGGGATCAGAAAATGAGGCAAGAAAACAAGTCTACATTTTAGATTTATTTGTGCATTGAAATATAAAAGGAAGAGACCTAATCGAATGAAAAATAGGATCCCACCTACTAAAGTAAAAAATTTAATTAATTTTTAAATTTAATTAATTTAGAAGTCTCTCCTCTTGACTCTAGTCATCTTTATTAGAAAGTAAACTAATCTAATATTTTAAAATTGGAAACTACCAAAACCATTTGGAGCCTCTTTAAAAAGAGGGGAGATCTATGAAGGCAAGGGGAAGAGAGAAAGTTGTGAAGAGAGGTATGCTATAACAAAATTAGGTTGTTCTTTTATTCCTCTGATTTTTTTTTTCTATAAATCAGGGAGTTGATCTTAGTGGTGTCAAGAGTTCTATCTCTAAAAGGAGAGACCAATTAAGGTGACTTACCTCAACTATTCAAGGATTTGTGACATTATATTGTGTTCTTTATGATCATTTATTTGTTGTTTAGAAGGTTTGGTTTTTAATTATTAGTGATAACAATGACCCTTATGCAGAATGCAAGCTGTCCAATTTTATAATTTCTTAAAGGAACAATTTATTGTCACACTCATTGGATTTCCTTGACTGTTGTATATGAGTCTATACATTGTAGTAGTTTGGGTTTTGAAGTAGTCAATGATCTTTGCCGAGCCCTGCTGTTATGATTTCGAAAATTAACATATTTAATAAAACCACCCAATTTACTTACATATTTATCTCTACATGCCTCTTATATTTTGCTATGTCATTAGTTAGTATTTTCACAATAGGATTTCAAGGTTTTGGCCTAGAATCCTGAATAGCTCACTGTTAATTTAAGTTTGATTTTTATTTTTCTTTAGTACTTCTCAATCATTCATCTCATTGTGAATATCATGTTTCAAATGTATATATCATTTTTTCTCTTTCTTTTTTCTTAATTTTTTTTGCAATGTAAATATATCTAAAAACAAAAAATACCAAAAACATTTCTATTTCACACTGTACATTTCGAGCAAGCTGTCTCATTATCTTGTTGTGATTAAAAGATTCAAGGAGTTGACTAATTTATTTTGTTTAACTTTAACCAAAATAGCAACATCTTTTGGTGACCATACTCGGGATCAAAATTAATTTCACTCCTTAGTTTTTTATTTTGTTAAGCATGCACACTTCCTTTAGGATTTTGATTAATAGTTTTCCTTGGTATTTGTGTCCAAATTTCATTGTTCTCCTAATGAATCCTCTCATTATTATGTCACAAATTTCTTAAATATTTTTCATTCTACAATGGTTCATGACCTTCATAATACTTCCCGCCAGTTTATATTCACTCTTTTCGGTTTGGCAGAAGACTGGTACCTTGATATTTTCTGGCCAACCCACTTTGACAGATTTATCTGTGATTTTTCTACTCCACCTAAGCCTCCCCCACCCAGTTCTCGTGCACTTTCTGTGAGGGTTCTCATTATCCTTCAACTTGCAAAATTATCATCAAAACTAGGCGAAAATAAAAATTAGAAAGAAACAATCCCATCGCTTCTTATGGGTTCTAGTATGTAGATTATGAAGCCTCATTTTTTATGCATTTTTTGATGGTGTTGGACCCACCAACATGTTAGGGGATCTCCCCGATAAGAAGTCTCAACTAGACCTCAGACTGTTTGGAGTAGGAGTCCTAGCAGTGGGTAGTAAATCTATGCCTTGACCATGATAGCGTGCAAAGGTAAGCAATATATCCTTGTCGGAAGCAAGTGTGTGACCTTGCAGTGAGTCAAGAGAGATGCATGGGGAGGTTCTAACACAAAGAAGGGAAAGATAAGGGTGTCCCTTAGAAGCCTGTAATAGTACACAACCTTAAAGGAACACATGAGTTGAATGAAATCACAAACTGGAAAGCAGAATAGTTGACAATCCAAATGATGAGTTAAATTAACAACACACTTTAATAAGATTCATATAATCACATATAGAATAGTCCATACATCAATGCGTAAGTAAGACTACATACATATCTAAAGTAACCAGAATAGTTGAACTACAATAAAAACATATGCATGAAATGTGTTGGCTCTGTTATATGATGTAAATTGAAGGTTCCATCCATACATACAACAATGATAGCTACAAGCCCCAATAGTGGAACGTTACAGTCAACATTGCCTGCTCCTCCAAAGAGACATACTCACACTGCATTGTGGATAATCTAAGGCTCATCACAATACTCTCCAAGCCCTCTCTAAGCAATGCCTCACAAAAGTTTGGCTCCCAAAATCTTGTTTTATGAGTTATGAGGTTCTATTTATAACAAAGGGTGGGGTGACCCTTGAAATTTCCCTTTGTGACACTTGGACTACCCTCATCACTCTTCAAATTCATTACATAACCCTCCACATCATATGATTGTTTGTATTCCACTAATGACACTTAGAATTTCAGTTTACATCATGTTTACAAAAAATGATACATTTTCCACATATACCAATGTGAGACAAAATTGGCTTGATTCAGCCAGTAAAGACAAAACTAAGACTCGAACGATTGTGGAAAGACTAGCTTATCAATCTCCTCTATATGATCCTCGGTGACAAACTAATGCCATGCTTGGTAGTGCATAATGGTGTCCATGTACTCTTTAATGTTGTCCTTTTGGAAATGAACTCTTGCCTCCATTGCTTCCAAGTATACTCATTTGGAACTTCAGTCCAACTCGTCCTATATAATGCATAGCTTAGTCCTGAGAAAAGTCAGACCAACGATGTACATCCACACGTTATCTATCATCAAGTGAGAATTAATTGATCAAAGTACTCATCGAGCTCTAGTCTGACTTAGTTCTTCTCTTTAGCCTTGGTGAGCGGACCAATCACGGGGTGACATACTTTCTCACCACGACATCCAAACTCTTGTACAACCATGCATACGAAGCCTCCACACTCGTGATGAGCAGTGAGAGTTCCTCATAGTTATTGATCAGGCTCTAGATGTGTGCTTTGTCCAACTCTACATGTGGCTTCATCATCTTGTGCAAGTGAAGGGGCTCCCTTGTACCTCATTTTCCATGTATGTACGTGATCTACTGCAGCATGTATATCTGTGAGAGTTCGCGCTATCTTGGTGCAACACTACTAATGACCATATCGATGAATAACTACCTTATGCACAGTGACGAACCTATCATAAGTCTCTGTGTGACTATTTCAAGAGTTGATACTTCAGCAAGTATGGCAGATCATGTTTATTATTCCTCCATTTGCATGGTTGCTTGCATCTCCTTAGGCATGCACTCATTTTCTGCAATCAATAACTTAAGACTCAAGCTTGTCACTTCGACATAAGCATTTTTAGCATCGGCCAAGATGGCTTGATGTCTCTGTACATATGACACAATCATCCATTCCTCAAAGTGCACAAGTGATGCACGCTCATCCAAGTTGCATGCTCTACGTGCTTGTATAACTCTTTTTTGTGACTCATCAAAGGCTATGTTGTACACCTCTAATCCCAGATGGTCCTCAAGGATAATTGTATCCCCTTGTTTAGTCGGGACTTTCTCTACTGTTGGAGCTCGTGAAGCTTGTGGAGTGGCCTCATTCGACCTATTCTGACTTCTCCATCTCCATTTCCATCTGCTCTACTATTGGTTCATCCTGCAGAGCAAGTTTATGTTCCTACGGCTGCTTACCTTGTTCCTCATTTGCTACTAGTTCAGAGTCTTCAACCTGTGTCGGTTCATTTTGTGATGTCTGTGAACCTTGCACTTCCTCATGTTCTTGTTCCTATTCTTGTTCATGCTCATGTTGCGCTTCCTTCTCTTTTTCTGCACAACTCTTGTTATTCTTTTAGCTTCTGCTAGACTTCTTGCAACATCTTGTCTGCATCCTCCAGTCTTTGCTTCTCTCTCTTTATTTATGCTATCCTCCTATCGTGTTGTCACCTCTTTGCATCTATCTCCAAAGCTACCTTTTCCACAAGTGGATCTTCCTTGAACTTTTATCTTTGCTCCGTCTCTATGCTTTTGAAAATATTCCTCTTGCCTTTGTCTTGCACATGTTTTCTACTTGCTATTGTTGTTGTTGCTACTCCCTGTGGTGCTATTGCCTTGAGTATTGCTAGCCACTCTATTGCAATGCTGACTGGTTCATTGAGCCTAGAGGAGTTATAACAATATCTCCATGGGTCTTCCTCTGGCCAATGACATGCCCTGTGGATCCAAGAGTAGTACGCTCTCGCATAGTGGTCGTTTCATAAACCATGTGGGTCGTATGGCTTAAAACTCTTGGTGCCGATATTAACTTCTTGAATTCTACCACCTCAGCATCCACTTCCTTCAAACTCCTGCTCATGTATAACCCAATTCGTAAAGGAAGAATAGGTCATGGTACTTTCTTCTTCCTGTGTAATCCAGATGATAACCCTGTTGAGATGTGGTATGAAACCTCCTAAATGACCAAATTGTCCATGGAGAACCTTAACAACACATGTGGAGCTTTCTCCATGTTGTACATATTGATGAAGGTTCCCTTGGGTGAGGCATACCAATATGCAATGTTTAGCAATGCCTCCATTGTTGCCTGGAACATGCAAGGAAAATCTTGTTCAAAGAACATCATGTACAAAGGGGCGATGAAATGGTTATATATTCTAACCATGACTCCTCAGTACCTACAATCTAAAAGAAACTTGCAATATAAATTCACAGAACTCTTTGAAGGTATCCATGCCCAACCCATGCCAGGAAATTATTGACGGAAACAGATTGCATCCAGAAAGTAGGAAGTCATGAAGAATCTTGCTTGTAACCCTTGGGTGGACTTCGGGCATTGGATAGATGCACTTTAAATTGGAGAGCCAACACGTCAGACCAGTTGAATGGTTTTCCTTCACTTTCTAGTTGATCTAACATAGAAACCCAACTTTGCGGGAAGGTCTTTGTACTCCGTTAGTCATACAAGCATCATGCGAAGATGACCAAGAATGAGTATGCCTTCCTGAGTGTCTTATTCCTGTATATCTGGTTGGGTGTCATCCTAAACTTTGTTGGCTCCTTTACCCAGCACTTCAAGATGTATCTTGTGTTCATGATGCTATTGGGAGTGTATAACGAGGCATCCATCCTACTCACTGGAAATGGAAAATGATATATCTCCTGATAATCCTTTGTCCTTAAGGAAGCAATATTTGATCAACTGACACTACTCAGTATCATTGTCTAAGGATTAGTGTGTGAGACAATCCAATGATTCACATCTGTGCAAGGGAACACAGGAAACCTGCATGAAACATTGTATAATCCTAACTTATGGATTTTCACATAGACCTATCGATCCTCCAAATTCTCCTCAAAGATGCCTCATAAAATGGTGTTGATATCTTGCCATGTGATCTTGATGTCTTTCGCAATGAACATGTGTGTATGTGTACGCGCGTAAGCTCATAGCTCATTGTTAAACCACATCCCCAGTACTTATTTCAATTGTGTCCTTTGATCTAGCTCTCTTAGAGGCCATGATACATGTATTATTGAGAAGTTGCTAAAAAACATGTGGTACATGGAGACAAATAAGACACTCATCGTGAGACAATGTCAACTAAAAACCTAAAACAACTAGAGAAACATTTAGGCAACAAACTAGTGACTGTTGGGTAAGATTGTACAACATTGACTTAGGGAAGTTAGGATACCGTCAGCTAGAACTACACATTGCATAGTTCCAGCTGCCAATGAGGCTAACTGCTAGACGGAATTACATAATGTGCATTCCAGTGAGGCTAGCTACTGGCTGAAACTAAGCAATGCGCATTTCAGTGAGGCTAACTACTGACTGAAACTATGCAATACAAAGAACAGTGAGGCCGAGATGTTGGCTGGAACTGTGTATTTCTCTATTCCAATGTGCAGAACAGGGCACTGGCTCCTAGTATTGCACAGAGCACAGATGGGAGACAGTGTGGGAAGCCTTTGTGCAATTATTGGAGGCAAGGCAGTGCCTTGACTACCAGGAATACATAGAGAATGATGGGAGAGACAAGATCCTAACCAATCTAGAGACTACCCAATGGAAACCTGAAAACACTAAGGGCTGAGTGTGTGTGCGAATCTGGTGCAAATTTGATTGAAATAGACACGCATGCAATTCAAGCAAGTGTAGAATTAGTCGAATGACAAAACCAATAAGCTCATGAAGTGAGTCATTGAAACGACGATTATGAGTGCAAGAACAATGTTATGCATGTGACACTAAGGAAAGGCAATGAAAAACTTGAAACAAGACTTCTACAAGCTAAAATTCATTGAAACGCTAGCATCAATTCAATAAAACCAAGGGAATAACACTCTTTCAAGCTGAAAACAAAAAAGTGATAAAAAAAGCGACAAAAGGTATGAAAGGAAAAACTTACCCGGAAAAGTTGCGACGACTGTGCAGAAGGTTCCTAGATGCCTCGGGAATGCCAGAGATCAAGATTGAATGTGAAGAATGAGCTCTGAGGTGTCATTTAAATAGATTAGGTGAAATTAGGGTTTATGACGCGCATGCCACAAATCTAGGAAAAAGCGACACTTGGCGGGGAGTTTCTAAAAATGACTTTTCATGTAACTCCTACTGCTAAAAATAGATCCCTAAAATCTAGGGATGCTTTTTTTATTTTTGGTTTTTTTCTTTTTTCGACAAAAGCTTCTCGGAATAAAAAGAAGGATTGCACAATTTTAGAGGGAAACAGGCAACCTACCGCACATGCGATAGATAAAAATTGAGGGAAAGCTTTAGCATTGTTTCTGGAATAAGAGGCCCTAGTTGACTATCCAACTTTGTACAATTTTCCAGAGTAGTGATGATGGGATGCTCTGAACATTTCTGAAGAGCAGTTTAGCTGGCCAATTTTGCGCAATTCTAAAGAATAGTGCAGCTGACCTAGGTTGCTCTGCATATTTCTAGAGAGCAGTGTAGCTGGGCTAGTTCTACACATTTTTGGTGGGAAGTACAACTAACCAAGGCTCCTCTACACAATTCTGGAGAGTAGTACTAGCTGGTTGAACCTGTGCATTTCTAGAGAGAAGTTTCAGCTAGCCTGCCCTGCAAAATTCTTGAGGGGAAGACAAGTTGTCCTCCAAGTCTGCGCACTTTTTCCTAACAACAAATTGACCGGATGTGAACCAAGTGTTTGGTGTGCTTGTGGTTGACTAACGCGACAAGTGATTCAAACACAAGTTGTTAAATGATAGATGAAATCAAATAAGGACAAGTATCTAATCAGTGCAGGATAGTTGCAATGATTTCGAGGAGGGAGGCTCCAAAATGAAGCGAAGGAAAATTTTTGGAGGGTCATTATAGCTGCTACAACATTGGCAACGCACTGGTAGAAATATAGCTCTCTGTATTGACCTTGTTCATGAAAAGCGAGTCTAACTCCTCCAGAAGTATTATTTGATTATTCGATCATCATGGCTTCAACACTAAGCTTGAGTTAAAGATATAGTCCCTTACCATTCTCTTAATCCGTTAGCAAACATTCCAAGCCAAGTCAAGTCATTTCTTTCAATTGGGAATGAGTGGTATATTGGTACAAAAGTAATAAAGATGTCAGAGTCTTAGTTTCATCTCTAGTGTTACTCTGTTTCCGGCAAGCCTGGACATTACCCCGACAAAGTCATGCAGGGACACAAGCATCGCTCCACTTCTAAGAGCCTAGTCAGTACCCTGATGAAGTTACTTGCATCACCTCTCTACGAAGGATTTCTTTCTCTTCTTTCACCTTATTTATTTTTCATTTTTCATTAGAAGAGGGATCTTGACTTATTGAGAGTCGAAGAGGTTGTCCCTTTAGAGAAGTATTGTATGTTTACCTATAAAAATACTTGTTAAGGTTTTCCTCCTCACCTTACTCTATTTGACCGAGCTGACAAGGGTTAATGCAAAAGAACCGATTAGAGTAGGTGGTACTAGTTAAAAGTGAAAAAGTTGTGTTTTCACTAAGACTTACTTTAAACAAAATGCATTTTCCATTAGGGTATCATCAAATGAAGAAAACAAGATCTTTAATAAAGAGAGAGGACAACAAATAACCAAGTATATATAACTGTACAAGTCCTCTTGTATCTTACCTTGCTTGTCTCAAGAGCCATATACGGTTTCATGGGAACCTAACATATGGGTGGAAAAAAATAAAACAAACAGAAAGAAAAGGACATAAGTAAATGAAAGAAAAGCAAACAAACAAGAAACACAAACAAAGTAAACAAAGAAAACATGCAAACAAAGAAAAACAAGGGAACAAACACTAATCCTTCTCCTAAACTAAGAAATGCATGGGCCTCTTCATGTAAAGTGATATTTCCATTGCAATCGTGGGCCATTGGTTGACCCATGTTGGTGAAGACATGGTTTATGAGAAAGATAAACATGTAAACCAACAAAAAATAAATATATAATAGTGAAGACCAAAACGCTCCAAGTTTAAACATATCCACAGAAAAGAAAAGAATAAAAGCACAACGCAAGCATTCTACATATGAATCATGGTTATGCATCGCACTATGCATAGATGACAAACATGAAGACTCTTTTGATCATGACAATTGAGAAAACATGAGAAAGAAAGACAAGTTACATTCAACAAGAGTGCTCGTTGTGTATGATTCCTCCAATGCATGAGCGATGGGATCACATGATTTAGGTGGAGGATGTGAATTCTATAAACTCGATTGATCTTCAGTGTAAACAGGTGGATGATGAGGAACCTTGGGTGTAAAAATAGATTTATGATCTAGAGTGGAATCTACCTCAAGATAACTAGGACTTGACATAGTCATCAACTCGAGCTAAAGTGCCTCGACATCTTGTGGGGTTCCCACTTCATTAATAGGTAGATCATTAAATACGAGTGGTTTATAAAGATCCACACTAAATGAATCAAAATCATGATCAAATGAAGGAGAAAAGAGATCATGACAACCACGAACTGAAAAATTGATATGTTCGTCGGCATCCTCATGATTTGATGAATCATACAGAGGGGTTGATGAGAAGCAAGAATATTCACTCTCTACTTCTCTGGAAATGATAGATGTTGGCTTGAGGGGTCCTGACCTGGGTTTAGAGTTAGCTACACAAACCAACAAAACCATAATTGTGGGCCCTTTCGACAATAACCCGTGTAGTGTAGGTTGCAATATCACTCAAAGCAATATTGGGAGATGACAGAACCAGGTTTCTGCATCCAGAGGTCATTGTTATGGTTTCCTATGGTTTCTAGGGCTTCTTTCAGTCTTCTCGAACCCTAACCCTTAAAGGGTAAATGATTTCAATAACTCACTAAAACATAATATTAACCTTCATGAAATGCTTCAATCTTTTTGTTATCACTCAGCTTGTCCCCAGGTTGGAGTAAGGGATACGGCCGAGGTAACCACAAACCAACTTTGGATTACAGGTTCTAGCCCACCTGCAATCAGAGAGGGCTCTCTCTTTGGGATTTAGCTTTGTTGAAATTGATCTTAGGCTAGCTATTGAGTTCAGGGGTTTTTTGTTCTGTTTTGGTGGGAAAATTGATGTTTCAGGTAGAGAGGCATAGCACAGTCTGAGTGTTTCAAACCATTGGGCATGGAGTCGAGGAGGAGGACTACTGGTGCATTTCCGTGGTCACAATAAGGGAAAATGGAGCAAGATAGATGCACATGAAACAATGTTTCAGGTTTAAATGATGGAAAGAATGCTAAGTAACGAGAGGCAGTTAAGAATCTCTCATTCAGCTTAACAAATGTAGGTAACAGAGCTCTACCTAGGGGCATTTAAGAATCCCTAGATAATTGGCATACACAGGTGAATAGGGGTAAATATGAGCCAGGAGGAATTCATATTCATAACCAATTCATTCAGAGGAAAACATAAGGAAATAGCAGAAATTGAGCATAGAGTGTATTTAAACAAATTCTAAGCTATTCTTTCTTTTTGCTATTTAGATAGTGGTAAACAATAAAACAGAGGTAAGATGCACTTATTGTTTCAGGCTACAGCACAAGAATTCCATCTTCATTTCTTCAAAACACTCATTAACAGCAAGCAGTTTGCTCTCCAAGCTTTCAGCAATCTTTGGTTATAGAAAAAACTCAGGTATACAATGCGAGTCTCTAGTGAAAATTCTCAATTGACCAACCCTTGAAACAATGTAGAGAGCGGTATATATAGGGAAAAACTCTCTACAACTGATTTTATTACATCTTGACCTAAAACAGGTCATAAAAAATGATTAATTGACCTAATTTTATCAGAAATAAATGCATGAAAATATCTCGGGCTGCGCTAAGGGCGGTCGTATCAAAACTGAGTAAATGATGTAGTCCTCGGTGGCTTGGTGCAATGTTTTCTGCAATAAATGTGTATGGGTTTCTACTTCTTTGCTGTCTGTCTACATTTAAAGCTTTAACTATGATTTGAGGGCAGGGATGGGCTTACGCCTCTTAATTTGACTCTCTGGGGGGCTCATCAATGCTCAGGTGCTTCGAGCCCCTAAAAAATCTTGACTGATACTCTTTGGCTCTTCTTCCTTCTCTGATACTCTCTGACAATAAATTGGGATGATGTTCTGATGTGCTATGCGTTAAATCAGCATTTAATGGTCGCTGTTCAACTCTGTCTTCCTTAAAATATCTTCGGCTCCTTCTTGAATGCTTCGCGAAGAAAAATGGACCATTCGGCGCCTTTCGGGCTTGCTGGGGGCTGCGTAATGAAAAGATTCCCTAAAGATTCCCCACTTCGACCTATTTTATCCATGACAGATCGCTCATCAAAAACCGCCTCAGAAACTGATTCCGGGGCTCCGGAGTGCGATTTTCGCCCTTCGCGCTAAAACTGATGATGACGTCAGCATGACGGGACTTTGTACAGCGACTTACGTCGGCGAGATGACATGGCGGGATGACGTCAGCATGATGACGTCATCGCGTATGGAGGTGATGTGGTAGTATGGCAGATCTGATGATGTGGCAGGACACGTGGCAGGTGACTCGGCGGTATAGTGGCAGGAGGGCCACGCAGGCGGATGACGTGTCATGGTGACTGGGCGAGGGGTGACGCAGGCAGGTGACATCATTGCGCATGAGTGGTAAATGGTTTTGGGCGCACCGCCTTAGCGCCTGGGCGGTTTTGGGGGGAGGGGCTCCGCCACAGCCCAGAAGGTGACGCGTGGCGAGAGTACGGCGGCAATACCGCCCATCTCCCGGACGCTAACCTTCGGGCACGTTGGGAGACGGGAAGGCCCGCCAGTCGTTGATCTGGGTGTAGGACGATCGGACGGCTGGCGGGAAGGACGGGGCGACGGCGGGTTAGTGGGCGGGGATATCCGCGGGAATATTCCGATTTAAATATAGCGCGGCGGGGGTTTTTAGACTTAGGAAAAGTGGGTTATAGGGTTTAATGAGCGCGGGTTAATGTATTTACACTCGGGACTTTAGCATAATGGGTAAAGCATGGGTTTTTGAGGGTTTATAGGGCAAGGGAGAGGTTGTTAGCATGACCAGGTGTCATCTAAATCCTGCTATGACAGGGATGGGCTAAAAATAGCCCCAGATGGACTATTTTTCCCCTGACTTAGAAAATATGGCTATATTGCCAGGGAGGGGATATTTACATAGGGGAGTTTTATATACACATTTTTAGTAGGGGAAGGGGAAAAACTAATGGGGAGTTATATACTAGAGTTAGTAGTTAATATGGAGATGATGAGCAGGCGCTAAGGTGGGGGACCTTAGGCTAATTTTGGGGAAAAAGAATTTGTAAAGAAATGAAATCCTTGAGCGAAGCAGATCTCCACTAAGGCAAATGACATGGAAAATGATGAACTAAGAGGAATCAAGCAGATCTTGACCTCTTTGGGGAAATTAGTAAGTGACTTGGGGAATTAGAAGAAGGGGAAGTTAGTGATGTCCAGCTTGAGATCCTTTAGATGAAAAACTGTCTGCACTGTGATTTGAAGAGATAAAACACTTTGTAACACAAAATTGATCATAAGTCATCATTCTGCAACCTCACAGCTACCTACCCAGCCTACTCACCTAACATTTTTTCTTCTTTTTGGTTTGGGTGGACTTAGACTTGCAGACCCAGATTTACAATTTTTCTTTTGAATGATTTCCTATCTAAATCTACACTTATTTCTGCCAAGGGCCCAGATTAAGCAGTTGGGTCCCTTTGATTCTCTACCTATCTACAGATCTGCCAAGATTAAATTGTTTGGTCAGATGCATTCTCTACATTCTAAAACAGGAAATTGAAACCTAGGGAGACCAAGGTTAGACTGTTTGGACCTCCCTTAAATGAAAACTCTTCAAAACTGGAACAACTCATCAAAATTGGAATATAGCAGTGGCATTTGGACTAGCACACTTCATGGCATCCTGTGGAAATATGGAACACTGCAGCCTGCAAAGTATGACATATTTGGCATGTAAAAATGTCAATCATGAAAAATGAAACCCTGTTGCAATAGGAGGCTAACAGTGGCTCCACTTGGGGATGGCTTTTCCTTGTGAAAAGTCAAGAACAGCAGGTCATACTGCCTTGATCTTCTATGGATGCTGTAGACTGGAAACATTTGTTCTGGCTGCTAAAAATGTAAAACTTTGAACTATGAACAACCTCCTCCTCAACTGAATTACTGTGAACTGTGTAGCATCGCCTGCTTTCTTCTGCGTGCTTGATAATTATGCATAATGACTGCACATAGTTCTTTTCTACCATGAATTGCTTGTAATGTGACAATTTTTTCTCTTGATACTTTGCTGAAACTGGTGTAGAAACAGAGCTTTAAAAACTGTGTCTTTCACAAATTTACTGCTTTTCCTTAAACAATCGGCCTGCTTATACAAAAAATAAAAAAAGAGTGTTGATATATACAAAAAAGATTGTACAAAGATATATACAAAACCGCATTGTGTCCCTTAAAAGGGGTCATGGTAATGTTTCAGCATACGGCCATTGACAGGGCCTTCTTCAGCAGAACTATCCTCTACAGATCTGAGAAAATATGTGTTATTTCCCTGAACAACAGAAATACCAAATGGACCTTTCCATAAAAAATCAAATTTGGCATGTTTGCCCTTGTGTTCCCTTCTTGAGTCCCATCTCAGAACTTTGTCACCAATATTGAAATCCTCAGCTTTATCTCTCTTATCAAACATCTTTTTAAGTTTTTCTTGCAAAATTTGAGCTCTGTCATAAACTTGTTCTCTGGTTTGCTGAAGATGAATGGTCTGATTGATTCTTCTTTGAATGTCATTTGGTTCAGCCTGAATTTCTTGTAACAATTTGATAGTAGGAATGCCCAAGGATGAAGGAAATCTAGCCTCCATGCCATATACTAGTTCATAAGGGCTCATCCCAATGGATCTCTTGCTCAAGAGTCTATCTGCCCATAGGGCATTTACCAGCTTTTTGTGCCAGTTCTTCTTGTTTTCTTCTAGCACTTTCTTTATGATGTTGATGACGCTTTTGTTAGATGATTCGGCCAAGCCATTACCTTGAGGGTAATAGGCCGTAGAGTGGCCCAAAGTAATATGAAATCTGTGGCAACAATTGATCATCTTTTTGGACTTAAAGGCAGCGGCATTGTCAGCGATGATTTTCTCAGGGCAGCCAAATCTAGACAGGATATTGCACTCAAGGAATAGGATAATGATGGTGTCATTGGCTTGTCTGCAGGGAATGGCTTCAACCCACTTGGTGAAATAGTCAGTGGCTATTAGGATCCATTTGTGTTGGCCTGAGGAAGAGGGATGGATTTCTCCAATGAAGTCAAGACCCCACTGTTGAAAAGGTTGTTCGGTTGAGATGGGTTTGAGGGGGAGGGGTAACAGCTTTCTCTTGCCCTCAAATATTTGGCATTTATGACATGACATGGCAAACTTCTTTACATCTGCAAAAATAGAGGGCCAATAGAAACCAGCCCTTAGAATTTTATCAGCAGTGGACTTCCAATATAGATTTCCTCCACAGTCACCTGCATGGAATTCTTTCATGACATTGTTAGTTTCATTCATGGTTAAACAATTAAGCAATATACCTTCATGATTTCTCCAAAATAATGCACCATCTATAACACAAAACTTTAAAGCCTTCATTTTCAAAAATCTTTTCTTGGTCCTGGACAATCCTGGGGGAGCACACAGGTTTAACAATACAAAGCAAATATCAGTGTACCAAGGGCATTGGAGAAATATTTCACTGATCTGTGGAGTCGCCAGCTCTGGTTCATTGTCCAGCTGGTTTATGTCTAGGGCTTGAAAGTTTGTTTCGGACATCAGTTTAGCTAAACCTTGTCCCTTTATCAGCTTGGTTGGTTTTATTTCTATATCATACTCAAGGATGCTTGCAATCCACTTGCCTCTTTTGCCTTCTAATCCTTCTTGTGTCAATATGTCTTTTACAGCAGCGTGTGGGACATAGGCAATCACATGTGAACATAAAATGTACACTCTGAAATCCTTGATGGCCTTAACAAGTGCGTAGGCCTATTTTTCCATGATTGGGTACTTCAAAGGGGCATCTCTTAAGGCTTAGCTGAAAAAAGCAATTGGCTTTTCAGCTCCCTGTTCATCCTTTTGCAAAAGGACAGCGGCTATTGTGTGATCAGATGCAAATGAAAATATGATAAAATCTTTGTCAAACTGCGGGCTGGTGAGTACAGGGGTTTGGGTTAATGCAGCTTTGATACTTTCAAATGCTTGTTTGGTTTCCAGGGACCATCTTACCTTGGCATCCTTTTTTAACATGTTGCTTAACAGTCTTATTAATTCAGCTAGATTTGGGATAAATCTTCTTAGGAAGTTGATTTTCCCAAGAAATGCTTGCAGCTCTTTTATGTTTCTTGGATATGGGATTTGGAGGATGGCCTGGATTCTTTCAGGGTCAATTCTGATCCCATATTTTGATATGATATGGCCAAGTAACTGGCCTTCTTCAAGGCCAAATAGGGATTTCTTGGGATTCAAGGAAATGCCATACTTCCTACATGTCATAAAAATTTGCCTAAGATGCTTGAGGTGTTCTTTATCAGATTTGGAAAATGGGGTCAAGTCATCAAGATAAACAACTAGGAAGTCATGTATTTCTTTGGCAAATGCAATGTCCATTGCTCGTTGAAAAGTTGCACCAGCGTTTTTAAGACCAAATGGCATCTTTACATACTTAAATGTTCCCCAGGGTGTGGTAAAAGCTATTTTGTCTTGGTCGTCCGGGTGAACAAGTATTTGGTTGAAACCTAAAAAACCATCTAGCAAAGAGATTCTAGATGAACCCACTACTCTCTGCAAGATGTGGTCCATTTTAGGCAAAGGGTAATGGTATTTTAGGGAGACTTGGTTTAAATTTCTGAGATCTACACAAAGTCTGATTTCACCTTTCTTTTTTCTTGTAGGAACAAGATTGGATACCCATTCGGAAAATCTGATGAGTGCTATGATGCCTGCTTCAAACATCCTCTTTACTTCCTTCTCAATCGGTGGAAGAAGCATAGGGTTGATTCTTCTAAGTTTCTACTTGAAGGGTTTCTGGTTTGGTTTTAAGGGGATTGTGTGTTGGATCACCGAGGTGTCATAGGATTTCAAATCCTCATAGCTCCAAGAAAATACATCTTGGAACTCTTTGAACAAATCAATGTATTTGGGCTTTTGATCAGGTGGTAGATTTTTGGACAGTTTGATCATTTTTGGATTCTCTTTCGTCCCTATGTTGTGTTCCTCTATATCAGTGTTTATGGGTTGCAATTTTGGTTTTCTAGGAACGTCATTGGCGTCAAATATGTCTTTTAATGGGGTTAGGCCAGCAGGCAGAAAATTATCCTTTAAGTCAATGATCTCTGCCTCTTCTTTGTCAATTTCTTCCAAATGCATTTGTTTCAGTTGTTCTATGTTTTCTTTGTCAAACATAGTTGGTTTCAGGATCTGTTTGGCTATTGCAGCTGTTATAGCTTGCTGATCTTCATTTGTTTGCTGTTGGGAGTCGTTCATAGCGTCCATGTCAATGTTGATACTTGAAAACTCATGCTCAAGGGTAAGAAAATTATTAATCTGGGCATCATTTTCGAATACTTGCCAATCTTTAACGTTATTTGGGACAGCGGGCCTATGTTTTATTTCAGCCGTGAAGTGATGGTTTGGGTCAAAAGGAAGCTTGCATGTGCTAGCAAAGGTGGCTAGGCTATGTGCATGAATATTGTGATTTCTGGAAATCTTGTCAAGCTTGAATTCAGTGAATGCATTGAGTATATTAGTACCAACAGTCCTATAGGCTCTCATTCTATTGTCATTGGTAACAAAATTACCTTTCATTTGTTGTATGATTAAATCAGAGTCTCCTAAAATAGACACTTTTGCGGCTCCTAGAGCTTTGAGCAGTTTAAGGCCTAACAGCAGAGCCTCATACTCTGCCATGTTATTTGTGCATTTAAAATTCAGTCTGTAGGCATGGCCTTCTACATGATTGTTACATGTGTTGTGAATCCAGACACCTGCCCCTGCTCCTAACTTGTTAACAGAGCCATCAAATTCTAAATACCAAGTGATTTCCTGCTTGTGGTTGATGCCTAAAGTGTCAATCAACTTAGGATTGGGCAGATTTGAAATTTCTGTTTGGGGAAGTTCTTCTTGAATGCTGGTTGCAATAACTGTTGTGACAGTTTCATCAGTGTGTGCAACTGATTCTTCATTGATTTGTGCTTGTTTTTCTTGGGCCAAGGGCTCATTATCAGTTGGAGAATTTGTATCATCATTAAACAAAATAAAGGAATCCATATCGGAATGGATTGAGTAAATGGGAAAATTTTCTGGCTTGCTCTCACTACTTACCACATATTTCATTAGCGTTTCTCTGTACAGTCTCTTTGGTTGCCCAAAGACTGAAATGGTAGCATAGGAAAGGTCTAATTGAAGGGATCCTTGGAGCTTTGCTCCCCATGATCTTGATAGGAGCATACCGTACTTTGGTGGAATGTCGGCAACCACTACGTCCATAAGGATGGTCTTATTTGGATATTGAACTAAGGAGACACACAAGTCTTTGATGAGGCCTAGACATTTCACTTGACTTGAGTCAAATGAGTATAAGTCTTTGTAAGGTCTTGTAACATCAAGGTTCAGTTTTTCCATAACTGCTTTGGGCATTAGATTGTGCGATGCCCCTGAGTCAAACATAGCATTGTGCAAAACTTTGTCATGTATATGAAAACTGACATAAAAGGGTGGGACAGGTCCATGTCTTGACTTTCCATTAACTTCTGGACCAAACAACAGTTCAGGGGAATCATCCAAAACATTTACATCGTCCTTGTTTTTTGGAATTTGAAGTGACCTTTGAATTTTTTGCCTATATACATCGTGTTTGGCAAGTTCTGAGAGGGGGATGGATATTTTCAACTTAGATATTTCTGCCTCTAAATTAAATGGTTTTTCCAATGGAGTCTTGTTGTTGATAAAGGCAGTTTTTTTCTTTTCATTTAAATTATCTGCGATTTGCTCTTGTTTATCAGTGTTATGAGGACTGATAGCTTGCGGTTTTTTAGTTTCAAGAAAGTTTTTTGGAACACTGTTCGAGCTTTCTTTCGAGGAAGAAGGTGGCAAAGGTTGATCTTTGGAAGGTTGTATTTTTGTTATGTCTTCTACAGTCACTTGATGCGGGTTTGGAACATTTGTATCAGCGGGTTCTGTTATGACAGCCTTGCCTTTGGTCTTGTTGGGCTGTTTGCCATCCTTTGTTTTACTAGGTTCCGAAATGTCAATGGTCCTAGTTCTCAGCTTATATTGTTTGTGTACTTCATACACAGCAGTATCATATCCTTGTTTAAAATCAAAAGACTCACCAGATTTAGTTTGAAACTGATTGTAATCGAGTTCATTTTGGTCTTCTTGGGACAGGATAGTTTGGTGCTCACACTTTAGATCCATCAGGTTCATGTGAGTGTCCTCTATGGGTTCACTAGAAGTAGATCCTTCAACATAGTTGTCTTGAAAAGGGGGTCTTATGTCATGGTCTTTGGTAGACCTACCAGTATTTGTGTTCTGCGTTTTCCTAAAATTTGGATTCCTTATGGTATTGGACTGTTGTCCTTCCCATGATGCTTTTCTCTCAACATTTTCTACTCTTTCTCCTAGCCTTTGTAGGCCATTGATAATAGCATCAAGCTTTTGATCAAAGGCTGAGGGTTCTTCCTTAAAGGTGGTTCTTCTTTCCATTCTAGCTCTATTTCTCTTGGCAATTAGGTTAGCCTCAACACTGACAGCAATGTTTTGCATGTCTGCAAGGGTCTGAGGAGCTCTTTCTTTTAACTGATAGGCCATATCAGGGTCAAAACCATCCGGAAATTTGTACAAGGCCAGATCAAGGGGAGGCCTTAGGTTCTGTGGTATTTCATTGTAAACATTATTGAATCTTGCACAGTACTCCAAAACAGTCTCTTGAGGACCTCTTTTAATTGTATCATATTTGGCTAGTATGTGCAAGGGGTCTTTCTTTTTCTCCCATCTGTTGGTAAAGGATTGGTAAAGCTCATCTGGGGTGGTTATGGAATTTGCAGCGAGTGATCTGAACCAAGTTCTCACATCACCTGTTAGACTCTAAACAAAAATTCTCATTCTCATGCTATCATCATCTATTTCGTAGTTTTCAAAATAGTCTTGCATCTTTTTAGTATGCTGAATGGCAGTAAAAGGGCCAGTACTATCAAAATATGTGATCTTAGATTGGTACTCTTGAGGTAAAGCCCCAGCATTAGCAGGTAATTGCAGGGGTGCATATCTATTAGCCATATTGGCAGGGATAAGTGGAACAACGGGGATTAATGGAACAACTGGAGTAACGGGGATCACAGGAGTAACTGGAACGCTGGAAACAACAGTAGTGGTAGTATGTGCAGTGAATGAAGGTGTGGAAGGAGGAGTTCGAGGTGTAGATGATGAACTAGGGGAAACAGGGGTTGAACGAAACAAAACCTTGAAAGGAGTCAGAATACAGCTAGGGTAAGCTATTTCAGGACTTAAATCAGCAAAATTTTCCTGTCTTTCTTACTTCCTAAGGATTTTCGGGATTATGTTAGGGTTTTCAGAAATAGCTGGAGGGTTTGGATCGGGATTTGACCTTGTATATCGTGGATTCTTCTCGGGAGCCAGCTTCCGAATTGTTTTTTTTTTTGGGTATTTTTATGGGAATATTTTTGTAATTAACAAGGGACAGATCAGATTTTGGAATGGCTGTGTATATCTTAAAACTAGCATGAAGATTGACTGAAGCAGCTTTTATTTACTTCTGCTAATGTAAAATAGAAACAGTTTCAAAGGCTTCCTGGCTGACATTCAGGCTTCATCTATAGTTTTAAGAAATATACAACAATTAGAAAATTGACCTTTTCACAGGGGATCTTTCCAACCTTCTTCGTGAAATTAACTGAGGATGATCCCCAGTGGAGTCGCCATTATGTTATCTTCGTGGTATTAACTGAGGATGGTCCCCAGTGGAGTCGCCATTATGTTATCTTTGTGAAATTAACTGAGGATGGTCCCCAGCGGAGTCGCCATTATGTTATCTTCGTGGTACTAACTGAGGATGGTCCCCAGTGAAGTCGCCATTATGTTATCAGTCAGGTTGTCCCCAGGTTGGAGTAAGGGATACGGCCGAGGTAACAACAAACCAACTTTGGATTGCAGGTTCTAGCCCACCTACAATCAGAGAGGGCTCTCTCTTTGGGATTTAGCTTTGTTGAAATTGATCTTAGGCTAGCTATTGAGTTCAGGGGTTTTTTGTTCTGTTTTGGTGGGAAAATTGATGTTTCAGGTATAGAGGCATAGCACAGTCTGAGTGTTTCAAACCATTGGGCGTGGAGTCGAGGAGGAGGACTGCTGGTGCATTTCCATGGTCACAATAAGGGAAAATGGAGCAAGATAGCTGCGCATGAAATAATGTTTCAGGTTTAAATGATGGAAAGAATGCTAAGTAACGAGAGGCAGTTAAGAATCTCTCATTCAGCTTAACAGATGTAGGTAACAGAGCTCTACCTAGGGGCATTTAAGAATCCCTATATAATTGGCATACACAGGTGAATAGGGGTAAATATGAGCCAGGAGGAATTCATATTCATAACCAATTCATTCAGAGGAAAACATAAGGAAATAGCAGAAATTGAGCATAGAGTGTATTTAAACAAATTCTAAGCTATTCTTTCTTTCTGCTATTTAGATAGTGGTAAACAATAAAACAGAGGTAAGATGCACTTATTGTTTCAGGCTACAGCACAAGAATTCCATCTTCATTTCTTCAAAACACTCATTAACAGCAGGCAGTTTGCTCTCCAAGCTTTCAGCAATCTTTGGTTATAGAAAAAAAATCAAGTATAGAATGCGAGTCTCTAGTGAAAATTCTCAATTGACCAACCCTTGAAACAATGTAGAGAGCGGTATATATAGGGAAAAACTCTCTACAACTGCTTTTATTACATCTTGACCTAAAACAGGTCATAAAAAATGATTAATTGACCTAATTCTATCAGAAATAAATGCATGAAAATATATCGGGCTGCGCTAAGGGCGGCCGTATCAAAACTGAGTAAATGATGTAGTCCTCGGTGGCTTGGTGCAGTGTTTTCTGCAATAAATGTGTATGGGTTTCTGCTTCTTTGCTCTGTCTGCATTTAAAGCTTTAACTGTGATTTGAGGGCAAGGATGGGCTTATGCCTCTTAATTTGACTTTCTGGGGGGCTCATCAATGCTCAGGTGCTTCGAGCCCCTAAAAGATCTTGACTGATACTCTTTGGCTCTTCTTCCTTCTCTGATACTCTCTGACAATAATTGGGATGATGTTCTGATGTGCTATGCGTTAAATCAGCATTTAATGGCCATTGTTCGGCTCTGTCTTCCTTAAAACTGTCTTCGGTTCCTTCCTGAATGCTTCGCGAAGAAAAACGGATCATTCGGCGCCTTTTGGGCTTGCTGGGGGCTGCGTAATGAAAAGATTCCCTAAAGATTCCCCACTTCGGCCTATTTTATCCAGTGATGAGAGATTTGTGCTAGGTGCAAATCGCTCATCAAAAACTACCTTAGAAACTGATTCCGAGGCTCCGGAGTGCGATTTTCGCCCTTCGCGCTAAAATTGATGATGACGTCAGCATGACGGGACTTTGTACGGCGGGTGACGTCAGCAATGACCTCAGCAAGATGACATGGCGGGATGACGTCAGCATGATGACATCATCACGTACAGAGGTGACGTGGCAGTACGGTAGATCTGATGATGTGGCAGGACACGTGGCAGGTGACTCGGCGGTACAGTGGCAGGAGGGCCACGCAGGCGGATGACGTGTCATGGTGACTGGGCAGGGGGGTGACGTAGGCAGGTGACGTCATTGCGCAGGAGTGGTAAATGGTTTTGGGCGCACTGCCTTAGCGCCTGGGCGGTTTTGGGGGGAGGGGCTCCGCCACAGCCCAGAAGGTGACGCGTGGCGGGAGTATGACGGCAATATCACCCATCTCCCGGACGCTAACCTTCGGGCACGTTAGGAAACGAGAAGGCCCGCCAGTCGTTGATCTGGGCGCAGGACGATCAGACGGCTGGCGGGAAGGACGGGGCGACGGCGGGTTAGTGGGCGGGGATATCTGCGGGAATATTCCGATTTAAATATAGCGCGGCGGGGGTTTTTTAGACTTAGGAAAAGTGGGTTATAGGGTTTAATGAGCGCGGGTTAATGTATTTACACTCGGGACTTTAGCATAATGGGTAAAACATGGGTTTTTGAGGGTTTATAGGGCAAGGGAGAGGTTGTTAGCATGACCAAGTGTCATCTAACTCCTGCTATGACAGGGATGGGCTAAAAATAGCCCCAGATGGACTATTTTTCCCCTGACTTAGAAAATATGGCTATATTGCCAGGGAGGGGATATTTACATAGGGGAGTTTTATATACATATTTTTAGTAGGGGAAGGGGAAAAACTGATGGGGAGTTATATACTATAGTTAGTAGTTAATATGGAGATGATGAGCAGGCGCTAAGGTGGGGGACCTTAGGCTAATTTTGGGGAAAAAGAATTTCTAAAGAAATGAAATCCTTGAGCGAAGCAGATCTCCACTAAGGAAAATGACATGGAAAATGATGAACTAAGAGGAATCAAGCAGATCTTGACCTCTTTGGGGAAATTAGTAAGTGACTTGGGGAATTAGAAGAAGGGGAAGTTAGTGATGTCCAGCTTGAGCTCCTTCAGATGAAAAACTGTCTGCACTGTGATCTGAAGAGATAAAACACTTTGTAACACAAAATTGATCATAAGTCATCATTCTGCAACCTCACAGCTACCTACCCAGCCTACTCACCTAACATTTTTTCTTCTTTTTGGTTTGGGTGCACTTAGACTTGCAGACCCAGATTTACAATTTTTCTTTTGAATGATTTCCTATCTAAATCTACACTTATTTCTGCCAAGGGCCCAGATTAAGCAGTTGGGTCCCTTTGATTCTCTACCTATCTACAGATCTGCCAAGATTAAACTGTTTGGTCAGATGCATTCTCTACATTCTAAAACAGGAAATTGAAACCTAGGGAGACCAAGGTTAGACTGTTTGGACCTCCCTTAAATGAAAACTCTTCAAAACTGGAACAACTCATCAAAATTGGAATATAGCAGTGGCATTTGGACTAGCACACTTCATGGCATCCTATGGAAATATGGAACACTGCAGCCTGTAAAGTATGACATATTTGGCATGTAAAAATGTCAATCATGAAAAATGAAACCCTGTTGCAACAGGAGGCTAACACATTCATAAAAGTAAGTAAAAATGTAGTTTGTCTACTTTGATGCAATAATTAAACATCACGTCATATAAATTCAAAATATTAGAGTGGATACACAAAAATTCCATAAGTAAATATAGATGCACAAATATACAAGTAGAGCTTCAAAACCATCTTTTATTGACATAATCATTCAGTTACATATTCTTCTTCCCTTTTCACTTAGCTGTAGGGGCCTGAACACTCAACCTGCGGACTTACCAAGGTCTTTGCACCCTTAGTTGCCTTTCGAGTTGCCTAAGTACAAGAAACAAAATTTCCTACCTTAGCGTTACTTACCCATACAATGATCTTCTATATCAAGTTACTTCCTAGACTCACACTAAATTTCTATATATAGCCTTTTCCTTTTATGATACCATGGTTCGCGGATCATTGGTGGGTCAAAAAATTCCATATCTTCTAGCACGTTAAGGGACTAAAGCCCCTTTTTACTCCTATGACCTTCACACTCTGTTCCCTAAAAAGATGGAGACTTTACAAGTATACCAAAATTTATTACAAAAATTTACCAGCAGGGGACCCTTTCCTAATAGGCCCACAACACAATTTTGTGACCCATCCTCGAGTCACTCTGCTGGTGCTTCGATCTTGCCCTGCAGTTCATGGAACTCCAACTTCAAAACCTGCAAGTCAGTGATTCCCTATGTAGCAGCCTGTTTCACTTCTTCGATCAATTTTTTAGTAGTTGGGCCTGCAAGTGCAAGGCCCATGCTCCTCTGAGTTTGTTGCATCCCTTTGAGCTTTCTCTGTACAAACAGTCAACTAGTTGGCCTCTTCTGTCCATGGCTATGTCCATGTAGAAATAATTGCTTCCTTGTGGCGCAACTCTTCAATTTCATTTTGGATCATCTTCCCTTCCTACAACTGTGTGAACTATTGTACTAGTTCCAATGCTCACACAATCGATCATATTTCATCGAATTGCTACTGCTTCTCTCTGATATCTGCTCAAATCTTTTGCAGAGTGGGATCCTCCTGCAGTGAGGTCCACAATTCCATGGCCTGCTCAAATAGCTCCATGCATCCTTTTACTGTGTCTTATATAATTTCCATGCCTTCTTTGATAGTAGCTTCGCGCTTCTCTCTAACTTCTGGAGGAGTCGTGGGATGCATATTTAATTATAAATTGGCCAACTATGACTGAATCAGTTGTACCCCCAGATTCATATCCTGCAAGGGTGAAGTTTCCAACCTCGTTGCAATGTCCAAGGCTTCAACTTGCATTCATATTTTCTGTTGAGATAGTAGCAATCTCAGATGAGGCAATAGCAAAGCAATGTACCAGTCTCTGTGTTGATCATATGTGATCCTCATATTAGCGTACTAGAACAAACACTTCAGTCTTTGATCAAAGTCCCATGCGGACTCATTTACGCTCTGTTGGATCTCTTTAAACTTTATCACTGACTGGCCTTGCGATTTAGGCTTATGAAACTCATCATTCAACACTTTTTTGTGTTTCCAACATAGTTGAATTGGGTTTACCTGAAAAAAAACTTGATATACAATCTCACTGCTCTGTCTTGTAGCATTGTAACCAACTTTGTTTTTTTCTTGTCATCATCAGAAATCTAGTGTTCCTTCCATACAATATTTGGTATGAGCAAAAACTTCTCAGGGTCTTCAATCCCCAAACCCTTAAACACTGGAATCTTCATTGCATTAGCCATGTTGAATGATGGAATTGGAGGTGGAGGTGGAGGTGTAGGTGTAGGTGTGTGGGGCAGAGGTGATGGTGGAGGTGGAGTGGTAGGATTTGGTATCCCTGTGATACCTTGTCTTACCACCTGCAGCGCACCTAGCAGTGTCCTCATAACACTAATTTCTTCGTCACTATCATATGCTCCTAATAGAGGACTATATTCTACACCTAGATCTAGGTCTCTTCTGAATGTTTTCCCACTTCATGTAGCTCCCGTCAGACCTCTTCTAAACATTAATTTAGTGGCATAACCTTTTTTTCGCACAATAAAATTTTAATTTAGGTTTTCAAGGACTTCACATACTTACCTCTTGGCCCCTTGAAAAACCTGTGCTCTTCTTCGCTATAATTGGTGGATTTATTAATCATGAACTTGGTAATGAATCCTCCTAGAATACTATCGATCCAGTGATCAACAACCCGCGCGATTTTATTTTCTGAAGCCTCCAAGCACTTCACCGGTTCTGTGGTCCACATAATAGGGTCGTCAAGCTTCCACGTACCCTGACTATCTACTAATTTAGACAACCATTCGTGTAATTCATACGAAAAACAATTGATGAAAATTATGTGCTCGTCAGTATACAGATATCTATTCAGCCACTCTTTCTCGGACAGACACAAACTATTGTTTTCTTGAGTCGCGAATTCATGTAGCTTTCGATCTATCCATTTCTCTATTTCTTTCTTAATTGAAAACCATTTATTCGGCATCACACGTTCCTTAGATAGATCTCGGTATTGGCAACAGGAACCATTTGTTGGCTTGAGGGGTCGTGACCCAAGTTCAGAGTTAGCTACGCCAACCAACAAAACCCTAACTATTGGCCCTTTTGGCAACAACCCAAGTAGCGCAAGCTACAGTCTCACCTGATGTAGTATTGGGCGATGATAGAAATAGGTTTCTACATCCAAAGGTCAGTTGTAATGGTTTCCTATGGCTTATAGGGCTTCTTTTAGTGTTCACGAACCCTAACCCTTAATGGATAAATGATTGCAGTAACTTGTTGAAACACAATCTTAACCTTTGTGAAATGCTTTAATCATCCATAATAGTAAGTAAAATGTAGATCGACTACTTTCTTGCATTAATTAAACATTAATTCATATAAATTTAGAATATCAGAGCAGATACATAGAAATTTAATAAGTTAAGATAGATGCCTAGATACACAATTACATCTTCAAAACCGTCATTTATTGATATAATCATTCAATTACAGATTCTTCTTCCCTGTGCACTTAGTTGTAAGGGCCTACACACTCAACCTGCGGACTTACCAAGGTCTCTGTGCACTGAGCTGCAGGAGCCTTCCCCTTTTCCTAAGTATAGGAAACAAACTTTCCGCTTGTAGTTTTACTTGCCTATACAATGATCTTCTATATCAAGTTACTTCCTAGACTCGCTATGACTCTTCTATATATAACCTTCACTTTTTACAATACCATGGTCTACGGACCATGGGTGGGTCACAAAACTTCCTACCTTATATCACATTAAGGGAATAAAGCCCCTTTTGACTCCTATGACCTTCATGCTCCGCTCCCTCAAAACACAGAGAGTTTACAAGTATACCAAAATTTATTATAAAACTTTACCCCTAGGGGACCCTATCCCAACATTAGATGAAATATTGAGTGCATTTGAAAACACAGATGTTCCCTCTCTGCTATGCAATGAAAAACTGACATCCGATGTATTCTGTGAATGCTCGAAAGTAGATGCATCTGAGAATGAATTCACAAATGAAAAATCAACAATGGAAGAATGACCAAATATGTCAGCGAAAAGCAGATGAGGTGCGAATGGAAGGAGGTCATCCTTCACCACAGGCTCTTCTTCAAATTCCCACACATACCCCTCATAAATGATACTGTAAGTTGGCTTCTCAAAACCAACTATTTCAACAACTTGATCCCTGTGAAGAACAAGTGTGGAGTTTGGAATGGGGGAACATAACAAAGTACAATCCAGAGGATTAATCGAATGTGGGGATGAAGGTTGAGGAAACAAGTCCATGTGACAACCAACAATCTTGTCAGCCAAATCTGTGCAAAAACTAAGAGCAGGTGAGGTAGGAGGGTGTGTAGTTCAACAGATGGATAAGCACCTTCTTCCGCCTCACACTGTAGGGCCAGAGTTGTTTGATGAGATGAGGACAGACAGTCACTTGTGATAGACCGTGTCCACCTTGAATTTAGCAGCTCTAACACCAAGATATGGTGGGGTCAATTTGAATGATTCAAAGATATGGAGATTCTCAGATATGTGAAGAAGATACTAAAATATTTCGTTGAGAAAATCTCAATCAATTTCATCTTCTAGGAATTGAAATGTAAGATTATGAAAGAGATACTAGAATTTCCCTAAGGATTCATCAGGGGCTTTCCGTAACTTGAGATTTTTTCTATTCAGTGATTGACAGTCAAACTTATGGAAAGCATCAGATGACTCTATAACAAAGTGACCAAATGAGTGAATAGATTTTTCAGGTAGTGTGACAAGCCATTGCAATGGGTGCCCATTAAGTGTGAATGTGAACAGTGTGAAGATCACATAATCCTCATGGGTTTTAAGGTTGTCCCATAGATTGGAAAAGGAAAGACTATGCCTCTCTCAAGTTGTTTCACCTTCACCTTCATATGTGTTATGTGACAAGAGATTCCAAAACTCCTATGATATTTCAAAGTCATCTTCATAAGACATACATCTCAGAGGACGAAGTGTAACAGACTTTGAGGACTCAGCTTGTCATCTAGCCCTCCTTCTAGCACCAAAAATGTTGACGGTGTTGGACCCGCTAACATGTCAGGGGATCTCCCTGGTTAATAATTCCCAACTAGTCCTCAAACCATTTGGAGTAGGAGTCCTAGTAGTGCATAGTAAATCTATGCCTTTACCGTGATAGTACGTAGAGGTAAGAAATATATCCTTATCGGAAGCAAGTGTGTGACCTTGCATCGAGTCAAGAGAGATGCATGGGGAGCTTATAACATACGAAGGGGAAAAATAAGTGTGTCCCTTAGAAGCTTGTAATAGTACACAGCTTGAAAGGAACACACAAGTTTGAGTGGCATCACAAATTGGAAAGTAGAGTAGTCGACAATCCAAAGTGATGAGTTAAACCAACAACATGTTTTAACAAGATTCATACAATCACATACAGAATATTACATACATCAATGCATAAGTAAAAATACATAAATTGCTAAAGTAACCAAAATAGTTGAACTACAATAACAACATATGCATGAAACATGTTGGCTTTGTTATATTATGTAAAGTGAAAGTTCCATCCATACATACAACCATGACATCCACTAACCCCAATAGTGGAATGTTACAGTCAACACTGCCATCTTCTCTAAAGAGATGTACTCACTCTGCACTGTCGAGAAGCCAAGGCTCGTCACGAAACTCTCCAATCACTCTTTAAGAAATGCTTAGCAAAATCTTGGCTCCCAAAAGCTTGTTCTATGAGTTACGAGGTTCTATTTATAACAAAGGGTGGGGACACCCTTGATATTTCCCTTTGTGACTCTTGGACTACCCTTGTGACTCTTCAACTACATTACATAACCCTTTACATTAAATATGATTGTTTGTATTCCACTAATGACACTTCGAATTTCACTTACATCATGTTTACAAAAAATGATACATTTTCAACATATACCCATGTGGGACAAAATTGTCTTGAGTCATCCATACAAGAAAACACTAATTCATGGGAAGATATGGAAAGACCAACTCATCAACCTCATCTTCGTGATCCTTAGTGACGAACTGATGCCATGCTTGGTAGTTCACAATGTTGTCCATGTACTCTTTGATGATGTCCTTATGGAAACAAACTCTTTCCTCCATTGCTTCCAAGTATACTGATTTGGAACCTCGGTCCAACTTATCCTGTAACATGCACATCTTAGTCGCAAGCAAGGCCAAAGCAGGGATGTACATTTGCATGTTATCTGTGCTAACTTATAAATCTGTGTTGGTGGCTGTGAGCATCAACTAATCAAAGTGAGCTCCAATCTCACTTGGTTCTTCTCTTTGGCCTTGGTGAGAACACCAATTTATAGGGTCCCATATTTTCTCACCACGACATCCAAACTCATGTACAATCGTGCATATGAAGCCTTCGCACTGGTGATGAGTGGTGGGAGTTCTTCATAGTTTCGAATCATGCTTCAGATGCATTCTTTGTCCAACTCTACCTGCGGCTTCATCATATTGTGCAAGTGAAGTAGGGCTCCCTTTTACCTCATTATCCATGTCTATACATGATCTACTACGACATGTATATCTGTGAGTGTTTGCACTATCTTGGTGCAGCATTGTTGATGACCATGTAGTTGGAAAACTGCCTTGTACACAGTGACAAACCTATCAAATAGTATCCGTGTGACTGTTTCAAGAGCCCATACTTTAGCAAGCATGGCCATATTCATCTCTGCTCTAGCGGATCCTGTTGATTGTTCCTCCCACTGCCTGGCTGCTTGCAACTCCTTAGCCATATGATCATTTTATGTTATTAATAACTGAACACTCGAGTTTGTGGATTTGGCATAAGCCTTTGTAGCATCGGCCAAGGTGGTTGGATGTCACCGTACATCTTACACAATCACCCATTCTTCAAAGTGCGCAGGTGACGCATGCTCATCTTGGGTGCACACTCTATGTGCTTGTACAGCTTTGTGTTGTGACTCATCAAATGCTACATTGTACACCTCTGTTCCTAGATGGTCCTCAGAGGAGAATGGTATTCCATTCTTCACTCAGGACTTCTTATGCTATTAGAGCTGGTGAAGCCTTTGGAGTGACCTCGTTCCTTTTGGCATGAGGTTGATATCCCGATATTGTTCTGACTACTCCATCTCCATGTCCATCTGCTCTACTATCGGTTCATCTAGTAGAGCAATTTTCTGTTCATGTGGCTACTCACCCTGTTCCTCATTTGTTGTTGGTTCAAAGTCTTCAACCTATATTGGTGCAGTTTGCAATGTTTGTGCACCTTGCACTTCCTCTTGTTCCTATTCATGCTACTGTTGCACTTCCTTCTCTCTTTTGTACAACTCTTATTATTCTTTGAGCTTCTCCTGGACTTCCTGTAACATATCTCTACATCTTCTAGTCTTTTATTCTCTCTTTTTCTTTGTGTTATCCTCTTGTCACATTATTTCCTCTTCACATCTATCTCTAAAGCTACCTTTTCCACAAGTGTGTCTTCCTTGAACTTGTAGCTTTGTGTCACCTCTGTGCTTTCAATAATCTTCCTCTTGCCTTTGTCTTGCACAGTTTTGTTACTTGTTTTTGTTGTCGTTGTTGCTTCGTATGGTGTTGTTGCTTTGAGTGCCACTAACCACTATACTACAATGTTGACTAGTTCACTGAGCCTAGAGGAGTTATAACAATATCTCCATGGGTCTTCCTCTAGCCAATGACATGCCCCATGGATCCAAGAATAGTACACTCTCGCACAGTGGTCCCTGCATAAACCATGTGGGTTGTACGAGTTAAAAATTTGGTGATGAACTTAAACTTATTGAAATCTACCACCTCAGCATCTACTTCCTTCAAAATCCCAATCGCGTACAACCCAATTCACACAGGAAGCGTAGGCCATGGTGCCTTCTTCTTCCTATGCAATCCAACTAATAACCCTATCGAGATGTGGTATGAAACCTCCTGCATGACCAACTTGTCCATGGAAAACCTTGACAACACATGCAAAGCTTTCTCTTCACTGTACATCCTGATGAAGGTGCCATCGAGTGAGGCGTACCAATCTGCAATGTTCAGCAACACCTTCTTTGCCTCCTGGGACATGCAGTGCGAATGTTGTTAAAAGATCATCATGTACAAAGGGGTGTTGAAATGGTCAGATATTCTAGCTATGACTCCTCTGTACCTACAATCTGAGAGCAATTTGCAATATATGTTCACATCACTCCCTCAAGGTGTCCATTCCCAACCCATGGCAAGAAAATGTTGACGGGCACATATTGCATCGAGAAAGTAGGAAAACATGAAGAATCTTTCTTATTGATCCTTAGGTGGACTCCGATCATTGGATAGATGCAATTTCAACTAGAGAGCCAACATGTTGGACCTGTTGAATGGTTTTCCATCACTTTCCAACTGATCCAACATAGCAACCCAACTCTATGGGAATGTCTTTGTACTCCCTTGTCCATACAAGTGGCATCCAAATATGACCAAGAACTGGTATGCCTTCCTGAGTGTCTTCATCTTGTATATTTGGTTGGGTGTCATCCTGAACTATTGTGGCTCCTTTACCCAACACTTCAAGATGTCTCTTATGTTCGTGCTGCTGTTGGGAGTATAGAATAGGGCATCCATCCTCCTTAGTGGAAATGGAAAATGATATATCTCTTAATAATCCTTTGTCCTAAAGGAAGAAATCCTTGCTCCATTGGCACTTATCAGTATCATTGTCTCAAGATCAGTGTGTGAGACAATCCATTAGATCACATCTGTGAAAGGGAACACGTGAAACCTGCATGCAACCTTGTATAATCTTGACTTATGGATGTTCACATAGAATTGACGATCCTCCATATTCTCCTTAAAGCTGCCTGAGAAAATGGTGTTGATGTCTTGCCATGTGATCTTGATGTCTTTCTCAATGAACAGGTGTGTGTCTGTGTACACAGGCAAGCTCATAGACCCCTTTTCAACAACATCTACAGTATTGCTTTTAACTATGTCTTTTGATCCAGCTGACTTGGAGGCCATGATACTTGTACTACTAAGAAACTGCTCAAAAAATTGTGGTACCTAGAGAGAGAGAAGACACTCATGGAAAGACAATGTTAGCTAAAAGCCCCAAACAACTCAAGAAACATTCAAGAAACAAACTGGTGATTGATGGGCAAGATTACGCAACATTAACTTTGGGAAGTTGAGAGATTGTCAGTTGGAACTCTACATTGCATAGTCCCAGTTGCTAGTGAGGCTCGCTGCTCGCTGGAACTGCACAATGCACAGTCAAGTAAGGCTAACTTCTTACTAAAACTATGCAATATGTAGAACAGTCAGGCTAGGTTACTAGCTGGAACTACACATTACATAGTTCCAGTGGGAAGGACTGGGCATTGCCTCCTAGGATTGTGCGGAGCATAGTTGGGAGATATTGTGTGCAATCTCTACACAATTCTTGGAGGGAAGGAAGAGCCTTGACTTGTAGGAATGCATAGAGCATGATGGCAGAGACAAGATTTAGACCAAGCCAACCTGAATCTTCCCAATGGAAACCTGAAAACACGAAGGACTAATTATGTGTGTGAAGCTAGTCAAGGTCTGAGTGAAATAGAAATGCATGCAATTCAAGCAAGGGCAAAAATCTGTCAAACAACAAAACCAAGAAGCTGATGAAGCGAGTTTCCAAAATGATGACTGTGAGTGTAAAAGGAGTGTTATGAATGTGACACTAAGGAAAGGAAAAGCAAAATTTTAAATAACACTTATGCAAGCTAAAATACATTACAACACTAGCAGTTGTTCAATAAAACCAAGGAAACAACACTCATACAAGACGAAAAATAAAAAGTGGCAGAAAAAGCGGCAAAAGACATGAAAAGAAAACTTATCCATAAAATTTTCATCAATTGGGCCAAAGCTTCCTAGATGCCTCAAGAATGCCAAAGCTCCAAGATCAAATGTGAAGAATGAGCTCTGAGAGGTTGTTTAAATAGATTTGGTGAAATTAGGGTTTATGATGCACATGCCACAAATCTAGGAAAAAGAAACAATTTGCGAGGAGTTTCTAAAAATGACTTTGCATGTAACTCATGCTGCAAAAAATATATCCCTAAAATATAGGGATGATTTTTTGCATTTTTCTTTTTTTTTTCTAGGAAAATCTGCCCTGCATGCGAAGAAGGATTTCGAAATTCTGGAGGGAACCCAAAAACCTAATGGCACATGTGATAAACAACAACTAAGGGAAAAATTTTGTGTTGTTTCTAGACTAAGGGACCCTGGTTGACTGACCAGCTCTACACAATTTTCCATAGCAGTGATGTTGGGCTGCTCTACGCATTTTTGGAGAGCAATGCAACTAGTCAGTTCTATGCAATTCTAGAGGAAAGTACAGTTAGCTCGAGCTTCTATGCACGTTTCTAGAGAGTAGTGTAGTTGGGCCAGTTCTACGGATTTTTAGAGGGAAGTGCAGCTAGCTTGGCCTACTTTGTAAAATTCTGGACAACAGTGCCAGCTGGCTGGAACTGTGCATTTCTGGAGAGCAGTGTCGGCTAGCCTGCACTAGCAATTTCTAGAGCAAGGTTAGTTGGCTTGCTCTATTCTGAGTGCAGGGAAATTGCTAGGCTTCTCTATGCAATTCCTGAGGGGAAGACAAGTAGTCCTCCAGGTTTGTGCAATGTTTCCCAACAGCTAATTGATCAGATATGAACCAAGTGTTGGGTGTGCTTGTGGTTGACCAAGGGGACAAGTGAGTTGAACTCAAGTTGTTAAAGTAAAGATGAAATCAAATAATCACAAGTAATTGGTTAGTGCAGGATAGCTGCGATGATTTTGAGGAGGGCAGC
This sequence comes from Pinus tabuliformis, assembly GCA_031772625.1. Classification (NCBI taxonomy): domain Eukaryota; kingdom Viridiplantae; phylum Streptophyta; class Pinopsida; order Pinales; family Pinaceae; genus Pinus; species Pinus tabuliformis. The sequence goes on along the minus strand of CM062807.1, from coordinate 91,695,162 downwards.
TCCAAAATGAAGTGAAGGTAAAATTTTGGAGGGTGGCTATAACCACTAGAATAGGATTCCAATATGAAATGTCTGAAAGATTTTCCTATGGGTTCCATTACATAGATCTTGAATCTGTATCCCCTATTGTTTACAACAATGTTTCTTTTAATCCCTTCATGTTTGACTTAGGAACCTTATGTGATATCCTTTTTTTTTATGACTCTCTCTTCTAAGAAAATCTCAAATGTCATGCATATAATGACTTGTCTGAACCTAAATCCAATCTTGAACTTATTCTTCTTGAATATGATGTAGTTTGTGACGAATTTGATAAAAAAGTGTCAATTCTTGATTATTAGTATACCCTTCTTGATATGCATAACCAATATTTTTTCTCATCTTCTGATGAAGAGGCTCTCACTCCTTATCTTGATAGCACCCTCATTTCTTGGATATCAATGATGATGACCATGTTACTTTGGATGATTCTGATGAGGATAGGTGCAACCTTAGTAGTCAATTTTTTTTTTCATGATATGATTCAAGATTCATTCTTTAATGAATCTCATATATAAATAAATACCTTGGTCCTACAGTTAGTTTCGACCTTCTTTATCCTAGTTGCGGTGTTACATATGATGTGTATGATGAACATCAGTTGAAATATTATTCCCAACGGCATTTCCATTATATGAAAGACACTTCATCTTCGAATAAACCCCTCCCTGATGAAGTCCTTACTTTTGAAAAAATGGATCTTGAATGTGAAAACCCATGTTATGACATAAATGATGATGAGTCATTATTTAATCAACTTGAAAAAGAACCCTCTCCTTTTGTTCATGAGAAATCCTCTCATGTTCTTGAGATGAGTGATGAGACCTTCTTTCATGAACTCCAAATGAAAACCACCATTTCCAAACCTATGGATTCCATGGCTATTGTTCTGATTGAATTTGAAAGGTATGAACTTGAAATGCCTAAAGCACTTTGCGATATGAGCAATTTCAATGATAACTTTCTTAATATTACTTTGGGCATTCTGTACATAAATCTCCTTGTCCACCCATTATGGTATGTGATTGCTAGCCCACACTTGTTGGTTGGCACGTCATGTGTGAAGGCCAACAATATTTTTGGCTTTTCATTAAGCCATTGTCACAACCACACACTTTTGTTGGTTGATAGGGTAATCACCCTTGTTTGATTGTCATCCAATGAGTCATAAACTCTACATGTTTGATTTAACGCACATTCCTTTATGCATAATTTCATCTAGTATGAGATAATCACTCATCATATTTCCTCATCTACATATTTTTCCTTTTATTAGCTTCTTCCAATTGTAATTATGTTTGACTGCTTTGATCTTGCTTTTATCTTTATTTACTATATTTTTTTGCAATATTTTACTTATTGTTGACAACTATTTTCTGCAAATTTCATGTTTTATGAAACAACTGATGTTATCACCAAAAAATGATCACCTAGCCATTTCTAACTAGGTGGATCGAACTACATCATGTGGTTATAATTTTACCATAGTAAAATCACTTTTACTGTGGAAAATAATTTAGTAAACCACTTTTATTAAATTATTTTCTGATTTAAATAAAAAAGTCCCATGAGAATAATTAGATAAATCATTATTTATTTAATGTTCTCTAGGAATTATTATTAAATCATTATTTATAATTATTCCTTGTCACGTTTGACTAAATCCCTTAGGAATATTTAATTAAATCATTATTTATTTGAATCTCCTTATTTCTATTATTAAAATAATTATTAAATAATTATTTAATAATTATTTTGATTGCACACATTTCTTGTTTCTTGCGAAATAGTCAATAAATCATTCTATTTGTTAATTATTTCTAAATAAAGGAATTTAACCATTTTAAATTCCTTTTCCCTCTGCAATAATATAATAAAGTATTCCAATTAGTTAGATATGAATTTGGCCAATAATATTTTATTATTCTCCATTTTCGTGATTAACTCCATGCTTTGCTAAATAAAGAGGGTTTTTCATTCATTCCTCACCATGATCATTATCATCATCAACATTATCATCATTTTCTTGAGCTCCCATTTTAGTTCTTCACTTTGTTTGGGTTTTTCACATGGTTGGGAGAGGGAATTCTATTTCTAAAACATAAAGGATATGAAAGGACCCATCTGACGGAGGGAGACTTATAGACAAATATGTAGATCTCCTTCACCAAGTGTTATTAATAAAGATTTATTCATTGAAATTATCTTTCCAATTGGGTTGTTATTCTGGATACATTATTTTGTTGCTATTTGTTTTAGATCTTGTTTTCATTTACTGAAAATTTTCCATTTGTATTGTAGAACTAGAATGACAACAACCATCAAATTGTTGTTAGGGTCACTTGTCACCTAGTGACTTAAGTGAGGAATTTTGGTACACCTTCTAGGAATTCTCACACTAACAAGTGGCGGCTCCACTGGTTTAATAACCACGTTCTTGGGTGACTAAATTTCTAGAAATTTCAAGGTTTCTTCAACCACTTTTTAGGCCTCTCAAATTTTATTTCCATTTTCAAACCCTATTTTGTCAAATTTTCAGATTCTGACTGGTTTCTAGTCTTTTTTGTAGGTCACATGTACCAACCGAGCAGGAGATGACAACGTTTGTCTGACATATGCCAAACGAGACTCCCAGGGATAGAACACGCTTTTTCTACACCTTTAGTGTGCTCCAGAGCACACTTTTTGGCCTAGAAATTGCGCTCTCAATGAAAACAGGTCAATACATGGATTCTGCAACTTTTTTGAAAAAATTCAAATTTTTTTGTAGTTTTTCCGAGAGTGTTGTCTACAGACTGTTTTGGGTTTTTCAGCTTTGTTAATCAGTCCCCCTTAGGCCTAGATCCACTTGTTTTGTATCTTTGAGGAAGGAAATAGCCCCCTAGGTTTTAGAGCACTCCTCCACATTATTAGCAGGACATTTGTTGAGTGAGGAGTCTAGGGTTTTCAACATTTTTAGCCTTTGTTTTTCAAATCTGATCCATTACTTTTTAGATCCATTAGATAGGTTTATTTTAACTTTTATCACTTTAGATTTTAGGTTTTCCCTTTCCCCCTTAGGATCCACTTGAGTATCCTAAGTCTTAGAGCTTCATGCCTGTCATTTACAACAGTTTTCACTTCTGATTTTTGTTGTTTGTCTGCACCAATTTCTGCAGCTTAGGGCCTTTAGAACCCTGTCCCTTGACATCAAATATTTTTGGCCTCTTTATGTGTCTTTGAGTAGCCTATTTGCCTTCTCTTGCTTAGATTCTTAGTATCCCCTTGTTGTGTGTGGAGCATGATTGTTCAGAGGTCTTTGTTTCAGTCGTATGTATACCCCAAGAAGTTTTGTACACCCCTCCATGCGAGGGGGACTTGTCCCCCCCGCGGGGGTCCGGGGGCCAGCGGTCCCTCGGCGGGGGCTCGGGGGCAGCACCCCCGAAGCCAAAAATAAATGTAAAATTGCCTTGTAAAAGTATAGTAATTTCTAGTCAATTTGGGCCGTTCATTAGGCGGATGATCTGACGGTAGAACTTATGTTTAGTTTAGGGTTTTTTTCCCTAGAAGGCAACCCCTCTCTTTGTATGAGAACATTGTATTTGAGGATGTGTGATAGATGTGTAATTGGTGAGTGAGAAACAGAGAGCTGAGACTGTGAGAGAAAACAGAGGATATTACAGCGGATTTGCTGTAGGTTGTATCTCTTCATTTTGCTGGATAATAGAAAGGAAGGACTGGCTGTTCGGGGTGGACGTAGCCCAAACTGGGTGAACCACATATATCTGTGTCTCTCTTGTTTTGTGCATTTTCTGTGTTTATATTTCTGCAATATTTTATGTGTTCCATTGCTCCGTAATATATAATTTTCTAACACCCCTGTGTGTGGGGTGGTGTATTCTTGATTGACTGTTTATTTTTCTATCATTTCAAATTCATTTACAGTATTTCAGCATTTTACTTTCAATAGCATATGGCATCATGAAACATGCTTAATTAACTCATCCACTTGACACATATTTTTCACAACTCACACTTTAAGTGAGCGCGAGATTGGCTAACACTGCCAAGCCAAGAATTTAAACACTGCACCTTAATAAATCAACACACATAGATTAAGCCCACTTGTGCATCTTGACCAAACAATTCTTGTAGTGTAGGTGTAGGGTCGATGGGATAGGCTTCCAATAACACCCATCGATCACTTTTCATTGATACATAGAAGTTGTCATCTTAGGGAGATTAAGCATACTTTACCATCCCATGATCGAAGTCGGAGTGGGTTAGAAACCTGATTTAAAGGGGGTTAGGTTAGGTCATCATGCGAGTAGTTCTCCTCGGGGCTACCCAACCAGTCCAAAGGAATTATATGCAGTGGCTGACTACCAAGAAGCTCAAAAATTGACCACCCCTGTGGGATGAAGGTAACTGTAGTGACCAATATTAGGAAAACACCTTATAGGACTAGATGTGGGAAGCCGCTGGTCCTCTACCCCACCTTTCTCTGGACATCTATGCTTGTGAGGATGAGATTTCATCATGTAAGAAGTTCTTTGGAAGGCCATCTGAAATAGTAGATCTAGGATTGTTTTAGGATCCATATCACCTATAGCCTAGAGGCATTTTTTATTTGATAGGACATATTTGCTTGCAATAGAGTAACATCATTAAAATAGTTATTTTACACTTGACACTACTACACTAGGTGTTTTCTTAATGTTTTTCGCTCTTTTATTCCTGTCATTATCACTTAGTCTAGAAATCATAGCACCTCCAAGGCATTTTTTGCATCGAATTTGAGGGCTTCACCCTTAGTTTCTGTTAGGCCATGTCACTCCTTCCCACTGGGTGTGAGTTCATCCTCCCACTCCTCCATCGAGTCATTATTCTAATTCTTCTCATTCGTTTTGTTCATCCTTTGATTTTTCATCCTCTCATCCTCATATCGCCATCATGTCAGGCACTAATGCAGGTCCAAGAACCCAAGGTGGTAACCCAGGTGCCAACCAGTGTACCCCCACTAGAGGAACCTCAACCAGCATGGTCACTCTGACTCCTTTACATTCTTTTGTCGCTGGTGTAAGTTTCCCATATTTTAACCAGTGTATAAATGATCCCCTTCTCCACGATCCCACATGGTTAGCAATGCCTACGAAAATCCCTTCATAAATCTCGAATTTTGAGGGTAATCCTATAGAAGACCCAACCAATCATGTTCCCTCCTTTCATATGTGGTTTTCATCCAATTTTATTACCAACGACTCCATTCGTCTTCGGTTGTTCCAACACACGCTCACTAGAGCTGATGCAAAGTGGTATGTAGACTAGCCCAGGGAAACCCATTCCACTGTAGCAATTCTTGCCAAAACCTTTCTTTCATATTTCTAGTTACCTATTCATTATGGTACCAGTACTAAACTTTTGACTTCATTTCATGAAACTTCTACCACTCGCATTTCTGACCATGTTACAGAATGGCATAGAATAAGGTGTGTTTGTCGAGCTCTCGACTTTGAAGACTGAGTCTATATGGATTGGTTTATTAGATCACTATTGGCCTGCATTGCAAAATATGTCACTTCTCACTTTCCTCAATCTGAGGAAGAAGCTCTTTAGATAGCTCTTAAATTTGACCTAATTTATGCCCAGTTAGGTTACGTTTACAATGTCATCCCTGATATGCCTCGGTTTGGTGCTACTAATGTACCGAGATCATCTCATGGCGTAGATGGCATTTTTGGAACCCTTTCACACCCCCAACCATATTCCCCTCTTGAAATGAGTTAGGGTCAACCTCAGGGAGGGACTAGTCCCATGTACAATTATCCCTCCCCCAATCCTTATCAGGGCACTCGTTATCCAGGTCCCAGCACACCATATGCATATCCTCGTTTGCATCAATCGATGCTAGGGCTAGCTTTTTCATCGCCTGCTTATACCAATGTTGCCCCATATGCATATTATCTGTATGCACAACCTAGTGCTCTAGAAACTTCGACACCAGTGCCCCATTCCCCCATGCCTACTCCCCCTCCAGCCATAGAAAGCACCTCCTCCATAAGGACAAGTGTACGCTCAGTAGAGTTCTCGCAATCCCCTCAATCCAAAAAAAAGGAACATGGGGAAGGGTAATAGGAACACGTAGTATCAAGGTAATCAAGGCAACCAGGGTCCTCCACCCAATACCCCTTAGGGTACTCAACCTAATCCTGTAACCCAACAACACGGCAGTTAGCCCAAGCAGAACAAGGGTCTTTATATGAATAAACCTTATGCTTGTTGTCAAATATATGGTAATTATACTCATGAGTGTCCATTATTACCTCAGGTGCACCAAGCATGAGAAGCTCAAGCAGCTTCTTGAGGATTGAAAACCTTCACTCCTCCTCCCCCTCCTACTTCATCTTAACCCGTTGTGCTCACCAACCCTTTTCCCCACAAAGGGTATATAGTTGCCCAACCTTTGCAAGGTTAGACTGCTCAAACATCTCCTCCATTTGGTCATCACAATTATCATATTCTCATGATGAATTATTATGAGGTAAACACCAAACAAGTAAACCTCCAAACTCGATTACATCAATATAACAAGATGCATGCTAAGTCTGTGGATGAGTCCCAACCCGAAGTGTCTACCAATCCTCTATCATCACCCAAAATTACCTTACAGATTCATCAACCTAAGGTTGAGGTCATTCCTAATATTCCCAAAGGACTATTTCGTCAAAATGCTTCTTCAACCAAAGCTGCCCAACTTATAACATAGTAGATGAGTTGGTGCAGTGCCCTACTGCCATGTCGACACTGGAAGTCCTCCAGATGTGCCCATCAAAATGAAAAGCTCTACTATCTTCTCTAGGATTCATAGATCCTCAAGATTATAAGATGATTGTCTTCCATGTTTAAAATTTAGATAACCCTCCTCTACCTTCATCCATTGCTTTCAAAATTACAGTCTCCATTCGAAACGCCATTGTCCTGCGGTGTATCATTGACAAAGGCGCCTCCATTAGTGCGATGGCCACCAGTGTTTGGAAACAAGTTGGATCCCTTGACCTATCCCCATCTACCATCACTTTAAGTACATGGGATGGTCATCCTTCACAACCCCTTGGCTTATACGGCAACTGCCCAGTCACAGTTCCTAGAAAGATTGTCTGTATTAATATCAAATTCATTGATGCACCCCTTGACTATAAGCTCCTGTTGGTTCGTAGTTATACATATCCTATGTCAGCTGTCAGATCTATGGTTCACCATAATATGTTCTTTCTCCACAATGGAAATATCGTCACCATCGATTAGTTGAAGTATTATGATCCAAAAGCCCAAACTTCACCTCAGACCAACATTTCTTTCATGGCTGACAATAAGACTGTCACTTCTGTTTCTCCAAGGGTCTATAAAGATTCCTCTTTATTTGGTGCTTAATATGGCCCCTGCCTACTCCTTTTGAGCTTAGCTCATCGAGTGATTTCATGCTCCAAGAATTGTGGGCCTCCCACAAATGGGTCATTATGCCTTCACATTAGTTTGCACCTTCCCAACCTGTTGTGCCTAACTCAACCAAGCCTAACAATATAACTCCTCAAGGACCACCTCCTTTTGCTGGTGTCTCTCCTAATATTTTTCTACATGAATCATTTCCCCTAGCCCTTAACCATGTGGGAGTTATTGTTGTAGGTCATTAGGCTTTTGGTCAGATACCATTATTGTTCCCACCTCCTGAAACTTGTTTTACACCTGTCATGGCTACATTGAGTCTACCTAATATCAGCCTATGGATCCTAGTTTGGTACATTGACCCCCTACAAACACCCCACTTCATCAATTGAAACCTTACACCAATTTGACCCCTATCCAACCAGTGGTTCCTACCCCTGCCTTCGCTTCAGTTCCACAACAACCTTAGTAGGAGTTTATTCCTACTACAAAATCATCTGGGGAGGGGGTAAAATCCTGAAAGAAGGGATCCCAAGACAAGGCTTCCCCAGCAACTCCATCTTCCCCTAAGGCCCTAAAGCCTATTCCTCCTTATGCTTTGTGTGATGTTGTCGGTCATGCCACCAAAAAATGTCTTGAACTCCCTCACATTAAAGAAGTTTTCATTGATACCTTTCTTAACCCTAACATCCACGAGGTCCATGTAACCCTGCCTGAATCGGCTAAGAGAATTTGATCATTATGCAAAAACCACCCTTGCACTTTGTGCAATAACTACGACAATTATTCTCATCACTATCCCTGTCTTGAAGATGTTCGTGATACAATTCAAGTACTTCGCAAAAAAGAGGCCACTTGTAATGAGTCCACTTCTTCTTTACTTGTGAAGTCTGGTCCCACCCTTACCCTAGAACAGGAGGTCTCCAAACCACCCATCGTGATCCCTCCCCTGATGTCGAGATGACAAACAATTCTGCTCCCATCCTATACCTATCAACATTAATGAGATCGCTCCCTGAGAACTCCCTAGATATCTCCTTGCGTAATTTTGTTGAACCTCCTTTAGCGGACACATCAGTTTCAAGATCAGTAGATGTCTCCTCTACTATTCACATGTCTCCTACTCATGATGATGCATATGTGAGCCCCGTGTCTCATGAATATGCTTCAGGTATCTCTTCCTTGTCATGTGGTCTTTCTTCCTCCATTTCGCCCATCTTCCACTATGATGAAGAGATTATGAAATCCATGACCACCCCCGATTACCCTTGGGATGATATACACCATCGTGCATAATTCCTTCCACAACAAACCATGACCATTATGTTGTCGAGTCCAGAGACTTCCTCCATGGTGAGGTTGATTGATTTAACCACCCCTTACTTCGAACCCACAAATTTGAACCACATCCACCCTGTGGTCGTTACATTACCACTCAATGTTTGGGTAAGGGGACATCCATTTTTTAGACTCCAGGAGAAGAAATTCTCCCCAACACTCCTAATGCATCTGGTAGTTTCGACTCTAGTACCATTATTCTTTCCCATCCATAAGAACCTCTAGAGTCCCATATCACTTCAGATCACTATGGGGATGATCCAGTTACTCATCCTTCCATCTTACCTCAACAACCCAGTCCCTTATACATTGTTGTTTTCCAACCACCATGTTTTCTAGGTGAGCATCAATTCATTATCTTCGAAGACACTCTTTGCTATAGGTACACCATGTATATGGACCCATAAATTCAATCCATTTGATTCATATATGCAGCACCAAACGAGATTGGTAATCCACCATTTCCTTTCTCTAACTGTATCTATCTATTCTTCCCAAAATAAGACAACCATAAATAAATGGTGAACCACATCATCAAAATGTGTTTGGAGTCTACTACTCTAAATACATTTGGTAAGCCAATAGCATACCCCATCTATCCCTTCTGGGGGGAAGATATGCCCCTCCATCTCCTGATCATCCTTTGGAGGATCTTGTGCCAATTGGTCTAAGATGCTTAAATCCATTATTTGAGCACCTGGAACACAATGGCGCTCCATAAACTCCTCCTATTAGGGGGCATCATTCCCACCTTTTCATACCAGATCAGTCCCCTCCATCACATATGTTAGGGGGCAGTATCCCATGCTTGGGGGCATGATGGTTCCCCCCTAGCCAAATTCTCACTTGATTAACAAAAGTCTCGGCTTAGATCCCAATGATCTAGGTATGGTCGATTATCCTTCCATTTCCTTGGATATTTTTTTCCTACCAGCCTCTCTGATGACCCATATTCATATTTCATATCATAGATTATTAATACCACATATTCAAAAATTTTACTCTATGTGATTCCATAGTTACCACCCGGTCCCCATGTTTGACTAGGTGGGAGGGGATGACTCTAGAACTTCTCTAGCAGTTCATTCCTTTATTCCTTGCTTACCTTGACTCTTGCCCAGGAACCATTCTTCCAAGAAGAATTAAGGCCATCCTTAGACAAGTAAGGCTACCTACTTGGAAGTCATAGATATTGATTCCAATAGTTGGTTTCCCCACTATGATCTCCACAATATTTATGGCCTTCTCCTCCTCTCCAAATTCTCCACAGCTCACTATGCAAATGAATTGGATTTGTAGGAGAAAAAGCCCTTTTAAAGGAAAAACCCTAGTTTTTCTTTGTCGCCCATTGCGACCAAACCGTAGCTCTATTTGACAAACTGTTAGAACTATTGGAAATTTCTTACTGAGTTCTGTAATGGGTCACTCTTTGTTTTTGGTAAATTGACACTTCACCCGTAAGCCATTTTTTCCATGAAGTTTCACTTTGCCACCCTTTAAAATTGAATCTCTTCATTTGAGCCACCTGTTCTCTGGTACCACTTTACCTTTTCACCGATTGATTCTCATGTCAATTTTAATTATGAGTAACCATCAATTATTTGTGTTTTCATGGTGCCCATAGGGCCTCCCCCATGTGGCAGCATCATCAAGTCACTCTTGTTCAAAGCATCTGAGATGTGTCACCCTTGCCTTATGAAATTTTTGCCAAGTACCCATTGTGTCCCATTATAGTGTTTCATCCATCATCATGCTTCATTTCTTCCATCTTTGGCCTCCAGTCCTTCTACTCCATCTTTCCCAAACCCTTGTTTCAGTCATCGACCATCCCCTCCAGAATCGAGTCAGTTGCTAGCAATTCAACCACTTTTTATTATGCTATGACAAGGGAATTCATGAGTCTTCCATCCATATCGTTTCCTTCCATCATTATCCCTAGTGTTAGTCCATCAGTCACTCTACTATATTCCCTTGTGCCTTCATCCAGGCTTCCTCATTGCCTTACCTCTAGCAGGCTCTCTTCTGTTGACCTCAACACATTTATTCCAGAAGAGTAGTCTATAAGGCAATGTACCTTGGTTCCAGCTTCCATTTTTATTCGGTGCCTTGGATTAGGCAAAGGGACTCATTATTTCCCTTTTACTTGGTTGTTTCACACGTGCTCCATATCATCTCTTTATTGCATGATTGAGATTCATACGCTTGAAAGTTTGGTGATCTAGACGATTGGCCAAGTGATTCCTGGGCATTCCAGACCTCGTGAGGGGGTATCCCTTTAGGTAGCCCCCCACATGCCCGGATGACCACATATGTTGATATAGCTGCAAATGTAGTTCCACAGATTTGATGGGTTCTATTTCCGTCACTTGCAGTGCCCATAGCATGCATGTCTCCTTCAATTGATCCATTTAGATCTTCATAGCCCCTCCCTATTTAGTAAGGATTCTTTGGTTGTGATCCCCCCTCCCCATGTCAGTTTGAGGGGCATTATATATCATGTACTCATATGTTATTGTATTCAATCCTTGCCTATGTTTTCCCAGGTGCATTATGTATATGGGATCCATTGTATTATTTTCTGGCCCATTGATACCAGTGTATCATGTACTTTGTAGCTTAGTCCCACATTGTTGGGCTCACCATTATTCTTTATACTCAGTTATCTTTACGGGTATGGGAATGCCTCCCCCGCCTCACTTGTGATCATGTACTACCACATAAAAGGAGACTTCTATCATTATTGCAAGTCTCACCCCAACATTATTTGTCCATTCTTGAGTTGCTCTCTCTCTCTCTCTCTCTCTCTCTCTCTCTCTCTCTCTCTCTCCCCCCCCCTTTTGGTGTCTTATGGAAGTGTAATTTACAACATATTTTGGTCATACGATTTCCTCCTAACACTCATATGGGGCGATCTGTTATCACTAAAAAATGATCACCTAGCCATTTCTAACTTGGTGGATCGATATACACCATGTGGATTTAATTTTACCATAGTAAAATCAATTTCACTTTGGAAAATAATTTAGTAAACCACTTTTATTAAATTATTTTATGATTTAAATAAAAAAAAGCCCATGAAAGGATTAGATAAATCACTATTTATTTAATTTTCTTTAGGAATTATTATTAAATCATTATTTAATAATTATCCCTTTTCACATTTGACTAAATCCCTTAGGAATATTTAATAAATCATTATTTATTTGAATTTCCTTATTTTTGTTATTATAATAATTATTAAATCACTATTTAATAATTAATTTGCTTTCACACCTTTCTTATTTCTCGCGAAATATTTAATAAATCATTTTATTTGTTAATTATTTCTAAATAAAGGAATTTAACCATTTTAAATTCGTTTTCCCTCTCCAATAAATATAATAAAGTATTCCAAGTAGTTAGATCTAAATTTGGGCAATATTATTCTCCATTTTTGAGATCAACTCCATACGTTTCTATATAAAGATGGTTTTTCATTCATTCCTCACCATGATCATTATCATCATTTTCTTGAGCTCCCATTTGAGTTCTTCACTTTGTTTGGGTTTTTGACACGCCTAAGAGAGGGAAATCTATTTCTAAAACATCAAGGATATCAAAGGACCCATCCCACAGAGGGGGACTTATAGACTAATTTGCAGATCTCCTTCACCAAGTGTTATCAATAAATATTTATTCATTTAAAATTATCTTTCCACTTGGGTTATTATTCTGGGTGCGTTATTTTGCTGTTATTTGTTTCAGATCTTGTTTTATTTTAGTGAATATTTTCCATTTGTATTGAAGATATAGAATAACAACAACCATCAAATCATTTTTAGGGTCACTTGTCACCTAGTGACTTAAGTGAGGATTTTTGGTACACCTTCTAGGAATTTTCACACTAACAACTGATTACACTTACTACTACTTATATAATTTAACAGTCAAGATATTTTATTAGTGGCAATGTCCTTCAGTAGATAATCATTACGAAGGGCATGCACTTTACTGATATTTAACATTGTATTTCAGATAAACACTATATATCTTTTCAATTTTTTTTTTCACTACAACAAGATTCTTTACTAAAATAACCAAGCATTCCTCCTCCCTATGATTACAAGGATGAATCTTAATCATTGAACCTTATCATTATATGAAAAAGCATTACAAGTTTGCCTCTTAGTCCCATTTATTTCTTCCCATGTTTCCCTTTCCTTTAAAAACATGCTACCTACTCTTTCACAACTACTTACATTATGTATGGCTAAAGATTTTGAGTTCTGACTAGCTTGTGAGTCTCTCTGTGATGTCGCCAATGTTGATGATGGTCAACACTAATCTAATTGACAGGCCATTGTGAATGTCTAAAAATAAACACTCCTATAACAAATACCATTTATTATACTCAATCTCAAATAAAATTCCTAATAGGTGGGACCCCTCTTAAGACAAAATCCTTGGCCATGAGTTATCAGAATGTTCAAAAAAGTTTGATTAATCTTCACTATACAAATTACATGTTCTAGATTATAGATCACATGAATATCAAGGTGAATGGACTGATTATGGAATGCCAACACAAGGGTTTCAAACAACATCTGTTATGTTCATGCACATGTTACATGCCATTGTGTGATGATGAGAAGGGTTAGTGGCATGATGTCTTCCTTTCTATATCAAAGACATATCGATTAATATTAAAGGTTTATTTCTCATTATATATATGTATATATATATCTATATATATATATATATATATATATATATATATATCTATATATATATATATATATATATATATATATATATATATATATATATATATATATATATATATATATATGGTACTTTGGGTTCCATCCTACTGGACATACATATTTGTTTGCGATAGTTTGATATGGGTAAATTAAAAGCAAATATGATGTTCAGGAAATATACATGTGCGAATTTGGTTGAAACATATAATAATGTGATTGCAATGTTAAATATCTAATATATATAATATTATCCTCATATGATCCTTTATATAAAGTTTTAACGTCAAGTATCCATCAATCAGGTTGTAGTGGTGAATGTTGTAGTCACACCAAAAAAATAATGTGACATGATTTGAGGTTGGCCGTAATGTGGTGATGTCAGTGTGATTCAATATGGTTGATATCTATAAAGAATTTTTGTTTTTTCCAACCTCACCTCTGTAGTTGTGTTTGTGGTGTGATAAATTCACCGAGCAATTCTACCTACATTGGCATTTTCCCAATTGTTGTTATTGGTATGGCCCTTGATCAACTATTTTGACTCATCTTTTAGATAATATGTGTCTCTGCATCAATTTTCCATGTCAGTTTTCATTCGTTTGATAACAGACCTTGTATGGCTCCAAAAATTGGGCCTATTAACACACCAATGTGCTCACTACGCCTGCATTTATTTCCACCACCTCAAGCCTTGCACCTTTCTCTTGGACATTCCAAATCCTCTGAGGGATTTCATTTGTTTCCTAATTTGAATTGTGACTACTCTACAAGAAATTTTTGATATAAAGTTATTTCTTCTCTGTGTTTGGGAGCCATGAACCAAAACTTGACATAATTGTTGCAATTTTTGTGTCTTTCACAATCTTCTACTTACCAGATATGCTTGCAAGGAATGTTTTTGTTGACAAAGACGAATTTTTCTACGTTCATTCTATCTGTAACTTTCTTGCCTACTATGGTTTCTTATGTTGTGCCAATATATTTGTTTTAAGTTTAATTGCAATGATGATTCTTTGTTTTATCAAACTTTTTAAAAGAGACCCTTTACTATCTTTTTAGTTAAGACAGTCAAGTTTTTATACTTTACCAGTTAAATTGCACACTAGAGGCTTCTAGACCTCGAGGATTCATCCTTCATTAAATAATTCCATGCATTGAAGTGTGTTCCCTATGAAAAAAACTCACAAGCCAACTATTTTGACATCTCCTAAATTCTGTTTATCACAAAAAAGATGTTATCATAGGTTATAAGTTAAGTTAAATGAAGTCATGTGATGGATGAATTTTTAACCCCTTAATTCTATTAATGGTGATTATTTTCGGTTTATTATTACCATTTGTGATTAGTAAACCCAAATTTGAGTTAGTTTCTCCTTTTTATTGCCATGTGGGCCTTCAAGATTATAATAACTTGGGAAAAAAATGGTTAATTGTTCAGAGAGTATCGTTTCTATTGTTCCACAAAGTCATTACATGTTATGTTATGCTTCATTTTGAAACTATTTTAAATTTTATGAAACCTTCTCATATTAATTTAGTTGTATGTATATATAGGGTTTCGTGTTTTGGATTCACCACCATGTGTCTTCTATATTCATTTTATTTCACAAAGGTCTCTTATCAAGGCATTATGCATTATTCTCATTTTACTTTGTTCCTTCGAATTATTTTTAATATCTCCAACATGTTGTTACATGTCATTTTGTCACATTAGGAAAATGACCATTGGCTTGGATCTTTCACTATCCATCAAAGTGTTCCAAAGCATCCCCTTGGAAGGTTAGAACCCAAAGAATCCCAAAGAGAATGAAATTCCTTGATATCAAGGCTCACAAACCTATTTTTGTCTTCCTGTGCAGTTACGTAGTCCAGTTTTGCAGATACACAAAAGAGACTATTAGAAATTGCGCACAAGTACACTATATCTGACATTATGGCTTGCACACATGACTTAACACAAGTAAAAATAAAAATTAAAGTTTAGAAGCTTTGTTAGTCGAATCTTTCCCAACTAACAACTTCAAATGGATGTCTACTCAAGCCTAATCCCTCCCATCATGGAGCTACTTCCCTCTCTTTGTGGAACCCCTATCCCACCATTTATGGATCTCATCCCTTAGGAAATGGATCCCAAACTTCCTACTCTTGGCCTATAAATCAAACATAGGCTAGAGTATTGAGGAGTACTATCGAAGGTAGGCTTATGCTACATAAATAAGGCTAGGAGGATTTTTATCCAAGGAGAGGGTTGGAGATTGTGGGAAGAGGCTTGTAGCGTCAAGGCTTTGAGGTTGTAAGTTTGTTCTCCATTTTATTTAATAAAAATAAGCTTTTATTTCCTAATTATCTCTTTTCTGATATCATTTGTGGGATTCTTTGATCACTCACATAGGTTATGATTGGTAATTGATTCAATTTATAATATATGTTGAGTTAAGTAGTTCATTTATCTTTCATTCTATACACTAAATGCTTTGATCCTTTGTGTGTTTCTATCTATGTAGATCTCCTTTGAACCATCATGGAGAATTTGTGGGAAGTGGTGGAAGGGTATCTAAAGCATCAAGATGAAGTGAACAGTTGAAGGTAGTAAAAGAGACTTCAACAATAATTTTTATAAAACAATAAGTGATCTCTCTCATATTCTTTTTTTCAATCAATTGTAAGATAAGGAAAGGTAGCAGTTCTTTTCTTGTTTCTTACTATATTTATTTGAAATCTAGGGAGATCCATCTTGTCTACAAGAGGAATTATTTTACCTAATGCGTACATTTTAAAGTATTTTCTATACCAAGTCTATTGGGTTGTGTTAATTTCTTAAAGTTACTTGGTCTGTGTAAATGTCTATGTAGAAAAACCATGTTCTGTACACATTCTTGAACTGTATTAGTCATATATGAAACTACATGATTGTTACTAATTATATTGATGGACTTTCACTTTCCCTGTTTATTTTTTATCCATAATCTGGTGTTTTAAAACTCAGAATGCTTTCTTTTGGTTAATGAAAAGTTCGTATTCTTCAATATCCACAAGTAATATATATATATATATATATATATATATATATATATATATATATATATATATATATATTTGCAACATGGGGTTTTTTTAACATAAATAGGGGAAGAGGCAGGGATAGAGGAGTAATGAACAAGAATCATCATTTATGTAGAAATAGGCAGATATGAGATGTACACAGATTTAGGAATTTCTCATGATGAAATTTTGATATATCGGATTATTTTATATGTGATTTTCCATGATTATACATTTATTATAACATGTTTATTATTATGTACTTAATTTGGGATTAGAAAATGAGCCAAGAAAATAAGTCTGCATTTTAGATTTATTTATGCATTGAAATAAAAAGGAAGAGGCCTAATTGAATGGAAACAAGGGTATGCTAGGTCATTATAGTACTAGTGTATTCCCCTTATTTTTATTGTTATTTTAGCCCCCTATTATTATTTTTGTTCCCATGTATCCCCTATGTTGTATATTATTGTGCCCCATAGAAGCCCACTATTGTTATTGTTGTGCCCTTACATTATTATTGTTATGTAGGCTCTGATTATATTATGAGGGTATATATACCAAGGAGGTCTTATCATTTGTATAATACAAGAATTGTTCATTTATGTAAATTAAAGGAGGTTTCCCCTTCAAAGAGGGTAATTTTTAAGTCATTGATCTATCTTCTCTTTTGTTTTATGAGCTCATTACATAACATTTTAAAATAGAGCACTCGATTATATGGTTTTGCTTCTTCAAACAAGTCATATTAGAATTTTCACTATAACGTTTCTTCTATGAGGGTTCACGAGCTGAAATTTCAACGACGTGGAGCCTAAATATTGGTGAAGTTTGTGTACAAAATTTTAGATCTTATTTCATTATATTTTCAAAGATATAATCTGAGGAAGTTAGGATTTTTGTAGGCTCTAGAATTCCATCTCAAAGAGGTGACCTAGGAAAAATTGTCATAACTTTCACTTTAAGCATCAGATTGTAATTTCTTAAAAATTTACTGAAATTGCATGGGTTGTAGTTTTTAGGGTATAATTTATAGGGTCTAAGTTCAAAACAGTGACACATGATACTCCATACAAGTTTTCTCTACTAAACCAATCTATAATCAGGCCATCGTGGTAGATTGGGCATAACTCTTTCTTGAAGAATCCAATCTTAGTGTGACTTATGGGGTTGGAAAGAAGACTAAAATGGATACCACAATATGAAATTTCAGATCTTGTAGCTCTGAAATTACAAAAGTACAACTGTTTCATTATCGTGCTCCTAAAAAGCAAGAAAAAGGTGTGTGTTTTTTAAAATTTTGCATAATGTTTGTTTGAAAAACCAGTTTGAACATATTCAAAGGGCATAGTGAAGCATAGATATCATTGTTTTATTCCAAAATTCTTCGAAACAAAAAATAGACACACCTATCAATAAACTAGAAATTTCTTCTATTGTGCATGAAGAAGAGGAATAAATGTAGCATGATATATCAAATTTATGAGATCAAGTGTAACAAATTTCGCTCTCACAAAAAGTAACAAAAAATGAATTGGAACCATGATGAATATTAAGATATATGGTATAAAAAGGGACATGGGAGTTTTGAATGATTGTTTAAAAGTAGACATGGAAGAAATGGTGAATGTCAAGATAGAGGGGTTGAAGGAAGGTCTGGCAAAGTTGCTAGAAGAAAGGCTTCCAATGGTGACAAGGTAATCCCTGAAAATCATGATTAGGAAAAAAGGAATATGAATCATGATTTTAAAGACTCTTATGTTAGGTTTAAGAACCAGCACATTCTAAATATCGATATGGAAGTTTGAAACCAAGGATCCAGTAATATGAATACTAGAGATGGAGAAATATTTTGATCTCCAAGATGTGAGACACACAAAAAAGGTACACATTGCATCTTTATATTTAGATCCCAATCAGTTTGTATGGAATTGATGGATTTTTTTATCGTAAACCACTTTTCACTTGGTTAATTTTTATGAAGGAAATGACAGCACATTATGAAGATACAAAGAGAAACACCTTCTTTAGCCAATTGATAAATCTGAAAACAAGGGGTTCAATGGCGGAGCACATTGAGGAATTCCAAAAATTTAATATTATGGCAACTGATATTCTAGAGGAGCATAAAATTGATGTCTTCATAAAGATTTTGAAGGATAACATCCAACATGAGGTTCTCCTTTGGGAATCTGATTCATTGGACAAGGCATTTAGGGTGGCAAGAAAAGTTGAAATAAAAATTATAGAAACATGGAAGTCTACCACTTGTTGGTGCACTAAGATGTCTTTTTACAGGCAATCTTAATTCCTACATTAATTGTAAACCCAAGGCAAGTACTTTTATTTCAAGAGTCTGAGCATGATATATGCAGTGAATTCAGAGGTTAACTAATAATGAAATAAATTGGAATCAATGCAACAGTTAATGACTATCTCCTTTAAATCCAATCCAAACCACTCTGAAAGAAATTCATAACACACTTTTCAATTCTACTTAACCTATTATGAAAGAAAATGAATCTGAATCACACTTGGCAATCTCAAATGGAATTGAAACTAACTCGCTTAATCATGAAAGAAAACTATAACAATTGAACAATAAATAGTAAATGAATAGCAAATGTTAATTAAACAACAAGTTATAAATGAACAACAAGTAATAAATGAGCAAAAAATAACCATGTAAGCATCCTACGAAAAGCAATCGATTACGTCTCTGAGATCTATGATAATATTACCTGGAATGAGCAACGATCTAATCATACCCAATTCAATCAAGAGCATCACACATATCTAACGTACAACTAAATTTTAATCTTGAATAAATAGCAAATATGAATCAGAATAGTCAATCCTCACGACAATCAAAATGATATTAACTTAACAACAACAAACAATAAAGAATAGCTAGAAAGAATTATAACATAGGTAAAGCAACAGATCTTCTCTTGACTAGGCCCAAAGTCTCTGGAAGTCCCCTCTATTAAATACTCAGAAGATGATTATAAACGAAACGCAGTCTTCTTCATTAAAACAAGTAACAGAGTTACAACATCACCAAGATGAAAGTATTATATGTCAAAAAGAATAGTTATAATCTGTGAATTTATAAACTAGCTATGCAGTTTGCCTTTCAGCCTTATATATAACATTTAGAAAAATAAATAGATAAAAGTGAATCCTCAGGATCAGGGGATCCTGGGGATTTTGCAATACTCGATCTTATTATGTCATAAAATAGCATTGTTCTACCCAGTCTTCTGTTGTCCTGCTTTTCCTCTGACGCTATCCTTTTCCTTTACGAGATGTTGTTGTTTTGTCGATTGAACAACCATCGTCCAATTTGCGTCTTCTACACATAAAGATAGTAAAAGTCAATTTCTCCTGCTTAGATTCATCTAATTTGTTACTGATTACTTTTACCCAACTTCAACTGTGTTTCCTCTACTTCTATCCATAAAAAAAAAGCTAGACGTGTCAAGATGAACGCTAAATAAAGTTATTTACAAGGAGAAAACATACCTTTTTCTCACCCTAACATACTCCCTAGCTTACCTTATTGCATGTCATCATGCAATTAAATGGTTTAGGTGCAGCTCAGTTAGGGAATATGCAGGATATACTTCCTCCTTATAAAATCTGAAACCGTTTTTCTTCTTAAGCACAATGAAAGCCTAGTTCACCTCTTGATCTGTCAGGTTATAATCACAGTGGTACTTGTCTTGGGGATACCATATGATTGGGCTCCTATACCGACATCTTATCCATTTGGGCCCCATGGTTAAGACCATGTTACTGTATTTATAGAAGCAAGAGGAGGTAGCTTTAAAATTCTATTATCTAAATGGTTCTCTATTCCTGACAATATTGCTGGAGACTTCCCACCTTTCTCTGGCTACAGACAAGGCTTCCTCCTTGGTCTCCCAGAAGTACTCCTTCCTAGCATGTAAAATGTCTGTGTGGAATGGTCCTAATTGGCCGACAACACTTTCTCGCTTCATAAATTTCTTGTGCCTGATAGAGAGATGCAGGGTTTTGTAGGCTCCCCCCTAACCCATAGGTTGATGCCATATTCTCGTTTTCTAAAAGTATTATGGGCCTTGGCCCATTTAATTTAGTTAGTAGCAAAGGAAAGAAAGGCTTGGAATTGGACATCCCTTATAAAGGGGCCATGGTTTCTATCTCGGTCATCTTCTAAAAAGAAATTATGCATGTAAAGTTCACATAAGAGGCGTTGTACCTTCTCATTCTACTCTCTGAAGCACTTGACAAAGTCCGGGGTAGTCTTGATTTCCACAGACTTGTCAGCCTTAACATCTTTGATTTTCGGCAGGAGGTACCTTTCCACAAGGAATAATGCATAGTTTCTAGTAGGAGCTCGGCATGACAAGGTGGCTGAATAAAGAGAGCAAACAGTCTCCAACTACTCTTTAGCATTTTGTAATCTGTCGTGTGCTTTCTCAACCTTTTTCTACTCAACCTTGTACTGAGTGAAGGTCTCATCCTCAGTGGTTGTGAGTGCCTCAAACTTCTTTCTTAATTCTTGATGTACACGTAGGGGCAGTACTTCCTCTTTGTGCTGAGTTAATTCTTGTTGGACCTTAGTTAGTTCATCCTGCAATTTTCAAATGATTGCTTCCCTTACTAAGGGAATGTAATAAGGTGTCTCCTATGTTTGGGTCTCATTATCTTGTGTCTCCATAGGCTCATTTTGGACAGCAACATTGGATGCTTCTTGAACCATACAATAATCAACTGGGACGCTTTCTTCAGCATCAGTTTGAACGACAGCATTCACAGTAGGGAAGTCCATTTGGGTCTCCTGTGGGAAAACACAGGGGTATTCAGTCTACATTTCACTGTCTTCTACAAGACATGGATTTGTTTGAGTTTCCTTTGAATAAACCAAAAGAATCTCAGTCTGGTTTTAAACATCTTTTCTAGAACAATATTTTGTCTATGTCCCTGTGGTCTCCATTTGCACTTTCAATCTTATGACTTTGACTGCTTCTTTTAACCAATGTCTTAGCTTCCCAATTATTCTCTTTTATTTTCTATACTTTTTAAGCATTTTTTTGAGCCTATCCTTGTAGGTTTTCTTTGTTGTGAGAGTTCCAATCGATGATGGTGCAACAACATTTACCTTAGGTTCATGCTTAAGTGGAATTGTGTGAGCTTCAGGGAGGGTTTCAATTGGAATTATATCTCCCGATGGAGCTTCACCTTCCAGTTATTTTTCATCATGAATTTCTCTCTCAAGAGACCCCAATCAAATGGTGTCTCCTAAGAAATTATCCTTCTCTGGACTTTCTCCTAGGTGGGCCTCGTCCTCAGGGAACTTCATAAAACTAGCATTTCCTAGTTGATTTTCATCTCCTAGGGTTTCATTTGTAGGATTTTCTTTAGTTGGGAGGTCCAATGGACCAGTAGCTGCTAATTGATCTTCCTCTCTAATGGTTTCTTCTTTGTGCACTTCTACTTCCAGGGGTTTTTCCACAAAAGGGACCGGTTCCCTATGTTCTTCCAAAAAATTAGTAAACGACACGATTTGATCATAACTAGGGTTGTCAGAAAAGGCAGATTGGTTGGGGGCACAATTTTGTCCTTCAACATTCTCAGATTGTTCTCTTCCCTCACCAAATATCCCCATGTTTCCCAATACCTTGGCCACCTCTTCCTCATAGTCTTGCAAAGGGGCATTTTGTGGACTTGGAGGTGGTTTGTGAGATGGCTCGACCTCATATGTTTGAATTGGGGTCTGTCCCTGTGACTTCACCTGCACAGAGCGCCTTTGTTTTGCTGGGTTCAAGGGCATAGAGGAATTATTCCTTTTTAGTGTCCTTCTCAGACCTGGGGTTTTGGCCCTTGCTGTTATGTTGCTGCGTTTTCTGTAGGTGGGGCTAGAGTAGGATTTACAATATTGTCCCATGTTAGCTACTGCTAGGCCAGTCCATGCATGATAATCAATTTGATGAGCCCTTGATGACTGATTATTGTGTGTGGGTTCTTTGCTTTCCTAACTCGAAGAGAAACATCATGAAATAGGGAATTCAAATAAAACGACAAATTAACTGAAATTTTTTGTTTTAAGATGGCTAATAGTTTCAGTTGGTGGGGCTTCACCACATCCTGTCGACTATTGCATGTCATGTACCTTTGCACAATGACTGCCAATTCCTGCCATGGTTTTCTTAACGATGAAGGGTGAATCCCTTTCCCTGTTTGCACCAATTGCTCGCTTGGGTCCTCGAATACTGCGACTGCCTTGTACAAAAGGACATGTTTGTCTATCCATTTTGTTCCCTCAGCCAGAAGACCAGTGAATTCGGCTATGACTGCTTCAGAGATTGTTATGTCCCTGCCTCTTATTGTGGTGTTGCCATTCTGCAAATTCTGGAGGAATTCAAGTGTCATCTCTTTGTGAAATCCCTAAAATTTATTCAAATATTGCAGCCAGCCAGTGCACTCGAGAATTACATGAGCCTGGTCCGATACCATGAGCACTGTGGGTTCCTTTTGAATGGCTCTACCTCCTATGGCTGTTGTTTTCCTATGACTAGTTCACTTGGATGCACTTCTCTTGCACTTTCACAGTTTAGAATAGCAGCAAAGAATGTTAAAGAAATTAACAAGAAAATGATGTTGTTTTGGGAATTAACATCATATACATTGAACTCATTTGTCTCGTCAGCAATATTTTACGAAGGCTCATAATCAATTTACATGCAATCCATAATGGTTGTCATCCTTCTTCCACTCATAAATACTTTGATAATAATTACACATACACAATCATCATGTCATCCTTAAACTAGAAATCAGTTTAATAATTATCACACAATTAGCCATAAACTGTCACGCATGATGTTCATATGCAAACCATCCCCCGTCCAATGGGAACAGGGTGTCCATGTCCACCAAGCATGGTAAAAATAGGAGAAAGCATTGGTAATGCATAAATGTAGGCCACCAATCAATAAAAAGCGACACAATACAAAACAAGGCAATTAAACTAGTACACATCATCAAATTTACAATGGTCATAAATTAAAACAAAGGTTTAAATCATTACATCAAAATATTCTTACCTTAAGTGGTATTATTAACAATGCATAACCGATGGTAGGTATTAATGACTATCATAAAGTGATTGGACAAATATGATATAATGAATATGTGACATAAGTTACCATGCATGTTGGCTTTTTAGAAGTGTTGCTCAAATGGGAAATTTCTTTTAGAAAAGCATCCATAGGTGGTAATAGAATATAGCTCATTTGGCAATGTCATATAGTACTCCAATACCACAAGCAAAGCCACTGCTGCCAGCAGGCATTCATAGCCTCAACAGGGTTGCTTTTTAACCCCACAAATGAGCCAGAGTCCTCCTTTTAGTATGTAGATGATTCTTTCTTTTCTTGTCATAAAGAGACCACTATGCTAGCATGGTGACCAGATAATCGTAATTCCATTGACCAAGATATAACAAAGTGATCAAGTTGGCTCATGATGAGACCCCCTATCATTCTGATAGTTTTAATTATCAACAAGGTCATTACCTTGGTTTGGTGGCCAAAATGGAATGTCACCTGTTACATCCTTATGATCGTGGTAGGTTGGTTCCTGATGAGACCACCCATCCTCTTTTGTTGCATTTTCATATTTATTTATTTTCATATTTTCATGCTTTTATTGTAAAAAGAGGGAGGCTCATTTACTCCTTAAGAGTCGGGGATGGTGTAAGAAGTAAGAAAAATTCCAATGAAATTTTATACTTTTACACCCATATCATCATATCCAAGGGATTTATCCATTAAAAGTGCGAAAGATAAACCAACATGGTATTAAAATAATAAATCATTTTATGATGTGTCCAAAGAAAAGATATTCAGCCAGTCATTATAAAGAGGCACCATGTGAGTTGTTGAATAAATATGACCATCAAAAGGTTTTATAGGTCATAATGATATTAAGGTTACCTTTTTTCTTTATCTTAGGCACAAAACCAACCAGATGGTTTTCATTTAAAACATAAAAGAGAAAGAAAAATAGCAAAAAGAGTGATCGGCGATGAAACAACAAAGAGAAATCACAATTGTTTATTTTACTGATTACAGACAAAAAGAAAAATCAGGGCTTATTCAATTGATTGAACAACCAACATTCAATCGATTAAACAACAACCGTTCAATTGATTGAACAAATCATAGAAGCGCTAAAATGAAATTCAATTGATTGAACAGGAAATCGTTCAATCTATTGAACAATGAAATCTAAAAGAAAAACACACAAGTGTTGTTCAATTGATTGAACAACAAAATCGAAAATAAAAAGACACAAAAGTGTTGTTCAATTGATTGAACAACAATCGTTCAATTGTTTGAATAACAAAATCTAAAGGGGAAAAATGCAAAAGCGTTGTTCAATGGATTGAAAAATAATTGTTCAATCGATTGACCAACAAAATAGAAAAATCACCAAATGTGTTGTTCAAATGATTGAATAGCAATCATTCAATTGAATGAACAAAAAAAAATCGTAAAAGGAAAAACATGTTGTTCAATTGATTGAACAACAAAAATCGGAAAGAAAAAACGCATTGTTCAATTGATTGAACAACAAAAAATCAGAAAATGAAAAAAGTGTTGCTCAATTGATTAAACTGCAAAAAGATTAGAAAATGCAAAAAGTGTTGTTCAATTGATTGAACAACAAAAATCAAAAAACAAAAAAAGTGTTGTTCAATTGATTGGACAACAATCATTCAATCGATTGAACAACAATCGTCCAATCGATTGAACAAAAGAAATAAAAATAAAAAATGCTAAAAGTTTTGTTCAATTGATTGAACAGGAAAAAATTGGAAAATGTAAAAAGTGTTGTTCAATTGATTGAACATCAATCGTTCAATTGATTTAACAGCATAAATCAAAAATGCAAAAGGTGTTGTTCAATTGATTTAACATCAATTGTTCAATCGATTGAGAAACAATATAAATAGAAAAATAAGTGTTGTTCAATTGATTGAATAACAATCGTTCGATCGATTGAACAACAACATACACATGCAAAAATAAGTGTTGTTCAATTGATTTAACAACAATCGTTCAGTGATTTGAACAGAAATGCAAACACACCCATAAGTTTTGTTCAATTGATCGAAAAATAATTGTTCAATCGATTGAACAATACTTATCTAACACCTAAAACAAGAAAAATCCTCATATCTACATGGTGATGCCTAATTGAATTGCAATCAATCTATAAAAGGAATATATACATTATTTACAGTTAGAGAAAACCACAATTTTACGGAAGAAAAGTTGTCGGGTCATCACTCCCTGCAACTAGAATTTTCATAATGGGATCCTCACGCACCTGTTGGCAGAAAGACTCCTTAGTGATTGGTTTATGATAGATACAACCTCGATGCCCATTCACCTTGAAAGGATGGCCAAACCCATCAATGGTAGTCGAAGTGAGAGTACCATTGTTATGTACTTCTTGAATTTCATAAAGGTCGTGCCATCTTTTTTGTAACTTTCCCGGAATGTATTTGAATCTAGAGTCGTAGAGGAGTGCCCAATCTCCCTTCTGAAACATCTTCTTTTTTATAAGGTTGTCGTGCCACTTTGCCCTTTGTTGCTAAATAATTGCAGTCCATTGCAGAGCGAGAAGTCGAGCCTCATCTAGTTTGTTGATTTGTTGATGTCACTTAGTTTGGGCTTTTGTTAAATCCAGTCCCACCTTCTGAGCCACTCTTAGAGTCTTTATTTCGAATTCAATAAAAAAAAATAGGTCCTTCAACAAACATGAATTGGTACAGAGAGTATCCAATAGTATTCCTCTAAGTCATGTGATAGACCCACAAGGCCTCTGGCAGTCTAACATCCTAGTCTCGTTAATGTGTTGAGACTGTCTTGGTCAGAATTTCTTCAATGACTTTATTGGTGCTTTCAACCTACCCATTCAACTGTGGGTGATACGGGGAAGTGATCTTGTGTGTAATGTGATGGTTCCTAAGAGTGGTTGTAATCTTGTGTCCTACAAATTTCCCTCCCCCATCTGTTATCACTTCCTGCAGTAAATCATATTGCACAAATAGCGGAAAAAGGAAGTTAATTACAGCTTCCTCTGTGGCTCTTAGCAAATCTATTGTTTCAACCCATTTCGTCAAAAAATCTTTGGCAACCAATATGTAGGCCTTTTGATTGATGGTGGATGGAATGGGCTAAAAAATTCTAATGCCAATCGTTCGAAGGGTTCTATGACTAATTGGGGCTGTAGCGGTATTTCATCAGACTAGCCGGGCCAGGCCATCCTTTGTCAGCTATCACAAGCCTGGGTATATTTCTTAGCATCTTTAAAAATAGTGGACCAATAACAGCCCATCTATAGTACCTTATGCCCTGTCCTTTAATCTACGAAGTTCCCCCACAGGGCTCGTCATGGAAAGCCTTCGAGATTTTATAAATCTCATCTTCGTGAATGCATCTGCGTCTACACATATTGAATCTTGTGTGAAAAAGATATCCGCCAATCCAAGAAAATCAGGCACTGCGTTGGACGATATATTTCCTTTCCCTTGCTGTCAAATGCCTGGGCAACTTCCCCACTACCAGATAATTTTCTACATCTGTGTACCATGGCATCTTGACTACTACAACAAATAAATGTTCATTTGGAAATTGTTCGTCCACTGCCAGTGGATCATTTACCTTTAGGACTCGAGATAGAAAATCAGCGAGTGGGTTTTCCTTCCCTCGATGATCTTTGATAGTGATGTCAAACTCCTGTAAAAGAAATAGCCAACGAGTCACTTGACCATTCGTGATTGGTTTGTTAGCTAAATACCTAATTCCAGAGTGATCAATATACATAAAAACTTGGTATCCAGTTATATAATGTCTAATTTTTTTTTGGCATAAATGATAGCTAAGAATTCTTTTTATGTTTATGTATAATTAAGCTTTGCAGCAGTAAGATTTTTTCTAATGTAATATATATCATAAGGTTTTATGTCCTCCTCTTGGCCGAGGACAATGCCTATTGCTTCATCTTATGCATGCATGGATATGTGAAGAGGCAGCTCCTAGTTTGGTCCAGGTAGTATTGGTGTCATCGAGACTAGTTTCTTTAAACCTGTAAAAGTTGTGTCAAGTTTGTCAGGCAATTTAAAATCAACATTTCCAGTTAAAGCATATAAAGGAGTAGAAAATTGTGAAATTTTTTTGATAAGCCTACAATAATAGCCTACATATCCTAGGACGCTACGTACCTCCATCTAAGTACAGCGTGTAGGTAGTAAAAGAATTACTTGTATTTTTGTTGGATCTACCTGTATCCCTGCTGCAAAAATGTAATGTCCCAAGATTATGTCTTCAGTCATCATCATGTGACACTTGACATTTCTTGAACATAACATTGTAGCAATGCATCATTCTAAAACCTTTTCTAATGTTTGAAGTGCTTGATCAAATTCATCCCCATATGGAGTAAAGTCATCCATATAAACTTCAAGTCCTTCGTTTATCAGATCAGCAAAAATGTTCAGTATGGCTCTTTGAAATGTGGCTAGGGTGTTGCATAAGCCAAAAGGTAACACTCTGTAAGAAAATGTACCCAAGGGGTAGGTGAAGGTGTTTTTGTCTTGGTCTTCAAGGGCGATTTGAATTTGATTATAGTTGTTGAAGTCATCTAGTAAGGAAAATAATTGCTTCCTTCCCAAAGTATCAAGGACTTTATCAATAAAGGGAAGAGGGAAGTGATATTTTTGTGTTGCCTTGTTCAATTCTCGGTAATCCACATAGATACGCCACTTCCCATTTTTATTGGGGATGACTACCAATGGAGAGACCCATTTTCTATCCGAAATAGGATAAATGAAATTCACATACAACAGCTTTTGTAATTCTTCTTTTACAATGTCCTTGAGATGCAGATTCAATCTCCACTGAGGCTACCGGATAGGATGTGCATCATTTTCAGTATATATGTGATGTTTGCACAACTATGGGTTTATACCCTTCATATCAGGATAATCCCAGGCAAAAGCCCCTTTATATTTTTGCAGGGCCTCAATGAGCTTTTGTTGTTGATCACTGTCCAAACTACCGTTAATGTTTAAAACTTTGCCTGGTTCAATTTCAATAGGCTTGCTGTTATGGACAGCAATCGTCTGGACGTGTTGATCATCAGTATCCTTCAAAGGATCTTCCAAGGCTTCATTATCAAGAATTGATTTTAGCATTTGACATTTTACATTGCTCACATTAGTTGGCTGATTGATAAAATTGTTGATAACATCATCTTCAGTCTAATCTTTGAATTCAAGTGCCTCTGCTACTGTGAGTGGTGAACGAATGCTTTCTTCCAAGTATGTCGGTGGTTGTTTACATAT
The DNA here is from genome assembly GCA_031772625.1 of Pinus tabuliformis. NCBI lineage: Eukaryota > Viridiplantae > Streptophyta > Pinopsida > Pinales > Pinaceae > Pinus > Pinus tabuliformis. Next base: position 91,666,176 of record CM062807.1, on the reverse strand, counting down.
TTTTACAATGGGCAGACTTGGTTTGGCAGGAGGATATACAACAATATTTTTTTACAACATCCCCCTTAGCAATAGTCATGTTTCCCTCTCGACAGCCTATATAAGCATCAACGATTGCCAGCCAATGTTAGCCCAGAATCAGAGGGTGCACATCCAATCAACTCTTTGGGTTTATAACAAGAAAATCTACTGGATGCTCCCATGAATCAACAGAAACCATAATATCCTGTAAAGTTTCTTCTGGCCTTACCACCGAACGATCCACAAGTTCTAGTAAGGTGGTGGTTGGTTCCATCGTTGTAATACCAAGTGCTTGACAAGTTTTGTTGTTAAAATGTTAATGGTTGCACCCAGATCAACTATTGTATTTGGAAAGGAACGACCATATTTATGAGTTGTAACTATGGGGTTCCCAGGATCTTCATACTTTACCAGAGTTTCCCCTCCCAAGAGTAAATTAGATAAGTTTCTGACAACATGAATGGTGGGTGAAGTTTTTGCTTTCCTCAAAGGATTCTTTACACATAGCTACTTAATTGTCTTAGCATAAATGGGAATATCTTGGATGGCCTGGAGGAGAGGAATTTTTATACAAAGAATTTTTAGTTCCCCTACAAGATCAAAATCTGGGTAAACAATTGGCTTAGGTATCGTTAACCTTTCAGGGAATGGGGGAGAAGTGACCATGAGTTCCACGAGATCTTTATGTTGATTTGTCTCTTATCCTTCTTTTATTTCAGTATCAATTATTGGTGGTGGTATATGTACAAGTGTCCATCTCAACTGATGATTCATCCCTATTTTCCTCAAGGGTGATGATATGTCTCAACCGCAATCTAAGTTCATTACATTCTTTTTGTTCAATCTCATAGTCTGAGCTTTCCACAGTTTGCACCAGATGAACCAGTCTATTATTGGGATTCAGATTCAGTTGATCTGGAAATTGAAGGCATAGAAGAGGCTGAAGATTTTGTTGTAATGGTTAAGGAGCTAATAATGTAGGTTGAGATTGAGGACCTGTCCCCATAGGAGTATTCGATATTCCCAAAGGTCGCTGCCAATTTGTAGACCAGTTCAGATTTTGAGAAGTGGAGGCAGGTCATTGGGATGGATAGGGATTACCTTGCCAAACATGAGCAAAAGGAGAATTTGGCCAGCCATTACCTGGAAAGGATTGAGTTGGCCATGGTGTCATAGGGAATGGCTTATATTGCCAATTCGAATAAGGTGATTGGCCTTGCCATGCTACCCCAGGGTTTTGTTTCTAATTAAACTGTGAATAAGGAAAGAATTGAGATGTGTCTTGTGACATACCTGTAGGTTTGGCCTGCCACTGTCGACGTTGGTTCATTAGATACACTGGCTCTATCTCTTCTTCTGCTTCCTTGAAGACTGCTTTCAGCCCTGGAAGTGATGGACATTGTTCAGTGGTGTGATCCTTAGTACAGATAGCACATGTATGAACCATGTCCAATGGACACTCCCACTGGTTGTGCTTCTTTTGACAGCGTAGGTAGAAAACAGCCAAGTTTTGTTCTGCTAAGGCTTGTTTCTGTTTAGCCTACAGGACGTCCAACTGCATTGTGAGGGTGCCCAAAATGTCCATGTTGAAATATTCCATGAGGTTACCGATTTCCATTCATGTTAGGCATCCACTGTGTGGTTTGCTTCCCCTTCTCATAGGATCTTGGCTTCCTTTTCCTATGCATGTGCTTCCTTGCGAACACCTAATACACAAGCAAACAATTTCATCATAATCTTCTTGAGAAATATCCCCTTTCCCCATTAAGTTTAGAGTCTCTATGCCTTCTTCTTTCATTCCTTTAATTAAGATAGCTCTTAGGACTTCTTTTGGTAATGTGGTGTGTGGAGATCTCTGCAAATTATAATGAAATTATTTGACATATTCTTCTAGAGTTTCATTATCCTTTACAGCCATCTTAAAGATTTCATATTTTAGCTCCCTATTCTTACAAAAGTCTTGGTATCTTATGAGGAAGGAACTTTTCATATCATCCCATGAGCTAATAGTACGTCCACCCAGACCCATGAACCATCTTAAACCTGCTCCTTTCAAAGTAGAAGGGAACAGTTTCATGTTTTGAGGGTCAGTGGTGTAGTCATACCCTCTACAGAGGACATCAAACTCGAACAAGAAGGCATTTGGATCCTCTGTGATCATCCCATGAAAAGTTGGGATGCTCTCGAATAGAATAGTCTTCATAGGGGCATTGGCCACTTGGTCAACTATGGGATATTCCAATGTCGAGGTCTGACCTTGAGGTGGTTGATTTTCCATTTGGTCAAAGATGTGAAAGTATCCTTCAACGATTTCAGGAGATGTTATTTGAGTAAGCATAGGATTAGCAATCCGAGTTGGTTTTGCAACACTGTCTAGATCTAGGTTCACAGGAGATCCTTGTTCAAACAGCTGAGGTCTTGCCTTAACAGTTCCACTGGTTTCTCCCTCTCCTTCTCTTAAGTTACACGATTTTCCCTCTTGTAGAGGATCAGAATGTAAATCTGTTGTAACCTGAAGACTCTGCTCATATCCTCAAATTTGGCTTTGAATCTCAGCGTAAGCTGCAAATGGTGAACCTGATGCCTGAGGGATTACAATAGGACTTTTTCCAAACACATTCTGGAATCTTACTAATGCTTGAGACTGTACTTTTCTTACGATTTCATCTATAAAGGTCATTCTCCCAAGGTTCACCAATCCCTTGGGTTTTGTGGATTTAGGTGGGGGGTTATGATATTTTTCTATCTTTCTATTCCTAGTCATTCATAAAAATCTATTCCTATTAACCTCTATGATTTTGCTCGAAAGAAGGCTGGTAAGAAATCGCTTTACTTGCTAGGTATATAGGTTCTCATCTCTTGCTTTTAAAAACCAATTCTTTTACAACAAGATAAAAGGGAAATCACTTTGAAACACTCTCCCCGACAATGATGCCAAAATGTTTGTGAACTAAGATGTCTTTTTACAGGAAATCTTAATTCCTACATTAATTATCAAGCCAATGCAAGTCTTTTTATTTCAAGAGTCTCAGCATGATATATGCAGTGAATTTAGAGGTTAACTAATAATGAAAGAAATTGGAATCATTGCAATAGTTAATTACTATCTCTTTTAAATCCAATCCAAACCACTCTAAAAGAAATTCATAACACACTTTGCAATTCTGCTTAACCTATTATGAAAGAAAATGAATCTGAATCACACTTGGCAATCTCAAATGGAATTGAAACTAACTCGCTTAATCATGAAAGAAAACTATAACAATTGAACAAAAAATGCTAATTAAATAGCAAGTGATAAATTAACAGCAAGTAATTAATGAACAACAAATAACCATGTAAGGATCCTATGGAAAGCAATCGATTATGTCTCTGAGATCTATGATAACATTACTTGGAATGAACAATGATCTAATCATAACCAATTCAATCAATAGCATCACATATATATGATGTACAACTAAATCTGAATCTTGAATAAACAAAAAATATGAATCGGAATAGTCAATCCTCATGGTAATCAAAATGATATTAACTTAACAACAAAAAACAATAAAGAATAGTCAGAAAGAATTATAACACAGGTAAAGCAGCAGAGCTTCTCTTGACTGGGCCAAAAGTCTACAAAAGTCCCCTTTATTAGATACTCATAAGATGATCATAATTTAAATGCATTATTCTTCATTAAAACAAGTAACAGAGTTACAACATCACCAAGATGAAAGTATTATATGTCAAAAAGAACAATTACAAACTGTGAATTTCTGAACTAGTTGTGCAATTTACCTTTCAAAATTATATATAACATTTAGAAAAGGAAATATATAAAAGTGAATCCTTGGGATCAGGGGATCCTGAGGATTTCACAATACTCGATCTAATTCCGTCATAAAATAGCATCGATCTGCCCAGTTTTCCGTTGTCCTGCTTTGCCTCTAACGTTGTCTTTTTCCTTTATGAGATGTTGTTATTCTATCAATTTAACAGCCATCGTCCAATTCACGTATTCTGCACATAAAGATAGTAAAAGTCAGTTTTTCCTGCTTAGATTCATCTAATTTGTTACTAATTACTTTTACCCAACTTCAATTGTGTTTCCTCTACTTTTATCCTTAAAATGAAGTTAGACATGTGAAGACGAATGCTAAATAAAGCTATTTACAAGAATAAAACGTACCTTTTTCTCGTCCCAACACCACCCACAACTATAATCATGGAAATGTTGTTACTCCTAGACTTCCACAACCTACAAGGTTGATGCCACAAAAATTGGAGGAAAAAAGAGAAAAAGGTATGTGTTACAGTTGTGATAAAAAATACACTAAAGGTCATAAGTGTAATGCGAATAAATTATTCTACATAGGTTTTGAAGAGGAGGAAGAAAAGGAATAAGAAACATCAACAGGGGAGGATATACATGAGGAACCAATCCCATAGAAAGAAGAAATGAATTTGAGCATATATTGCAATGCATTGGAAGGAGTTACTATGCCTCAAACTCTCAAGATAGAATATATCTAGAAGAATATTGTGTTGATTGATTTAGCTAGTACTCATATATTTAATCATTGTAAGATAGGAAAATAATTTAATTGCTTCCTCTCTCCATCACTAGAGAGTCAAGTGATGGTTGCAAATGGAGGAATTATAAATTTCTCTGGAAAGTGCAAAAATATCAAGCTAACCATGGGGGTATATATATTGAATAGTCCAATTTCCATTCCAATGGGTTGTGTTCATGTTGTACTAGGAGTCCAATGGTTACAATGTTAGGGGATAACAACTTTTAATTTTCAACAACTTTTCTTGAAATGTTTTTGGGAAGGAAAGGAAGTTGAATTAAGGGGTATCAAGGGTAAACCGGGAAAGATAATAAGATTTTCAAGAAAGAACAATGGGGCATAACTGCACAATTATTCTCACTAGAGGTTCAAACAACAAAATCATATATTTCTCTAGATATCCAAAAAAAATTGGACAACCATTCCAAGGAATTTGAGACTCCCAAAGGCCTTCCACCTATCCGTGATCAATATCATGTCATTCATTTGATTCCAGGAAGTGTTCCTCCAAACATTAGACCTTAAAGATATCCTTATTACGAAAAGAGTAAAATTGAAAGTATGGTTGCAGAAATGCTAGAGGTTGGTATAATTCAACCTAGTCAAGGTTATTTCTCTGCTCCAGTAGTATTGGCGCATAAGAAGGATGGATCATGGCATATGTGTCCATATTATAGGGAGTTTAACAAGCTCATTATTAAATATTAATTTCCCATTTTTGTCATTGATGAAATGTTGTATGAATTACACGGAGAAATTTACTTCACCAAGATGGATCTTCATTCAAGATATCATCAAATTAGAATGAGGACTGAAGATATGCCGAAAACAACATTCAGAACTCATGAGGGCCATTATAAATTTTTGGTCATGCCTTTTGGCCTTATTAATGCACCTTCGACATTTCAAGGTTTAATGAATTCCATTTCAAACCCTTCCTTAGAAAATTTGTGTTAAATTTTTTTATGATATAATTATCTACAAAAAGTCTTGGAAGGATGTTAAAGAGTGAGTCCATACAGGTTGGTAGAATTTAAAAATATTTGTCGAAAAAACCTATTATTAGTCAAAATGTTGACAAGGTTCTCAAACTATTGGAGGAGAAACAATTATATGCAAAAACCTCCAAATGTTTGTTTGGAGTACATGAGGTGGAATATTTTGGGTCATGTTGTATCTCATGAGGGTGTTAAGGTAGACCCTAAAAAAATTAAATCCATTAAGGAATGGAACATCCCCACAACCATAAAGCATCTTCGACGATTTCTCAATTTGAAAGGGTATTATCACAAGTTTGTTAAGAATTATGGGAGAATAGTAGCACCTCTAAAAACATTATTGGAGAAAGACACATTTTCTTGGAATCCAGAAGCGACTAAGGCCTTTGAACATCTTAAAGAGGAAATGTACCAAGCACTGGTCTTAGCTACCCCTGACTTCAAAATTTTTTATTGTGGAATGTGATGCCTCAAGAAATGGAATTGGTGTTGTTTTAATGCGAGAAGGAAGACCCATTACTTTTAAAAGCCATCCAATTAAAGGAAAGTATTTACACAAACCTATTTATGAGAAGGAAATGTTGGCAATACTGCATACAATAAACCAATGGAGACCTTGGCTAATGGGAAGAAACTTAAGGTAAAAACATATCATGACAGTCTTAAATAATTTTTGGAACAAATATTATCTTCAGAAGAGTAATGAAAATGAGTCACAAATAAGTTGGTTATGACTTTGAAATCATTTATAAAAATGGGATGTAAAATTTTGTTGCAGATGCACTCTCAAGAAAGAATGAGGATGTGGAAGAATTTCTTTGTTCCATTTCTATTATCCAACTTGATTGGATAACCAAAGCAAGGAATGAATAGAAAAATGTTGAAGATGTGTGGGAAATCATTCAAAAGTTGCAGAAAATCCCAATACAATTGGTACATTTAGCTAGAAAAATTATTCATTATGGTGAAAATATCGCTTATATCTTTGTAAGAGTTCCCAACTCAAGCAAACTATTATTTTGCAATTGCACACCTCCCCCTTAGGACAACACTCTGAATTTTTAAAAACTTACCACAAGGTTAAGAAGGAACATTTTTGGGATGGCCTTAAATCTCATATTCAGAAGTTTGTGGTACAATGTTTGGTTTTCCAATAAAATAAAGTTCAGAAAATTAAGACCCTGCATTTGTTAAAACGTTTAGCCATTCCAAGTCATTGTTGGGAGGAGGTCTCAATGGATTTTATCGAAATTTTACCCAAGTTTGAAGGAAAGAGTGTCATCATGGTGGTAGTTGGTAGACTTACCAAGTATGCACACTTTTCTGCATTCTATCATCCTGTTAAAGATAGTACAGTTGCTATTGCATTTATGGAAACAATTCAAAAGCTACATGCAAACCCAAAGATTATTGTAAGTGACAGAACTCCCATTTTCACTGGAAATTTTTTGTTAGAATTATTTTCTTGTCTTGGTACTCAACTAGGTCATAGATCATCATCCTCAATTTGATGGAAAAAATAAGATAGTGAATAAATGTTTGGAAGGATATCTTCATTTCTTTGTATCTGATAATCAAACACAATGGGTGAAGTGGTTACCTATAGCTAAATGGTAGTATGACACTTCCTTCCATACTGTAGAATAAATGACCCCATTTATGGAACTTTATGGATATCATCCACCATCCATAACATAATTTTTAAGATAAAACTCTAAGGTTTAATCAATGGAATGTCACATCAAGCATCAACAACAAGTTCTCCAACTCTTAAAGGATAATCTCACTCTAACTCAAAATCGAATGAAACAATAGGCAGATAAGCATCACAATTAAAGAAGTATTGATTAGGCGACTGGGTATTTTTATGGCTACAACCATACAAACAATTGTCCTTTAAGCAAGCTAAGAAGGATAATAAACTATCACCCATGTACTATGGTCCCTACAAGGTGTTACAAAAGATCGACACAATGGAATACAAATTGGAGTTTCCTGCATCTTCTCGAGTAAACCTAGTTTTCCATGTTTCATGCTTAAAAATGATTATTAGTGATAAGATCCTAGTTTAAACAGTGTTGCCAGAACTCGACGAAGAAGGAAAAATCATATTTGAGCCTAAAGAAGTCATAGAAATAAGAACTTGACAACTATGGTATCAATTAAATTAAGAGTATATCATTAAGTGGAAGAACTTACCCATTGAAGATTTGACATGGGAAGATGAGAATTTTATACAGAAGCATCCAGAACTACTCAAGCATTGAGGAAAACACTTTTTTGAAGGAGAAGGGCATGTTAGGTCCCTATAATATTAGTTTATTCCCCTTTTATTATTGGTAGTGTAGCCCCCTACTGTTATCCCTTACATTATTATTGCTATGTAGGCTCTAATTATATTGTGACCCCTTAGATTCCTATATATACCAAGAATGTCTTATCATATATATCATCCAACATGTTCATTTATGTAATGTAAAGGAGGTTTTCCCCTCGAAGAGGATAATTTTTAATTCGCTAATCTATCATTTCTTCTGTTTTGTGAGTTGGTTGCATAACATTGCCCCATGTATTAAATTTGAACTTTTAATTAAAATTTTCTAAACAACATTTATAAGTCTCTCCTCTTGATTCTAATCATTTGGATTAGAAAAACAACTAATCTCATATTTTAAAATTGTAAACTACAAAAACCTCTTGGAGCCTTTTCAAAAAGTGGGGAGATCTATGAAGGTAAGGGGAACAGAGAAAGCTATGAAGAGAGGTATGCTACAACAATATTAGGTTTTCCTTTTATTACTATAATTTTATTTTCTATAAATTAGAGAGTTTATCTTAATGGCGATAACAATTCCATCTCTAAAGGGAGACCAATTAGGGTGACTTCCCTCAACTACTCAAGGATTTTTGAAGGTATCTTGTGTTATTTTTTATCATTTATTTGTTGTTCAAAAGGTATAATTTTTAATTATCAATGCTAGCAATAATCTTTATGCAGAAAGAAAGCTGCCCAATTTCACAATTTTCTTGAAGGATCAATGTGTTGCCACTCTCATTAGATTTCCTTGATTGTTGTATATGGATTTGGACATTGCAGTAGCTTGAGTTTTCAAGTAGTCAAAGGTCTTCGCAAAGATATGTTGTTAAGATTTTGACTATTAACTTATTTAGTAAAATCAACTTATTTCCTTACATCTTTATCTCTACATGCCCCTTATATTTTGTTATGTTATTGTTGGGGAAAATTAATTTCTTAGTAAAAAAATAAAAAGCTAATCACCTAGACATTAATTAACAACCCAGGGAGCGTCTTTTTATTTCAAGGCAATCAGAATGATATATGCATAATAATACCAATAACTAAAATTTAGGACTTGAATAATAAAACTAAAATTGAAAAGAAGAAAGTAAATGATAGGAAAAACAATTATGCTAATCACACAGCTTGAATCATTGCTAAATTAAATCACACCTTGTTGAATTGGAAATTTGAGCTATTTCACTTGACATAATTCAAATGCTAATCTAGAGCAACAAATCAAATGAAATCTAGAAGTTGCAGGAAATAACAAATCTAGAAAATGCAGCAACTTAACAAATTACTAGATTAAAATTGGAACTTACTTTAAAGAACAATGATTGAAATTCAAAGAAACAAGCACACAACTAAACTAATGTAGATGTTCAAGGCAACACCTCGTCCAAGATAGTGGGCCCAACTAACCAAGACTTAGTTCCGCCTTGAGAAATAACTCAGATCAGATTACAAATAACACATGTAGAACTTAATGGATAACTTCCTTCATTAAAACATATGAGAGAAATAATAATAGCATAATGAAGCTCTTAGCTTTGCCTCAAATTCAACAATTGTTCAATTCCCATCTCTCATGTCTTCTCTCTTCTTCTACATCCTATCTAATATTTTTCCATCTCGTATCTCCTAATTATCCTTCCAGTTATCCCCCCATTATTCTCTTCTCTTTGATCTCTATCTTCATTTAAATACACAGAGAGCAAAGGGAAATTACAACAAAGTTGATTAAAAAATGATTTCCATTACAATTTTGGATTGATTACAATCTTAATAAACAAGATCATATCTGAAAGATCTTTCCATCAACATTCAACAAGAACAAGTCAAATTTGGTATTGCAATTGGAAGATTTTGGAAAACGGCCGCAATAGCAAATCTGAGAAAATCACTTTCAAATAGCCTTGTGTTTCTCTCAATCCAAACCGAATTTTGGAAAGCCAATCATTACAAAACTAAATTTGTCCGTTCTGCACAAAACCCATGTCTCGTATTTTCAATATTCTCCTTAATTTGTCCGAACCGTCCAATGCAAAACTGTCACTTCTTATTCCAGCAAATTTCTGAGTTGGAATATTTGATTATGAGCTAGAAATCATATTTGCAATTTGGAAAAGAACTTGGAGGCTTAAATCGTGAGTGATGTTACAAAAAATTCATTAATAATGTTGAAATGTGGCAACAAGAATATTCCAATTTTAATTTGTCCTTTAATTAAAATTGAGAAGTAAAATTTGAATTTAGTCTCACCAGCTGCTTGGAAAATAATTAATTTATTCATCCTAAGTTAATTAGTTCGAAAAATTCAAGCTAGAAGTCTTTCTGAAGTCATGCAATAGTTATCCCTTAAATTAAGGAGATTATCCCTTGATTAAGGAGATAAGAGTGAGTTGTATTTGAGTTGTAATTAGTTAGCTCAATTAACTGAGTTAAGTCGATTTAAATTAGTTCCAAATAGTTTGAGGAACTAACTGTGAGTTCAGTTAGTTAATGCATGCATGCATCAAACTAGTGTACTCCAGATAAGTGAAGATTCTCTCATCGATAACTCATGCATGTCATTTTAGAGAAAGACCCAGTTGAGATTAAAGGCAGGGATAGTGTACTATCAGTTGCAAGAATTTTCCTATAAGAAAATATCTTACATGCAGAAGGAATTCATTCCTTGAGATTTGTGCAATTTTACAGTGTGTTGGAGCAGTGTGTGAGATCAGTGTCACACAAGGTTACAACTAGATCACCCAGGGAAAACTGTGCAAGGAAATAGGAGGCTTGGAGGGCAGAGGAGAAGGCATATGAGCAGTCTATTCTGTCTATGAGAAAAGTGAGGGATTGTACTGAGAGTTGGATAGCTGTGAGAGCTAAAGTTGTGTGTAATCCTGAGATATTTCCACTTGTATGATAATACAGATAGCGGGTTTTTTAGTTGAGGCTTTCCCCAGAGTATTCTTTTGTGTTTCATGTGCATTGATTCTTCTTCTGGTTATATGTGTTTCGCTTGATCTTGCTCAAATCTATTAAGCTTCCACAAGTTTGATTGTAGAAGTAGATTACAATATTTTTCTTTAGTTATATTGCACTATCAGGTTAATCTACAGTCAGAATTTCTACATGTTATCGGAGCAAAGGTGATCAAAGCTGTGAATAGTATACTAAGAAGGGAAATTCAAAGTTTGAAGTTCTTTGTTGCATGTGCAAAATTGAATTCTTATCATACTTCAAAGTTCACCAATGGCGTTCAATGGCTTGAGACTTGAGTATGCTCTGGATGGCAGCTCGAATTACATACCATGGAAAGATCGCACAAAGTGGTATTAGAAGACAATGGTTTGAAGGATTTCATTGATAAATAAATCCCCAAGCTAGTTGTAGCTAATGCACAAGAATTTGTTAAATGGAAGAAGTGTGTGGCAAAGGTGAGGCAGATTCTTCTAGAGGGAGTTAGAGACCATATTGTCTCGAGTCTCCATGGGAAGGAGGCTCCATTCTCAATGTGGAAGACATTGAAAGACCTATATCAAAATAGAGTATAAGCTTTGGAAAATCAAGATGGAGAAGGGCGACACTATTTCTACATATCTGAACAAGCTCATCACCTGAGAAATGAGCTTGGTAGTGTGGGAATAACTACAACCAATGATGATATGGTGAGTCTTTCTCTCCTTGGCCTTCCAAAGAGCTAGAATATCTACCAGGACTCTATGAATGGAAGAGAGAAACTATCGGATTGGGAATGACTATGGTCGGATCTAATGCAGGAGGAGATCAGGAGGAGAACAGGAGATGGTTCTTCATCTAAGCATGATGATGAAGAAAATCTATCCTTAGCAAGTAAGGAAAGGAAAGGGAAAGCAAAGGCTTCCCATTCCAAATCAAATTCTTCTCATGGAGTGAAGAAGATTGACAAATCTAAAGTGAGATTCTTTAATTGTCATGACATGGGCCATTATGCAACTAATTGCCCATTGAATAAATCCAAGAAGGGATCCTTGAAAGGATCAGAAGGTGAGGCATTAGATTCTTAGTTCAAATTGGATTTTACCCTCATCGCATGCATGGTTTCATCAATGGTGGGTTGTGTTTGGTATCTTGACGGTGGAGCCTCATTCCACATGACCGACGATAAAAGTTTATTCAGTACCTTGGAGGAGAAAGACCTCAAGATGTGCATAGAGATGCATGGCGATAAATAGTACAATGTTTCAGGAGTGGGCACAGTTACTTTTCAGAGGGAGCATGGATCTCCTCTCACCTTGACAAATGTGAAGTATGTGCTTGGACTGAAGAAGAACTTGGTATCAGTCGTAATGTTGGAGGACAAAGGCTACGATGTTGTCTTCAGTAAAGGAAAGGCGTTTATGAGACACATAGCCATCAGTCAGACCAAGAGGATTGGGATTCGAGTGAAGAATCTCTATAAACTAGAGTGGGATGATTGTGCTACACTAAGTTCGAAGGAAGAATTGGTGTAAAGCCAAGACATTGGCGAGTTATAGCACAGGTGGTTGGGCCATTTGCATCATGGGGCCTTGAGGATAATGCAACAGATATCTACCGAACTTCCCAAAGGTAACCTTGAGAAAGTGGACACATGCAAAGGTTGTACCTTTGGGAAAGTATGGCAAGTCTTCCTTTCACGATCGAGACATTCGAGTTGAAGTGATCTTAGAGCGAGTTCATACTGATTTGTGTGGACCATTCTTGACAGCATCCACTGTGAAGCAAATGTATTATGTGATTTTCATTGATGATTTTTCTCGTAAATGCTAGATTTATTTCATGCAGAAGAAGGACCGAACCTTCTCAAAGTTTTGTGAGTTCAAAGCTTTGGCTGAAAAAGCGTCACGGAAGAAGATCAAAGCCTTGAGAAGTGAAAATGGTGGAGAGTATGTCTCTCAAGAGTTTAAGGACTTCTATGCAGCGGAAGGAATTAAAAGGGAGTTGACGACATCTCATAACCAACAGCAGAATGGGGTGGCCGAGAGGAATAACAAAATGATTGTGGAGGAAGCTCGAGTGATGTTGTATGACCAATTCCTACCACTTCATTTGTGGGTTGAGGCATGTAACACAGTGGTCTATTTGCATAATAGAAGCCCGCATTGCATACTTGGGATGAAAACACTAGAGGAAGCTTTCTCTAGTAAGAGACCAGATGTGGATCACTTCAAGATCTTTGGCTCATTGGTATATTGCCATGTGACCAATGATGCCTAGAAGAAACTTGAGCCGACAGCTGAGTTGGGGATACTTGTGGGGTACAATGATACACCCCACAACTATCGGGTGCACTTGCCTACCAATCGGAGGACAGTAGTTCGCAGAGATCTCAAGTTTGATGAGCAGAATGCCATGTGACTTTCCCTTGAGAGGGAGCTCCAATTACCTGCTGTGGAGGAATTATTGGTTCCTAAGGAGGAGGAGCCTCAGACTAATGCAGAGTAGCTGCATGCAAAGGTTCTAGGAGTGGAGACATCCACTCAAGCAGAGTCTTCCGGAGAGGGATGGAAGCGCAAAAGATAAGCAGACAAATTGTTGTCAGATGTGAGAGAGAATGTGGGAGAACCATCTTCTCAGCGCAGACAGATGAGGTCACCTTAGAGGTACACTGGTTACATGGCCCTTGTTGGGGAATGTGTTGATACTGGGCCGTCTTCCTTTAAGGAAGCAGTGCATCAACTGATTTGGGTTGATGCTACGGTGGAGGAGTATGACTCCATAGTTCGGAACAATGTTTGGGGCGTGGTTCCAAGACCAAAGAACAAGTTAGTTGTGAGTTCCCATTTACTTTACAAGGTAAAGTATGTTGCTGATGGTAGTGTGTAAAAGCATAAGCGAAGATTTTTTTCCTGTGGCTTTCCACAGGTAGAGGGGATCGACTATCATGAGAATTTTTCTCCTATCGCAAGGTACTCATCTATCACATCGATGTTGGAAATATCAGCATAGATGGGTTGGAAGATCCATCAGATTGATGTGAAGACTTCATTCCTCAATGGCAAGATTGAGGAAGAGGTGTACATAGAGTAGCTGGAAGGTTGTGAGACCTTCGATCATGAGTCACATGTGCTCTAACTCAAGAGAGCTTTGTATGGGCTGAAACAAGCACCTCATGCTTGGTACACTAGGATCAACAACTACCTCACCAGGTTGGGCTTCACAAAGAGTGAAGCAGATGTGAACCTATACCACATCATGGTGCAAGGTAAGAAGTTGATCATTTTACTTTATGTTAATGATCTCATATTAACAGGCGATGACCAATTGATTATGTCTTGCAAGGAAGACGTTGCAAGAGAATTCAAGATGAAAGACATGGGTCTCATTCACTTCTTCCTTAGCACGGAAGAAGGATGGGGAGTTGTTTGTGTCTCAGGGCAAGTATGCCAATGAGATACTCAGGAGATTCCACATGGAGAAGTGGAAGCCCATGCAGACTCCTCTAACAGGTAATTGGAGTAAGGAGGATGCTACTCCAGGAGAAGTAGTAGAGGCTACTGTGTATCAGCAGCTTGTGGGCTTATTGATGTATTTAGTGAACACAAAACCAAATTTGTGTTATGCGGTGAACTAGCTGAGTCAAGCAATGCTTCAGCCTACCAAGATGTTTTGGAAGGAAGCTAACCATGTTTTGAGATACCTCAGAGGAACATCTCCATATGGATTATGGTAGAGACGGATAGAGGGAGTGAAGCTACAAGGCTTCACTGATGCAGATTGGGCAGGAAGTCCATCAAATTGGAAGAGCACATCAGGAGGAATTTTCAACCTTGGGTCCACCGCAGTTTCTTGGTATAGTAGGAAATAGAGGTCAGTTGCACTCAGCTTGGCAGAGGCTAAATACATGGCTGCAGTCCGGTAGCATGTGAGGCCATCTGGATGCAGAAAATTTTAGTTGGTTTATTTGATCAGAGGATGGATCCAACTGTGGTCTATTGTGATAATCAGAGTTGTATCAAACTCTGTGAGAATCTAGTACTTCATGACAGGTCCAAGCACATCGACATTTGATATCATCATCTCAGAGACCGTGGCGAGGAGGATCATGTTGTTGCAGTATATTTCGACCGAGGAGCAAGATGCTGACATTTTGACTAAGGCATTGTCAAAGTGTAAATTCGAGTTCCATAGAGACAGGATCAGGGTGGTAGATAATCCATTTTTTATTGAGAGGGAGTGTTGAAATGTGGCAACAAGAATATTCCAGTTTTAATTTGTCCTTGAATTAAAATTGAGAATTAAAATTTGAATGTAGTCTCACCAACTACTTGGAATATAATTAATTAATTCATCTTGAGTTAATTAGTTGGAAAAATTCAAGCTAGAAGTCTTTGTGAAGTCATGCAACAATTATCCCTTAAATTAAGGAGATTATCCCTAGATTAAGGAGATAAGAGTGAGTTTTATTTTAGTTGTAATTAGTTAGCTCAGTTAACTTAGTTAAGTCCAGTTAAATTAGTTCCAAACAGTTTGAGGAACTAATTGTGAGTTCAGTTAGTTAATGCATGCATGCATGCATCAAACTAGTGTACTCTATATAACTGAAGATTCTCTCATCGATAATGCATGCATGTAAGTTCAGAGAAAGACCTAGTTGAGATTAAAGGTAGGGACAGTGTACTATCAGTTGCAAGAATTTTCCTATAAGAAAATAGCTTGCATGCATAAGGAATTCATTCCTTGAGATTTGTGCAATTTTACAGTGTGTTGGAGCAGTGTGTGAGATCAGTGTCACACAAGGTTACAACTGGATCACTGAGGGAAAACTACGCAAGCAAATAGAAGGCCTGAAGGGCAGAGGAGAAGGCATATGAGCAGTCTATTCTATCTATGAGCAGAGTGAGGGATTGTACTAAGAGCTGGATAGCTGTGAGAGCTAAAGCTGTGTGTAATCCTGAGATATTTCCACTTGTACGATAACATAGATAGCTGGGTTTTTAGCTGAGGCTTTCCCCAAAGTATTCTTCTGTGTTTCATGTGCATTGATTCTTCTTCTGGTTATATGTGTTCTGATTGATCTTGCTCAAATCTATTAAGCTTCCGCAAGTTTGATTGTAGAAGTAGATTAAAGTATTTTTCTTTAGTTATATTGCATTATTAGGTTAATATACAGTTAGAATTTCTACAAATAAACCATCATTGGTAAAATCATGCATAATAATCATCAATTTATTAAAAATAAAGGAGAAGAAATAATATTTATCCATGAGAGCATAAATAATTATAAAATGGAATTATATGATAATTTATGATAAATGATGTGCTAAAGAATGGTAGAAATGGATGAAATAGACGTTAAAAAGTGATAATAATAATAATGACAAATTAGTGGCCCAACAGTTATTATTCATTGTTTTCACAACTTATGCTCTACAGGATTTCAAGGTTTTTCCCTAGAAGCCTAAATAGCTCGCTATTAATTTAACTCTATTTTTTTAATTTTTTTTAGAACCTCTTGATCATTCATCTTATTTTGAATTCCATGTTTCAAATGTATATATCATATTTTCTCTTTCTGTTTGTTTAATATTTTTGCAATGTAAATACATCCAAAAACAAAAAATACCAAAAAAAATTCCATTTTGCAATCTACATTCCAAGCAAACTGTCTCATTAACTTGCTATAATAACAATATTCAAGTAGTTGACTAGTTTAGTTTGTGTTGATGGTTCTTGACCTGCCAACATGTCAGGGGATCTCCCCAGTAAGAAGTTTGAACTAGACCTCAGATCATTTGGTCTAGGATTCCCAACACTGGATCGTACAGTATTGCCTTGACCGTGGTTACACGCAGAGGGAAGTAAGATGTCCCTGTTGGTAGCAAGGGTGTGACATGTGTAGCAAGTCAAGGAAGGTGCATGAATGGTTTTAACACACAGAGGGTGAGGTGAGTGTGTCCCTTGGAAACCTGTGAAAGAACATGGCTAAGAAGGGAACACACGAGAAAAGATGCATCAAAAGCTGGAAAGAAAGTAAGCTAGCGGTCCAAAGTGATGGGTAAACCAGCAACACATTTTAGTAATATTCATACATATTTATACAGAAAAGTCCATACGTGCATGCGTAAGCAAACATATACATATATCATTACAGTAAACAAGTTAGCTGAAATACAATAACAACATACGCATGAAACATGTTGTCTCTGTTATATTAAGAAGTGAAAGCTCCAATCATACAATATAACCATGACCAACTACTATTCCCGACATCAGAACCAGGGAAAATTTTAAGAACCCCCCCTAAATTTACAGGTATAATAAATGGGCGAATCTCCATGGTATCTAGGAAAAATAGAAGGCGATTTTATCAATAATATGATATGTATATATAATTTTTTGGCGAATCTCTCACCAGGAATGGTGAATATTTTACTCAATTATAAAATCTTGTGTTTATTGAATACACAAATGAAATCATTGCATTTCTTTAAAATATCTTTTCAAATCAAAATTACCGAAATTACATATTGATAACCTAGTGGGTGTAGGATAAAATTCACCCGTGCCATTCACAGAAAACATGAGAAAAAACCTAATACTATATATAAAACCAAGAAAAATTCAAATTCATCACTTCTAGGGACCTCGTAACCACCCTGCCAATACACAAGTATGTTCCTGTTTGCAATTAGAAAAATTACCCAAATTACAATCTGTTTACTCTAGCATATGTTGGAAAGTTATAGAAGGATGACTAGTGCAATCAATCCATTCCTTTTAGCCCTGGATTTGTTTCAGTTTAAAACAGAAGTATACAAATATACTTGTCCAATGTCTATGCTTTAACCATTCACCTTAAGATGTTTTTACAATATAATTTCCTAAGTCTATTTAATATCTTCATTATCGTAAAAACCAACCTATATTCATCTTAACTCCACATCTACCACTCTTAGGGGGATGAAATCTATTTATCCCTCTGAGCACTTGGTAGACCTAGAATTAAGATGGATCTAAGATGATAGAATTTCCCCTTTAAATAGTTTATGCTCACATGAATACCATGGTATTACCATGGGTCAATACCATGGGTTATCATAAACCTGGAGCTTAAAATTTACTATTAGTAATTTATAAAAATTAATAAAATTAATAGTTGATTTTTATTTTATTTTTTATTTTAACCAAGCTAAAATGTTTAACATACATTAAATTACAACATCCATTTTTACTCTTGATCGGATCAAATATTTTTTCACTCTATGCTAGTTTGCATATCATGATATTTGATACCTCTCGCGGATTAGTAGATCCAGAGTAAAGATGGATCTATGCTGGTTTAATTCCCCCATTTAAATAGGCTACATTCCAAGTGAATACCATGGGTCAATACCATGTGCCATTTTGGTGAATACCATGTGCCATTTTTATTTTATTAATACTAATATTAGGGTTGATAACGTTTTTTGCATGATATTAATAACAATCTAGTCCATGGTATTTGTCCCATAGTATTTTGCCCATAGGTTTCACCTAAATATAATGCATTTTTTGAGTGTTCGTAAATATAAGGTGACTTATGGAGTAAATATAAAAAAATGTTTTATTTGTTTACCATACCTCTCATTTATTTATATTTTTATTAATTTACCATACCTCTTTTACAAATATGGTATTTGGCCCATAGGATTCACTTAAATAAAACCTCTTTCTTGAGCCTTCATAAATAGAATGAGGGTTATGGACTAAATATAAAAAGAGGTTTTATTTATTTACCATGCGTCTAGTTTATTTATATTTTTATTTATTTACCATACCTTTTAAGTATAAAAAGACGTTTTATTTATTTACCATACCTCCACTTTACTTATATTTTTATTTGTTTACACCCTTGCATGTATATGCATGTATATAAGGTGACTTATGGAGTAAATATAAAAAATGTTTTATTTATTTACCATACCTCTCATTTATTTATATTTTTATTAATTTACCATACCTCTTTTATAAATATGGTATTTGGGCCTTTGGCCCATAGGATTCACTTAAATAAAATCTATTCTTGAAAATGGGCGAATGGATTCACTTAAATAAAACCTATTATTGAAAATGGGTGAATGGAAGGTTGTAACTCCTAATTTCAAGGGCTAAATTTACCTTTTCTACCCTCTCCCTTAAAATAAGGTGGGCTATTTGAGGTGATTTGTAAAAATGTACTATGATACAAAATATTCGCCCACTAAAAATTTAAAACCCCTTAATTTCGCCAAAGGGCGAACATTCGCCCCTAAAATTTTCTATGACCAGAACGTTACAGTCACTGACTCCTGCTCCTTCAAAGAGATATACTAGCTTTACACTATGGAGAAGCCAAGGGTCATTACAATACTATCCAAGCTTTCTCTAAGATACTCCTATCGGAAGTTTGCCTGACCAAAAGCATTTACAATGAGTTATGAGGTACTGTATATAGAAAAGGGTGTGGTGACTCTTGACTTTCCCCTTTGTGGTTTTTCAACTACCCTCATGACTTTTCAACTACTCTATGACTGTTACATTCAAATATCGACACTTGAACTTCCACTTGACAAGATGTTACATACAATCAGCACATGTACCCATGTGAGCCAAAATAGGCTTGAGCAAGCCATGCGAGCTATCACTAACACTCGGACAGTTGTGGTAAGACCAACTCTTCGACATCCTTGTGATTATTGATGGTGGTGAATTGATTCCAAGCTTGGTCATCCATGATAGTGTCTGTGCGCTCAATGGTGACATCCTACTAAAATTGAACTCTTGCCTCCATTGCATCTGGGTACACTCATATGGCTCCTCTATTCAACTCATCTGATTAACATGCACATCACATCTTGAGTGCAGCTGGACCAACAACATACTGATGCATAGTGTCTGTACTGATCTTTGATTGTGTGTTGGTGACCATGTGCATCAGCTTGTCAAAATACATGTTCGGCTCTAGTCGGACTTGCTTCTTTTCTTCCCCTTGGTGAGTGTGCAAAATCGATGGGATCACATGTGTGTGCACACTGAAATCCATGCTTATAAATACCTTTACATGCAATCGACATCACTACTCACCCTGTCTACTCCATGTCGGCTACTGAATGGATCTATAACTTGTATAGGTGCAGTTTCATCAATATGTGCATGTCACACCCCCTTTTGCACCTATTCCTGCTATAACCTTTCCCTCATCTATACAACTACCTTTTTTCTTTGAGTTTTTTCTTCAACACATGAAACTCCTTCTCTATTTCTCTCTTCGTCTTCATACGATCTTTGTGTCACACCATCACCTCATAGCCTCAATCTCCAAAGTTGTCTTCATCACAAGTGGATCTACTTTGAACTTGCAGCTTTGCTTCACCTTCGTGTTGTCAACAACCGTCCTCTTGCATTCATCGTGTGCATGTGTGCTACCGTCTGTTGCTGATGATGGTGCCACTCACTACAATTATACTACCATTCCATCTTGATTTCCTTGTCTATGAACAACTAGATGTATTCATAGGTAGGAAAGCTCATAGACACTTGCTGAACTGCATCTCCAGTTGTGCTCTCAACTGTGTCTTTGACTCTGCTCTCTTGGAAGCCATTTTGCATGCACCGCTCAGAGGCATATGAACACCTGTGATACCTAGAGAAATAACAACACCCATGGCAATAAATTTTTTAGTCAAAAACCAAAACAAACTTGAGGACTGACTTTCAGCATACCTGTGTGACTCGTCATGAAGATTGCACAATTTCTATTGGGAGGTTGGGAGACTGACTGCCAAAAATACACAAGGGATAGTTCGGGTTATCAGGAGGGCGAATAACTGCTGGAACTACAAAATACACAGTCCAGCTTGGCTTGGTGGATGCTGAGATTGCGCAATGTGCAATTTCAGCTGACAAGTGATGCAGGCCTAGGGACTACATTGCGCAATTTTCTGGCCCAATAGTCACTGCCTCTCAGAATTACACAAAGAAAGACTCGAGGGAACTAACTGGCAAGATTTGCGCATTATCTGGGAGGAAGGTAAGGCCTTCCCTCTCAGAATTGCGCAATGTTGTCCACTCAAGGCAGAGTTTGGGCCAATGTAGCTCACACCCGCCAACGGGCGACAGAATCATGAGAAGTATGAATGCATGGTGAAGCTGAGTGTAAACAGGATTGCATGATCATGCATGCAAATAGTAACTGTACGATTCAGAAAATGGGAAAGCATGCATGTCTGTGAAGCGAGTCACCGCAACAACGACCGTCGGTGCAAAAACAATGTCATGCATGCGACAGCAGTGAGATGAAAAAGAAAACTAGAGTGTTGCTTCTACAAGCTAACATACATGCAAAAACAACAAGATCTCATTGAAATCAAGCAGACATCACTTACATAAGCTGAAACACAAAAAGTGAGAGAAACGCAATGCAAGACATGTAAATCAGGCTTACCCCCCAAAACAACTGAGATGAATGTGTCGACAACTCCTAGATGCAATGTGGGATGTCAGAGATGCAATATCGATGTGAGGAATGAGCTCTGCAACATCCGGTTCATAAGTTTTGATAAAATCGAGGTTATGACATGCATCCCACAAATCTAGGTAAAGCAACACTTGGCGGGAGGTTTCTAAAATGAGCCTTGCATGTAACCTCCAGATGCTAAGTATAGATCCCTAGATCTAGGGATTCCTTTTGCATGCTACCTTTCGTTATTTTGGGAAGAGAAACCCATGAATGGAAATCCATTTTTCTCGATTCTGGAGGGGACCGGTTGACCTCAAGACACATACAGCAGTCTGCAGACCTGGGAGAGGGATTTGCGTAGATTCTGAGCTAAGTAGAGCTTGTTGTCCTAGAAGGATTGCACAATTTCTATGAGGAACAACTGATGTCTTCCAGGATTGCGCAATTCTTGGGCTAACTAGTTGTCTTGGGATGAATTGCATAATTTTTTAGAGGAAGCTTGATAGGCAGCATTGTGCAATTCTTGAGCTCAGTAGGCTAGCGAGCTGATTTGCGCAATTTCTAGAGGGAAGGTTGGTTCCTCTCTAGAATTGCACAATTTTTCGGGGGAGCTGCTTGGCCAACACTTGGTCTAAGTCCAGAAAGATAGCCTGTTATGCCCCTATACCAATAGGTGTCATATATCATGATTGAATTGGTTTAACTTTGAAATACATTCATACCTTTTCTTGTTGCAATTTTTTTCCATATTTGTAAAAAATAAAAAAAGACGGTATGTCCTAGAAAAAGAATAAAAGGACAAAAAGAATAAAAAGGTCAGAAAAAGTGAAAGAAAATGAACCCCAAGAAAAAATGAAAAGACCATGAAAGTGTGCAAGTCCAAATGCCACTGCTTTAGTTTTGTGTAATAAAGGTTGTGTGTAGCTTGTCACCTATGCCACAATCCATGGTAGCCAAATAGTTTAAACTTGGTTATTCAATGTTTTCAATTTCATGTTTATAGAGATGGAGAATAAAATCTGACCAAACTGTTTAATCTTGGCAGATAAGTAGATAGGTAGAATGAATAAAAGGAGCTCAACATTTTAATATGAGCCCTTGGATGTAATAAGTGTAGATTTAGATAGATTTCTATATGTAAAAGAAAAAAAAAGTGTGATGAGGGTTTGCCAACTTAAGTGCACCCTAATAAAGAAGTAAAAATGCTAGGTTAAGTAGGTATGGTAAGTAGATGATTGGTTGCGGAACAAAGGTGTGATGAGTGGTTAATTTTAATGCTCAAATCTCTTGCTTTCATCACTTGGGACAAAGCATGGATCAGAATGAAGACAGCATATCAAGAAATCAAAGTCAAATTAATTAACATCCTCACTCATTTTCCCCTAATTTTTACTAATTTCCCCTAAGTACTAAAGGCACCTATAACAAGTTAGAGGGGCTCAGAGAATTTCTCTGACTTTTGGATAGACCAGATCCTCGGCCCAAAAATTTGAAATACCTAAAGTACTTAAATCCCCTTCATCAATATTACCCCTCCATAAAGTCATTCATTCCCTTTATAAAGCTTTTCCTAAGTAAAATCCTATTTTACTTAGGGAAATTAAAACATTTTATCTCAAAACCCTCATATTCTACTAGCCTAAGTCATGAATGTTGTATGATGCAATGCTTTCGGAAACATTTTAACTTAGCGCATATTCATATCCTACTAAGTCATACTAACCATTAACTTGTATTATTATTTAACTCCCGAAAAAGCACCCATTTCTTGTATTATTATTAAAATCCAAATAAATATATATCCCGCTGTGCGGTTGCAAAATAACCTTAATAACTTTGACAAATGGGATTAGTTAGTCAACTCATGACTAATTAAGAAACTCGGCCCCCACCATGACAATAAAGGATTAATTAAATCATCTCAATTAATTAATAACTTTTGACCAATCACATCGCCCCCAATGTAATTAAAAAACTTTTAATTAACATTGAGCCCCCTCCATTAACAATCAGTCACTTCCCATCCCTGACCACCGTCCAATCAGATCTCTCGGCTATTGCTCATATTGCGCGGGCCCTTTGGTCGGACATTAAGCACGCGATATGAGCGGTTTTCCAAAAATCGTCAATGCTATGTGTCAATTGATAAATGGAATAGCATGGCCCTCCCTAAATACCACCAACCTCCCATAAGCGATGCGATGAAACCCGCTTACCGCCTCCCATAAACGACAAAATGTCTCATCATCAAGTTGACGCCATATGTCCTTGTCGCTAACCCACCAAAACATTGAATTTGCATAAAAAACAAGTGTAATCTATTCTTTGTCCTTTATTCAGAACAATCCCATGCATGCACGTAGCACGTCCAAAATCAACCAGCTTGTCCCCCAACTGTCAACCACCTTGAACGCTACCTTTGAACACTGCTCCAGTCCACAGTGTGCATCCTGCGAATGTGAAAATCATAGCCAGTTGCCCAGGAACACGTATTTACAAGATTTCCTCTGGGAAACCCTGCTATATACTGAAATTCCTCTGAAATTGCTTTAAAACCCAAAGTTTTCAGTTCAATTGAGTTGTTAGCTTAATCCAAAACTTGTTTTAAACAAATTTCATTGAAAAAACCCAATTTCATCCTTGAAAACACAAGATCCAGGGATGGAAACCCCCATGGCCCTAAATGTAGCTCCAATTACTACTCCTCACAAGGACTTGGACTACCTTCCCTTAGTAGATAAAGACTTCCAAATAAAAGACCTTCAACCTGAAAATTTCCCCTTGAAATTATATTTCCGATGCCAAGATGATTACCTAAACAATTCTGATACCATAGGACTTTGGGAATCAAATATCCCAAAGTACCTATTCCCTTCTGTGAACATTTTCCTGGACGTTATCCATCAATGTCATGCCAATTATAATCCTAACCTCAAAGCCGTAATGTCCCCTGACCAGTCAGTCCTGTTTACAATTACTACTGATTCAATTAATGAAATGTTGCAGCTTTAGCATGGGCAGAACCTCACCCGCATTTCCATTGCAGAATTACTAGAAAAATAAACCAAAATATATGATTCTAAACTCAGCCGTATTTTCCATACTTTCATGGATGAGAATCATATACCCAAATATCCCCCTCCCTACCTAACATGTTTCTTCACTGATATGGGCAAAGATATCGTTAATATGGTTGCTAGAATTATGGGTTTCAATACTAGTGAGTTTGTTGATGAATTAACCCGAGCTTTCATTACTATTTACACCCCTGATCAGCCTCCTGCAGCCAAATATGATTTTTCCACCTTCATTGCAGACAAAATCCACAACCAATTCATGAGGCTAGAGAATGAGAGAGTGTTCATGTATTCTACAATCCTGTACCACCTCTTCCTTTACTACCAAACTGATAAATTCCCATTCTCTGTGCATAAGCTTGATACCAAAGGTAACCCTAGGTCAGTCATTTTCTAGACCTCTACCTTTCACTACTCACCCTCCTCTCCCTATTCATATATAGATTTCATTGATCAGTTTGTCCATCCTATAACTACCATGCTGACATGGAGCCCTCCTCCTAGAACTAGTTATGACATCAAAAGAATCCTTCAGTTGTCAAAGCAGTATAGGATAGGTGACTTGTCACACGGAATAAGTCGATCTTGCGGACAAGATAGACCTTCCTAGAATCTAAAGAAGACCTAATGACAAGCAAACCAACCAGACACTATCTTTCTCTAAATATGCTTTGATAAACAATAGCAAACAAGTGTTTTTAGGGCCTACCTTAGGTCCAACGCAAGCTTGTGGATGCCCTCGCTCCTTTGATCCAAATGAGCTCCTTTTCGCGAATCTACAAACACAAACAAGGAAAAAAAATTAAATAGCACCTGAAAATCCAATTGCATAAAACATATTTTACATGAAAGTCAAGTAGTCCATGAAACAAATAACATAAGATACTTGTTGAGAAAAATGAGTTTGATTGTATTAATTCAAAAGAAGAAGAACTTTACAACCTTTGCCTTGACGCTGTACAAGCTCCTCCCAGGGTCCAGCAAGAAGTCTCCTCTACTTTGACAAGCTTCCCTCACTCCCCAATGAAGCCAAAAAGATGTGTGATCTCTCCTCTTAAGCTCAACTAGGAAGTCTTGATTTCACCAACATTTACCCTCAAAAATATTCATCTTCTAACCTCTCCAGCAACCAACCCAATGCCTGTATTTATAGTGCAATGGAGGGAGGTTACTAGGTCCTCCTTCAAAGGGATAGCTCCTCTCATCAAGGGATTAGCTCCTTCTCTTTTTGGATGCATGAACCACCTCAGAGCGAACAATCCACGTCAAAATTCCTTCTAGAAACCTCTAGAATTAACCCAAAGTGAGTTTTTTAAGATAAAACTTGCGCCTTTTGACTTTCACAGGGGTCCACACCTACACCGTTAGGGACAGAGCAGGCAGGTCCGCAGTTTTTGTACACAGAAGGTGCGGGACCGTAGGTGATAGTGAGAGAAAGTGCGGAACCAGAGTTTCATTGATTTTTAATGTCTTTCTCCCATTTTCAAAGCTTGACTTGAAGAGCTGAGGTCTGAGACTTGCTTAGGAGGACAGTACAAGTGATGATAGACCCATACTGACTGCAAATAATCATGGTGATGATATTTTTGTGTAACAGATTGCCCCCTAAAGTGCGAAGTCTATAGTAGATGAGGATTTCTTATCATTTAGGAAGAGTGAAGTACTTTATCATTTCAAGGATCATCTTGTGGAGAGCCCAGTTTGAACCTGTAAAAACATTCAATGCAAGATATATATATGAGATCATATCATCGCTGAGATAGGCATTCCCATACTCAGATCAAAAATTACTAGAAAAACTAACTACTGCTCTGATACAGGAATGATCTTGTAAAACATCACAAGTATAGACTCATGTGGACACAGTATGGATGCAGCCATCTGTTTATGAATAGTCCATTATATAATGAATACAAAATTCCTCGCAACCTGGATTGTGGAAACAAGATCCAGGGTCTTCATTTCTACTTCCCGAAACAGTATGATTTTATCCATGCGAATGAATGTGTTGATGTCGAACATGGTAGAAACCACTTGATTACTAGTCAATGATGTAAATTGTCGTCAAAGGCAAGAAACCTGCCATTGAGGCATGCAGATCTCAAGGTACTGGCAATTCCTAGATCACCTTTCTAGATAATGAGATGATGTTGATAGAAAGCGATCCATCGTAGGCAAGCCCACAACACGAAATCATAGATCAAGTTGAAGAAATTTAGTTGCAAAGGACTGACTTAGGGATGGTCAAAATGGATGACAGATATTTTGCAGATGAATGGCTTATTGGCAGTGACCTCTTGAACACATAACGACACGACAGATGGCTTGGTGACAATTGACCCAAAGTTAATACCCAGAAACCGGCTGAAGACTTTCAATGTGGTTTGATCAACTGTTAGGCAAAGGATTTCCCAACCCAGGTGAATGAAAGTGTCGTGTTTAAGAGTGGTTACAAAGTATGACAAACAGGCTCATTTTTCTCTTTTTTCCCCCACCATTTCTGGCAAGTACCTCTTTATTTTTGACAAGCTTGAGGAGGATAACATTTGCTTGATTATAAGCTCATCCTTCGGATGAGTCCAACTTAGTTTAAATTCGAACCTTAAGAAGGAGTGGTTCGTTCCTGTTTGTAATTGAACAGGTCCTTTACTGTGAAATTTTAACGAGTCCAGTATAGGAGAAACTCGGCGTTTTTCATTTTTAGAGAGTCTGAAAAAACTTAAGAAGACTCCAGGGTTGACCTTTTTCATAAATTTGTGTCTCCCAAGCCCGAAAAAGTATAAAATAATACTTGAGAGAACCGCTTGATATTTTACGACCAAGGAGTACTTTTTTTCATTAGTGCCCTTGACCCGAAAAAGTAAAAAAGTGATCAATGACACGTCGTTTTATAACCAATATCGAATTTGAAACAACAAAAATCCGGCAATCTTTTCATGTTTTTACGGTCGGAAAAAAGCTGTAAGTAGACCGTCTTTTAATTCCGTTTTAACGAGTTTAAAAGAAACACTCAGCAATCTTTTCATGTTTCAAGAGTTAGAAAATAGCTTAAAGGTGACTCTACATGTTTCTTCATCGAAAATGATAGATTTCACCTGAATAATCCGTTATTCTACACAAAAACACAAACATTACTCATACCTGTTTGAAATGGATAAAAATGTCGCAAAATACCTTTTCAAAGTGAAACATAAACAAATTTGCAATTTATTTACTCAAAAAACTTATAAAAAGGGCCTTTGTCAATTCATTTTTACCGTTTGAGTTTGGGTGAGAAAATAGTGCTTTTGCTCAAAAAACCTCCCGTGAAGATTGCGGAAAATCCAATCGTCGGAATTGAACGTCGTCTTCTCCAGGTAATCCACATCATCCCACTCTTCATTTTTAACCGTTTAATTTTTTGTTTTAGTCATCTATTTCATTTTTGGGAGGGTTTTTAGGCACAAAACCCGCGCGCAGGGGCCCATAGGTTTACCATTGCGGGCTGCGAACCCCAACTTTTTCTCCATTGGGAAAAAGCTCGGGGTCTGCACCTTCCATGTAGAAAAAGTGCGGTCCCACGCACTGTGTCTAACCTGGAGGGTGCGGTCCCCATCGCAAGGGTTTTTAACCCAAAAATTCTCAAAAATGGACCATAGAAAATAATTTCTAGCAATTTAATTTGTCTTTATGCTTGATGCAGAGAGTACATCATGCTAGATTGGCGCGAACGAGAGCATGATGACGTAGATGCTGCCACATGGAATCATCAGCGTTCACTTGATGCTTTGAGGACGTGCAGTTTGTATAAATTCTGGGCCATTCCTGGCATGAGGGCTCAGGTGGATTTCTTACAGTGGATGGTTGACAGATGGAGCGTACAGGACTAGTGCTTCTTCATTGGCGGCCACCAGCTCGAAATCGAGCTGGCAGACATTTATTTCTTGACTTGTTTGCCTAAGAGAGGTGAAGACTTGACTCTGCACGGGACTAGGCCAGGTGGCCAGTCTGTCGATAGCCTCCGGCTAGAGTACTGCAACAGCCAGGCTAGAGACAAAGGGATAAACATAAAGACCATATCCCGTCCTGAGCTCATGGTGATTGCATTCACTATCACCAGACTTTGCGGAGCTGCCGCAATACATATTGCCACCGGATCCCAGATGCGTATGGTAGTTGATTGCTTTCGAGGCACCATCTTCAACTGGTGCGATGCTGTGTTGGCCAATGTGAAAGGCCAACTGACCAGGGCCAAGAACAGACGACTAAATAGCTTTGGTTATGGGGCTTTGGTCGTGAGTTTTGGCCTGGAGAGGGTTCCTATGCTGATCCCATAGCACCTTATTGTTGGAGTTGGGCTTCCTCGAGAGCCCAAACTGATGCGATGGGTCGCAGTCATGGCCCGTCACCCAAACGAGAGGACAGAGGTTGCTCGATTCAAACCTCAGTATTTCCAATGGCTGGAAAACCAGGTCTTTTCTATTCAGGACTTCCCTTACACTGGGATAGATTTTCGTGGTGACCCAGACATGGGTCTTCCACCAGGAGAGCAGTGGGACGAGTAAGGTAAAATCCTTTTCAACTTTTTTTCTATTTTAATTTTTTTTTGTTATTTTTCCATCGTCTCAAAACTGATAGTAAAAATTTCAAATGCAGATGTGGGTCCACAGCGACCAGTCGCTCTCCGGCCTTTCGAGAGGAAACAACCAGTTGCACCCGCGCCAGCCCCACAGGACGAATCAGTAGAGGTTTTGGCCGAGTTGGAGGGTCATCTCGAGCGCTTGACAGGAGATATTCCTGAGACCACTATAGACGACATTCCTCGTCGACTTCAGCGCTATGTGATTGGAGTCCCGGGACCTTTTAGGAGGTTCCTTTGCAAGGTGGCCCGTGCAGTGGTTTCTTATAGAGATCATCACCAGTGATAGGATGATCGCCTATTGTGGGCACATGTGACATTTTTGTTTTTTGTACTTATCATTTTTGCCGATCATAAGGTATTTTTCAACCTATGATTGAGGAAGATGTATTTTTTGACACACTCCTATATATATATATCACTATTACTAGCTTATCTTGTAAATCATGTTATGGAATGGTTTTAAATTTACATGTATGATTATTGAAAATGTCTATTTAACATTCGAGAAGCAATTGCATCTGCTAATGTATTTAAAGACCTTGGAATATGATGATATTCAATATAATCAAATTCACGTTCCAAGAGACGCACTCTCAAAAATAACCTTAATAACACTGGATTTCTAATGGCATACACTCTATTAAGCTGTAATACAACGAGTTTAGAATCTAACCTCACTATCAAACTCCGAATCCCAAATGAAATAGATTCAGATAATAACTCAACCACTACACTATACTCGGCATTGTTGTTCGTTGTTTGACCGAGGCTTACCCCATGCATAGATACTAACTCGTTAGAGGGCGAATAGATAACCCAAGCTGCAGAAGAGATGTTCTGTGTATTACGACAAGCACCATCAGCGAAACCAATGTATGTTTGGAGAGGCATCGACATCTGCAATATCAAGAGTAAAACCAAGATAAGCAGGAATAATGACGAAAAACACTCTCTAAGCTAAGCACACTGTTTAAACTAAAACACACCAGCTAGAAAGAAAAAACTATCCTAACTAAAAATCTCCATACCCATTCTTTTAAGCATAATACCTCTTCAAGTAAAGACCATTTCTGGGTTTACCCAAAGAGTCCCCGTCAAAGTCTACCAATTCATAGGCCCCTTTGGCTAGCTTTCGCTTGACAACATAGGGACCATGCCACATAGGAACAAATTTTCCAGTGCCTAATTTATCATTAGCTTGATCGTAAACTAAGACTAGATCTTCTTCCGAAAAATTTCGAGGGGTCACATTTCGATCATACTGATCTTTCATGTGTTTTGCGTGAGTCTCGATTGCCAATGCAACATCACGTCGATTCTCATCTAATTGAGCCAAGTATAACAAACACTTTTCCTCTTCGGAAGTGGCTGGAAGTAACTCGATGGCCATTTGTAGTGATGGGATTTCGCATTCAATGGGTAACACGGCTTCCAAACCATAGACTAGTTGGAAAGGAGTGAACCCTGTTGATGTTTTTACTGCAGTTCGGTACGCCCAAAGCGCTGAAAATAGCATGTTGTGCCAATTCGACCGATGAATCCCAATGATTCGTCGGATCATGATAACTAAAACTTTGTTGATGGATTCAACCAGAACATTTGCTTGTGGATAATAAGGGGTTGAACTATCGTGACGTAAACCAAGCTGGCCTGTAAGTTCGGTCATCATAACGTTTCGAAAATGATGCCCATGATCAGTGATTATCACTTGCGGGACACCAAACCTAGCAATTATATGATTGAACATGAAAATTGCAGCTGTCTTGCCGTCTGCCTCAAATGTAGGCATCGCCTCAGCCCACTTAGTAAAATAATCTACCGCAAGGATATCGTCGTAAAAAGTTTGCGTTCCCCTGCAAACTTTGGAGTTGGCGAAGACTCGAAGGAGGAGTCAATTTGATGATAGCTTCGACCTTTGAGGGATCAACGCGAATGTCGGCTTTCGAAACTACAAACCCCAGCAATCGACCCGTTTCTATACAGAAGACACATTTGTGTGGGTTCAACCGAATCCGATAATGCCTACACCTCATAAAGATTGCTCGTAGATGGACGAGGTGATCAGCTCGACGTAATGAATGAGCAGGCAAGTCATCGAGATAGGGTTGCACAATGTGCTTGATGTCATGAAACGCATAAGACATCGCCCTTTGAAAAGTTTCTCCGGCATTCTTGAGCCCAAAAGGTAATTTGCAATAAGCAAATGTCCCCCATGGACAAATGAAAGCCATTTTTGGTTGATCGGCAGGTAGAATATTGATTTGATTGTATCCGGAAAAACCGTCCATGAAGGAGAATATTTCGCTGCCTGCACAATCATCAATGATTTGATCAATATAGGGAGTTGGGTAATTGTCCTTTGGACAAGCTCGATTAATGTCCCTATAGTCGATGCATATTCTTATTGTTCCCTGCTTTTTGTTAAACGGAACAATATTCGATACCCAATCCATTAACGGGATTGGATAAATGAAACCTGCTTTCAATAATTTTTCAACTTCTGCTTTAATTGCAGCAGCTTTTCGTGGGTGAATCTGATGCAAATGTTGCCAGACAGGTTTAGCGTCCAGGTAAGTCTTGATCTCATGAACAACAATCGTGGGATCAATTCCTGGCATTTCCTCATAGGACTAGGCAAACACGTCTCGGAATTCTTGAAATAGGGCCTTATATATCTGAATTTCGTCATGTGTACATGAGGCACCTATATGAATGTTCTCAACAATTCCGGGCTTAACCGAAATGTCAATAGGAATAGTTCGAGAGATGTTTCCGAAATTTAACTCTGAATTGGTATGTTTCATTGGATTCTGAGGTTCTTTGACATATTTAGTTGTAAAAAATGATGAGAAATCATTTTCAAAACGATCATCCTCAGGTAAAAACGAAGATCTGTGATGGAGATCTTCCCATGGTAAATCATCTACACATAGGATTTCATGAATTTTCTCATCAGAGTGAACAAGTTCAGAAAACGTGGTTAAATATGAGGTTGATGTGAAAAGTGATTCCTCACGGACCACATTCATTAAGTCATTTTCGGTTGAATATTGGTCGGCAAACGACTGCACGGCTTCATAGGCAATTTCATATGGACTCAAAGGCATGGCATTACCAAATGAGTCTATCTCAGATTTAGAAGGGATGATCCAAGGATCATCATAAACAATGGTGTCTGATGTAATCATATGAATGGTTGCAAATGAAGACGATGCGTTGATCGGAGGAAAAGGAAAAGTTCCCAGTAAACCGACATCTTTAACTAATCCTACTCCAACATCCTTATATGGGATAGTCGTTTTATCGACATGCTGAATACTCTCCGAAGAGGCTGGGTCAGATGAAAAGTAAGCCAGTTGGTCTATTGTTACAATCTTTCCATTATGTGGAAACTTTATTACTCGAAAGACCGATGAAACGACCGCTTTCATAGCGTAAGACCAACTTCGACCCAAGAGAAGGTTGTAATCTAGAGGGGCATCAACCACCTCCACATCTAGACTAATGGTTTTTCCTTCAACCACTATAGGCAAATCCTGTAGAATGCCAAAAGGATGAAACCCACGGCCATCAAAGGCCTTTAGAATCGTCGGGGATTGATTTAGCGAAGGAGAACCAAGCGATCTCCGACACTGTATCGACATAATACACGTTGAGGCTCCCTCATCAATTACAGTCCGATGAATAGGCCTATTTTTTACTATCACTGGAATCTGGAAAGCCATTTGATGAGGCAAACGCGGTGTACTATTTTCTAGATCGAAGATTATTAGGTTCAGGTCCTGAACATCAACAGCTCCTATAGTCGACAAAAGTAATTTACATTGTGCTGGACATGATTGCAGCACTTCCAAAGCCGACATTGCTGAGGGTGAAACAGCTAAATCCTCAACAATGTTATAATTATGAGCTGCTCTCGCATGTGGATTGAAAGCTGACTTTAGAAGTATACCCTTGGCGGTCGGTTTTATTACCAAGTCTGGATTAGGTTTCTCGATCTATAGTGGATCGGAACCGGGAGCTGAGGTTGATGGATTAGAATGAGAAGATTCTGCTTCTTTACCATCAACAGGACTTTTACTACCATAATCTTGCGATCGAGTCGCAATCCTAACATGGGACATCATCAGTATGGGTTCTTCATTGGCATTCGAGGATGAACCTATCATCTTACTGTCTTGAGCCAGAAAAGGATCCTTCAAAACAACAGGAGTTTGGGAACCCTTGACAATCTTTGCAACCTCTGCACGATGAGGGCAGTCTCTTGTAAAATTTTCATGATCACAAATGAGACAAGGATAATGAGGTTTGCGCTTTTCATCATTGGATTCCGCCTTTTTAGGTTTCTCCTTTGAACTTTTGTTTGTTTTATTCTTCTTCTTTCCTTTCTTCTTCCCACCGGATTTTGATTTGGTTGTAGATGACTCTACAATGTGAATATCGGCGGAAATCTCTGCAGAAGAATCTCCTGTTGGGGAATCAGGCAAGGTTATGATAGGGGAAGAATTCTTGGAAGACTTCTTCTACTTTTAGTGTTAACCGTACCAATCATACCATCGGCGGCATGAGATCCCGAAGGAGCTGCAGCGATTTGATTTTGCTTGGGAAGATCGGGGATTTTTTCGTGTAATGTACCTGACTGAGTATATACCAAGTCAAGGTACTGTGCTTGAGCAATTACTTGCTCCTCAGTAACAACTCTGGCTCTAGCAATATCTTCAGTGATCTTTGGCAACAAAGATTTTACAAACCACTCAGCCAAGATCTGATCCGGACTAAATACCTTCACTAAACGTCGTCGACGTCTCCACTCATGAATATGATCTGAAATGTAAGTGGATGTCGATTGTTTTAGCGAAGTTAACAATTCTGTGCCATTGTCATATTAGACTAGCAACTAAAAATGAGTTAAAAACGAGGTAGCTAACTGACTAAAATTATAAAAAGTGCCTCCCAGTAACTCAATGTACCACTTGGCCGCGAGACCAATTAGAGTGCGCTGGAAAATTATAAGATGGATTGAATCATCTGAAATGGAGTTAGACGTGCACCAGAGGTGGTAAGTCATCACATGGTTCGATGGGTCCTCTCCTGATTTACCTTCGAACTTGGGAATGTCACTGGGCAACTTATTCGGCATTGGCGGCCTAAACGGAAGATAATTAATGGGATTGTTCGTTAGGCGCGACAAGTCAGGTAAGTCCAAAGTTGCGATAAACGGTAACTGCCGATTAGGACCCCTAAAACTCTGGGTCATGAGACCAGCTCCAGGAGGAGGATATCCAGGATAACTAGGAATAGGAATCGCGTTTGGGATATTTATCCCCCGGAAAACCAGGATTAACCGGACCGTACTGGGGTTGTTGAGGTTGTTGATAAGTGTACCCAGGGTACAGTTGATACTGATAGACTGGATGTTGCACAGCAGGACCGAATTGGTACTGTCCCTGGTACAGTTGATAAGTGAATTGTGGTTGAATTGTGACAACCGTACTTAAACTAGGTTGTCCTACAGGCATCTGAACCGAAGTTTGAATCGTAGATCCAGACAGTGGTAAAGATGTCTGAGGAGTAGATACAGGAACAGTAGAAACCGGAGCTGTCGATACTCCAGAAGTAGGTGGGGTATATTGAACAGACGTTGCAGCAGTTGTAGCAGTCGTTTGAGGCAGAGTATGAGGTGTACTAGGCCCATGCTGACAAACTACCGAAGGTACAGAAGTTTGAATGTTAGACTGGACTGGTTGCTGGGGTGAAACAGAAACTAGGGGTTGTCTAGTTTGAGATGACAACTGTACACTTGACTGCAACACCTGTTGGGTTTGTGATGGATCCCACACTATATTCATTCCGGGGTACTGACCCATAACAGGTTGAGAATACTGAGGACCATAACCGGGTTGAGGATAGGATTGATAATTGAAAGGTACATTTCCCGTTCTTTGAACATATGTTTGACCATGGGGTGGTTGGAAACCTTGGTTCGAGTATTGACCTTGGGGTTGATACCCTTGAGGCACATATTGATACTGGGGTTGACCTTGAGGTATAAATTGATATTAGGGTTGACCTTGGGGTATATATTGAGTCTGGGGTTGACCTTGAGGAACGTACTATCCCATAGGTATGTACTGTCCTTGAGGTTGCCCCCCAGATGCAAATTTTGTACCTTGAGGTTGCCCACCAGGCGTTAATTGAGGCTGCCCCCAGGCGGTAACTGGCCACCTTGAGGTTGAGGATTGGGAATATAACCTAACATCATAAGAATGTCTTCTACGCTCAACGGCTTAGTACCATTGTTTCCAGTTAATAACCCTTGCTCAATGGGTTGAGGAGATGCTCCCGAAAAAGTACCAGAAAGTGACTGATACCCGAAGGGAACAAAAGGATCGCCGTACAAAAAAGATTCGGGCGATTGAGTAAACATGGATGACTGTCCTGCCATATTGACGGGAGTATAAAAACCTCTAGGTGTTGGGTGATAAGGAGCATGAGGTGGTGAAAAATTTACCCCTGAGTTTTCTAGAAAATTAGTCAAAGAAAGATACCAAGAACTACTCCTAGGTGGACTGTAAAAAATTGATTCACACTCCCTTAGTTCAATAACAGGTTGATTTTCAAGGATAGGGATGCCTACTTCTTCTTCTGAAGCAAGTTCTTCAATAGCAATAAGTCTAGAAGGAAGATCTTGGGTGATTACTCTTTCTACCCTAGGTGAACCAGGACCACTAGAAGTTGGAGAAACAAACCCCGATGTTGGAGTAGCAGAAAATTCACTTTCAGGCTCGGATATTTTGGGTTCTTCACCTATATCACTAGTAGATGGAAAGCTACCAACAATTTCGGAAACAGACACTGACTGTGGATTATACTCTGCTACTAACGGTTGAAAATCAGGATGTACTATCAAAGAAGATTCTCCTTCCTTAGGTGACCCAACTCTACTGTCTCTAGGAGTTACGAGGACTTTCAAGCCTTTGAGCTGGCTCGGTACTTCCTCAGGAGGTTGGCCCCGAAGTCTACGGGACTTCCTCAGTAACTCATCCATGTTTACAAACTCAGGAGACTAGCCTTGAAGTCTACGGGACTGTCTTGGTAATTCAGCCACAGTTGAAAACTTTTAACTACTTCACACGCAAACAAAGTAAAATCTCAATGAAAAGCACCTAAAGTCTCTAAAGAACCAAACAAATTTGGATCACACGCCTAAAGAATCTAGGAGATCAAACACACACAAACAATAACTTTCCTTACTGAAACACTAGTTGGTGATGAAATCCAACGTCACAGAGTTCAATACAGAAATGGCGGTTGGAACAGTTACCCCAGCAACCTGCTTAATGAATAGACTGGCACATGTTCCTCCACTTAACCGTCTCGAGTGAAGAGAACCCCCCAGAAAATCCAAGTGATTCTAGCCGACGTCTGCTCCAGGTACAGTGGGATCTTCCCACCACTGTCACCTCAGGAAGACAAATATACCTAGGGGAACAGTCTACGATCTGATACACACGCAAGGGCAGAGTAGCAGGCTCAATCCCCTTGAAGGCTCCTTGACATAATCCAAGGTTTACCAACAAGTGACCCCAGGCTCCTCGACAATGGTTAATCCGAGGTTTACCGTTTTTAATACATGAATATCTGGCGTCGTTCCCAATGAGGAAGGATTGATTCCCACACTGGTTCGGACATGATCTCATGCTTCTCCTTTAAGAGGATATTTCCCAAAGCATAAATGCAACAATTGGATTTCTTCCCTACCACAAGATACAGCTACTTGTTTTTTTTTATTGTCTTGGAGAGTTAATTACTCTCCTACTCCAAGACACTAGCCTAAGCTAAGTTGGTGTATCAGAGCCCTAGAAATAAAAATGTTACTAGGTGAATTTTACTTTAAGCGTTAATTTTAGTGGTTTTTGTTTAAGTCCAAAGGTGCGGAGATGAAACTCGTGGTATGAAGACTCGACTCAAAATCACTAAAAATGCACCTAAGATGATCTAAACAATCTTTTTCTCTTCGATGAACTTCTAAACTAAGAAAGAGTTTGAGAATGCAAATACTTTGAAAACACAAATCTTTCTCAATCAAAAAATTAAAAGAAGAGCTTTTTCCTTTCCAAAGCACTCAAAACGAGACAACTAGTTATTTCACAAAAAATTCCCTTTTTCGTTTCAAAGCACTCAAACACTACAAAACACAAAATTTTTTCAAAAGAGATTTTTATATTTTTTAAGTAAAACACTCAAAACTATGAAAATGACTAACTTTGAGATCTATAAATTATAAAAACCTATTTGAAGTCAAAGCCTACTAAAAGTCTTTTTTAAGGTTGTTTTACTTAGCTAGATGCAAGCTAAGGACCAATTTATGCAGAATCACAAATAAGTCAAGAACAACCAATTTTTTTTTCTTTTTGAAAATGAAAATCCAAACTTTCAAACACAAGCTTTTCGAAGTTTTGTAAAGAGAAAACTCAAAGCGGATTCCTCAAACAAGGGGGAAATTTCATAACTGGTCAGACTCATAAGAAGGCTGGTAGACACTAAGGTGATCTGAAGTCCCTACAGCTTCTAAGCTTTGAGCCACTACACAACCAAAATGAAAAACAAACCCAACAAGAAAAACTCCTAGGAATTTCACCTAAAACACTAACACTAACGAAATCAATCCAAGGAAAGCTTCTGACAAGTTATATGCAGGTCTGGGCAGTGGATAACAATTTCTAAACACAAACTAAGCTAACTAACAGAGGGAATCTTAGGGTTTTCAAAATTTTGACAGGGTCCGCAGGCCCACAGCTGGCACAGGTGCGGTCCCGCTCTGTGCCAAAAGCCAAGCTATGGGTAGGTATGCATTGTGTCAAATGGCTAGGGTGCGGTCCTCTCCCAAAGCTATGAAAAACGAAAAATAACCTTGGATCTACAAACTCTACCCAATTTTACACACAACAAGCCAAAAACAGAAACAAAAATATAGTTTCTCAGGTCAAAGTAAAAACAAGGAAAACAATGAAGTCCCCAGCGTAGTTGCCATTTTGTCACATGGAATAAGTCGATCTTGCGGACAAGATAGACCTTCCTAGAATCTAAAGAAGACCTAATGACAAGCAAACCAACCAGACACTATCTTTCTCTAAATATGCTTTGATAAACAATAGCAAACAAGTGTTTTTAGGGCCTACCTTAGGTCCAACGCAAGCTTGTGGATTCCCTCGCTCCTTTGATCCAAATGAGCTCCTTTTCACGAATCTGCAAACAAAAACAAGGCAAACAAATTAAATAGCACCTGAAAAGCCAATTGCATAAAACATATTTAACATGAAAGTCAAGGATTCCATGAAACAAATAACATAAGATACTTGTTGAGAAAAATGAGTTTGATTGTATTAATTCAAAAGAAGAATAACTTTACAACCTTTGCCTTGACGCTGTACAAGCTCCTCCCAGGGTCCAGCAAGAAGTCTCCTCTACTTTGACAAGCTTCGCTCACTCCCTAATGAAGCCAAAAAGATGTGTGATCTCTCCTCTTAAGCTCAACTAGGAAGTCTTTATTTCACCGGCATTTACCCTCGAAAATGTTCAGCTTCTAACCTCTCCAGCAACCAGCCCAATGCCTGTATTTATAGTGCAATGGAGGGAGGTTACTAGGTCCTCCTTCAAAGGGATAAAGCCCTCCTTCAAAGGGATATCTCCTCTCATCAAGGGATTAGCTCCTTCTCTTTTGGGATGCATGAACCACCTCAGAGCGAACAATCCACGTCAAAATTCCTTCTAGAAACCTCTAGAATTAACCCAAAGTGAGTTTTTTAAGATAAAACTTGCGCCTTTTGACTTTCACAGGGGTCCGAACCTACACCGTTAGGGATAGAGCGGGCAGGTCCGTAGTTTTTGTACACATAAGGTGCGGGACCGCAGGTGACAGTGAGAGAAAGTGTGGAACCAGAGTTTCATTGATTTTTAATGTCTTTCTCCCATTTTCAAAGCTTGACTTGAAGAGCTCAGGTCTGAGACTTGCTTAGGAGGACAGTACAAGTGATGATAGACCCATACTGACTACAAATAATCATGGTGACTATATTTTTGTGTAACATGACTGGTACTTATACCAGAATCATACTGAGATCAGAGTCTATGGGTGTGAATTTCCTCCCTACAAATTGCCTAAGTATGTCCCCATGAGATTATTTGCCCTGGAGTACTATAGGCAAAGAATCAACTCTGATCAAATCCACTTCATGAAAGCAAAGAAGAAAGCCCAGTTGAGGATCAAAGACCACTTAGGCCCATTTGTGTGCAACAATAGAAAAGCAGGGCAAGAAGCAGAAGAAATCATAGAAACAAAGATGCATTTAAAGAAATATTTGTTTGGGCTTATGACCCTCATGGTTTCATCTATAATAGGAGGATAAAACATAAGTTTTCACCTTACATCCATCACAGGATCACTGAAATAGAAAAATATGCCAATTTAAATGAATGGAGGGAAGGGACATTGGTAGAACAAGATAGTGATAAAGTTGAAGTTGAAAATGTGATGAGAGACTTGGAGAAGAGACTTGACGTAGACTCCTTTGTAAAGGTGCTTGTAGAGTCTTCCCAAAGGTTAGCATAGGAACCCAGTGCTCCCACAATAGAGCCCTCATAGAAGCAAACTCAGGAAACAAGTGCCCCTACATCAGAACAACCAGAAATAGCAAAATAGTTAGAGGAATCAGAACAACCTGAGATCTTGGAAGAATTGGCTCCACCACAGCCACTACCAGCTCAAACAAACATGAGTAATCCTCCAGTGCTATAGACTCCTATAAATGAGGAAAGAAACTTGAAAATAGAAAGGGAAGTAGCTACCCCTTCTAGCAGACCCACAGATCAACCCTTTGCTAAGAGGCACAGGTTGAATCCTTATTCAGAGGAAGAATTCATTGATGAGGCTACAGAGAGCATGAGGAAGGAGGAGACAGATAGTTTACAAACATCCCTAGCAGTGGGGACACCCTCAAGTTCATAGAGGCAAGTGCTAGAAAGACAACCCAGCACGGAGGTTTCATCCTTCAGGTCTTCTTCCGAGAATATTATAGATATAAAGGGGAAGTTTAAAGATATCAAGACAAATAATGAGAA
This sequence comes from Pinus tabuliformis, assembly GCA_031772625.1. NCBI lineage: Eukaryota > Viridiplantae > Streptophyta > Pinopsida > Pinales > Pinaceae > Pinus > Pinus tabuliformis. Next base: position 91,626,042 of record CM062807.1, on the reverse strand, counting down.
ACTAAAGGCCCAAGCCTATGCTCAATATTTAAAAATGGACCCAACAAACCAGACCAGATTGATTACAGCCTTTGACATCAAAGAAGGTAAAATGAAGATGAGTTTCCTGAAGCCCACAGTGCAACAACCAAAATCCGTGGTAGATTATCTCAAGACGGATTTTGAGGTTTTGGCTAAAGACATCCACCCTATCGACCAGACTGAACTACACAAGCAAACAGGTGAGGTGGTCTATTCAACATTGACCAGCAAAGCAATGATGGCTCATAGATTGCAAAATTCATTGAGCAACGCTACAACCCAATTGCAGCTAGAGAAAGCCTCCTCAGAGGCAAAGAATAATAGAATAAAATCATTGGAAGAGTTAGAAATTAAGTTGGGTCATGACCCAAAGGATGTTAAGGCAGCAGAAAGCTTAATCAAGAAGAATGAAGACATATCTGCACTTAGAAAACCACTGAAATTTCCACCCCTCATACTCCCTCAAACTGCTGAGATTATAGAGAAGAAAAATGAAGAAGAACTTATGGACTTGGTCCTTAAGTTAAACAAGCAATTGAAGGAAACAGAGCAGGAATTGGAGAAAGCAGTGCAGTCGAGGCAAAGTGAGTTGACCATCCAACCCTAGACTGTAGTGCCTATAGTTTGAAGAGCAGTCCCTTCCACTATGACAACTCTTTTGGCACCAAACATTCCTTTGGCAACAACCACACTAGTGGAAGCAACAAGTACATCAAGACAGAGCACAGAGGACTTAATTAAGTCAATGGAAGAAATGAAGCTCCAAGTAATAGAGCTACAAAAGGTAAAAGAGAAGTTCACTACTTTCGAGCAGAAATATGATTTATCAAAGATAAATTGTGTAGAAGAGAGAAGGAAAAATAAGAGCATGACAGAACAGATTAAAGGATTGGAGAAGGACCTGACTTTTGAAGGGCCTTTGACAAACATTAGGAAGATATTGTGGACCAATATCATTGATTCCATCAATTATATTTGGTCATTAATTCAAATTATTTTTTAAAAGATTGATTTACTAAAGCTTTCTCTTAAAGAAATTGAGAAGACCAAAGGAGAGTTGAGTAGAAAACCTAAGGAAGCAATCAGATTAATCAATTTTCTGAAGAGTAAAAATAGGCAATAGTTAGAACAATTACATATTGAGGATAGGACTGCTACCATCCTCGAACTAAAGAAAGTGTTGACCAAAAGGAATCTGATGCAAGGCCTAGAACATAGATGTCAAAGCATGCAGGAAGATATAAATGAGTTCATGAGAAAATTTGACATCCTAAGAATTAAAGGACTCCCAAGCCCTTTAGTCATCAATGATAGGCTAATGGTTCAGATTGATTACATTGATAAATTACATCAGCAGGCTGACAATCAGGCTAGTTCATCTTCAGCCAAGGCATTACCAACAAGAAAAGTGTTGTACGACGGTTTAGAGAACCTCTTTTTTATTGAACATGAAGTAAAGCACTTATTCCCAGTACAGCCCAATTTTGTGAAATATACAGAGGCTGATGAAATTTACAGGAAGTTGGTAAGGACGAAAATACCAAATGAAGAATGGTGGACTAACATGACAGACATCCTTTAAATTACTATAGTAACAACAAGGTAAATAGAAATATTTACCACAGTAAAGTTTGGTAAAAAGGATGAAAGCTGGTAAACAAGTAAAGTGTATCAGATACAGGTAAAAGAGTATCAGTTGAAAAGGTCAAATCAGATGTCCAGCACAGAGTTACTAGGGCAACAACAAGATGCACATTCTAGAGCATGACTCCAGCTCCTTAAAAAAAAATAGGGACATCAACAATTAGTTCACTATCTGTGTCTATATTCGAGACCATCTGCCTCCATATTTGTGTGTAAAGATCTTCTATATTCCTAGAATAAATCTCATTAGTTATGAGATATTTTGATGTAAATTTTGTATAAATACTTCTCCATTCGAAGTGTTAGGTGTGGATTCAAAGATATTTCTGGTATACATTTCATATCAAGCTAGTGAGCTGTTGTAATCAAGTCTGGATTGGCTGCTGGAACATGAAATAAAGTTAAAAACACTTCACAGGATTATTGTGCACAATGGAAACAAAATAAGTATTATCTTGTCATGTTATTATTGTTTTCTCATCATGTTATAAATATTCATATGTTTTCTTTATAAAATCTGAATAGTAAACAAAGAAAAATATCTCATAAATTAGCTTTAAGCTCTCTGTTTTGACATGTTTACATTCTCACTGTTTTCTACTGAATTACCTTGGTTTTGGAAATCTTAGTTGCTCCCCTACTTCCGTAGTTTTTCCCCTAGGTCATAAGTGAAGGATTCTTAATTGCCCTTTAGCACTGACCTCCCTCTATCCCTCATCCTGATTCTGGTTTAAGGATTCTTCATTACCCTTCTACCTTGACTAGGTTTATCTCATCCATTTCATCCCACAGATTTGCTTTTTTTGTACTAGCTTTCCCTGTGAATTCTTCCTTTAGCAATTGATCTAATCTAGTTAAGCTACTCTTTGTTTGACTCCATAGCCCAATGGACTGAAGGCTTTCTCTACCCATCTGTTCCCAGAATTCCACCACCAAACCAAAACAAATCCCTTAAGCTTTAATAAATAGCCTAATATCATATTAAAACAAAGCTAAATCATAAAGAGAGAGCCCTCTCTGAGTGTAGATTGGCTAGAATCTATACCTAAAATATTGGTTTGTGGTTACCTTGGATCCTTTCCTTATTTTAATAACTTCTAAGGAAAAGCTGAGTGATAACATAGTGGTGACCATACTGGGGAATGAACAATTCCTTAGTGAAATAAACCTTTAAGAAACCAAAAAGTTTGATTTAAAGCATCTTAGACGATTTTAGAAGTTATTTTGGAAAGTTTATATAAGAAAATTCATAAAAAATAAAATCTGGTTTCAGAAAGGACTCGTTACACTAGGGCTAATCCTGATCCCAACCCACCCCCCTATGTTTGAAAATCCTATCCTAATTCCTAGAATCCTTAGAAGGCAAGAAAGCTCAGTAAGTCCCAGACCTTTGTTCAGATCACATTCATGTCCTGTCAAACGGATTTCCCTAGAAGATATTCCTTTTGATGAACACTTCGAACTCTCTCTGTTTAGAACCTCATTTTAGAGTGAATTATTAGATCCAGTCCAAGATCCAGAATCCATCAGAGAACTTGAAATCCAAAGATCCAATTTGTCAATTGATCAATATTTCCAAGATTCCACTCAGTCATCTCTTATCACCGATAGAACACCCGAACTTTCTGAGACTACTTCTCTTTCGGATAGTTCATCATTATTCCCTCATTCATCTGAAATCCATTCCACTCATCCTTTCATCCCTTCACTCCCTCTTCAATCTATCATCACTCAACATCCTACTGCCACTTCTAGTTCATCCTCCACAACACAAACACCTCCCATTACCCCAACTCCTAGTTCTACTCTTACCCAACCTAGAACAATGGCCAACAGATATGCTCCCCTGGTGCTACCTGCTAACCTAGGTGCAATGCCTCAAGACTATCAGAGTAATATTACCACCTTTGATGGCACTGGAACCTACACTGCTCAGCAACACACTAAGAAGATGACCGATTACTTAGAAATATATGAGATAGACACTGCTGATGTTCAAATGAGAATTTTTGTTCAAAGTTTGTCTGGAGAAGTTAGAACCTAGTTTAGAGCCTTAACACCCAATAGTATAGATAGCCTAAGAACTCTCTACCAACAATTCTTGAACAGGTGGGAAAAAAGGAAAGACCCCCTTCAGATTTTATCTGAATACGAGAACCTTAGAAGGGAACCTCATGAAATTGTCCAAGACTATTACACTAGGTTGAATAGCATTTATAGTGCCATTCCACTCGACCTTAGAGCTCCTCTTGGTTTAGCCCTGATCAAATTTCCTAATGGATTTGATTCAAAAATGGCTTTTCAGCTGAGAGAAAGAAATCCCCCTATTTTGGAAGAAATGCAAAGCGTAGTTGTAAGTGTTGAAGCCAACCTAGTCTCCAAAAGAGCTAAAGCCAGAAACGAGAGAAGAATACCTAGAAAAGATGAAAGTTCACCCTTTGAACAAAAGCTAGATGCTATTGTTAAAGGAATGGACAAGTTGTTTGACAGAGTTGATACAATTGAAAGGAAATCTTCTTGGGATGGCCAGCAGGCCAATTAAGGGAGAAATCTTAATTTTAGGAAAAATTAGAATCAAAACACTAGCAAGAATATTCCTTACCAGAATATCAGACCACCATTCAAGGAAAACTATGTAGAAGCCTCTCAGTCAGAAGACCCTAAGCAAGACACTCAGATAAATTTAATGGGTCTAGAGGGGGAGGAAGATGTATTTCTAACTCAGGATGACCAAGAGTCTCATATACTCCAACAATTTCAAACTCAAATAGAAGAATCATTTGATTTCAGACAGGGGTATGACTATGCCATCTTTGAAGTACATAAGTAGTATAACCTGAGAGGTAGAAAAAGTACTGATAACCTTGAAGCAAACCCAAAAACAACTCTTAATCAACCTAAAAAGGATAAAATTGGTCCAGTGACAAAAACACTTCAGATCCTGTTTAAGAGAAATTCTTCGGCATAAATCACAAGATAAATCATTTATCGATGTGTTTCGAACCAACTAGTGTGGTTCATCATCAGGACAAGTTGAAGAGATAGATCTAGCTTAGTAATTCAACAATTGTCTCTTCAACTTGTCAAGTGGAAGTTGTCTCTTCAACTTGTCCTGATGATGAACCACACTAGTTGGTTCGAAACGCGTCGACAAATGATTTATCTTGTGATTTACGCCGAAGAATTTCTCTTAAACTTGATATGGATCACAGAAGCCTCAATTCAACACTTCAGATCCTTTCAAGAAAAAATCAAAACCCTTCTAGCACCACCATAGAATATGTGTCTGATAACCAGCCCAACAATAAACAACCTTCCACTTCAATTCCCTCCAAGGAAATAGTGGAAGAACCTCAAAAAATCACATCAGAGAAATCAGCAAAGGATGTTTCAAATCCTGAAATAGAGGAAAATGTAGAAAACATTTTTGCCAAAAACCCAAAGCTTCAAACTGATAAAACAACCCTACCCTTTAATCTAGGAGCAGAAGTAGCAAAGCTTAAAATTTTGGTTCCTTTGACAGAATTGGTGAAACATGATGTGTACAGGTCTCAAATAAACAAATCATTAAATATCATTGAAAATGCAGATTCTGTAAGTCTCTTTGATGACCAGCGCAAGTTGATTTTTGGTCTTGAAGTAAACGGGAAACCACTGGAAGGAGGGATACCACCTTTCTATGTCAGTCTCAATATTCACGATAAGATTTTACATAATGCCATGTTTGACTCTGGTGCTTCTCACAAACTCATGCCCAAGTCTGTTATGGAGAAACTCAACCTAGACATCACTAGACCCTATAGGGATTTATTTTCATTTGATTCTAGTCAAATGAGGTGTTTAGGTCTTATAAAGGACTTATGTGTTTCATTGGTTCAATATCCTGCTAAAACTATACTTATGCACATAGTGGTAGCAGACAATCGACCAAAGTATGGCATGCTGTTGTCCAGATCTTGGAATGCCAAACTTCAGGGATCTCTGCAATTAGACATGTCATATGCTACCATATCTGTTTTTGGACAACCAAAGAAGTGATATAGAGAAACTTTAATGAAGTATGTAGTGAGTAGTCAGGAGAAGCCTCAAAGCTTTCCCATTTACTTAGTACATTCTGACATGGATTCCTTTATTCTCTATAATGCTGAAATAAATCTAGAAATTGATAATCCTAAAGATTTAGCAACATAACCAAAAGAAATTGAAAAATAAGAAAGGTCAACGGTTCAAATTCAAGAGATATCAGATGACAAAGAAAAATCAGATGATGAAGAAAATCCAAAAACCTTAGCTAAGAAAGACTACACTACCCCAGATACAAATTATGAACATGAAATTTTATGGCATTTAGAATTTCATGGTTCAATAAACAAACTAGGTTCAGGGGAAGGTGTATGGGTCTATAACTTAGAGAATTATCATGCAGAAGGAAATGCCCATAGGTTGAATTTTAAATGTACAAACAATATGGTAGAATATGAAGCACTCTTGCTAGGCGTCAAGTTAGTCAAAAGGTTAGGAGCTATAAGGGTATCAATCATGGGAGATTCTGAACAGATAGTTAAACAGATAAAAGGAACTTACATAACCAGAGATCCTAGACTAGGATATTATAGAGGGATAGTCATAGAAATCCTTAACACTTTTTTAGAAACCTAGCTTGCAACTATTCCTAGAAAACATAACATGCAAGCTCATAGCTTGGCTATGTTTGCCAGTACCTGCAAGTTGCCTTTCCAGCCCAATCACCAGTACACTGCTGAGATTAGCCACAGGCTAGCCATCCCTGATAATGTTAAGAACTAGCAGGTTTTTGATAGTGATAAGCATATTAATAATTTTGTAACATTAAATGAAGAATTTGCTATCATTAATATAGATGTAGACCTATTTCAGATTTTGATCATACTAATGAGGTAGAAATTAATAATTTGGAGGAGAATTCAATAAACATTCTTCACCCTACTAAATTCTTATAAGAAGAATCAAAGATCTGAAACAAATGGACCTAGATGAGATAATTAAAGAAGAAATAGAGGTTATAAATCTGAAGTATAATCATTTACCCAAAGGATTAACACCTTTGGAGGATTTTTTTGACTCTAATGACATTATGAAGAAACCTAAAATGGAGCCTTTAAAAGCGGACATTGAAGAGCATAACATAGGAACACAGGATAATCCCATATTGATAAAATTGTCAAAATCTTTACCTCCTGATCAGAAGCTAAAGTATGTTGAACTTATGAGGGAATTCCAAGATGTCTTTGCCTGGAGTTACGAAGATTTGAAATCCTATGACACATGTATCATTCAACACACCATCCCTTTGAGAGAAAATCAAAAGCCCTTTAAACAAAAACTCAGAAGAATTAACCTTGCGTTATTACCATCAATTGAGAAAGAAAACAATGCATGTATGAAGCAGGAATTATTGCCCCTATTAGATTTTCAGAATGGGTATCTAACCTAGTACCTACTAGGAAGAAAATGGGGGAAATAAGATTATGTGTTTACTTGAGAAATGTGAACAAGGTCTCGCTTAAAGATAACTATACTTTACCCAAAATGGACCATATACTGCAAAGGGTAGTGGGTTCCTCTAGAATTTCATTTTTGGATGGGTTTTCAGGTTATAACCAAATCTTAGTTCATCCTGACGACCAAGAGAAAATTGCATTCACTACACCATGGGGTACCTTCATGTACATTAAAATGCCATTTGGACTAAAAAATGCAAGAGAAACCTTTCAGAGAGCAATGGACATTGCCTTTGCAAAAGAGATTCATGATTTTCTTGATATATATCTTGATGATCTCACTGTTTTTTCCAAATCATATCAACAACACTTGGAGCATCTCAGGCAAGTTTTTCTAAAATGCAGAAAATATGGTATTTCCTTAAATCCAAAGAAATCTTTATTTGGTTTAGAAGAAGGAAAGCTGTTAGGTCGTATCATTTCCAAAGATGGCATCTGAATTGACCCCTCCAGGATTGAAGCTATTTTGCAAATACCTCACCCAAGAAATGTTAAAGAACTTCAGGCATTTTTAGGAAAGATAAATTTTTTAAGAAGATTCATCTCCAGCTTATCTAAATTAATTAGATTATTGAATAAAATGTTGAAAAAACATTCAACCACTAAATGGACAGTTGAGGCTAAACAGTCATTTGAAGAAATTAAACTAGTCTTAACTCAAACACCAATCCTCACAAGTCCAAAATTTTACAGAGACTTCATTATTTTCTCTTTTGCATCAGAACACACCATAGCTACAGTTTTACTACAAAAAGATGATCAGGGATGTGATAAACCAATAGCCTTTTTTAGTAAAGCTCTTAGAGATGCCTCATTAAAATATAAAATAATGGAGAAATAGGCTTTTGCTTTGGTAAAGGCTATTAAATATTTCAAAGTATATATTTTGTATTCTCATGTAGTAGCTTATGTTCCAAATGTTGTAGTCAAAGATATCCTGACACGGGATGGAGTTGATGGCAAGAGGGGTAAATAGATAGCTACTATTTTAGAGTATGACATAGAGATAAAACCTACCAAGTTAATTAAAGGTCAGGGGTTGGCCAAACTCATTGTAGAAACAAATTTCTCTGCCCAAAAATCAATATTATTGCAGAGCTGGATAACGAACAAGAGATGGCGACTCCACAGATCAGCCAGTCCCTTTTAGATTTCCCCTAATATGCTGATATAATATATGTTCTACAAAACTTGCAGGCTCCTCCAAGGTTGTCCAGAACTAAAAGTAGGTTTTTAAAAATGAAAGCATCAAAATTTTGCATTATGGATAATACTTTATTTTGGAAAAATCATGAGGGAATTTTGTTGAATTGTTTGTTAAAAGAAGAAGCTGACAAGGTACTCCAAGAATTTCATGCAGGAGATTGTGGTGGACAACTCTATTGGAAGTCAACTACTGACAAAATTCTAAGAGCCAGATTTTACTGGTCAACCTTGTTCCGTAACTTCCTGGCATAAATGCCAAATCTTTGAAGGCAAACGAAAATTGTTACCTTTACCATTGAAACCTATTTCCACTGAGAAACCTTTTCAAAAATGGGGTCTTGAATTCACTGGGGAAATTCATCCACCCTCTTCTGGTCAACATAAATGGATACTCACTGCAACTGATTACTTCACCAAATGGATAGAAGCTATTCCCTCTAGACAGGCCACCGATATTGTTATAATAGGTTTTCTAGAGGCTAATATTCTGTCTAGGTTTGGTTGTCCTGACAAAATCATCACAGATAATGCTGCATCCTTCAAGTCAAAGAAAATGATTGATTTCTGTCACAAGTATCATATAACACTTGGTCATTCCACAGCTTAATATCGTCAAGGGAATGGTCTAGTAGAATCTTCCAATAAAAGTCTAATAAATATTATCAAAAAACTATTGGAAGAAAATTAAAAAAACCTTGGAACAAAAAAATTGACCAATGCTTTGTGGGCAGAGAGGCCTACTACCAACAAGTCCATTGGAACCAATCCTTATGATCTAGTGTATGGAATGGAGGCAGTGTTTCCCTCATCTTTAGGGGTTCCTGTCATGAAACTACTTCAAGAAGCCCAAGTGGAACCAAATGATATACATAGGAAAATTAACTATACCATCCAGTTATAGCAAACCAGGGTGGAAGTGTACCAAAGATTCCAAGTACTGCAGGAAAAACTTAAGAAAATCTTTGACAAAAGGACCAAAGTAGAAGACTTTTATCTAGGAGACAAAGTATTAAAATTGGATTCAAGAAGAGAGGACAAAGGGAAACATGGGAATTTTGACTTCTTGTGGAAAGGACCATATATAATATATGCCTTGAGAGGAAATAATGCATATTTTCTAAAAGAATTAGATGGTACAGAGATTGAAGGAGGACTAGTCAATGGTCGAATGTTAAAGCACTACATTGACTCCATTTACTAATTTTACAAGTTCAGTTGCACATACTATATCCTTTATAATTTTCAGTGTTGATTGGATGGTAAAAGTTTTGAATTTGAAGCCCGAAGAGAAGGCCCTAACCTTCAGAAATATTACTATCATACATACCAATAAAGCAGTAGGGAAAAGGAAGTTGTAGAGAAAAATCATAGTCTTTCAGAAGGCCATTGATGTACTATTCTTGACTTTCCACCAGGAAAAGCCATCCCAAGTGGAGCCATTGTTATGCCCCTATACCAATGGGTGTCATATATCATGATTGACTTGGTTTAACTCTGAAATATGTTCATACCTTTACTTCTTGCAAATGTTTTCCATATTTTTAAAAAATAAAAAATTAAAAAATGTAAAGAGGGTATGTCCTAGAAAAAGAATAAAAGGACAAAAAGAATAAAAAGGTCAGAAAAAAGTGAAAGAAAATGAACCCCAAGAAAAAATGAAAAGACCATGAAAGTGTGCAAGTCCAAATGCCACTACTTTACTTTTGTGTAATAAAGGTTGTGTGAATCTTGTCACCTATGCCAAAATCCATGGTAGCCAAATAGTTTAAACTTGGTTATTCCATGTTTTTCAATTTCATGTTTATAGAGATAGAGAATAAAATCTAACCAAATTGTTTAATCTTGGCAGATAAGTAGATAGGTAGAGTGAATAAAAGGAGCTCAATAGTTTAATTTGAGCCCTTGGATGTAATAAGTGTAGATTTAGATAGATTGCTATATGTAAAAGAAAAAAAAAATGTGATGAGGGTTTGCCAATTTAAGTGCACCCTAATAAAGAAGTAAAAATGCTAGGTTAAGTAGGTAGGGTAAGTAGATGATTGGTTGCAGAACAAAGGTGTGATGAATGGTTAAGTTTAATGCTCAAATCTCTTGCTTTCATCACTTGGGACAAAGCATGGATCACAATGAAGACAGCATATCAAGAATTCAAAGTCAAATTAATTAACTTCCTCACTCATTTTCCCCTAATTTTTACTAATTTCCCCTATGTACTAAAGGCACCTATAACAAGTTAGAGGGGTTCAGATCATTTCTCTAACTTTTGAAGGGACTGGACCCTCGGTCCAATAATTTGAAATACCTAAATTACTTAAATCCCATTAGTCAATATTACCCCTCCATAAAGTCATTCATTCCCTTTATAAAGCTTTTCCTAAGTGAAATCCTATTTTACTTAGGGAAATTAAAACATTTTATCTCAAAACCCTCATATTCTACTAGCCTAAGTCACGAATGTTGTATGATGCAATGCTTTCGGAAACATTTTAACTTAGCGCATATTCATATCCTACTAAGTCATATTAACCATTAACCTGTATTATTATTTAACTCCAAAAAAACCACCCATTGCTCGTATTATTATTAAAATCCCAATAAATATATATCCCACCCCATGGTTGCAAAATAACCTTAATAACTTTGATAAATGTGATTAATTAGTCAACCCGTGACTAATTAAGAAACCCGTCCCGCCATGACAATAAAGGATTAATTAAATCATCTATATTAATTAATAGCTTTTGACCAATCACATTGCCACCAATGTAATTAAAAACCTTTCAATTAACATCGGGCCCCCTCCATTAACCATCATTCACTTCCCATCCCCGACGACTGTCTGATCAGATCTCTCGGCTATCGCTCATATCGTGCGGGCCCTTTGGTCAGACGCTAAGCACGCGATATGAGCAATTTTCCAAAAATCACCGATGCTACATGTCAATTGATAAATTGAATCACACAGCCCTCCCTCAATACCACCAATCTCCCATAAGCGGCGCGATGAAACCCTCTTACTACCTCCCATAAACAACAAAATGTCACATCATCAAGATGACGCCACCTATCCTTGTCGCTAACCCGCCAAAACATTGACTTTGCATAAAAACAAGTGTAATATATTCTTTGTCCTTTATTCAGAACAATCCCATGCATGCATGCATCATGTCCAAAATCAACCAGCTCGTTCCCCAACTATCAACCACCTTGAATGCTGCCTTTCAACACCGCTCCAGTCCTTTGTGTGCATCTTGCAAATGTGAAAATCATAGCTAATTGCCCAGGAACAGGTATTTACCAGATTTTCTCCCAGAAACCCTGCTATATACTGAAGTCCCTCTGAAATTGCTTTAAAACCCAAAGTTTTCAGTTTAATTGAATTGTTAGCTTAGTCCAAAACTTCACAGGCACCTATGTTTTAAACAAATTTCATTGAAAAATCCCAGTTTTGTCCCTGAAAACACAAGAACCAGGGATGGAAACCTCCATGGCCCTAAATGTTGCTCTAATCACTACTCCTCACAGGAACTTGGACTACCTTCCCATAGCAGATAAAAACTTCCAAATAAAATACCTTCAACCTGATAATTGCCCCCTGAAAGTATATTTCCAATGCCGAGACGATTACCTGAACAATTCTGATACCATAGGACTTTGGGAATCAAATCTCCCAAAGTACCTATTCCCTTATGTGCACATTTTCCTGGACATTATCCATCAATGTCATGCCAATTATAATCCTAATCTCAGAGCTGTAATGTCCCCCGACCAGTGAGTCCTATTTACAATTATTGTTTATTGAATTAATGAAATGTTGCAGCTTGAGCCTGGCCAGAACCTCACCACCATTTCCATTGCAGAATTACTAGAAAAATCAGACAAAATGTCTTATTCTTAACTCAGTCGTATTTTCCATACTTTCATGGATGAGAATCATATACCCAAAGATCCCCTCCCCCCCCCCCCCACCTAACATGTTTCTTCACTTATATAGGCAAAGATATTGTTAATATAGTTGTTGGCACTATGGGTTTCAATACTAGTGAGTTTGTTGATGAATTGACCCTAGCTTTTATGACTATTTACACCCTTGGTCAGCCTCCTATAGCCAAATATGATTTTTCCACCTTCATTGAAGACAAAATCCACGACCAATTCATGAGGCTAGAGAATGAGAGAGTGTTCAAATATTCTACAGTCCTGTATCACCCCTTCCTTTACTACCAAACTGATAAATTCCCATTCTTCGTGCATAAGCTTGATACCAAAGGTAACCCTAGGTTAGTCATTTTCTAGAACTCTATCTTTCACTACTCACCCTCCTCTCCCTATTCATATATATATTTCATTGATCAGTTTGTCCATCTTATAACTACCATGCTGATAGGAAGCCCTCCTCCTAGAATCAATGATGATATCAAAAGAATCCTTCAGTTGTCAAAGCAGTATAGGATAGGTGACTGGTACTTATACCAGAATCATACTGAGATCAGAGTCTATGGGTGTGAATTGCCTCCCTACAAATTGCCCAAGTATGTCCCCATGAGATTATTTTCCCTGGAGTACTACAGGCAAATAATCAACTCTGATCAAATCCACTTCATGAAAGCAAAGAAGAAAGCCCAGCTAAGGATCAAAGACCACTTAGGCCCATTTGTGTGCAACAACAGAAAAGCAGGGCAAGAAGCAGAAGAAATCATAGAAACAAAGATGCATTTAAAGAAAAGTTTTGTTTTGGCTTATGACCCTCACGGTTTCATCTGTAATAGGAGGATAAAACATAAGTTGTCACCTTACATCCATCACAGAATCCCTGAAATAGAACAATATGCCAATTTAAATGAATGGAGGGAAGGGACATTGGTAGAACAAGATAGTGATAAAGTTGAAGTTGAAAATGTGATGAGAGACTTGGAGAAGAGACTTGACCTAGACTCCGTTGTACAAGTGCCTATAGAGTCTTCCCAAAGGCTAGCATAGGAACCCAGTACTCCCACAACAGAGCCTTCACAGAAGCAAACTCAGGAAACAAGTGCCCCTACATCAGAACAACCAGAAATAGCAGAATAGTCAGAGGAATCAGAGCAACTTGAGATATTGGAATAATTGGCTCCACCATAGCCACTACCAGCTCAAACAAACATGAGTAATCCTCCAGTGCTACAGACTCCTCTAAATGAGGAAAGAAACTTGAAAAGAGAAAGGGAAGTAGCTACCCCTTCTAAACGACCCACAGATCAACCCTTTGCTAAGAGGCAAAGGTTGAATCCTTATTCAGAGGAAGAATTCATTGGGGAGACTACATAGAGCATGAGGAAGGAGGAGATAGATAGTTTACAAACATCCCCAGCAGGTGGGACACCCTCAAGTTCATAGAGGCAAGTGCTAGAAAGACAACCCAGCACAGAGGTTTCATCCTTCAGGTCTTCTTTCGAGAAGATTATAGATATAAAGGGGAAGTTTAAAGAGATCAAGACAAAGAATGAGCAGCTAAAGGCCCAAGCCTATGCTCAATATTTAAAAATGGCCCCCACAAACCAGACCAGACTGATGTCAGCCTTTGACATCAAAGAAGGTAAAATGCAGATGAGTTTCCTGAAGCCCACAGTGCAGCAGCCAAAATCCTTGGCAGATTATCTCAAAACTGATTTTGAGGTTTTGGCTAAAGACATCCACCCTATCGACCAGATTGAACTACACAAGCAAATGGGTGAGATGGTCTATTCAACATTGACCATCAAAGCAATGATGGCTCATAGATTGTGCAATTTTCACTGAGCAACACTACAGCCTAATTGCATCTAGAGAAAGCCTCCTCACAGGAAAATGATAACAGAATAAAATCATTGGAAGAGTTACTAATTAAGTTGGGTCATGACCGAAAGGATGTTAAGGCAACAAAAAGCTTAATCAAGAAGAAGAATGAAGACATAGATTCACTTAGAAAACAACTGAAATTGCCACCCCTCATACACCCTCAAACTGTTGAGGTTATAGAGAAGAAAAAATAAGAAGAACTTATGGACTTGGTCCTTAAGTTAAACGAGCAATTGAAGGAAACAGAGCAGGAATTGGAGAAAGCAGTGCAGTCAAGGTAAAGTGAGTCGACCATACAGCCCCAGACTATAGTGCCTACAGTTTCAACAGTAGTCCCTTCCACTATGGCAATTGTTTTAGCACCAAACATTCCTTTGGCAACAACCACACCAGTGGAAGCAATAGGTACATCAACACAGAGCACAGAGGACTTAATTAAGTCAATGGAAGAAATGAAGATCCAAGTAACAGAGTTACAGAAGGTAAAAGAGAGGTTCACTACTTTGGAGCAGAAAAATGATTTATCAAAAGTAAATTATGGAGAATAGAGAAGGAAAAATAAGAGCGTGAAAGAATGTATTAAAGCATTGGAGAAGAACTTGACTTTTGAAGGCCCTTTGACAAACATTAGGAAAATATTGTGGACCAATATCATTGATTCCATCAATGATATTTGGTCATCAATTCAAATTATTTTTTAACAAATTGATTTAGTAAATCTTTCTCTTGAAGAAATTGAGAAGACCAAAGGAGAGCTGGGAAGAAAACCTGAGGAAGCAATCAGACTAATCAATTTTCTGAACAGTAAAAGCAGGCAAGAGTTAGAACAATTAAATATTGAGGATAGGACTACTACCATCCTCAAACTGAAGAAAGTGTTGACCAAAAGGAATCTGATGCAAGGCCTGGGACGTAGATGTCAATGTATGCAGGAAGATATAAATGAGTTCATGAGAAAATTTGACATCCTAAGAATTAAAGGACTCCCAAGCCCTTTAGTCATCAATGATAGGCTAATGGTTCAGATTGATTACATTGATAAATTACATCAGCAGGTTGAAAATCAAGCTAGTTCATCTTCAACCAAGGCATTACCAACAAGAAAAGTGTTATACGATAGTTTAGAGAACTTCTTTTTTATTGAACATGAAGCAAAGCACGTATTCCCAGTACAACCCAATTTTGTGAAATATACAGAGGCTGATGAAATTTACAAGAAGTTGCTAAGGCCGAAATTACCAAATGAAGAATGGTGGACTAACATGACGGACATCCTTTAAATTACTATGGTAACAGCAAGGTAAATATAAATATTTACCATAGTAAAGTTTGGTAAAAAGGATGAAAGTTGGTAAACAGGTAAAGTGTATCAGATACAGGTAAAAGAGTATCAGTTGAAAAGGTCAAATCAGATGTCCAACACAGAGTTACTAGGGCAACAACAAGGTGCACATTTGTAGAGCATGCCTCCAGCTCCTTCAACAAAAACAAGGGCAACAACAATCAGTTGACTATCTGTTTCTAATTCAAGACGATCTGTCTCTATATTTGTGTGTAAAGATATTCTATATTCCTAGAATAAATCTCATTAGTTATGAGATATTTTGATGTAAATTTTGTATAAATACTTCTCCATTTGAAGTATTAGGTGTGGATTCAAAGACATTTCCGGTATACATTTCATATCAAGCTAGTGCGCTGTTGTAATCAAGTCTGGATTGGCTACTGCAACATGAAATAAAGTTAAAAACACTTCACAGGATTCTTGTGCACGATGGAAACCAAATAAGTATTATCTTCTCATGTTATTATTGTTTTCTCATCATGTTATAAATATTCATATGTTTTCTTTATAAAATCTGAATAGTAAACAAAGAAAAATATCTCAAAAATTAGCTTTAAGCTCTTTGTTTTGACATGTTTACATTCTCACTGTTTTCTACTGAATTACCTTAGTTTGGGAAATCTTAGTTTCTCCCCTACTTCCGTAGTTTTTCCCTTAGGTCATAAGTGAAGGATTCCTAATTTCCCTTTACCACTAACCTCCCTCTATTCCTCATCCTGATCTCGGTTTAAGGATTCTTCATTGCCCTTCTACCTTGGCTAGGTTTATCTCATCCATTTCAACCCACGGATTTGCTTTCTGTTGTACTAGCTTGCCCTGTGAATTCTTTCTTTAGCAATTGATCTGATCTAGTTAAGCCACTCTTTGTTTGAATCCATAGCCCAATGGACAGAAGGCTTGCTCTACCCATCTGTTCCTAGAATTCCACCACCAAATCAAAACAAATACCTTAAGCTTTAATAACTAACCTAATATCATATTAAAACAAAGCTAAATCATAAAGAGAGAGCCCTCTCTAAGTGTAGATTGGCTAGAATCTATACTTAAAAGATTGGTTTGTGGTTACCTCGGATCCTTTCCTTATTTTAATAACTTCTAAGGAAAATCTGAGTGATAACACAGCCTATAGGGGGGAGAAGCAAACTAACATGCACAGGTTGGAAAGCTACTGAAAGACCAATGAAGCCTATGTACTTGGTAGTGCAAGACATGTTGCTAGGATGGCTTGTAAGGAGACTCCAAAATGAAGCTAATGCAAAATTTTTGAGGGTGGTGTAGACACTACAACACTTGGCGACACAGTGATAGACCTCGAGCTCTCTGAATGGACCTTGTTCATGAAAAGAAAGTCTAACACCTCCAGAAGTATTGTTCAATTCTTTTTTCGTCTTGATTTCCACACTTGCTTGATTATAAGATGTAGCATATACCAAGATCTTGGTCAGTTGAGACACATTCCAAGCCAAGCCAACATATTTGTTTCAATTGGGGATGAGGGGTATATTCATGCACAAGTAGTATGGTCGTCAGAGTTTTGGTTTCATCTCTGGTGTTGCTCCATTGCGAGTAGCCTTGGATAGTACCCAGATGGAGTCATGCATAAACATAAGCATCGCTCCACTACCAGCGAGCCTGGTCAGTACCTCGGCGGAGTTACTTGCAGCACCTCTTTATGCAGGAATCCTTTCTCTTCTTTCGCCTTATTCATTTTTCATTTTTGAAATTATTCACTTCTCCATTTTTCTTCATTTTTCATTTTTCATAACTATGCATAACACTTATTCATTTCAGAGGCGGAATAGGGATCCCAACTTATTGAGAGAATAAGAGGTTGTTCCTTCAGAGAAGTAGTTTATATATACCTTTGACATGCTTGTTAAGGTTTTCCCCCTCACCTTACTCTACTTGACTGAGCTCACAAGGATTAACCCAAAAAAACCGGCCACAGTACATGACACTAGTTAGCGCACAAGCATTGTGTTTTCATCAAGATTCACTTTGAACATTACGTATTTTCCATCGACGTATCATGGACTGAAGATAACAAGTTCTTCACACAGAGGAAAGATGACAGATAACCCAGTATTGATAACTTCACAAGTCCTCTTATACTTTACCCAGCTTGTTTCAAGAGTCGCACACAGTTTCATGTGAAACTAACCTACGAATGTAAAACAAGCAAACCAACAACAAAACAAAGCAAGAGCAGAAGTAAATGCGTAACTGAAGAGAGTAAGCAAACAAATAGGCAAACAATCAAACATGCAAAGTAAGAAGTAGACATGCATGCAAGAAAACCAACCAAAATCAAACACTACTCCTACTCGTAAGCTAATGATGCGTGGGTCTACTCACATGAAGTGATACTTCCAATGTAGCCACCAGCGCATTGGTCGACCCATGCTGGTGAAGGCATGGTTCGTGAACAACACAGCTATGCAGACCAGTAAACATGAGAGATATAACAATGAAGACAAACACACTCTGAGTTTATATGTGTCCACAGAACATAAGTGAAAGCAAGTGCATGACATGTGGTCGGTGGAATTACCATGGGGTTGTGTGACACTGCGTGTAGATGTTAAGCATATGCACACTCATGAATATGAAATGCAAGAAAATGAAAGAAACAAAGACAACTTGTGTTGTGCATGCATGCTTGCTGTGTAAGATTCCTCTAATGCATGAGCAATGGGATCGCGTAGTTCGAGTGGAGGAAGTGAAAATTAGTGCTAGATTGATATTCAGTGCATACAGATGAGTGATGAGGAGCCTTGCGTGTTTGAAAATTTTCTTGATCGGAAGTGAAACCAAACTAAGGACAACGAGGGCATGACATAACCATCAGCTCGATTTGAAATGCCTTGACAATCTGCGGGGTTTCAGCTTCATTGACAAATAGATCATCGTAGACCAGTGTCTTAGACAGATTAACAACAGTTGAATCAATATCGTGGTCGGATGAAATTCAGGATCTTCGTCGGCATCCTCATGATTTGATGAATCACATAGAGGGGTAGATGAAAAGAAAGGATGTTCACCCTCTGCGTTTCCAGAAAAAGTAGATGAAAAATCAAGTGGATGTTTAATGAATGACTAGTCCTCTCTGTTTCCACATGATGGGCTGACATTCAATGTGTACTGCAAATGAGAAAAAATAGGTGCATCTGTGGACAGAGATACACATGAAAAATCAAGGATGGTAGGATCATCAAGGATGTCAGGAAAAAATGAAGGAGGCACAAATAGACAAGGATGGTCCTCTGTTTTTGGTGGATGTTCAAGCTCCCATTCATACTCTTCATGAATGACAGTGCATGTTGGTTGCGCAACACCAACTCAATCAATGGCTTGATTCTCATTCACAACAAGTGTATATTCCGGAATGGAAGAACACAAGCTAGTGTCATCTGAAGGATCATCCGAGTACGAAGACGGAGGATGAGGTACAAAATGCATGTGATAACCCAATGGATTCACAACCAATTTTGTGTGAAAATCAAAAGGAGCGATGTCTAGAGGATGTGATGGTTGAACATATTTATGCATGCTCTCCCACATTAGTCTGTGATGGTGGAGCTGTTTGATGAGGGGACGTCGGACAATGACTTGTGACAGTGACTATGTCTGTCCATTATTGTGCAGCTCCATCACCGAAGTATGATGAGTAGGGCTTGATGTTGAACTTCTTCTTGGGATTGACTAATTTTTTAAGACATTATTCAAATTTGTCCTGAAGATATGGAAATCTCATTTGGCTTTTCGAAGCTTCAAACTGAAAATCATGGAAGCCCTGCCAAAAATCCATAGGTGATTCATGTGGGGCCTTCCATTGTTGTAATAGTTTTTTGTCAAGAAGTTCTAGATCAAAATGATGGAAACTAGATTCAATGAGATCATAGAACTGGTCAAGTAAGTGCACACTGCTAGGAGGTAGACTCCAGCACCATTGTTGTGGGGATTTTCTAAATGTGTATGATAGCAATAAACTGACCTATTATGCATAGAACTCATCTACATTCTCAAGGAATACATATAAGTCTTCTAATTACTCAGGCCAGGCTACTTCGCCTTCATAATCATACGTGAATTTGGACAAGAGACCAAAAAACTCCCTTGTGATGCTGAGAGATTTATCATGCGAAAGACATCGTGGAGGGATGAGTATGATAGAATCCATGATAGATGTGCAAAGGTTCAAAATAGGATAAGAGGACACAGCTTGTCATCTGGCCCTCCCTCTAGCACCAAAATTTCGATGGTCCTGGACCCGCCAACATGTCAGGGGATCTCCCCGGTAAGAAATCCCAACTAGACCTCAAACAGTTTGGTGTAGGAGTCCCAATAGTGGGTCGTATGGTATCCCCTTGACTGCGGTTTCGTGAAAAAGCAAGTAAGATGTCCCTATTGGTAGCAAGGGTGTGACATGTGTAGCAAGTCAAGGAAGGTGCATGAATGTTTCTAAAACATGGAGGGTGAGGTGAGTGCGTCCCTTGGAAACATGTGAAAGCATGTGGCTAAGAAGGGAACACATGAGAAAAGATGCATCACATGCTAGAAAGCAAGTAAGCTAGTGGTCCAAAGTGATGGTTAAACCAACGGAACATTTCAGAAAGATTCATACATACTTATATAGAAAAGTTGATACGTGCATGCGTAAGAAAACATATAAATATATAATTATAGTAAACAAGTGAGATGAAATACAATAACAACATATGCATGAAACATGTTGGCTCTGTTAAATTAAGAAGTGAAAGTTCAAATCATACAATACAACCATGACCAACTACTAGTCCCAACAGCAAAACATTACAGTCATTGCCACCTACTCCTCCAAAGAGATATACGAGCTCTACACCGTGGAGAAGCCAAGGCTCGTTACAATACTATCCAAGATTTCTCTAAGATACTCCTATCAGAAGCTTGGCTAACCAAAATCCTTATAATGAGTTATGAGGTACTATATATAGCAAAGGGCCAGGTGACCTCTGACATTCCCCTTTGTGGTTGTTCACCTACTCTCATGACTCTTCAACTACTTTATCACTATTACATTCAACTATCAACACTTGAACTTCCACTTGACAAGATGGTACATACAATCTATACATGTACCCATGTGAGCCAAAATAGGCTTGAGCAAGCCATGTAAGCTATCACTAACACTCAGACAGTTGTGGTAAGACCAAATTTTAGACATCCTTGCAATGACCGATGGTGGCAAACTGATGCCAAGCTTGGTCATCCATGATGGTGTCCGTGTGCTCAATGGTGACATCCTGCTAAAAGTGAACTCTTGCCTCCATTTCATACGGGTACACTCATATGGCTCCTTTGTCCAACTCGCCTGATTAACATGCGCATCACATCTTGAGTGCAGCTGGACTAGCAACATAATGATGCATAGTGTTTGTGTTGATCTCTGAGTGTATGCTAGTGACCATGCACATCAACTTGTCAAAATGCATGTTCAGCTCCAGTCAGACTTGCTTCTTGTCTTTGCCTCGGTCAGTGTGACAAATGGGTGGGATTGCATGCGTGCGCACAATGAAATCCATGCTCCTGAATACCTTTGCATGAGATCAACAAAACTACTCACCCTTTCTACTTCATGTCGGCTGATGAATGTATATATACCTTGTACGGCCGCATTTTCATCAATCTGTGCAAGTTGCACCCCTTGTTGTACCTGTTGCTGCTGCAACCCTTCTCTCATCTATACAGTTGATGTTCTTCCTTGAGTTGTTGCTTTAGCACATGCAACTCCTTCTATGTTTCTCTCTCTTCCTTCACGCGATAACTGTGTTGTGCCATCACCTCATAGCCTTAATCTCAAAAGTTGTCTTCATCACAAGTGGTTTTTCTTTGAACTTGTAACTTTTCTCTGCCTTCATGTTGTCAATAACCTTCCTCTTGCATTCATCATGTGCAGGTGTGATACCATTTGTTGCTGCTAATTGTGCCGCTCACTGCAATGTTTCTACCATTTCATCTTGATGTCCTTTTCTATGAACAACTTGATGTCTTCATAGGTAGGCAAGCTCATAGACACTTACTCAACTTCATCTCCAGTTGTGCTCTTAATAGTTTTTTTGACTCTCCTCTCCTAGAATCCATTGTTCCTGTACCACTGAGAGGTAGAAAAACACCTGTGACACCTGGAGACATAGCAACACTCATGGCAAAAATATGTCAGTCGAAAACTAAAACAAACTTGAGGACTGACTTGCAACATACTTGTGTGACTGGTCATGAAGATTGTGCAATTTCCGCTGGGAGGTCGGGAGACTAGCTACCTAAACTGTGCAAGGGAAATTTTGGGTTGTCAGGAGGTTGACTGACTACTGGAACTCCATAATGCATAGTCCAATCTAGCTTGCTCGATACTGAGATTGTGCAATGCACAATTTCAGCTAGCAAGTCATGTAGCCCCATGGACTACATTGCACAATTTTCTGGGCCAATAGTCACTGCCTCTCAGAATTGCACAAAGCAAGATTGGAGGGCATCAACTGGCCAAATTTGTACATTTTTTGGAAGGAAGGTAGGGCCTTCCCTCTCAAAATTCCAGAATGCTATCTGGGCAAGGCAGAGTTCAGGCCAAGGTAGCCCAGACCCGCTGACGAGTGACATAAACATGAGAAGTCTGAATGCATGGTCAAGTTGAGTGTAAACAAGAGTGAATGATCATGCATGCAAATAGTAAGTGCAGGATTCAAAAAATGGGAAAGAGTACATGCATGTGAAGCGAATCGCCTCAACGATGATCGTCGGTGCAAAAACGGTGTCATGTATGAGACAATAGTGAGATGCAAATGAAAACCAAAATAGTTCTTATACAAGCTAACATACATGAAAACGATAGCAGGCGCTCATTGATATCAAGCAGACATCACTTACACAAGCTGAAACAAAAAAAGCGACATAAACGTAGTGTAAGACATGCAAAGCAAGCTTACCTCGAAATAGTTGAGTTGAATCTGCCGACGACTCCTAGATGTGATGTGTGATGTCAGAGCTACAAGATCACTGTGAGGAATGAGCTCTACAACTTCCGGTTCATCAATTTTGATAAAATAAAGGTTATGACGTGCATGCCACAAATCTAGGAAAAGCCACACTTGGCGGGAGGTTTCTAAAATGAGCCTTGCATGTAACCTCCAGCTGCTAAGAATAGGTCCCTACATCTAGGGATTTCTTTTGCATGCTGCCTTTTGCTATTTTGGGAAGAGAAGCCCATGAATGCAAATCAACTTTTCTCGGTCCCAGAGGGGACCAGTTGACCTGAAGGGACATGCAACAGTTTGCATGCTTGGGAGAGGGATTTGCACAGTTTCTAGGCTGAGCGGAGCTTGCTGTTCCAGAGTGATTGTGCAATTTCTGGGAGGAATAGGCGACTGTCTCCTAGGATTGCACAATGGTTGAGAAGCCATCCTGGGATGAATTGTGTGATTTTTAGAGGAAGCTTGAGAGGCAGCATTGCGCAAGTCTTGAGCTCAACAGGTTGGCTAGTTGATGTGCGCAATTTCTGGAGGGAAGGGTTGTTCCCCTCTAGAATTACACAATTTTCTGGGGGATCTTCTTGGCCAGCACATGGTCTAAGTCTGGAAAGACATCCTCTGAGGGGAGAGAAGCAAACTAACATGCACAGGCTGGCAAGCTACTAAAAAACCAATGAAGCCTATGTACTTGATAGTGCAAGATATGCTACTAGGATGGTTGTTAGGGAGGCTCCAAAACGAAGGTAAGGAACAATTTTGGACGGTTATTGTAGCTGTTACAACGATATTTAAAAGTTAAACCAAGTTATAAACATCTAGGATCCTCTGACTCTGGATCTAGGTGCTTCGTACTTGATTTTTTTCTCTAAGGGAGGTGATTATGTTGAAGTCCCCACCTATGATCCATTTTTCCACCAGTTCCCTTAGGGAGTAAACATGGAACAACATATCTTATTTCTTATCTGGGGCTTGAAGTCCATATATGTTGGACAAGAAACCATGCATATTAGTTCCTAATAAGTGGAAAGAGGAAAAAAGAATAGAGGAGTTGGAGAGAATAAATTCGAAGTTGATTTGAGAAGTGCTCCACGTGATGCCTATAACACATAGCATGCCTTTCACGTCCACCAGTAAGGTTTTGGCTGATTTCCATAACCTGCCCATAATGGATTCAAAGATTAGACTAGAAAATTTGGTTTCTTGGATGAACATGATCGTTAGGAGGTCCTGTTAGATCTTCTAATGGAGTATATGATGCTTTGAGGGGCTATTCAAACTCCTAACATTCCAGGATATTATCTTTGTTATTAAGCTAGAGATTGGGAGGAGTAGATCTCTGAGATCTATTTGTATTAACAAGAATCTAATGGTTTTCTACCCAGGTTGTGCAAGTGTTGCAACGTTGATTTTTGTTCTCTCTTCTTGAAGTCCTTGCTACTTTTCTTTCCATCCTTGATCGTAAAAGTTTGAACCCATAGTTGCATGGATGCTTTGGCTTTTTGGAGGGCCATTACTAGGAGGTTGATTTTCTTGGGCGAAATAGTATTGATAATATTCCTATGGCATGCATCATCTATAGCAAATAGAAATAACGCTTACATATCTTTGAAATATTCATCTTCTCCCATTTGGGTGTCCTCTTCTAGATGAGTGCTTATTTTCCCCTGTTGAGTGTTGGGAATTCATTCCATCTAGATTTTACCTTTCTCCTCACTGGTTTGTTATTTATGTTTGTCAGACGAGCCTTTCTAGGTAGGTCCTTATGGAGGCTATTGAGATTCCTTTGGAATGTATCCAAGAACATCAAAGCTATTGTTAGTTGTCCATCATTTGGGGGAAGAGGAGGAGCCAATTTTCCTATTGTGGCATCTATTGGTTGGATTTTTGGTGAAACCATTTGCATCTATATCCTTATTGTCTTTGGAATCTGGTTTTGTCTCATTCAAGGGATAATATCTGAAGAGATGCCATGATGGTGGCATTTCCTGCACCTGAAAGGAACATGCTCGTAGTTTTGTTTGAAATAAATCTATGTCTTCAGATTCTAGGGTTATTTCTTTTGAAAGAGAGCCCAATATATTCATATAGACACATATCCTAACATATGATGTATAGAAACCTTGTTTTATTTGCTCAGAAAGGCATACAAATTTTCCTAATTTGTTTCCTATTTCTTGAAGGGTCTCTCGATCCCAGTATTCATATGGTAATGAATACATGTGAATCCAAATAGGGGACGACAAGAAATATTCCTTGTCATGGTTGAATCTTGTCGTCCATTGGCGCATGTATTGGCCTATTGAGTTGAAGAAATAAGGGCCTCCTTCCATTGAAGCTTTCAGGTCTTCTTGTCGTGTGAAGATCATGGTGAAGAAGCCTTTGAACCCCATTTTGACATCATAGTGGGCTTTGGGCTCCCAATGTTTGGTAATATAGTGCAAAAGGGATTTTCTTGTGGGCAAAATCCTTATGAAGTTGTAGATCAATGCATGATCTTGCATCAATTGAATGTTCCCATCCAATCTTGTAGGAGGGCTGTGAAGGCATCGAATCTCTATTGACTTTGAAATTCAGGTATTTGTTTGCCTTTGAGAAAGGGTTTAATTTTCACCTTGACCTGTGCCATCAACTGCCCGCGAAGAGATGTTGCCAACTATTTTAGAGTTATGTAGGTGAGGCTTTGTAGAATGTGTCAGATTCAATGATTGGCAGTGATCAGCGAGGCCAGACACACCATAGTCATGGGGTAGGTTAGAGGAGCTGGGGGTCCCTCTGCCCTAGGGAACCATTGAACTATAGCTAGCCAATGAGGGTGGGAATGGCAACAACATATATAAAGGAGTCAAGGGATAGGGAGCGGGAGGTACCAGAGCAAGGTTTTAGAGTGTTCATCACAGAGCCCACAATTTAATGTCTAGATTATCTACAATTTAAAGCTTAAATTAATCCTTATTCTTATATCATATTCTATATGATAAATTAAAATCATGTTATGGATGTCATATTTTCTATAATAAATTATAAAGCTAATAAATATATAATAAATAATAAGATATACCATAAATAGCACAAGTTTATATCACATAGTAAATCTAAATTTACATGAAAATTTAAAATTAAATAAAATTAAAAACTGGCCTAGTATGAAAGAGATGTTATAATGTTATATTAGGTAAACATTTTCACTTGGTCAAATATATATATATATATAGATAGGAACTTGTAATCTATAAAGTCTTGAGAGGGATCAAATCTCTCAAGCAATAAACTATTCCTCAAATATTGCACTCAAAAAAGATTTTTGCACTGAAGGCTTGATAGATCTAGTGTTAAGATGGATCTAGGTTGGTTCTTAATCAAAACATTTCAAATTAAGTGATTTAATCATTTATAGAGATTGATAGATCTAATGTTAAGATAGATTTAAGCTGCTTCTTAATTGAAACATTTCAAATTAAATGATTTAATCATTTATAATTAATGTTATACGACATTCCATAAAATTAAAATTGAAAATGACATAAAATTCGTTTTGGAAAATGCTTTGAAAATGTGAAAATTTAGTATTTAAATTAGTAAAAAACATATTCTTATGAATTATTAAATGTTTTTTAATATAAAAATTTAACATTTTAATTTATTTTATTTTATTTTTTAATAAAAATTAGAATTTGTGTAAATTTAATATTTTTATTTAATTCATTTTTATTTTTTAATAAAAAATAATTTCTAAAACCTCGCTATTGTACAACAGATAGATAGATAGATATATATATAGATAGATATATATATAATTTATTAAAACTTTGTTCCTCATTAATTATGTGTGAAGGAAGGTGAAAATATAATGCACACATACAAAATATGAACCTAATATCGAAAAGTATCAAATTCCTGTGTAATCTTTACAATATTATATAGAAGTAGCAAAATGCATTTCTCATCCGAGCATGTATAATCTTTCAAGTTATGTGATATGTTCATTCATAACTAATGTTTAAAACAACGCGACAAATGGCATAAGGAATGTTTTTGGATGTGCTTTGAAAATGTGAAAATAGTATTTAATTATTAAAATCATGTTTTGAATTATTAAAAGCCAGGTTTCTTATGAATTAGTCTTTATGTGTGAAAGAAGGTGAAACTATAATACACGCATACAAAATGGCTTCATAAACTTATATAGAAAAGTATCATTTTTTTTTTATTAGGTCGATAGTAGGGCCAATATTGGAATTGGGCTTCATTAATTTATATTCATTAAAATATAAGAAACTATGAATAACTATGATTGAATGGTTTGAGAATATTTTTTTTTATATACCATTTTAATGAATGATATTAAAAGATTCCCAATGAATTTTCAGTTCAAAAAATGTGAAATAATAAGTATATAATTACAAAATATAATTCATTGTTAAAAATTCCAAATGGCTAAGTCTTAAGGTTGTCATGTATCAAGTCCTCGTAAACATAAATACATTAAACGAGTCAATTTCCACACTTAATACATGGCCATGTTAGACATCATTTACATCCATTTTTAATGACGGGACTCTTGGTGAATTCAAAGTGCCTTACTTCAAGAGAAGGTTTATTCCTTCAGAGCTTTTGGTTACCATTTGTTTCCCTTTATGGATTCTGAGTATTTTGGCTTTATTAGTTTATTATTATTTATTTATTGAAATATTTTATTGTAATTTACAATTTTGTTTCATTAATTATATATTAATATAGAAAATTGTGTAGATAAAGTTTATAGAGAATGAAAACCAAAAAGAAGTGGAGTAGAGGATTTTTCTTCTTAATATTCGGAAACAGTTAAATGAGATTACATCAGAGACATTAGTAATAAATGATTGCAATGAAACTCAAGTCAATTGAACTAGGATACTTGGAGTAACAATGATGACAGCTAGCAGGTGGTTAGAATTAGATTCTCCAACACTCCCCCTTAATTACAACCACATAAAAATTTAATTAAGATGCATGTTGGTCTATGTCTCAACTAGGCTTATAATTTAAAATTTTTACTTCAACTACATTTACTTTTCTTCTTCTCTTCTTCCAGATCCTATAGCCTCTGAATTGTTTCAACAATTTCCTCTTGTTGTAGGCTTCAAATTGCAGTTTCTTCATTTGCTGGTGTAGGTCTTCCATTGTTCTAAGTTGTCTAAGTATGCCCTGGACTTTTTCAAAAATCAGCTTGTGTATGGATTGCTGCCACATGCCATCTTTTGTTGTGTGATCTTCATCATCAATTTTCTACAACATAAGACCATAATACAATTTCATCTCTTTGGGACTCCAATTCTTGAAAAAATCATTAATTTGTTCATCATCCAAGCTATCTTCAAGGGTCATTTTTGCAATTTCTATGCAGAATTTATCAAGGCATGGTGTTGCAAGCCATGCTTCAAGGAAATTTAACTCTTCTTCATAATCATTTTGTGTACTTTCACACTTCAAATCAATGTTAGAATTAAAAATATTTTCAGAACCACATTGGTTTTGTTCCTTCTGTTTTGTAATGAGAGATTTCTCCCACTTGGTTTACAAACTAAAGTGGGATTATCTCACCAAATAACATCATGTCAATATAATGCTTTTGTTGCATCATTTGCAACCATTCAACATTAGGAAAATAATCATCATCAACGTTTGCATCAACAATATTAATTGTTGGATTCGCCAAATTGTAATCAACAAGCTCTGTTGTTGGAATCACCAAGTTGTCATCATCAAGATTTGTTGCTAGAATCACCAAATTTTTATCCAATTGTGGTTGTGCATAGTGGCATTCGCGAGCATCTACGTGCTCCTCTCTTGCTTCTACAACTTTTTGATAGAAATCATCCACTTGTCGCTAAGCACAGTGGGATTCAACAAATTTTTCATCTTGTTGTAGATCTGTTGCTATAGATCCACCTTCATCTTCAACTACAATGCTCCCCCTTACACCAAAACTCCTCTCAAAAGTTTCCTGAGCTTCCTTGGTTGTCTTGGCATCTAAAATGAGGGGAAGAATGGAATTATTTTGCATTTTTAGCTCCAAATCAAACATCTCCTATTATTGCTTTGACCTTCTCAGCCTATTTCCATTTCCCATTTGTTGTGGCTGAACAAGCAAATGAATTTGTAGTCATGGCAGTTGCCTATAATAAAAACTTGTGGCTTTAACAATGATGGCTATAGTCGTGACCCACGGTAACATGTAAGAATGGTGGCTCAAGAAGACACAAATTTATGCATGTATAATATTTCAAGCACTTTTAATATCCATACCTCACTTACGCATGATAATGTCCACTTTAAAATCTTGAATAAATCCTCAATTGGAGCCACACTAACGATTCCATTAAGAAGAATTTCAAAGCTAAAGGGATTTTTTCAATAAGGTTTTTTACAATATGTTCAATGATAAATACAAATCCAATTTTTTAAAGAAAAAATGAACACCTTTTAAGTCAAATGGATGCCTCAAAAAACATTCAACCAAAAACCTTTTCAACAGCGAATTGTGGTGCTTTAATTGTCGTGACACGTGCTCCCAATCGGATTTTGTGCTCTCTCGGTGTCTGGTACCTTTGTTATAATATGATAGGTAACGCTCTATGATGAGGCTCATCAATGGGTAAAATATATGGACCTTAATGCACCTCCATCTTACTAAAATCAACTCTTCTCATAATTCTTTAGATGTTTTAATTGTATTTTTCTTAATGAGATGAGTAAAAGTAAGATGTCATATATAGTGGTCTAATGTGAATTGATTGCAGGTTTTTGGAGCAAATTGTGGCTAATTAGGATGCAAGAACTCGAAAGAGACAAATAGGAGATATTATAGGAGATAGGATCTCCCTTCTTAACTCCTCACTCAAAGATCCCTCAATCAAATCACATCAACTTAGAGTTGCAAGTATCTGATTCATGAGGACCATTAGTAGCCAAGCCAGTGATAGTTAAGAACCATTTAATCTCAATATTGGGAGCCAATACTCCCTAGATTTAAGGAAGTTGCTGGCAACTTTAGTTGTATAAATAAAGAGGCCTAGAGACTCATTAGGATCCATATTTTTTGTGAAAGATAGCTAAGAATTTTTTGAGTTGAAGGATTGTTACCAAACATTGTTATGTATTTTTTGATATGTTAATGAAAATGAGCAGCATTCCCTTGATCCAGAACTAAGTTGACTCAAAGGGCTGAAGCTCTTGGGTTAGGGCCCAACCCTAGCAGTAGAGGTTCCTCTTACTGTACTTGTATGCTTAGGTTATCTCATAGATTAGTTGTTAAATTGATTTTGGTGTTGTTAAATTGCAAGTATTGGTAGATTTGATTAGTTTTCTTCCATTTGTGAATAGCTTTAATAGTAGAATTATAGGGATAAGAAAATATTCAAAAAAGGCTGATAACAACTGGATCTTACCTCATTCCTCCCTTGTTAGGTCCATGTTTTGAGGAACAACTCCCATTCAGCCCAAAAAATATAGAATTCTAGTTCCTTATGAAATTTAGGGTTTTTCTGCTAATTAGGTCATCAACTTTCAGTTTTAGAAGATAGTTTGCAATTGACATTTCTGATATCTTAGGTCTTGTATTGGATTTGATGTTGCTTTCATAAGGGTTTCAAGCATTCCCATGCATATACTTGGCAAATAAATGATGAAATTTTTGTTTTCTTCTATTTTAGTAACCCTTCTTTTTTTTAGATGAATTTATCGATAAATGCCAACATTGATGTGTATGTTGCAGGAGTTTCTACATTGCAAGAAGACCTCATATCATCAACCTTAGCCTAACCATATCCACCCATGATCACCAAAAGCCACTAAGTTCTCAATTTGAATTCTCGTTTTACAAGGAAAAATTTCCATGCTTCTTGAGCAAATCCAATCATTGTAAAGCTTTGGTTTGAATTCTGATTGAGTGCCTACCACTCCCTTGCCTTATTTCCTCCTTACCACCTTCTCCAAGATCCATACCACCTTTCAAACCACTCCCTATGCTTTCAGCCTATTCTTGTAGGAAAATAGGGGATCCTGTAGGTGAACTAGGACATCCTATAGGAAAACCTGTAGTGGCATGTTTTAAGCCCCAATTGTGAAAAAAGCATCACTAAAGCTAGGAGTAGACCCCTACATGCCTCCCAAACCATCTGAACCATTGTACTCATATCCCTCCACACCTATCTCACCTGCCATGTAACCAAGAGGGATTAACATTTACATTTTTACAAAAAGATAAAAATAAAAAGTCTTTATATTCATTTATGCACACAACAGTTAAGTGCTTGTTTAGATCAAACTTCATGCTTAGATTAGTTAAGACTTCACATGTGTTAAAATTAGAATTATTTTGAAAGAAAGGTATATTAACAAATAGCTAGATGAGTTATGTGTTTTGTAGGCATTTTTTTCAGTCTTTCATTACTACAATAAGTAGCATTTCAATTATCTCAATTAGGGTAAAATTATTTTCTCTCAATTGGTAATCAGACTTCTAATCAATAGAAGTCTAGTTTGAGATACACTAGTGGTATATCGCCGCAGCTCAATAGTGACAAAGAGTGGACCCATTACATCTATTTGTGTATACAACACTATCACCTCCAAGTTTGTATGAACCTTAGGTTGATGAAGTAAAGTTGGTAGCCTAGGAGTTGCAACATCCTTGTTGCAATACTAGTGCTCATCACTTTTTAGCACCATTGTCAGGGACGTGTCTGAGTAGATGTGATTTCTGCTTCCATTCTTCCATATTTTATCTCTTTCATTCTATTATTAGTTCCATTTTTCAAAGTAGTTCTAATTTGGTTTGATTTCCTTTCCATTCTGCAATTGATTCCATTCAGAAGTTAGTTTCAATTCAGTTTTTCTTTTCAATTATGAAATTAGTCTTAAAGCTTGGAAAACAAAACAAAAGCACTCCTTTCATGCCTTGTAAGAATAGGGATAACTTAGGAAATGTTCTACCAAATACCCCCACCACTTCAAACAACCAACCTTCCCTCTTCTTCAGTGGCTATGAAATAGAGGACCCATTAGACCAACAACTAAAGATTTTTGAAGAACCTATAGGGGAAGAAGAAGAAATCATTCCAACTAACATAATGGCTGGAAATAGAAATGAAAGGGGAGATAGAGAAAGAATTCAGGATCATTTTCCTATCAGAGAAACAAATGGGGATGCCAAGATGAAAAACATAAGCCCCTCTGCTCTTCCTCACTTCCATATCCTATCCTCAGAAGATCCAGATACTTTTTTGTTCGAAATTGTTGTCATATGCAGAACTTATGATTACGCCTCTGATGATTAGAAGTTGAAATTTTTCCCATCCACTCTCAAGGATGTAGCCTTAAACTGGTTCATGGGTTTACCTGGGGATAGTATCACCACCTGGGCTCAGATGCAGCAAGCTTTCAACAACAAGTATAGGGACTACTCCAAGTCCAAAGATACCAAAGAGGAAATTTTTAGAATGACCTTGGGACATGATGAGTCCTTAGAGGATTATGAGGAAAGGTTCCAGCTTAGTTATAAAAGGGCTAGGTGCACACTTGATCCTGAGTCACTTAAGATAGTCCTTCTCAAGGGGATTAGGGATGATCTCCTAGAAACCCTAAACCTGCTACCAAGAGGGGACATCTATCAGCTACCCTTTGAGAATATCAAGACCATTTTTTAGAATCTTTCTAGGGTAGCTAGAAAAAGGGGTAGGGTTAGTCAAACAGTGGCCAGCTCATCCTCTTCCAACACATGTATAAAAATTGAAATTGGGAACATGTTGGAAGATTTTAAGAGTGAAATGGTGTAAACCCTTGCCCTGCAAATGGACACTATGCAAATCAAGAAGAAGCAGGAGGAAGCAGAGAGAGAATTAGCCATCTGCTGCCCTAGATTCACAAAGAGGCACCCTAGGAATGAATGTCCATTGAACCTTATAGAAATTTTCTTGTTCTGTGAGGAAAACCACTCCACATACAAGTTCCCTTCTCTGCCTGGACTAAAATTTGTGTATCAATAAACTGAAGGGGTCACTCAAAAACTCTATTACATAAATCAAAGGAGGCCTCATGGGCCTTAACCATACCAGTAGGGCATGCAAGGGTCATCCTATTCATATTACAACCTTAATAAAAACACATCTATTCCCTCTTGGTGCCCCCCTGATCACCCCTCCTGGTCTACATCTTCTCCCTGGTCTTTTGCACTTAGTACCATTCCCAGTTTGCCAACCAGCCATTTCAGTCATATACTCCTCCACAACCTTAGTGGAATGCACCACCCCAGGGGTGGAGGCCCCAGTACAAGAAAGCTCTAGCTTTATTGCCTTCACCTCCACCTCAACCACAAATTTTACACCTTTCTCCACCTAAAAAACCTCAAATTCCTGCCCAACCAAACCTAAACCCGAACAACAGATAGGCACATCAGGTCTATAGTGGAGAGACATCCTACCCTGCTTATGTTATGGAAATTCATGAAATCAACCTTAGCTCTGGGAGAGTGATCCCAGATAACCAACCTCCATCTCCACGTAGGGAGAATGAGAAGGAAAGAGGGGAAAGTATGCCTAAAGTAAATCCACCACGCTTTCCTGAATGATAACCCATACAGTCCAACATACCCGAGAAGAGAATGAACTTCTAGGTGAGTTGAAAAATCTGTGTAAAAATCCCACTTCTCAAAGCTATTAAAGATGTACCCATTTACAACATGTTGATTAATGAGTCTAAGTGTTTCAAACATCGAGGAAGGCGAAAAAGAAACACCCCTACAATTAATGTCATTGGACAACTATCTGATTTAATGTTGGGGCAGGTAATTTTCCCAAAGTATTTAGACCTTGGAAGGCCTGTAGTATATGTACATATCGATGGCACCATTCTCCCCCATACCTTGATTGATCTTGGGGTTTCCATCAATGTAATGACTAAGGACACTATGCTCAAGTTGAATCTGCAAGGATCATTAAGAAAGACCATGATAGTCTTGAGCTTAAAGACTGATCCATAGTATCCCCCGAGGGGATTGTTGAGGACGTGATGGTCTCCATTGATTCTTGGGAATAACTTGCATGCTTCTTAGTTCTCCAACCTAAGACCAAATTTAATGGTTATCCTCTCATCCTTGGGAGGCCTTGGTTAGACAATATTGATGCCTACATAAGTTGCAGGGCTGGAAATATGACTATAAAAAATGGGCATCTATCCAAGCAATTGGTCTTGTACCCTCCCGCTCAACCATATATAGAACATGAATTACCTTTATGGATAGAAGAGGAGGAAGAATATGAAATCTACTCCTCCCAAATCTATATCCTAGGAACTGCCATATGAGGAGGGCAACCTGATGAAGATGATCTGATTGAACAAATCCTCCAAAATAAAACTCCCAACACCATGTCTCTAGAGGAAGTAGTGAAGGAAACCAAAGACAACCATCGGGTTCATCTATGATTATATGTCTCAAACCCTACTTGTGTCAAGGAAATAGAATTCAACTCAGAAAGAGCATTGAAAATCAACCCCTCTCTCTTTGTACACCAAGAAGAAGAGTTATGTAATATGCTAAGAGAGCATTTGGATGCCTTTTCTTGGAATTACAAAGAAATGAAGGAAGTGCACCCCTCAGTGTTTACTTACCACATTTACATCAAACAAGGTTGCAAACCACTCCGACAACCCCAAAGGAGAATGAATCCAGCTCTCAAGTATATAGTCAAAGAAGAGTTGCAGAAGTTGTTGGATGCAGGATTCATTTACCCTATCTCGGATAGTGAGTGGGTGTCTCCTTTGGTGTTGGTTCCAAATAAAAATGGAAAGTGGAGGATTTGAGTCGATTACCGAGAGCTAAACAAAGCAACAAATAAGGATCATTTTCCTCTGCCTTTCACTGACCAAGTGCTAGATGGTTTGGCAGGAAAGAAGTTCTTCTCTTTCTTAGATGGGTTCAACAAGTACAATCAAATCTAAATTAGCCCAGAGGACTAAGATAAAACCACCTTCACCTATCCTTGGGGTATTTTTGCTTATAGGTTCCTTCCTTTTGGTCTATGCAATGCCCCTGCCACTATCTAGAAAGCAGTCCTAAGTATCTTTGTAGAGTTAGTCCATGATGCAGTAGAAATTTATATGGAGGCTATCTCTAACCTAGGTAAGGTGTTGAACAAATGCATTGAAATTACCTTATCCCTTAGTCTCGAAAAATGTGAGTTCTTGATGACTATAGGGATTTTTCTAGGTTACTCAATATCCCAAGAAGGACTGCAGGTAGACCCAAATCCACAAAAACAGAGCGATGTTGGAAGCTTTTTAGTTTTAGCCGGATACTATAGGAGATTTATAAAATATTTCGGCAAGTTAGCTTCTCCCTTAGTTGGGTTATTGGCCAAAGACTCTAAATTTTTATGGTCAGAAAGATGCCAAGCATACCTGGACACCCTAAAGGGCAAGTTGACTACTGCACCTATTCTTTGATGCCCAAATTGGGCTCTTCCTTTTCATATTCATGCCGATGCCTCTCGCAAACCTATAGGAGAAGCTCTAGGCCAGATATATGACAAGCTTCCTTATGCCATCTACTTCATCAGTAAGAATCTATCGAAAGATGAGCTAAACTATATAGTGACTAAAAAAGAGCTCCTAGTTGTTGTGAATTCATTGAATAAACTTAGAAATTACATTACTGGTCACCAGAAATTTGTACACACCGACGATGCTGCAATTAAATACTTGATGAATAAAATTGATGTAAATGCCCAGATTATTAGATGGTTACTTTTATTGCAACAATTTGATTTAACTATTATTGATAATCCTCGTAAGGAGAACATAGTTGCAGATTATTTATCCATATTGACTTTGCCTACAAGGGATGAAGGAATGGTCGATGATCAGTTACTAGATGAACTTTTATTCACCATTTCAATTCTCTCTCCATGGTTTGTTGACATAGAAAACTACTTGGTATCTGTACAATTTCCTCCAAATTTGTCCTCTAAGGAAAAGATAAGAATCATAAGTAAAAGCGCCCCATTCACTTGGATTGGGGGAAATATCTTCAAGATACGTCCAGATCAAATTATGAGAATATGTGTTAGGGAGGAGGAAGAATTCTTCGACATCCTTTTGGACTGTCATGATGGGCCTTGTGGAGGTCACTTTGCAGCCAAAAGGACAACATTCAAGGTACTACAAGCTAGTTATTACTGGCATACTCTTCACCAAGATATAAGGAGGTATACCGGCCAGTGTGATTGGTGCCAAAGGATTGGGAAACCTACCCCAAGGGATGAGGTGCCTCTGCAACCTCAAGTGACTTCAAGCCATTTGACAAGTGGGGCATGGATTTCATCAGGACCATTGACCCTCTATCTAGAAAGAAGTAGTACATCATTGTGTGCACTGACTACTTAAAAAAATGGGTTGAAGCCAAAGCCATCAAAGTAGAAACAGAAGAAAAAGTGGTTGAATTCTCAAGGGAGAATTTGTTTTATAAGTTTGGGTTCCCTAGAGAGTCGGTCACTGATCAAGGCAGTCAATTTACATATCACATGATTGAAAATCTGTTAATATAGCAGAAGATCAAGCATAGGAAATCCACCCCTTACCATCCACAGGCTAATGGCACTACAATAAAAAAGGACATTGGTGAGGGGCGAAAAATGTCACCATAATCTCATTGATGATGGTCAAAAGAGCCTTCATCACTAAAAATTGAACGTCACTAAAGGTGGCATCACCAAAAGTATAGTTATTTTGGTTACATTCAAAGTCCATCACCAATAATGATTTATAATGATGGATAGCGACCGTCACCATTTCATATGAGATGGTGATTGACCATAGCCTCTGTCACCAAAATTGAATGTCACCGAAGGTGGAATTGCCAAAAGTATAGATGTGGTAGTGAAATTCAAATTCCATCACCAATAATGATTTATAATGATGGATAGCGATCATCACCATTTTATATGAGAAATGGTGATGGACCATAGCCTTGGTCATGAAAAATTGAATGTCACCAAAGGTGGTGTCGCCAAAAATATAGGTGTTATGGTGACATTGAAGGTCCGTTACGAATATTGATTATAACGACGGATAGTGACCATCACCATTTCATATGAACAACAAAGATTTATTGTGATGGATCTTCCATGGCATCACTATTGGTGCATATATATGGTGACGTTCGTTGACCATCACCAAAAGCCGCATTGCCAGAAGTATAGGTGTTATGGTGACATTCAAGGTCTATCACGAATAATGACTATAATGGCAAAGAGTGACCATCACCATTTCATATCAACAACAACAATTTATGGTTATGGACGTTTAAGGGTTGTCATTGTTCATGGGTATATATGGTGGCGTCGTTGACTGTCACCATTTCATATTTTGGTGAGGGTCGAAAATTGTCACCAATGCTCATTGGTGATGGTCAAAAGAGCCTCCATCACCAAAATTTGATCGTTTCCATTCCATATGAATGTCACGGAATGATGGAATCGAACCACCAACCTCCTGCCTGTAAAGAAGGTTCTCTTCCATTGAGCTAACACCCTTTAAAGAATTAGACTTTTAAAAATTAGACCTTGAAACCTCATAAATTTTAAATTCTATAATTTTCAATAAATTAAAGTCTTGATAA
Organism: Pinus tabuliformis; assembly: GCA_031772625.1. Taxonomy (NCBI): domain Eukaryota; kingdom Viridiplantae; phylum Streptophyta; class Pinopsida; order Pinales; family Pinaceae; genus Pinus; species Pinus tabuliformis. The sequence goes on along the minus strand of CM062807.1, from coordinate 91,588,812 downwards.
TGTTTTACTAAACAAGCAAAGCAACATCAAAGCTGTAGATCCCTACCTAATGGTTATGGAAGTTACAAAAAGTGGGTGGAGGGAAAAATAGTTATATATAAGAGAATCAATATGTTAATTTGAATACTCAATTAGAAGTGAAACTCTGAAGACATTTATAACTTATAAATTACCTATAACTAGAAAATGCACCAAATATTGCAAAGAAAATTTCATAAGTGGATACTGTTGACACCCAGGTTGTTCCCTTTGACTCCCAAGGGAATACGGTCGGGGTAACCACTAACCAATCTTTGGATTACAGTTTCTAGCCAAACTGTAATCAGAGAGGGCTCTCTCTTTATGATTTGTCTCTGTTTTGATGGTATTTTAGGCTAGCTATTATGCTCAGGTTTTTGGTTTATGTTTTGGTTGAAGGACTTCTTTCAGTGCTTAAGATGTAGTGTTCAGATAGTAGTATAACATTGGGCAATGGAGTCTAGAGCTGTGAAATTCTTGAAATGCTGGAGTGATGATATTTAGACTGCAGGGCCTATTGGGTATCTCAAACAAACAAAATTTAAACTTAAGTGGTGATGTATGGTCAGCCAACAGAAAGCAATTAAGAATTCTCCATTAAGCTGGTGATGTGAAAGTGAAACATGTTGCACAGGAGCAAACTTGAATTCCTGAAACAAAGGTCACTGTGAAAGATATATTCTGATAGTGCAGCAATTAAGAATTACACTTATCAAGATTATAGCTGAAGAAAACATTCATCAACAACATAGATTGAGCTCAGGGTATTGCATGAATAAATCCTGAAGGCTATTCTTTTTCTTTGTTGCTGAATATTTAGAAACTAGAAACATGTATGGATTGTAAAAGATTGAAACACATAACAAAGAGAGTTACAGAAAACTTATTGTATTGTGAGGTACACAGGAATCCTGCAGTTTTCAACGAACACCAGAACGCATTCAACACTTCAGAACTTTGAGAAATTCCGTCACTTTCTTTATTAGACTCTGAAAGGATTACAGCATAAGAACTTCTTCAAGGGAAATCAACAACAACCCTTGCAAACTCATGCAAAGGGGGCTTTATAGAAATGTTCATACAAAATATCTCAGGCATTGAGTCATCTGAGAAAGAGATATCTTCATTACTTCGTACAGAAAAGTAGATAAGAAGTTATTACAGTTTTGAATATAGCATAACTGCTCTTTAAGTCTGTCAGAAGATATTTTGACCTTCGGAGGTCGCTGAGTCGGTTGGAACGCTTTGCTTTAAAGCTGGAAAATGTGCCTTTACGTTTGCTGCGCTGTATCTTCTCGGCCCTGCCACCTGTGACTGTGCTTGCTGCTGTGGTGGCCGAATGGCTTGCTGAGCTGGCTCAGCTTTCATCCTTTCTTCACATGCCGATTTTGTTAAGTTTTCCTGTGCATGATCATTTATAAAATTTGCAAAAATTTGATTTACAGGTTCTGGTTTGATAATATTAACTGTATCAATCTATTCCAGACTTCCTGTGTGGGCAGTTGGTGCTTCACAATTGCCTCTATGGTTTCATCTACCTCGGTATATTTATAAAAATTTGGAGGCACATCGAACAGATGATTGATTTCGTTCATGATGAAGAACAGGTTTTCCACCCTGTTGTAGAGAGTCTGCCCTGATGCTGGCCCTGATTCTGCTGAAGTGCTGGGCTGTTCTGCAACTTGACTGGCATCATAGGCATTGACCCTTTTGGCATAGTTTTCATGGGTAAGCAGTTTGCCTACACTGCTTAGTATGCTGGGGAGACCTCTGTTTTGCAATGCCTGGAACCTGTCCATGAACCTGTTGATTTCGGTCTGCATATCTTGGGTCCTTCTCTCCAATGTTCCAATCAGGTTTCTTAATGTCAGGACCCTTTTTACCATTGAGATTGTCTCAGTCCTGTTGGCAATTCCCATGGTGGTCAGTTGAGAGCTTGTCCTGTGATTTAATATATTGATCATTCTATTGGCAGCATCAGGCATGTTGCCAAGGCTTGCTCTTGCTCTGTGTATCTCCCTATTTGCCTTTGTAATGAGCTCTGACTGCTCATGTATGGTCTCAATGAAATGCCACTGGTCAGTAATGGACTGGCCAATGTTGGCCCAGAGGACTGTTCTGAGCTCTGCTGTTACTTTATCGAGTGTGAGCTCTTTCTCAAGCTCAGTTATTCTCTTTTTGAGAGCTTTTATCTCTCTTTCCTTCTCAGCTACATTCTGTTTGCTCTTATCATATCTTTCATTTATTTTGGCCAATTTCTCCCTGGTCTCATTCAGTTCTGTCATTTGAGCTTCCAGGGCCTGAATCTCATTCCTTAGTTTTTGCATATCCAAGCTGGGGGCCTGCTCTGTTGTTGGTGGTGCTGAAGTAGATGGTGCTGCTTGTTCAGTCTGTTGAGGAGGAGGAATAGTAGTTGGAGCAGCTTCCTCAAGGTTTATTACTTCAGGAGGAGGCTGAGAGGTCTGACCTTCTTCTCTTTGCTTCAAAGCTGCCTGTAATGCTGCCTATGCAGCCTCTGATTCTCCCAGCTTTTCTTGTGTCTGGATGAGCTGTTTATAGAGAGACACCAACAAAGCTGTGGCATCTTGATCATGCCTTTGTTGAGCTACTTCATCTGTCTGAGGGTGAATTGTGGCTGGGAGTTTGATCTTTCTTCTTAAAGCTGCCATATCTGCATCCCTCAACTTTAATATTTCTTGTATGCCCTTGATATCTTTGGGGTCATGCCCAATCTCAATAATTATATCTTCTAGGGACCTTATTCTGTTGTCCTTTGCTTGTGAGGATGCCCTTTCCAACTCAAGTTGGGCAGCCGTATTATTAAGGCTATTTTCTAGCCTATAGTTATCCAATGTCTTGTCTGCCAAGGAAGCATAGACCATTTCACCTGTTTGTTTATGCAATTCAATTTTATCCATTGGGTGGATGTCCTTGGCAAGGACCTCAAGGTTGGTCCTCAAGTAGTCAGAAGGGGACTTTGGCTGCAAAGTAGTTGGCATGAAATGAGTCATGATCATCTTGCCCTCCTGGACATCATATGCAGACATTAGTCGCTGCTGGTTGGTGGGAGCCATGTTCAACAAATGGTTATACAACTGTATTTTTATGGGCTCATTCCTTTTCTTTATTTCAATGAACTGCTGCTTAATGCTCAGTTCACCCTCTCTCTGCTGGCTAGAGGAGCTCACTTCTCCTCCCACTGTTCTGTCCTGTTCCTGCTAAAAGGAACTTGCGGATGCTTCCCTGCTGGGTGGGGCCATGCCAAAAGACTGTCCTATTGGCATTTCTTCCTCTGAGAAAGGATTGATTCTCTATCTTTTCTCCCCATGAGTTGTGGATGTTGTAAGGGGAGTCTCTCTGTCCCTTTTCCTGCTTGTATCCTCCTTTTGTGGGGTTTGGAGGATTGATGCCTCAGCTGAGGTTTCTTGCCTTGGAGGCACAGTTTGTTCAGTGGATTTAGGGGCTTCCACTATTTGCTCTTGCTGGACAGGCTGCTCCTGTCTTTGTTCTTCTTGCTGTTGGTGTTGTGGTTGTTGCTGCACTTCCTGCTGCAGCACTTCTTCTTGCTGTTCCACCTGTGTTTCCATTTGCTCTTCAGTCATAGGAGGTGGCTGCTCCTCCCCCATTTGCTTTTCTTTGCCTTTGCTGGATGTCTGTTGAGTGTCCATGGCAGCTTGCTGATGTGTTGTTGATGATGAGGCAGCTACTCCAAGTTGCCTTTGATATGAGAAGGAAACCTGTCCACAAGTTTCCAAGTCAGCTTCTTTTTGAATATTTCTAGCCTCTTGTTCTAGCATCTGCTCTCTAGTAATTTCCTCTTCTAGGGTGCCCTCTTTCCAGCTCAAGGAATTGGCATACTTTTCAATATGGGGCAGCTTAACATGTGAATAGTTACCCAATTTGTGTTTTATCCTCCCGAGGGAAATAAAATGATTGCGGTCATAAGGTGACCATTTGAAACTGGTTTGCAATTTGAGGCTTGCTAGGATCATATCTGCCTCCTTCCATCCCTCCTCTCTTTTGTTGTACAAAAAAGGGCCTAGCTGGCTCCTTACCTTCAGTTGTACCTTCTTGTTTTTGCTTTGGAAATGGAAGTAGTCAGCATATCCAAACTGCCTGAAATATTCTAAGGAAAAAAGTCTCATGGGGACATACCTTGGAAGCCTAAAAGGGTCCAACTCACAGCCATATACTCTGATTACTGTGTGATGCTGGTAAAAATACCAATCACCAATGCTGTAGGATTTGGAGAGATGGAGAACTCTCTGCATATCATCAGTTAACCTTGGAGGAGGGACACCATACAGTAATGTCATAGCTGGGTGAATGAACAGGTCTATAAATTCACAGTATGTGTATGGCGATTGAGAAACATGATGGAAGACTGGAGTCCAAAACACGACTGACCTTGGATTCCCCTGGACATTAAGTTTCTTGAGGGGAATGGAGAAACTGTCTGGCTGATAAAACAAGAACAGATGGTAGATGTATGAGGTGTATCTGAACACCCTCTCCCTTGGTAGATTCATTAGCTGCTCATGGATCTTTTCTGCAATATAAGTGGCATAGTCATAGTGTACAGCTGGAGGCTTTCCAGGAGAAAATATGGACAGCATTGCCATTATAGTATCATCAACATCTTCAATTCCTTTAAAGCCCAGGACATAGCTGATCAAATCCACTAGCATTCTGCCCAGGTCATTCAGGTAGTGATATCCAATAGGAGGAGTCCTTATAGTTTCAGAGCTTGGCTGTACAAATAATTGGTTAATTTTGGTAATCTGGGCACTTGACAGATTCCTCCCTTTCTTTATTAAGTCCACCATGGAAAGAGGGGTTAATGGCCTTGCAGAGTGGAAATGTAGCATCTCATTTATGGTTTCTGGGGTGATAAAGAACAAAACTGAGCCTGAAGGACTGAGAACAGCTCTCTGGCAAGGATCATAGCATTCCTGGCACTTATGGATCAAGTCTGGAAGGGTATTGACTTGAGGGAGGTTGTAAATGGGCAAATTTGACTCCCAAATCCCTAAAATATCAGCTCCATTAAGATGTTGGGCTTTCAATTCATTTAGCATGTGAATATTGAACTTGGAACCCATTGGAAACCAATCTAACATCTGATAATCCACATCTCCCAGGGCTTTCCATGCTATTTCCCTATGAGGGGCATTCAGAGGCTGGACATTCAGGTCTATTGGTGTCTCCATGGCTACTGAAGCTTTTGAACTGTAGGTGAACCGGTTTCAATCGAGCAGAACAACAGAGAGGAATGTTTTCTTGCAATGGAAGTGAATTGTAAGAAACAGAAGGCAAATTGAATAAACAACAGTTGAAATACTACTTTGAAGTGTAAATAAGACCAATGCCAGGTATCAATCTGTCTCTTTTGGCAGGTATGTACAGTTTGAGTGACTGGTTCGCGATTGCGCGAACAGAGTTACAGTTTCTTATGAGAATGTGGGCAAACGAGGCTCAGCTGGTGCTTTTCGACTTCACAGTTGTGAATGGGGGCTAGACACAGGAATTTTACTGGCAATTTATAAGTTTCGGTGTCTTTTAATCTTTTTGAGGGAATTTACAGACAAATTAGGCATATGAAGGATTTACAAAGGTAAATACCTGGTAAACAGCGAGCAGCGGTCACGAACGTGGGTAGAAATGGTACGCCGGAGGTCTCCAGATCGATTCCAGTAAGGTGGCGCAGGTTTGAACGTAAAAAAGCATGCAGAGAAAGCAACAGCGAATTGGCAAAAGTGTGAAAAAACGCGAAAATTGGCCAAAATATGGATTTTTTTGGACTTTGGCGCTTTTTTGGGGATGACGTCAGCATGACGTCATCGGGTGGGGTCAAGGCCGGATGACGTCAGCATGACGTCACTGGGTGACGTGGCAAGCTGCGATTGGTCCACGGGGATGATGAAGTGGCAGACACGTCAACGCAGGGGCGGACAAAGGTGCTGACGCGACGGCGGGGTGGCAGTGACGTGGCTCTGACGTGGGGATGACGCAAGCCCGGCAAAACAGGTGGTAAGTGAAACAGCGGTAATGGTTTTCTCGGACCGCTTATAATACGGCGACGGTTTTGTCAGAGCCTGACCCGAGAAGCTGTGAGGGCGACGCGTGGCCGCGGCGTGACGTAACCCTTCGTCATTTTCTCGGGTGCTAAAGCTCCGCCGTCGGGTCCAACCCGATATGCATGTGGACCGTCCGATCGAGGGTGCCTGATCGGACAGCGGACGGGTTGCTGAGTTGATTGGGCAATACGGAAGGGGGCGGGATTATAATAATATATCCCTTGGGACTAGTGCTCGGCGGAAACCTTTGGGAAGCGGCGGATTTGCTGGTTTTGTTAATGTATTTTCAATAAAACCCATACAGCGCCCGAACCATTGGATAACATAAAAAAGTGGGTTTTTCATGTATATTTTTGTAAAAATGCGCCCGGTGATCAGATTTTGGATAAAGGAGAAAAAGTGGGTTTTTTGAGTGTTTTTGCAGATGAAGCGGGTTATAGGTAAAAAGGCTTTTTTCAAGGTTTTCTTTGGCAACAAAGGGTTTAATGGGTCAAATGGGTTCAAAAAAGAGGGGAGGGGGTAAGGCTTAGGTTTATCAAAGTGACCAGATGTCATTTTGATCCCTGACAGAGAACATATGGCTATAATGCCAAGGGAAGGGATATTTATACCATGTTTGGGGTTTATACACCATGGTGTTATAATACTAGGGAAAGGGTAAAATGGGGGATTTATATAATAGAATTAGTGGTCAATATGGATGAAATGGGTGGATGAGGGGGAATATCACTAAGTTTATTTGAAAATCACTTAGCTTAGGGAGTAGATCAAAATGAAAAGAATTTTAGACAAGAAATGTGGCTTTTAAAGGATCAAGAGCCACCATGAAACCATAAATTCTTACATGAATCTCAACTGATGAGGGGATGTTAGTAACAAATGGGAAAAAGGGATAAGTGGGAAGTTAGACATGCTTCTTTGCTTTGCTGCAACCTGCTAGAGAAGAAGGACTTCTCAATCCATTGAATTTGCTTTGTGAACATAGGTCAACACACATTCAATTGTAATGAATGATACTTCTGCAACCCCATCTGCCTACCCATCTACTTGCCTAGCATTTTTTGTTTCTTCTTGGAGGGTGCACTTAGGCTAGCAGACCCTCATTTGCCTTTTCTTTTCTTTGGCTTTTTTCCTTTTGATTTTCTATCTAATTCTACCCTTATTGCTTCCAAGGTCCCAGATTAAGCAGTTGGGAACCTTACTTCTCTACCTAAGCTACTTGTCTGCCAAGATTAAACAGTTTGGACAGACTTCTCTCTCTATTCTACAACTGAAAATTTAAAACATGGCATGATCCTGATTAGGCTGTTGGACCATCCATCAAAATTTAGACAACATCAAGCTATAGGCACAGATTGTATTCTCTTGGAAATATGTGATCTTTGCATCATCAAAGCAGAGCATATTTGGGCCTTTCCTTGCCAATCATGAAATATGAAACCTATTGATATAGGTAGCTAACAGTGGCTCCACATGGGGATGGTTTTTCATTTGAAAGACCAAGAACAGCAGGTCAGATTGCCTTGCTCCTTGACTGCTTTTATCAAAATTTTGAAGTTTGCTGCTTTGACATGCCAAAATTGTGTACCTCTCTTCTTGGTAGACCTCTGATCCTATTTACCTTTTGCTGATAGTTAAGAAAACTTTGAGAAACTGCATTTCTACACTTTAACAGAAAGTGATATTTACATCTGAATATGTACAAGGGAAACTCAGGCTGCACTTATGGGTAGTAGTCAAAATAGTGCTTCAGCATCCTGCCATTCACAGGACCTTCATCCAAATCAGTTTCATTAAGACTTTTAAGGAAATAAGTGTTGTTTCCTTGTACTGCTTGGACAGCAAATGGTCCCCTCCAAAGGGAATCAAATTTTCCATGTTTTCCTTTATCTTCCCTCCTTGAATCCCACTTGAGGACTTTGTCACCCATGTTGAAATCTTCTGCCTTAGTTCTTCTGTCAAAGGCCTTTTTTAATTTTTCTTGTAGGACTTGAACTCTGCTGAAAACTTGGTCTCTAGTTTGCTGTAAACATATGATTTGATTGATCCTTCTTTGCATATCATTTGGTTCAGCTTGGCTCTCTTGAAGAAGTTTCATAACAGGTACCCCTAGTGATGAAGGAAACTTGGCTTCTAATCCATACACCAACTCATATGGGCTGGTCCCAATTGATCTCTTGGTTGTTAGTCTATCTGCCCATAGAGCATTCACAAGCTTCTTATGCCAATTCTTTTTGTTCTCTTCTAGCACTCTCTTTATAATGTTTACCAGGCTTTTATTTGATGACTCAGCAAGGCCATTACCTTGGGGATAGTATGCAGTAGAATGGCCCAAGGTAATGTGGAACTTGTGGCAGAAATTCACCATTTTCTTGGATCTGAAAGCAGCTGCATTATCTGTTATTATTTTATCAGGACAGCCAAATCTAGCCAGTATATTATTCTCCAAAAACTGAATGATTGTTGAATCATTTGCTTGTCTGCATGGAATAGCTTCAATCCACTTAGTGAAGTAGTCTGTAGCTGTTAGAATCCATCTATGTTGGCCTGAAGATGAGGGATGAATTTCCCCAATGAAATCCAAGCCCCATTGTTGAAACGGTCTCTCTGTTGCAATAGGCTTTAAGGGTAATGGCAATAATTTTCTCTTTCCCTCAAACACTTGGCATTTATGACATGAAGTGGTGAATTTCTTGACATCAGAGAACATGGTGGGCCAGTAGTAACCAGCTCTCAGTATTTTATCCACAGTGGACTTCCAATACAAATGTCCACCACAGTCACCTGCATGAAATTCTTCCATGATTTTGTTAGTCTCATTTTCAGTCAAACAGTTTAGTAAGATACCCTCATGGTTTTTCCAAAGCAGATTTCCATCCATAACACAAAATTTAGAAGCTTTCATTTTTAAGAACCTACATTTAGTTCTGGACAGTCCTGGGGGAGCACACAGGTTTTGTAACACATAACAGATATCAGAATACCAGGGGGATTGTTCAAAGGCTACATTGATCTTTGGAGTCGCCAGCTCCGGTTCACTGTCCAGCTGGTTGATGTCTAAGGCTTGGAAGTTTGCTTCTGTCATTAATTTGGCCAAACCTTGCCCTTTTATTAGTTTTGTAGGTTTTATCTCAATATCAAATTCCAAAATGTTGGCAATCCACTTTCCTCTTCTGCCCTCTAAGTTTTCTTGGGTGAGAATGTCTTTGACAATAGGACTTGGTACATAAGCTACAACATGGGAATAAAGGATGTAAATCCTAAAGTCTTTAATGGCCTTGACCAAAGCATAAGCCTGCTTTTCCATGATCTGATATTTCAGAGGTGCATCTCTAAGAGCTCTGCTAAAGAAAGCAATTGGCTTCTCATTTCCTTGGTCATCTTTCTGTAACAAAACAGCAGCAATAGTATGCTGGGATGCAAAAGAGAAAATGATGAATTCTCTGTCGAATTGAGGATTGGTCAAGATCGGGGTTTGGGTAAGAGCCAGCTTTATACCTTCAAAGGCTTGATTTGCTTCAACTGTCCATTTCACTTTCGAATCTTTCTTTAGCATATTATTTAGCAATCTGATCAATTCTGCTAAGTTTGGGATAAACCTTCTCAAGAAATTGATTTTTCCCAAGAATCCGTGCAATTCTTTTATATTTCTTGGGTGGGGCATTTGTAAGATAGCTTGTATCCTATCTAGATCAATTCTTATGCCATCTTTAGAGATGATGTGACCTAACAGTTTACCTTCCTCTAGACCAAATAGAGACTTCTTGGGATTCAAGGAAATTCCATATTTCCTACATGTTAAGAAAATCTGCCTTAAGTGTTTTAAATGTTCTTGGTCCGATTTGGAAAAAGGTGTGAGGTCATCTAGATAAATGACCAGGAAGTCATGAATCTCTTTGGCAAAAGCAATATCCATTGCTCTTTGGAATGTGGCCCTGCATTTTTCAACCCGAAAGGCATTTTTACATATTTGAAAGTTCCCCATGGGGTTGTAAATGCTGTTTTGTCTTGATCATCAGGGTGCACCAAGATTTGATTGAAGCCTGAGAATCCATCCAGTAATGAAATCCTTGAGGCCCCTACCACTCTTTGGAGGATATGATCCATCTTAGGTAAGGGATAGTTGTCTTTGAGAGACACTTGGTTTAGGTTTCTAAGATCAACACATAGTCTTATTTCACCAGTTTTCTTTCTTGTGGGCACCAAATTTGAAATCCAATCAGAAAACCTTATTGGTGCTATGATGCTAGCTTTGAACATTTTTTGAAGTTCTTTTTCAATTGAAGGGAGGAGCATGGGATTAATCCTTCTCAATTTCTGTTTGAATGGCTTTTGATTAGGCTTGAGAGGGATAGTATGCTGAATAACAGAGGTGTCATAGGATTTCAGATCCTCATAGCCCCATGCAAACACGTCCTGAAACTCTTTGAAAAGTTCAATGTATTTAGGCTTTTGATCAGGAGGTAAAGATGCAGACAATTTTATGATTTTGGGCTTGTCAATGGTACCAATGTTGCATTCTTCAATGGCTACATTTAAGGGCTGCATTTTTGGTTTTCTGGGAATATCATTTGAATCAAAGATGTCCTCTAGTGGAGTTAGGCCTGTTGGTAGAAAATTATCTTTCAGCTCTATGATTTCAGCTTCAGCATTGGCCACTTCTTCACAACTGATTTGTTGAATTTGCTGAATGTTCTCCTTGTTGAAAATAGTTGGATTTAGCATTTGTTTTGCTGTTTTGGGTGATATTGGGTGGTTAGTTTGTTCAAACTGTATTTGTGATTGACTTGCTCTATCAAGTATTTGTGATTGACTTGCTCTTTCAGTGTCAATATTTAGTCCTGCAAATTCTTGTTGCAAAGTTAAAAAATTGTTTATTTGCATATCATCCTCAAATACTTGCCAATCTTTAACATTGTTTGGAATGGAGGGTCTGTGTTTTATCTCAGCTGTGAAACAATTGTTAGGTTCCAATGGCAATTTGCAAGTACTTGCAAATGTGGCCAAACTATGAGCATGCAGATTATGGGTCCTAGAAATTTTGGTGATTTGGAATTCAGAGAAAGAGTTTAGTACTTCAGCAACAGCAGACCTATAAGACCTCAATCTTTTATCATTGGTGACAAAATTTCCCTTCACTTGTTGGATGACTAAATCTGAATCTCCCATGATTGAAACCCTGGCAGCTTGTAAGAACTTTATTAGCTTGAGGCCTAGTAAAAGAGCTTCATATTCCGCCATGTTATTAGTGCATCTGAAGTTTAATCTATAGGCTCTGCCTTCTGCATGACTGTTTTCTTTGTTGTGTACCCAAACTCCAGCTCCCGCCCCTAATTTGTTGACTGAGCCATCAAATTCCAGGAACCATAGAATGTTTTGCTGTAGGGGGGACTTAATGATCTGTTCATGAGTTGGAGCTGTAAGTTGAAGTTCTGATTTTTCATCTGGTTTGTCTTCTAGGACAGTCTCCTTACTTGATTGAATATACTTGACAACTAGAGCAGCAGCAGTGTCTAGTGATTGATTGACTGTTGTTTCATGGGTGGTAATTCTTTCATTAGGGTCTTCCTCTTTTATGAATATCTTGGGTTCAACCTCATTGTCTGAGAGAGTTGCATTATCATTGAAGAGAATGTATGAGTCTATGTCTGAATGGACAGCATATATGGGAAAGTTTTGAGGCTTTTCTTCACTGCTGACCATGTATTTCATGAGTGTTTCTCTGTATAGTCTTTTTGGTTGCCCAAAAACAGAGATGGTGGCATATGACATGTCTAATTGTAGGGAACCTTGAAGTTTAGCTCCCCATGATCTTGATAACAGCATCCCATACTTAGGTGGGATATCAGCAACTACAACATCCATTAGAATTGTTTTATTTGGGTAGTGGACAAGTGAGACACAGAGGTCTTTGATCAGGCCTAAGCACTTGACTTGGCTGGAATCAAAGGAGAATAAGTCCTTATATGGTCTTGTAATATCCAGGTTTAGTCTCTCCATGACTGATTTGGGCATCAGGTTGTGAGAGGCACCTGAGTCAAACATTGCATTGTGTAATATCTTGTCATGAACATGCAGGCTGACATAGAAAGGTAAAATGCCTGCAACCACTGTCTTTCCATCCACCTCTGGGCCAAAAAGTAGCTCTGGGGTATCATCCAGCACATTAACATCATCCTTGCTACTGGTGAGTTGAAGGGACTTCTTGATCTGTTGTTTGTAAATGTCATGCTTGGCTAGTTCTGAGAGAGGAATTGCTATCTTTAGTTTGCCAATTTCAGTTTCCAGGTCAAAGGGTTTTTCAGATTGGGTCTTAGGGTTATGGATAACAGTCCTTACCTTGTTCACTAAATCTTCCTCTTGATTCTTATCTTGATTTTGGGACTTGTCTTTTTTACTCATCTCTTGAGGAATAACATTTAAATCAGGGTGAGAGGATGAAGTAGCCAGAGGCTGCTGTTTTAAGGACAATGGTTCAGTGATCTCTTCAATAATTACTTTTTCTGTAGGTGAATTTGCTTTGTCATTAGGCTCTGTGATTATGGCTCTTTTAGGCTGCTGATTATCCTTTATCTTTTCAGGCTGAGTTATGTTTACAGTTCTGCTCCTTAGCTTATATTGTCTATGGACTTCATAAACAGCAGTGTCATAGCCTTGTTTAAAGTCAAAGGATTCACCTGATTTAGTTTGGAACAGTTTGATTTCATCATCCTCATGATCCTCTTGTGTTAAGAAAACTTGACTTTCACCATCTAGACCCATTAAATTAATTTGAGGATCTTCATTGGGTTCAGTTGATGTGGAAGTTTCAGCATAATTTTCTTGGAAAGGAGGTCTTATGTCTTGGTCAGCACTGGCCTTGCCAACGTTTGGGTTTTGAGTTCTCCTAAAATTTGGATTCCTAGGAGGGTTGTTTTGTGGTGCTTCCCATGATGATTTTCTCTCAACCGATTCCACTCTATCACCCAATCTTTTCATTCCAGTGAGTATTGCATCCAGCTTTTGATCAAAAGCAGAGGGTTCTTCTTTGAAGGCTGTTCTCTTTTCCAACCTTGCTCTGTTTCTTTTGGCAATCAGGTTAGCTTCCATTGTGACAGCAACCCTTTGGGCCTCTGCAAGAGTTTGAGGGTCTCTTTCCTTTAACTGATAGGCCATATCAGGGTCAAAACCATCAGGGAATTTGTACAGAGCTAAATCAGGAGGGGGTCTTAAATTTTGTGGGATTGCGTTATATACATTGTTGAATCTTGCACAATACTCCAAAACAGTCTCTTGGGGACCTCTTTTGATGGTGTCATATTCCCCAAGTATGTGCAGAGGATCTTTCTTTTTCTCCCATCTGTTAGTAAAGGCTTGATACAGCTCATCAGGAGTTGTGATGGAATTTGCATTCAGGGATCTAAACCAAGTTCTTACATCCCCAGTTAGGCTTTGAACAAACATCCTCATTCTCACACTGTCATCATCTATTTCATAGGTCTCAAAATGGTCTTGCATCCTTTTGGCATGCTGAACAGCTGTCAAAGGGCCAGTGGAGTCAAAATATGAGATTTTGGTTTGGTAGTCTTGGGGTAGAGCTGCAGCATTAGCTGGTATTTGCAAGGGTGCATATCTGTTAGCCATGTTTGGAGGGTTTATAAGGTTAACAGGGATAAATGGGATAACAGGGATAACAGGGTTGATGGGAGGGGTAGAAACTAGGATGTTGGTTAAAGGAGTATGTGCAGTGGATGAAGATGTGAGAGGAGGACTTTGAGATGTGGATGGTGAACTAGGGGAACTAGGGGTAGACCGGAAAAGGACCTTGCATGGGGTAGAGATGAGGCTGGGATGATCTGGATCTGAGGTTAAATCAGCAGGCTGCTCCTGCCTTTGCTGCTTCCTAATGTTTCTAGGGATAGTATTTGGATTATCAACAATGATGGGTGGATTAGGGTCAGGATTTGCCCTAGTATGCCGTGGATTTTTCTTGGGAGCCAGCTTCTAACTGTTTTTTAGGATTTTATAGGAAGTTTTTATATCTGCAGGGACTGGATAAAGATTTTGGAATGGCTATATATATTTCAAAGCTGAGATGAAGATTCACTGAAAAAGCTCTTCCCTAAAGCTGCCAATGTGACACAGTAACAGCTTTGAAGGCCTCCTGACTGATTCCAGGCTTGATCTGTAGCTTTGAGAGATGTATAGAAATTGGAAAATCCTAAGAAATCCCCAGTGGAGTCGCCAATTATGTTGACACCCAGGTTGTTCCCTTTGACTCCCAAGGGAATACGGCCGGGGTAACCACTAACCAATCTTTGGATTACAGTTTCTAGCCAAACTGTAATCAGAGAGGGCTCTCTCTTTATGATTTGTCTCTGTTTTGATGGTATTTTAGGCTAGCTATTATGCTCAGGTTTTTGGTTTATGTTTTGGTTGAAGGACTTCTTTCAGTGCTTAAGATGTAGTGTTCAGATAGTAGTATAACATTGGGCAATGGAGTCTAGAGCTGTGAAATGCTTGAAATGCTGGAGTGATGATATTCAGACTGCAGGGCCTATTGGGTATCTCAAACAAACAAAATTTAAACTTAAGTGGTGATGTATGGTCAGCCAACAGAAAGCAATTAAGAATTCTCCATTAAGCTGGTGATGTGAAAGTGAAACATGTTGCACAGGAGCAAACTTGAATTCCTGAAACAAAGGTCACTGTGAAAGATATATTCTGATAGTGCAGCAATTAAGAATTACACTTATCAAGATTATAGCTGAAGAAAACATTCATCAACAACATAGATTGAGCTCAGGGTATTGCATGAATAAATCCTGAAGGCTATTCTTTTTCTTTGTTGCTGAATATTTAGAAACTAGAAACATGTATGGATTGTAAAAGATTGAAACACATAACAAAGAGAGTTACAGAAAACTTATTGTATTGTGAGGTACACAGGAATCCTGCAGTTTTCAACGAACACCAGAACGCATTCAACACTTCAGAACTTTGAGAAATTCCGTCACTTTCTTTATTAGACTCTGAAAGGATTACAGCATAAGAACTTCTTCAAGGGAAATCAACAACAACCCTTGCAAACTCATGCAAAGGGGGCTTTATAGAAATGTTCATACAAAATATCTCAGGCATTGAGTCATCTGAGAAAGAGATATCTTCATTACTTCATACAGAAAAGTAGATAAGAAGTTATTACAGTTTTGAATATAGCATAACTGCTCTTTAAGTCTGTCAGAAGATATTTTGACCTTCGGAGGTCGCTGAGTCGGTTGGAACGCTTTGCTTTAAAGCTGGAAAATGTGCCTTTACGTTTGCTGCGCTGTATCTTCTCGGCCCTGCCACCTGTGACTGTGCTTGCTGCTGTGGTGGCCGAATGGCTTGCTGAGCTGGCTCAGCTTTCATCCTTTCTTCACATGCCGATTTTGTTAAGTTTTCCTGTGCATGATCATTTATAAAATTTGCAAAAATTTGATTTACAGGTTCTGGTTTGATAATATTAACTGTATCAATCTATTCCAGACTTCCTGTGTGGGCAGTTGGTGCTTCACAATTGCCTCTATGGTTTCATCTGCCTCGGTATATTTATAAAAATTTGGAGGCACATCGAATAGATGATTGATTTCGTTCATGATGAAGAACAGGTTTTCCACCCTGTTGTAGAGAGTCTGCCCTGATGCTGGCCCTAATTCTGCTGAAGTGCTGGGCTATTCTGCAACTTGACTGGCAGCATAGGCATTGACCCTTTTGGCATAGTTTTCATGGGTAAGCAGTTTGCCTACACTGCTTAGTATGCTGGGGAGACCTCTGTTTTGCAATGCCTGGAACCTGTCCATGAACCTGTTGATTTCGGTCTGCATATCTTGGGTCCTTCTCTCCAATGTTCCAATCAGGTTTCTTAATGTCAGGACCCTTTTTACCATTGAGATTGTCTCAGTCCTGTTGGCAATTCCCATGGTGGTCAGTTGAGAGCTTGTCCTGTGATTTAATATATTGATCATTCTATTGGCAGCATCAGGCATGTTGCCAAGGCTTGCTCTTGCTCTGTGTATCTCCCTATTTGCCTTTGTAATGAGCTCTGACTGCTCATGTATGGTCTCAATGAAATGCCACTGGTCAGTAATGGACTGGCCAATGTTGGCCCAGAGGACTGTTCTGAGCTCTGCTGTTACTTTATCGAGTGTGAGCTCTTTCTCAAGCTCAGTTATTCTCTTTTTGAGAGCTTTTATCTCTCTTTCCTTCTCAGCTACATTCTGTTTGCTCTTATCATATCTTTCATTTATTTTGGCCAATTTCTCCCTGGTCTCATTCAGTTCTGTCATTTGAGCTTCCAGGGCCTGAATCTCATTCCTTAGTTTTTGCATATCCAAGCTGGGGGCCTGCTCTGTTGTTGGTGGTGTTGAAGTAGATGGTGCTGCTTGTTCAGTCTGTTGAGGAGGAGGAATAGTAGTTGGAGCAGCTTCCTCAAGGTTTATTACTTCAGGAGGAGGCTGAGAGGTCTGATCTTCTTCTCTTTGCTTCAAAGCTGCCTGTAATGCTGCCTGTGCAGCCTCTGATTCTCCCAGCTTTTCTTGTGTCTGGATGAGCTGTTTATAGAGAGACACCAACAAAGCTGTGGCATCTTGATCATGCCTTTGTTGAGCTACTTCATCTGTCTGAGGGTGAATTGTGGCTGGGAGTTTGATCTTTCTTCTTAAAGCTGCCATATCTGCATCCCTCAACTTTAATATTTCTTGTATGCCCTTGATATCTTTGGGGTCATGCCCAATCTCAATAATTATATCTTCTAGGGACCTTATTCTGTTGTCCTTTGCTTGTGAGGATGCCCTTTCCAACTCAAGTTGGGCAGCCATATTATTAAGGCTATTTTCTAGCCTATAGTTATCCAATGTCTTGTCTGCCAAGGAAGCATAGACCATTTCACCTGTTTGTTTATGCAATTCAATTTTATCCATTGGGTGGATGTCCTTGGCAAGGACCTCAAGGTTGGTCCTCAAGTAGTCAGAAGGGGACTTTGGCTGCAAAGTAGTTGGCATGAAATGAGTCATGATCATCTTGCCCTCCTGGACATCATATGCAGACATTAGTCGCTGCTGGTTGGTGGGAGCCATGTTCAACAAATGGTTATACAGCTGTATTTTTATGGGCTCATTCCTTTTCTTTATTTCAATGAACTGCTGCTTAATGCTCAGTTCACCCTCTCTCTGCTGGCTAGAGGAGCTCACTTCTCCTCCCACTGTTCTGTCCTGTTCCTGCTGAAAGGAACTTGCGGATGCTTGCCTGCTGGGTGGGGCCATGCCAAAAGACTGTCCTATTGGCATTTCTTCCTCTGAGAAAGGATTGATTCTTTGTCTTTTCTCCCCATGAGTTGTGGATGTTGTAAGGGGAGTCTCTCTGTCCCTTTTCCTGCTTGTATCCTCCTTTTGTGGGGTTTGGAGGATTGATGCCTCAACTGAGGTTTCTTGCCTTGGAGGCACAGTTTGTTCAGTGGATTTAGGGGCTTCCACCGTTTGCTCTTGCTGGACAGGCTGCTCCTGTCTTTGTTCTTCTTGCTGTTGGTGTTGTGGTTGTTGCTGCACTTCTTGCTGCAGCACTTCTTCTTGCTGTTCCACCTGTGTTTCCATTTGCTCTTCACTCATAGGAGGTGGCTGCTCCTCCCCCATTTGCTTTTCTTTGCCTTTGCTGGATGTCTGCTGAGTGTCCATGGCAGCTTGCTGATGTGTTGTTGATGATGAGGCAGCTGCTCCAAGTTGCCTTTGATATGAGAAGGAAACCTGTCCACAAGTTTCCAAGTCAGCTTCTTTTTGAATATTTCTAGCCTCTTGTTCTAGCATCTGCTCTCTAGTAATTTCCTCTTCTAGGGTGCCCTCTTTCCAGCTCAAGGAATTGGCATACTTTTCAATATGGGGCAGCTTAACATGTGAATAGTTACCCAATTTGTGTTTTATCCTCCTGAGGGAAATAAAATGATTGCGGTCATAAGGTGACCATTTGAAACTGGTTTGCAATTTGAGGCTTGCTAGGATCATATCTGCCTCCTTCCATCCCTCCTCTCTTTTGTTGTACAAAAAAGGGCCTAGCTGGCTCCTTACCTTCAGTTGTAGCTTCTTGTTTTTGCTTTGGAAATGGAAGTAGTCAGCATATCCAAACTGCCTGAAATATTCTAAGGCAAAAAGTCTCATGGGGACATACCTTGGAAGCCTAAAAGGGTCCAACTCACAGCCATATACTCTGATTACTGTGTGATGCTGGTAAAAATACCAATCACCAATGCTGTAGGATTTGGAGAGATGGAGAACTCTCTGCATATCATCGGTTAACCTTGGAGGAGGGACACCATACAACAATGTCATAGCTGGGTGAATGAACAGGTCTATAAATTCACAGTATGTGTATGGCGATTGAGAAACATGATGGAAGACTGGAGTCCAAAACACGACTGACCTTGGATTCCCCTGGACATTAAGTTTCTTGAGGGGAATGGAGAAACTGTCTGGCTGATAAAACAAGAACAGATGGTAGATGTATGAGGTGTATCTGAACACCCTCTCCCTTGGTAGATTCATTAGTTGCTCATGGATCTTTTCTGCAATATAAGTGGCATAGTCATAGTGTACAGCTGGAGGCTTTCCAGGAGAAAATATGGACAGCATTGCCATTATAGTATCATCAACATCTTCAATTCCTTTAAAGCCCAGGACATAGCTGATCAAATCCACTAGCATTCTGCCCAGGTCATTCAGGTAGTGATATCCAATAGGAGGAGTCCTTATAGTTTCAGAGCTTGGCTATACAAATAATTGGTTAATTTTGGTAATCTGGGCACTTGATAGATTCCTCCCTTTCTTTATTAAGTCCACCATGGAAAGAGGGGTTAATGGCCTTGCAGAGTGGAAATGTAGCATCTCATTTATGGTTTCTGGGGTGATAAAGAACAAAACTGAGCCTGTAGGACTGAGAACAGCTCTCTGGCAAGGATCATAGCATTCCTGGCACTTATGGATCAAGTCTGGAAGGGTATTGACTTGAGGGAGGTTGTAAATGGGCAAATTTGACTCCCAAATCCCTAAAATATCAGCTCCATTAAGATGTTGGGCTTTCAATTCATTTAGCATGTGAATATTGAACTTGGAACCCATTGGAAACCAATCTAACATCTGATAATCCACATCTCCCAGGGATTTCCATGCTATTTCCCTATGAGGGGCATTCAGAGGCTGGACATTCAGGTCTATTGGTGTCTCCATGGCTACTGAAGCTTTTGAACTGTAGGTGAACCGGTTTCAATCGAGCAGAACAACAGAGAGGAATGTTTTCTTGCAATGGAAGTGAATTGTAAGAAACAGAAGGCAAATTGAATAAACAACAGTTGAAATATTGCTTTGAAGTGTAAATAAGACCAATGCCAGGTATCAATCTGTCTCTTTTGGCAGGTATGTACAGTTTGAGTGACTGGTTCGCGATTGCGCGAACAGAGTTATAGTTTCTTATGAGAATGTGGGCAAACAAGGCTCAGCTGGTGCTTTTCGACTTCACAGTTGTGAATGGGGGCTAGACACAGGAATTTTACCGGCAATTTATAAGTTTCGGTGTCTTTTAATCTTTTTGAGGGAATTTACAGACAAATTAGGCATATGAAGGATTTACAAAGGTAAATACCTGGTAAACAGCGAGCAGCGGTCACGAACGTGGGTAGAAATGGTACGCCGGAGGTCTCCAGATCGATTCCAGTAAGGTGGCGCAGGTTTGAACGTAAAAAAGCATGTAGAGAAAGCAACAGCGAATTGGCAAAAGTGTGAAAAAACGCGAAAATTGGCCAAAATATGGATTTTTTGGGACTTTGGTGCTTTTTTGGGGATGACGTCAGCATGACGTCATCGGGTGGGGTCAAGGCCGGATGACGTCAGCATGACGTCACTGGGTGACGTGGCAAGCTGCGATTGGTCCACGGGGATGATGAAGTGGCAGACACGTCAACGCAGGGGCGGACAAAGGTGCTGACGCGACGGCGGGGTGGCAGTGACGTGGCTCTGACGTGGGGATGACGCAAGCCCAGCAAAACAGGTGGTAAGTGAAACAACGGTAATGGTTTTCTCGGACCGCTTATAATACGGCGACGGTTTTGTCAGAGCTTGACCCGAGAAGCTGTGAGGGCGATGCGTTGCCGCGGCGTGACGTAACCCTTCGTCATTTTCTCGGGTGCTAAAGCTCCGCCGTCGGGTCCAACCCGATATGCATGTGGACCGTCCGATCGAGGGTGCCTGATCGGACGGCGGACGGGTTGCTGAGTTGATCGGGCAATACGGAAGGGGGCGAGATTATAATAATATATCCCTTGGGACTAGTGCTCGGCGGAAACCTTTGGGAAGCGGCGTATTTGCTGGTTTTGTTAATGTATTTTCAATAAAACCCATACAGCCCGAACCATTGGATAACATAAAAAAGTGGGTTTTTCATGTATATTTTTGTAAAAATGCGTCCGGTGATCAGATTTTGGATAAAGGAGAAAAAGTGGGTTTTTTGAGTGTTTTTGCAGATGAAGTGGGTTATAGGTAAAAAGGCTTTTTTCAAGGTTTTCTTTGGCAACAAAGGGTTTAATGGGTCAAATGGGTTCAAAAAAGAGGGGAGGGGGTAAGGCTTAGGTTTATCAAAGTGACCAGATGTCATTTTGATCCCTAACAGAGAACATATGGCTATAATGCCAAGGGAAGGGATATTTATACCATGTTTGGGGTTTATACACCATGGTGTTATAATACTAGGGAAAGGGTAAAATGGGGGATTTATATAATAGAATTAGTGGTCAATATGGATGAAATGGGTGGATGAGGGGGAATATCACTAAGTTTATTTGAAAATCACTTAGCTTAGGGAGTAGATCAAAATGAAAAGAATTTTAGACAAGAAATGTGGCTTTTAAAGGATCAAGAGCCACCATGAAACCATAAATTCTTACATGAATCTCAACTGATGAGGGGATGTTAGTAACAAATGGGAAAAAGGGATAAGTGGGAAGTTAGACATGCTTCTTTGCTTTACTGCAACCTGCTAGAGAAGAAGGACTTCTCAATCCATTGAATTTGCTTTGTGAACATAGGTCAACACACATTCAATTGTAATGAATGATACTTCTGCAACCCCATCTGCCTACCCATCTACTTGCCTAGCATTTTTTGTTTCTTCTTGGAGGGTGCACTTAGGCTAGCAGACCCTCATTTTCCTTTTCTTTTCTTTGGCTTTTTTCCTTTTGATTTTCTATCTAATTCTACCCTTATTGCTTCCAAGGTCCCAGATTAAGCAGTTGGGAACCTTACTTCTCTACCTAAGCTACTTGTCTGCCAAGATTAAACAGTTTGGACAGACTTCTCTCTCTATTCTACAACTGAAAATTTAAAACATGGCATGATCCTGATTAGGCTGTTGGACCATCCATCAAAATTTAGACAACATCAAGCTATAGGCACAGATTGTATTCTCTTGGAAATATGTGATCTTTGCATCATCAAAGCAGAGCATATTTGGGCCTTTCCTTGCCAATCATGAAATATGAAACCTATTGATATAGGTAGCTAACATATACCATATGGAATAAGAGCATTGATGAAGACAGACACAATATGTTATAGGTTGAGTGAAAGAAAAATCTCAATGTTGTTGTTTGGTGTTTAGATATCTGAATGATATCTAAACTTCTATGCAAATGTAACATGGATCTTCTAAAACCATGAACGACATATGACAAAATTTTATATATATATCCCCCTCATATAAACCAACATGTAATTTGGAATTTCACAAGTCTGCACCCAAAGCATGACAGCAACCAACAAATAAAAAAATTTGACTTGGACAAAAAGTAATAGCTTCACCTTTATTCTTGAGCTACTTCTGTTATTTGAATTCAACCTGTGACATTCTTTACCTGACAAGGAATTAAAATCATCACTATTATTAAATTCGTCCAGCACGAACTTTGGATATCCCACTGATATCTTCATTTTTGTTTCCATGCCTAAAATCCATGGAGTTTCCTATCAATAGTAGAATAAGATGTGTGCCTGCTGCTCAAGAACACATTCCTTATTAACCATTGTTACCTGACAGAAACCAAAGAGACAACACAATATTAGCGTACACAAAATTCCCTACTAAAATATAATAATAACTTAGCTATGAAGTCTAAAAGATGTTCTTAATTAATAAACTTTATATTTCAAAATATTGTTTCTTTATATTTAAAAAAGACTATGTTGTACAACACTTCTGTCTATTTATCCAGGAAATTATATTATAGCATGTCACACAGTAGCAATCTACAGTACCTAAAGTAAAAATTCAAATTTTCTCAAGAAAATGGATTTAGAAAAGAGCTTTGAAAACTTTTTTCATGAAAGCTTTAATTAGTATAACAACAAACTAGTTAGAGTTTGAAAAACAAAATCATTCATAGGAAATGAATAGCACAATGGCCAAAGTTGCTATTCATACAAATAAAGCTAGAGCTACTATTTCCATTGTAGATAACTGAAATTTGGGCAGTGGTCTAACAGTTAGAACTTATTTGCCCGTAAGACTTGTCAATACCATAATTTTTTTTCCACGGTTTGTTGTGTCTCTCGATCCATATCATATATCTCACTATTATCAAGTTCTACCTTTCAAGTACTAATTTCTGGCTCACCCTTTAAAACATAATTCTACCACTCCATTTTATTTTGTTTTGTCAAGAGAATTAGCAGGGCCTTTCCATCCTCTGTTTTACATGATCAATAACCATCCATCAATGATACAAAGAATAATTGATACACAACAAAGGCCAAAGATGTGCTTGTTGTATACCTATGTTTTGGGACTCATCTGACCGTACTGGTGCAAAGAGCTACCCTGAAAAATACATTTTTTTTTAAAATCAAGCTCCAAGTAAACCAATCAAAATATGAACATCTTTTTAATCAATAAAATCTCTGACTTAAAATAAAAGTGGCCTACAATTGAATGTTATATCAACCATGTCAAGTAACTAACATTGGGTGAAAAATACGGTCCATGCATATTGGATTAGTGAAATAATTAATCTGATAGAGCTCAAAATCAAAACAGATGACTTATAGCTAAGAAACACAAATAAATGACTTAGAACTAAGACATGAGGTTTCCCTTTCAACCCTGTTGTTAAATAACTCTTCTTTATGTCACATACCATTAAACTTTTTCTAAGACCAGGTGGAAATGATATTGCAACATTAACATATGAGAGTCTATGTCCACGACTACTTCTCAAGATCTGCTCAATTACCAACATTTGGGGCTAGATAAGATACATGCAAAAACCACCAACATGAAAACGAAATCTACATCCTTGTAAAAAAATGGGAGGAAAAAAAAATCCACAAATTGAAACAGACTCTAGGATACCCCGTTCATGCAACATGATTATCTTGTCATGAACAATAAAAAAATAAATTAGGAGAAATGCAACTTTTGCCACATTTTGACAATGAAATATTTTGGATATTCTATGAAAATTTTGATGAAAAAAGTCAGCTAAATCTTGTCAACATCAGGATTATAGTAAAACATAAAGGAACCTCCCTAGCACATATATAATCCTAAACATAAGGATATATACATATAAGTATTTATTTAGGACATCGTATTTTGTGAAAATATGGAAGTCAAATCTTTGAAATAACACAATTTATGGTACCATTTCCTTACAAAGTTCATTTATTCGAGCATCTGCGAAGTCCATTAAGGAATTCCTTCAAAGTTCAAAGTTCAAACAATTAACATGTAGCCTAAAAAAGCTCAGATTTGAAAAGGAGATAACCCAAAGATGTAGAGTATATATCTCACATTTATATATCATAATTTCCAGACATTGAAATGACACCTTTTAGCATACTATTGTGAATTCGACCCAAACTGCTAGAAAAAAAATATTGATGGTTATTTTGCTAATATAGAAGTTTTATACATGCCTTTATTTAAACGATTAGCTTGCAATCTCAAACATATCTAAGTATGCACACAATACATTGCATCTTTAGTGCTGGTGTGTGAACTTGAGACAACAAAGTCCAACATTTAATAGTTTTCCTACACTATACACTAACCGAATAGGTGAACAATAGTATTGTAGGTATTTTATGAATATATGTATTGTGGGCCAATAAGAGTATGGTTGGAACAATCACTTCCAACCCTTCCAAGTTTGCCTATAATTTTCATTGATCTAATACGTGAACAATAGAATTGTAGGTGTGCATTATGCATCACTTACCTAAATCCAACACCTTCAACATAGAAATTTCAAAGAATATGTCCAAAACTGGTAGGCAATTTTTAATATGAAAGAGTTGGCTTGATTGTTTCTCGAAAAGACTAGATTCTAAAATTTCAAAGAATATGTCCAGAACTGGTAGGTAATTTGCAAAATGAAAGAGTTGGCTTGATTGTTTCTGGAAAAGACTAGATTCTTACATTGTCCAATGTAAATTCATGACACTTTTTCAAGCTTAGATGGAACAAAAAGGAACCAAGCTAGAAGTTTATTTAAAGAATCCTTACTTAGCCAAAAGTAAATGTTAGCCCTTTCCAATCAAAAAGCATAAATGTAAAAAGTTTAAGAAATTCAGTGAAGAGAATGTAGAAATGTTCTTTAGAATCAACACTCGGATATTCCACAGTTTTCATTTTTGCTTTGTTGACGTTTCGAGTCTAGACCAAGACTCATCATCAAGACTTCACATAAACATAGCTAAGAAATATTTCTTTTTAAAAGAGATATTCATTGTCGAATTAACAAGAAAGTGACATTTAGGAATAGCGGTTGTTACACTATTTGGCCCAAACAATAAATAGAAAAAAAACCATTTTCAATTTAGTAGGAGCATGTTGGGCAAATAATCTCACAATAATACCCATCATTGAACATTATGACCCACTAAATCACTTTTACACCCTTTTGACAAAGTACTTAAAAGTTGTGAACAATGTCATAACAATACTTCTAGATATAGAACAAGCATTTCAATCTTTCCTCTATTTTATGATATGGGTATTTGTCCTTCAAATAGAGTTATGTGGCACAAAACCACTTTCACCCTTAAGAAACAATGTGATTGTAAATGCATGGTGAACCCTCTTAGCACAAATATTCTCTTTGTATGACATAGGATTCTCTGACTAGTGCCAAGTTTAAGGGTGTCAAAGACTTTAGATTTTAACTATGATATGGTGCACGCTTGGCTTCAAGACAACATATTCTTTAGGAATTTCATGTTGGGAAACCCCCAAATTTGTTTCCAGGAAAACTGAAGTTAAATGGAAATTGTTTTGTATAATGGTTGTGATTCATATGGATGCACATTAATATATATGTTTTTCCCTAAATTTGAATCATTTATGTAATTTTCGGTGACCTTTTGGCATAGTTAATGCACTAGTGTTGTTGTTGCAATATTTGGCCCAAACAATAAACAAAAAAAACCCAATTTCAATTTAGTAGGAGCATGTTGGGCAAATAATCTCACAATAATACCAATCATTGAACATTCTAGCCCACTAAATCACTTTTACATCCTTTTGAAGTCCTTCTACAAAGTACTTAAAATTTGTGAACAATGTCATAACAATACTTATAGACATAGAACAAGCATTTCATGCTTGCCGCTATTTTATGATATGGATGTTTTTCCTTCAAACAGAGTTATGTGGCATAGAACCACTTTCACCCTTAAGAAAAAATGTGGTTGTAAATTCATTGTGAACTCTCTTAGCACAAATATGATTTTAGTATGGTATAGGATTCTCAAACTAGTTCTAGGTTTAAGGGTGCCAAAAAATTTAGATTTTACCTATGATATGGTGCATTCTTGGCTTGAAGACAACATATTCTTTAGGAATTTCATGTTGGGAAACCTCCAAATCTGTTTCTAGGAAAATTCAAATTAAATGGAATTTTTTTGTATAATGGTTGTGGTTCTCGATGCACATTAATATATATGTTATTTTCCTAAATTTGAATATTTATGTATTTCTTGGTCAACCAGTTTCTTTATCTGGTTTTTATCTAGTTCTATTTCAATTTTACGAAGAAAAAAAACTCGGGAACTTGAGATGATAAATTAATATCCTCCCCAACCAAGTTCAATTGTTGCTTGTAATGTGATTGTTTTTCATGAGACAATTGTTGATCCATACAAAAAATGTATATATTCTTAGAAAATGATCTATCTATGAATATGGAAGTGTTCAGCTTTCTTTTTCAGGACATTGTATTTATGAAAATCTAAAAGTCAAATCTTTAAAATAACACAATTAATAGGAGTGACAAGGTATGTTAGGCAGTGGTAAGCTGGAAGTCAAATCTGAAATAATTTTGGATAGTTGAGAACTTCGTATGTGTGTGTAAGAATTGAAATCCATGAACACAATCACAACTCATCATATAATACTCTAAGATCTCCAAAACCCTAGATAGAGAAAACCAATAAAAACCTTAGCTCCACCAAAGGTATTTCAAAAAGATTGATTGTTGGAGTATCTTTGGTGGAGCTAGGGTATATCCTAGTTTTCCCTATATAGGATTTTTGAAGGCATGGAGAATTATATGATAGGTTGTGATTATTTTCATGTGTTTCATTTCTTCTTTATATATATGAATTTTTTGGGTGAATGCTCCAAGAAACACTAGCACCTTAAGACAAAAACACATAGAGGACAAAGAAGATTGAATGAGAGAGAGAGAGAGAGAGAGAGAGAGAGAGAGAGAGAGAGTAGCACTGCTCTTACATCTCTAACCCAAGTACGAAAAGGAATATGCACAAGTTCATGATCGACTATAATAACAACTCACTCCTTCCTCTATTTATATGAGAGGTAAAGGGGATATACAATAACAAGTGAACCTAGTCCACTACAAGCAAACTTGCAATACACAAGTAGGTCAACCCATGTGAAGCACTGTACTCTAAGTGACATGTGTGAGGCTCAAAGGTGACAATGATTAACAAGGAAGGCTTCCATGGCATGAACACTACTTCCCAAGGTCTGACAATCCTCCAAATGTCCAAAGATCCAATGCATCTCCATGACCATGTGTCTCCTTAAGGAAAATGCATATCCAAGGTCATGTGTCGCCTTAAGGACTCCCACACCTAAATATCCACTCCCTCAACCCAAGATTCCACATGTCAAGTGTAAACCTCCATGCAAGCAACCAAGCAACCTCGTGCTATATAGGGCTCAATAACCTCCTCTGAAATACCCAACTCTACTCCAAGCACATAAAATCCCTTCATGCATCAACAACATGAAGTCACCAAGCTCCATACTTATCCAACACTTCGAGGAAGAATGTCTTTCAAACATCCAAACAAGGTCTAATAGAAAATAGTAAACCACCTCCAATGTCCAAGTCCATCATGGAAGAGCATGGTCCAACCATACACCATGCACCCCACATCTTTCATTTCTTCTTTATATATATGAGGTTTTCAAGTGAATTCTCCAAGAAACACTATCACCTTAAGACAAAAACACATAAAGTACAAAGAAGCTTGAACAAGAGAGAGAGAGAGAGAGAAAGTAGCACTATTCTTACATCTCTAACCCAAGTATGAAAAGGAATATGCACAAGTGCATGATCGACTATAATAACAACTCATTCCTTCCTCTATTTATATGAGAGGTAAAGGGCCTTAACAATAACTAGTGGACCTAGTCCACTACAAGAAAAATTGCAAGACACAAGTAGGTCCACCTATGTGAAGCACCCTACTGTAAATGACATGTGTGAGGCTCAAAGGTGACAATGATTAACAAGCAAGGCCTCCGTGGCATGAGCACTACTTCCCAAGGTCCAAAAATCCTCCAAAGGTACAAATCTCCAATGCATCTCTATGGTCATGTGTCTCCTTAAGGAAAATGCATACCCAAGGTCATGTGTCACCTTAAGGACTCCCACACCTACACATCCACTCGCTCAACCCAAGCATCCACATGTCAAGTGTAAGCCTCTATGTAAGCAACCAAGCAACCCTGTGCTATCTAGGGCTCAATACCTCTGAAATACCCAACTCTACTCCAAGCACATAAAGTACCTTCATGCATCAACAACATGATGTCACCAAGCTCCATACTTATCCAACACTTCGAGGAAGAATATCTTTCAAAGATCCAGACAAGGTCTAGCAGCAAATAGTAAAACACCTCCAATGTCCAATTCCATCATTGAAGAGTATGGTCCAACCATACACCATGCACCCCACATCTCACGAATTATCCCCAAGGCCCAAAAATGGTGTAAAAATTTTCAAAGTAACCCGAAAAGCTAAAAATTATGTCCCTCTCATCATAAAATTCTTTGTAACTCCATGCATATTCGGTTACAACTTCCACTCATAAGTGTCACTAATCAAAGTTCGTAGCTCCTCTTTTCTAAAAAAAGTGGGAAGACTAAATATAAAATGACCATTAGACATTGGAGTAGAGGCTTTTTATGAAGGTGGTCTGAAAGAGACCATTTGGGGCAAGGGCAGTATCCATACTGCCTTGGTCCGAAGTTGGCATCCATACCTTGGCGAAGTTGCTTGTGAAGTGCGATATTGCATGGGTTTTGGAAGAGACTATTTGGGGTAGGCAGCATCCATATTTTTGTTGATTTGACTTGAGTTAACATCCATACATTCTCATAAGAATTCCTTTGTATCATATTTATTTTGTAGGTTACTCAGCTACAAACTACTTCTGCTAGCATTTACATTTGTTCTTCAAAATCAATATCTAGTTCTGGTTGAAATCACTAGCATTTTTTGTCATTGCTTGTCTTCATATATTTTTTATTATTTTGTAATTATTCAAGTTTTTGCTACAGTCAAGGCCTTCTTAATTTCTGATTTTTGGTCTGCTTTATTTTTTAGATTTTAGATCTAGTTCTGGAATTTTTGGATTTCAAATTTTGGTTATAATAGCAAAATTCTGGGTTGGCTCAAATCATTGGTATTAAAATTCCAATTAATAGCATATTCATAACACATTTTTCATTACAATTCATAATATTTACTTATGTTCACCAATATGTTTATCTTTCAAGGAATCCCTGTACACAAGATAAAGCAAATCACAACTCATTGATATATTGTAAACAACATACACATCAACACAAGAACACTCATAGATGGATTCATAAATGCTATATCATACATTCGTATACAGTTTTATTAGTAATCTAAGTGTCATCAAGATGTGATCATTCTTTCACCTTAAGACCTAACTCATGTAGTCATTTCCTCCCCCTATTTATAGATTTTACAATATCCTCAATGTAGATTGTTTCGAAAAAGTATAAAATGATTATCTAATTTCTAATCTTTACCATTTGACAAATTCAAAGTTTATTTTCCAATAAATTTATCACTTTGATCAAATCAAAGATGATCATCATTCCTCTCATCCATTGGTAATCAAGGAAGTAATTTGCAACCCTCAACATTAATCTTTTTTGCAGTGTCAAAGATGACAATCCTCCTCCTGGGCCCTAATTGTTAAAAGACAAGTTTCCAAATTGTTAAGTATCCTACCATGAAATATGTCATCATTGAGTTTGTCAAAGTCAAAGTTGATCACCAATCCCATGCTTGGAGGTCTTTGGAATGGGCAATTTTCCAAGTTAGCCTCTATTATGATTTTTTTCCATGCCATGTCTAAGGGGGCACCTACTCATATTGTTCACCAACACCATATCCTACCCCGATTTATACTCCCATGGGCCAAAATATGCTTTTTGTAAGACCAACTTTGCTTTTTACCTATTATTTTCATAGCACCAAAATGTCCACTTGCAAAACCTAATGAATGATAAGGAAAACGAACTACCCTAAATTCCATGAAACATCATATTCCATACTTAGAATGCACCCCAAGGTGGAAAATTTGCATTTCTCAGGTTAAAATTTGCATTACAGCCATAATTGATTACACACAACCTCCTGCAGATGTACCTATGGAGAAGTCATAAAATATAGTTCTACATTATTTCTCCTTGTGCATCTTCCTACACTTCCATAATTCTAATGTATAGCTTCAAGTGAGAGTATTGTGTGAGAAACAATAGAAAAAAATAGTAGCTAGAACATTGGTAATAACATCAAGGTAAAAAGGTAAATGGGAGGAATTTGGATAAATAATTCCTATGGAGTATATTCGAAGCCTATTTCTACCGATCGTGCCACTTATAGATCCAAACCCTTGTGAACAAAGACTAAATAATGGTATTACAAGGATTTTTATTCTTGTTATTGTTAAAATACTCCCTATGGCATAAGATTAAAGAATTGCTTTCATTCATGGAATATAAGACCTCGTATGTGTTCCAAAATACAGGCCAAAAAGTACCATGCCTACATGGCCAAATCTATGAATTCCACCAAGATAAGACAACATTATCTGGTAACTTACTCAACGAACAATTTTTCCATCACATGGAGACAAAAACACTAAGGTATTACAAAAAATTCAAGGGCCTCAAGAAATAATATCAGCATAGTCAGATTCTTTTTTAAATGAAAACAAAAAAGATATTTTGTTAGCCCACAAATACTTACAACCAAACGTGGTTTCCAAAGTTCCTATCCCCAAGCCTTAAAATTGAATTAGATAGAACTCAACCAAAAAAGTACATAGAGTGTGCATTGCTTGAACTTATCACATACACCAAAATGAACACCAACAAATATGTGCATAGGAGTTTCATCACAAAGGATTCTATTACCTCAAGGAATCCCTTTAACACAACCTTTCTTGACATTTTTAGAGAAGCAATCATTTCAATTGCTACATCCATGAATAACCAAAAAATTGGTAAACTCAATTCATGCCTAAGGGCAACCATTTTAGGTTTTATCATGCCTTGTGACAATGTCAGCTACCTAGGGCCATTGCAAAATGACTAGGGTATCAAAAAAAAGAACTAAAGACAAATAATGGGCACTGAATGTTAATAGGACCAAGCATTAAGCTCTATCAGAATACATATAAAACCCCAATTTGGAGGTATTCATCCCATGCCATTTCTAAAAAACCAACACCGAGTGATCCTTCCTTCTATCGCATTCATTTAGAGAGATTATCCATTCTTACACAAAAATATATAATTTACAAAGAGATCAACTTGGAAAAGATAATTATCGAAATAAACAATGATAGATGATCTATACCTTTTCTTATACTACCTATGCATTGAATTTGACCTATGCTTTCCTTGATGCTGCAGGGTCTCATGATTTTGAAGTTTACATATTACCAACCAACTTTGTATTTTGTTTCACCATGATAGTCTACTGTTATGAAATATTTTTGGTAAAATATTGCACTCAAAACCTGGCAGAACTCTTAGCATCCTTTATTTTTCAATCTTGACATTGAGCCCCATAGCTTAAGATCATCCATGCACATATATTATGAGGTACCAAATTATGGGATATTTCTTAAATCCAACCTAGCCTTCTTATATGTTGTTAAATAGGAGAAGTTATCCTTCTTCCACAATAATTATTGGCAGAGGAACTATTCCATCTAATTGAGAAACCATGGAAAGATACATCAAAACATTGAATTTAACCCAGAATGCAAAAGTAGCCTCCTATGCAAGAATTTGGATGGTTTCCTATACAAGAATTTTGAAAAAGGCTAGTTTCGAAAAGCTACTTCCCAAAAAATTCTAAAATTTGAGAATGTCTTTGATATGCACGATATTCAATGAGTATAGGCACCTACAACAATCTTGTTGAATAGCAATAAATATAGAAGAGGTAATGAAGATAAATGCATTGAATCAATGACTAGGATTTTAAAAGTATATATATCTTTAATACCTCAGTAAAAATACCAGATTGCAAAAAAGAGTGGCTTCATCCTATGCAGAAAAAAAAGGAGTGAAATAACATATTGAAAACCATATTCTCTAAAATTATTCCAACTATCTTATGTTGTAATTGATTTTTATTCCAAAATATATGGTGTAGACACAATGCTTGATTTCATAGTTTCTATATCTAGGGCTTGTAAATTTTAATGTTTTCTTCATGCCAAAGAAAGATTGTAGTTCAAAGAGTCATCACTATCTTAGAATATTTGTCTAATAGTTAGTGTGAGAAAGAAGAGCCATATTTTAGAAGGGGGAAATCGACATAAGACCTGATGGAACTATGTGAGGTTGAGGTGAACCCAATATATATGCCTCCCTATTCTGTTGCTAGTTCTTAAAAAGAAATATAATTTTTTTGGATGATAGCTCCGCTGGGTGAGAAAGAAATACGTAACTTCCCCAGCATCAACTCCCACCTCACTATCACCATAAAATGAATGAATGCATCTGATGAGATAAGAGAGATTAGACATGTGCTCCGTAGCTAAGATTGTTGTTCATTAATGACCCATCACTATCCAAGAATTTGGATGGTTTCCTATATCGTATAGGATGGAACTACGTGAGGTTGAGTTGAACCCAATATATATGCCTCCCTATTCTACTCCTGGTTCTTATAAAGAAATAGCGATTTTTTGGATGATAGTTCCATTGGGTGAGAAAGAAATACCTAACTTCCCCAGTGTCAACTCTCATCTCACTATCACCATAAAATGAATGAATGCATATGATGAGACAAGGGAGATTAGACATGTGATCCGTATGTAAGACTACTGTTCATTAATGACCCATCCCACCGATCCCTATCTTTGAAGGGGATAGAGAGGCAACAGTTTTTCATTCCAATGATTCATAAGTCGGAGCAACAATTCTAGCAATAGCTTGAGAAGCACCACCAGTAGCAGAGGCTATGGTAACTAAAGCAGCAAGGCCATACTACCATGGTTCGTAGACTATCCAGTCAAAAATCTAGTCCCATTTGTTTATTAAGATCTGGATACAGATGCAGTTTGAGAATATCCTCAAGCAGAAGCGTATATTTCATCGGTGAATATGCTTGCTAATCCATCCATTTTTTATGTTGTTCCTTACTCTATAGATGGAATTGAATCCACTGCAGCTGCATTTTCAGGAACTATGATTAAATAAATTACTGAATTAATGGGTTAAGCTTCGACTAGATTAATTGTGAATGGAACCGGGGAATGCTTTTGGATTTGAAACTGGATATGGAGCTTGATCTGGCTAGGATGTCGATGGTGCTACTGCTTTGAGAGCCTCTATCTTTGTTAACCTTACTTCTTCTCCTACCTTTGTCTCTTCTATGATTCTGGGTAAATGAGGTTCTCTTCTTATGCCTCTATTGCGTCTTACTCTGTTGTTGGATCAATAACTAGGGAGGAAAATTCAATTCGAGATCGAGAGACATAACTTGGTGTTTCAGATCCATAAGCATAACAAAAGGTGAGCATAGAGTAAAGAGTCAAACCATATCACTTAAGATTTGAAATATGATAAATAGACTTTCTATCTCCTAGGAATGAATCTAGTGCAGTTGGTAAAATCTGCTACATAAGGTGTGTAAAAAGTCTAAAGATACTTCCTATATATTGTGTATGGGTGTCAAAGATATAATAAATGGATAAGACAAATATATATATATATATATATATATATATATATATATATATATATATATATATATATATATATATATATATATATATATATATATATATATATATATATATAGATATATATATATTAAGCTACTCTATTAATGTAAGTAAGTAATACTTAGTGATATGGTGTTTATCCGCGCTTTTCAAAATCAAAATGTGCTAAGTTGGGTTTAAGGTTATGATATCACGGTATCTATTTCTCGTGGATTATTTATATACAAAATTTCTCACTTTCCTTATTTATTTATATATACAAGCTTGGTTTCCTAAGGATTGCTCTTTTTTTTTCTAATCATGAGATATGTTTTCCTTAGGATGATCTAAGAGGATAAGAAAGGTAGGGGTAGAGTAATTGATCTTAGAGTCTAGCCCTGAGTTTTTGATGTTCATCTGAGCCTCAGTGGTTGTAGGTGAGTGTTGTGAGATGTCT
This sequence comes from Pinus tabuliformis, assembly GCA_031772625.1. Taxonomy (NCBI): domain Eukaryota; kingdom Viridiplantae; phylum Streptophyta; class Pinopsida; order Pinales; family Pinaceae; genus Pinus; species Pinus tabuliformis. The sequence goes on along the minus strand of CM062807.1, from coordinate 91,554,690 downwards.
GTCTTGGTAAAGGTGGGTTTGTGAGTGGATGATGGGATTGATGATAAGGCTGTACTTTTGATTAGTGCATTGATAGCATGAGATGTGTTGTTGATTCGATAGATGGTGATATTTTTTCCCACCGGACGAACTCTTATTATATGATACAATCTCAGTTGGTTAAATGATGGTTGTATTTGTCTATCAATATCGTATATAGAGATTGTATCTAGTTATTTCTGTTAGTTTATAGGTCTCATTGATAGTTAATTCGAGAGTGGATAGTTTCATAGTTTATCTGTTTGTGTTGTTTCTGTATTGTTCCTTGATTGAACAATGTTCAGTGTTTCTATTGGTTCTCTTGTTGTTTTCCTCTTTCTGTATTTCATTACCGGAAGTTATTAGATGGTAGAGTCAGTTAGATGGCATTACAAGTCCTAGTTCTCGATAGCCTCAGTCACTTATTATTTGTAATGATCGATCAAGTAGCTAAGTCTTCCCCTACTATGATAAGAAGTCATAAATGTCAAGTGTTTCTATTGTGTATCTCCCTCTGTGTTTTGATGAGAATGTTAAGTTGAAGTGTATTTGTTGATTCCTTGTATTTTTGTGAGTGAATTGCTTTAGAATTTGAAGTTGTGCGACACATAAAAATTTCCAACAATTTATAACAGAGTTGTTGGTAAAATGGTCAAAGAATTTTGTAGTTTGCAACCATTTCTGGTATTACTGCCGAGTTTCTAAAAATGTTAAGTGGGTTCTCAAAAAGGTTGTTGGATTCCTCCTTTGTGTTTCATGTAGATGCAAGTTGAATCCATTAGTATAAAAGTTTGTTAGACACCTAATCTGTTAGGGTTGGTGGGGAGGAATTCCAATAGTCATTGAAGTCCAAGTGACCTCTTGGAAGATGAAAACCAAGGGTCATAAAACTATGTATTAATATGTACATCTTGTGAATATAATAAATCCACACGAGTTATTCAAATATTTCCTATCAATTTTGTGTGTGTTTGACCTGGTATCATTGTAGGTTCCTCTCTAGCCTACTTAAATGTGTGAAAGCCATTAGTTTTGTGGCCTTAATGTGGGAACCCTCACCAAAATTGTGCCCTCTCTATGCATGTCAATTTTTCCTGTTGAAACTACACCTAAGCATTTTACCATTTATGTTTTCCATATTGCAAACCTAACACACTTAGCTACCCCTCTACCTAGTTTTGTCACAACTCTAACCAATGTTCACCCACAAGTTTGTTAGTTCTATTTAATGCATGTTAAGGAAACATTGGCATATGATGCTTCCTCCAATCCTACACCCATTTCTCTCCTGCATCATTTGAAACCCTAGAAATGCACACTACTCTTCTCTAGTGGACTCTCTTATGTCTGTTGTAACCCTATTTACCCACAATTAACCTTCAAATATAGTCAGCCCTATATTCAAAGAAAATATCATTTCTTTATGTGTAATAAGCTCTTACCACCATTAGATGATATGATAGCCTTACGAACTAAATATTGTGCATCAAAAGAATTGATATAACAAAAAAATTTGCTATGTGTTGGAGAAACAAAACCTTGAAAGAAATGTTGCATCACACTTTGCAAACTGTAACCTCATGAGCAGCTCTAGTCTTCAGATTTTCCAATAATTCTTCAAACTTCCAAAATATTTTTCTGCCCCTAGAGTCCTCACTTCCATGAAATATCCTCGAAACACAATCAAATTCCTTCATGAGGGCTTCCCTATCCCAATAAAGGTCACAATGTTGAAACACATCCTTCACCCACCCTAATAGTTTTGATGTCCTCTTATAGGTCGTGCACCTGAAAAACATTTCAAATGACACTACACCATGCTCCCATATCCTGAACAGTAAATAAGTCAATGTATAACATCCTGATATGAATATTAAAAGGAATCAACACTTATTTTAAATGACTAAATATATCAAAGCAAAGAGGCATATTGACAGTATTAGAATTTATTAACATGTTGGCAGTACTAGAATTTGTTTAAATCCTCATCTAGCTAGAATATGATAAACCTAAAATTTTGAAAAGAAATTCAAACTTTATAAAACAAATATATAGAAGCTTTTAGCATCATTTCAGTTTTAAATGTTTTTCAACTACTTCTAAAATTGTAAATTCAACAAATAAAATTGATACTAAATACAATGGAATTTAAGAAACTTGTGATGCATAATTTTCATTCCCAATAAATATATCCACCATATCAATGATTACAAGACACTAATATTAACTCGCTTCTCCAAAACCAATTTAACAAAAACAAGAAATAAAACTAAGTAGAAAACCTATAGGAATTAGAAACTCTTATCTCCTCCCCCAAAAATGGTTAAAGCACTGGTGCCTATGCTTATTTTTCTGGCACAGATTACAAAATTTTTGTGTGTCCAGTGGGAACAAGTATCATAGCCCACCCATCAACAAGTATTCACTACAAAGTCGAATTTGCTGCAAATAACGCACATGCAAAGTCTACAGAATCCACTCTAACATGTTATATTTCTACATCATTTATGGAAAAAGATCTCAATGAGGACCGTTTTAGTGACACTGATATCTCGATGAAAAAAGGCTTGAATCACTATTTTTATAGAAGCAAATACTTCTACCTAAACCATGTGCACTGGACATTGACATAGGTGTAATATCACTCCTGCCTTATACAAGGTTTTGCAAAAGGGAAAATTCTTCCTTGTGTTCAAGACCCCCTGTGCCTTCAAGGATCACCCAAAGCTCCGCTTCCAGATCTTCTAGAAATTCTATCTTCAATTACAGCAAGCCTTCCCCCTGCTACATCTCGAAGCAAGATCCGATCTGAATTGGCTACTCTATGTCCCATTGTCTTCAGTGGAAATTCACTTTCTTCTAATGTTTCTTTATACCTCTCCATTTCCTTCTTTCTACCTCCTCTCATCTTCCTTTGCGTAGCTCACATCTCTCAAGTCTATAATAGCAGGAATAGGGTAGAACCTCAAGTTTCATATTTGGCATTTCGTATTTGTATTTTAGTTGCAGAGCTGCAATTTTTTAGTTTCTTGGATCTCAAATAGTGAGATAGTTTTCAGTCGGTCATGGGACATGGTCTGAGCAGTGGAGGGGGGTCTTTGTTTGGTTCGGATGCGCCAGCACCCACAAAGATTGCTGAGAAAATAGAGCCCACCACACAGGTGGTGGTGGCTCCTAATGTGGCTCAACATCCTGCTACTGCTGCATAGCCTGAAGGACAGGAAAGCATAAACATGAACAATTATCATTGGGTTGATGGGCAGAACAATAGAAATTTCATTACTGACTGACCATGATAGCTTATGGTATTCTTGACGTATGAATTAAAGGCATGAAGCTAGCAGGATGGTGACTTCCTTGGAGGTCAATATCAATAGTGCTTGTTCCAGTAACCCTAACGATTCCATTTATGTGCTGAAATAAAAAATTGCTTGCCATCCACACTATCCTTAGATGTTGGCAGCTTACATGGATTTCTAGAAGGTCGGGGCTCCTCCAGAAGTTGTCACGGTACTAGGTGACATTATTTAGGAAAATCAAATTGGACGCCATTCAGGAACTATGGATATTGGAGTGGATCCCAAGCATGATAAATTCATGGAGGCCTACTGCCAGATGTTGATCAGGTACCATTTAGAACTAACGAAGCCATTCAAAGAAGTAAGAAATTTTCTGAACAAGATGGAGACACAACTAAATTGCTTGACTAAAGGAGCTATCAGAAGTTTCCCTTCAGGCTACTATGATGAAAGGGAAGATGGAGTTGGATGCTTGGAAGAGGAGTTCAGTTGTAGTGAAGTCAAAGTCCACGAAGTTGATCTACGTGCGGAAGATAGTGAATTGAAAGATCAACTTCTTCGTAAGTATAGTGGATACTTAAGTAGTCTTAAGTAAGAATTTTTGAAGAAGAAAAAGAAAGGAAAGCTCCCGATGGAGGCAAGCCAAAAGCTGCTTGAGTGGTGGAATGTACATTACAAGTGAAGATATCCTTCGGAAACAGACAAGGTTGCTTTGGCTGAAAGAACTGGACTAGATCATAAACAAATAAATAATTGGTTCATAAACAAGTGAAAGTGGAATTGTAAACCTTCAGAGGATATGCAACTTGTGGTCATGGATAGTCTAAATCCCCATGGTGCTTCCCTTTATAGGATGGATCCGAATGCTAAATGTATTGGTTTTTGTCTGTTCAATTGACTGCCATGCTATCTCTTGCCTTGTGTTCATTATATATGGCAAATATTTATTTGAATGTATAAATATCCCATGTATTTCTCAGCGATAGTTCTCCATGAACGTTCTAGTTTTCCAACTTGTTATTGTATAAATGTCAAATGTTTTCTGGAAAAAAAAAAAAAACAAACAAACAAACAAACAAACAAAACAAAACAAAAAACAAAAAAACAAAACAAACAAACAAACAAACAAACAAAACAAAACAAAACAAAACAAAAAACAAAAAAACTAAACAAAAACAAAAACAAAATAAAAACAAAAAAAAATCAAAAAACAAAAAACAAAAAAAAAAACAAAAAACAAAAAAAAAACAAAAACAAAAAAAACAAAAGACAAAAAAAAACAAAAAACAAAAAACAAAAAAAAAAAAACAAAAACAAAAACAAAAACAAAAACAAAAAAACAAAAAACAAAAAAAAACAAAAAACAAAAAAAACAAAAAAAAATACTTATATTTTGAAAAGTTTACCTAAAGGATTTAGGATCAATGCAAAGTTCATGGTTTGTTTCAATATTTTTGCTACCAACTCTACGCATGTCTGCTTAGTACGCTATGTTTCCCGTGAACTTTCACTCTCTAAGGGAGACTCACACACATTGTCAGGATGGGCAATAGGCCCTCGTAGGTCTATTGATCCACAATATTCAAATGATGCAAGGGAAAGAGAGGTTCATAGGCTAGGAGTCCTAGATTGTTGCCGAGGTGGAGTTTTGTTATTTTTTTTGTTGAAAGGAGGCTCCAGAGGAGGTCCCATGAAATCAACAACCCCACCCAACAAAAAACCTGAATAAAATGAAAGAAATTAATAAAAACCCTACCTTAGAGGACATCCCATGAAATCAACGACCCCACCCAACAAAAAACCTAAAGAAAATTAAAGAAATGAAGAAAAACCCTACCTCATAGTCAAACATTGTGCACATGCAAAATCACAAGGTAATGATTGATTTCAAATAAAGGCACCAGTATTCAACCATGTACATTTCGTGCCATCCCCAAAGAAAAATAACAATAATATTTGACGGACTTGGCCTCATCCAACAAAAAGCTTGAAGAAAATGAAAGAAATTAAGAAAAGCCCTACCTCATGGTCACACATTGTGCACATGCAGAAATGGGAGGTAATGGCTGATTTCAAATAAGGGTGCCATAATTCAACCTGGACATTTCTCGCCATCCCGAAATAAAAATAACAATAATATTTGACAAGCTTTCCCTCCTCGTAGTTACACTAATTCGATATGGAAGCCAAGAGTTGTAAGAGTTTAATAAGGTGTGTTTTGAGGAGATAATTAGAACCATATTAGGTTGCAATGGGTTGTTGCATGGGTTCACTGATAAATATACTCTCTAAATGATTTCAATGTTTACTTATATATAGTGTTTATGATAAATGATTAATGATTTTTTTTGTTGGAAATAGGAAGAGATATATGAGAAAGGAGAGGCACTGAGGTTTGTTGTAAATCAATTAAAAGGAAGGAATAAAATCTCCCAATAATAGGATTTTTCAAGTTTCCTCCTCAATAGAACTATATTTTAGATGGAGCTAGGGAGATGGCCTCAAAAACATTGATTGGGTACTCTAGAAATCAAGACCTAACATATCCAAGTCATTCCATTAGATAGATTCATCTTGGACAAAGGTTGCAAATGCTAAGATGCAAACCTCCCCTTTTTAATGTGGGTTTTAAACCTTCTATTTGAGAATGCTAAAAACAAGTTCAAGATCTTGAAAGGAGTTCCCTGATTTTACCAAAACTCAATATCAATGCTTAATCAATGGTGCAATTCTCTCTATTTGGGTTTGGCCTTGAACTTTGGGATCTATATTTGGGTCTAGTTATCAATCAATCATTTCATTAATGTGTTGAGAAGGTCTTAAGGGATATATGGGATAAGATGGTTATTTTCCAATACCCCTCCCTTGAAACCCTATAAAGAGATGGTGCGCCCCATTTTGTTGTTGTAATATTTCAACCACAAGCTCTTCCTATGAGGATGCCCCTATAGGGAGGGTATGTATAGGAAGTGAAAAGATACCAAAATTTCGTGTTGAGTCAAAGGAGGGTTATAGATTGTAGGTGCATCTAGAGGTCTCAACAAAGGTGAAGGGGAATGGAGTTTACCTCCTATTGCAACACCTCCTATTCCACCATTCGAGGTGCTAAAGGGCACTAACTTTAAGGGTCATAGGTGAAAGCTCACAAAGATCTTAACAATGAGAAGGTAGGAGTGATTTAGCATAGGATTGATTCTTTGAAAGTTGACTTTCTGGGTGAGATTTCTGAGTAAATGGAAAAAATTGAAGCGCTACCACCTACAAATTAAGTAGAGTATGAGCACATGTTTCCTAATATTCAAAGAGTCTCTTCATCTTTTTTCCATGAGATCCATGGAAAGTATGTTCAAGTGTCAATAACTCATGCTAAGATATCATCTTTGATTCACGACACATATACTCCTTCAACTAGTGATGGAGAGTCCAACCAATGAGTAGGAAAGGTTGTTCATTTACAAGGTTGGCATCAATCAAGTATTCTCCCTCTCTAGCCAACTCTAAGATGAGGAGTGTGTATAATGGACTTATTATTGTAAGAAATTGCAAATATTGGATTATCTTCAAGTTCAAGGGCTTGAAGTGGTTGCCTCAACCTACAAATCTTTAAAGGAACTATGTGTTTTTCAATTAGACCCTTACAGTCAAGGAGCTGCAAAAGAGGAAGGTCATATGGCTATTTTTAAGGGGTTGGCCTAAGCTCACCTATGTACTAACTTCTTTTGTCAAATGACAAATGTAACTTTGGTTACTATTACAATAAACTAAATTACTCTCTTCTCACTTGTTTATTCTTGTGTATTATTGATCCCAAAAAATTAGATCATGTGATAAGTAACCTCTACTTGAAGGGTTTGTAGCAATTGTTCAATATTGTAAAAGTCTACAATGTTTATCTTTCACTAACTTTCTCATGAATAAGGCCTTTCAAGGTATTCTAAACAAATACATAGAACAATCATTTCCAATATTATGTGATCCCTCTTTATTGACATCCATGGAGGAATGTTATTGTTAATAACAAAAGTAGGTCACACTGAGTAAGTAGATTTGAGCTCTCTAAATGGACTAACACCATGAGCTACGAATGGAAGCCTAAGATTACAATGAGATCAATGTCCCATAAAACATTATTGAAGTAATGGGATAACACCAAATTCATTCAAGGAATTTAGCTAAGTTTTGTACTCCACTTAGACTTTCAAGTTGGTAGTTGAAGATTCCATGGTCCTAATGAGCATATCATATAGAGAGGAAGACATAACCCATTTCTACAAGAATTTGATCCTTGTGTTCTATGGCATTATGAATACAAAACCATCTTCAATGAGGTGGAGATCATCTCAAACAACTTGGTCCATGCATAGGTAGGTTCAAGAATCATTTCCTTGATTAATGTTTCAAATTATTTAGGTCCTCCTGACTATCAGATTGTTAAGTATGTTCTTTAACACATTCCCTAACATGTCCTTTAGGTTGGATATAGAATGTATCTTGCAATCAATGTATTTTTCCAAAATATTTAGAATTTGAAGCATATTCACTACTATCCTATGACTTGTAATGAATTTATTTCCCCACTCTATAACTTATCTTTGAGAAGGAGTGGGCTGGGTTCTCCCCCACAATTGTGGTTTACTTGGAGTTGATAGGTAGTATATATATAAATAAGAATGGAATATACATACATGCATATGGAGCTACTAATTTGGTAGGGACCACTTTAGATTCATGTTCCAAATTAGTGATTTGGGGTCTCGTAGGTTTGATTGGGAGCCCATTTTGATTACATAGCTCCATCCCTTTGATGTTACTCTAGACATTGGAAGCTTTCCAACTCTGTGAAAATCACCTCAAACGAAGTTTGTATGTGAAAGTTACGTCTCTCGCAAGTTGACCTACCTTATTGACCACCATGGAAATGAGTGGATTCCATGTCAACCCCCATTACTCACACATTTGGGGATGTTCCAAAATAGAAACACTAATTGAAGATTTAAGCATGAAAAAAACCCTAACCTTGATGTTGAATGACTACAGGTTGTGTTATACTAGGTTGCTAAGAAAGGAAGGGGCTCCATTCTTTTGGCATTATTATTATTCCAAAGTTGAGGATGACATCAAAGAATGGGATATTGAGCATAACATAAGGGGTATAATATTTTTGTAGTAATCTTTCATGCCACAGTGTCCATGCCCACTCCAAAGTGAGTGACCCTTGCTTTGTACTTATATTTCATAATTGAAAAAGAGAAACTAGAGCATATGCCTCACCTTATAGCTAGGATTTCTCTCGTATTAGGTTTCCCAAGTCATATATTCTATTCATTTATGTGGATGTTTTTTTTATTTTCTTGTTTCTTCCATTTCGATTTCAAATATATCCATAATTTGGAGTGATACACTAGTAATATTTAATCTAAGATGTGCGATAATAAACTACGAAATAAAATATTTCAAAAAAAATGTATGAAGTAGTGTGACAAACTATTCTAATAGAATATCCAAGAAGTTCCAGGCAACAGGGTGTGGCACCAACACATGCTAGGGAGTTTTAGGGCCAAGTTACAGGCAAACACAAGGGAGAAGTAGTTTCAAATGCATGGAAATGAATGAATAAGAGTATGACAGAGAGTGTTAGCTAGCAAGTATGAGCTATGCTAAGTGTCATGGAGTGCTAGGGAGTGCCAAAGCATGCCAAGAAATGCAGGGGATGCTATGATCCAGGTGGATGTTGGTGGCCACCCACCTATCCCATTTGGACCCCCACAACTGTCTCTTTCAGTTTTTCTGTTTCCTTAATTATAGCACAGTTTACTATTTTTAGCAGTTTTTCGGGTCCTAAACTTCCAGAGCCGTTTTGAGGCCCTAAACGACGTTTTTTGGGAAATCCACTGCCAGCGATTTTTCTATCTAAAAATTGTCTTTTCCGTCATAGTCCTCGGAGAGATCTTTCCAACGGGCTATCATGCGCGTCAAACGAAGATAGTACGACCAATTTGCGACGCCAGGAAGTTGATGTACCAACTTACCCAAAAACGGGGCCCACAATTTGGCGTTTCATCTTCTAGGGTTAGGTTTTGGAATGTGAAGGGTTTTCCATTGTTTCTCAACAATAAATAGGCCCTTGAGCCTCATTGTAACACAGTTTTTGGAGAGCAGTTCAGAGGCATGTAGCCGACACATCTCTTCTCAGAGATAAGCTACCATCGCCCTAGCTGGGTTATTTCCATTTCTATTTGTAAGCATATTTCGGTATTTTCCATTAATGAAATAAAGTATTATTTCCGCTGCATCTCTATATTTATGGTTATCGCATCTCTGTATTTATGGTTATCTCTGTAATCTATTGCATTCCTGTTTAAATCCGGATCAGTGGTATCAGAGCGGTCTACTTTTTCTCTGTTTTTCTTTGCATGTCCCCAACGAGGTCGGGATATAAGGAGCTAGGTCTGGAACTGGTCAAACCTTTGCAAGACCAGCCTCGCAAATCTCGACGACCTCCCATGGCGGATGAGAAGAAAAACAAGGGGGCAGGAGATCCTATCAAAATCTTGCTCGAAGAAGCCCTCGAATGACAAAGGAACACAATGATGGACAGCTTTAACCAAATCCTTCAGCGGCTACCTAGAGGCGATGCATCGGCTTCCAACAGCTACTCTGGAAATGCCACACCGTTTAAGGTACAAATTAATTTTGAAATCCCCATCTTCGAGGGTCAAATAGACGCAGATGCCATAGATAAATGGTTAAATCTGCTCGATGGGTATTTTTTGTTCATGAATTTTCAAGTCAGGAAAAGATTGTTTTTGCTCTTCTCAAAGCAGCCCCCCACATCAAGGACTGCTGGGAAACCTACTGCGAACAGAAGGATGAAAGTACAGGTTCACTGTTTTCAGCCGCACCCACTTGGAATGACTTCCGGGATGCCATCAAGGATTAGTACTACCCTGTCAAAAGCTATGAGGACAAATACATCAAATGGACCACACTGCGGCAGGGCCGAGACCAAGATGTGCTGGAGTTCACAAACATTTTTCATACTCTTCACACACAATTGGGTATCAAAGATTCTGAGCTGCATCTGGTACTCAAATACTGCGGCTGCCTACATAGATACATCCAGGAAGAGATGGAGTTCTTGAACATCTCCTCACTCGGCACAACATACCGATACACTGTCAAAATCGAGCAAAAGTTCAAACAGAAGAAGCGAGACTTTGGATCTACAAATCCAAAGCCCAAAGGACAAAGCCAAGGCGGGGTGACCCAAGACAACCCGTCGAAGCCGCAAGAAAAGAACAACACCATGAAGCCAAAGAAGGACACAGGAAAGTGGTGTGAGTTCCACAAGAGTCCCACTCATAACACAAGTGAGTGTCGGACCAAGCAGTCGCTGGTGGCCGAGTTGAAGGCTTCTGAATCAGATGCATGTTTCGACTCTGAGTCAAAACCCGACAAGGGGAATGACAAAGGGAAGCAGATCATTGATGCGGATCCCAGCGCCACTGTTGCTACTGCCAAGATCTATAAAAATGAGCCTGAAGATCCAGAGGAGGGGGAACGTCTTTTCCACTCACAGATGTGGGTGAAGGGTTCGTCGCTGCAATTCATTGTCGACAATGGCAGCCAAAAGAACCTCATTTCAGCAGAGGCCGTGAAGCGGTTGGGCCTACCAACTACACCACACCCACAGCCGTACAGTATCAGTTGGCTTCACGAAGGACGAGATCTCAAAGTTCGCCAACAGTGCCGCCTTCCCTATAGCATCAAGCCCTTCATAGACGAGGTATTGTGTGATGTTACACCTCTTGATGTTTGTGATGTACTATTAGGCCAACCATACTTGTGGAGGCGACATGTTATGTATGAGTCAAGGCCTCGCGCTGTCATCATTTCTTTGGATAATTCATTATACAGGATACCGGAGGTAGCCCCACCTACCGCCACCTCTTTGATCACTGCTAAGAAAGGCAACAAGCTCATCTTACAGACTAGGAAATTTATTTTCTGTCTGGTTCGCTCCCAAAGTAAGGGGAAGATCGTTGCTACATCCATGACCCCTGCGAAGGGTTCCTCCACACAGCAGCAGCAACAAAGGGATACAGTCGTGACAGAACACAGGAACAACTTCTCCTTACCCGAAGGGGTACCACACAAGTTTCAGGTGGGCAACAAAGTTTGGTTACATTTGCAGAGGGAGCGCCTTACCAGAACCCATCAGAAACTCAGACCACTTTGACATGGTCCTTACACTAGTAACAAGGCTACGGGAAACAATGCTTTGAAGCACAACATTCCTCCATTCCTTTGCTTGCACCGAGTGTTCAATGTGGACTGTCGCCGACCATGCTCCCCACCATTTCTGGACACATCAGAGATTGCAGAACAGCTCACCAGAGACCCAGCTCAGCAGAAGCTTCCTCATCTCAGGGAGGAACTCAACACAATGGGGACCATTGCTTCCTAAGGGGGGAGGAATGATCCAGGTGGATGTTGGTGGCCACCCACCTATCCCATTTGGACCCCCACAACTATCTCTTTCAGTTTTTCTGTTTCCTTAATTATAGCACAGTTTACTATTTTTAGCAGTTTTTCGGGTCCTAAACTTCCGGAGCCATTTTGAGGCCCTAAACGACGTTTTTTGGGAAATCCACTGCCAACAATTTTTCTATCTAAAAATCGTCTTTTCCATCGTAGTCCTCGGAGATATCTTTCCAATGGGCTATCATGCATGTCAAACGGAGATAGTACAACCAATTCGCGACCCCGGGAAGTTGATGTACCAACTTACCCAAAAACGGGGCCCACAATTTGGCGTTTCATCTTCTAGGGTTAGGTTTTGGAATGTGAAGGGTTTTCCATTGTTTCTCAACAATAAATAGGCCCTCGAGCCTCATTGTAACACAGTTTTTGGAGAACAGTTCAGAGGCATGTAGCCGACACATCTCTTCTCAGAGATAAGCTACCATCGCCCTAGCTGGGTTATTTCCATTTCTATTTGTAAGCATATTTCGGTATTTTCCATTAATGAAATAAAGTATTATTTCCGCTGCATCTTTGTATTTATGGTTATCGCATCTCTGTATTTATGGTTATCTCTGTAATCTATTGCATTCCTGTTTAAATCTGGATCATGCTAACACCTGCTACATATTGCTAAGGGATTATCAGTTATGTCAAATGTTATGGCTTGTCAAGATGTAAAATGTATTGCTTAGTTGTTTAATTTTACGACCACGGTTGGATGTGAGCCTTGTCTTTGTAACTTGTTAAGTTGGATAAGTTGAAATTATACATGAGTATCCTAAGGTGAGTTATAGGAAGTTCTTAGGTGAACAAGGCATAGTCTAGTTGTAGTAATTATAACTTGGTCAAGCTGTTGTTATAGTTAAGATGTTGTTATAGTTTAGGTAGGATTTTGTTGGGTGCCCATGTTGCAAAAAATGTACTGGTAGTTGAGAGGGCATGATAGCTAAGGAGTGCTAGGGCGTGCTAAGGAATGAAAAGGCGTGCTAACAAATGCCACATAGTTTTCTGGTTGATGGTTTGATTTAATTTTATAATGTTATTTGTATTGTCTTATTTGCATAGCACTATTTTTCCTAGTTTAGAACATTACAGTCAGCGATTTCCAAGTGTTATAAGGGGGGAGTGATAAGGTATGATATGCATTTCTTCCAAGGCATGCTAGAGTGCTAGGGAATCATATCAATATGTTCCAAGGACCAAGGTGTGCCGATGTGTGTGCTATGGAGTGTTAGGGAGTGCCAGAGAAACATAAGGGAGAACTAAGTCAAAAGCATGGAAATGAATGAATAAGAGTGTGTGATAGGGAGTATCAATGAGTTCCAAGTGTGCTAAGGAGAGAGTGACATGGTATGCTAGGTTGTGCTATGTCATGCTAGATTACTAGGGCAACATGTAGCCAAGATGTGCCAAGTGCCAGGGTGTGTCAACATGTGCTAAGATGTGTTAGGGAGTGCCAGGGAAATGCAATGGAGAACTAGGTCAAATTAGTGCATGCAAATGAACAAATAAGAGTTTGTGACAGGAAGTGTCAGTGAGATACAGGTGCCCTGAGGGAGTAACAAGGTATGGTAGGCAATGCTAAGGCATGCTAGAGTCTAGGAAAACATGCCAAGATGCGTTAGGTGCTAGGGTGTTCCAATGTATGCCAAGGAGTGTTATGGAGTGACAAGGGAACAAAAGGGATCACTAGTTTCAAATACAGGGAGTATTAGCAAGTTCTAGGGAGAAAAAATATATGTTAGGTAGTGCCAAGGCAACATACCAAGATGTGCCATGTGCCAGGGTGTGTCAATGCGTGCCATCGAATGTTAGGCAATGCAACAAAAACACAAGGGAGAACTAGTTCAAAATGCATGGAAATGGAGAGATAAGAGTGTGTGATAGGGAGTGCCAACGAGTTCCAAGTGTTCTAAGGAGGTACTGACAAGGTTATATGCTAGGCAGTGCTAAGGCATGCTAGAGTGCCAGGGTATGCTAGAGAGTGCTAGGGTGTTGTAGGGAGTGCAAAGCATGCCAAGAAATGTAGGGGATGCTAACACACACCACATATGGCTAAGGGATTGTTAGACGTGCCATGTGTTATGGCATGTCAAGATGTAAACTATGTTTCTTAGTTATTTTATGGCCATGGTTGGACGTGAGCCTTGAATTGGTAACTTTTTAAGTGGGATGAATTGAGATTGGACATGAGTAGCCTAAGATGTGTTATAGGCAGTTCATAGGTGAACAAGGCATATTCTATCAAGTTGAATCTCAGAGTATCCACAATAATAATCATACATGTCAACGTTTCAAATCCCAACAAGGATCCATCATTAGGACAATTTCTGAATGATGATAGAAGAAGAGCTTTAGTGAAAGGATAAATAGTAAAAGGATAATTTGATTTTAAGGAGATGAGGTCGGATTTAAAAAAACTCATTTCTATTTTTAATTTTTATAATTATTAATCATGTTTTAAAGTTTTATTATAATTTAAATTGTATTTTATATATTATTATTAAAAGATCCCTGAATAGTTTTTGCAATTAATTATTAATAGTTTTCTTATTATTCTAATGTTATTATAATGTGACTAGTTTCTGTTATTAAATTTTAATTCATTATTATACCTTAAATTCCAATTAGTTTAATTAATTAATTAATTAATTACTAAATATTTTAATGATAAATTCATATTTAATAAAGATAAATAATTCTTTTTTATTTTTTTATTAATAAAAGATAAATTTATTTTATTTATTATAATAATATAACTAATTTTATTGGATTTAATTAATTAATAGATATTATAATTAAATACTAATTGTTATTGTAAATGCATTATTTTATTATAATTAATGTAACTAATTTCATTAGATTAATACACTTTTATTTAATTAGAATAATTAATTCATTAATTAGTTACTTAATAGGTGTTGTAATGACTAATTATTTTTAAATAATGAATCCATACAGGTGAGGATAGTTTTAGGTAGAGGAGGAATGACCTATTGTAGAGTTTTATGAACCCAACGTTTCGGACTACCAAGTGAGTCCATCATCAGGGGAGGATGCGTCAATAGATATTCTTAAGATCTTAATGATGTATCCAAGAGCTATAATTAGGGTATATATATAAGTTATTAAACAAAAGAAATAAGAAAATAGGTCGGCTCTTATCTTTTATTTAATTAATTAAATAAATTATTTATTTATTTATTATTATTATTATTATTAATTAATTAATTAATTTATTCAAGGGTATAACTTAATCGAATAATTTCATTATTTATAGAATTAATTATTATGTTTATTAATTCTATTTTAAATAATTGGTTCAATTGATTCATTAATTTTTTAAATAATAAATTAATTTGTTTGATTAATCAAATTAATTAATTTAATTATGTATTCTTTATTAATATGTTTATTCATTTATTTACATTATTAATTTATTAATTTGATTAATTAATTCATTAATTAATAAGTTACAGGGATAAATTAATTACTTATTTTTCTATTTCTTGAATTAATTATTAGGTTTAATACTTTTATGAATAATTAATTTTTTTTTATTGATTAATTACTATGTTTTACTAATTAACTAATTTTTGATAGTTAATTAAACGAATAGATTAGTTAACAAATTTATTATTTATTATTATTATTTTTAATAAGTTTATTAATTTAATTTAATGTACTTATTTCTTTGTTTAATTATTTATTTATTTGATTAATTTGTTTTATTTGCTTAATTAATTAATTAATTAATTTTTATTTTTATTTTTATTTTTATTTTTATTTTTATTTTTATTTTTTATTTTTTATTTTTTTGGTTTTAGTGAGTTATTTATCTATAATTTCTAGAGTTTATTTGTTATTATTATTTTTTTTATTTTTTTTGAAGTTTTGAGTAATTACACCTATATGCATTCTATTAGTTATTTTTTTAATGATATCAAATGATTATATGTGAAGAAATCTCCTCTTATAACTTTCTCATCTTATATTAAAAATTAAATTTAAATAAAAATACCCCGAACAAAATTAATAAAAATAGTTGTTAACTATAATTATTAATAATAATTAGCATGATTATTATTTGGTATTTATAATAATAATTAATTAAAGATTATTTATAATAATTATTATTATTACTATTATCATTAATTATCTATAACAATAATTAATTATTATAAAATTTTATTAGTCATTTGGTTTATTAACATAATTTTTTTTCAGAATTAACACATAACAATAATTAGTCATTACAATACCTATTAAGTAATTAATTAATTAATTAAACTAATTGGAATTTAAGGTATAATAATGAATTAAAATTCAATAACAGAAATTAGTCACATTAGAATAACATTAGAATAATAAGAAAACTATTAATAATTAATTTAAAAACTGTTCAAGGATCTTTTAATAATAATATATAAAATACAATTTAAATTATAATAAAACTTTAAAACATGATTAATAATTATAAAATTAAAAATTAAAAATAGATTTTTTTTTTAAGCTGACCTCATCTCCTTAAAATCAAATTATCCTTTTACTATTTATCCTCTCACTAAAGCTCCTCTTCTATTATCATTCAGAAATTATCCTGATGATGGATCCCTGTTGGGATTTGAAACGTTGACAAGTATGATTATTAATGTGGATACCTTGAGAGTCAACTTGAAAGAAATGAACCACAGATGCCTCAAATCCAAGGAATAGTCTAGTTGTAGTAACTATAATTTGGTTAAGTTGTTGTAGTTAGGGCAGGACTTGGTTGGGTTCCGGCCAAGTCCAAAAAAAATTAAGGGTAGTTATGAGGGCATGATAGCTAAGGAGTGCCAGGGCATGCCAAGGAATGAAAAGGTGTGTTGCCACATGGCATATAGTGTCAATGGATGGTGAGGAGTGTTAGGGAGAGTCAGGGGAACACAAGGGGACCACTAGGTCAAAATGCTTGGAAATGAGCAAATAAGAGAGTGTGGCAAGGAGTGTCAATGAATTCCATGTGTCCCAAGGATGAAGTGTTTTAGGAGAAGTTCAGAATAGGACTTGCAAGAGGCAAGCCTATGGTTGTGATAAGGCGTGGACAAAAATAATTCAGAGAAAGGGAGACTTTGGGTTAGGCACAATATTGTTTTGCTAATGAATTGGTTGGGTTCCCAAGTCGCAAAAAAAGTAAGGTTATCTGTTAGGGTGTTAGTGTCAGTTAGTTCAGTCTGTCAACAATGATCAAATATTTTCTTACAAGGTTTTGTTAGGGTTTCAAGTCAATTTTTTGTCCTTTCAGTGAGTCTTCAAATAAGAAATTGGTCACTGGCTAGTGTGTCTAGGGCTATTTCCACTCTCTCAAGAATTTCATATGTCGGTCATTTTCGTCACCAATTTGAGTCTACCATCATGAAAACATCATTAATATCACTTCAGTCACATCATCATGGTCTCCATTTAGCTCAGTGTCACCATTAGGTCATTAGGGTTAAGGTCACAAAATTAGTCATTTCATGTATAAATTCGGAAAATGAGGAGTAGAAATAGGTAAATTTGTTCAATAAAACTTGATTTCAAATGTAATTTATGTTTTTAGATGTAATAATGTTCCTAAGGTTCCAAAGTTACAAGAAGAGGTCCAAAGGCTACAAAACTCAAAAAGAAAGTGAATTGGTGAGGTGGACCATCCTACCTCATTAATCACTTAGACACCAAAAGAAAATTATAAAAGCATATGGAGGAGCTCATTCACACTCATTTGCACTTATGCACCATCCTAGCATCGAGCTCCTCCCTCTCCTTTGTAAAAAATTGTGATTCCATAACCCTCACTGACAAAAATTGTCTCGCATTGCGCATAGAGAGCCTTTGCTGCGCACCTGGACAGCACGCTATGCACAGGGCAGAGTTGTCCAAAATTGTTGTGTGACCACCAAAATACATTTTTCAAATCTCCTCTTCAGTCGTTTCATCCTCCAGGCTTTATAACAAGTAATTTTAATAATTTTCATGCCCTCCTTTGCCTCATATGTCAAGAAAATGATCAAATACGTCTTCTTCTAGGGTTTACATGATTTTCATGGTTTTGATCCTCAAATGATGAGTAGCTGCACTAAACCCTAGATTCCCTGTCCCTACACCATTTTTTGTGACTAACACACCATTTCCATCCATCACAAAGCCTTATCCCCTCATTTTCTGTCATTTTCCTCTAAACCCTAATCTACCCTATCTCTTTCTAGGGTAGGTATGTGTTTTGGCCTTTTACACCCCCTTCGCTCACTCATTTCCCAAAATTCATTTTTCCCCTACTCACTAACATCATCCCCTACCCTCCTAAATTTCCTTACAAAGTTAGGCAACTCCTAAGTCCATCATACCACCTCATTCCCTCACAGCAGAAAATTTCAACGTTTTTGCTTTCCTTTCACCTAGGGTTTGAAGTATGGAGCCTGACTCATCACCATCAGAGAAGAGGAAGTATAACAAGGGGGGAAAGATACTAAGGTTTGAGCCTTCTAATTGCAATGAAATCACCTCCTCCTCAATTGTCATGAAATGCTTTGAAGACGTCAATTCTCTAGGGTTTTTTCAAAGAGTGTAGGAAGTAGGTTACCATGAGCATCTCACAGGTATATTTTCCTTCACCTTGAAGGAAGACAATATCACCATTGCAGGGACTGATTTCATGTTTTCAGTGGATGCCATCTCTCAAGCTACAGGCATACCAAACGATGGTGAAAACTGGTTCAAAGGCATGAATCTAGACCTAGAAGTGTACAAACCCTACTTGAAATCACAATACAATCGAGCTCACTCACATGTTTTCCCATTCAGATACTTCTTGGAGAGATATGCACCATTGATTAAGGTTTTCATGACATTATTCACATGTGAGGGCAGATTTTGTAGGCTATATCAATACCACATAAGACTGCTCATGCACTTTACAACTATCAAGTCTCTAAATTTGTCAAGCTACTTGTATAGGAGCCTAACCAAAATGTCTGAAAGGGTGCAATTGAAAGGCAAAGTGCATTATCCGAACCTCTTTCACCATAGCTTGATAAAGGTTATAGTAATTCATCAGTTGAAAGAGAGGAACATGACATGGGACACCTTCATTGAGGCAGCCTTAAACACGCATATAACCACTTCACCAAGCCAGCACCAAACCATGTCAGTACAACCCATGGAGGTGGGGTCATCAAGCAAACATGATGAGGTTTCCAAGGCACCTAGGCCTGAGGTGACCACGACATATCCGAGAGGCAGAAGCCTTGTGTTTTCTCCTCAAATTGAGGAAGGGGCCAAGCCTACTACATCAGCAGAACAGGGATCACGATCACATCATGAGGCTTCTTTGCATGATGAGGACCCCATTTAGCATGAATTTTCTTAGAGGCACACGATGAGCATCAAACACTGCAACAAGTCATCAAAGAGAAGGATTCTTAGATCATGGAGCTCAAGGACAATTTGGAAAGGGACAAATTCATCATTTCATTCCTTAAGCAAGAAAACAGTCAACTGAAGGCAAAATAGCTAGTCATGGAGAAAGAGAAATTCAAAGACAAGAAACAAGAGATGAAAGGCAAGGCAGTGGTGGACCATGAGGAAACTGAGTAGCATGAAGAACATGTGGCAAGGAATAGATCAAGGACAATGGGTCTTTGGAAGGCACTTCCGAGGGAAAGAGAACAAAAGCCACTAATGGAAGAATCGGCCTTTGAAGAGAGGATTTCCATGGAAATAAATGAGGACAGGGAGTTTTGGATTGACAAAGTAAATTACCACCTTGAGAATCTCCTTGAAAAGTCCAATAGGGATAACAAGTTGCAAAATAAAATGGCCATCCATTATTGCACAAGGAATCAGGTTGTCAAGGTCAAAATCAAGCAGTTGAAGGAAAAACTCAAGCAAACCCTAATCAGCCAAGAGGAGAAGGGTAAGTTAGATTTGCTTGTTGATGAATCCATGATATCATAACATACCTCATCAATTATCTCTAGACAAATTTTGGGAGGATTTGGAGAAATGTTTGTGCTTTGGTGTAGACTTGCAATTTTTTGGCAATTTTCTGTCTAGGAGTGCATCGAGCTCACATTGCACTTCTTCCTCAGGGCTCCAAATGATGGAGACTCAACATTTTTGGAAATACTATGATCCCCTCTCAAAACCCATTTGCCCACTTTCCTGGTTTGGGGCTCAAGTTTTGAGTAATTTGCAAAACACAGGCCAAAAATCACCTTTCTACCCCTCTTTTTCCATTTCGCTATGCCCCTAGAGACAACTTGGGAGAATGGCCATATCTCAGACAAAAATGGGTCATTTTGAGTGCAAAAATACTCTAAAGACATCTACACTCTCCCATATTTCTAGAAAAGGCTTCAGATCTAGATTCAGAAAGTCCCTCAAAAATGTCCTCCAACAGCTCGCTGCACACCTCGAAATTTCTGAGCTTTTTGTAAACTTTTCACTGTGTAATTTTTTATAATTCTTAGTTTGACATTGGTAAAATTCAAAAGGGTGAAGTAGATGAATGTGAGGGGTAAAAGTAAATGTAAATAATGGGTGGTTAGTCTTTGTAAGTTGTTTTGATGTAAATTTGACCTCATTTATGAGAGAGGTTGGAGTCAAAGTTAATTGTAGAGGTTGTTTTTAACTTCCCTAAACATTAGGGTTTGGTTAGAACACCTCATGGAATAGTTCCTAGAGTCATGGATTCGACCACTGAGAATGGGGAGATGTTGTTTTGGTCTTTAGGTATTAGTTTCTCAGTGATAGAACGAGTTGGATTTCAAAGAAGAGAACTATTGTATCTTGTACTTGGACATTTTCTCGAAATCTGATGCAGGAGCATAAGGCTTGAAGACAAATTCGAGGAATTATTCCAAAAATATGAAAAAATTATTACAGGCAAAGGAGTGGGATCCTTTAGCCATCAATTTCCATGTTTTCCTTGTTAAGCATAGAGATAGAATATAGGATTTGATCATGATGTAATAAATTTTAGTTAGTTAGTTGTAGTGGAGATTCTCGAGGACAATGTCTCACATGACAGATAGGATCAATAAATTTAGCCTTTGAATCAGGATCTGTTTGTTAGGATGAACCAATACTTATGTAATTTTTACACTATTGTAAGAGGATTTTGACTGTTGAAGAAATTTGGCTTTCCTGGAGCGAATCCAGTGAATTGGGAAATTTAGTCTTTGTGTATGTGAATGAGAAATTCCCTGTCAAATCCCGAAGGATAATCTCCTTTGAAACCTCTATGTTTATTGTGAAATTCAAAGTTTTTTTGGTGTTCTGTGAGATTGAATGAAATTATCTCAACTATGTCAAATTCTGTGTTCTTTTTTTAACTGTGGTTCTCGTGAGTTCTGAGTGTGTTGAGCGGGAATTGTGAATTTCCGAAACCTTGGCACTGTGTAGGTTGTGAATTTCGGAAGTATCTCGCCGGTGTGAAAACCCTGTGAGAATCCTAGTGGTCCTTGGTCTCAAAGCTCTAAGCTTCATTTTCATTTACTAGCTCGTGGAGTGGATGGTCGAGATCAGCGGAGGAAGACCAAGGAAGCGGTGGCATGAAGATTGATTTTGGACTATAGGATCTCAATTGAGATAGCTCTATGGTGTTTGGGCAAGGAAGCTACTCGACAGTTAACAAGTAGAAGCGGGTTGGAGAAACCCACAAGTGGATTTCAGGCGGAGGAAAGGTCGTAAACTGTAATTCCCCATTGGCTCTGATTCCACACACACAATGACACATAATAGTGTGGTGAGAGATGTAAACTGCTCTTCGGGTGGATTTGGAGTGCACAGGTTAACCAGCCAAAATACCTGTGAGCCGTTAGATCTGGTGGAGCGGGATCAATGGTTGAAAGACGAGGAGAAAGTTTCGAAGTTCGGAAGTGATGTGACCATTAGATCGTGAATAGATCAATGGTGGAGAAGTGTTGAAAAATCTTTAAAAGGGAGGATTTAAAACTTTATTGAACTGTGGTTTGTGTTACTGTCGGGTCCGTTTTAGTGGAAGTTTAGCGGAACTCTGCGACTTTTGGGGGGGCCTGCTAGCTTAGAGGAAGCTCAAAAAGTTGTCAGTGGATGACAGAGAACCCATTAGAGCAACAATTACACTTGAAAACAGAGGTAGAAGACATAGTCTCACAATTTGAGAGATGAACACTCCTACCTGTACCCAGATCAACACAATTAGTGGTATCAAAGCAAATTGTTGACACTGAATTGAATCTCAAAAGTAAGAGAAGGAAGTCCAATATGGCTTTCAGAGTTGGAAGAGGATGAGAACGTGGTAGAAATGGAAGACCAATTGCAAATGTTGAGGTGATGGAAGCTATGCAATAGATGCAAGCTAGATTAGAAGAATTAACATTAGGGAGAAATATAGATGATGGAGATGTTAGTGAGCCTGAGGTTGAAATTGAAGAAGAGGAGGAAACTATAGTAGTTACTCCTGAGATGAGATTCTTCCAATCAGTGTTGAGATCCATAGCTAGGCAAAAAACTGAGGTTTCAATATATGCAAGAGGATTAAATCCAGAAGAATTGATAGACTGGATTAATGAGATGGAGAAATTATTTGATTATGAAGAAACAAAAGATGAGAAGAAAGTAAAGTTTGTTGGCACCAATCTAAAAGGACATGTAGCACCTTGGTGGGATGGAGTGCAGGCAGAAATAAAGAGTCTTGGAAAGCAACCAATTAGAAATTGGAATAGGATGGTAGCAAAGCTAAGAGGTAAGATTTTACCAAGTAATTATCAGAAAACCTTGTTCAAACAAATGTAGAATCTTAGACAAAGATCTATAATAATGAGAGAATATACAGAGGAATTCTATAAGGTAAGTATAAGAGATTGAAAAACGCAGGATACAGATGAAAAGGTGGCTAGATATGTGAATGATCTTAGGATGGACTTTCAAGGTGATATAAGTATATTGTCTCCTAAAACAGTAGAAGAAGCTTATCAGATGGTACTGAAAGCTGAATAAAAACTCATGAGGAAGTAGTCTGCTAGAGGAAGAGGTACTTTCCTAGGAAAAGGAAGTCAAGGTGGTAGAGGAAGATCTACAACACCTAGAGATGGATCTAGCAGCAACTCAAACTAGCATGCAACCATAGGAGGTGATGCAGGTGGCAGAGGGAGTTTTTCTAGAGGAAGAGGAGGCAGAGGAAGAGGAAGATAATTTATATGTTATAGGTGTGAAAAGTTGGGACATAGAGCTTTTGAGTGCCCAGAGAATGCAGAAACAAGTCAGAGGAATGCAATTGTTTCTCAAGTTGAGGAAGAAGTAGCAGCAGTGATAGAGGAAGAAAATGTACTAGAGAGAGGAGAATATTTGGTAGTCAATAATGTTTTTCTCAAGCCAGCAAAGAAGATATTTGAACCATCACAACAGAAGACTTTTTTCAGAACAGTGTGTAAGGTTCGAAGGAAATGTTGTCAGATGATCATTGATAGTGGCAACACTGATAATTTGGTCTCTACAGAAGTGATAGATAAGTTGAAGTTGAAGACAATGAGACATCCAACACCTTACAAGGTGTCATGGTTTCAAAAGGGACATCAGTTGTTAGTAAATGAAAAGTGTGAAGTGGAGTTGTAGTTGGGCAAATATAAGGATAAAATTGTATGTGATGTGATGCCTATGGATGTGTGTCACATATTACTTGGGAGACCTTGGCAATATGACAGAGGAGCTATGCATGATGGGAAAAGAAACACCTACAAGTTTGGTAAATATGGTGTCAATCATACATTGTTGCCTATGAAAGAAGAGGATGCATCAGGAAAGAAGATTGATCCAAAAATCTATTACTAGGATGAAAGGAATACTTACAACAGATTGAAGAAAATGAGGTAAATTTTGTTGTAATTTGCAAGCTCAAGGTAATAATGACTTCTACTAAAGCTTCTGATTTACCCATTAAAATTCAAGAAATGTTGGACAACTATTGTGATATCATTGTTGATGGTTTTCCTAATGAGTTACCACCCATCAAAAGGATTAGCCATCATATAAATTTGATTCCAGGAGCAAATCTACCAAAAAAAGCAGCTTACAAAATGACTCCCATAGAAAATGAAGAGGTTAGAAAGCAGGTTCATGAACTACTTAACAAAATACTGATCAGAGAGAATTTGAGTCCTTGTGTAGTACCAACAGTGTTGAGTCCAAATAAAGATGGAGGCTAGAGAATGCGTACTGATTCAAGAGCCATCAATAGAATCACAATCAGATATAGATTTCCTTTACCTAGAATTGAAGATTTGATGGATTGTTTGAGTGGAGCAAAGTATTTTACAAAACTGGATTTTAATAGTGGGTACAATCAGGTAAGAAAAAGAGAAGGGGATGAGTGGAAAACTGCTTTTAAGACAAATGAAGGATTGTATGAATGGAGAGTAATTCCTTTTGGGTTGTCAAATGCACCAAGTACATTTATGAGACTCACGAATGAAGTTTTTAAAGAGTTTATTGGTAAATTTGTAATAGTATATTTGGATGATATATTAGTTTATAGCAGGTCTAAGGAGGAGCACATGAGACATCTGAATTATGTCTTACAAAGGTTGCAGCAAGAGAAATTATTGCTGAATTTGAAGAAATGTTCATTCATGAAAGAGGAATTAGTGTATTTGGGTTTTGTTATTTTCGCTGAAGGGTTGAAGATGGATCCAGAGAAGATCAAGGCAATCATGGAGTGGCCTTCACCAAAAAGTATCTTTGAGGTAAGAAGTTTTCATGGTATTGCTAGTTTTTATAAGAAATTCATAAAGAATTTTAGTAGGATCAATGCTCCTATTGTTGAGACTATAAAGAAGGATAAGCAACCATTTAGATGGACTACGGAAGCAGAAAAGAACTTTCAGCTGTTGAAGAAAAAGATCACTGAAAAACCTATTTTGATTCTACTTGATTTTAGTAAACCTTTCCAAGTGAAATGTGATGCCAGCGGAGAAGCTATTGGAGGTGTTTTAAGTCAGGAAGATAGACCTATAGCTTATTTTAGTGAAAATTTGAATGATTCAAAGGAGTATTCTTCTTATTATAAAGAGTTTTATGCAGTTGTGCAGTCACTGAAGAAGTGGAAACATTATCTAATGTCAAAAGAGTTCATACTTTATTCAGATAACCATGCATTGCAGTATATTATGCAACAACCAAAGCTTAACCAGAAACATGCCAAATGGGTAGGGTATCTTCAAGGCTTCAATTTTGTCATCAGGCATATAAATAGCCAATCAGACAAAGTTGCAGATGCTTTAAGTAGGAGAAATACATTATTTCGAGAGATTCAAATTCAAGTGTTGGGCTTTGATTTTCTTAAACAATTGTATAAGACAGATTTAGATTTTAAAGAGGAATTTGAAGCTTATAAGAATCTTGTTTTGATGGATAGGAATAAATGGTTGGATTATTTCTTACAAGATGGGTTGTTTTTTAAGAGAAATCAACTGTGCATACCAAATTGTTCTATGAGGGAAAATTTAATCAAAGAGAAACAGAGTGGTGGACTTGCAAGACATTTTGGTACAGATAAGACTTATGAGCAGTTGAACAGATTTTATTTCTGGCTGAAAATGAGATCTGAAGAGGAAAAGTATGTAAAAACTTGTAAAGTATATCAATATGCAAAGGGAAGAAGCCAAAACACAGGTTTATATGTTCCATTACCAATTCCAGATAGGCCTTGGGATATGGTAAGTATGGATTTATTTTCGGGCTTACCAAAGACTCAAAGATGAAATGATACAATTTTTGTTGTAGTGGACAGATTTTCAAAAATGGCACATTTTATTCCATGTTATAAAATTGGTGATGCTACTCACATTGCTAATTTGTTTTTCAAGGAGATTGTAAGATTGCATGGGTTGCCTAAGAGTATTATCTCGGACAGAGATTCCAAATTTGTTGGACATTTTTGGAGGACACAATGGAAGAAGCTGGGAACTAAATTGAGTTTCATTTCTACCTATCATCCACAGACCAATGGACAAACTGAACTTGTGAATAGAAGTTTGGGCAATCTTTTAAGGAGTCTTACTAGAGAAAATCCAAAGCAGTGGGATCAAGTATTG
Organism: Pinus tabuliformis; assembly: GCA_031772625.1. Classification (NCBI taxonomy): domain Eukaryota; kingdom Viridiplantae; phylum Streptophyta; class Pinopsida; order Pinales; family Pinaceae; genus Pinus; species Pinus tabuliformis. Next base: position 91,528,754 of record CM062807.1, on the reverse strand, counting down.
GCACAGGCTGAATATGCATATGATGACTCACCTAACAGGAGTACAGGGAAGATTCCATTCCATATAGTTTATGGAATGCATCCAAGAGGACTACCTGATTTAAGAAACTTTGGAAAAGATGAGATGAGAAGTGCAGAGGGAGAATATTTTGCTTCAGAAATACAAGTAATACATGAACAGGTGAAACAATAGCTACAAGATAGCAACATCAAGTACAAAAATAGAGTAGACATGAGAAGAAGAGAAGTGAACTTTGAAGTTGGAGATTTGGTTTTAGCACACCTAAGGAAGGAAATATTTCCATAGAGGGAGTATAACAATTTGAAGTTCAATAAAATTGGACCATGCAGAGTATTGAGGAAATTTTCTGCAAATGCATATGAAATTGAATTACCCCCTGATGTTGGAATATCTCTGATTTTCAATATTGCTGATTTGTACAAGTATGAAGGTGAAATTGCAGATGATACAGAAGAAGTCCAAGAGACACAGGAAATTGACTGGGTAAAATAGTCACCTACAACAAAGGAATTGCAGCTAGAGAGGATTTTGGACAAGAAAGTGTTCAAGAAAACTAGAGGACATGAGTACTTTTAGTATTTGGTCAAATGGAAGGATCAACCAATTGCTGAAGCTACTTGGATAATAGAAAACATGCTACAAAAATTGGGCAGTTCTATAGAAGAGCTCATGGATAGGAACCCATGAAGAATTTTGTCCTCAGGAGTCTGATGTAAGAGCATAAGGCTTGAACTCAAATTTGAGGAATTATTCCAAAAGTGCAAAAAAAAATATTATAGGCAAAGAAGTGGGATCCTTTAGCCATCAATTTCCATGTTTTCCTTGTTAAGCATAGAGCTAGAATATAGGATTTGATCATGATGTAATAAATTTTAGTTAGTTAGCTGTAGTGGAGATTCTCGAGGAGAATGTCTCGTAGGACAGATAGGGTCAATATATTTTAGCCTTTGAATTAGGATCTGGTTGTTAGGATGAACCAATACTTATGGAATTGACCCGTGTTATTGTGACATCCACTTATGGTATTCATTCACCCATGGAATTGACCTGTGGTATTGTAACGGAAAAATACTATAAGTAACAAGTCGCATTTTGTAAAAGGACAGATTGTCCACCACAATGTAGCCTTTATAGTTATTATCAGTTTTAATAATTAGTTTCTTTGTGATTTTATATATTGTGTGTTCTGTCATTTTATTTCTAACATTGCAATTCTTTAGATCTTGGGGGCCTCCCCCACAGGATCCATTTCAATCTTTTAGATCTTGCCCCCCCCCCGCAAGATTTGGATCAGTGGTATCAGAGTAGGTTATGATTCCATAGGAATGAGGGTTTAATGCATATTTTAGTTTCAAATTTTTGTAGTAATATTCAACAAACTTCAGGCACATGCTACGACCTCCACAAAGCACTTTCTTGGGTCAAGCAAGAAGAATTTTTCTTTTTTTCATCTTTTGCAGGAATTTGTTTGGGCGGCAAGTTTGCAGATCAGATCTGAATCATTGGGTAGAAAAATTACAAAAAAAAAATTATAGATATGGATTCCTTGCGAAAAATACCAAAATTCAAAAAAAAAAATCGACCGAATTGGAGCTCGGATGTGGGAGATATCGTTGGATTAAAATCAGCTATGTTATAGAATTTTTTTTTATAGTTACCAGTGGATGGAGAATCTCCTATCATTTTTTGCAGTTTCTATGCTAAATTTTAGAACAATGATTGCAGATTTGAGCTCCTCTTGAAAATTCATCCAATTTAAAAAAAATGGTCGAATCGAAGTTTGTATGTGGGAGATATCGCTGATTTAAAATTAGCTATCTTTTCAGAACTTTTATGACGACGGAAGAGTTGCAATGTGAATTTGAGATTCCAGAGTGTCTAGATAAGGATTTCCAACACATGGGAAGATGCAGAATGGTCATTCTATTTCCAAAAATAGGTTATAATAAAGATTCTAAGTTATATTGACCAAGTTATATTCATTTTACTTCTGGAGCAACATTCGGAGCAGGTTCCCTTTAGAGACGTGCCCTCCCACCCTACTTTAGTAGGCACCTATTTCACATTCATCAGTTTCAGCATAGCAACATTTAGCTTTGATTCTTTGGAGATGTACCCTCCCACCCTAAGCTATGTCGGCACCTGCTACTTCATCAACAACCAACATCACGGTTATGGGTCAACTGCACAAAATCCTTGTCATCAAAGTCCATTTGCTAGGCCACACACTATTAACATCACAGTTGGTCACAATCATTACAGGGTATCTCTATCCTCGAATCTTCGTTTGTCATGGTTATAGGTCATCCACAAACCCAAACTTCATCGAAGTCCATTTGCTAGGCTACACATTGTTAGTATCACAATTGCTCACAAGCATTACAAGGTATCTCTATCCTCGAATCTTCGTTCATCATGGTTATGGATCATACATAAACCCAAACTTCATCGAAGTCCATTTTCTAGGCCGCACACTGTCAGTATCACAGTTGGTAACAAGCATTACAAGGTATCTCTATCCTCGGATCTTCATTCATCATGGTTATGGGTTAACCACATAAAACCCTTCTCTTCAGTGACTCTTCATATTCAACAAAGGCTTCATAGGATGGAACTTCACGCAATGGGGACCATTGCTTCTTAAGGAGGGAGGAATGATCCGAATAGAAAATGGCATCAACCCATGGTATTCATCCACCCATGTTATTCATCCACCCATGGAATTTACCCATGGCATTGTAAGTGACATCCACCTATGGTATTCATTCACCCATAGAATTGACCCGTGGTATTGTGACATCAACCCATGGTATTCATTCACACATGAAATTGACCCGTGGTATTGTAACTGAAAATGACTATAAGTAACAAGTCGTATTTTGTAAAATGACAGATTGTCTGCCACAATGTAGCCTTTATAGTTATTATCAGTTTTAATAAAAAAATTCTTTGTGGTTTTATTTGTTGTGTGTTCTGTCATTTTCTTTCTAGCATTGCAGTTCCTTAGATCTTGGGGGCCTCCCCAACAAGATCCATTTAAATCTTTTAGATCTTGGGGGCCTCCCCCTAAGATCCAGATCATTTGTCTGTGGTTACCTCCGTCGATCTCCTCATCAGCATGGGAAATTGTGGAGGATAATAGAGGGCATGACAACTAGGGAGTGCCAACGTGTTCTAGTGAATGTAAGGTTCCCAAGTCATGGAAAAATGTAAAGCTAGTTGTGAGGTCATGTCTACCAAGGTGTGTTAGGGAATGTTAGGACATGCTAACATGTGCTAGATAGTACGAAGACATATCAAACAAGCTAAGATGTGCCAAGTGCTAAGGGATTCCAAGATGTACAAGGGTGTGACAATGCATGTGAGGGACTCTCAAGGCAACAAAAGGAAGGAACAATTTAAACTATAAGGAAATGAGCACATAATAGGGTTAATAAGTCATCAATTTACCTTTTCCATGAGGGGCATGCTAGACACACCAACATTAGGTGCCAATAGGTGCCAAGTGCCAAGTTCCAATGCATTCTAAGTGCCAAATCTTCCTCCATTTATTCTCATCTAGTTTCCAATAATTGGTCTCAAATAAATTTAATAATAAACCATGCCAAAGCATACCAAGTCATCTCAACGCATGCCAAACATGCTAAGACTTGCCAAGTGCCAACACGTGCCAAGTGCCAATGTGTGTCAGGGAGTGTGATGCATGCTATGAAATGGCAGAGCATATCGAAGAGTTCTAAGGTGTGCTAGAGAGTGCCAATACATGCTGAGGAGTGTTAGGGAGTAATAGGAAAACACAAGGGAGCACTAGGTAAAAATTCATGGAAGTGAATGAATATGGGGGTGTGTCAGGGAGTGTCAATGAGTGCTAGTTGTCATGGCAATCAGGGAGTGACAGGGTATGCTATGCACAGGTAAGGAATGTCAAGGAATATCAGGGAATATCAAGAAGTGCTAGAGTGTGCTAGGTAGTTCTGTCGTGTGCTAACATGTGCCAAATAGTGCCAAGGCATGCTAGGTGCTAAGACATGCTAGGATGTGCATGGTGCCAAAGTATGCCAATATGCATCAACGAGTTTCAAGGCAACAAAAGGAATAACCAAGATAAAATGCAAGGAAATGAACACATAATAGGGTTAATAAGTCGAGGCTTTATCTTTATCAAAAGTGCATGCTAGGCACACTAATAATATGTTCCAATACATGCCAAGTGCCAATGTGTACCAAGTGCTAATGTTTGTTAATGCAATATTATGCCAAGGTGTTCCAAGGCATGATATGGATTACAGGGCATGCCAACACATGATAGGGGAGTGCTATGCTATGCTAGGGCATGTCAACATATGTTTGGGCGTCGTACTCATGGGAAAGTGTTCTAGGTACAAATATGTTCCAGGTACAAAGGTGTTCCAAGACATGTGAGGTGCCAAGGAATGTTAGTGTACTGTTGCAAAGCATGTTAAGGTGTTCCATGAGTGTTGAGGAGTGCTAGGACTCTCTCATTAATAGAATTGACAAAACTTGATTATTTATTAAATAATATAGTTCCTACACACACTAGTGGAACTTTCTTTAAAGGAAATTTGCTAGATAATAAACCTAATGCAAATGAATCATGTGTTGACTCATAGGAAAAATATATTCTTATGACTTGAGGGAAATGATACACACTAATTACTTATTAAGAAATTGACTGACAATTATAACCACTATGACCTTGACACATAATGAAAAATACTCCACAACAATGGTATTAAATCATTATATTTTGACAAAAAATATAGTAACACGTACATAGCGTCATCAAAAACTCATTGGAATGATCAATGATGACGAACATTTTTTTGACCGTCAACAAAAGTAACAAAATATAGCATTGGTTAGGGTCAATAAAATATTGTCACTAGAAGTGTCACCAAAGAGAGAATTAGTGATGGCCCTTTAACGACCCTCACCAAAAGTGTCAGCAAAGAGAGAATTGGTGACGGCCATTTAATGACCCTCACCAAAAGTGTCATTGAAAATGGATTTGGTGACAAACCTTAAAGGACCATCACTATATACACTTACAACAACAATATTTTAAAGACTATCATTATATGTGACATTGGTGACAGACCTTAAAGATCTGTCACAAGCATGAAGCATCATCAAAATCTCATTGGAATGATCAATCATGATGAACATTTATTGACCGTCACCAAAAGTAACCAAAATGATCATTGGTGATGGTCAATAAAAGATTGTCACTAGAAGTGTCATTGAAGAGAGAATTAGTAATGGGCCTTTAGAGACCCTCACCAAAAGTTTCACCAAAGAGATAATTAGTGCCCTCACCAAAAGTGTCATTGAAAATGGATTTGATGACAAACCTTAAAGGACCATCACTATATACACTTACAACAACGCCTTTTTAAAGATTGTCACCATATGCGACATTGGTGACAGACCTTAAAGGTCCATCATAGGCATGACCCTCACCAATGACATTTTTTCTTGTAGTGTGGGCACGTGGAACTAACTAATCGAGAATTGGAAGTAATTTTGAACAAGGTGATTAGTAGCAACAGAAAAGATTGGGAAAATAGATTATTTGAGGCCATCTGGGCCTACAATACCACCTAGAAGACCACCACTGGCTTCACTCCTTATCAATTGGCCTATGGGAAGAAACCCCTGTTGTCCATTGAATTTGAATACAACACCTTAAGGATGGTAGCACAACTAGATCTAGATAGGACAAGGGAACAACAAGAAAGATTTCTCCAACTGAATGGGTTAGATGAATTTAGGATGTAAGCCCTCTCGCACACAAAAGTGATTCAAGTTCAAAGGAAAATCTAGCATGACAATAATATAGACGACAAATAGTTTCAAAAAGGCGATTTGGCTTTGTTGTATGATTCCTGGTACAAATATTTCAAAGGCAAGTTAAGGAATATATGGTTAGGGCCTTATGTAATAGAAAAGTTTCATGGTAATGATGTTGTTCAAATAAGAACCATTGATGCAGAGCCTATCCCTTTGCTTGTCAATGGGTATAGGTTAAAAATCTACAAAAATCCCTTATCAAAGCAGGAATTCATCAATAGCATCAGCAAGACAGTGATGGTGGTTGAGAAAGTCTCATCTTCCACCCCACCAAATCCTTGATCCAAAAAAAAATGTAAAAAAACAAAAAACAAATAAAGAGACTGAGGTGAAAACCTCCATGAGGCACCTAAGTACAACTTTTGGGTTGAGAACCTCTTGAAGCAGCCCAAGAGTGTTGAAAAAAATAATAAGAATAAGAATAAAATATCTCTTGGTGAAAACCTCTTTTAAGGCACCTAGGGCACGCAACTAGGATGAAAACCTCCTTGGAGGCAGACTAGTTGTTTTTCAAAAAAAAGGAGAAAAAGATACAAAGATGAAAATTATGTTTTGCAGGTCTCCAAGAGGAAGATAAGCATAGCATGTAGAGGACAACAAAACCTACAAAAGCCATGTTTTACTTCACCCATCTCATATCCTCCATTATCCCCCTAGTCTTCCATTTATACTCCACTCCAGATCATTTCAAACAGTTCTGTGTTTTCTACAGGATTCCCTGTAATACTACAGGGGTTTCTTGTAGAAATTACAGGAGGTCTTGAAAGCCAAAAGAAAAGTAGTCCAATGGCAAGGTAGTGACACAAGCCTATGTCTGGATGTGAAAAAATAATTTACCTCACCACACCATAGCCAATACCTTACATAATCATGTCGCCCATGTATCCATCAAAGAAAGAAAGTTCAAATTTTTATTTTTATTTTATAAAAGAGAGAGAGAGAGAGAGAGAAAGGAAAGAGGAGGCATACCAAGAGAAACATCCCTCACCTTCCATTCCATAACCCCATTCTCCACTCATTTCAACACCCCTTCTACTTCAAAGCTGAGGAAAAATGTGAGAGTTTATGGGAAAGGTAGTTACAGGACATCTTGTAGACATCCTGTAGAAAATCCTGTAGTAGCCTATCCCACAAAAGAGACCAAAAAGCCTGCATCCATCTTCAACACAGGGACTGCAAGGATGAGAATGCTCCTCCAGAGCTCAATAGCAGCAATAAGATCAGTAGCAACAAGGTCCAACACTTTTACATCATAAAAAGGAACAAGGCATCAGAAAAGTGAAATATACAGTGAAAATATGCAGCTCAAAAAGAACAACAAATTGGCGCCACTCTCCAGCATGCATCATCAAAAAAGAAAAGGACCCACAAGTATGTCATCTTACCAATACTCTCTCATAAGTACGATATGATCAAAACTATAGTAATAATGCGGGAGTTGATTTTATAAGTGAAGTTGGCTAGTTAACTTGGCCACCCTCAATCAGATAATGAGAAGAAAAGTGTTAGACCACTACACAAGTGGCAACATAAAATCAAAGGAAAAAGAGAATGAATCCAAAAATGGTTAAGTTACGAAAGATAAGAGTGGGAGATGATTACGAGGCAAGGTGATATGATGGACTGGTAGTGGGACCAATGGTCCAAAAGAATGCACTCGTACTCAGCGAGCCAACACACCACACAACACAATCATCCATAAATAGAAATAAAACACTGACTCCCATACGAGGAAGGCAAAGGCAATGTCTAAGATTCATTGAAAGAAGAGTTTATTCTTGGCATTCGTGAAATAGAACCTATAGGAAATAGTCAGCATCTACAGCAAGCAGAAAACCTACAGGGTATAGGGAGATTAGCCTACAGAGCTATCAGTGGACACTAAGGGCAATCGAATCAAGGGTTATCATCGCCAAAACATATAAAAGTGAGGTAGGTTCTATACCTTCTATATTTTCCATTTAAAAATAAGAAATCCTCAATTTGATTAAGAATTAACAGTTCATATATTGCATTGCATGTCAATCAAAGTTAAATTCCAAAACTTCCTCACCTACCAGAAGTCTTGAACTGTATCAATCCAAACCTCAAGAATTACCAGGGAAATATGACATGAGGTTTCAATAAAACAGAACCCACCAAGACAGCAAGGATCCACCAATATCCTCCAATGGTGGAAATTTTTACAAGGCATCAATGGATGGGGTTCTTTCAGAGGATGAGAAGATATGATGATGATGTGGCCAGATAATTTTCCTTGTCACTCATACCCCTCACTATAGCCAGTGTCACTGTTGTAGTGAAGGGTTTATCAGTAGCAATTACCCCTGAGGTTATAAGCAGGATAACTACACTTCCCCTAAGGTGACCATGGAGAAAATAGGACAAGACTAACAACACCCTCACAAAGAAAAGTTTCTTTTTGGAAGGAGAAGAGCCAATTGAAGACAAAAATAGGGTTAGAAGGGAGAGCATTCCATACCCTTGGAATGAAGTCAGTTACCACATCATCAAGTATATTCCATGTGCAAGTAGATATAGTGTAGTTTATGTATACTGCTTCAGACTCCTCCAAGAACTGTGATTTGGAGAAAACACTCCTCCTCATAACAAACTGAGTATACCCTATTTTCTATTACAATCCATGATAGACATGAGCATCAAGGTGCAAGAGGGAAAATATCAGCAACTAGCCCATCATGGGTTAATCAAACTCATCCTTGAAGATGCTCTACACAAGTTAAGAATCACTATTACATGGACACCATTTACAGACATGCAAGAATAAGGAGAAATTCAAGCCATTGAGTATGACAGAAGCCCTACTGATAGTGAGGGAGAAGAAGAAACAAAGGATGTCAAGGAAGAAGAAACAAAGGAGGAAAATGAATAAGAAACAGAGGAGGAAACAAAAGAAGAAACATATGAGAAGAATGAAGAAACAGAGGAGGAGATAGAAGAGGAAAAAGGAGGAAAAGAAGAGAATGAAAAAGGAAGTGGAAAATAGGATGAAGGACAGAAAGATGAAAAAAATTCTACAACTTAGAGTAGGGAAGAAGAAGAATCACCAAGAGTGTCTCTAGAGCCTACAGAGAAAGAGGCAACAACTACTCTATCTGTCTTAAGTACACCTATCAAATCAAAGGGAAAGAGACAAAGACAAACCCCACTTTACTTCAAGACAAGAAAGAGCACCAGGATTAGACAAGGGAGACCTAAAATCCCTACCAAAACTCCAATTGTCATATAAGACTCACCAAAACAACAAGAGAAAGAAATCCCTCTAAGGAAAAAGGAAGGAAAAGGAAAATCAAAACAAGCTTCTCCCAAGTCTCCAATAGCCTATGTTAGGAGGCCTGTCACCAAGTCAGCCTCGTCAAAGGGAAAATGTATCCTACAGGAGACACAGTTAGACCTACAGGAAGTAGAGACAATCCTACAGGAAACTCTATCAAACCAACAGGAAACACAGAAAAGAGACCAGGAAGGAATTACCCACGAAGAAATAGAGGAAGAGGACCAAGAACTGAAGGAACCTAGCTCACTGCCAAACCTCAGCTCCTAATACAGGTTCATTGAAGGAGGTAGGGTGATACCATAGAATTTTTCCATTCCTCTATTCTTCAAACTTGAAAAATAGAGGGCAAGGACACATAGGTGGATGAAAATTTCTAAATCAAAAGGGGTAGAGGATGTAGGCCACATGGACAAGAAATTGCAGGAGCTGGGTAGAGAACTGAGTAGCATAAGAGATAGAGAAGCAATAATGAAATGTCAGTTAGACACTGAGAAAACATGGCTAAGGAAGCAGCTACAAGAAAGGGAAGTCCAATTGGCAACTATGGCCAGTTTATCCATGGAGGCAATCCAGTGCAGGATGCCAGCAAAGTCATATGCCTTATACCTCAAGGAACAATGGCTACAATTCTAGATAAAGACCCTAGCACAAAGAGGATCTATGCCTTTCCAAGACTACAAAAAATTCATTGACCTCTGTGATCAAAGCACCCTAGAGGATAGAGAAAAGATATCAGAGTTCTACCTACACAATTTAGCTTTGACAGATTTAAATGTGTGGGACCCAAATCCAAAGTTAGGGGATTTAAAATTAATGGCCTTAGCATATTGGATGAATCATGAGGAGGCAAGAGCTACATAAATGAAAAAGGTATTGGCAAAAGAAGAAGTAGAACCCCTTATGCTCAAAGCAGAACAATCTAACCCAATGGTTGTCATCAGCACTCACAACTTCATCGCAAATGATCCCAAACTTGCACCTAGATACCTTGCTGTACAAGAATAGGTAGTCACACATTTTGAAGACATTCTAAGATTGTTAGGAGATGACAGTTAACAAGCCTTCCAAAGGAGATGGAACACATTACCTTACAGCCTAAAAATCAGATAATATCATTCTCTTGATAGAATGAGGGAGGCACTAAATAGAACCCCAATGTATAAGCAAGCATTACAAAGACTCAAACTCAATTGGATTGGCTTGAAGCTTATTCCACCATTTATTTTAGGTGTGTTGGAAGGAAGAAAAGAGGAAGAAAAAATAAAGAAGTGGGAGGAGATAGAGAAGAATGCAGGGTTTTATTCATAGGAGGAAGAGACTATAGCAGTAACATGGAATGTCAGGGAAGCCACCAGAGAAATGAAGGACATGGACATAGATTGATTCACTTAGAGGATGAGCAACACTTTCATTAGGTGGTGATGATGAGTCTCATAAATGGGTAAAATATATGGACGTTAATGCACCTCCAACTTATTAAAATCAACTCTTCTCATAATTCTTTAAATGTTTTAATTATATTTTGCCTAATGAGATGAGTAAAAGTAAGATGTCATGTCTAGTGGTCTAATGTGCATTGATTACAAGTTTTTGGAGAAAATTGTGGCTAATTAGGATGCAAGTACTCAAATGAGACAAGCAGGAGAGATTATAGGAGATCGGATCTCCCTCCTTAACTCCTCACGCACTCAAAGATCCCTCAATCAAATCACATTAGCTCAAAGTGTTATAAAATTATATATTATGGAGCAATGGAACACATAAAATATTGCAAAAATATAAACACAAAAAATGCATAAAACAAGAGAGACATAGATATACGTGGTTCACCTAGTTTGGGCTACGTCCATAAAGAAACAACCAGTCCTTCTTTTATTATATTATCCAGCAAACTGAAGAGATACAACCTACAGCAAATCTGCTGTAAAACCCTCTTCACTCTCAATCTCCTCTATCTTCCTCACTTAGAATATAGATATACATAGACGCAATACAATTCCCTCATATATAGTGACGGGTTTCCTTCTAGGGCAAAAAATCCTAAATTAAACATAACTTCTACCATCAGATCATTCACTTATTGAACGGCCCAGATTGACTAGAATTTTGGTAACTTATTTTTTCTGCTAATTAGGTCATCATCTTTCAGTTTTAGAAGATAGGTTGCAATTGGAATTTCTGATATCTTAGGTATTGTATTGGATTTCATGTTTCTTTCATAATGGTTTCATGCATTCCCATGCATAAACTTGGCAAATAAATGATGAAAATTTTGTTTTCTTCTATTTTATTAACCCTTCTTGTTTTGAGATGAATTTATGGATAAATGCCAACAATGATGTGTATGTTGCAGGAGTTTCTACATTGTAGGAATACCTCATATCATCAACCTCAGCCTAACCATATCCACCCATGATCTCCAAAAGCCACTAAGTTCTCAATTTGGATTCTCGTTTTACAAGGAAAACTTGTCATGCTTCTTGAGAAAATCCAACCATCGTAAAGCTTTGGTTTGAGTTCTAGTTGAGTTCCTACCACTACCTTTCCTTATTTCCTCCTTACTCACCTTATCCAAGCTCCATACCACCTTTCAAACCACTCCCTATGCTTTTGGCCTGTTCCTGTAGGAAAACAGGGGATCCTATAGGTGAACTAGGACATCATATAGACGTCCTATAGGAAAACAGGGGATCTTGTAGGTGAACTAGGACATCATATAGACGTCCTGTAGGAAAACCTGTAGTGGCTCGTTTTGAGCCCGAATTGTGAAAATAGCAACACTAAAGCTAGCAGTAGACCCCTGTTTTCCTCCCAAGCCATCTCAACCATTGCACTCATCTCCTTGCACACTTATATCACCTGCCATGCAACCAAGAGTGATTAGTATTTACATTTTTACAAAAACATAAAAAGAAAAAGTATTTATATTCATTCATGCACACAATAGTTAAGTGATTGCTTAGATCAGACTTCATGTTTAGGTTAGTTAAGATTTCACATGTGTTAAAATTAGAATTCTTTTGAAAGCAAGGTATATTAACAAATAGCTAGATGCGTTATGTGTTTTGTAGGCATTTTAGTCTTTCACTACTGCAGTAAGTGGCATTTCAATTATCTCAATTAGGCTAAAATTCTTCTCTCTCAATTGGTAATCAAACCTCTTCTAATCAGTAGAAGGTTGGTTTGAGAAACACTAGTGGTCTACTACCCCAGATCAGCAGTGACAAAGAGTGGATCCATTACATCTATTTGTGCATACGATGTTTTCAACTCCAATTTTGAACGAACCCCAGATTGATGAAATAAAGTTGGTAGCCTAGGAGTTGCAGCATCCTTGCTGCAATACTGGTGCTCATCACTCTGTGTGGTGAACAAAGGCCAGATTGGAGCATAATTGTAACACTCTCCTCCCACGTATACCCAACAACGGGCTAACCAGGGTAAACATGCGACAAGAGGCCACTATGATATGATTCAACCTCCTAAGTCATGTTAAGGAAGTGGAACTAATGGAAACACGCCATACAAACATTCAACGTCAACATTAGGACTCTCTTGAACCAATCCAACCTTTCTACCAACCAGCCCATGGGTCCCACTGAGCGTTTGGACCACTTGACCTCTGGCTTCTTTCATGCTATGGGCATGCCAGCATCCAGGGACCTCTGGACACTCTCACAGGCCTACAATCTAGCATCAAGGTACAATTTTACACAGTGTTGTGCCAGTGTTCCTAGGATTTGAGCCACTTTTTTAGGCCCAGAGCCCAGGTCACTGCTCAAAATTAAACCATATATTCATAATAGTAAAATAAAAAGGAAATGATAATGTAAATGCAATCACTTGAATGAGACCTTGATTGGACCCCTACTAGCCATGATAAATATTTCGTCAAACATATCACGAATATGTAATCTACAAGTGTATAGGTCTGAGCATAATGGTCTCATACTTAACTGAGAATCGCTAAGTAACATTGATGCCTTAACACATCAACTTCCATTTCATTCATTAGGTCATAGATACATTTTCCATTCATTTACAAGTAAAAACATGATGAGAGGCATACATAGCTATTTTCATAAAACACATACATAACCAACACAATAGTAGTAGAAATACAAATGAAATCATAGCCAAATAACCACATATAATCCAGTATAATACTCATATAAATACAAGGAGAAATAACTATGTATTGATGATCCAAAATGCAAACCTGGGATGGGACTTCCATGTTCCACCCAACCGTAGAATAGCTAAGCCAAATCTCTCTTCAACCATTCACCCCTGTTCCATATTCCAAGCATGAATGTGGGCTCTCATAAAACACATCAGTCCAAAATACAACTTTTACTGGGCTCCAGAGTGTTTTTCCAAGCAAGGCTCCAGGACTAGTAACTCAACCGACTAAGGGCTCCAGAGCATTTGTCCAACCAAGGCTATGGGACTAGTAACTCAACCCAAGTTGTTACAGGGCTCCAGAGCATTTTTCCAACCAAGGCTCCATGACTAATAACTCAACCCAAGCTAAGGAAATATGAGAACCAACCAAACAAAAATAATGAAAATAAACCCATAATCTCCATGGCTATCTAGGAAATGGCAAGGCTAGGCAATCCAATGTCAATCTCAGTCATCCTCCATGCCCATGACAGATCATAATAAAAAAACCACATGCATATGCCATGCATGCCCAAACTAGTGACGAAAACATACATGCAACTCGGTACCTGCAAGCAAAATCTGGCGTAGTTGCCAATCCTGATGTCATCTTGTGATTTCCTGTTGTTCATTTTCCTTCGTGCTCCAAAAATCCAAGTATGCCACACCCTCCAAGAGTGCTCCAAGAAAACTCTAAGTCTCCAAGAATATGAGAGAGAGAGAGAGAGAGAGAGAGAGAGAATAATGAGAGAGATCCAAAACTAAACAAAAAAAAATGTTACCAATGGATCCTCAGGAGTCTTTTATGAATGAGGCCTCTATTTTCTTCATTTTCCATCATTTTCCTTAATTTTCCTCCACACATGCAACCTGTGACATTTCACCTCCCTTTTCTTTTAATTTCCATTATTTTCATAAATAAATGTGCCAAAAATGTTATTTTGTCTTTCAAAAACTGTAGCCATTATCTTTGCCAATTTCCTTGGCCATTAATAACCAAATGAATGTTGACAATAACAACAAGAAATGCTAAAAATAGCACTACTATAAATAGCATTTCGGGATACATTCCAATTTTATTTAGTCCCTGAACTAAAATTGAGAATTAAAATTCGAATTTGATCTTAGCAGCTATTTGTAAAATAATTAATTAATTCATCTTGAGTTAATTAGGTGTAGGAAATCAAACATGAAGTCTATGTGAAGACATGCAACAGTTATCCCTTTGATTGAGGAAGTTATCCCTTAATTAAGGAGATCAGGATGAGTTGTACTTTGCGTTGTAATTAGTTAGATCAGTTATCTAAGTTAAGTCCAGTTAGATTAGTTCCAACAATTTGCGGAACTGATTGTGAGTTCAGTTAGTTAATGCATGCATGCATGTAACTGCTGCACTTCAGATAATTGAATATTCTCTCATAATAACTCATGCATGCTAGTTTAGTCAGAGACCTAGTTGAGATCAGAGGAAGGGACAATGTACTATCAGTTGGAGGAATTTTCTTATATAGGAAACTCATCCATGCAGAAGGAATTATCTCCTTGAGGATTTCATAGTTATTTCAAAGGTCAGAGCAGTGTGTGAGGGATTATTACACATAGGTGGTAGCTTGAGGACCCAGGAGAAACTGCGCAAGGAAATAGGAGGCTTGGAGGGCTGGAGGAAGGCATATGTCGTGTCTATTCAGTCTATGAGTTGTATTGTTCGATTGTACTGAGAGCTGGATAGCTTGTGAGTTAAAGCTTTGTGTAATCTGAAAATATTTCCACTTGTATGATAATATAGAGATCGAGGTTTTTAGTTGAGGCTTTCCCCAGAGTATTCTTTTGTGTTCATGTGTGATTTCTTTCTCATTCTCAGTTATATGTGTTCTATTTGATCTTGCTCATATTCGATTAAGCTTCCGAAAGTTTGCCTTTTTCCGAAGAAAAGAACTCGTAATTTCCATTAATTTCATAAAATTACATGTTGTAGATGTTGAAACGCATATGCTGTAGTGTGGGTAAACCACTTACAATAACCAATACTTCAGGGAAGTATGCAGATAAAGCCCTCAGACAGGGCATCCAGAAACAGGGTATGTAAACCCCAACAGTAGTATACTCCTACCCTAACAAGCTAATAAAAAACAGTAAATAAAGGGTAGTTCAAAATACCCTCAAAACAGGGCAGCTAGAAGAATGGATCGTAAACCCCAACAGGAGGATACCCCAACCCATCTCAAGCCAAAATAAACAGAAAAATAACAATGGCTCCTGGAGAAAGTGCAGAAAGTTCGAAATGACCGCCAAGACAAAGAGGAGAGGCACGAAATGGAAAGAGGCAGCCAGGGTAGCCACACCGCCCACCCCCTCAACTCTCCTTCTGTGAAGTAGCCAGAGGAAAAAACCGCCCATATATCCAGAGAAGCCATAAGAAAGACCAACCAGAAATAGCCATTGAAGAGACGACACGAATCGGTGCAGAGACAGACTCCACACCTCACATCCCTCAACGCTTCCAATAACTGTCCAGGTAAGCCAGCGAAAAACCAAAAAAAGAAACCCACAGCTCAGCTAGGGAACCCATCAGGGCCCAACTAGAGCAGAGGAGTTTCGGGTCCGGGGGCAGAGGCGGCTGGGGCAGCCACCTCGCCCCCACTAGGCCAAACAAGCCCCCGCCCCCACACCAAGGTTCAGCACAGACTAGGAAGGTCCTTCAAAACAGAGAGTCCGGAGAGAGCCGAAATCCGCCGAAGACCAGAAGAGAAAGAATGAAACTTCGCCACCTCCCAATAACAGAGCACGAAACCGGAGCTCTGCTTATAATATAAGCAGAGCAGGCACACCAACCTGGGGACGGCAGACGAAGATCAGAGCCGCGCTGTGGTGAAAAGAACCGCCAGAGAGAAGGTAGCAGAGGCCGAAGTCTGTCCGCTCCACCAGCTACCGGAACCGTTGATCAGCAAAACCCCCCCGACGCAGCAACCCCCGGCTGAGATAAGTCACCAAGCGAAGGTGTAGGGCGGCGGAAGCCGCACCAGGGGCAAGCCCAGCCGCCGCAGGCGCAAGCAGCAAAACCAAAGCCGACAAGAAACCCTAGCTTCTCCCGCGCGGCCCGAACTCTCGCTCCCCAAAATCTTCCGAAAGTTTGCTGTAGAAGTAGATATGGTATTTTTCTTTAGTATATTGCATAATCTATTGATCTACAGTGGGAAATTTTACATGGTGTCAGAGAAAAGGTGATCAAAGTGAAGAAAAGTATACAAGAAGGGAGAATTTTGAAGGTTGAAGTTCCTGAATATAGAAATTGAGTTCTTATCGCATCTCAATTTCACCAATGGCGTTCAATGGTTCAAGACTCGAGTATGCCCTTGATGGCAGCTCAAATTCCATAGCCTGGAAGGATCGCATGGAAGCAGTATTAGAGGACAGTGGTCTAAAGGACTTCATTGATCAAGAAGTCCCCAAGCCGGCAGCAGCTAATGCTATAGAATTGGTGGAATGGAAGAAATGTGTGGTTAGAGTGAGGAGAATCCTTCTGGAGGGAGTTCTAGACCACATAGTCTTGAGTCTCCATGGAAAGGAGACACTGTTTTCAATGTGGAAAACATTGAAAGATCTATATTAGAACAATAGTGGTCAGAGGAAGCTGGCACTGAAAGACAAGCTTCGGAAAATCAAGTGTGAAAAGGGCAACGGGATCTCTACATATCTGAACAAGATCACCACCTATAGGGATGAGCTTGGAAGTGTAGGGATCATGACAATCGATGATGACATGGTGAGTCTTTCTCTCCTCAGTCTTCCTAAGAGCTGGCATAGCTACCAAGACTCGATAAATGGAAGAGAGAAACTGCTAGATTTGGAATGACTTTGGTAAGATCTAATGTAGGAGGAGATAAGAAGAAGCACCAGAGAGATGGATCCTCATCAAAGCAAGATAATGAGGAAAATCTAGCCTTAGCGAGTAAGGTGAGGAAAGGGAAAGGGAAGGCATCCCATTCCAAATCTAGTTCTTCCCATGGTGGGAAGACGTTTGAAAAATTGAAAGTGTGATGCTTTCATTGCCATGAGGTGGGCAAATATGCTACGAATTGTCCACAGAAGAAATCCAAGAAGGGATCCTCGAAGGGATTAGATGGTGAGGCACTGGCCTCACAATTCGAGTTAGATTTCTCTCTCATCACATGCATGGTTTCATTCATGGTGGGATGTGTTTGGTACCTGGACAGTGGAGCTTCATTCCACATGACCGGCGATAAGAATCTTTTCAATACCTTGGAGGAGAAGGATCTCTAGATGCGGATCGAGATGGGCGATGGTGGAAAGTACCATGTTTCAGGTGAAGGTATAGTTGTGTTTCAGAGGGAGCATGGAGCTCCTCTCACCCTGACTCATGTAAAGTATGTACTAGGTCTGAAGAAGAATCTTGTGTCCGTTACTATGCTAGAAGATAAAGGCTATGATGTAGTCTTTAGTAAAGGAAAGGTATTCCTGAGGCATATCGGCACTAGACAGACCAAGAGGATCGGGATGTGAGTAAAGAATCTCTACAAGCTAGAGGTAGACGACTGTGCTACATTGAGTTCCAAAGCTAAGTTAGTGTAGAGCCAAGATGTTGGCAAGCTATGGCATAGAAGATTGGGCCACTTGCACCATGGAGCCCTGAAGATCATGCAATAGATTTCTACTGGACTTCCCAAGGGAAAACTGGAGCAGACAGATACATGCAAAGGTTGTACCTTGGGTAAGTATGTGAAATCTTCCTTTCAGGATCGAGACAGTAGAGCTGGAGCAATCTTGGAGAGAGTTCACACAGATATTTGTGGACCATTCTCTATAGCCTCCACCACTAAACAAAGGTACTATGTTATTTTTATTGATGAATTTTCTCATAGATGTTGGATCTACTTTATGCAAAAGAATGATTAGACCTTCTTGAGGTTTTGTGAGTTCAAAGCCTTGGCAGAGAAAGAATATGGAAAGAAAACAAGGGCCTTGCGTAGTGACAATGGTGGAGAGTATGTCTCCCAACAGTTTAAGGACTTCTGCGTTGCAGAAGGAATTAAACGGGAGTTGATGGCACCCCATAACCCACAGCAGAATGGGGTGGCTGAAAGGAAGAATAGATCGATTGTGGGAGCATCTCGAGCGATGTTGCATGACCAAAGCCTACCACTTCATTTGTGGGCTGAGGCATGCAATACAGCAGTATACTTGCAGAACAGAAGCCTGCACCATATACTGGGAATGAAGACACCTATGGAGGCCTTTTCTGGGAAGTGACCAGATGTGAGTCACTTCAGGATCTTTGGATCATCGGTTTATTGCCATGTGACCAAAGATGCCCGAAAGAAGCTAGATCCAACAACTGAGTTCGAAATACTTGTGGGTACACTGATACACCCCACAACTATCCAGTGTTCCTACCTACCAGTCAGAGGACAGTGGTACGCAGAGATCTGAAGTTCGATGAGTAGAAAGCCATGCGAGTATCACTTGAGAGGGAGCTCAAGTTGCATGCAGAGGAGGAACTTTCAATTCCTAAGGAGGAGGAGCCTTCGATTGATGTGGAGCAACCTCATGCAAAGGATCCGAGAGTGGAGACATCCACTCATGACGAGTCTTCCAAAGATGGGTGGAAACACTCGAGGGAAGCTGATAGGTTGATGCTGGATGTGCAAGAGAATGTGGGACAACCATCTTCTCAGCGCAAACAGAGGAAGTTGCCCGAGCGGTACACTGGTTACATGGCCCTGGTTGGGGATTGTGTAGAGTCTGAACCTTCTTCATGTGAGCAGGTAGTGCAGCAACCAGTTTGGGTTGATGCAATGGTGGAGGAGTACGACTCCATCATTCAGAACTGTGTTTGGGATGTTGTCCCAAGACCTCAGGACAAGTCAGTGGTGCGTTCCAGATGGCTTTGCAAGGTAAAGCAGGCAGCTGATGGTAGTGTTGAGAAACATAAGGCAAGGTTTGTTGCCCGTGGTTTCTCACAGGTCAAGGGGATCAACTACGACAAGACTTTTTCTCCTATAGAAAGGTACTCATCTATCAAATCGATTTTGGCACTATCATCTCATATGGGTTGGAAAATCCATCAGATGGATGTGAAGACAATGTTCCTCAATGGGAAGATTGAGGAAGGGGTGTACATTGAGCAGCCAGAAGGTTTTGAGACCTTTGATCATGAGTCACATGTGTGCCGACTCAAGAGGGATTTGTATGGGCTGAAGCTAGCACCCCGTGCTTGGTACAACAGGATCCACAGCTATTTCACTGGGTTGGGCTTCACCAAGAGTGAAGAAGATGCAATTTACCACATCATGGTAGAAGGTAAGTCATTAATCATTGTTCTTTATTTCGATGATCTGATTTTGACAGGTAATGATCAGTTGATCAAGTCTTGGAAGGAGGAACTTGCAAGTGAGTTTGATATAAAAGACATGGGTCTTATGCACTACTTTCTAGGCATGGAAGTGTCGCAGAAGGGTGGGGAAGTGTTTGTGTCTCAAGACAAGGATGCCAAAGAGATACTTAGGCGGTTCCACATGGATAAGTGCAAGCCCATGTAGACTCCTCTAGCTTGTAACTGGAGGAAGGAGGATGCTACTTCAGATGAGGTAGTAGCTACTACTGTTTATCGACAACTTGTGGGTTCACTTATGTATCTAGTGAACACATGACCAGACTTATGCTTTGCGGTGAACCAGCTAAGTCAAGCTATGGTTCAGCCTACCAAGCTGTTTTGGAAGGCAAAAAAGCATGTGTTGTGATATCTCAGAGGCACATCTTAGTTTGGATTGTGGTACAAACGAACAGAGGGAGTGAAGCTTGAAGGCTTCACAAATGCAGATTGGGCAGGGAGTCCATTAGACTAGGAGAGAACTTCTGGAGGAATCTTCAACCTTGGTTCAGCTGCAGTTTCTTGGTACAACAGGAAACAGAGGTCAATTTCACTTAGCTTAACAGAGATTGAATACATGTCTTCCAGTCAGGCAGCATGTGAGGCCATTTGGATGCGGAAGATTCTAGTGGGATTGTTTGGTCAAAGGATGGATCCAACTGTGATCTACTACGATAATCAGATTTGTATCAAGCTCTCTGTGAATCCAATTTTTCATGATAGGTCCAAGCACATAGATATCTGGTACCATCATCTTCGAGATTGTGTGGTGAAGAGGATCATGTTGTTGTTGTATGTTTCGATTAAGGAACATGATGTAGATATTTTGATAAATGCATTATCAAAATGCAAGTTCGAGTTCCACAGAGACAGGATTGCGGTTACAGATAATCCCTTTCTTATTGAAAGGGAGTGTTGAAAATAGCAACAAGAAATGCTAAAAATAGCACTACTATAAATAGCATTTTGGGATACATTCCAATTTTAGTTAGTCCCTGAACTAAAATTGAGAATTAAAATTCGAATTCGATCTTAGCAGTTTTTTATAAAATAATTAATTAATTCATCTTCAGTTAATTAGTTGTAGGAAATCAAACATGAATTCTATGTGAAGACATGCAATAGTTATCCCTTTGATTGAGGAAGTTATCCCTTAGTTAAGGAGATCAGGATGAGTTGTAATTAGTTAGCTCAGTTATCTGAGTTAAGTCTAGTTAGATTAGTTCCAACAGTTTGTGGAACTGATTGTGAGTTCAGTTAGTTAATGCATGCATGCATGTAATTGCAGCACTTCAGATAATTGAATTTTCTCTCATAAATAACTCATGCATGTCAGTTTAGTCAGAGACCTGGTTGAGATCAGAGGAAGGGACAATGTACTATCAGTTGGAGGAATTTTCCTATATAGGAAACTCACCCATGCAGAAGGAATTATCTCCTTTAGGATTGCACAGTTATTTTAGAGGTCAGAGCAGTGTGTGAGGGATTATTACACACAAGTGGCAGCTTGAGGACCCAGGAGAAACTGCGCAAGGAAATAGGAAGCTTGGAGGGCTAGAGGAAGGCATATGTTGTGTCTATTCAGTCTGTGAGTTGTATTGTTCGATTGTATTGAGAGCTGGATAGCTTGTGAGCTAAAGCTTTATGTAATATGAACATATTTCCACTTGTACGATAATACAGAGATCGAGGTTTTTAGCTGAGGCTTTCACCAGAGTATTCTTTTGTGTTCATGTGTGATTTCTTTCTCATTGTCAGCTATATGTGTTCAATTTGATCTTACTCATATTCGATTAAGCTTTTGCAAGTCTGTTGTAGAAGTAGATATGGTATTTTGCTTTAGTATATTGCATAATCTGTTGATCTACAATGAGAAATTCTACAATGAGAAATTCTACAATGAACACCCACACTAGGATGTCTTTTCGAACATTCAACTTTGAATAAGTGTCCCATCGACCGCGGTTATTATTTTTCCTTTATTAAATTTTATTACATGGAATTTTCACTAGGGATGTTATAGAACCCTCCCCCTTCGGGTAACACCATCCTCGATGTTCAACAACACCTATAACCACAAAAATGTTGTACGTAGAGCTTTATAACTTAGCTCGATGTGGTATTTACAATGATCAACCTAATGAGAAGAAAATCAACATGAAAACATAACTACATAACATCATAATGACATGGCACCCATACTTCTTATTGGAACTTTATAACATAGCTCATGGCGGCATTTACATCCATATACATATGTACATATTCCAGAAAACCATGCCAAAATTGCTTTGCCTCAACTAGAAAACAAGGAAGGATACATACTCTGCATATGATTCACCATCTCCCATGTAGCTTCATTGGGCCCCAAGTGCTTCCATTTCACTTTAACTTACTAGATTTCTCAATTCTGGAGCATGAGCACCTTTTTCTGCAATATACACTGAGGGCTTCAGCCTTAATTCTCCATCTTGTTCCACCTGCAATAGAGACCAGTCAATCACATGATCGACATATCTAGCATACTTCTTAAGCAATGACACATGGAAAAAATCATGGAATTTCACTGTCGAAGGTAGTGCAAGTTGATATACTACTAGCCCAATCCTCTAAATGATACTAAAGGGTCCATAAAATCATCGTGCCATCTTGGCACATGATCTAATCCATAAGGAGCTCTTATTTGGTTTGATGTGCAAGTACAGTTGTTCCCCAACTTGGTACTCCTTGAAAAACCTGTTCCGATCTGCATAAATCTTCTACCTATCCTGTGATGCCTTTAGATTCTTCTTGATTACCTATATTTCATGTTTCATGTCTGCCAACATGTCCAGTCCAATTAAAACCTTGTTAATTGGATCACTCCAGTTGATAGGAGTATAGCAACTCCGCTCATACAATGCCTCAAATGGACTCATCTTAAAAAATTATTAATACCCGTTGTTGTAAGAGAACTCTACCAGTGGAAGGTACTCTTCCCACTTTTCCTAATGATGCATCACATACATCCTCAACATGTCCTCTAATATCATGTTGACCCTCTTTTTTTTTCTATTAGTCTGTGAATGATAACTTGTATTGAAGGCCAACTCTGTGCCCAAACCTACAAATAACTCCTTCCAAAACTTGGAAGTGAACTTTGCATCCCTATGTGACACGATCTTCTTCAGAACGCCATGAAATCTGAACACAACTTTGATGAATACCTATGCTACATCACTAGCTAAGAATGTAGAATTCACTAGAATGAAATGTTCAACCTTTGTCAACCTATCCACAACAACCATGATGGAATCATGTTGTCTCACTGTCCTTGATAAACTTGTGATGAATTCCATGGAAATGACCTCCCATTTCCATTTTGGAATCGCAATCAAATGTAGTAGTAGTCTTGTATGTTTACACTCTACCTTCACAAGTTGACAATCAAAACACCTAGCCAAAAACTTTGCTACATCCCTCTTTAGGTTCGGCCAATAATAAAATCTCTTCAATGTTGTCTGTGTCTTCTGATAACCTGGGTGACCTGAATATGGTTTTACATGAAACTCTCTCAAGATCACCTTTTTGAGCTCACTACTGTCTAGCACATATGTTTTTTCTTTGAATCTGACAAATCCATCCGTTTTAAGACAACAATCCACATCCTATGCACCTGTACCTAGAACTGTACTACTACTTGTACCTACACTTGTACTATCACATGTATTGGTACCAATACTCTGCTGCAACATGTGCATAATCTCCATATGTCTAACATCCTGCTGGCTTGCTTGCAAGATCCTATCTTGTAAGTCTATCCCATAGGAGCTCATAGCTGCTATGTGAATTACTTGCGCCCGCCTGCTAAGAGCATGTGCCGCTTTGTTCTCATCACATTTGATATATATAATCTTGAAATTGAGCTCACTGATCATAGCCAACTATTGAGTTTGCCTACCATTCAGATTTGGTTGGTCAAATAGATACCACAAACCACTGTGATCACTCATCAATGTAAACCTCTTGCCAAGAAAATAGTGCCTCCACATACTCAATGCATGTATGATCGCCGCCACTTTAAGATCACGCATGGGATAGTTCTGCTTGTGCTCATTTATTTTCTGCGACTCGTAACATACCATTTTCCCATCCTGCAAAATTACTCCACCAAGTCCTTTCTTACAAGCATCTGTGCATGCTACAAATTCTTTATCCAGATATACAATCTATAATGTTGATGCATGTGTTAACAACTTCTTGAGCTGCTCAAAACTAACCTCACACTCCTATGTCCATTCGAACTTCTTACCTTTCCTTTGCAATGATGTGATAGGATTAGAAATCTATGAGAAGTTCCTGATGAACCTCCTATAATAACCTGCCAACCCCATAAAAATATATCACCTCATCCACATTCTTAGGAGCTACCCACTCCATAATGGCCCTTATCTTTTCTAGATCTATTGCAATTCCATCCTTAGAGACAGCATGTCCTAAGTAATGTTCCTCAGTCTAAAACAAAATACACTTGTTGAGCTTAGCAGACAACTGATGCTCTCTCAATAACATCAACACTGCTTCTAAAATCTCGGCATGCTCTTCCTCATTTTTAGAATACACTAATATGCCATCAATGAACACAATAACAAACTTATCCAAATACGAACACAAAACACTATTCATCGAGCACATAAATGCACTTGGAGAATTAGTTAAGCCAAATGGAACTACAACAAACTCATAATTACCATACGTGGTCTGGAAAGTTGTCTTGTAAATTTCCTCCTCTTTGATGTGTACCTGATGATAGTTGGATGTCATATCAATATTTGAGAATACTTCTCCTCCCTTCAACTGATCAGACAAGTCATCAATCCATAATAACTGATACATGTTCTTGATGGTCACTTTGTCAACTACCTGTAGTCAATGCATAATTTGAGAGTACCATATTTCTTCTTTACAAACAATATCAGTGCACCCCATGGTGATACACTTGGACTGATGTACCCCTTGTCCAACGTTTCCTTCAACTATAGCATCAACTCAACAAACTCAGGTGTGCTCATCGTGTAAGGTGGTTTTGATGCCGGAGCTACCCCTGGCACCAACTCAATAGAAAAGTCTATCTTGCTGTGAGGTGGAAACTCTAATTTCTTCACGAAATACCTCATTGAACTACTATAAAACTAGGTACCTGCTGAAAACATCTGCAACCTCAACTTCCTTACCTTTCTCACTAGAAATGTGCACTGAAATAACTTACGCCCTTTCCTATGGCTATGCTTTGATTGCATAGTTGTCACCATCTTAAATAATGTGGCTTTCTTCTTTCCTTGTAAGACTATTGGTTCCC
The DNA here is from genome assembly GCA_031772625.1 of Pinus tabuliformis. Lineage (NCBI taxonomy): Eukaryota > Viridiplantae > Streptophyta > Pinopsida > Pinales > Pinaceae > Pinus > Pinus tabuliformis. Next base: position 91,503,674 of record CM062807.1, on the reverse strand, counting down.
CATTTTCATCCAAGCACTTAATAGCTTTGTCATAACAATCCACCTTGGTTCTATGAATATACAACCAATCCATGCCCAACAACATCCTATATGATCCCAATGGTAATACATTCAAATGTGTTGCGGTAGGCATACCATTCAAATAAAATACACAAACTCTTATTTAATTATGAACTCACTTCTTTGTACCTGTAGCCAATTGCACTAACCAAGATTCTACATGAAATTCCTTCCTCAAACCACACTTATCCCCCAAGTTAGGACTAAGATAGCTATAATTAGATCTAGAGTAAATCAAAATAGAAATAACCTGATCATAAAGCTTATCGTCCATCTGAATGATAGACACATGATGGTTTTCCTGTTTGTTATCCGATGTTGCATAAATACGAGGAGCACTCTGACCAACATCCACAACAGTCTATGCATCCTGTGCACTATATATTTGAAGCCTACCACCCTGATACTGTGGAAACTCCCTCCTGCGATGATCCCCTCCACAAGTCCAACACTGTACGGGCTCCTTTTTCTGCTCCTCAGATCGATGTCCCTGTCCTCTATCTGATGCATTGAACCTCTTAAGTGGTGCAATATTCTCTTTATTACCAAAATCCTTTGGTATTACTCGCTTGTTGTCCCATTTTCCTTTGTTCTTAGCACACCTTTCCAACCTGATTTAGTCTCAGACTTGTGCTTTGATTGTTCATAACAATGCTTTAGTTTTTGGATGGTCTCCTCTAATAATTTAGGCTCATCGATCTCAATCCTATCTTTGAATTACATTGGTAACCCACTGGTGAATCTTTGAATCTTGGCCTTCTCCTCCTTCAGGTAAGGCACATACCTCAGTAGATCAACAAACTTGCTAGTGTACTCATCACCTATCATATACCCCATCTTTAGCTCATAGAATTATTTTTCCCTCTCATCAAAGTATCTCACTGACAAATTCTTCTTCTTGAATAGTCACTCAAACTCAATCCAATTCAAACCTTCCTCATGTATACCTCTAGTATTTTCAGATATTCCCACCAACTATCTGATTTACCTTTGAGACTGAATGTAGCTACTCTGGCTTTCATGTTCTCCAAATAATCATGCAACCTAAAGAACTTCTTCATACTAAGCAACCATGACTTTGCATCTTGCGACTTGTTCATCTCTCCATAAATATTAGGTGGCTTTTCTTTCCTAAACTCAAGTGGAAAGTATCCCCTATCACTCCTCTTGTAAGGATGATAACAATACCAATCATCATGCTCGTTAGAACAAGAACTAGAATGGTACCTATTTCTATCCCTCCTCCTATCTAGAGTTCCCATCATCATCTGACCTGTGACCACCATGCAACCTACTACAATATTCCCCATTAGTTTTGTCTTCCTACTCATAGTTGATACAAAGTGGTCCGTGTTGCTACAAATATGACAAACTCTGAAGTATCACTCCATTTTCCTTTGCTAGTTTCTCTTGAGCCTGTATGATTCTGTCATTTTCTTCCTTACAACTCCTTATTTCTTCCTTTAAGATTCTTAGTGTGTCTTCCAAATAGGAAGAGTTCTCAACACCATACTGCTCTTTTGATTCATAGGGAGAGTCTTTGTAGTCTACCATCTTGCTAGCCATTTTATGTTCCTTCTTGCAAGGTATATCATTTTAGCTAAAGCAAACAACAATAAACCAACGTACCTTAGTATAGCTTAGGAAGAATACCTTGTTTGTAAGATCAATAAATTAGCGTGATACATATATAAGATAATCATGACAACATATATAAACCTAACACAGGCATACAACCATGCAACCATCATTCTAGCAAGGGCCCAGTGATCAATACATGACCTTAACAACAACACACACCACGACCTCATGCATGAAAAAAACCACTACATCACTATACACTTTACCACATACAAACATTATCATGCATAAGAAATGTATAACCCACCACACACATTCATAAACACATGTAATCAAACATAAACAAACAATGCTTGTAACCAAACCTACAAGAATGATATATGTAACAAAAGATAAAAGAAGGCAACCAAACATATAAGAATGTAATCAAGTGACATATAACAATATGTAACCAATCATACACTCCTGACGATGCATTACACAATAACAAAATCAAGTTTCTCATGATGACATCACTACAACCATGATCAATATTATGCAAATGCAACAATCACATAGAATGCAAGTGTAAGAGACACACATGAAAATGACATGCATGCATGACCAACACAAAACCCATCCAATCTAAGGGGTGAACCATTCTTTGATACCACTTTGTAACACCCTCCTCCCACATCTAGCCAAGAAACTGGCCAGTCGGGGTAAAAATGTGATGAGAGATCACTATGATATGATTCAACCTCCTAAGTCACATTAAGGAAATGGAACCAATAGAAACATGCCATATAGACATTCAACATCAACATTACGACCCTCAAGAACCAATCCAACCTTTCTGCCAACCAGCCCTTGGGTCCCACTGAGATTTTGGACCACTTGACCTCTAAATGCTCTCACGGTATGGGAATGCCATCGTCTAGGGACCTCTAGACGCTCTCAAAGGCCTATAATCCAACGTTTAGGGACTCTTTTACACAGTGTTATGCCAATGTTCTTGATATTTGAGCCACGTTTTCAAGCCCAGAGCCCAGGTCACTGCCCATAATTAAATGTTATCTTCATAACAGTAAAATAACAAGGAAATGATAGGTAAAAATGTAATCACTTGAATGAGACCTTAACTAGATCGCTACTAGCCATGACATGAATTTCGTCAAACATATCACAAATATGTAATCTACAAGTGTAAATAATATATCTAAGCATAGGGGTCTCATACTTAGATGAGAATCACTAAGTAGCAATGATGCCTCAACATATCAACTACCATTTCATCCATTAGCTCATAGATACATTGTCCATTCATTTACAAGTAAAAACATGATGAGAGCCATACATAGCTATTATCATAATACCAATGATACCATCGACATATAACCACATATAATCGAGTATAATACTCATAGAAATACAAGGGGCAATAACCTCATATTGATGATGAAAAATCCAAACCTGGAATGGGACTTCCATGTTCCACCCGACCGTAGAATGGCTTAACCAAATCTCTCTTCAATCATTCACCCTGTGCCATATTCCAAGCATGAATATGGGATCTCATAAAACACATCAATCCAAAACCATCCAAAGCTTCGAGAGGCAAACCACCTCAACCCATCTAATAGTGATTCCACCTCATGGTCGAACATCAAAAAACCATCATCAGATTGGTCTCTATCCAAGCCTTCCAATGCTCCAGATTGTTTTCCCAACAAAGGCTCTAGAACTAGTAACTCAACCCAAGGGTTTTATCAGGCTCCAAAGCATTTGTCCAACCAAGGCTCCAGGACTAGTAACTCAACCCACCAAGGGCTCCAAAGAATTTTTCCAACCAATGTTGCAGGATTAGTAACTCAACCCAAGATGTTGCAGGGCTCCAAAGTGTTTTTCCAACCAAGGCTCCAGGACTAATAACTCAACGCAAGCTAAGGAAACATGAGACCAATACAATAAGTCCAACACTAAACAGGCTCCTTATTTTCCTCCTCAAATCGATGTCCCTGTCCTCTATCTGATCCATTGAACCTCTTAGGTAGTGCAACATTCTCTTTATTACTTGAATCCTGTGGTATTACTCGCTTCTTGTCCCATTTTCCTTTATTCTTGGCATTACCTTTCCAATCTAGTTTACTCTCATACTTCCACTTCAATTATTCATAACAATGCTTTAGTTTTCGGCTGCTCTCCTCCAATGATCTAGGCTCATCAAACTCAATCCTATCTTTGAATGCCAATGTTAACCCACTGGAGAATCTCTAAATCTTGGCCTTCTCCCCCTTGACGTAAGGCACATACCTCAGTAGCTCCATAAACTTGCTAGTGTACTCATCATCTGTCTCAGACCCCATCTTTAGCTCATAGAATTCTTTTGCCTTGTCATCAAAGTATCTCTCTCACAAATACTTCTTCTTGAATGGCTACTAAAACTCATTCCAAGTCAAATCTTCCTCGTGTATACCTCTGACATTCTTCACATCTTCCCACCAAATGTCTACTTTACCTTTGAGATTGAATGTAACTACTATGGTTTTCAGGTTCTCAAAATAATCATGCAACCTGAAGAACTTCTTCACACCAAGAAACCATGTCTCTGCATCTTGTGACTTCTTCATTTCTCCATCAAAATTAGGTGGCTTTGTTTTCTTAAACTCATCTGGAAAGTATCCCCTATCACTCCTCTTGTAAGGATGATAACGATACCGATCATCATGCTTATTAGAACCATAACTAGAATGGTACTTGTGTCTATCCCTCCTCTTATCCGGAGTGTCCAACAATCTATCATCTCTGATCGTGTCACCACCATCTGACCTGTGACCATGATACGACCTACTACCATATGCCCCATTAGTATTTTCCTCATAGTCATCGCTGATCCGAAGTGGTGCCTGCCACTACAAATCTGACAACCTCTGAAGTATCACTGCATTTACCTCTACTAGTTTCTCTTGTGCCTGTATGATTCAACCATTGTCTATCTTACAACTCCTTATTTATTCCTCTAAACTTCTCATTGTGTCTACCAAATCTGAAGAGTTCCCAACACCATACTTCTCTTCTGATTCATAGGGAGAGTCTTTGTAGTCTACCATATTACAAGCCATTTGATATTTCTTCCTGCACGGTATATCATGTCAGCTAAACCAAATCATAATAAGCCAACATACCTTAGTATAGCTCGGGGATGATACCTTATCTGTAAGATAAAAAAAATCAACGTGATACATATATAACATAATCATGACAACATATAGAAACATAACACATAAGCGTACGACCATGTAATCATCATTCTAGCTAGGGTCCAGTGATTAATGCATGACCTTAACAACAACACACACCACGACCTCATGCATGATAACGACCACTAAAACACTATAAACTTGCACATGCAAACATTATCATGCATAAGCGATGTGTAACCAACCACACGTGTAGGTAAGCACATGTTATCAAACATAAATGAACAATACTTGTAACCAAACTTACAAGAATGATACATGTAACCAAAAATACAAGAATGCAACCAAACATATAAGAATGTAACCAAGTGACATATAACAACATGTAACCAGTCATACATGCGACAAGAGGCCACTATGATATGATTCGACCTCCTAAGACATGTTAAGGAAGTGGAACCGATGGAAACACATCATACAGACATTCAACATCAACATTAGGATCCTTAGGAACCAATCCAACCTTTCCGCCAACTAGCCCCTGAGTCTCACTGAGCTTTTGGACCACTTGACCTCTGGAAAGTCTCATGTTATGGTCATGCCAACATCAAGGGACCTCTAGATCCTCTCACAGGCCTACAAGCCAGCATGCAATGACTCTTTTGCACAGTGTTGTGTGAGTGTCCCCGGGATTTGAGCCACTTTTTTAAGCCCAGGTCACTACCCAAAATTGAATCATATCTTCAAAACAATAAAATAACAGTATAAATGCAATCACTTGAATAAGACCTTTACTTGACCCCTACTAGGCATGAAAAACATTTCGTCAAACATATTACAAATATGTAATCTACAGGTGTAAATAATAGATCTAAGCATAAGGGTCTCATACTTAGCTGAGAATCACTAAGTAGCATTGATGCCTCATCACATCAACTGCCATTTCATCCATTAGGTCATAGATACATTGCACATTCATTTACAAGTAAAAACATGATGAGAGCCACACATAGCTACAGTCATAAAACACATACATAACCAATATAATGGCAGCAGAAATACCATTGGAATCACAACCATATAACCACATATAATCCATTATAATTCTCATATAAATACAAGGAAAAATAGCCTCATATTGATGATGCAAAATCCAAACTCGTGATGGGACTTCCATGTTCCACCCGACCGTAGAATGGCTGAGCCAAATCTCTCTTCAACCATTTACCCTTGTTCCATATTCCAAGCATAAATGTGGGATCTCATAAGACACATCAATCCAAAACCATTTAGGGCTTCGAGAGGCCAACTACCTCAACCCATCAAACAGTGATTCCATCTCACGATCGGATATCACCAAACCATCCTCGATTGATCTTTGCGTTTGTCCAACCAAGGCTCCAAGGCTAGTAACTCAAGTCACAACTTTTACTGGGCTCCGCAACATTTGTCTAACCAAGGCTCTAGGACTAGTAGCTCAACTCACCAAGGGATCGCGTTTTTCCAACCAAGACTACGAGACTAATAACTCAATAAGTTGTTACAGTGCTAGAGAGTATTTGTCTAATCAAAGCTTGAGGACTAATAACTCAACCCAAGCTAAGGAAGCATGAGAACCAATCAAAACAAAACAATGAAAATAAACCCACAACCTCCATGGCTATCTAGGAAATGGCAAGGCCAAGCAATCCACTGTCAATCTCGGCCATCCGCCATGCCCATGACAGATCACAACCAACAAACCACATACATATGCCATGCATGTCCAAACTATTGAGGAAAGCATACATGCAACTTAGTACTTGCAAGCAAAATCTGACGTAGCTGCTGATATCGATGTCCTCTTGTGTTTTACTGCGCTTCTTTTTCCTTCTTGCTCCAAGAATCCAAATATGCCACACCCTCCAAGAGTGTTCCAAGAAAACTCTAAGTTTCCAAGAATATGAGAGAGAGAGAAGGACACATGAGGCATATGATTAAAAAAAGCAGCAGATTGCATGGTTTTTTTTTTGATGTGATTTGAGAATGTGAAAATTTAGTACTTAATTATTGAAATCATGTTCTCACGAAAGATTGGTTTTTAGAAATGATTGGAAACTCTTCAAATTTAATATTAATAATCGGAAGTCATGCTATCATGAAGTATAAGCCTTAGCGTGTAGTGTGGTAAAATTATGATACCCGATGAATAAAGATTTCATTGATAAACCTGCAAATAGGGCTCATATAAATATCCTGAATTTATTTGATAAGACTAAATTTGCTAATATTTTTTTTAGTCGTTGACAAAATGATTTATTGATAGAAACCGAACGGAACAGTGTCGTTTAAATTTTGCTGATCGATTTTGTTGTTGACAAAAATGAACAGAACAGTTTTAATCAATGTAGAGGAATAACGCCAAACACTAACCAACGCTCATATTGCTTTTATTCCATTGCACTACATTTTTGTTTTTATTCCATCCAGAAATCGAAGTACCATATAGACTTTTATTCCATTGCACTGCATTTTTGTTTTTATTCCATCCTGAAATCGAAGTACCAAATAGACTTATTCACATTACACACTGATAACGGAAAAATAAAACATGGCAGAGGATCACATAAATCAAAATAATGTCTTTTATCTCATCTCTGTCCCAAGTTTTGTGTCCGAAGTGCTTCCCCTAATTGGCAGCAGGTGGTGATGTAAATTTGACTCTCACGGCGGATATAAATTCCAGTACCTTGGCCGGATCCGGCATAACTTCTTTCACTCCATTGGCCTCACAGAATCGATCCATCCATGCACTTAACAGCGGCATCTTCTCCTCGTCTATCAAAACAGAACTAATAGCCAATGCGATGTCAACAAAGCCGATCTCGTCTCCTCCAAAATACAGTTTCCCCGAGGAGCAGGCGTTCGTTCGCAGAGCTTCCTCCAATATAAGAAAGTTTGCCACCGATTCTTTTATCGCTTTCTCTTGCTGCTCGCCCTGGCCAGTGAAAACTCCCCTAAGGCATGGCACCAGCTGAGGCCACATATAAAGAGCATTAACTTATTAATTACAAGATGTAAAAAAAAACACAATTAATACTCTTAATAGGGATCCCAGAAGCGGGCAATGGCGCGGTCATATGGATCTTTCGGCATAAGATTTGGTGCCTTATTTCCCCACGCCTCCTCGATGTACTGCACAATAATCATAGATTCACAAACGGGCTTTCCATTGTGAATAAGCACTGGAATCTTCTTTTGAATAGGGTTTGACTGCAGTAGCAGCTCGCTCTTATTCTGTAAATTCTCTTCTACGAACTGGTAATGGATCCCTTTAAGAGCAAGTGCTATGCGGACTCGAAAAACAAAGGGACTGAGACTAGCACCTAACAACTTCAATTGACCCTCTTCTCCCCAACTCTTCATTGCCATTGCTCTGAAAATGTATTTTAATGTAATACTTGTGCCTCGGTCCTCCTTACATAGCTATAACCCCTCGCACTGTAAATAAATAGGCATGCTACAGCTGGGCGTACTGCCACCAACTCATAAGTTTCCGTCTCCCAATAAAATTCAGCAGGGTCTAGTGCTCCAATAAATATAACTCTAAATCTTGAATTCCGTAGTTATTGCTTCGCTTACCCATGCCACGTGGTTTCAGCCCCACCGCATATGAGCACTTGAAACCATGAATTACGCACTGCATTCCCTTACCGAAATGTGAATTCTCTGACCTCAGGAAGGTGAGAACATGGCTTTGATACCCTGCGAGTCAGATCAACTTTGAAGGCGGAGAACGTGGATCTAACGGCCCGAGAGTTAGATCAATAAAGGTTATTGATAATTTCGCAATGTTCTCAACTGCGAAGACTTTTTCCGGTGATATATTTTATGGAACTGTTCCGAACAACCTAAATCAGTTTGGGATAAACATTGGAATGTACGTAGATTGAGTACAATTATTATTATTTCTATTGTGGTTTCCGGTGACTGTCGCTAGGCTTCAGCATATGGAAAATAGTAAATACGGAGGATAAGAGTATCGGTTAGTTTATCTATTTTAATTTTAGTTTTTTAATTATATTTTGGTTGATGTTGTTTAGAATTTTCTAGAAAATAGGATAGAATCACAATTTTGAGTTGTAAATTTTTCACAATGTGAATGTTTTTTGACTTTTTTTAGGTTGTTGAATTTATATATAGTTGAAAATGTATTTTAAATAGCAAAAGATTTGTTTCGCAGAATTCAATAAAAATTACAAAACATATAATAGATATACAACACCTAAAGCTATTTGTTTTTTGTATGATAGAAACCTATCATAATTTAGTTGTCAAATTAACAGTAAAGACAACCATCTTTAGCTGCTATCTACTAATATATGCTGACTCATCACTCTTAATAAAAAACAACACAATTAGTGGTCGATAAAAAAAATAGACTTTCACTCTTGTGGATCTTGAACCTGTTAACATGTTTCCTTACATTAAAAAAACTCTTATACAAACAAAGCATTTTACAACATACTCCAAAACCAAATATATATAACAACATATTAATTTTAATTGATAATTCCAAATGTAATTTAATAAAGTAAATAAATAACTTGCACCATTATCACCTTAATACAAATATTACTATTTATATATATTGTGCATACTGTGGCACAATATATATTTACTATTTTCCATAAATAACTTACTTCAATTGTTCATAACAATGCTTTAGTTTTCGGCTGCTCTCCTCCAATGATCTAGGCTCATCAAACTCAATCCTATCTTTGAATGCCAATGTTAACCCACTGGCGAATCTCTAAATCTTGGCCTTCTCCTCCTTGACGTAAGGCACATACCTCAATAGCTCCATAAACTTGCTAGTGTACTCGTCATCTGTCTCAGACCCCATCTTTAGCTCATAGAATTCTTTTGCCTTGTCATCAAAGTATCTCTCTCACAAATACTTCTTCTTGAATGGCTACTAAAACTCATTCCAAGTCAAATCTTCCACATGTATACCTCTGACATTCTTCACATCTTCCCACCAAATTTCTACTTTACCTTTGAGATTGAATGTAACTACTATGGCTTTCATGTTCTCAAAATAATCATGCAACCTGAAGAACTTCTTCACACCAAGAAACCATGTCTCTGCATCTTGTGACTTCTTCATTTCTCCATCAAAAGTAGGTGGCTTTGTTTTCTTAAACTCATCTGGAAAGTATCCCCCTATCACTCCTCTTGTAAGGATGATAACGATACCGATCATCATGCTTATTAGAACCATAACTAGAATGGTACTTGTGTCTATCCCTCCTCTTATCCGGAGTGTCCAACAATCTATCATCTCTGATCATGTCACCACCATCTGACCTGTGACCATGATACGACCTACTACCATATGCCCCATTAGTATTTTCCTCCTACTCATCGCTGATCCGAAGTGGTGCTTGTCGCTACAAATGTGACAACCTCTGAAGTATCACTGCATTTACCTCTACTAGTTTCTCTTGTGCCTGTATGATTCAACCATTGTCTGTCTTACAACTCCTTATTTATTCCTCTAAACTTCTCATTGTGTCTACCAAATCTGAATAATTCCCAACACCATACTTCTCTTCTGATTCATAGGGAGAGTCTTTGTAGTCTACCATATTACAAGCCATTTGATATTTCTTCTTGCACGGTATATCATGTCAGCTAAACCAAATCATAATAAGCCAACGTACCTTAGTATAGCTCGGGGATGATACCTTATCTGTAAGATAAAAAAATCAACGTGATACATGTATAACATAATCATGACAACATATAGAAACATAACACATAAGCATACGACCATGTAATCATCATCTAGCTAGTGTCCAATAATCAATGCATGACCTTAACAACAACACACACCACAACCTCATGCATGATAACGACAACTAAAACACTGTAAACTTGACCACATACAAACATTATCATGCATAAGCAATGTGTAACCAACCACACGTGTAGGTAAGCACATGTTATCAAACATAAATGAACAATACTTGTAACCAAACCTACAAGAATGATACATGTAACCAAAAATACAAGAATGCAACCAAACATATAAGAATGTAACCAAGTGACATATAACAACATATAACCAGTCATACATGTGACAAGAGGCCACTATGATACGATTCGACCTCCTAAGACACGTTAAGGAAGTGGAACCGATGGAAACACATCATACAAACATTCAACATCAACATTAGGATCCTTAGGAACCAATCCAACCTTTCTGCCAACTAGCCCCTGAGTCCCACTGAGCTTTTGGACCACTTGACCTCTGGAAAGTCTCATGTTATGGTCATGCCAACATTTAGGGACCTCTAGATCCTCTCACAGGCCTACAAGCCAGCATACAATGACTCTTTTGCACAGTGTTGTGTGAGTGTCCCCGGGATTTGAGCCACTTTTTTAAGCCAAAAGCCCAGGTCACTGCCCAAAATTGAATCATATCTTCAAAACAATAAAATAACAGTATAAATGCAATCACTTGAATAAGACCTTTACTTGACCCCTACCAGGCATGAAAAACATTTCATCAAACATATCACAAATATGTAATCTACAGGTGTAAATAATAGATCTAAGCATAAGGGTCTTATACTTAGCTGAGAATCACTAAGTAGCAATGATGCCTCATCACATCAACTGCCATTTCATCCATTAGGTCATAGATACATTGCACATTCATTTACAAGTAAAAACATGATGAGAGCCACACATAGCTACAGTCATAAAACACATACATAACCAATATAATGGCAGCAGAAATGCCATTGAAATCACAACCATATAACCACATATAATCCATTATAATTCTCATATAAATACAAGGAAAAATAGCCTCATATTGATGATGCAAAATCCAAACTCGTGATGGGACTTCCATGTTCCACCGACCGTAGAATGGCTGAGCCAAATCTCTCTTCAACCATTCACCCTTGTTCCATATTCCAAGCATAAATGTGGGATCTCATAAGACACATCAATCCAAAACCATTTAGGGCTTCGTGAGGCCAACTACCTCAACCCATCAAACAGTGATTCCATCTCACGATCAGATATCACCAAACCATCCTCGATTGATCTTTGTGTTTGTCCAACCAAGGCTCCAAGGCTAGTAACTCAAGCCACAACTTTTACTGGGCTCCGCAACATTTGTCTAACCAAGGCTTTAGGACTAGTATCTCAACTCACCAAGGGATCCAGAGCGTTTTTCCAACCAAGACTACGAGACTAATAACTCAACTAAGTTGTTACAGGGCTAGAGAGTATTTGTCTAATAAAGGCTTGAGGACTAATAACTCAACCCAAGCTAAGGAAGCATGAGAACCAACCAAAACAAAACAATAAAAATAAACCCACAACCTCCATGGCTATCTAGGAAATGGCAAGGCCAAGCAATCCACTGTCAATCTCGGCCATCCGCCATGCCCATGACAGATCACAACCAACAAACCACATGCATATGCCATGCATGTCCAAGCTATTGAGGAAAGCATACATGTAACTTAGTACCTACAAGCAAAATGTGAGCTGTTGATCTCGATGTCCTCTCGTGTTTTCCTGCACTTCCTTTTCCTTCTTGCTCCAAGAATCCAAATATGCCACACCCTCCAAGAGTGTTCCAAGAAAACTCTAAGTTTCCAAGAATATGAGAGAGAAAGAAAGACATATGAGGCATATGATAAAAAAAAAAGCAGCAAATTGCATAGTTTTTTTTTATGTGATTTGAGAATGTGAAAATTTAGTACTTAATTATTGAAATCATGTTCTCACGAAAGATTGGCTTTTAGAAATGATTGGAAAATCTTCAAATGTAATATTAATTATCGGAAATGATAATCATGTTCTCACGAAAGATTGGTTTTTAGAAATGATTGGAAAATCTTCAAATGTAATATTAATTATCGGAAATCATGCTATCATGAAGTATAAGCCTTAGCGTGTAGTGTGGTAAAATTATGATACCCCATGAATAAAGATTTCATTGATAAACCTGCAAATAGGGCTCATATAAATATCCTGAATTTATTTGATAAGACTAAATTTGCTAATAGTTTTTTTAGTCGTTGACAAAATAATTTATTGATAGAAACTTGCTGATCGATTTTGTTGTTGACAAAAATGAACAGAACAGTTTTAATCAATGTAGAGGAATAACGCCAAACACTAACCAACGCTCATATTGCTTTTATTCCATTGCACTACATTTTTGTTTTTATTCCATCCAGAAATCGAAGTACCATATAGACTTTTATTCCATTGCACTGCATTTTTGTTTTTATTCCATCCTGAAATCGAAGTACCAAATAGACTTATTCACATTACACACTGATAACGGAAAAATAAAACATGGCAGAGGATCACATAAATCAAAATAATGTCTTCTATCTCATATCTGTCCCTACTTTTGTGTCCGAAGTGCTTCCCCTACTTGGCAGCAGGTGGTGATGTAAATTTGACTCTCATGGCGGATATAAATTCCAGTACCTTGGCCGGATCGGGCATAACTTCTTTCACTCCATTGGCCTCACAGAATCGATCCATCCATGCGCTTAACAGCGGCATCTTCTCCTCGTCTATCAAAACAGAACTAATAGCCTTCTGCAGGGCTTTCACAAATCCTGAGAGACCACCCAATGCGATGTCAACAAAGCCGATCTCGTCTCCTCCAAAGTACAGTTTCCCCGAGGAGCAGGGGTTCGTTCGCAGAGCTTCCTCCAATATAAGAAAGTTTGCCACCGATTCTTGTATCGCTTTCTCTTGCTGCTCGCCCTGGCTAGTGAAAACTCCCCTAAGGCATGGCACCAGCTGAGGCCACATATAAAGAGCATTAACTTATTAATTACAAGATGTAAAAAAAAAACACAATTAATACTCTTAATAGGTAAATGATCACCTTATCGTCTACAAAGGCAGCCCAGAAGCGGGCAATGGCTCGGTCATATGGATCTTTGGGCATAAGATTTGGTGCCTTATTTCCCCACGCCTCCTCGATGTACTGCACAATAATCATAGATTCACAAACGGGCTTTCCATTGTGAATAAGCACTGGAATCTTCTTGTGAATAGGGTTTGACTGCAGTAACAGCTCGCTCTTATTTTGTAAATTCTCTTCTACGAACTGGTAATGGATCCCTTTAAGAGCAAGTGCTATGCGAACCCGCGCCACAAAGGGACTGATACTAGCACCTAACAACTTCACTTGACCCTCTTCTCCAGAACCCTTCATTGCCATTGCTCTGAAAATGTATTTTAATGTAATACTTGTGCCTCGGCCCTCATTACATAGCTATAACCCCTCGCTGTAAATAAATAGGCATGCTACAGCTGGGCGTACTGCCACCACCTCATAAGTTTCCGTCTACCAATAAAATTCAGTAGGGTTAGTGCCCCAATAAAACGGTAGTAAATAATATAACTCTACATCTTGAATTCCGTAGTTATTGCTTCGCTTACCCATGCCACGTGGTTTCAGCCCCACCGCAGATGAGCACTTGAAACCATGAATTACGCACTGCATTCCCTTTACCGAAATGTGAATTCTCTGACCTCAGGAAGGTGAGAACATGGCTTTGATACCCTGCGAGTCAGATCAACTTTGAAGGCGGAGAACGTGGATCTAACGGCCCGAGAGTTAGATCAATAAAGGTTATTGATAATTTCGCAATGTTCTCAACTGCGAAGACTTACTATTTTTCCGGTGATATATTTTATGGAACTGTTCCGAACAACCTAAATCAGTTTGGGATAAACATTGGAATGTACGTAGATTGAGTACAATGCAGTTGTCTATAACGCGACTTTTTGAAAGTTTTTCCGGCAGGTTTTTCCGTGAAAATCCGGCAGCAATTTATTGGAATCGCAAGTTTGATAGCTAGTTTGTGCACAATCAAAGCGTCCCAGGGGTTTTTCAGGGTGCTGAATCCAAATATGCAGTTAAAAAACCATTTTAACTGCAACAAATCATGATTTAATCTCAATTTCTTCCGCCGGATTCCGTCACCGGAATCTCCAAAAAGTCGCATTATAGACAACTCCGAGTACAATTATTATTATTTCTATTGTGGTTTCCGGTGACTGTCGCTAGGCTTCAGCATATGGAAAATAGTAAATACGGAGGATAAGAGTATCGGTTAGTTTATCTATTTTAATTTTAGTTTTTTAATTATATTTTGGTTGATGTTGTTTAGAATTTTCTATTGGATAGAATCACAATTTTGAGTTGTAAATTTTTCACAATGTGAATGTTTTTTGACCTTTTTTTAGGTTGTTGAATTTATATATAGTTGAAAATGTATTTTAAATAGCAAAAGATTTGTTTCGCAGAATTCAATAAAAATTACAAAACATATAATAGATATACAACACCTAAAGCTATTTGTTTTTTGTATGATAGAAACCTATCATAATTTAGTTGTCAAATTAACAGTGAAGACAACCATCTTTAGCTGCTATCTACTAATATATGCTGACTCATCACTCTTAATAAAAAACAACACAATTAGTGGTCGATAAAAAAAATAGACTTTCACTCTTGTGGATCTTGAACCTATTAACATGTTTCCTTACATTAAAAAAACTCTTATACAAACAAAGCATTTTACAACATACTCCAAAACCAAATATATATAACAACATATTAATTTTAATTGATAATTCCAAATGTAATTTAATAAAGTAAATAAATAACTTGCATACTGTGGCACATTATAGAGAGAGAGAGTGCATAAGAGGTTTTCCATAATAATGATCTGTTAATGAATTCTTTTATTAAATTTTTTAATATATAAAAAATAAATAATATAGATAAATAGTAATATTTGTATTAAGGTGATAATGGTGTGTTTTTATGCTTTTGTTTATGAATGATGTAAAGATTGTTAAATATATTTGATGTTAATTTATATTTATAATATTTGTTTTAATTGGCAGTAAGTTATGATAATTTGGAATCATGGTTATTTAAATGAAATATATGTTTAAATGAAACATATAATTGGTAGTAGAAGATGGTGGCGATTACCAATTTAAAAAAATACTACTGCAATTAGGGCTGGCTAATTACTTTTTAGTGGTTTTTACCAAGTAGAATTGGAAAACCATAAATGATTCACAGTTTTGTTATTTCTATTTATTCAAGGTTAAGGGTGGATGAAAATATAGCTTAATTTTATACTTACTATTACACTAACAAAATTTCTAGAAAATTGTGTTATTGTTTAACATTTTTTTGAAAACATAGAATCTATATTGTAACCATTTAATTACTAGCACAACCATATAAATTAAATGGCCCGTAAACACAAATAAGCATGAATACAGAGACATTTAACATAGCTAAACTTAAACAAAAATCATAAAAATTCAAAATTTTAACTTTATTTTAAATTATTATTATTAATAATTATAAAAAGAATTAAATTATATAAATTAATACTTGAAATAATGCTTACATTAGTATATAGGTAGGATTAAATTATATAAATTAATACTTGAAATAATGCTTACATTAGTATATAGGTAGGATTAGGTCTTGGAATTTTGTTGAGAAATTTTCTCAACAATATTCTCCTTGTTTAGAATTTATTGGATCTCATAAATTTTATTTATGTAACTTGTAATTTGATTTTGCGAATAATATACAAATTATTTTGAACGAATGTATAACCTATGTTTAATGCTCTAATTTCTCTATTGGTGTCAAGCCACTATGGGGACTCCCTCAAGGGAGGGCCCGGGAAAATGGACGAGATCTGAGAATTGATATGTTGTACATATATTAATATAGGTGTGTGTGGGATTTTAGTGTGTAAGAGGAGTGCAAAACTCTGTCTGAATTTTGTCCAATCTGTGAGCTATTAATAGTCGGAACTCTATCTAATTCGTGAACCATTGATAACCATTGACCTGAGGTGGAGGTTAATGTGTTTATAAGAGTGTTGTAGCGACGAGAAACCGGGGAACGCACAGTGAAAGATTACTGCTGGAGGATTTCTGAACAAAGGTGTTTGAATCTGCAAACTCTACGGTAATCTCATGTTAGCAAACTGAATTGTTGTGGGTCGTTGTATGATTGCACAGGGCGTCCACCAATGATTTTTTTTATCTATAGAGTCTTCTCTATAACGACAGGGCAATTTGAATGAGCTTAAGGAGGAGGTTGTCTGGGGAATTTGGCCCGACACGGGATCAACCCCGGCTGAATACAAGACGACAAAGGAAAACAACGGACTCTCCGTTGCCTTCGAGGAATTCAACCAATTCCGCCTCTCGACAGAAGTATTCCAGGTCAATTCTCGTGGAGGAGGGACGATCAACGAGTTTTTTTAGTAGTCTAGTGAAATCGATTTACAAGATGAATTTTTGAGCAAAATTACAGTCAAGCTATAGTCTTCTCATCATACGCCACATTTATTTCCTAAAGTTGACCGCTGCGCAAGTCACCATTACACATTGGCTAAATATTTACCTAGCAAACACAAGTTTTTGTTGTGAGGTTCCATGGCAGAGGAGAGGAGAGGATCGTTGTCTTCATAGGAATTCTGGATACGAGCCCCCAATGACCTCTCAAGATTTCACGAATGATGGTTCACCTTGAAGATTATTCATCGCAGTAATGATGCAGTCAGTGCTTGAAAAGCAGGAGAAGTCATTCATAACTTTTAGATCTTTGGCGCCCAAAATACTATCATCAGTTGGAATGCAAACGTATAAGCTTATATTTGTCAAAGAACGTATGAAAATGGCAGTAAATGGGAGAAATGCAAAGTTCTCACAAGTTGTGTCGACACAGGGGCAGAAGTCTCTCTAAAGATGTATGAAGAGTGAAATTCCATGATAAAGGTTGAACCAAGATGAAATGGTGGATAACCATGGTAGATGAGGAGACTTGTTTCTGTTTGGATGATAATTATTTGTTTTGTTGCGCTGGTTAAGTAGTTCTTTATTTTTCTTGTAATTTTGTTTGTGCAAAGTACATAACTAATTATTGAGCATAATAGCATAATTCAAATCTCGATGTTCTTCGGTGACTATCGCTAATTAATTGTGTGAATTTGTTATATGCTAATGAATCTTGTTGTGCTTCGGGTTTCAAGAGCATGAGTTAAAGGTTATGTTATGAGATCCTTGTATGTAGAAAAGTTAGTTGCATAATTGACCGCTGAATATGCCCATTAATCAAATAACTAACCAATACACTGTAAAAAAAAGTAGTTACCTACATTTTAATAGATAAGAGTTTATCCATTGGGTGATCCAGTATCGAAATTTTCCTTCTAATGATCAAGAAACATCAATCATAAAAAGTTAATCAAAGATGGTAGAGGTGACTATGTCTTAAATGAGTTGAATGGGAAGCTCGAAGATTATGGTGGTGAAAAGAGCATTGTCTAGGAGACTTTGGAGTGGGGGAATAAGTGTCGAGGATGACCAAATATGTGACATGTGAATTGTAATTTGTCATTTTTGTATTCATATTTGTAATAATGTTATGTAAGCATTAAATGGGGGACTTCGAATAATTCTTACATTAGTATATAGGTAGGATTGAGTTGTTGGTTGTTGGAGTTTTGTTGACAGATTTTCTCAACAATATTCTCCTTGTTTGTAATTAGTTGGATCTCATGAGCACTATTTATGTGGCTTGTAATTGGCTTTGTGAGTAATATACAAATTGTTTTGAGTGAAATCTATGACCTATGTTTGCTCCTCTAATTTATTTTTTTAAACATATATACATTTAAAAGAACATGTAACAACATTCTTAACCATAAAAATTTATCCACACTTTTCCATGGGGATTATTAACTTGTAAATAGGCTTTGTTACAATATCATGGGCCAATAGCATGGGTTATTAATGCCCAAAAAATGGTAGCTCGTATTCATATGACATTTTTTTAATTAATCAATTTAATTAAAAGGCAAAAAAGGGCATAACTACTTTTGAGATAAAATTCAACGTTTTATTTGTGACTAGGTTAAATCTCCACCATCCATCTACTAATTATTAATAATTAAGTTAAAATTATGAAACCCTTATTATAAAAGAAACAGGTTGATGAGTGTAAAAATTTCTCAAAATTTGTGTACTATAGTTAAACATTCTTATTGAGAGCATATAGACTATATTGTAATTATTTAGTTACTAAAAAAATACATTCAACATTTGTGCTATTGTTGAACATCCATATTAAGAGAATAGAGAATATAATGTAATTATTTAGCTACTGAAAAAATACATTCAACATATTTTAGAGTGTGGAAATTTTCACTCAAATGATTTTTTTTTTTTTTTTAATGTATGTTCTTCTCTCATGGATTAATGTATGAAGTGTATTTCACACCTTTACTTCCTTGCATTCCACCCAATTGTTACAGATCCATTTGGGCACATCACTCCTATCATCTAGATTAGTGTTTTAGGGCTCATCAAACCCTAATTTCAGTTGCTACATGTCCTAAACAAGTCAACTTTTTGAATGCCCCCTTCTGAGACATTTTCATGGCCTGAAGACATCCTGAAATGATCTCTAGAGGGACCAGCGCATGTAGGCCCATGCAAGGGTGTGCTGCAGAGCAGTTAAGTCCATGCCAGGGTGGTCTACAGAGCACTTAGGCCCTCTTTGACCTGCGCTGGGCGAGTTTGAGTGAAATTCACATAGGTTTGAGGAATATTCTTATCTCCTAAAGCCTTCTAGAAGATTCCCACACTTATCATCTCTTATGAGCTCGAAAATGGATGGGGAATGAGTTAAGGTACCTCTTATCCTCTCATCCCTTCCTCCATGGAACTAATTCTAAGTATGGAAGGCCATTCAATACCTTCATTGATGACAAAACCTCCTCCATCTTCCTATAAATTGAGCACTCATCTAAGTGATCAGGGGCTGGACTTTGATGAATTGTAAGGAGATAATGTTAGTTTGAGAATTGAGACTATTATAAGTGTCGTTATGCTGCTGGAATGTCATGCTTATGATGTGATGTGGATGGAACCAAAGTTGGAGGAGTGACTTCGAATCAGGCTTCATGGTTGTAATTCTTACTGCTATTCAATAAAGTATTTACACGTTTTTCCATATCCTTATCTTGATATGTGATGCTTATATGTGTGAATGTATCTGATTCCATTTACTTGTAATCAATAGATCTTTTGTTTGATTGGTTCTTTGTCTTCTGTTGATGTTTACAGGTACTTCTCAAGCATGTTAAGTACGAGAAGGAGCGACAGGACCGATACAAAGGAGACAAGAGGAAAGCGAAAGTACAAGTAGGTCCTCTCATTCTCTTTGTCTTATCTATTATTTATAGAAAAATGTTAAAGTGCTTTAAACTGTTGTTCTAGATATGGCTACTTATCTAGGGAATTAGTATTTATCCGTAGATACCAAATTCTTCATAACAAATTGGTGACTCCACTGGGGAACGATCATCGTTCCAAGTAGCTTATCCACATCCTAGGACACTCTAGCAGACCTTACTTCCTTTCATTGATTGTATTTCAACCTTGTTGAAGTGAATTTTGGTCAAAAACTGTGTTTAGTTACCTCTTGAAATGGCTTACTGTCACTAGCGTAGGCTTGTGAGGGACACAGTGCGCTGTAGAGCACCCTTGGCTTAGGGACAATGCTCTGAAGTGCACTGTCTCCCATTCAGGGCTGCGCTAATCCTCCTTGGATCAGTTTTCCACCTTTGAATAGGGTTTTTCACCAAATTTCTCGTGGTTGATTACTTACTGAATGATCAATGAGTGTCATGTCTCTAAAATCAAGATTGTATCTCCTTTGCTATCACTACTTTGTCCTTGATTGTTTAGTGTTTCTTAAATGAATTCTTTATCACTATCAATTCATTGTCAAAGTTAGTTTATAGTCGATTAATCTTTGTTCAAAAGAAAGTGTCGTAAAAGTCTTCTTTTCTTTCAAAACGGAACTGAAGTAAAGTCTTCGTTCTTGCAAAAAGATTGATTGATTGTATGTGAATTACTTTCATTTTATTCATCATAACATTAAGGGAATCGAAAAGAAAAACTTGCATTGTGCATTGAAAAATTTTGTCTGTGCTCATAGGAATAGTTTAGGGAAATTTCATTAGATGTGTTCTTTATTCTTTTATTACAAGAATCTAATTGCTCTATCCCTACTAGCTAAGGTTTTCATTGTCAAAATTGAATGAAAAGAATGCTTATCATATTAGTTGCATTCTAGGAATTGAAAATACATCGCGTGGTGTACCTTGAAAGGTAAATTCTTAATCAAGATCAAATTAAAATTAACATCAATTAACCTAATGGATCATTGTCATCTAACACAAAACATTTAGAGGTTCTAGGCTAGAGAAGTGTTCTGGCGTCGTAAAACATAGCAGCTGTCGCTAACTTGTTTGCGATACATTTCGAGTGTGATACCTCATTCCACATACATGAGTAGATTGTAGCTCATCCACGTACCTTTGGGTATATAGGGCGGTGTTACAGTACATAAAGTATATGGGAATTCTCTCACTGTGCAGTTTCGCATTAGACAATGCTAATACAGATTGAGCCTCCACATACTTTTAGGTATATATGGGAGGACAACACTAGGTTGCTATCCATCCTTAGGTAACCAAGTTGGCCACCTTGTACACTGTGATACACCAAACACAATATTCAGGGAGATTTCCTGCCCATACTTCTCGATTCGCTGGGAGGTATTCTGCAGTTCAAAGTTGCTTGGTAATCCTTTTTCCTAGATCATCCCTCTTTTGTTTTGTTATGTTATTTTCATTAAAATAAAATTAATTGACCGTGGATAACATCCTCCACACTCGCTCCTTAGTTGATCTTAGGTTGAGACATATGGTGACAAATCCAGAGTCCACAGATCGAGGAATTCCTTTTGATGGGAATCCTAGTCCTTTTCCTCCTTTTGGAAATATTGGTGCTCCTTATATGGCTACATTATCCCTTCCAAGATTTACCATTGGCTTGCCAGAATGGTTGTTTTCAACCTCCTTGGTTCAAAATGTCGTGATTTCTTTGAAATTGCGTACTCCTCCAATTGGACAAAATCAACCTCCAGTTGATCCTAAAGTGGACCCTTTGCCTTCTTCCTCGGTTGTTTCTTCCTCCCCTTATTACTCTTCACCTGGTGAAAGTATTGATACTAGTAACTAGGTGGCTAAGAAGAAGAAGAAAGGGAATAAGAAGAAGAAGAAGCCAATTTAGCAGGGGGGCAACCAAGAAACCATTGCTAAGAATGCAACTTCTGATGAGAAACCATCCCATAAGCCTCACAAAGTTCGATATCCATGCAAACTTTGCACGGGAGACCATTTTCTTTGAAATTGTCCCAGTATTCCTCGGATCTTAGAAGAATGGTCTTCTAGTTCACATCATCTTGTGCCATCAACTTCTATAGATCATGCTGGTGACACACCATCAACTAGTGGTAGTAAAGTTCATGGAAATAATGGTAATGTTAAGTTTCCCTGTAGGTTATGTGAAGGGAATCACCCCATTCACCTTTGTCCCTATTTGGATGAAGCCAAAAAAGTGTTGGACAACCATCCTGCTTCTCCACAGCGACTTCAATATGGTTACAGGAGACTCTCCCTTAATCCTTCACTAGTTGATAAAGTGACTAACCTAAATCAACCGTCGGTCAAACTCGCTCTCTCTGAATGTGAATCCCATGAGTCTATACCTAACCAATCACATGTCAAGGTAACAATTGACCCAATTTCACCTTCAGTTAATCGTACCTTTCTCATAGAGAGTGAGTATGATACCACTCTGGTTCTTTTCATTTCATCAGATCCCAATGAGCTTGGGGGAAATCCTCCTATTACATCAAGACATGAGGAAAATCCTCCCGCTCTCGTAAGTCAAGGGGGTAATTCTCTTGTTTCTACGATACCCCCTCCAAGTAGTCTGGTCACTTCCTTTGATTGGAATCAACTAGAAAGATGTCGTCTTCCTTCTTATGTGCCTTTCCAGATCATAGTACACGTTTGTAATATGATTGTACCTGGCACTATTATATATGAAGGTGCATCTGTGAGTATCCTTTCCTCTACTACCTGGCAAGCGCTCGATTCGCCCCCACTTGTGCCTGTTACCCAAAATCTGTTAACCAGTCAACCATTAGGGATCCTTCCTTAGTTGCCTATTACTTTGGGAGGAAAAGTCATTTATTTAAATGTGATGGTAATCCTAGGCCCTTTAGATTACAATTTACTTCTTGGGTGCGACTATGTTTATGACATGGGAGCTATTGTTTCAACACTCTTTCGAGTGATTTGTTTTTCGCATGAAGGCATACTTGTCACCGTTGACTAGCTTTCATTTCCCGGTTCAAATATGGCTTCCAGTCAGCCATCTTCCCTGAATGGTCATTTTGTCCCAATGGTATCTTCCCTACCATGGGTCAATTATGTCACAACTCGTTCCATGCCTACATCAACGGACGATCAATTCTGTGATGTTGTATTTTATGTATTGGGGGCATTGGAACTGGATCTCTCTAATGATCCCTTTTAGAGAATTGTTCTCCCATCTAATTAGAACCTATTCGAAGTCATGACCTCTTATGGGTCATGATCAAGGACTATGAGGATAGTTCCTGGTCTTGTGTCAACCTCGTTAAAAAATGAAACAAAGGGTAGAGCATAGTTCCTTGTCTTGTGTCAAGCTCGTTAAAAAATGAAACAAGGAATCAGAGCAGAGTTCCTTGTCTTGTGTCAAGCTCGTTAAAAAATGAAACAAGGAATCTGAGCAGAGTTCCTTGTCTTGTGTCAAGCTCATTAAAAAATGAAACAATGACCCCAGGAGCAAAGTTCCAATTTGAGTTTTGATTAGATCTCGTAAAATCCCAGTTGAGTCTTTCATTTGATCTCGTAAATGAACCTTCATTCCATCCACCTGACAGCCACAAGTAGTCTACTTAGGTGAATGCAATGAAACTTGGGGGGCATGCACCTAGAATCGAGTCATCATGCTGGGGGAATGTAGACCAATCTCAAGCATAGTTTTTTCAATTCAAGCTTGTGTAAAACTGAAACTGAATTCAAGCATAGTTGTTCGTTTCAAGCTTGTGTAAACATGAAACTGAATACAAGCATAATTCCCTATGGTTCAAGCTTATGTAAAAATGAACCCATCTCCATTTTAACCCTCATGATTTCCATTCTATCAGCCTCTTCCGTCAGATGAGCCTTGTTTTTTCTCCTTCCATCGTCACTATTTGCTTGGCCGATCATATGCTTTCGCTTGGTTGTTTTACCCTTTTGAGGAACAGTTGCAATGAGTGGTCTTATTAGCCAGCCTCTTCACATAAATCAACATGTTTTGAGAAGTTCCAACATCACCAGAACCAGTTGCTATCCTAGACACCACTCGTTCCTTAAAACGAAGTCCTCTTTAAGCTCTTTTCAGACTCTTGAAATATGAACAGATTGTCAAGCACTTGTCCTTTTCAGCTCGTTAACGAATTGGAAACGACATCTACTCAATATAAGTTTAACCCTTTTCTGGATTGAGATAGATTATTTACAAAAAAGGAATACGTTGATCGAACATGGTCAATAGGTTCTCTCTTGTATTATTTTACGCTTTTTCGGACTTAAGAGACAAATATATGAAAAATAACTTCTGGAGTTTTCTTTTTGTCATTTTTCAAACTCTCTAAACATGAAAATGACCGAGTTATCATTGTCATTAGACTTATTAAAACATCGAATAGTGACAAACTTGTCCATCATGACAAGACTGAGTTTCACCTTCACTAGACTCGTTGAAACATCACATAGCGACGGATTCACTCGAAGGGTGGATTTATACAACAAGCATATGTTATCCTCCTCAAGCTTGATAAAAATAAAGAGGCACTAGTCAGCAATGATTTGGGAAAATGGAAAAAGGGGTAAACTACTTTATGGCAGTAGGTCGTTCTTGAACATGACATTTTCACTTCATCATTGTGACTATTTGGGTTGGGTTATCTGCTTGATGGTCATCATACCTTGGTCTATCATACCATCCATTACTTTTGTTTTGGTTCGATGTTGCTAATCCATTCAGTGTCGCCGACATGTTCAGAAGAAGTCACTCAGTTTGAAATTCATCCTTTCCAATACCATAAACCTTCATTTCATGACCACCATTCCTAAACATTGTGTCGTTAGTTACATTTCGTCTCCAAAATCATTACACTTGTTTTGTGTTGTTGATGTGGGATACATCAAGGCCCTCCTGCGACGAGTCACTTCTTGTCGACATCAACTCATTATCCAAGAAGTTGAATTAGAAACACCCTTCCAGTACCTTGAGGCTTGCATATAACAATGGCAGGGTTCTCACTTCTGGCAATAGGTTGACATCATTGGCCTTTGACTGAAAGACTCTGTATGGTGTTCGACATCAAAACATACATTCACACCATACAAAATGTACTACAGTACCTTGAGGATCACTATCATTATCGGTGATTTTTCTCACGTCTGTTAACAACTTACATCATTGGCTGGTAATCAGATAGTGTCTTCCCATGTTCGACTTCAGATCACATATTTACATGGTTAGACTCATACTTGAGCAGACGATTGAACAAGATAGAAGATCCTGGATCTATTTTCATCCATCCGGGCTGCAATTTCAGGAGTACTAAATCATATCTACAATGGCCTTACATTGATGGTCATCCTTCCATGGGTCTATCTCTGTAGTCATCTATGTACATATGATGAAAAGTTTATATGTTGAGCATGGGGATGCCTTCCCTCAGCAATTCATGAAAAATCCAAAATATCATGAGATTATGTATTGTAATTGATGCAGGTCACCATCCACTTCAGAACCTCCTCATCACGTCGTAAAGCATTTCATTTGAGATTTACATTTTTTACTTCATGCTTTAGGGGGCAGCTATTACAGATCCATTTGGGCACATCACTCCCATCATCCAGATCAATGTTTTAGGGCTCATCAAACCCTAATTTCAGTTGCTACATGCCCTAAACAAGTCAACCTTTTGAATGCCTCCTTCCCAGACAGTTTCATGGCCTGAAGACATCGTGAAATGACCTTTAGAGGGACCAGTGTAGGTAGGCCCATGATAGGGTGCGCTATAGAGCAGTTAAGTCCATGCCAGGGTGCTCTGCAGTGCACTTAGGCCCTCTTAGACCTGTGCTAGGCGAGTTTGAGTGAAATTCACATAGGGTTTAGGGAATATTCTTATCTTCTAGCCTTCTAGAATATTCCCACACTTATCATCTCATATGAGCTTGAAAATGGATGAGGAATGAGTTAAGATACCTCTTACCCTCTCATCCCTTCCTCCATGGAACTAATTCTAAGTATGGAAGGCCATTCAATATCTTCATTGATGACAAAACCTCCTCCATCTTCCTATAAATTGAGCACTCATCTAAGTAATCAAGGACTGGACTTTGATGAATTGTAAGGAGATAATGTTAGTTTGAGAATTGAGACTATTTTAAGTGTCGTTATGCTGCCGAAATGTCATGCTTATGATGTGATGTGGATGTAACCAAAGATGGAGGAGTGACTTCGAATCAGGCTTCATGGTTGTAATTCTTCCTACTATTCAATAAAGTATTTACACCTTTTTCCATATGCTTATCTTGATATGTGATTCTTATATGTGTGAATGTATCTGATTCCATTTACTTGTAATCAATAGATCTTTTTCTTTGATTGGTTCTTTATCTTCTGTTGATGTTTACAGGTACTTCTTAAGCATGTTAAGTATGGGAAGGAGCGACAAGACCGATACAAAGGAGACAAGAGGAAAGCAGAAGTACAAGTAGGTCCTCTCATTCTCTTTATCTTATCTATTTTTTATAGGAAAAGGTTAAAGTGCTTTAAACTGTTGTTCTATATATGGCTACTTATCTAGGGAACTAGTATTTATCCGTAGATACCAAATTCTTCATAACACCAACCACCCAAGATAACCGTAGCCAACTAAAAATATATATTTCCCATCACAGTTACTCTAATCATTAGTTAAACATGTCAAACTACTAGACTTGAACCTAGGATGACAATATTACAACAATTTTACCCAATCACCCAAGTTACACTCAATTGACTACTTCCTTTCATTCTTACCATCAAAATAAAGTAATTTGGCCTATGTGTTAGTGGGTGGGTAGACTAATAGATGGAAAATATATCTTTTGCAACTAAAAAAACACTATAAATTCTTTACGAAACAACTTTATTGTTGAAAATTAAAATTGTAATTATTTTTCAATTTAATATCAAAACCTACACCAGTCCTTCTTTCCATAGACTGAGTTACTGTGGGGGCATTTGAGCTTTAAATCTCTTAGTTCAAACAATACTTCATATCACTGTGATTGCCAATTAAGATACTCCATCAAACAATATCAAAAGCTACATTTTTACTTTTAATTAAGTTTATATTAAAGCAGAAACAAAACATTCTATCTTTAGTATATATGTTGAATTTTTATTACATATATTGAATTGTTTATTTTTATTTTATTCTTATTTATATATGTTGGAAATACTATGAGGGGGAGGGGAGGGACTCAATATTTCTTTACAATTTTT
Organism: Pinus tabuliformis; assembly: GCA_031772625.1. NCBI lineage: Eukaryota > Viridiplantae > Streptophyta > Pinopsida > Pinales > Pinaceae > Pinus > Pinus tabuliformis. Next base: position 91,476,249 of record CM062807.1, on the reverse strand, counting down.
ATATTATACCAATTAAGATCATTAATTAACACAAAACACAAGGTGTACAATAACAAAATAATTGTATTAATAAAAATGATGAGGACTCCAATCCTCTTATAAACAACCAAGCTCCAACTTGTACAATAAATTCAAGACTCCAACATTGGTCTAAAGAAGGCTCCAACCTATTATGAGGACTCCAATCCTCAAAGACAATCTAGGATCTAACCTGGTTTCCTACAAGGCTCCAACCTTATATGAAGACTCCAATCTTCTAGGGCTCCAACCCTCTCTACTTGCATCAATCCTTTAAGGTGTCTTCAATATTGCTTCAAGTCTTCTAACGAATTCTTCAACAAGGCTTGAAAGATGTCTAATAATCTAATAATGCTTCAAAGATGTCTCAAATATTATTCAAAAATCTTCAGAAATCTTCTTAAGGTCTATCTCCAATTGTTTTCAAGTGTACCCGACAACATTTCCAACATAAGATGAAATTTGTAAAAGATGACCTATATTACTTCCAACAAAAAGGCGTTTACAAAGTCAAATGCGCTTGTGGTAGATATTACATTGGAGAGACAGTAAGGTCCTTCAAAATCAGACTTAAAGAGCATGGGGCGGATATCAAGAAAGGGAGAATTAGATCATCAACACTCGTCAAACATTCTTCTAAGACCAACCACCATGTTTGCCTTGAAGACATGGAAATAATCTCTAAGGAAAACCATTATTACAAAAGAAAGATGCATGAAGCTCTAGAAATCATGAAGCATCCCAACAATCTCAATGGAGACAGTGAGATTGAAGTCAGTAAAACTTGGATCCCATGCTCTCACAAAGTTGTGATATCCAAGCAATGACCGTTCCTCCCTCATTAACCACCTCTCCCCCTTTGATTCAGTAATTAATATCAACACCCATTAATATTATTAATATAAAAAAAAAACATAAAATAATTTTTTTATAGATTAAATATATTTAATTAAAGTTTAGATATATTAATATATTTAAATATATTAATATGTTTAAATTATTTAAATTATTTTTTAAATAAATATATTTAAGATACATATTTATATTAATATTTAAATTAATTAATTAATATTTTCATTGGTTAATCAACTTAACATAATTTACTTATATATATTAGCAACATAAACTATTAATTAAACACTTTAATTTTACATGTAACATAGATGTTTTTATATATTAATTTAAATATATTTAATCAATATTTAAATATTTAAATATATTTAAATACATTTATATTTATTTAGATATATTAATGTATTTAAATTAATATTTAAATATATTTAAAGTATATATTGAAAAAAATTAGATCAATTTAAAATAAGTTTAAGTAACTATGCAACGCTTATTCAAAAAATTAATATATAATTTAATTTATTTATTTAATCAAAAAATGTGTTTGTTTCTTTTTTTGATAAGTAAGAGATGAACCTTCTATTAATCAAAGTAAATTACATAATATACAAAGTGCCCCAGACAGCAGGGGTGGCAAGGAAGCTTACAGGACCGAAAAAACCAGGTCAAAGAAGCGCTAACATCAACCCCTGGATTGACTCAACAACAACAAAAGGGAGAGTCCATTGAGCAAACGAGTACGAGACCCATGCACAATAGATCGACACCCTGAACCAGTAGTCAGTAAGTAACTACCTTGATCAATCCCCGCCGTTGAGGACAAGGTCCCGATCCAACGGTTAGCGTGGATATCGCATGGCCAAGATGATCGGGGATTAGCCGCCCGATGAGAGCGGTTTCCTCTCTACCCTCATTGCCATGTGTCACCCCTTGACTGGAATCGCTAGCATTAACCAAAAACCAGAAACCAACATAGTGTCACGCGATAACCATTCAAGGATAAGGGATCTGGTTTTACGGAGAGTCGGGCCCACAGAGGGTCACAACGTGGACCATCGGGTCTAGAACCTTGAGTAACCCGCCCGACTAATCCGAACCATAGAAAGAAGCAGCCTGATCCAACGCCCCACGGAAATATCATGCGTCCGAGATGCACAGAGGTTAACCACGCGATGAGAGCGGTTTCCTCTCTCATCATGACGCCACGTGTAACCCCCTGAGTGGAATCGCGTGCTCCTTGCACTAAACCAGATACCATCCGAAGCTCACGTGATATACCACTTGTGGTTTTTCGTTCGTGATATCGCCAATTGAAGACCATCCATCCGATCCCGCTGGCCTTTCTAAGTCAGGCCTTTCCATGCCATCCACCTGGAGTCGCTAACAGAAACCCGCTAAGCCAACTATACACCATCAATCCAATCTGTGTCATTGCCTGACTCGAAACCTTCATCCGTCATCTAAAAGCCATGAAAGTTGTGAAGAGTAACCATGATCAGAAAATGAAAATGGATTAGGCGATGTCATCCTCACGCCTGTCCTCTGGATCAACACTATCCATCCATGAATCCCAATCTGCATTTGCCAGCGTGAAACAATCCTCTCACAGCTTCCCGACAGGAAGCAACTCCCATGGATGCCAAGAGTCCCTGTCCTTATTGGCCAGTCCTTCATTGGCCAACCTATCTGCAAGCATATTTGCTTTCCTTCTAACATGAACAAATATTATTGTTTTGAGGATTTGTAAGTGTGCATGGATATGGTGAAAAACCTGTAGCAGCTTCCAATGCTTTGACACTTTATCTGGCGAGGTTCCATTTTGAATCTTCTTGGCTGCTTTGCTAACCAATTCTGAATCTGCTTCAATGATAACATTCTGTAAATTTTCCTCCACTAGGATCTCCAAACATTGATCTAAAGCCAAAAGTTCAACCATGTTATTGGTACCCTTTTCTAGGTGGCCATGGAAAATGTATTTTGTGTGCCCCTCAGGATCCCTGATGGCACCCCAGAAGCCAGCTTCCGCGGGATTTCCCTTAGAAGCTCCATCAATATTTACTTTGAAGAAGCCCTGTGGAGGGGGTTGCCAACCCCTATCCCCAGAGTTTATTGCTCTCACTTCCTTCTTTATTCCTCAAGGGTTGATGGATTGAAGACCCAAATTAATAATAATGTGTTCCTCATGAGGCAGAGGAGGATTCGAGGGAGTTGTTTACAGAATGCTCCTAACTGTTTCCTTGAGCCGTTTTGTAATCTGATTGATTATTAGCAGGGCTCCCTGGCTTTATTTTCGAAGATCCACATATTGCGTTCTTTCCAAATATTCCAAATGACAAAGCCTGGTACAAGCATCCAGGCTTTGTTGATGATCTCATTCTCTGAGAAGTTCTTCCTCCATTTTGTTAAAGTGTTGGATATGCTAAGCCTATCCCTGTTAGTCTGTCTGAAGCTTGAGGCCACCCAATCCCAAATTTTAGCAGAAAAGGAACAAATATTTAGAAGGTGTTCAAACATTTCCTCATGAAAGCCACAAAGGGGACATTTAGAGGGGCCAATGAAACCTTTCTTAAGAAGGTTTTCCCAAGTTAGGATTTTCCTTTGAGGAACTAGCCAAATAAATAATTTTATTTTCATGCAATGAGGAGTTTGCCACAACTCCTGCTAGACTTTCTCAACACTTACAAAGTTAAATCATGTGATTGCTTGTTTTGCCTCTTTGAGGTTATAATTGCCTTCATTATTCTTTCCCCATATTAATTGTTTAGGTGAGGAGGAAACCAGAATCCTTCTTTACTCTAAGTTCATGGCAAGAACCTCTGCCATGGCCTTCAGAGGGCTCTCTTCATTGTAACTTAGTTCCTTCCATTTCCTCCATTTTTCCTTATCCCTCCCTTGATCCCAGAAATATTTTACTAATAAAAGACCTTTGTTGTTTATGTCTCTCTTGAGGGCTGCCAGTTCATTCCTGTTCAGGATGGGTTCCTGTTGCCAGCTGTCCTCCTAGAAATGAGCTCGGTCCCCTGCTCGAATTTCCCAAAAACAGTGTTGCTGAACAATACATTTGTTCTCCCATGCAAGGTTCCATATGTGTGAGCCCCTGATTTGTCTTGTCATTCTAATGTGATCCTGTTCCTGCCAGTGCTTGGTGTACTTTTGTGTCCAAAGCTTGGCCCAGGGGGCTCTCAGCTCCTTGATCCATTGCCACCAGAGCTTTGCTCCTGAAGCTTGACTCAGAGTTTCTGAATCATGCAGCCCCAAACCACCATGGCTTTTGGGCTTGCAGAGCTTGTCCCAGGCAACTAGAGCCCACTTTTTTTTCTCTTCCCATCTACGCCACAAAAAGTTTCTTTGAATGCTTCTTATTTGCTGCTTAATACCTTGAGGAGCAGGGATAGCTGCAAACATGAAAATGGGAATGGCCTGCAATACTGCTTGAGTGAGCACAAGTCGCCCTATAAAGTTTAAAGCTCTGCAAGTCCAATTGGTGATTTTTTCATGAAGTTTGTTTAAAATAGGTTCCCATATTTTCTTACACAGAGGTTTGTCTATAAGAGGAATGCCAAGATATTTGGAAGGAAACTGGTCCCTTTGAAAACCAAGAATCCTAGTGATATTTCTCTATATAGCAATATTAGTGTTAAAGAAAAAAACTTTGGACTTGTTTTGGCTTACCTCTGTGCCTGCTGCCATAGTGAAATCATTTAAGATGTCTTTGATTGCCTTTGCTTCCCTAACTATGGGTATACCCTGCAGCATAGTATCATCCACAAATTGTTGATGAGTGTTATCCTCTCCATCCAGGGTGAGCTTGATCCCTGAATTATACCTTCAAAATTTGCCAATTTGATTGCCCTACCAAGCCCTTCCATCATGAGGACAAAGAGGAAGGGGGAGAGTGGATCGCCTTTTCTGAGTCCTCTGGAAGGTGTAAAATTATTAGAGGGAGCTCCATTACGTATAATGGAGAAACTGGTTGAGGTGACTAGTGCCATAACCCATCTTATCCAGTTTTGATCAAAGCTATAGGATTTTAGAATGGCTCTAATGTAAGACCAGTTGAGTTTGTCATAGGCTTTCGCAAGGTCCAATTGAATGATCATACCTGCTTGCTTGTTGCTTTTGAGAGAGTGTACCACCTCATGTGCTTGGATGATGTTGTTCAAAATCTATCTTCCTTCCACATAGCCTGTTTGCTCTTCTGAGATAAGAGAAGGTAGCAGTGGCTTGAGTCTATTGGCTATCACTTTGGAGATGACTTTATACACCAAATTACATAAGGCGATGGGCCTAAACCCATCTGGAGTCATAGCATTTTCATTTTTGTGGATTAAAGCTATAAAGGTCGCATTTAGTGCTTTCAAAACATTTTTGTGTTGTATCGAGTCTTCCACAACCTCGAGGATGTCCTGTTTGACTGTATCCCAATAGGATTTGAAGAAATCAACATTGAAACCATCTGGGCCTAGTGCTTTTCCACTTTGCATTTCCTTGATCACCTCACTGACCTCCTCTTCCGAGACTGGCCTATTGAGATTGTGGTTGTCCTCGCTGGTGACTAACTTGGGAATGTGTTGGGTGAACTTATCAATGAACCTAGATCTGTCTTCCAATGGCTCCTTTGCAATGTTAGAGAAGTGTTGTACTAGGGTTGATTCCATGTCCTTGTGAGCGACAAGCTCAATACCTTGAGAATCCTTTAGCTTTGTGATTATGTTATGTGCCCTGTGGGCCATAGTGGATTTGTGGAAGAACTTAGTGTTCCTTTCTCCCTCTTTTATCCATTGAATTCTGAATTTCTGTCTCCAAAATGTTTCCTCTTGTAAGAAACGCTCGTCCCATTCTTCCTGCAAAGAGTTAGTTATTTTTTACCTTTACTCATTGAAGCCCTTTATGATGCTTATCTGATTGATTTCCTGGAGTTTCTGCTCAGTACTTATTCTGGCCTTGATGATATCACCAAATTCCTTTTTGTTCCAATCCTTAAGTTTGGATTTAATGTGTTTCAGTCTCTGCTGGAGCATGTACATCTTAGTGCCCTGAATATTCAAATCTTCCTTCCACCATTTGGCAATGTTACTGGTGAATTTGGGGTAAGAGAGCCAGGCATTTTCGAATTTGAATGGCCTATTTCTCGGAGTGCCCATAAAGGAAGCTTCTAGCTGAACTAGGTAATGATCCGAGCCTCCAAAGGGCAGAATGGACGCTATGATGGCTAAACCTGTAAGGAGGAGATCCTCAGAAACGATAAACCTATCTAGTTTTGAAGCCACTTGGGAAACCCCTCCTCTTTTGTTGTTCCAAGTGAAGGTTCCATTTATAGTCTCGGTGTCCACTAGTCCCATGTTCAAGAGGAAATCTTGTAAGGCTCTAGAGTCTCTGCCAAGCTGTCTAGTGCCTTCTTTTTTTTCCGAGAGAGATCTTATCATATTGAAATGACTTGCAAGTATCCAGGGTATATTGGGATAACGTGCTCTGAGACCTTCCAAGGAGGTAAGAAGATTGATTTTATTTGCTTGCTGTTGAGGGCCATATACATTAGTTATCATGTAAGTCTCCTTGTCACCTACGGGACTACACACCACAGAAAGATAGTTCCTAGACGCTTCAGCATCTAGGATTCCCAGATTCTGTGGATCCCACAGTGTGAGAATCCCACCTGCAGAGTTATTAGCTTTAACTTCTAAATAATCATATTTGATTAACCATTTGTTATGAATTTCTCTTATTTTCTCCATTGAACATTTTGTCTCCTGAATAAAGACCATGTCTGAGTTTTCTTCTTTTATTCTATTACTGAAATTTCTCTATTTCCTTCTACTGCCTAAACCTCTAATATTCCCGGTTGTAAGATTCATTAAGAAAGGTTGGTAAAAGAATAGCTGGTAAGATCTTTCATCTTACTTGAGTTAATCAGTAGTTTCCCACATTCATTTAGCAGATCATTCTATCTTTTCCTTCCTCTTTTCCTCCCTGGGTTTTTTGGAGATAATGTCTGTGGGTTCTCCATCATTTTGACTCCACTCTACTCTTGGCTTTCATGGTTTCTTTTGACACCAGTTCCCCTCGATTGTACCCTCCATAGATAGAGTTGTTGGACTCGATCATAATCTTCTTTTGGAAATGAATCCACTGCTTTGTTCTTTCCTTGTTCCAGAAATTGCTCTAGATCTAGATTTTCCCTGTCTAGAATCTCCTATAGTTCGTGGTCCTCTGTACCTGCCTCACTTGGAGTCATCTCATGGTCCTTACTGATCTCCATGCAGCTTTGTAGCTTCTCTGTTTGCTAGTTGTTCGCTGGGATATCCTCCATTTCAACTTCCATATCCTGCTCCTTAAGGACGTTCTCCTTGACCTGGACTATCTCCGCACTCTCCTCCACTTCCTCTAGGATCTTGAAATTTTTGTATCTTGTTTGTTTGTCTTTGCTTTTTTTCTTGTGTGATCGTTTACCCCCTTTCCCTTTTCCCCCAACCTTGGTAAAATCCTCATGATCTTTTTCCATAGAGGTTTTCCCATTACTTTCCAAGTTGTTTGTGGGGAAGTCTCTAAATAGATGTCCATGTTCATGACATTTGCAACATCTGAATGGTATGTGCTCATAGTCCACTGTTTTCACCCATTCTTCATCATATACCTCTAAGATTATGGCTTCTGGAAGGGCTCCAGATAGATCCATTTCCACACATATTCGGGCGAAGGAAGTATATTTACCTTTGAGAGTTGCCTCTGAAATTTTTAGAAAATGCCCCAGCTTGTTGCTTATGGTTTTCAAGGACTCTGGTTTCCAGTAGTCTAGAGGTAGTGAGTATAGTCTGATCCAAACCAGTACGGATGTGAATATTTCACATTCAGGAACAAAATTCATTGTCCATGGCCACATGTAGAGTCCTACCGCAGCGTAGAAGTAAGGTCCCCCTTCAAACACTCTATCTTTGTCCTCTAGGCTCACAAACACCACCGTGAAGAATCCCTTAGTACCCAGATGCAAATGTATTCCTCCCTTTGGCTTCCACTGGCTCCTGATCCAAATATATAAAGCCCTCTTCGTTGGCCATAAACCCATGAACTTGTAGATGATCACATGTTCTCTCATATGGTCCTTGTGCACTTGAATCGCTGGATCACTTAATATGACCTGGGGGATGATGCTCGATTTGGGTTTGCAGACTCCTGTGGTTTTCGTATGAGGCATTTTTCTACTGCTACATTCCTTCTCCTTTTCTTTACTTATTTTCTGTTGATTTTCTTCCTGATTTTGGACTTCATTTCTTCCCACTATTTCCTTGCCTCTTGCTTCTGAAATCTTTTCCATCGGTGTTTTGAACTGTTTCCCTCCTGCCTCCTTGACTCCCTCTATGATGGCTTGACTGTAGGAGGGAGCGATGTCCCCCCTGCACGACCCGCCATAGAACCCTAAATCAAAACTTGGTGCCAACTTCAAACCTCTCTCAAGTTGCAGAGCTCCAGAACCCTCAACGACTCCGGAAATTTTTATCTCCAAAAAAAAAAAAAATTGTTTGTTTCATTTCTACCTAATATTACATCATCTTCTCACTATTGGCATGTTCCTATGACCACTCTCTCTATTTGTTACACAATTTTCCTTCTTCTCCTTATCGACCTTTGTCCTAACGATGGGTCTTAGTTTAGAATCGAAACATTGACAATAAAAAATGTCTACTATGGAGCAATTTACTATATCTCAAACTCAAGATCAACCTCACAGAAATTTGCAAACCCTAAACATTTCTAAATTTTCTTGAAGGTTTGTCTGCATCAAATATGCTTCCAGCAAGCTCCAAGGTCTGTTTCAGGAGGTCTCCAAATTCTACACCAAAATCTCCAATTTTTTTTGAAAATAATATCCTAAGTGATGCTCCAAGTCCTCTACAAAAAATATTCAAACACTACTAAGAACAACAAGGTTTTCTCATAAAAATCTTGAAGGTGTTCCATTTAGTCTACTCCTAATCTGTCCAAAGATCATGATATCCTTATTACTAAACCGGTCCCTGAAGTATTCGCTATTATTGCCTTCAGAACTTGGAATATCTTCAACTAATCTTTAGATGAGGATCATGCCATGGAATTGCTCAGGATAATGCAACGGGACAAGGACCTAATGGGTCTCTAAATGCCCTTCCACAGTCCACAATTCGATTACTATAGTATTCAGTCTTAAGGTTTGGATCAAGGACCAAGTGTGCTAAAATATTTCTTCAGACAACTCTAGATTGAATTGTAATTATTTAGTTACTGAAAAAATACATTCAACATAATTTAGAGTGTGGAAATTTTCACTCAAATGATTTTTCATTTGTTTGGAATTGTATTTTTTTTTTTTTTTACGTACATTCTTCTCTCATGGATTAGTGTATGAAGTGTGTTTCACACCTTTACTTCCTTGCATTCCACCCAACCACCCAAGATAACCCTAGTCAACTCAAAATATAGATTTCCCATCACAGTTACGCTAATCATCAGTTAAACATGTCAAACTACTAGACTTGAACCTAGGATGACAATATTACAACAATTCCACCCAATCACACAAGCTACACTCAATTGACTACTTCCTTTCATTCTTACCATCAAAAGAAAGTAATTTGGCCTATGTGTTAGTGGGTGGGTAGACTAATAGATGGAAAATATATTTTTGCAACTAAAAAAACACTATCAATTCTTTAAGAAACAACTTTATTGTTGAAAATTAAAATTGTAATTATTTTTCAATTTAATATTAAAACCTATGACAATCGTTCTTTCCATAGGCCGATTTACTCTGGGGGGGATTTGAACCTTAGATCTCTTAGTTCAAACAATACTTCATATCACTGTGATCGCCAATTAAGATACTCCCTCAAACAATATCAAAAGCTACATTTTTACTTTTAATTGCGTTTATATTAAAAAAAAAAAAAAAACCTTCTATCTTTAATATATATGTTGAATATTTATTACATATATTGAATTGTTTATTTTGATTTATATATGTTGGAAATACTATGAGGGGGAGTGGAGGGACTCAATATTTCTTTAAAATTGTTATATTATGCCACTTAAGATCATTAATTAACACAAAATACAAGGTGTACAATAAGAAAATAATTGTATTAATAAAAATGATGAGGACTCCAATCCTCAAAGACAATCTAGGATCCAACCTGGTTTCCTACAAGTCTCCAACCTTATATGAGGACTCCAATCTTCTAGGGCTCCAACCCTCTCTACTTGCATCAATCCTTTAAGGTGGCTTCAATATTGCTTCAAGTCTTCTAAAGGAATCTTCAACAATGCTTGAAAGATGTCTAATAATCCAATAATGCTTCAAAGATGTCTCAAATATCATTCAAAAATCTTCAAAAATTTGCTAAACGTCTAACTCCAATTGTCTTCAAGTCTACCCGACAACATTTCCAACATAAGATGAAATTTGTAAAAGATGACCTATATTACTTCCAACAAAAAGGTGTTTACAAATTCAATTGTGCTTGTGGTAGATATTACATTGGAGAGATGGGAAGATCCTTCAAAGTCAGACTTAAAGAGCATGGGGTAGATATCAAGAAAGGGAGAACTAGATCATCAACACTCCTCGAACATTCTTCCAAGACCAACCACCATGTTTTCCTTGAAGATGTGGAAAATAATCTTTAAGGAAAAGTATTATTACAAAAGAAAGATGCATGAATCCCTAGAAATCATGAAGCATCCCAACAATCTCAATGAAGACAGTGGGATTGAAGTCAGTAGAAGTTGGATCTCCTGCTCTCACAAAGTTTCGATATCCAAGCAATGACCAATCCTCCCTCATTAACCACCTCTCCCCTTCGATTCAGTAATTAATATCAACACCCATTAATATTATTAATAAAAAGAAGCATAAAATAAAAAATTTACAGCTTAAATATATTTAATTAAGTTTTAAATATATTAATATATTTAAATATATCAATATATTTAAATTAACTTTTAAATAAATATATTTAAGATACATATTTAAGTTAATATTTAAATATATTAATTAATATTTTCATTAGTTAATCAACTTAACATACTTATAAATATTAACAACATAAACTATTAATTAAACACTTTAATTTTACATGTAACATAGATGTTTTTATATATTAATTTAAATATATTTAATCAATATTTAAATATACTAATATATTTAAACATATTAATATATTTATATTTATTTAAATATATTAATGTATTTAAATTAATATTTAAAGTATATATTGAAAAAAAAAAGGATCAATTAAAATAAGTTTAAGTAACTATGCAACGTTTATTCAAAAAATTAATATACAATTTAATTAATTTATTTAATAATTTTTTTTTTTCATTTCTACCTAATATTACATCATATTCTCACTATCGGCACGTTCCTATGACCGCTCTCCCTATTTATTACACACTTTTTCTTCTTCTCTTTCTCAACCTTTGTCCTGACGATGGGTCTTGGTTTAGAATCGAAACATCGAAAATAAAAAATGTCTACTGTGGAGAAATTTACTATATCTCAAATTCAAGATCAACCCCATAGAAATTTCCAAACCCTAAACATTGCTAATTTTTCTTTAAGGTTTATCTGCATCAAATCTGCTTCAAGCAAGCTCCAAGGTCTGTTTCTCGAGGTCTCCAAATTCTACACCAAAATCTCTAATTTTTGTTTACAAATAATATCCTAAGTGATGGTCCAAGTGTGCAACAAAAAATATTCAAACACTACTAAGAACAACAAGGTTTGCTCATAAAAATCTTGAAGGTGTTCCATGTAATCTACTCCTAATTTGTCCAGAGATCATGATATCCTTATTACTAAATTGATCCCTGAAGTCATCACTATTATTGCCTTTAGAACTTGGAATATCTTCAACTAATCTTTAGATGAGGATCATGCCATGAAATTGCTCAGGGTAATGCAAAAGGACAACGACCTAGTGGGTCTCTAAATGCCCTTCCACAGTCTACAATTTGATTACCGTAGTATTCAGTCTTAAGGTTTGGTTCAAGGACCAAGTGTGCTAAAATGTTTCTTCAAACAACTCCAGATTGAATTCATAAGTTGTTAATGCAAGTGACACCAAAGGATGCACAAGTAGGATTTGTCACAAAACTTTTGCCTCAATTTTCTTCACATACTAGTGCTCTTAGAGGACCAAATTAGTTTCTTCAAGAGTAATATTTGGCACAAAAATTGTTAGGAGTGATAGTACATCCATTTAGTCTAAAAACGCAATCCTTATCCCTAAGAAAAACAAAGAATAAACCACAATTAGTTTGTGCCTTCAACGAGTAACCAGAATAGAAACATGGGAAATGAATGCCAATCTTCCATAGTATTTGCGAGACACCCTTATGATTATGTGTTGCTCCATAGGATCAAATAGATTTAAGAGGTAATTTTCTTGATCGAGAAGCTATGCTCCTTTTCTTTTCGTCCTCAGATCGCTGGATACTTTTCTTGTTTCTTGACCGAGTTACTTGTTTAATTTGAGTGGGCATCGTTGGAAATATATTGTGGGTGAGGACGTTTAAGAATGTCGACTTGTTTAATAATTGTTTTCCTGAAGGGCCACATTAAATATAGGAGTTGGCATGCGACTTTGATGAAGCTAACTTGTGCATTAATAATTTTTTATTATTTTAAAGGTGAACTTGGAGCAATGTTTTAAGACTCCGACTCCGACTCCGACTCGGCTGAGGATTGACTCCGACTCTGACTCCGAAACGGTAATGACTCGGCCGGCTCGATTTCAATGACTCGGTCGTTGTAAAAAATACATTAAATATTTATTTTTTTTATTAAAAAACATAATTTTAAATATTTTAAACATAATTTTAAAGATTTTTATTCATGTTTCCAAACACACAGCATTATAATATAGATGGAAGACAACATATGATCAAAGTAGGCTCATGAACCAATCCACTATATCAAAATGGTACCCAATGGCAATACATAGTCAACTGTCATACATGATCAAAGACTCAAAACAAAATACAAATAACCAAGGAGGCTAGAAATGGCCTCTACAACAAAAGTAAACTGTGATGGTGACCAGACTGCAATACTAGTACTACTAGCTAGTAGCTACTGCCAGAGGAGCCAAGATCATCTCGACCAATCTCTGGATCATCATCATCAGAGTCAGACAAGGGGCCCCATGGCTCCTCCTCATCATCATCGTCTCCAACTGCAACTGTAGAAGTGGTGCCAGTACCACTAGCAGGTTGTGCAGCAGATGCAAGCTGAGATAGAGTAGATATGTGGCTATGCTTCTGTCGTGGCTGAGCAGAGGAAGCACCTACAACTGGAGTCCTACTCCTTGCTGGCTGTGAGACTGAGGCTGGTGGATTGGGATCTGCATTCAACTGAACAGGCTGAAGTGGATGTTCAAGTTCATCAAGATCCTCATCAGGATCAAACTTTGGTGGACGACTCTCCACTACCCAATCTGATGTTGGATCAATGTCTTCCAACACAATGGGATCTGAATCAGGTCTTTTGTTCAGCAATTGCATTCGTCTGAGTCGAAGGTTGTATTGGACAAAAACTAGATCATTCAATCGTTTTTGATCCAAACGGTTTCTCTTCTTTGTGTGAATCCTCTCAAAGACAGACCAATTGCACTCACACCCAGATGCACTGCAAGTTTGACTCAAAATACGAATTGCAAACCTTTGCAATTGAGGGCACTGGCCACCAAAGGCCTCCCACCATTGTGCTGCAAAAAACATAGGAGTGTAATGAATTATGAGTTAGATGAAGGCTGAAGCTCAACAAAATTACAAATTATATCTAACTTTCAAATTATAAATGATTTAACAAACTTTAATAAAAAAAGTAAAACTGTAAAACCATTAAGAAATTGAAAATTGAAATTTTTGTTTACCTGGCTCATCTGCTTCTCTTGCAATCTTTGCTAGGTTCTTCCCAAAGGTACCTCTTGCATTGCTGAAGGATGTGACCTGTTGATGTATCTCCAGCTGATCAGACTCCGATGGGATCATGCATTCAATGCAATCAACCAGTCCATCTCTGACCTCCCCCCTCAAAGCTCCTGACTCCTTAGCTTTATAATGATACCGTGGGTTCAAAAAATACCCAGCTGCATGTATAGGGCGATGGAGTTGATTGTTCCATCTTTCATCAATGATTGCCCAAATGGGCCCATACTTTGCCACTCTATCCTTGTATGCTGTCTTTATTTGCTCCTTTGCTTGATCCATAGCCTCATAAATGAAGCCCATACCCAACCTTTCCCCATCCACCAACCGCAACACCTTAACTAGTGGCTCAGCAAGCTTCACAATCTCTGCTGCCTTTCTCCAAAAAGTTTCTTCATGGACTTTCCTTTTCAATTCTTTGCCTTCTGGTTTGTTATACCAATTGCTTTGATTCCATTCATCACTGGAAAACATCTTTTGCAAGTTTCTATGTTGGGAAAGCATAGATTGCAATGTCAAAAAATGTGTAGCAAATCTAGTGATGGCAGGCCTAATAATATCCTTGCCTCCAGTGTGTTTCCTCATGAGACTCAAAACTAGTGTATGATTGTAGATAAATTTTGTTATTCTTTTGGCATTATCTATAGTGTTTCTGACCCAATCTAATTTTCCAATATCCTCAAGCATGAGGTCTATGTAATGTGCAGCGCATGGGGTCCAAAAGATGGTCTTGTGTTTTTCCTCTAACAATTTACCAGCAAGAACATAGTTAGAGGCATTATCTGTGATGATTTGAACAACATTAGCCACCCCCACCTCCTCAATAACCTCATCCAGTAGCTGAAACAACAAGTGGCCATCTTTTACCTTATCAGATGCATCAACTGATTTTAAAAATATGGTTCCCTGTGGGCAGAAGACAAGAAAGTTTATGATGGTACGGTTTCTTTGATCAGTCCATCCATCTGACATGATGGTACACCCTGTTCTTGCCCATGAGTCCCTGAACTCTTGCAAATACTCATTAATGGATTGAATTTCTTTCTGCAAACGAAACCCCCTTAGCTCTTGCATAGTAGGGCCTTTGAAGCCTTTTCCAGCAGCATGTATGGCATCAAACATAGGCTCATAATATGGTGAACGAGCAGCATTAAAGGGGATATCAGCATCATACCACCATCTAGCTATGTAGTCACAAGCAGTCTCCCTCAATTCTTTCTTCCAATGGTAATCTAAAGTGGGCTGAATTTGACCTTTACTAACTTCAGGACCATGTGCATCTGATGGAGAGGAGGGAGTGAAATAACTTTTGATAGTCACATCACCCTTTGTCAAATTCATTCTACCCTTTCCCTTATCTTGAATAGAACCAAAAGAGGGAGGAACATAACGGAAAGGGTTGGATGCCTCAGTTTGAGGGATAGAGGAAGAACCCTCAAAATCATAGTGGGGGTTGGTAGCCATCATTTTTTGTATCTCCCTCTTCCTCCCAATTTCAGCCTGTATCTCTTTTTGCCTAGCCTTATCTTCTTTAAATTTCTCAAAGCTGGCCAACAAATTCTTTCTAATCTCCCCAATTTCTGATGAGTTACATGGGGTAATTTGGCCTCTAATCCCTGCCAAGTGTTGTTTCAGCCTATTAATGCCCCTAGGACCTTCCTTAATTTTCCTATGGCAAAATTTGCAATGCATCTGACTATCAACCATTTCAACATATGCCCAAGCAGGATCTTTTGCTCTAGGTGCCATTTTTTGACTAGGAAAACAATTTGAAAATGAAAAAAAAAAAAAAAAAACTTGATTCAATTTTCATTTATTTGACAAAAAACACTCTCTAAGCTTTCTTGATATGCACCTAAAATTTACTAAGCAAAAACAGATTTATAGAGGTGGAAAAAAATACCTCCAGGCACAAACTGCCTCCTCAAGCTTGCTCCAAGAATCAGCTCCTCAATGCTGCTCCAAATGGCTGCCCAAGAAGCTCCTCACTCCAGCTACAATGCTCCTCCAAGACTCCTCACTGCTGCTCCAAAACAAGCTCAAGAACTGCTCACTAATTCTCAAAGAAGACTCTCACTCAAATGCATAAGACTGCTGTGAGTGAATGAGAGCATTTGGGTGTCTTAAATAGGGTTTGGGAGGGGGAAATGGACCCCAAAAGCATTTAACAAATTACTATTACCCTTTGGAATCCATAAACTGCATTTAACTTTGTCAAAAATTACAAAAAAAGTGAAATTTTTTTAACATTTACGCTGCCCAGCCGTCCCAACATTGACTCGGCCGAGTCATAACGGACCCGGCCGGGTTGACCGAGTCACATATGACTCGGCCGAGTCATCCAATGACTCGTCCGAGTCATATGTGACTCGGTCAACCGAACCGGGTAGCTCGCCGAGTCACTCCCCAGGCCATCGACTCGGTTCGACTCGGCCGAGTCGGAGTCGATTCGGCCGTTTTGTAAAACAGTGACTTGGAGTAGGCTGTGTAGGAAATAAACCTTTAAATATTCTCATGGAGTCACATTTTCTTGTCTTCTCTTGTTATATCCCGTAAAGTGAAATTATACTAGTAATCACTATCAACTAGAGGCTCTGCATGTGGATTGGTTTCTTTTTGTTCAATTATGAGTTCTTGTTAGCAACAACCAATGGGTCCCTACCATTTTTCTATAAAACCATATTCATCCCATATGTCTATGGAGTTACAGAAGACTCCTTTCATACAAACTAATGAATTTTTTCAATAATATGATCATGAATACAAGGATGAAACTATGAATCCTTACACACTTAATCTATGTTCTTCTTATGGAACCCAATGCCTTAAAATTTTCAACCAATAATACCTCTTAGATGTTTCCTTTTATTTTGACAAGTTAGGGCTAGTAGTGGATAACCAAACAACATTTCTTTTTCTTGGGCCATCAATGACAATAAAAATGACATCTCAATAATACCCCCCTTATTCATTGATGGAAATACTTTGCCCCTTTCAGTATTCTCTCCCCCTTTGTCATCAATGGAAAATGGGGTGCTCTTCCTGTCTGTATCTCCCCCTATATGTATTATCTCCTTTGTTCCTTTTTTTTTTTGGAGCCAAAAGAAAATCACTATTGTCTCGTGCATTTGTATGAATAGACATCTCAACAATGGTTTATGGAATTTCCTCAAATTCATCATGCCGAAAATCATATCCATTAGTTTACCCCAAACTAGTCAAACTAATGTTGGTGCATCTAGATAGGATAATTTTAATGTTTTCCAATAAATGACTAGAGAAAAGTATGAAGTATAATGACTATCACCTTTATCCACCACCATAAATATTTAATGGAGCTTACTTAAAGGCCAAAGGTGCTTTGTTTAGTCACATTGGAATATGAACAACTTTAAATGTTTCAGCTGTTAGAGACCTAGTGGACCAACGACTTAGTTCCTTTCTTTAATGCACCTTTCTTCTAAAATGGTTCTTGGCATTCTCAATGGTAAAAAATGCACCCACTCATTTCTTTCAATGACCTTTCAACTAGAATAAACCATCACACACACTTTTTTATGACATTCATTTTATAATTTATCCCATTTCAACTCTACAACACTTACTTGAGTTCCACAACCAAGTTCTATCAATCTATAGCACAAGGTTGCAATGCCACAACTTGCTTATGCAACCATTGTTATAGTACCTCATTCAATTTTCATAAATACTCGTTCCAACACTCATAATAACTTCCATAGCTAAAACCATGAGAGGTTCTTTCTTTCACTAATGTAGTAGTTATATCTTCACCCATAGAAATTATCTTTGATTCCATGCTCCCTAATTAACAGAGACCATTAATTAATCTATAATAAGTGATGGTAGATGACATGATACCTTTTCTGATCATTTTATCTTGCAATTTGAAGGCCTTTTCCATATTTCCTACCAAGAATGCCAATGCCCAACTATAAGTTGTCATAGTAAGATAATAATCAGTTAGCACATAAAGACGAAGGCTAGAGAACACCAAGTTTTGATAGGCAAAAATGGTTGCGTTAAGAAGAGAATTCCACTAGTGGAAATTGATATGAATTGGATCATTATAATTCTTTTTGCATTCCATCTCAATGCATTTGGAGTGGAAAAAGTGGAGGAATCAGCTCATGGGACTGTTTTTACCGGTGCGACCTAGTTTGGTGAAATGGGGTCTGAAACCTTCTGGGAGCGTTTTGAGGCATCAAACAACATTTTTGGGGGGTAAAAATTTGTCTCTTATGTGTAGCATCATTTCCTGATATTCTACACCCAAAGAGATTTCCAACGGTGAAAGAATCACGTCAATCAGAGTCCGTATGCAAAAGTTATGCCACTCAGAAGTTGACCTTCCTTCTTTTACACCTATAGTTCGAGAGGATGTTGTGTCAACCCCCATTATTCATGAAAAAGGGGCTAGCCATGTGTTTTTGATGTAAAATAATCTAGAAGAGTCTATTTTGTAACTCTAGTTAAGAGTTGATGTAGTCAAACTTAACCACTAGTAGGCTATCAGACTGTGTTATAACCGGGCCACTAGGAGGAAGGGGCATTCCATTCTTTTGAGAGCATTTTGTTCCATAGTTGAGAAAAGATAGCTAGGAGAGATAGTAGGTAGATGACATAGAGAGGATCTGTGCACTGTAGAAGTCCACAGGCTACAAACATTACTTCTTTGTATCTGTAGCCATATTTCCAGAACAGAGAAAAAGAGCAAAGAGGCCTCACCTTCCAGCTTGGTTTTCTCCTGAAAGGGTTTCCTAGAGAGCATATATTGTGTATTATGTGTGTGTGAGATTATTTTTTTTTCTCTACTTTTCCTCTTGATTTAATTTTACATGCATGCACTAATTACAGTTAATTTTACAGATCTAGAAATTAAATAAAACCGTAATAATGTAGAATCTCAGATTTTTAATATATTATCAGATCTGTTGTGACAAACTCTTAAGTGGAATATCCATGAAAATTTACAAATCATTTGGTATTAGAGCAGGTTTCTTTGGGTATCTTGTGGAGATCGCAGGGATCTAGATCGAGAAGGCCGAAAATCGTAAAACCCTAATCATGGGTGATGAATATGTAAATGAACCTCGTGATCCTCATGGTAGACCTAAGAAATAAGTTGGGGATAGTCAGAGAAGAAGGGGGTTCGAATGCAGAGGAAAAATCAGAAGGGGGATCAAGCGATCGAGAAGTCGCAGATAACCAGCCAAAGAAAGAACCCGGAAAAGATCAACCCAGTTCGAGTGACGTGAACCAATCCCTATTTAAAGTGGAAGCAAAATTTGATATCAAGCCATACCATAGCGATATCGATGCTATGAAGCTGAACCATTGGTTGCAGCAACTCAAAGTTTATTTTAGTGTCCATCAAATCGAGGAAGGGCAAAAGATCTCATTTGTGTGGCTGAAATTGGAGGGCCATGCACTAACTTGGTGGAAGAGCCACACAAAAAACCTGAGGTTGGAGGTAGAACCTCCAGTGACTAAGTGGGAGGATTTCAAAACCCTCATTAAGTCATAGTTTTATTTGATTGGGTACATGGAAGACCAGTGGATCCAGTGGCATTACTTTAGGCAAAAGTCGGGCCAAAGCGTGCAGGAGTGTGCCGAAAAATTCAGAAAGATGGCTATAATGTTGGGTATCTCTCCAAAGAACCCAGATGTACTCCTCAAGTATTTGGGTGTATGCATTGCCATCTGTGTGAGTAAGTACGCACACACACACACACACACATACACACAGATATAAAGAGAGAGAGAATATATGGTTTGTGTTTTGTAGTATCCAATAGGCCACAGGTCTCACTGCTTTGTACTTGTATCCATTTCCCTTTAGAGAGAGAGAGAGAAGAAGAACCTCACCTTCCAGTTGTGTTTTGTCCAAAAATGGTTTCCCAGCTCATATCTTGGTGTTATTAAGGTTAGTGAGTGACTATTTTGATCTATTCTCTTTTTTCCACATTTTTATGCATTTCATGCTTTAACAAAA
This sequence comes from Pinus tabuliformis, assembly GCA_031772625.1. NCBI lineage: Eukaryota > Viridiplantae > Streptophyta > Pinopsida > Pinales > Pinaceae > Pinus > Pinus tabuliformis. The sequence goes on along the minus strand of CM062807.1, from coordinate 91,456,406 downwards.
AATAATAAATAATCTAGAAGGCTAAGGTAAATGATCCATCATAGTATAGATTTCATACTTCAATAAGTTTTATCATGTCTATTGTGATGATTTGTCTAGTGGAATATCCATGAAAATGTATAGATCATCACCAAAACCATGCAAGTGGATCACCAAGATACTGGGGTATGACTATGAGATTATCTTTAAGAAAGGTAAAGAAAATGTTATGGTTAATGCATTATCCTAGAAATTCGAGGAGGATGTATCCCTCTTCACCTTGTCTTTATCCATTCTAGGTTAGTTTGAGGAAGCTCATCAATAATGGTTGGAAAATCACATTATCATTTAGGGGAATTTTGAGGCAAATAATGGACCTCAAAACAAAAATTGTACTATAAATCAACCTTAAAAGAACTAATAGGATTCAAGATGATGATGTCAACAATAAGGGTAAATATTTTTGGAGGGAAAAGAAAGAAAATTAATCATATTTTCAACTTGTCTCTTTATAGTTTACTCAAATTTAAATTGGAAACACTTATTGTATGTGGAATTAAATTTTGCACCCAATGAGTGTTTATGCTTCAAATTAAAGTAAGCCTATAAATATATAATTAGAAAATATTATTGAAAAAATGGTTTTTTCTCTAACCATTTGAAAATTCATCTCTTATTTTACTATTTTAATTATTATTTTATTATTTTCAAGATGAGGCACATTTAGACCTCAAATTTCCAAAAAATAAGTCTTCATGAAGATCCAAACCCTCATAATGGGTATAGATCATAGCTACATATATTGTGATATAAAGGGTACATTGTTAAAATAAAGACATCTTCCTTGAAATGAAGAATCTTAGAGGAATTTAATTCATCACCTATAGCTTGTCACTCTAGATTTCATAAAACATATGAATGAACTAAGTTCTGATTCCTTTTGGAGGGCATGAAAATGAACATACATGATTTTGTAGCAACATGTTACACGTACCAATGGAACACAAGGGGAATAATAAAGATACAAGGGGAATCACATCCACTGCTGATGATATGGGTTATATAGGGAATGAAATGAAAGGAAGGAAGGGAAACGAAACATACACATAATGTGACAGCCCTTAGTTATTTCTCCTAGTGTAAAATTGTAACCATTCTTTTATAATTAAAATGGTTCAGAGATGGAACACATATTTTAGAGCTTTGGGAGTAGGTTGCTTGGGAAGTTAAAGGAAGTGGTTATTAAAACCAGTCATGGGTTGAAAGGTATGCCTTAATGGGGTTGACTACACATTAGTTAAGCTAAAGGAAAATAGGATGAGACCATACTTCTTCGGGGAAATTCCATAAGTGAAAGTGGACAAAGAAATCGTCCGTGGGCTACATTGGTAGGAGCAGAGGAAGGCAAGGAAAACTAGTGGAGAAGTGGTGCGGGGAGATGGTATGGTGGTATGACCACCACCTCATGAAATGGAAAGAGAAGCACGGTCGAAGAAAAAAAAAGGGGGGAAGAATTTAACAAGGATAAAACAAGAACGAGTGTGCATTAGTGGGAGGAATAGAGGCAAAAAAAAAGGAAAATGAGAAACAAAAGAAAATAATGGAGGATAATAGAAAGGATAGTTTCCATAAAAGATAAAGAGTAATGTTGTGTGGGAAACACAAAGGAAAGTAATAACACATAGGAAAAATGCCTCAGAATAGAGTGGTATAGCTCTAGAGAAAGAATATCTTAATGAAGGGTTGATCTTAGTAATTTCCCAAGGGAAACTGATTTTTGGGTGGAGATTGGAGAATCTCTAGACTCCCAACGATATTGAGTATGTGAGAAAATTCCTTTGATAACCCTTCCTCAAGCTATGAAATATGGATTGAGGATGATTAGCTACAAGAAATATTGCAGTGCAAGACAATTTAAGGTAGGGTGAAAACTTGAAGTCCCTATCTCGGTTTCTAGGATTCTAAATATAAGATAAGTTTCCTTGTTGTATTTTTATGTTTTTTATTACAATGGAAATGTTCATGAATGCTCTTTTCTATTGTTACAAAGGATGTGTTTATGATGAGGAATGCCTATTCCTGTGAATCTTGATAAGGAATACTTATGCCTATGTGATGTGATGCAGAATGCCTACTCATGTGTATATTGTTGAGTTGAATCCTGTATAAAGCCTTGTTGCAAGAAATATGTGGACTCTTTGTTTTACTGGTTGATCCTTGGCATGTGAAATGGCTGCATTCTTTCACCTTAGGTCGTTGATATATATATATATATATATATATATATATATATATATACTGTAGGAATATGAAATGTTGGTGTCTAACATACTTTATGAGAAATGGTAAAATGCATATGTTAATGCTAAGGAATGTAATTCCTATAATGATGATTTCTATGTGTTTGCTGAGGAATGGCCAATTCCTTTGTTTAAGTCTGAGCTAAAAATATATCTAATTTCCTAAGTATAAGAGATGGGTACATCTCTGTTGTTTTTGGAATTCCTGCATCTTAATGACCTATAATAATAATCCTTTGCCAAGAATTATACACCTTGGGAGATTAGCATTATATATATATATATATATATATATATATATATATATATAGATATATATATATATATATATATATATATATATATATATATATATATATATATATATATACTGTAGGAATATGAAATGTTGGTGTCTAACATACTTTATGAGAAATGGTAAAATGCATATGTTAATGCTATGTAATGTAATTCCTATAATTATGATTTCTATGTGTTTGCCGAGGATTGGCCGATTCCTTTGTTTAAGTCTAAGCTAAAAATATATCTAATTTCCTAAGTATAAGAGATGGGTACAACACTGTTGTTATTTGGAATTCCTACATCTTAATGACCTGTAATAATAATCCTTTGTCAAGAATTATACACCTTGGGAGATTAACATTATATATATATATATATATATATATATATATATATATATATATATATATATATATATATATATATATATATATATATATATATATATATATATATATATATATATATATAGATATATATATATATATGAGCCGGTCCAAGTGCTCATTAAGCTCAAAAAAGTTAGTGTGATAGATACATATATAGTTAGATATGAGTATAGGTCTGGACGATTGTTCCTTAAGCTCAGAAGGGATTGGCCTGGGTCAAGAGATGAGACTCCCTGGGGAATCCGTTTAACTATAATAAGGGGGTGCAAGCTCAGGAAGAACAACCTTATCAACTAAGTATTATAGGTTGGGAATAACTATATATATAGACATATTTACATTATAAGAGCTTAGAGGGGACATGCACCATTGTTGTGTACTGGGAAGGAGTTGTGTAGAGCCGTAATGCTAATGACTAGAGGGTGACCCTCCATAAATAATGGTGCATGCCAGATAAAACCCTTCATACATATAAAGTCTAGTCTTTGCAAAATTGACTAAGTTTTGGAGGTAATTCTATTATGAAATGATAATATTCCCATTAGTGTCATGATTCCGAAGGGAAGAATACTGATGAGGGACCCCCCTTATCAAAACCTCTAGGGGATCACCCCCCCAATTATGTCGATCTGGTTTGAATGATTTTTCGTCATTGATATATGGGGGCATGAAACAAAAATATGGACCTATGGTTGAGGACCTACCTCCTGCCCCTCATGATGTTACGAGGGCGAGGGGTTCCTCATTTGAACTTGACGATCAATTTCCTCGTTGTATGAGGGTCATTGATTTCTCGGGGGGGGGGGGTTAGAACTTTAGAAGTATTATAATAATATTTATAAATACATAACTATATCAATAGTGGAAGGAAGTTCAATCATAGATCAATGATCAGGGGTTGTATCCATCATACTAAATCTTGGTCCCCAACATTTTAAAATTGTGGCCACTTGAATGTTGAACCAAAACTCCCAGGTGTTCACGTCATGAGATGGGAATCATTACCATTAGTCCATAGAAATTCATTTGGGCACAAAGGCAGGAGATGGGACCTAGACTACATGGCCTTTGACATGGATCTAGGCCGATGTGGCATCATGGTGGCATGGCATGTGGTAGCTAGATTCAGCATTTTAGTGGATCCACGTGGGCCAAAATTGGGTGACATGTGTCATACCTAGAGATGGTCATGTCGATAGGATGATGTCACCCTGGCAGTTTTAGAAGAAGGGCTATGAGAAATGGCCCGGGGAAAATGTTCAAAGACATATCGACATAAAAAAACAATGAGGTCACCCCAACACTGACATCACCCTCATAATTTCGAAAAGGGAACAAAGATAAATGACCAAGGTATTTACGCCTGGGGAATGGAGAGGTTCCTAGCAATTGATGAAGATGGGTATTGTGCTAGGATATTTATAAAGAGGCGTTAGAGTGACATCAGCGAGATAGTAAATACTAAGATGAAGGAATTATTGGCAATTGACAGAAAAGGGGTTCTGCCTTGGGGAGTTTAGATGGTAACTTCAAAGAGTATGGGTCCCTCATTTAATTTGGGACATCCATCCTTCCATGTGATGTACGTTGTTGATCTACCAAGGGGGTTACATGGTGTTTGAGGTTAAAGGTTGGGGTCACATGGTGTGCCACATAGGCATGCTGTGATTGGACCGCTATGAAACAAATCAGTCAGGGAGTGGCATGGCGATGAAATGGGATGCCATGTGGGGACCACGTGGGTGCCGCATGGAAGAACTTGACGATGTGGTAAGAGGTTATTGGCCGAAACTTTAGATGGTCATAAATTTTGATCTGAGAGTTAGACTGAGGAAAATTGTATATCATTGAAAAGGTATCCATGAGTTGGATGTAGTAGCAATGTCTATTCTAAGTTTTGAGAAGTTTTAAAATTGTAAAAAAAATTAAGACCCCATTTCCATAATAGGACATTGGAGGTTGGATCAATGATGGCAATGCCTCTTTCTACCCTTATTATAGGCTATGGGTTGATGGGGGTATGTTACAAAGTGGTATCAGAGAAAAGATTCAACACTAGGCCTTTAGGAATAAAGATTGGAGCATTATTGTAGAATAATGTCAAAGAATAAGGTTCAATTCCTGGACCTCTCGAAATGAAGTGGAACTCTAATTCTAAGTATAATAGTTGAATGTGAATGTAACACATATTTCATTAAATATGGAATTAAATAGTGGATTTCGAATTTCAAAATAACCAAAAAAATCAATTCTACTGATGTCCTTGTAATAAAAATTTTCCAATTTTAATGGAATATGTGTTATGTGGTTTGTGATACTTATAGCATTGGAGTGCATTTTGATTGCAATGATGTTTGAATTACTTGAAAACCGTACTGGCGTTGCATGTATTTTCTATCAGGCATCTAGAAGGTCTGGACATCCTATTTCTTTGACGTTAGATGATTTTGATTCCTTTAATTATCGTAGTATTTCCTACATGGCTATGTGTTTGGTTGTTTGTAGAGTGCCAATATTGTTGGTTAAATGGTGTGCCTTTTCATACTTGGAATGTGCATGAGAATGTTCATATGATATGAGGCATTTGGGAAAATCCCCATGTTGCTTGTATCTTCATAGCATTGCCTGACTCCACTCAATGTTATATACATATATATAGATATTGGGGTGTTAGAATACCATGGTCTATATGTTATGTGGCAAAGAGCCTTAGTCGATTGGAGGCATGATAATCTATGACTCTATTAGAGAGTGATGTTTTTCGGTGATTGCTTTCTAATGTAAGTGGGTGCTAGTTGTAACATTGTGATTGCTGGTTATAAATTGATTGGTTTCTTATGCAAGTAGGTGTTGGGTGTAGAACTATGTGTGATTGTTTTATGTTGATTGCAAATTGGATTGTAGGCATACCCATGATGCATTTCATAAATGTGACAATTATGAATTATAAGGATGACAGATGCTTATGTGATAGATGGATTTCTAACTGACCTTTTTGAGATTGTAGATGCCATGATTGTTGGCCCTAGCAAAGGGGGATGAATTTAATGACTATATCTAACTTGAGAAAATTTTTTGAACTTAATAGCTATTGTTGTCCTCAGCAAGAAGGATGATTTTTTAAATTGATAAGGTTGTTTGATAAATAATGGATGAATTTTAAAAATTTAAAAGGGTTAATTTTCTTTAAATTTTGTAATGACAGTCTCGGTAAAGAGGCTAGGCTGATTTGCTTTAAATTTTGTAATGGTGGTCTCAATAAAGAGGTTGATTTTAATTAATGTTGATCGTCTTGGTAGAAAGACTATTTTTTAAAAATTTTGATGGGATGATGGTAAACATGTTGCTATATACATATATGTATTTATGATTTTTGAAACCATGTTGATGCATATGTTTAAATTGTGTCTTGGCTTGAGAGATGAGACTGATAAGAAGTTTGAAGGTGTGTGATCAAGAACAGGACATGATGTGGGACATAGCATGCCATGGTGGCAGTTGGGTGCACACAAACACACGCACACACACATATGTTATTGTTATTAATGCACTAGTAGTGGAATATGTATGGAAGTGCATGGAAAGACAAGTACACCAAGAGAAAAGTATCTTGTGCAAGCTCTTGGGAACTTATAACAACAATGTATAATGTTGGAAGAGAAAGGAGGAGGAGGGGGCATTCCTTCAAGGTCCTTTGATAGGCATTCAAGGATCCCTCCTTGGAGAAGAAAGAGGGGCATTGCAACTTTAAAAGGTTGTTGAGGAGCTTTAGAGAATACTTGAGTTGATATTTTACACATGAGTGCATTGAAAATGCCAAAACTCATGGGAATGGGTTGATATGGAAGCATTTGATGTTTCATGCATTTTTTTCCTTTCTATTGGTTTCTCATCTTTGTCTTATTTTTATTGTTTTGATTTTTGACTGAATACATGGACATGTTACCATTCGTTTTGATTTATGTTGTTTTCATGGTTTTATTCTTGCCCTAATTTTGTTTTGATCTTTCCTTTCCTTTTCCATGCTTTGGGGCCTTGGGAATTCTTTTTGGGTGTGATAGGAAGTCAAAGTGCTATGGGAAAGGCTGAGGGGGAACCCATGGGGACTTCATTGGGGGAGAAATACCATACCACGTGAGTTCACATTGGGGGATATATGTTGAGAAAAAAATGACATAATATATTCAACATATAATAGGGGGTAGAGGGTTTTTTTATTGCGAGGTATAAAAAATGGAGCTCATAGTAGGGGTTTTTTAAATTGGGAAGGCGTATTGGGTTCATATTGCTAGGGGGTTAAATAATGTGCCTTTTAGAGGTATTTTATAATATGTAGTCAAATTAAGGGTATTGTTTAGTATGCCATGAACACACATGATATGTCATAAGTTCATTGAGTGAAGCCCCAGTGGGGGAAAAAACTGTTTGTATTACCCAATCAAAACGTGAGTTAGGGGTATGCCATGGGTGATAGTATTAGCTTGAAACTTTGGTTGTTTCTCTCTCAAGTATAGTTATGACATTGAAAGATACATCAAGCAGCTTGATAGGTGCACTAGGTTGTGCCTTGGGATCAGTAAGTGAGATATTAAGTGACTATTTTCATAAAGGATGTATGGTCCCAATATGATACATAGTAGTGTTAGCTCCTAGTATAGTAAGTGATGGGATGATAGAGTGATCTAAACACTCAAAAAGTGGTGGCTTACTATGGCAATGTGATAGTGGATCTAAATATGAAAGAATGACATAGATCTCACCCAACTCTACACAATAGTCTAGTGTAGAGATAATAGCATACATACAGTCAATCCATGGATGACCAAGCAATAGATGAAATGAAAAGTCCTTCTCGATGAGAAACTAGAGTATGACTAATGTGATAGGACCTATAGTGATGGACCACTTTATTACTGCCATTTCAACAATCTTATAGGAATCATAAGCATGACGTGTACTTTTGGTTACAAATGTGTGTATTCGTTTAGTGCATATTCAATAGAGATAATAAGAGACTACATTTACCCTAGAAAAGTAGTCAATGAAGACATGCTTCATGTAGTAAAGTATTACTATACACTCGATGAAAAGAGTAAGGTCATGTGCAATAATGGATGAACTATCTAATGGCATAACACTAAGATCAAAGGAAAAAGATTTGTGGAAAAAGAAGACTCCCATGGACCCCTAGGAGTTCAGTCTATGGATATATTACTTTCTCATTCTGGAGGGATACTAAAAGGTGGGCTAGGTGGATCAGGCAGTCAATGGGGATACTAAGGGACTTTCTATTTCCTAAGAGATCCCGTTCATTAGCGGCTGCAGGGTCAGGTTGATTGGATTGATGAGGGGTGCTGGCCTGACTATATTCCCCTACATGGAATGTTTCTTCCCTATCTTTGGATATTTCTATATCAGGTGCTATGACCGATGAGCCTCCTTCGGCTAAGTGTTTACATAGGTTTGGTTTACTGATTTGGGCTTCTATGACCCTACAATACTTGAATGGCTCCTTATCAGCCTGAATGTTGTAGGTCTGGCCCTCATATTCATATTTCAGACATTGATGTAATGTGGAAGGTATTGCTTTCCTTTCATGAATCCATGGTCTTCCTAATAGAATATTGTAAGGCAAGTCGAAGAATCCGTGACTACTTAATAATCGTTCAATACTGCTGCTTCCCAACCAACTTTATGTATGCTATCTCTCGGTTAACACCTTGCCTATGTATCTCGCGTACGGTCTTCGGATCAACCTGGATCCCCGAGTATTTTATCCGCGTGTGCCATCCCTTCCCTAACGCCTGAAGGGTGAATTGAGTCTGGCTGCCAGGGTATCTCGCTCGCGTGCGCGTGATGGTCTTGAGGCCTATTTAGTTTAGTAACGGCGGGATGACTTCCATCCAACTTTCCTTGGTGCAGCCTACTTGATGCGATGTTGGCAGGTTTGGATAACGCCTGTGCTACCTGATATGACACGTGACGGACTGACGATTGCTGCGAGCTTTCCTCAGCCGGATTGGATGTGTGGCATGATGTGAACTGGGCTTCTGTAGGACCGGGAATTCGGTCTAGATTGGGCCTAACTACCCTTTGATCTATCCTATTGACTTCCATTTGCGAAGGCCCGATTCTATTTCTTGCTTGCGTACGATTTTCTTCCATCCAGCGATAAGCAGAGGTTGTGGGACAGAAGCAGCTAAAGATATTTAGACCCATAGCCAGCAGCAGTTCCACCAGCAACATCCGAGCTAGTATCCGAGCCAACAGCAGCATCTAAGGCGGAGGCACCACCATTACTAGCACCAGATCGAGATTGACGTATATAGGGAGATGCTTACTCATTTCATGGGGTTTCAAGCATGGATGAATGCTGGGGTATAGGTGCAGACTCTAGCACAACATAATATATCACTGAATCTGGACCTAGATCTGCTAGGTATCTATCTCGATCTCAATCTGGGCGAGGGTTCACTCTGCTGTAAGAATTCCATTCCATGCTGGGGCTCTCCTCTTGATTTCGGCCTTCCATCTGTTTACCTTCCATCGGGTGTTCATCGGTCACCTGTATTCTCACCCACCCTCAACTCGCCCGTATTCACCCGTTATATCGCATCCATCATAAGCTGCCCGTCCTTTTACTTTTTAGCAATGACGAGATCTCTTAACGACGTGCTTCGATGAAGAAATGAATAATCGTTAAAGACTGCCATTGATTGAGATTTTGTGATGCCTTCCAGCGGTTATTCCATTCGACCTACTACCATCACCTATGAGGTCTGCTCTTGCGGGTTGACTTGCGGCTTTCACTTTGATTCATTATTACTTGACACAATTATGAATATTCACGGAGGCATAGGGACATTTCGCCGGGGACGTACCCATTATTTATCCCACCCCAACCCATTGATATCTTTTATGTCGACTTGAACTATACACCGGAGATGCACACCCTTTTGAACTTGTTTCAAAATGCTTTGACTTATTATACCTAAAGACCGATTGACGTGTTTCAATCTATATAAGTCTCCGTGTGGGTACCTTGTCTTGGCTAGTATGGCCTCGTTGGGGCCGCCTGCTCCTCTAGACTTCTTAGCTTAGATGGGGGTTGACTACTATTTCAGGGCTCTCCAGCCTCTACTAGCAGCGGTCCGCACGACTGATGGCTTCCACCAGCAGCTTTCCCCTCCTTTTCATTCATTTCATTTTGAGGAGGGAAAGTCTAGATCAATATTGCTCCTTTCTCTTACCCGGCCTCTGACCAACCACGACCCGCCCTCTTCATGCATCGATAAGGCAGAGAAAAGACTTCTTGAAGTGAAGAGGGCTTCACTTCACTTTATCTCCCGCCGGAATAGGCTACTAAAGTTTGTACCGCTTTAGTGGAGGGAGGGGAAGGGGGATGGACAGGAGTTGTAAATAACTCATCTGAGACTGGATGCAGAAATATGGGATGATGGGGAAATAATTGGGGAATGAATGGCCCAAAATAGAGATCTCGGGGAGCAGTGGAGGGAGGGATAAATGGCATGGATTGACCTTCAAAATAGCAATAGAATAACTGCTATAAATCCTATATTATTGACTATAAGAAATGAGGTTGTTGAATCACGTCTGCCTCTCTATCTCACTAACTCCTTGCCCCCGGAGGGACAAGCGGCTTGGCACCTTTCTTTCATTTTCTTTGATCGTTCGAGTGTCGATCGAGCTCGGAGAAAAGGCTTTGTAGTCTTTTCAAAGGCTTTCAAAGCGGTGACTACTATAACACCAGTCTCTTAGATATATGTATAAATTCAGTATTTATATGAAACAAGTTGATAGATTCGTGGTTGTCCGCTGTATAGTTGGAGTTGGGAACTCGGTTTATTCTTGCTCCTCTATATTAGAAGTCCCCTAAACCGATCCACCAGAGCTATTCCCGATTTCTTATATAGAGGATAGGCTATATATAAGAGCATTTAAGGAGGACCGGTAGGGTGCGTAGCACGCTCGACTAATAAGGATGCGTAAGCAGGCTCGACTGTTAAGGAGAGGACCTTTAGGTACTCGACCCCAAGGACCTTTAGGTGCTCGACTGTTAAGGATGCATAAGCAGGCTCGACTGTTAAGGAGAGGACCTTTAGGTACTCGACTCTTTTTTTACTTATTTGGGGGGGCCAATAAGTAAACCCAAGAGGGAGAGGATGCGCAAGCAGGCTCGACTGTTAAGGACCTTTAGGTACTCGACCATAAGGGAGAGGAGAGGACCCTTTAGGGGGCTCGACTGATAAGGACCTTTAGGTACTCGACCCCAAGGACCTTTAGGTTCTCGACTGTTAAGGATGCGTAAGCAGGCTCAACTGTTAAGGAGAGGACCTTTAGGTACTCGACTCTTTTTTTACTTATTTGGGGGGGCCAATAAGTAAACCCAAGAGGGAGAGGATGCGTAAGCAGGCTCGACTGTTAAGGACCTTTAGGTACTCGACCATAAGGGAGAGGAGAGGACCCTTTAGGGGGCTCGACTGTTAAGGACCCTTTAGGGGGCTCGACTGATAAGGAGAGGAGAGGAGAGGAGAGGGGCTCACCATTCCGATGGTGAGGACCGACAGGGGCTCGACTGTTAAGGAGAGGATTTCAGTTCTCGACTTAGGCACTACATTTCTATAGTAGGCCGTCTTCCAGTTCTCCCTCCTCCCTCGATCGTCGTCTTATGTCCAATCCTGCTTGCTCAGTATGGTTGTGCTTATCCCAAATTAGGTATTGTCTTTCTTCCCTTCTCTGATCTGTTAAACCCATTCGTGTTTCATCGATCTTTATACGAAGACTGAAGAGGTGATTTCTTTCCTGCTTAGATCACTCTATATTCGTCCGAGGTACTCCAACACATAGTCGATCGAATTAAAGAAAGTGATGATTGATTGATCGAGTAAGTATTGATTTCTTTATTGATTTCATTTTTTTATTTCATGGTGCTTATTGATTTGAAAAAGTAGCCCTCATTTTCGAGCAAGCAGGTAGTGCCGATATAAAACCATTAACCTCAGTGTTTGAGGTAGGTGACCCTTATCTGATTCATCTGACTCATCATCATTTCCTTTTCTATCTCTAACAACTAGAGAGCTCACTCAAGGCTGTTAGTCGTTCCCGGTCTGCTCTCCACTTCAACTCTCTTCTAACACCCAATGGCATAGTCCATGATTCGTCTGTATGCAAAATGAGAAGTGCATAGTCCGTCTCAATGTTTGTGAATGCTTGAAGTCAGTTTCTTGTCCGTCCAGTGCTATTCTGGTTGATCCTTCTTAAGTCAATTGGTTAGGGACTCGATTGAGGAGAAGCCTTCGGTCTCGGCCATGCCATCCGGCTCTAAGCTCATTTCTTTCAATGTGTTCTTGCTCAGAGCATCAGTCCAGGCCGAACCAGTGCCCGAAAACGTCGAGATCTCAACATCTGATTGATCGAAAGCCGTCTTACTTAAAGTGAATCATGAATTAATATTGATAAAGATCAGGAAAGATCAAAGAAAGATCGACATCTTCCTTCAATGGAAGTTGGCTTCAATGTAGTCTTTCAAAAGGTTGGTACAAATAAATATCAAGCTGGGAATCCTTGTCTTCCCTGCCCTGTATAAATCCATCCATCTATGGGCTTCACTAGTCCCCACTGTACAGAGAGAGAAAAATCCATACCGGCCGGGCTTGTTTCCCTTGATGGGAAAGATACAACATCCTTGACACAGCTTGCTTGACCTTAAGGGAGATTAAGTGACCATAGACCGCACGCAAATGGCCTTTTAGACTATTTCTTAGGTCTATGCAGCGCTCCCCAGCTTGGGCGTGTCAAGTAGCCGTAAAACGCACGCAAATGGCCTTTCAGACTATATTGATAGCTCGGCGAATAGAGAGGGCTTCCGAACGAACTGGAAATTAGCTTGAAGGCAGGCTTACTGCTTGCTAGATTGATTGTAGCCGAAACTTCATTGAAATCACATAAATAATGTATGCTCTTCGAGCAAGAGCCAATGGAAAAATTGATCATACCAGGTCGGTCGAGATCTCAGGCCTAGCAGAGAAAGCGGGTATCAGGCTTCCTTACCCTAGTATCCACCTTCATTTATAGTAGCGGAATTCCAATTTATAGTAGCGGAATTTCAATTTACTTATTGGGTGGGGGGGCGTTGGTCGAGAGTCCGACATGCTCACTCTCTCCTTAACAGTCGAGCATGCTTACGCATCCTGAAATAGATTCTATATGTTGCGGTACCCTGAATTCGGTGAGCCTTTCATGTAATCAGAGAAAGCGGTATCAGGCCTTGAAATATTGACCGACCTGGAGAGATTTCAAGATGATATATGCTATTTTCAGGCTCTTGCTAGTAGTGGAATTTCAATTTACTTATTGGGTGGGGGGCGTTGGTCGAGAGTTCGACATGCTCACCCTCTCCTTAACAGTCGAGCATGCTTACGCATCCTGAAATAGATTCTATATGCAACAGTACCCCGAATTCGGTGAGCCCTTCATGCTCTCAGAGAAAGCGGTATCAGGCCTTGAAATCAAGACCAACCTGGAGAGATTGAGAGGGCTGAGACACCTATTTTCAAAGATAGGAGGGAAGGAAGGAACTACTTGCCTGACTCATTTGACTTTCCCCTCGACCCGTATCCGTCGGTAACTAGAGCTGGAAGAAATGAATGAGATATATGGGCATATGTCATTATGCATGAATGAATTATATATGTCATTACGCATCAAAACCTTCGCCTCCTCTCCTTATCAGTCGAGCCTGTTAGAGAAAAGTGAGAAGGATTAGAGGTGGGAAGATGGGCGACCATCACAATTGTATGTTGGAGCATCACTGCTAAATGTGGTAGTCAGGTAAAAAGATAAAAGGGAGGAATTAGATAAAGTATTCCTTTGGAAATTGTTGTTAATATTCTATATATTCTTTGTATAAATAAAGGGAGTTCTCTAAACTCATGCAATATTTGATATATGTTAATGTGTGTTACATCCATGAATAAGTGGACAACAATATGACATCCAAGTGGGTTGGTTGGGTCCATTGAAGTAATGGACAATGATATGGAAACCATGAAAATGGCATAGAAAGGGGGTTTTCCTAAACTTAATATTGCTTGGCATAATGGGGTGTATGTTATAATAAGGAATTTGATGATGATTACCTAAATGTATGTAAAGCCATTGTGGCAGATAGGCTCTTTCAAGGGATCATTCTTATGGAAGAGTGATTGTTTAAATTTGATGCATACATTAATGGCTTGTTGGGATAACATAACAAAATTATCCAAAGAGGTTCTTGGATGTGGGAGGAAATTTTATCGAGTAAGGGGAATTCTTACTACTATTTATTTGATCATCATGATATTATGACATTGATGTTATGTCATGATTTAATTAATAGGGAATGTTGAAGGTTATGTCAGCAAATAAAGAGCAATGTGATTTGCGGCATGTTCGAACAAGCATGGGAAAGTTGAGGAACCATAGACATGGGTTTGGGTTGTGGGCACAACAATCGTGGAAAGACAATAGAGGTGGTATTGCTTGGTTCATGTGGGTAGAGATGGTGTAGTCTATGGATTCTCTATGATATTGTGTAATGTGTATATGTTGTATTGTGCCATGTGTATTTGTGTATATGTTGTATTGTGCTATGTGTATATGTGTTTTATAATATGTTGGAACATATACAATTCCCAGAATGGGGATTTCCTAAGCCTGGGAGTTGTGATGGTAAATAATATTTTTTCAATAGAGAACTATCAGAATTGGTAGTGCCCATACTCACGCGAAGCAAATGGGATTGTTTATATATACTTGCCACTAGATGCTTCCGAGGTTTGGTAATCAATCTAGTGTGTATGAGTGACTAATTTGGCTACAACGATGGCCAAGTACCCTACATTGATGGAAAAGGGATGCTTGGTATGGACATATACTCACCCATGAAGCTTATGGGGTGACTTGAGGAATTGATGCAACATGAAAGTGCTTAAATTATGCAGTTGGGGGTATCATCAAGGTATCAAGAGAATATGAGCTATTAAAGAAATGATTATCCAATAATACAACTAATAAAGGAATGATCATCCAATCCATGTAATGATTAGATAACTAATGAGACAACAATCATACAACCCATGTAATGATTAGACTCATATTTGAGGTATTTAATTGACCTACACTACATGCAATGAGTGCGGTTAATGCTAATCTACGATGTGTTATGTTAAAATGAGGTAAATATTATAAATAGACAAAATTGATCTGATAACCATCCCAAGAAAATTTTAAAAGATTTCATTTTATTTAATCCAAATATGGAAAGGTATGTTTAATGTATATCAAGTAATATTTAGTAAGCAATTATAATACCAGTACATTTACCAACCATAAACACATGTCAAATTGAAATCACAAGTGCCTATATAAGAAATAATTTAAAAGTTTATATCTATCTATCTATCTATCTATCTATCTATCTATCTATATATATATATATATATATATATATATATATATATATATATATATATATATATACAATTTTAAAGTTTATATATATAAAAGAGACAAACATTTTACATTTTTATAATATTGAAAAGAAATATCAGATTTATACAAATTTAAATATTATTTATGTTATGGAAAAATTTCATAGTTTTTAGAGGATATCATATTTACATAAATATTAGTGTATCCATATAAATTAAATTGTTAATAATGGTGGATAGGCATTGATTCTTGATAAGTTTCAAAACAATTACATACCTATGTGGTATGATAAAAGTATTATTATATTTAGATTTTGTTGAAAATGCAACAAGATGATGGAGCTTAGTGGAAAGGAGTCGCCTTCACTAAGTGGGCCCGCAGGCTATTTTTGGCGCAAAGTCTATTTTTAGACATATGGATCATGGTCTATGAGTTGCAGGATGCTATTTGTGGATGATTGGTCATGTTGGTAAAAATAGATGGACTTCTATTTTTAGACATATGGGCAGAGTCTACTTTTAGACTGCCAGTCTAAATATAGAACAGTCGAATATTATTAGCTCTTAATAATATTTGGACTATAAACATTATCTTATCCTCCTGGAGCACTTCAGTTCGAGCTACGGATGTGGAACATGCAGCTGCCAGAAGGAAATATGCTTTTCCTATGGGTCCGTTGAGCTATTGTATGATGGAATTTAGTTAGAACTCAAGTGGTTGAGTTTTGGTGGAGTTGATTGAGGAGTTGATGGAGTTGTGTTCAGTTTGACTTGGTTGAACTAGTTGTATTTAGTCTAACTAAAGAATACACTAGTGATGAGTTGTGTGAATTAATTATTAATTGATTCACTAATTATTAACTCATAAATCAACTAAAGAATACATCAGTTAACTCAATGCATGGACAGTTCAGTGGAGACAAGTGTTAGAGGTGAGTGAAAGGGAAAGACAACTGTCAGTTGTGACTATAGTTGTGCATGAGATTTGCACAATCAATGGATTGAGTATTGCCAATGAAGATTGTGCAGTGCTACACAAGGTAAAACGAGTTTGGATCAGCCATTCTCATCTATTCTCATGCAAGATTGCGCAGTGGAGGCAGGCAAGCAGCGGAGGAGATTTGAACCTATGATTGATTCAGATCTAAGCTAGTTTTGTGTTTAACAGGTGGAGATAGTACTGAGTACTTGCGAGGAGTATTGTATTATGTATTGTTACATGTTCTCAATCAATATAATATACAGATAGTTGGGGGTTTTCAGCTGTATGCTTTCCCTAGTACATACTGTGTTGATATGTGTGATTGATGTTTCATTGTTTTTAATTCCGCAAAATTGATGATCAACTAGAGCAGATTATGTATTATGCATGCATTCTACAATAGTGTATAATCAGGATAATCTTTGTGAATAAGTGTCATGTTATTCAAAATTTCTACATGGTATCGGAGCATATTTGATCATCAAATCTATTATTCAGACAGTGTTTACATTTTATTTCTTCAGACAGAGTCTGTAATTGGGCCAGGTAGCCTCTGGATTCATCGTTCTTTTGGAAGGTGAGATATCCGGTGAATGCCCATACAGTCAATCTCTGTATGAGAAATACTTTGTTCTCACGAATTTTTAGATCAGAAGTAGTTGAGTTTTGAGCTGGTGGAATTCGAATTTGCAGCAGTGTTTTCTTGGTGTCAAAGTTGAAATGTCTTTCAACAGATTGCGATTGGAATATGCCCTTGAAGGCAACTTGAACTATATTTCATGGAAAGACAGGATGGAGGTGGTGTTAGATGACAATGGGTTGAAGGAGTTCATAGAGGCTGAGGTCCCAAAGCCTACTGATGCTGCTCATGTTGATGCTTGGAAAAAGAAGACAGCAAAGTGTCGAAGGATTCTGTTGGAGGGCGTGAAGGATCACATTGTGTCCAGCTTGCATGGAAAGGCTTCTCCATACTTGATGTGGAAAGTGTTAACAGATCTATTCCAAAGCAAGAGCGACCAGAGGAAGTTGGCGCTCAAGGATAAACTCAGAAACATTAAGTGTGAGAAGGGAGACAGTATGCCCAAGTATCTCACGAAGTTCACTCAATGCCGGGATGAGCTGGGAAGTGTGGGGGTGACTATCGATGATGAGGACTTGGTGATCTTGGCTCTCCTTGGTCTTCCGAAGAGTTGGCATTCCTATCAGGACTCTGTCAATGGTCGGGAGAAATTGCCAGGATGGGAGAGACTTTGGTCAGATCTTGTGCAGGAGGAGATCAGGCGGAATACTAGGGACGGATCTTCATCAAAGGCAACTGATGAAGAAAATTGTGCTTTGGCTGCCAAAGCAAAGAAGGGGAAGAACAAGAAAGCTTCTCATTCCAGTGCGAAAGCCAAGAAGAAAGACATGTCCAAGGTGAAGTGATTTCACTGTCACCAGTAGGGACATTATGCCACAAATTGTCCACAGAAGAAGAAAAATAAGCAAGCTGCTGGATCTGCAGCAGGAGAGGCCTTAGCCTCACAGTTTGAGTTGGATTTTTCACTGATCGCATGCTTGGTATCAAGTGTGATGGGATCGGTATGGTATTGGACAGTGGTGTGTCTTTTCACATGACAGGAGATCGAGATTTGTTTTCTAATCTGGAGGAGAAAGATCTTGGAGTGCACATCGAGATGGGCGATGATGGTAGACACAGTGCGACTGGTATTAGTACCATTTCCTTTGAGAGGGAGTCTGGTAAACCCTTTGTATTGAAGGAAGTGATGCATGTTCCAGGATTGAAGAAGAATCTTATCTCTGTGGCGATGTTAGAAGACAAGGGATATGATGTTGTTTTCAGCGAGGGAAAGGCTTTCATGCGCAGTAAGACAACTGGAGAAAGCCGGAAGATAGGGGTTCGAGTCAGGAACCTTTATCAGTTGCATGTAGATGGCTGTGCAGCAATGGCATGCAAGGCAGAAGGATTAGTGAGCCGGGATGATGGCGAGCTGTGGCACAGGAGATTGGGCCACCTTCACCATGGAGCCTTGAAGATACTGCAGTAGCTTACTACTGGGCTTCCTAAAGGCACTCTTGCGCAGTTAGATCAGTGCAAGGGGTGTACTTTGGGAAAATTTGTGAAAGCCACCTTTCATGAGAAGGATATTCGTGCCACGACGATCCTTGAGAGAATTCACACAGACGTGTGTGGACCTTTCTCAGTAGCTTTGACAACAAAGCACAGGTACTATGTGATCTTTTTTGATGATTTCTCTCGAAAGTGTTGGATCTTCTTCATGCAGAAGAAGAGCGAGACATACTCAAAGTTCTATGAGTTCAAAGCACTGTTCGAGAAGGAATCGGGGAAGACGGTGAAGGCTCTTAGGAGTGACAATGGTGGTGAATTCATCTCTGGCGAGTTCAAGGACTTCTGTAGCGCAGAAGGGATTCGAAGAGAGCTCATAGCTCCCCATAACCCACAGCAGAATGGGGTTGCTGAGCGGAAAAACGAAATGATCATGGGTGCTGCACGGGTGATGTTGCATGATCAGGGCCTATCCCTTCACTTGTGGGCGAAAGCATGCAATACTGCAGTATATGTGTAAAACCATTGTCCTCACAGGATACTTGGCATGAGTAACCCGAGGAGGCTTATTCTGGTAAGAGGCCTCATATTTCTCATTTGAGGACTTTTGGTTCTAACATTTACATGCATGTGACAAAGGATGCCAGGAAGAAGCTGGAACTGACCGCAGAGGTTGGGATATTTGTGGGGTACACTGATACGCCCCACAACTATCTGTGTATTTGCCAGACAGTCGCAAGACTGTTGTGCGACAGGATATCAAATTTCAGGAGGAGAAAGCCATGAAGTGTTCGCTTGAGAGGGAGCCACACTTGCATGTAGATGAGGAGCTATTAGTTCCTAAGGATGAGCCTCAGGACGTGGATCAACCACAGGATGAAGTTCATGGAGTGGAAGAGACCACTCATGCAGCGCCAACCATCAGAGGGCGAAAGCGCATTACAGAAGCTGAGCGGCTGGCTCAAGATGCAGAGAAGGTTGTAGGACCACCTACAGCTCAACGCAGATAGAGACAGTCACCTGATCAGTACACTGGATACATATCTCTTGTGAGCAAATGTGTCGTGATTGAGCCATCCTCTTTCGAGGAAGCTATGAAGGACCCCGCATGGGTAGATGCCATGGTGGAAGAGTATGATTCGATTGTCAGAAACAATGCATTGGAGATTGTCCCAAGACCGGAGGGAAAATCAGTGGTGGGTTCGAGATGGATCTACAAAGTGAAGCAGGCAGCTGACAGGAGTGTGGAAAAGTACAAGGCAAGATTTGTTGCCCGAGGCTTTTCACAAATAGAGGGGATCGATTATGAGGAGACCTTTGCACCTGTCGCAAGGTATTCTTCCATACGAACGATTCTTTCTCTCTCAGCGCAGATGGGGTGGAACATTCATCAGATGGATGTGAAGACTGCATTCCTCAATGGAGTCATTGAGGAGGAGGTGTACATAGAGCATCCTGAAGGTTTCGAGATCTTCAGCAGTGAGTCACATGTGTGCAGGCTCAAGAGAGCGCTGTATGGGTTGAAACAAGCACCACGTGCTTGGTACACACGGATAGGCAGTTATTTCACCGGACTTGGATTCTCCAAGAGTGAGGCAGATCCTAACCTATAATAGATTGTGGTGGAGGGTAAGTTGCTTATCATTGTACTTTATGTAGATGATTTGATTTTGACAAGTGATGAGCTGTTGATACTTTCATGCAAGGATGATCTTGCTAGGGAGTTTGAGATGAAGGACTTGGGCCTCCTTCATTATTTCCTAGGATTGGAAATTTGGCAGCGCAGTGATGGACTATTTGTTTCTCAGGGGAAGTATGCCTAGGAGATACTGGAGAAGTTCATCATGCATGGCTACAAGCCTGTTGATACTCCTCTTCCTGGAGGTCGGAGGAAGGAGGATACTACTTTAGCGGAGGTAGTGGATGCCACTGTTTATCGAAAATTGGTGGGGTCTCTTATGTATCTGGTCAATACACGACCCGATATATGCTATGTTGTTAACCAGTTTTCACAAGCTATGGTTAAGACAACCAAGCTCTTTTGGAAGGTAGGCAAGCATGTATTGCGTTATCTCAGAGGCACATCGGGATGTCGATTGTGGTACAGACAGGAGGATGAGGGGAGCCCAACGGACAGAAAGAGCACATATAGAGGGATCTTGAATATTGGGTTGACAATAGTTTCTTGGTACAACAGGAAGCAGAGATCCATGGCACTCAGTTCAGCAGAGGCCGAGTATATGGCAGCAATTTTGGCTGCATGCGAGGCGATATGGATGAGGGAGATCCTGGTCAGGTTGTTCGGTTCATGCTTAGAGCCTACTATGATTTATTGTGATAACCAGAGTTGCATTAAACTCTCGGCTAATCCAGTATTTCATGATAGATCTAAGCACATTGACACCAGGTACCATCATATCAGAGATTTTGTGCCATGGAGAATCATGTTACTTTCATAAATTCCAACGGAGGATCAGGATGCTGATATCTTGACAAAAGTGCTCACCAGGAGCAAATTCGAATACCACCGAGGCAGGATAGGGGTTGCAGATAATCCATATCTTGTTGAGAAGGAGTGTTGAAAATGCAACAAGATGATGGATCTTAGTGGAAAGGAGTCGCCTTCACTAAGTGGGCCCGCAGGCTATTTTTGGCGCAAAGTCTATTTTTAGACTATGTCTATTTTTAGACATATGGATCATGGTCTATGAGTTGCAGGATGCTATTTGTGGATGATTGTTCATGTTGGTAAAAATAGATGGACTTCTATTTTTAGACATATGGGCGGAGTCTATTTTTAGACTGCCAGTCTAAATATAGAACAGTCGAATATTATTAGCTCTTAATAATATTTGGACTATAAACATTATCTTATCCTCTTGGAGCACTTCAGTTTGAGCTACGGATGTGGCACATGCAGCTGCCAGAAGGAAATACGCTTTTCCTATGGGTTAGTTGAGCTATTGCATGATGGACTTTAGTTAGAACTCAAGTGGTTGAGTTTTGGTGGAGTTGATTGAGGAGTTGATGGAGTTGTGTTCAGTTTGACTTGGTTGAACTAGTTGTATTTAGTCTAACTAAAGAATACACTAGTGATGAGTTGTGTGAATTAATTATTAATTAATTCACTAATTATTAACTCATAAATCAACTAAATAATACATCAGTTAACTCAGTGCATGGACAGTTCAGTGGAGACAAGTGTTAGAGGTGAGTGAAAGGGCAAGACAACTATCAGTTGTGACTATAGTTGTGCATGAGATTTGCACAATCAATGGATTGAGTATTGCCAATGAGGATTGTGCAGTGCTACACAAGGTAAAATGAGTTTGGATCAGCCATTCTCATCTATTCTCATGCAGGATTGCGCAGTGGAGGCAGGCAAGCAACGGAGGAGATTTGAACCTGTGATTGATTCAGATCTGAGCTAGTTTTGTGTGTAACAGGTGGAGATAGTACTGAGTACTTACGAGGAGTATTATACTATGTATTGTTACATGTTCTCAATCAATATAATATACAGATAGTTGGGGGTTTTCAGCTGTATACTTTTCCCAGTACATACTGTGTTGATATGTGTGAGTGATGTTTCATTGTTTTTAATTCCGCAAAATTGATGATCAACGTAGAGGAGATTATGTATTATGCATGCATTCCGCAATAGTGTATAATCATGATAACCTCTGTGAATAAGTGTCATATTATTCAAAATTTCTACAGATTTAGTTAAAAAATAATAGACAAATTAATTATTAAACTACTGTTAGAGTGTGGCTGGAGGTTGTTAGGATTGTTTGTCATAATCAGGTCTTCAGATCGTATATTATAGAGTTTGGTTAAGTTAATAAGATATGTTTCTCTCCTATAAATGTATCTGAATCTACTTTGGTAGATTGCAGAATGAGTGTGGGCAATGTCATTGTCTGAGTGTTTCCTCTCCATTTCAAATTATTATTTGTGTTACCTATATTTTATTTAATCTTGGTATCAGAGCATTAGCTAAGAGTTGGGTGAGTTTGTGCAGAGGTTTAGTGTGTCATGAGAGTTGTATCAGAGCATTAGGTGAGAGCTGGGTGAGTTTGTGCACAGGTTCATTCTGTCAGTCTGTCGTGCATTTGTTTTCATTGGGAGAGGGTCTTTGTTTTTTTCTTTCCCTGTGTGTAATAAGTGTGCGAGAATAGATCTATTTTAAACTACGTGGGTTCAAGTTATGATAAGTTATGATCCTATAAATCCTTTTTGCTACTATAAATCTTGTCAATGTTAGTTTTTTTATTTGAATTGACCTTCTATGTTGTGAGTGATTAGTGTTGACCCAAGATTTGAAGAATTTGGTGATGAGGTTCGCTTGAGATTGTTCTGTTGTCAAAGCTAGCATGAGGATGAAGCTAGTGTAAAGGTTACTAAGCTGAGTTCCAAGTGTCAGTTGAGGGTTGTGTGACTCAAGTACAGCCAAGAGTCAGCCATCCAACATGTAACTAGTAGGAAACCAACATATGTAGTGTCAGCAACCATGTTGAAGGTGTTTTTTTTTTCTTTTTGCTACAATATGCCATCATTGCATTCATGTAGAGTGGGTATGTTTGCCATCTCATCGTTGGAGTTGTAATGTTGTAGACCTAAGGTACGAGACTTGCAGACTTGTGTTTGGAGTGATTATAATTTCTTATGGAGTTCCATAGTTGTTTTCTAGTGTTGAATGGTGATTAGAAGAGCATTGAACCCTCTTCACTAGCCTATGTATTGAACCTTATGCCATAGGATGTAATGCCAATTGGGACAATTTTTTTTACTCTATTGCTCTGAGGTTGAGGCTGGGTTGATTGGAAGAAGGTCGCCTTGTTTCCTCTTTATGTGGTTGTCTTTCTTTGTTAGATGTCCTTTGTTCCAAAAGTAGCGTCATGATCGCAATCCTAGTGTGTGTGTGATTTTTGTTGTTCAAGATTGACTACACTACAATCCCATCTATTGTATTTTCTTAAGACTGTGATGCTCCTTGACATCTGAAGGTTCTAAAGGAAATTCCTGCAAGTCGTGGGGAAGATCGCCTAGTCAGGATTGATAACCCACAATTGGTGACACTAAGAAAACTAATGCACCATTCGCATAGATCTCAGGATTGCAGGTTGACGGATTTCGTACATCAATTTCTACTATCATGGGACGATGGAAATTTTGTGTTCATTTGTTAATTCATAGAGGGTCACAAGGTTGTGAATATCAAAGTTGTGTTTGAGTAGTTGGTGTTTCTATTGGACTGCATGTAGGCCAAGTTGTAACTGCAACTTCTGAATATTGTGAGTTGTGTGAGTGGTGAGTCTATTGCAGTAAGCCGAGGGCATGATTTCTATGTAGAGAACCAACCCTAATTAGCCTTATGGCATAAAGCTAAATTTCCCATCAAAACTTGAGTGCATAGAACCTACAGCCAGTTGTTTGTTTCCCACAAAGGTTTGACCTTTGTGAAGTAACCAGTTGTGGCGAATGGTGTGTCACTGTGTAGAGGAGAAACTTCTAGAGAAAGGTGTTGTGTACTTAAATCCTATGAAGTGACAACAAGGCAGTGGTAAGAGTTATGAGGGAGCAAGGTTAGAACTTCAAAGTACCTAGTTTGTTGCAGATTTGTCTCTGTGGCAGAGGTAAAGTGGTATATACGAAATATGTATATCTTTTTAGACTTCTTTAGAAATGACCTTTTCAATGATCACTTTTTCATGAGTCCATTTGGAAGAATTTTTGGGTCCAAAATTATTTTTGAGTTGGAAGAAATATCTAATAAACAATGTGATGCTATTGATGATCATGCTATTGATAATCACGAGCCAATGTATGCTCCACAAGATCCTACAATTGAAGAGTTTTTAGTAGTTCATGAGGTAGGGTGTAAAAAATTGATACGAGAACCTATTGTTGAGGATCTAGATAATGACCAAGACAATGCAACCAAAAGGATCTCGAGAAGAATTAAAGATAAGGGCCCTGATAGGGTGACTCACAAAAATCCCATAGAGGTAGGTAAAATTTTGTGAGGGTGGAAAGAATCTAGGGATCATATGTTGAACACTAGAAGTAATGATAAGAAAGATGCTCCTAACAAGATTGCACTTATTAGACTATTATTTACTATCAATATTTAGGGAAAAGCATATCATGTTGAATATAAACCATATCATAATGGAAGGAAAAACACTAAATGGAAGGAAAAACATGATTTTGGATGAATTTCCCCATTAAGGGGTAGAGTTGGAAAAATAATGGAGAAATTAATTATTAGAATATTGTTAGAATGTGGATGGAGGTTGTGTTGACAGTGCTGGACCTACCAAAATTTAGGGGATCTCCCTAGTATGAAGTCCCAACTAGACCTCACACCGTTTCGTGTAGGAATCCAATCTGGTACGATGGCTCGGTTGCCATTGTCTGAAAGGTTTTCCTTAGCTCTTTCTTGTCAGCACATGAGAGTGGATTTCTTTGTCTTCGAACAACAAGGTTCATGTGCCTAGTGAGTGCTTAATGTTACTTGTGTCAAGTTTCTTTCACCGCAGAGGGAGAGGTTGGGAGTGAGTCTCAAGTTGAAAGGGAATAGTCCCAACACTATTAGAGACACACAACACAACAGGACATGCGCAACTTTGATGGAGTAGTCCACACAAATGCGGTAGTCACAAACACACAGTAAATAGATAACATGTACAACACCCAATGGAATAGTCCACACAAGTGCGATAGTCATTATAACAAGTTTATGAGAATGGTTCTGTCAAGTGTCTGACTGAATACTCTACATGGGCGAGACATCATTAACAACTTATACAACACATTATCAAAAGAATATGTACTAGAACAACTGAAATAATTCAACTATTTTAATACAGGTTAAAGCAACATGCATTACAAGTGTCAAAAGAATAGTCTTACAAATGAATACAATACATGTGTGAAAATGTGGTGGCCTATTATCAGCATTCTGAATTAAGAAAAAGTTCAAGACACATATATATACCATTACATCACTAACCCCGATAGTGGGGCATTGGAGCCACTGCTCGCTCCTCAAAGAAAAGACTACAGAATCTCAAGGCTATAAGGGAGGAGCCAAAGTGAAAAGTCCCTTGCATTTACAAATGAGGGGTATATATATAGCCAAGGGTGAAATTGGCCCTTGTGACTGTTTGACGTCCCTCATGACTATCTAACTTACATGAAACTTCAACTTTACATGACTCTTCAGCTTTACATGTGGGTCTCTTAGACTTCAATGTTACATTAAATTGATTACAACAATATGGCCCATAGTAGTGATGTGTTTGAGATGACTCATGACATGACTCAACACGATAGAGCTAGTATGTTCATGCTGCTGGTGGTATCCATGTCAAGTTGTAGTGTTGTTGAGTGATGAATGTGCTCTTGGTGTATCATAGCTTCACCTCTGCATGGCAAGTTGTGTGGAGTCTTTGATAGTCTTGGTGTTCTCTTGGTGTTGCACGTGCATGTATCTCCTTCATTTGTACTTGGCATGCTCCATGTGTTCATCCGTTCACAAACAAGTCTCCTAGCATGCACTTCTTGTTCATCCCGTTCATCATTGCGCCATGTCTCATCCATGTACCTGTATCTGCAATCACTCATGGCAAGATGACATCAAATATAGAAATCTCCTATTCTACCAAGATGCGTAATCTTTCATTTTCGGGTGCAGATGATTGGGAGAGAGGACAAGGCTCTGAAAATGCATGGAGCACATTTTAGGCCAGGATACGGGCTCCGGGCACTGTCAAGGAAAATTGTGCAGTGGTCACTAAGAGGATGAGATGGCCAGTCCAGATCAATAGTGACTGTTTGTGGGATCTAGCTCGGCTGAAGGGAAAATCTACACAATTTTTCCAGGGAGGCAGTGCAAGAAGTAGAGAGGACACTAGCAGTGAAAACTGCGTAGATTCTCCAAGGAGGTTGGCAGCGGGCTACAAGAGCTTGCTGGCCAAAACTGTGTAGAAGTAGAAGGCTGGCCTACAAGACATCTCTGCGCAGTTTCTGAGCTAAGTGGGGTGTCGGGAAGCTGGGAGACAACCCATGAAAATTGCACAGTTTTCAGGATGAGCAACAGGCCGACTAACAGGGTGACTACTGATAGAACTGTGTAAATTTTGAGGATAGTGCAGTGACAGGCTACGTGTGCCTGTCCTTCATGTCTGTGAAATTTCTTCAATCTGTGGAGGCAGGCATGCTGATATATTCCATGCATTTTTATGGAGGAGTGAAGCCCAAGGTCACTGCCCTATAAAACTCTCTAATTGACCATCGATAAGCTTTATAGATTTTCTTGTGAGAAGTGCAAATTGAGAAGGCTTACTGAGAAACTTCTACGCCATTATGGGTGACAGTCAGTCGGGTTGATTCCAGGATTGCGTAGTGCAGATTTACTGTGAGGTAGCCTCAAGCTTTGTGCAATTCTAGGCAGTAGTACATGATCACTAAGGGTTGAGACTGTGCAGTGTAGCTTAGTGGAGGTCTGACTATTGGGGGGTGGTCTGGTCGACACAGTTTTAGAAAAATGACTAAGTGTGTGAGTGAGTGAACTTGTGCATACATGACCTTGCAAACACACACTGAACATGACTCAATGACAAGAAACTCGAACCATTAAGACAACATACACTCAGTGTGAATGAGAAATGGGTGTGGGTGATAAGTGCGACACTTATGATAGATCGTTGAATGACCGCAACGACAGTTGTGTGACATTGCATACAAATTCATGTGTGAGTGCGACAAATGCTTACATAGCGAATAAAATTTTTACACACGAAGACAATCATGAGCATAGCCAGAACATGGCTGCAAGCATGACATTGTGACCAACATGCTAAAAGATGTTTGGTGAATGATCAAGCGAGGAGGGTGCAAACACTCAACACAAGCTCATGGGATGAGCCCGAGTGCTTGCAAACATCAAGGAAAAATCCAAGGAAGGCTCTAAAATTAGATGCAAGCCAAAATTAGATCCTGACTTATTGAGAGAAGAAGAGGTTGCTCCTTCAGAGAAGCATGTAAGAACTCTGACATAGGTTTTCTCATTTAGATTTTCCCGTTATCTATTTTCACTAGTGGGATGAGCTTGAACAAATAGAGTAGAACGCTGAGTACATCAATGGGGTTTCCTAGTGTGGACACAGGTTCATGGTTGGACCCAAGATTCTTTTGCCAGTGGCTCGTATTTTCCATCAAGACTTCATCGACTGAAGGTTATAACCAAGCACATAGAAGACAGACCCAGGAATGGCCAAGTTCTATAATGTCACAAGACTCTTTGGATCTCAACCACATACTCATTCCAAAGCCATAACTCAGTAGAGGGACGCACTTATTTACAAACCAAAAATAGCATGATACTAAGCAAACAAAAAAAAACAAAACAAAAGTAGTAATCCAAGAAAAAGGACATTAAGCAATAAATAGAATATGTACATGGCACGGAGCGTGGCCCTGACCTACTGAAAATAGTGTCTGAGATCTCCGTCATTGATAGGAAGGTTTCCATTCATCCCATCAAGTGATTCTAGACATTACGTGTGTGGGCCAAGTTTCTCATGGACAATGTATGAACTAATCCACAGGGACTGGAACTTTGTATGTTTTCCTTTGCCTTCATGGGGTCTGTCCCATTTCAAGACCAAGTCAACAACATCAAAGTTAGTGTTCCCTGAAGACTTTTTATCGAACCCTCCCTTGATACATTTGTGGTGGAGCGTGAATTTTTCTTTTTATTTCATCCTTTCTTCCTGGAGCTTGTGAAATGTGTCCATCCTACACTAAACTAGCAGACAAGGCTTGCCTTGGGATTCTTGGGACAATTGGAGTGTAGGCACATAGATGTTTGGCGATAGGATGGCTTTTTTCCCATAAACCAGGAAGTATGGTGAAGTTTGTAGAGAGGGTTTGTGTGTTACATGGTCATCCCATAAGGAATTCGTCAAAGTAGACTACCAGTTAGGCTGTTCAGAGTAAATGGTCTTCTTGATAATGCGATTAAGGTTTTTATTTGTGGATTCTGTGAGACCATTTCTCTGCGGGTAATAGTTAGATGAGTGTTTCAACACAATACCATACTGCAATGAAAAATCATAAAGTTTGAAAGATGAAAAGTAAGTTCCATTGTCAAACACAAGTGATACCGGAACACCAAAGCATGAGATGATGTTCTATTGGAGGAACCTGATGACTTCCTGGTCACTCATTTGATTGAACAGAACTGCTTCTTTCCACCGCATGAAGTAATAAGTTGTTGTCAAAATGTAGCGGTGTTGTTTTGATGAATGTGGGAAAATTTCCCCAATGATGTCCATGCCCTACTTTTGGAACAGTTCAGTCACTATAATAGGGTGCAGCGGGGCTGCTGACCTTTGTGCTTTGTCGGTTCATCGCTGACAAACCAGGCACTTGCGGGCATAAGCGTGTGCATCCTTGAACAATGTGGGCCAGTAAAAACCTTCTCACGTAACTTTTTGCATAGTGGTATTTCCCGTGAAGCGGCCCCCAACTAGTTTGTCATGCAGATCATGCAATACCTTCTCTAAATCATGTGCCTGCAGGCACCTAAGAAAGATTTTGTTACTATGCTTTCTGTAAAGCACTTTGTGCACCAACTAATAGGATAAATCTTTGAGGGATAGTGCCCTCTTCTATCTCATGGAGAAGTGGGAGGGTATGGTTCCATGCTCAAGGTATTGGCACACATCTTCATACCAAGAGTTTCCACATGCAGTGGGTGGTGCTCACTCTACATCATACATCTCGATTTCTTGCTCCCAACCTACGAGCTCTTCTTCTTCCTCCTATGCATGGACTGCCTCAGATGCAATTTTATAGAGACCATGACCCTTGACAGTGTGTTATGAAACCAACTCACAAAGAGATAGAAAAGATAGATGAATGCCTTAGAAATAAGCCTCTTCAAGGGGGCAACCTCCTTTACATTACACAAATGAACAATTCTTAGATGATACAAATGACAAGACCTCCTTTCTATATATAGGAGTCTAAGGGGTGATAATATAATCAAAGCCGACATAACAATAATAATGTAAGGACACAATAATAACAATAGTGGGCTTCTGTGGGGCACAATAATAACAATATGGGGACTACATGGGAACAAAAATTTAATAAGGGGGTTCTACTAATAATAATAATGGGTTACACTAGTAGTATAGGGATCTAACATGCCCCTCTCCTTCAAAAAATGTTGTCCTCAACGCTTGAGCAGTCCTTAATGATTCTGTATAAAATTCTTGTCCTCCCATGTGGAATCTTCAGCGAGTAAGTTCTTCCACTTGATGAGATACTCTGAAAATGATTGATTTTGTAGCTGTTGGGTTCTTGTTTTTGTGTCTGCTCCAGGTTCCAATATGATTTTTCCTTCCTCATCAAGTTCTCGCAATATTGTTTGAACAAGGATCTTCTGCAACTTTTGAATGAGTGGCCACACTTCTTCATCCTTCTTCCATTCATCCCTTGCTTCATTTATCCAATATGGTTGGATAATATAAATAGCACAAAACAATGCTTCCACATCCTCATCCTTTCTTGAGAGTGCATCTGCAACAACATTTTTCTTCCCTTCTTTATAGATGATTTCAAAGTCATAACCCAACATATTTGTGACCCATTTTTTCTGTTCTTCTAAAGATAATATTTGTTCTAAAAAGTATTTAAGACTATCATGATCCGTTTTTACCTTGAAGTGTCTTCCCATTAGGTAAGGTCACCATTTCTTAAGTGCATGTAGTATTGCCAACATTTCCTTCTCATAAATAGCTTGTTTGAGGGACCTTTTTTTGTATGGATGTAACCATAAAAATACCCAATTGCCTATATCAAAACTTCATTCACTACGATGCTGATTTGCTTGTTGTTTCATTTGATTCTGCACCAAAGTGGCATTATCCTCTAAAGTTAGAGAACTTATTGTTGATGCTCGATGTGATATTTCACTACTTGAACCTTTTTATTCTTAATATGTCCTTCTATCTTGAGAATTTGAGGAATGGTAATTTCTGCCAATGTATTACAAGATATTGTTGGATTCATTTATTGATGCTCGATGTGATCTTTCACTTCTTGAAAAATTTTCTTCTTGATATGTCCTTCTATCTTGAGAGTTTGAGGAGTGGTAATTCTTGCCAATGCTTTACAAGATATGGTCAGATTCATTTCTTCTTTCTCTAAGGTTGGTTCCTAGTGACTATCCTTTTCTTTTGACATTTCTTGATCCTTTTCTTCTTGATATTTCACTCCTTGAACCTTCTTCTTCTTGATATGTCCTTCTATCTTGAGAGTTTAAGGAGTTGTAATTCTTGCCAATGCAGTACAAGAAATATTCTTTCTCTAGGGTTGGTTCCCGATGTATATCCTGTTCTTTTGATGTTTCTTGATCCTTTTCTTCTAGAAATATTCTTCTCAGTACACTTATGACCTATAATGTATTTGCTATCACAATTGTAACAAAGCCCTTTGATATTTTTTCTTCCAATTGTTGTGGTGTCAACCTTGTAGGTTGTGGAAGGCTAGGAGAAACAATGCTTCCATCTTTATAGCTGTGAGGGGTAGACTTCCTCGTTGCCATAATTTTTCTTTCCACTTTTCTTGCCAACCTGTATGCCTTCTCCAATAAATTAGGTTCCCAAAGGCGAACCTCATGTTGGATGTTATTTGTTAAAGTCCCTATGAAGACATCAATCCTCTGCTTCTCTGGAATATGATTTACCCTTATATTCAATTTTTGAAAGTACTCAATGTACTCCGCCATTGAACCCTTTTTGTTTGATATTTATCAATTGGCTAAAGAAGGTGTTTCTTTTTGTATCCTCATAATGTGTTATCATTTCCTTCGTGAAAATTGACCACGTAACAGGTGGTTTACGAGAACAAAGCCCTTTATACCATAAAAATTGATCTGGTTCTAAATATTAAGATGCAATACATACCTTTTGTAACAGTAGTACACCATGTAGATCAAATATTTCTCCATATGTAGTATCCAATTTATCGGACCCTTGCCATCAAACTTCCTCATCTTACTTTTTCTTGCATTTAGGAGCTCTATCTTGAAACGACTGCAACTTTGTGATTTCGGATCTTCCAGTTCTGAAATCACAACCTGCAGTAGCCCTCTAAGTCCTCTTTACAATGCCACCAGTCTGATCGAAATTGGATTCTCCAAGAAAGAGTTATGCACAATCTCCCTAGATGACCTAATTATATACCTTTTCAGAAGAGATAACTTGTATGAAGTTCCACGTGTGACTGTTTTGACCTTCAGATCTGAAAAATATACACAGTAAACTAAAGTTCGTCCCCTTTATGTGACTTCTTGTGAAATTTCAATCTGATGCTTAGAGCAAAAGTTATGATGCTTTTCCCAAGGTCACCTATTTAAGATGTAATTCTAAAGTCTACAAAAACCCTAACTTCCTTAGATCATATATTCGAAAATATAGCAAGACAAGATCTAAAATTAGGATGTGAGGTTCAGACCACTTATTTTTCAAATGGGTTTTTGTTTTAGCTTTTGCCACTTCGTAGCAAACAGGTTATAGTGAATCTTCCACAATGACCTATTTTAGATGAAATTCTGAAGCTTGCAAAAACCCTAACTTTCTTAGATCATATCTCCGAACATATAGTGAGAAAATATCTAAAATTTGGACACGAGATTTAGACCGATTTCATCTCAAATGTGTTTTTCTGTGGCTTCTTAACTTCGTAGCGAAACAGTTATAGCAAAAATTCCACAATGACCTATTTGGAGCAGCGAAACCCTAGAATCCAAAGCTTTGATACCAAATGTTATGAAACCAACTCACAAAAAGATAGAAAATATAGATGAACACCTTAGAAATAAGCCTCTTGGAAGGGGCAACCTCCTTTACATTACACAAATGAATAATTCTTGGATGATACAAATGACAAGACCTCCTTTCTATATATAGGAGTCTAAGGGGTCATAATATAATCAGAGCTGACATAACAATAATAATGTAAGGACACAATAATAACAATAGTGGGCTTCTGTGGGGCACGATAATAACAATATGGGGACTACATGGGCACAACAATATAATAAGGGGGTTGTACTAATAATAATAGTGGGTTACACTAGTAGTATAGGGACCTAACACAGTGTGAACTACATGATGTCAAGATCATACTCTTGCAAGCCTGTCATCTAATTCACACGTCGTTCACCGAGCTCTTGCTATACAAGCAGTGAGCAGATTTTTGGGTGAGGCACATAGACTATGCAATGGTTTTTCAACAAGTAGGGTCTGAAGTGTTTCACTGCCTTGTATATTGCATATGCTTGTTTTTCAATGGTGGGGTAGTTGATTTCAAGTCCCTTCATCCTTGCGCTCATGAAGGAGATGGGATGTTCATCGTTCATCTCATCCTTCTAAGTGAGTACTACAACAAGCGAGTTGTCAGAGGCGAAGGTGTATAAAAAGAAATCTTTGTTGAAATTTGGGATGTAAATTGCAAGCGCATCTACTATAGCCTGCTTGATACGAGTGAATGCATTCTTTTCCCTCTTGCCCCAGCTATAGACTACATGCTTCTTGATCATGTCTTGCATTGGTTTCACTATCTGTGCATAGACTGAGATTAACTTTCGTAGGAAGTTTATCTTTCCCAAGAAGGATTGCATTGCTTTCTTGTTGGTTGGGTGAGGGATCTGCGTAATTGTCTAGACTCGATTCGAATCAACCTTTATCCCACTTTTGGCAATGCTTTGCCCAAGGAGGTTCCCCTCAGACACTGCAAATACGATCTTTTTGGGATTCAAGGAAATCCTGTATTTCTGGCATCACTCAAATATATTCTTCAGATGACATATGTGGTTTGACCGTTTTCTGGAAAACACAGTCACGTCATCAAGGTATACCACTACGCTTTGTCCGATGAGTCCACAGAAGGTGATGTCCATGGCGCGTTGAAAGCTTGTGCCTGCATTCACCAGCCCAAATGGCATTCTTCTGTATGCAAATGTACCCCACTTAGTATGAAAGGTAGTTTTTAGTCGATCAGGTTCTGCTACCAGAACCTAGTTATATCTTGAGAACCCATCAAGTAAGGAAAACATCTCTGCCCCAGATACCATCAGAAAAATATGCTCCATAGAAGACACAGGGTAATTGTCTTTGCTCGAGGTACAGTTCAAGTTTCAAAAATACACGCACAAGCAGATCTCCCCAAGGTTGGAAACCCACGTGGAATGACGAACTTTGTATATGATCCATGCATCCAACAACTTGGTTAGCTCTTTATGTATGAGGTGTTCAAGTGACGGATGTACTTTCCTCAGCTTCTGCTGAAATGGCTTGACCCCTTCATTGATTGGAATCACATGTTGGATTATTCATGTGTCGTATGTTTTTAGATCATCATAGGTCCACGCAAACACATCCTGATACTATTTGAACAAGTGTACAAAGGCTTATCGCTCATGTTGTGTGCAACATTTACCGAGATTGATGAACTTCATATCTTGTTATGTTCCCAAGTTTTTATGTTCATGCATCATAGTGGAACTGTGGGTTTTGTTGTTCCTTGGCCCCTGAAAGTGGTTCTGCAAGTGATAGAGATTTTATAGAGATACCACACACTTGGGGATGAGGTTTCCTTTCTTGTCATCAGCCCTGGCTTGCAGAGCCTACTTGTTCTCATCTTCGTCAATAGTTGCGTCCTTGAAAACATCATTGTTGACCATGAAGTGCAGTATCTGTTGATCATCGTCAAAAACACGTCGATGAGTTATGTTATCAAGGATAGAAGGCTTATACAAAATTTCAACAGTAAATCTATCCCTAAGTGGTGACATCCTAGAAGCTGTGTTTGCTAAGGCATTAGCAGCTGCATTATGCGTTCTTGGCACAACAATGATATTGAATGCTTGGAAGTTAGATATTAGTCACCATACCTCTTGCTGGTAACTTTTGAGATGAGGTGATAAACAATGTATGGTGTTACGTACCCTTTGTACAATGATTTATGCATCACCTACCTCTTTGAGCGCAAAAACGTTGAGGTTGATGGCCTTTGGCAATCCCAACACGAGTGCTTTGTATTCAATAATGTTGTTTGTGCACTTGAACTCCAAGTGGATCGAGATCAAATGTTTCCTATGCTTTGGGTGAATTAAGACACACCTAGCTCCAGAGTCATCATGTGTCTTTGATCCGTCAAAATACATGGTCCACAACTCATCTATACACAGAACGTTTGATGCACTTGTACTACTGCTACTGCTACTGCTACTACTACTAGTGTTACAATGTGTTGTATAAGTTTAATTTCCATCAGTTGGGCAAGGAAGGAGACCCAACTACATGTCTGGTGGGGTTGGAGCTAGCTGTGCAAGATAACACCCCAACGTTGTTTCCAAGAGGTAGTTGTCGAACATGAGCTCTGCGAAAGCCAATGGTTCATTCTCACCATTGATGGGAGTGATGTTGTGTCTCATGTATCTCTCAGATAACACCCAAATCTGATTTCTTTTTCCCTGGTACGAAAGCCACAAGTGTGACTAGTCTATAGAAAAGTACCCATTCAACTTGTTGGACTAGTCTCTACTAAGAAGTAAGTCATATGCTTCTGGTATGTCCACAATGACAATGTTGATGCACTGGTGAACTCGACCATCATGAGATAATCAGATGATCACATCCCGAAGTTCACCAATGGATGGTATGCATGTCTGATCAAGTTGGATGACTTGCACATATGTCTTTATCCATTGCGCATTGATCTTCTTGGTGATGGAGAGTGGTATGACATTGGCTTATGCACGAAAATCAACCAAACAATTGTAAAAATTTTGTTAAATATTTCAAATGAAACCAATAATGGAGGGAAAACACAGTTTTCTTCTTCCATTCAGAGCGTTTTGAGCACAATTGTGAGTGAATCGAGAGATGTATTTTCTCCCTTGCTAGTAGAGGCTGCGTTGTATGCGGATATTTGCCCCAATGTGCGCAACAGAATATCCCACTGACTCTGAATCTTAGCTAACTCGAACAAAGAGATGTTTTTGCGATTTTTCTTCATGTCTTCCATGATGTTGTAGTCAAGAGAGGGTAGACTCACCAAGATGTCTGGGTCAGACTCGTGTTTGTACTATCTAGTGGAGTCTTCTGTAGTTTACTGCTCACGGAGATACTCTTGTTCACTACTATCTTCTTGGGCTTGCTTTTTGTTTTATTCTTTTGGATGGCTAGTGGATTAACCTTCCTAAACATTTCAAGCTTTTCTCGCATTTCCCCAAATGTAGGGGGAGCCCCTTGACTTCTGAGATTTTATCGAGCATTTTTATTTTGGGATTGCTTCTCAGTGTTCATTTTCTACGTTTCTTGTGAGCATTGACACATGTTGATTACCTTCCTAGTTCTTGGTGCCTCATCAAGTGCAACATCTTTGTCATCGTCTGTGTCTCTCGACTAGCATTGAATACTTCTTACTATGTTTAGTGTGCATTTCATACTGAGTCCGCAACTTGTTTCCATTCTGAACAAGTCCCTTTGAGTGATCTTCTTCATGGAATGAGAAAAAATCATCATTCGTGCACAGTTCCAAGTGGAACACTGAGTTGGAGCCCTCCATAGTTTTAGTGGGAAGTGATTCCTGCATGATGACATGCTCAAGCACCTCTGTTGTCAAGTTCTTGACAAGGCAAGTAAGGGTTTCTATGTCATTTGCTTCTTTGTCTTTACCCTTGCTCACTGCAGCCTGGGGCTTCCTGATCGCATATTTGGAGTCCTTTTATGGTTCATCATCCTTTATGACTCCGTTCGCGTGCAGGTGTTTCTCCATAGCAATTACCTCATCGCAGTTTTCTAGTAATGTTGGTTTCACAACTCGCTTAACGAACTGCACAATATTGGTTGTCACTACAGATGTATAGTAGTCAACAGTGATGGATTCATGAGGTTTCATGTCTAATGCAAACTTGTTCAATATGCACAAAAACCTCTAATTGAAATCCTTTACCTTTTCTTTTGACTCCATCTTCAGACTGCCCAAGTCTTTGAGCAACATGGTCGGGGTCTTGTCATCAATATTTTTTTCCAAAAGAATTCGTTTGAACACACCTCAGTTATGGATGGAGTTGACAGGAAGGCTATGATACCATACAATTGCGTAATATCCAAGGTATGTGGAAACAATCTGCATGCAACTTTGTCGTACCGTACCTCACGTTTCTACAACTATAGGTAGAAGTTGTCCAAGTGAGCTTCTGCCTTCACTATTTTGTCAAGGTAATACTTTGTGAGCATTCTCTCAAAACTCTTTGGCATCCTCTGCAAAACACCCAAGAGAGCCAATAGTCCCTTAGTCATCCATTCCAATTTTTGGTCAGCCATGTCTTCTTCTTCTTCGTCATCCTCCTCTTCTTCATAATCTGATGGTTCCGGTTCTAAGTCTGTTGGTTTGTCTCTGCCTCCACCTCCTCCATTTCCTTCCCCTTGGTCTCCTGTACCGAATTCTAAGCCCAAGATCACAAGGATATCCTATTCTCCCTGTCAGAAGACTAGAGGTTCCTCTCTATTCTCAAAAGCTACTGCCAGAACTTCGAGTGTGGCAAGAACTAATTATTCCACCAATGATATAAAAACTCCTATGGGAGTGGTGTTTGTCTTCCTTGATGCATATGGAAGATCTTGTATTCCTGGAATTAGTCTGGCTTCTTTGGTAAATTGACGACTGATGGGACAGACAAAGCGGAGGTGCTGATATGAAATTTCTTGTTCACGTTTGGGAGGTGAGGAGTAACCAACTTCAGAGTTGTGTGTAGGTGAGAGGGAGTGCGAGTTACTACCTTCACCAAATGATTAATGTGTTGGGGTAAGAGGACATTCATCCATAAACAAATCGCGGCCCTCCTTCTAGCCCCATAAATGTTGACAGTGCTAGACCCACTAAAATTCAGGGGATCTCCCCGGTATGAAGTCCCAACTAGACCTCACACCATTTGGTGTAGGAGTCCTATCTGGTATGATGGACCAACTTCCATTTTCTGAAAGGTTCTCCTTATCTCTTGTTTGTCAGTACATGAGAGTGGTTTTATTTTCTTTGAACAACGAGGTTCATGTGCCCAGTGAGTGCTTAGTGTAACTTGTGTCAAGGTTCTTTCACCACAGAGGGAGAGGGTGGGAGTGAGTCTCAAGTCAAAAGGGAATAGTCCCAACTCTATTAGAGACACACAACACAATATGACATGCGCATATTTTGGTGGAGTAGTCCACACATATGTGACAGTCACAAACTCAGAGTGAACAGATAACACGTACAACACCCAGCGGAATAGTCCACATGAGTGAGACAGTTGTTATAACAAGTTTATTAAAATGGTTTTGTTGAGTGTCCAGTGAAATAGTCCACACGGGCGAGACAACATCAACAACTTATACAACAAATTTTTGAAAGAATATGTACTAGAACAACCGAAATAGTTCAATTGTTTTAATACAGGTTAAAGCAACATGCATTACAAGCATCCAAAGAATAGTCTTACAAACGAATACAATACATGTGTGAAAATGTGCTTGTCTGTTATTAGGCTTTTGAATTAAGCACAAGTTCCAAAACACATCGATACACGATTACATCACTAACCCTAATAGTTGGGTGTTGGAGCCACTACTCGCTCCTCAAAGAAAATACTACAGACTCTCAAATCTATGTGGGAGGAGCCAAGGTGAAAATTCCCTTGCATGTACAAATGCGGGGTATATATATAGCCAAGGTTGAAACTGACCCTTGTGACTATTCGACTTCCCTCATGACTATTTGACTTACATGATTCTTCAAATTTACATGACTCTTCAACTTTACATGTGGTTCTCTTGGACTTCCACATTACATTACATTGATTACAATAGTATGGCCCACAGTAGTGATGTGGCCAAGGTGACTCATGAAATGAATCAACAGGGTAGAGCTGGCATGTTCATGTTGTCATTGGTGTCCATGTCGAGCTGCAGTTTTGTAGAGTGATGAATGCGCTCTTGTTGTATCATAGCTTCACCTCCATGTGGAAAGGTGTGCGCAGTCTTTGATGATCTTGGTGTTCACTTGATGTTGCACGTGCATGTCTCTCCTTCAGTTGTACTTGGCATGATCCATGTGTTCATTTGTTTGAGAACAAGTTCCTAGCATGTGCTCCTTGTTCATCCCATTCATCATCGTGCCATTTCTCATCCATCTACCTATATCTATAATCAATCATGACGAGATGACATAAAATCTAGAAATATCCTAGTATACCATGATGCATCATCTTTCGTTTCCAGGTGCAGTTGACCAGGAGAGAGGACAAGGCTTTGAAACTATGCAGAGCACATTTCAGGCCAAGATGCGGGCTCTAGGCACTTCCAAGGAAAATTGCACAGAGGTCACTCAGAGGCTGAGATGGAAAATCCAAATCAGCAGTGATTATCTGCGAGATCTGTCTCGGCTGGAGGGAAGATATGCACAATTTTTCTAGGGAGGTAGTGCAGGAAGTAGGGAGGACACTGGTAGTGAAAACCGTGCATATTTTCCAAGGAGGCTGGCAGCGAGTTGTGGGAGCTTCCTAGCCAAAAATACATAGAAGTGGGAGGCTAGCTTTCACGACATCTTTGCATAGTTTCTAGGCTGAGCAGGGTGTCGGGCAGCTAGGAGACAACCTACGAAAACTGCATAGTTTTCAGGAGGAGCAATAGGTCGGTTGAGAGGGTGACTGGCTGACATAACTCTGCAAATTTCAAGGACAGTGCAGTGACAGGCAACAGGTGACTGTCCTTCATGTCTACACAATTTCTTCAGTTAGTGGAGGCGAGCATGCTGGCAGCTTCTGTGTAAATTTTTGGAGTGAATCCTAGGGTCACTGCCTAGTCGAACTCTCCAGTAGACCATAAAGAAGATTTATAGATTTTCTTGTGGGAAACACAAATTGATATGGCTTGTTGAGCAACTTCTGCACTATTATGGGTGACAGTCAGTTGTGTTGATTCTAGGATTACGTATTGTGGACTTCCTGGGAGGAAGCCTCAAGCTCTACACAATTTTGGGCAACAATACATGATCACTGAGGGCTGAGACTGCTCAATGCAGCTTAGCAGAGCTCCAACTGTTGCGGGGTGTTCCGGTTGACAGAGTTTCAGCAAAATGACTAAGTGCGTGAGTGAGTGAACTTGTACATGCATGACCTTGTGAACATACACTCAACATGGCTGAACGATAAGACACCTCAAACCATCAAGACAACATACACTCAGTGTGACTGACCAACGGGTGTAGGTGACAAGTGCGACACTTGTGATAGATCATTGAACGACTGCAATAACATTTGCGCGACATTGTATACAACTTCGTGTGTGAGTGCGATAGATGTTTACGTAGCAAATATGAATTGTACACATGAAGACGATCGTGAACATAGATACAAGCATGACATTGTGACCAACATGCTAAAATATGTCTGGTGAATGGTCAAGCGACGAGGGTTAAAACACTCAACACGAGCTCATGGGATGAGCCTGAGTGCTTGCAAACATCAATGAAAAACCCAAGGAAGGCTATGAAATTGGATGCAGGCCAAAATTTTGGAGTGCGTTGTAGCCGGTACAACAGGTCGTTAATATTCTTTATCATAATTAGATCTTCATATTCTATTTCTAGGAGTTTGGTACTTAAGCTAATAAGTTATGTTTCATTCTTATAAATGAAATTGAATCTACATTGATAGATTGTAGAATGAGTGTGGGTAGTTTCTTTGTGTGAATGTTACGTCACCATTTCCAATTATTATTTGTGTTACCTATATTTTATCTGATTTTTATTAAAAAGATAAAAAAATATTCTCATATTTACAAATTAAAATTATTAGCATATAAAAATACACATAAACCTATTGTCATGATAAAAATATGAACACATTAATAATAATTTCAAATTTATTTCTATTTATATGTGTTGGATTTCGAAAAATTTAAGTCTATTTACCTTGCAATTTATTAAACTTTTTTAAAATATTTTTTTTTTATTAAATTATTATTATAACAATTTGTATTATCATTAAAATAATCTAAAAATTAAAAATTAAAATAAATATATATTATAAATATATTTTTTTGTAAGTAAGCAGAGAACTTTATATTAGCAAAAATAGTTTACGTAAGTTACATGCATGAGAACAAAGTAGGAGATTTGGGACCATCTTCCCACCATGGGGAAACCATATGGTCCCTTACTGAAAACATATGTTTGAAAATACTTGGTCCATGCAAAGTATAGGAGAAAATTACAAAAAAATTGTTGACGGAGTTACAAAAATTCTTTTGATTGTCTGCATGAGTGTTGTTCATGGGACTGTAAAGAGATGTAGAAAGAAAAACACTAATTGTCTGCTCAAACCACATGCTTTCCTTTGGAGTTTGAGGGGACATCTAGGTCCTTGTTGAATGTTGTTTAAGTAGCTGCATCTTCTGGCTTCTCCTCCATAATGAGGCAACAATAAGAGCTTGATTCCTACTGAACGCATTCCTTCTCTTTTTTTTGGCTCGCTTGTATTTGGAGTTGCATATAATCTACCATGAGAGAATGGGAATGATATGGAGGAGAGAATGAATGGGTGTTAGATCCATCCTAAGAGTTGGAGGAAGAAGGAGAAAGAGGGACAGGTGGAAAGGAAATGACAAAGCATCTAGGTAGTTGGCACAGATATTGAGGAATGTTGCTAACTTAGGAATTGGATTCCACCATATTCTATTTCGTCCCCTCCCTAGCTTTCTTCTGTTTCCACAAATGACAAGCTATCATGTTTTTCATGGCCCAATTCCCGTAACCTATGAGTATCCTCTCCTCATGTTCTAGCGAAGAAACTCTGTGATAGATATACGTCAAAATGTTCAGGTGAAATAGCTCAACGTTCTCATCAATCCATTGATTGTGAGGGTGACACCCTCGACCATGACCACCACCACCGCACCTAGCTCTTCCATGACCGTCGATCATTATTGTAGGTCATGAGAAGTACAAAGTAAAGCCAAGATGATTGGGAACAAAATCAAGAGGGACAATAGAATGGAAAAGCTGACCAGGGAAAATGCACACCATGGAATGAAACAGGGAAGGGTCGTGTAACCAAATAATTCATCGACATTGAGGGGGAGGCAGACAAATTGAATGGAGAATGAGAGTGAGGTACATGGAAATCCCAAGGTGGATGTAAATTGAGGAATCGAGACATTCCAATAATGATATCTTAGTTGTTGAGTTGCGAGCAGTGAAGGTGAATGGGCATCACTTGTAATGGGCCTACATGATTGTGATTAATGTTGATATGACTTCACCTCCAATATGCCACCCAAATCAAGGATATGAAGGCCTTGATTGATCATTTTCTTGTAATTGGATGACCTTTCTACAATTTGAGTGGAGAAGGGCGACCAATCCTGGAAGTGGGCTGGATCTTCCACTCCTTTGTTAGCTAGGAATTCGCCAGAGAGTTGGCTTTTCATTTGGTATGGGAAAATATGATGGCATCTTATTTAGAAATGATTGAGGACAACTGATGCATGCTATGATCTAGTCGCCAACTAATGGAACACTTAAAGGGAGGTGTTCAATTGAGGATCTTGTGAGTAGCTTGAATGATGATGTTGGAGTCCCCTTCAACTATGAGTGGAAAGAGATGATTTGTTTGGACTGTCCAGAGACCTTGGTTTAAGGCTTTGAAATCTGCAACATTTTTTCTTTCTTGGCCAATGAATCCCTTATAGAGCTTGACAATCTCTCCAATTTGATTGTGTATGACCCCTCAAGTTCCAAATTCCCCTTAATTTCCCTTGGATGCTCCATCAAAATTGAGTTTATAATGATGTTACAAAGGGGGCTTCCATATTTCCAATGAAGGATCTAGAGTGTGAATATGAGAGGATGCATCATTTAATTTGAAGTTTTTGAAGTTCCTCCAGGCCAATATTTATCTTTCTCTGGGCGGTCCTCGGAAATTTTTGTTCATCCTAGCTGGAGAGTAAATCGTTTCCTCTAAGTGTATGTGGTATATTTACCGAATTCACTCCATTGTGTTGTGTTTGTCATTGAAAATTATGTGGTTCCTTTCTTTCCATATTTCCTAGATCACGAGACTCGAGATAATTTTCCATAGTCTATTGAGGAGATTGCTTTGGAAGGGATTTTTTCCCTAGTTTTTATGGACTTGGCGATATTACCCTCCTGTTTGGTCGAGAACTGGAAATATTTGGCCAATTTATCCCAAAGGTTGTTCTACTTTGTGAAAGCATTGAATAAGTGATCTATATTTTCTTGTTGAGATTTTCACATGTAGCATCTAAAGGGGCCTTGGAAACCCTTTTTAAGAAAGTTATCCCATGTGAGAGTGCAATGTCTTAGGGGGAGTCAGATGAAAGTTATGATTTGGGCCATAATTTCATAAACTAGAGCTCTTTCCAAAAAAGGTCTAGTTTGATTGGATGATCCTAAGT
The DNA here is from genome assembly GCA_031772625.1 of Pinus tabuliformis. Taxonomy (NCBI): domain Eukaryota; kingdom Viridiplantae; phylum Streptophyta; class Pinopsida; order Pinales; family Pinaceae; genus Pinus; species Pinus tabuliformis. The sequence goes on along the minus strand of CM062807.1, from coordinate 91,413,373 downwards.
CAGGAGATGGTGACATTCCTTGCTTATGAAGCTACCTCTATTATGATAGCCTTGTCAAAGAATATTCAATCCTTCTTTCTTTCTGATCGATATTTAAAGAAGGGGCTCCTGTATGGTTTTCTTGTTTTTCTCTGTGTCTTATTCCCTACATAGGATGGATTTCTACCATTGGTAGACTTCTGAGTTTCTCAAGTCCTCCCAGAAATGATGGACCAGACTGAGACTAAAATTTTGCGCTAGCTCTTGGCTAAGGAGAGTATTGAGGGTGTTGCTCAAACTTGGTAGTTTTTGCCAAGAGTCTTTCCATAAACATGCAGTTTTGTCATCACAAATTTCCCATACGTTGTGCATTTGGATTATAACTTTGTTGAGCCTAGTCAAGTTCCATATGAGAGATCCCTGTACCTAAGTGGAGAGATAAATGAGATCTTGTTTAACAGTATGATTAGCATATTTAATGTGCCAAAGCTTGGCCCATGGTTTTGTTTTGTGTGTGAACCATCACCACCATATTTTTTCACCCAGAACATTGTTGGCTACCTTTGAATCTCACAACCCTAGCCTTCCTTTAGATTTTAGGAGGCTTGAGGTGTCCCATTTAACTAGGGGCGATTTGTGATTTAAGTCAACTCATCCCCATAGAAGGATCATTGAAGAGGTTTGATGGATTTCAGAACCCATTTGGGGGTAGTAAGGATGGAAAAGAGGTAAGTAAGCATGACTTCAAGAACAAGATGACTGGCTATGTTGAGTGGTCAAAAATTCCAATAGTAGAGCTTGTGAGCAAGCTTGTTGAGAAGGCCTTGCCATGAAGAGTGTTTAATGTTTGAATTTGTAAGACGGGCTCCAAGGTACTTCAAAGGGAGAGAAGTAGAGGATAAACCTAGGATGTACTTAATGTTTAATTGGTAAATGGGAGGAGTGTTAAAAAATAAGATTTGGGATTTCTCCAAGTTGATGGAGGTGCTAGAAGTAGTTGAGGAGAGGTCGAATATAATTTAACTTCCTTGCTTTCCATGATAGAGGGGTAATTCAGAAGGAGAGTATCATCTAAAGAATGTTGGTGGGAGAGAGTGAAGTTGTCAAGGAGGATGAGGCCTTTTAGAGAGCCTTTCTGAAGAGTGTCCTTGATGGATTTACCCAGCCCTTCCACCATAAAGATGAAGAGAAATGGGGAGAGGGTATCCCATTATCTAATACCTTTGGAAGTTTTGATAATATCTATGGGGGAAACATTGATAAGTATAGAGGAGAACGTTAATGAGACCAGTGACATAACACATTGGGTCCAATGGGAGCTAAAGGAAAATGTTAGAAGGGTGCGTTCAATGTCTTCCTAATTGAGTTTGTTGAAAGCTTTGGACATGTTGTGTTTGATGAGAATACTAAGAATTTTGAGGGTTTTGAGAGAGCATATTTCTTCATGGGCTAAGATTATGCCATCTAGAATCTGGCACCCTTCTACATAGCTAGTTTTCTCCGGGGAAGTGAGGAAGGGGAGAATGAGTTTCAAACTATTGGCAATGAATTTGGAGATGATTTTGTAAAATAAAATTACACAAATATATGGGATGGTATTTACCTCATGTGGGAAAATTATCTTCCTTGGGGATCAATGCCAGGAAGGTGGCATTGAATGATGGAAGGACACATTTTCTATTCCTGGAGTCTTAATCTATTTTTAGAACGTTCTTTTGAAGAAAGTGCTAGCATTTCTTGGAAAATATAATTGTGAATTTATTTTTTCTAGCTACCTTTCCATCTGCCATCTCATGCAGAGCTTCATGAACCTCTGCTTCCCCTATGGGTCTAATGAAAACCTTATTTTGATCCTCAATTCTTGATCTTGGGATGTTGGTTGTTCTTTGATTAATAGCTTCATTGTGGTGTGGTTGAGGGTCATGCAGGAGGTCAGAGAAGTGGTGGACCAACTCATTTTCATTGTCCTCCAATTTCTCAAGTATTTCCACTTCCTTGCTGCGAAGAAAGGTGAATTGGTTGGTGGATCTATGTTGAATAGTCAATTTGTGTAAGAAAGGGGTGTGCCTCTCCCCATCATTGAGCCAACTAACCCTTTATTTTTCATTTCCAATAAATCTCTTCTTACTTATAGCATTCCTCTAATTTCTTGGTTATCAATTCTTCCTTGTCCTCTGTCTCCTTGGAGCAACCATGGAGGATAATTTTCTACTAAAGGATTGACATTTTGTTTTCCAGGGCATGTTTTGCATGGAAGATATTGTCAAATGCCTCTTGGTTCCACTTTTTGAAGACTAGCTTGATTTTTTTTAAATTCTCTTGAAATATATACATATTTGAGCTGTTGAAGTGACCAATGTTGAGCCACCAGTCTTCGATTTTGCTTGTGAGGTTAGCATCTGAGAGCCAAAATTGTTCAAATCTGAAAGCGTGTTTGAGTGGTTTACCAAAGGTTCTTTAGGAGAGGATGATGGGCCAATGTTCCAATCTAGTTGATGCCAGGACTTCAACCGAGAGTTCACGACTTCGTGTGAGAAGATGATATGCTACTAGGAAGCGGTCGAAATGAGAGGATATTTGAGCAGCTCTACCTCTTCTATTATTCCATGTGAAGAGACCATTGGTGGTTTTCATGTCCACTAGGTTTAAGTCTTCAATGAAGTTGTTGTTGTTGTTGATGATGGTCAACACTAATCAAACTCGCAAGCCATTATGAATTTCTAAACTAAACTCTCCTATAACTAACACCATTTATTATACTCAATCACAAATAAAATGCTTAATAGGTGGGACTCATCTTAAGAGAGAATCCTTGGCCATGAGTTATCAAAACCATGATAAAAGTTTGATTGATCTTCACTAAACAAATTACATTTTCTAGAATTATAGATCAGTTGACTCTCAAGGTGAATGTATTGATTATGGAATGCTAACGAAAATGTTTGAAACAACATTTGTTATGTTCGTGTACATATTACATACCATTCTGTGATGATGAGAAGGGTTAGTGGTGCGAGGTCTTTCCTTTGTATATTCAAGACAAATTTATTAATGTTAAAGGTTTATTTCTCATTATATATACATGGTTGTTTGGGTGCCATCCTATTGGACATATATATGTATTTGCGACAATTGGTGTAGAGCCTCATGAATGCTTCATTTTGACACTCTCCCTTACCAATTTTTCCTCTCTTTGACCATCATCATCATCTTAAAAGGCATAAAACTACAAGGGTTTTGTCACGGTAAGGTATTTAATTGTCTTATATTTCATATTTAATAATGTTCGTTATTATTGAATTAATGTTTGTATTATCTATCGATTTCATGCAATTCTGCAACTAATCTATGTTTCTGTATCCGATTCCAAGGTTTATCAGGATCTGAGGTGTCAGCTAAGAGGAGAAAGATATGAACAGGTGGAGATTGATCCCTTTAACATTTTCCTCCTATTCATCTGAACCAGATCATCAAAGGATTATTCGATTGCATGGTCAAAGGGTAAAAGTCAACATGTTGCTGAAGAGGTGAGCAAGAGTCTGAAATCCTTGTGCTTCATAATTTTCTTTGCCAAATAGATAAATCACGAGAAAACAATATTTTGATATTTGTTAGAAGCTAAAATTAGAATTATGTTAGCTAGGGTAGGCGTAAAATCCTCGAACAGTTTTAGACACGGGCTTTTATAAATATCGTGCAACAAACATGAACATGAGTTTAATTTATATATGTGACAATATTGTTTTAAACTCTGTTTTTACCTGTTAATGAAGAATTAGGTTTTGATGCATAGCTGACTATTTGATTAAAGTTATGTGACCACCTGTTTGTGGAGGGCCCCTACAAACAGTGAAGGTTTTTCATTTTCATATCTTTTCTTTATCATTTGATCCAATTATTTACATGTTTTAGAATTGTTTTGCAATGTCGATTTCAATTAGATAACGATAGCAAGATTTCACTAATCATTCTTTTCATGTTGATTTATAATGATGTTAATTGTAGTGTAATCGCTTTTCACAGATTTTGTTATAGTTTCATTTTAGAGCACGAGTGATTTATTTACAGTATTTCATTACAGGGCATGAGTGATTTCTTTATAGTATTTCAATTCAAAGCATGAGTGATTGATATTGAGAAAATGTGTAGTTTTCGTTTTAACTAGAAGTCAAATTCGTTTTGGTTTTTATGCAAAGGATTGCTAGAATATTAGATGAATAATTCTGCATTTAGGGATTAAATTTGTGTTGCAATAGATTGGTTAAGTTCTCTTAATTTAATGAGATAGTATGAGTGTTATTTAGTTTCATTTTGCAAGTGTGAATAGAATTTTTTATTTCATTAGAAAGGAGTGGGCAGGAATGTAATTGAGATTGAATAAGTTAATTTTATTTTCTTTAAAGAGTAAAATAGGAACACAAAACATCCTTAGGAATAATTTTTCAATAACTCAATCATACACATTAATAATCTAAAGGCTTCTAGCATATATAGTGCACTTGCACTTCACAAGTTTACCAACTCCGGTCAATAATTTATGTATCAAATTAAGACTATTAAATTGACAAATATTTTGGCGCCATTGCCAAGGAAGTGTAAATCGAAGTCTTTATCCTTTTCATTTTGATAAAAACAACAACAACAACAACAACAATAACAACAATAAAAAAAAAATGATATGCATAGGGAAACAGACTCTAGGGGAAGATTTGTAGGTAGAGGTAAGAGTTTAATTCCAACAACATCACCCATGCCACGACGAACTTGTAGTGCCACATCACCCACACAAACTTGAATTCCATCCATAGCAGGCACACACAAACTCCCTGAAGTATTAAGATCCGAAATCCAAACTAGAGATTCACCAACTTCATCAACATAAGCCATAATAGAAGAAGAAGATCCCATATCTCCAACAATAGGAGTAATTTTCCTATCTTCAACTGGAGAACAACTTCTAGCTCAAGAGATGGAAGTTCCTGCCGAAGAAGAGGAAGAAGAAACCTATTTTAACAAACCATTAATAGAAGAACCAAAGGAACTAGAGGAAGCTGAAAACATTCCTTCGAATTATTTTTAAGATCTCCAATTTCTTAAAGCTACCTAGTTTGTGTAAATATCTATGCATAAAAGTCATGTTTTTTTCACATTCTTGAGCCATATGTGCAATGGAATTACTGCTAATAATTATATCAATGCCTTTTCCCTTTCACTCTTTACTTTTCATGCTTATTTTGGCGGTTTAAAACCCAAAACGAATTTTTTTAATGAATAGTTCATATATATATATATATATATATATATATATATATATATATATATCTATATATATATAGTAATTTGGATATATATATATATATATATATATATATATATATATATGCGACATGAAGTTTTTTTAATAGAAATAGGGGAAGAGGCTCGAACATAGGAGTAATGTACATGAATCATCATTTGCGGAGAAACAACTAGATATGGGAGGCACAAGGTTTTAGGGAATTTTCATGACGAAATTTTAATATAAACTAATCAAGATATATTTTATATGTGATTTGCATGCATATTATTTTATTATAACATGTTTATGATTACTTACTTAATTAGGGATTAGAAAATGAGCCAAGAAAACAAGTCTACATTTCAGATTTATTTATCCATTGAAATAAAAAAGGAAGAGGCATAATCGAATGGAAAAGAGGATCCCACGTATTAGAGTAAAACTTTTAATTAAAATTTTCTAAACAACCTTTAGAAGTCCCTCCTTTCGAATCTAATCATCTTGATTATAAAGGAAATTAATATAATATTTTAAAATAAAAAACTACCAAAACCACTTCAAGCCTCTTTAAAAAGAGGGGAGATCTATGAAGATAAGGGGAAGAGAGAAAGTTGTGAAGAGAGGTATGCTATAACAAAATTAGGTTTTTCTTTTATTCCTCCGAATTTCTTTTCTATAAATCAGAGCGTTGATCTTAACGGTGTCAATATTTCTATCTCCAAAGGAGAGACCAATTAGGGTGAATTCCCTCAACTACTCAATGATTTGTGACGGTATTTTGTGTTCTTTCTAATCATTTATTTGTTTTTCAGAAGGTATAATTTTTAATTATCAGTGCTAAAAATGACCTTTATGTAGAATGCATGTTGTCCAATTTCACAATTTTCTTGAAGGAACAATGTGCTGCCACTCTCATTAGATTTCCCAAAATATTGTATATGAGTCGGTACATTGTAGTAGTTTGATTTTTGAACTAGTCAATGGTCTTCACAGAGACATGTTGTTATGATTTTGACTATTAACTTATTTAATAAAATCACCCAATTTCCATACATATTTATCTATAAATGCCTCTTATATTTTGTTATCTTATTATCCAGTGTTTTCACAACTTACGCTCTATAAGATTTCAAGGTTTTGGCCTAGAATCTTGACTAGCTCACTGTTAATTTAAGTCTGATTTTTATTTTTCCTTAGTACCTCTTGATCATTCATCTCATTGTGAATATCATGTTTCAGATGTATATATCAATTTTTCTCTTTCTTTCTGCTTAATTTTTTTGCAAATGCAAATACATCCAAAAACATTTATATTTACAACTATACATTTCAAGCAAACTGTCTCATTATATTGTTGTGATAACAAGATTCAAGGAGTTGAATAGTTTATTTTGTTTAAATTTAACCAAAGCATCAAAATATTTTGGTGACCATACTATGGATAGAATTAATTTCACTCCATAGTTTGTCATTTTGTTAAGCATGCACACCTTGTTAGCTCAATTTATTGTGTAAATTAAGACATCTATTTTACTATCAATTCAAGTTGGTAATCTTAGAAGCAAACCACAATTTATGGATTTTTTGATAAGAAGTAATATAGAAAGTAGTTATGAGAACATAAGTGCATATTACAAGTATAAATCATTCTACATAACTAAGCAAAAACATTTAAGTCTATTTCATAAAAGCATGCATTATTGGTCAATGAAATTAGACTATTTTAGAAAAACAAGGAACAAGCTCTTTCAAAGAGACTTGGTTTTCCTCCCTCGGCTATTCTATAACGACATTTCCAATATCTAAGTAAGCATAAAATAATGTAATGAAAGCATAAGAATTTAATCTAAGAAAGCTTGAAAGAAGTGAATCGTGTTCATTCATAGTCCTAGCTCACGAAGAAGAGGCTCTTTCTTAAGAGACCTACTTATCCTTCCACATTCAAGCTAATCACTAAAAGGAAGCAATCTTCACTTAACACATGCCATAAAATAAATTCACATTAAATATATTTACAAATATTTACAGAAAATGAATATAATAAACATGGAGAATTAAACTAGCATATGCACAAATATGAACATCATACAACAAAGTGTACTTAGCTTGGTATGGGGGCCCTCCAACCTTGCTGGTACACTGCTAAAATACTCAGCTACAACAACTCATTCACTCCAGAAAACACAAAGAAATCATGAAACAAAAGCTTTGTCTTCAATTATCTCAAAATAATAAGTTTTTCTACATAGTCTAACTATGAATGCCTCTCTTTAAATAGGAAAAATAATAAGCATATAAGCTAAAAATTCTGAAACAACCATCACTAATGTTATCCCACTTCATCAGGTTGAAGCCATCCATTAGTTACAAGAAATCTAGAAAAATTCCAAAAAATCCTAAAACTGCCCCTTTTTAATAGGGATTTATAGGTGACAGGTCAAGCTTGACCAGCGTTGATTGGGCATGTATTTGCTGATTTTGACTGAGCTAATGGTTGTTCATCCATCCGCGATTCCTAATATTTCCAAATATGTATTCATCTTGCACCCAGGTGCCTTGCATATATCACTTCAATGGAGCTATTAAGGGAATTTTCAGTTCTATCCAAAAATACTCTTAAAACCCAATTTTTGCAAAAATATCTAAAAATTGAAAAACATAATTTATTTACCTGAATATGCATAATAAGGTCAAAATAATGCATATATGGATGATGTAAGGTGGAATATGATGGAAATTAAGTGGATTTTTGAAAAGCAAAATTGATCAAAATTGAGGGCCAACATCTCCCCCTTGCTGATCTTCAAGCATGTCTTCATGCTTGCCTTCTTCTCTTTGATCTCCTGAGTGTTGATGTCCCTGCTGAACCTGTACCTATACATGTAGCATCCTATTGTGTAGCTTGAAGTAAAATGTCAATGCCTTTATGCTCCCCTGCTTTATAGATGGGATCTTTTACCTTCTGTCTCTCATATTTGTATTTCCATGTGTTCTTTTCATTGAGCCACCTATAAGCTTGTTTAGAGATCAAGATGTTCTTTGTTTCAAGCTTATCAATTTTCTTGTTCAATTTTCCATTTTCTTTTATTAGATTTTTATTGTTTTTTTTGTACATCTTATTCTCTTTGTTCAAATTCCTTTCCAAAATCTTGTTGACTTCCAACTCCCTTGTCAACTCCTCTATCTTCTTGAGGTGTTATTCTTGATGTAGCTCTCTTTCTTCTCCTACAGTCTCCTTGGAAAATTAATGTGATGAAGTAGCTCCTATCCATGCATGCTAAAAGTAGGAATCTTTTCCAAAGGCTCTTATTGAATTTCCCTTTCCATTCTTTGCAATATCTCGTTAACTTATTTTGATGTTGTTGGTGGTTCAACAATTTCTACCTCTTGGTCTTTTTCTTTCTCATTTGGCTCTTCTTCCATTTTTCTTCCTAGGCCTTCTAGGAACATATAGGAAGGATCTTTCCTTCTCAATCATGCCACTATCATGTTTCTTCTTAGATTGGGTCCTAGGATAGATAGGAGAGTTCATGATGCTCCTAGAAACATGCATTTGTTAAAAATTTTCCTCTCTTGTTTGTTCCTCAATATGATGCTAAACCAAAAGTTATTTCCAAATCAATCCCTTGCTTCTCACCTAATGTTCTACAAGTATTTTAAAGATCCCTTGATGATAAATATGTTCCTCTTTTACTTCAGTTTTATTTTTAACACCCTCTATCATTTTGATCAAGCTTCTTGAGAAGAAATAGGGTAGATTAATCTTGGATTCTCCCTTTATGTGTTGAAGTAGCCTAATGTGGTAAAGATAAACTAGGTTGTGCCTATTGTCACAAGTGAAATATCTCTGAATGATTAGAACTAATTCGGACCAAGGCTCCCTGAACCAGTCCCTTTGAATTTCTTTTGATCTATCAAAGGATCATTTTCTTTGTTTTTCTAAGAAGAATGTCCAACCTTTCTCTTTGAAATGTAATCCTTTGTGGTATTCTTCTCCTGTTAAGGGAAGATCTAGAGCTTGGGAAAGAAATTATGGGTTTAGTGGTATGGAGAGGTCACCCACTTTTGTTTGTCCCTGTTCATAATGATTTATGAATTCTTGTGTAATCTTGTTATTATGCCCATTAAATTTATGAAGAAACCCTATCAATCCTGCTTGATACAATTTTTCTATGCTTTCTTTCCCCCAATTCTCTATCTTGAATTCATTTGGCTCAATTCTGGTTGCCATGTGCTCTGTATACCAATTAATGTATCCTTGGACAGTTAACATCCTCATCATAAATAAAAATACATGTATATATATACCTCTGTCTTCTTATTCATGCAATTTTTATTCATGGATAATTATCATGGAAAATAAGCTCACCTGATCTTTGAAGTTCATTGAAAAAAATGAAATTATTCTCTTGCTTGAATCCTTTTCAATTTCCTCTGTTCTGCTACAAAAAGGAGTCCACTGCTCTTCAAAAAAAAATTCTCACTTTGTAAAAGATATCAAAAACATCTTATCAATGTTTTATTGCTCCTAAACTCGTGCTTAAATCTCTGTTTTCCCAAGTTTTTTATGAAAATGCTTTCCCTGTTTGTCTAGAAATACTGACTATGCATATGAAAAATAGGACTCCGCATTTTTCAAAATTTCAATTTCACAAATATGCATGAGGGAATTCGAGCTGGGGAACTGGAAGAAGACTCATTAATGTCTTTGAGTTAATAACTCATTTTCCTGTGTTTAAACATTGTCATTTTAATTAGGACTCCTTTCAACATATTCGAAGATTTATTCATGACACAGTTGGCAAGGTTTGTTTAATGGTTGCAGAGTTTTTAAATTGACAACTGAAGTCTTTCTCCCTCATAAAATGACACATATTAACCAATATCTTAAGCTTAACTACCCTTGGAATTATTTAATTATTGATAGAAATATGGGATTTGGCTCTTACCTCTTCTATTGCGGAATTTATGGAGTTTGTTGGGAAGCACAGTCAACTTGGTGCAGAGAGAATCTCATCCTTCAATGTCCTCATTAAAACCAAAGCATCTTTCCTTATTTCTCCACGAACTCTTAATCTCCTTACCTATTTCTTATGTGAATCCTTCTCTGTTCAGGGCTTCATAAACCTCTCTATTCTGGGTTCTCTATCTTATGCAGACTTCTCTTTAATTTTTGTGTTTTCTTTGCACATTTTCTTCTTCTATGAGGGTTTCTCCTTACGCTGTGTAAATGCACAATGTTACTCTCACCTTCTGAGCTTAGTTCTTTGCTATGATGGCGGAACAGAGACTTACACGGAGCTCGGTTTATGCTATAATGGTGAAAGATAGGATGACACAGAGTTTTGTTTGTTTGAATGTATTTTGATCGTTTTACCACTCCCAGCTCATATTCTGTCCTATGTTCTATGGCTGCCTATGTGTCATAGTCTTGGCTGCATTCTTTGCTTCATGTACACTCTTCCATTCATGTATTTGTATGCCTTTCTTATCACCATAATACTTGCACTACCCACATTCTACTATGTTCATTCTTCAATCATAGTTTCATTCATTTCTTTGTTTGCCCACTATAGTTTGTAATCATATTCCGCATGTTTGCAATTGTATGTAGTTGATTTAAAAATGACCATAGTTTTAGGTCATTTTTATAATGATACTAACCCTTTTTTATGATGACCATATTATCAAATGTTCTATAAGGTTACTAACCCTTTTTGTTTTTGTAGGCAAGAAAAAATTCCTTATGGGCAAAAATTTTGAGCCTCAATTTTTGATAAAAAATGCTTATGTTTATGTTGAAGGATAATGAAGGAGTATATGGGGTTAATGTAGGACTATAATGAAATGTAGGGTAGGATAATGAACGTAATGTTTTATGTGGTGATGTAGTTAGGATAAATATAATATGAACGAAGGAGTATATGCGGTTAATGTAGAACTATGATGAAATGTAGTAGGATGCATATCCAAGTTAAATTAGTTTTAACAATTCTAGAATCTTTTTTAAAAAATCAAAGGTTTTAAGAATATTTTTTTTTTTACTTACAGTACTTCTTCTTTCAGATAATAGGTCAATGTTCATTGATGATGACCTTTTCTATCTTGTCCATATTTGACTCTTTTGAATGATGATAGTTCTTCAAAGATAAATTCTAATGGAATGTAGACACTTGTATCTATTTATTTAATCTTTTTGATGTTCTTTCATTTTTTTACATATGATATTGATTCAGGTCTCTTATAATGAATTTTTATGTTGTTTAGTTCCCTTCTGTAATGATTGTTATATACCTAGGGGGGATAATATGGGGTACAAAGAGATGTACCCAAGGGAATAATGTAATAATGGGATGGGCCATAGTAATAAACACTGTGGTTAACCTATATCATGTAAGGGACCACAAGTAGTGAGTAATAATGTAATGGGCCCATGGTATTAGATAAATGGTGTTGAGGGAACCATGGTATTGACCCATGGTATTGTATGTATGAGGCCTATATAGAGGCTAGAGACTCCACATTGAGAGATGTCAAGGAATTATTGTATGAACATGCATATGGCTTGTGGAGTGTTCTCCTTCCTTAAGGAGTGAATGTATGGTGTTGCCCTACCTTAAGGGTTTGATTAATAAAGAAGCATTTATCTATATTCAGATCTTGTTCTTTCTTGGGTTTATTTCTTGGGTTATTTGCATTGTCTTACATTTTCAAATCAGAGCCATAACAAGTGGTATCAGAGCTGATTTTAAATCAACGATATCTCCCTCATCCGGACTCCGATTCGACTGATTTTTTTTTGAAATTGGGTATTTTCACAAAAAATCCAGATCTGTAATTAGATTTTGCAGATTTTTCCCCAAAACGTATAGATCTGCGCTGCAAACTCTCTGCCCCAAAAAAATGTCTGCAACACCACTGATTTTTAGATCAGTGATATCTCCTTCATCCGGACTCCGATTTGGCCGATTTTTTTTTTGAAATCGAGTATTTTTTCACAAAGAATCCAAATCTCCAATTAGATTTTGCAGATTTTGCCCCAAAACGTACAGATATGATCTGCAAACTCGCTGCCCCAGAAAGTTCCTGCAAAAAATTTAAAAAATTCTCCACTTTTGCCCAAGAAAGCGCTCTGATACCACTTGTTATAGATCTGACCCAAAAATATAAGATAATACAGATAAAATCAAGAATAAGAAGATCTAAAAATAGATAGAAATGCTTCTTTATTGATATCAAACCCTTAAGGTAGGGCAACACCATACATTCACTCATTATGGAAGGAGAACACTCCACAAGCCATATGTTTGTTCATACAATAATTCCTTGACATCTCTCAATGTGGAGTCTCTAGCCTCTATATAGGCCTCATACATACAATACTGTGGGTCAATACCATGGTTCCCTCAATACCATCTATCTAATACCATGGGCCCATTACATTATTACTAACTACTTATGGTCCCTTACATGATACGGGTTAACCACCTTATTTATTACTATGGCCCATCCCATTATTACATTATTCCCTTGGGTACCTCCCTTTGTACCCCATATTATTCCCCCCTAGGCATATAACAATGATCTTTTGACTAATGTTTCAGGTCCCTTCTGCAATGTTGTTTCAGGTCCCTTTTGCAATGATCTTTTGAATAATGTTCTAGGTCCCTTCTACAATGTCGTTTCAGGTCTCTTTGATAAACAAATACTTGATATCAAACCATTACATGGTTTGTTGATTTATTGTGAATATTCCCCCCTTTATTATCTTCAAACTTGTCCTCAAGTCTTTTAAGTTTTGGGGAATGATCCTGTAAAAACAAAAATGGAAAGAAAAACATGAAAAAGAATTTGTATTAGCCAAACATGTTGGTTTTCCGATATGAATTCGAGTTTTTATTGTGCCAGTATCCCAGATTTTCACAACCAAAATCTTTTATTATTTTTTAACTTCATTTTTTATTTTTTTGGAAATATGGAAAGAATATTGCTATGCTTTTCCAATACTTATATATCATTGTCTTCTAAAATTGTTTTCAAAAATTCTTTTATGTGTATAGGCTTATGATAAACTTTTAGTTTATGTCCATTATCCATAAAATAATTTGTTGCTTCATCAATTGTCTTTATCCTTACTGCTCCATTGTCAAAGATTTCTTCTATTTCATATGGTCCAAGCCAATTAGTAGTAAATTTTGCTTTGAAATCTTTGAACTTAGAGTCGAAAAGTAGTGCCCAGTCTCCTTTATGAAATATTTTGTTTTTAATGAATTTGTCATGCCATCTTTTTCTCTATTGTTGAACTAGAGATGTATGTTCCATAGCTTGTTCTCTAATCTCATCTAGTTCATTGAGTTGCATGATCCTCTGTTGTTGTGCTTTTGTCAGGTCCAGTCCCAATTTTGATGCATGTTTATATGTAGGAATCTCAAATTCAATTGGCAACAAGACTTATTTTCCATAAACAAGCTGATAGGGGATAAATCCAATACTATTTTTACATGTTATCCTATAAGACCATAGTGCTCCATTTAGCTTCTCTGAAAAATCATTTCTATGCATGTTCATTGTTTTTGTCATGATATTATCAAGTACTTTGTTTGTTGATTCAACTTGTCCATTTGCCTGTGGGTGGTATGGAGTTGATTTCCCATGCTTAATCCTGTATTTCTCTGTCAGGTCTCGAACAAGCTTGGAGGTGAACTATGTACCTTGATCTGTGACAATCTTCCTTGGAACTCCATATCTTACAAATATTTCTTGATAAAGAAAAGTAATTACAATAGTTTCTCTTGCTTTTCTCATTGCTTTTTCCTCTTCCTGTTTTGTTACATAGTCAGTACATACTAAGATGTACTTCTTACCATTTGATGGTGGGTTGATAGGAACCACAAAGTCAAGAGCCCAGTGTTCAAATGTCTCTATGAATTCTTGTGGCTTCAATGGAATTTCATCTGAAACTACAGGCCTACCTATCCTTTGGTAGGTATCACATCCTTTAGCATAAATTTTTGAATCTCTGAATAGTTCTGGCCAATAGTATCTTTTATGTGAGACCTTATATGTTGTCATATTCCCTGCAAAATGATCACCACATAATTCGTCGTGACATGCTTTTAAAATATAAATGATTTCATATTCTCTTATACATTTCCTAATTATAAGATCAGGTCCTGTATAGAAAAGATATCCATTAATCCAAGTGTATCTTGCACTGTCTCTAATTATTTTCTTTTTCTGCTTGCTAGTGAAATGTGATGGTAATATTCCAGATGATATATAATTAGCTATATCTGCAAACCATGGGGTTTTACTTGTTATAGCAAATAGATGTTCATCAGGGAAGTTATCTGACACAGGTATAAAATCATCAGAAGAATGAAGTCTTGATAGAAAGTCTGCTACTTAGTTATCTCTCCCTCATCAATCTGAAACAGTGATATTATATTCTTCCATTAATAACAACCTTCTAGTAATTCTACCATTAGTAATTGTTTCGTTCATTAGATATTTAATGGATGAATGATCTGTATGGAAAAATACTTGATAACCTATTATATAATGCCTAAATTTATTGACTGCATGAACAACAACTAGCATTTCTTTTTCAGTTACTGTGTAGTTTAATTATGCTGGAGTTAAATTTTTGCTTATGAAATAGATGGCATAGTTAAACTGATTTTATTTTTGTCCTAAAGATGCTCATATTGTTGTATCTGATGCATCAATAGATATATGGAATGCTAATGACCAGTTTGGCCCTCTGAGAATGGATGCTATAGACAATTTTTCTTTCAATTTTTCAAATGCATTTTGACAATTTGTAGTCCATTGAAACTCAATGTCTTTTACAAGTAGTTTAAACAAGGGTAAAACTATCTTACTGAAGTTTTCAATGAATATTCTGTAGTAGCTTGCATATCCCAAGAAACTTCTTACTTCTTTCTATGTTTTTGGTGGCATTAATTTTAAAATAACTTATATCTATGTTGGGTCTACCCTGATTCCATAAGAAGAAATGTGGTGTCCCAACACTATCCCTTCAGTTGGCATCATAAAACATTTCTCATTGCTGAGAGATAGGTTTGTCTCTATGCATCTCTTTAAAACTTTGTCAATATTATTCCAACAATCATCAAATGTATCTCCATATACATTAAAATGATCCATGTAAACCTCTACACATTCATGGATTAGATCAACAAGTATTGCAAGGAATTTTCTTTGAAAAGTACCAGGTGCATTACATAACCCAAAGGGAAAAAATTATATGCATATGTTCCCCATGGACAGGTAAATGTGGTTTTTATCCTGGTCCTCTAATGCTATCTTAATATGATTGTATCCACTAAATCCATCAAGAAAAGAAAATAATTTATTTCCAGCTAATGAATCTAGTACTTGGTCAATGAATGGTAATGGAAAGTGATCTTTCAATATGGCTTTATTTAGGTCCCTATAGTCTACATATATTCTCCATTTTCTATTTTGCTTTAGAACCACAACTAATGGTGAAACACATTGACTATCTGAAATAGGATAAATGAATTTCATACTTGTAACAGTTTTTGCAGCTCCTCTCTCACTATTTCTTTCATCATAGGATTCATTCTTCTTTGTGGTTGTCTTAATGGTTTGATATGATCATCAGTATAGATATAGTGAATACATGTCTTTGGATGAATTCCTTGCATGTCTGTATAATCCTGGGCAAAAGATTTTGAATATTTCTGTAATAATGCAATTACTTGTTGTTCTTGTGATGATTGTAGATAATTACCAATATTTACATTCTTTCCTGAATTGATTTCAACAGTTTTTATTTGAGAATTGGTAATTGAGTTGACAGGAAAAATTCTTTCAAATGAATTCTGCAATGATTGAATAATACAATTTTCCTGAAAACATTGATTTAAAGATGATTTGCAGCTTCATATTGTGTTATTCTTAGCCGCTCAGAAATATCAGGTTCTGAGATAAAAATATCTATTAAATCCTCATTTTCTTCCTCTTCTCTAAAATTAAAGGCTTGATTAATGCTTAAAATAGGCTGAGTATTTTCTTGTTCATCATCAAGCCATGATAGTAAAGATGGAGATTGAGCAGGAGGATAGAGTGTAGTATGTTTCCTTCCATATCCATGTGCTATAATCATACTTCCTGATCTGCATCCAATGAAGGCATTTGTTGTGGCTAACCATGGTCTACCAAGAATTAAAGGATGGCCTCCTAGATTTGTTTTTGGTTGCAAGATAAAAAAATTCTACAAGGTTTTCACATGAATCTAAAGAAACAATGATGTCCTCAATTATTCCTTCCAATACAACTTTATATCTATCTGCTAGTTCTAAAATTGTAGTAGTAGGTCGTGTTAGTCCCTTACAATTTCCTAGGTGGAGGAGGAGATCAAGAAGGGTAACCTCAAACCACTTCAGCTCAGTATCTAGCCCTACTAAGCAAGAGAGGGATCTCTCAAAAAAATTTATTAGTGAATTGACTTTAAAGCAATAAGTTTTAGGCTAGATATGTATGATTGTTTGTGTGTTGGTGAATTTTAGATTTTAGGGTTTGCTGGACTAGGGTTTGGAGCCAGTGATTAGGTCTAGGCTTTAGGAGTGCAAAATCAAATATAGAAAGGAGCTACGTAACACAAGCCCATGGTGGACTTGGAATATTTTCAGGGTAGTATAGAATAGAAAGTTTAGAAGAGACTAGTGAGCCTAAGCAAATATGAGTTCATTGGCTTTTAGAAGACATAAACACAACTATGAAAACCATACAAATAGAGCTTGAAATCAATAATCCTGTCTATTTAACTGCAAGGTATCCATAGGAAGAAGACAAAACATGTGGATAAAGATGATTTAACCATGATAAAATAGATAGAAAGAAGAAAAAACACCATGAACTCACTCAGCTAGAGTTCCTTAAAAATAGTTGCAACTGTCTCTGTATTAGCTGAGAATATCATTGCATGCAAGCCTCCTCCACAAAATTCCAACCCTTCTCTATGAAAGAGAAATGATATATATAGACTCAATTATACCACTTCCCCACCTTCAGGAGTCGAATTCCTAGGTGGTGGAACTGACTCCAAGATTCTCTCAACCAATAGGTGAGAGTGAGAAGGTGAAACTCAAACACTTCTTGGAGAGTTTGTTTAGGAGTTTGCTTCCTTAATGAGGCCTATTAAACATAAAAACAACCTATCATGTACATTTATTCATGCTTACATCACCTAGCCTCGAAAAAAGTTCCTATACATTAAGAGTTTTGACTTTGACCAAGTCAAACTGAAAGCTAGAAAATTTACATAGTGAAATTTACAATTAAAACACAGGAAATTGTAGAAGCGCAACGCTAACTTTGATCCCACTTTTAGATGCCTTCTAGAGGTCAAATGAAGATCTGAGAGAATGGTCAACTATATTTTCAAGTCTAGTTTCCATAACACCTTGAATTTTTTAAAATTACCCATGGGAAGGCCTTCAAAAATCCATTTTCCCAAGGTCACTCCAGGAGCGCAACGCCTGTCAAAAAGAGGTCCAGAAAGCTAATTTTTGGCCACGTTTTTCCATTTTTCTCAAAATTTAGGCCTCCTCTGGAAAATCTGAAGAAATGAGTTTTTAGAGGATGCCAAGGGCTTTCCAAAAATGCAAACTTTTCTTAAGGCATATTAAGCCCTCATAGATTATTTAGCAAGAATCTCTAAGTTTCCTTCATCATTTTGGTCCTTTTGGGATTCTTTGAGCTTGTTTTCAAGCTGCTTGACCTTGACATTACAAATCATGTTCTGAGCTTGGTAATGGTGTGCCATGTGCCTTAGTAGCTGATTGTCTCTATTGGATTTCTCTAGAAGCTTCTCCAAATGTTCATTGACCCTGTTCAACCAGTACTCTTTGTCTTGACTCACCTCTAAAGCAATTTTGTCCTCTAGGTCTAGCTCTTCATTCAGTAAAATGTGTTCTTCTTCTTCTTGTAATGCTTTCTTAAGCCCTTTAGTTCTTGGCCTTTTTCTCTTGCCTTTCCCTTGTGTTCCTTCAGGCTCATTTGTCTCCATGACTACTTTTCCCTTTCCGACCTACTGTAATAGTTTGGTTTTCTCTTTCTCCATGATCAATTGTTTTTCTTTCAATTGACTATTTTCCTATTCTAGGAATGAGATGATGTATCTTGCTCTTGCCATGTTGACTGTGAGTTCCTTGATATGATAATATTTGTCTCTGATCATCTGCTGCATGCTAGAAGTCTCATCTTCTGCCTCTAAGTCAACCAACTCAAACTCATGCTCAACCATGTCCTTATCCTGCACTGATGGTCCCTATTTTGCTGATGTAGAAGGCTTGGCCCCTTTCTCACCATGAGAAGCAAACACAAGCCTCTTTCCTCTCTTGTACATCCTAGTCACCTCAGGTTTAGGTGCTTTAGGAACCTCCTCTGATTTGTTTGATAACCCTACTTCCATAGGTTGTGTTAATGTGTCTTGGTGATGGCTTGGTGAAGTAATCTCATTTCATTTTTGAAACCCTAGATGATAGGAAAGGGGAAAAAATAGTGAGGGATGAGTGAAAAATGAAATGATGGGTAGGTGGAGTGGAAAAAATGGCAAGGGAAATTCTAGGAGGTAGATATGAACAGTAAGAAACTTATGAAAATGAAATGAGGTGGAAAGAAGGAAAGGAGTATTTGTAAAAAATGAAAAACAAAGTTTTTAGGAAAACTGTCCAAATTCTTTAGGAATGAGCTAGGGTTTCACTTTTAGTGAAGTAACTTAATGTTTTGAGGTTGGTTCAGTGGTTCATATAGCATATTAAACATGTGTAGAGGTGTAGGAGGAGATTTTACATGTTTAACATATGAAAACTAGACTAGCCATCATCAACCCTATCATCATTTCATGGAAAATTCACTAAAAACCCTAAATGAAGAAATATTTGGCTTGAATTCATCTTGCAAAATAAAAATGTGAGTAAGATGGTGTACTTACTTGTGGATGAGCTTAGGATTGCAAGAAAACAGGTGAGCAAACTTAAAACTTCAATTTGGGTGAGTTTCAGGAAAATTTGAGGTACTCCGGCCCAAGCACAGCACAGTCCTCCTGAGTGCAGTGCCCAAGTGCAACATAGTGTTCCTGAGTGCAACGTTGGCCTCCCAACTGCAGCGTAGTGTCTCTGAGCGCAACGCCATCTTCCAAACCACTTTTGGAGGCCTTAACCTACTCCAAATTTAGAACTTGATATCTCGTTGGAAAGATCTTGAAGTCTTCTATACGATGGACTCCTCAAAAATGTAATTTAGACACTCCATCAGGGAGAAAAATCAATTTTCCCAAGGTTGCTCCAAAAACCAAGTGTGTCTATGACAAAATCATAGCACCAACTTGCAGAGCATCTTTGGATGCCTTCCTCTAATCCAAATCATGATCTGAAGGTACCATTGGAAATATTAGGATGTCTGCTACACAATAGAGTCCTTAATCACTACCAACACCTGCTCCAAACCCCTAAAAAATTGTCTTCAAGTCAAGCTATCCAAAAGTATAGAAACTCTCATGTAGCAAGTGTAGTTTGGGCATTTCTTTCAAATCATAATACCTGTGCATAAACTAAAGGAGGTTTTTGTTCCTTGGCCTATCATTGACAAAAAACTCTTTTACTTTTGTAAAATTCTTCTCCATTTGGTAAGAAACATATTTTTAAGAAAAAATGTCCTTATGAGGAATGATGAGACAAGGTAGTGTACTGCAGCATTGTCTTATTTGAAATAAAACATTACCTTTACCTTTATTTTTCTCTCCCTAAACTGCTAACTCCCTTTACCCACTGAATTACATGATGGACATATTTTGTTTTGACATATGGTAATATGACGACACATGGAGTGAAACCCTAGACCATGAGCTAAAATGAGGAATTTAACCATTTCATGACCCAAGACACTTAAATGAAGATATGATACCTCAAACAAGACAATGACCATGATGAGTGATAAAGACCATGAGTAAGTGAAGGGAGTAGCAGTGACCTAGACACAACAATGAGTGACCAAATTTTTATTTGAATATTCACTGAAATGACAAGAATTTGACTTGATACCCTAACAACACCTTGTAAGAGCATATTTGATCATTGGTGGTAGGCTGAACTGGCTAACACTAACAGGTCGGATGTTTGGCAATTTTAAATTATTCATAGTTTTTGTTGTCATGACATTTATAACAACTCCCATGTCAATTTAAGTTTTAGGAATTGAAAAATTATTGATTGAAATGGTAACCATAAGTATCCCAGGATCAATATATTTTTCAATCGTTGTTTTTGTAGACATGAGACTAGATAATTTTCCAATGAATTGTATTGTGGGTGGATCTCTTTTCTTTCTTTCAGTTTGCTTAATGCATAATTCCTTTATTTTTTTTCTATAAATTGGAATTTCCTTAATCGTTTGCAACAGAGGAATTTTGACATAAGAATTATGTAATTCATCTATAATATCAAATTCAGGAATAGAAATTGATGGTTTATGATCGTTTAACCTTTCTGGGGAAGGTGGTGTTTTAGTTGTAATTGTTTTATTTCTATGAATTTGATTCCTTGGATTATATTTTTAAGATTGTTCTCCTTCTTCAATTTGTTCTTCTATGATTGGTGGAGAATCCTTTTGTAGGAATTTTCCAGACCTCAAGTGAATATCTTGAATATGAAGAATAAAATATGTAGGACATAATGTTGTTTCTTCCATATTATATGCTAACCTTTCCACTCTATTACTCGGATTTGCTACTGGCTGAGATGGTAACTGAGTTGGTCTGGGTGGTGGTTGAATAGAAGGAAGCTAAAGCTGTTGAGGTTGAGTTAGTGCGTGCATTGATTATTGTGTAAATGGATTTGATTGAGTGGATTTCTCGAATTGTTGATATGGAAATGATTGTTGAGGATATGGATATTGATATGGTGGATAAGATTGATATTGTTGATGCTAAAATTGTTGAGGAGTTTGGGCTCCATAACCATATCCTCACCAACATTGTGAAGGCTGGTTTTGGTTTTGCTGAGGAGGCCAAACCTTCCATGGAATAAGAGTATTCCATGAATTCTGATATTGAAATTTTGGGGAATTTGTTGAGGAAACTGTTGAGATGTACCTGTAAAATGTGGTTTCCAAGATATACTTGGTGCCATATAATAAAATTCTTGAGATTCTTCTATTTGACTTGCTTGCAATTCTTTTAATGTTGGACAATCGTCTATAACATGATTTTCTGTACATAGTCCACAAACATGTCTATTATCCAAAGGACATTCTCGTAAAAGATGCTTCTTCCTACAATTAGGACAAAAGATTAACATTGTTTGTTCTTCTTCTTCTTGTTTCTTCTTTTCTTTTAATACAACAACTTGTGTTCCTAAGGTACTCAAAAGATCTGTTTTAAATTTTTCTAACAATGTCCCTATTTCTGCTCTTGTCACTCCTCAAGCTGCAGATTTAGAAGCTGTAGGAGTTACATCTCTTTTTCCTGTTTTGGATCTACCTCTAGAGTACTTTTGACATAGTTCAACTATTTCATCAAATTGTATGTATTAAGTATCCCCTATACCCATCACATTCAGAGTATCAAAATATTCATCTCTTATTCCTTTAATAAAAAATTTTCTAATGGTATTAGGATTTAGAGAATGTTGTTTGGATTTTTGCATGTTGTAAAGGAATTGTTCCAAATATTCCTCCAAACTATCTTCTTCTTGATACATTCTAAAAATATATTATTTTCAACCTCTAAGCCTGCAATAGACTTGATATTTATTAAGAAAAAATTTCTTCATTTCCTCCCAAGAAGTAATTGAGTGTTCTCGTAATCCCATAAACCATTTTAATGTTGTTTCTTTAAGAGTAGTAGGAAAAAGACGAAGTTTATGTGTATCATCGGTGTAACCATAAGTTCTACATAAGATATCAAATTGGAACATGAATGAATTAGGATCTTCAGAAGGCATTCCATAGAAATTTGGTAAAACTAAAGGTGGAATATTCTTCATTTTTACTTCTTCTCCTAGAATTTCTCTAGTATCTACAATTGGAAATCCAAAAATAGCTTCTTCATCATTTTATTCATCTTTTCTTCTTATATTATCATATTCTGTTTTGAGATCTTCTTCTCTTTTCCTTTCTACTTCTCTTCTTGTCTCTTCTTCTCTTCTTCTTTTCCATTATTTTTGTTGTTTTTCATATTGTAACCTTGTTATATAGTGAGGATCATAGATCCTTTCCCGTCTTCTGCCATATCTTTTTTAGTAGTTTCAACTGTTTCAATAGAAATTTGAGATTCAACTTGTTCTATGTGTTCAAAGATAGGTTGATCTATTTGTTCAAGAATAGGCTGATCAATTGGTTTTCTTGTTTCTCTTTGTTTTCCTATGGAACATATTTCTGTTTGTTTTTGTCTTCTTTTCACTTCATAGGCTAACAAAGCTTGTCTTTCAAAAAGAGTTAACCTTTGTCCTAAACGTTGTTTTTCCTCAAACTCTTCCAAAGTTGGTTTTCCATCAATTGGTGTAGTTAATTCAAATGGAGGTAGACCTGCTTCTACAAATGGTTTAGTAGTTTGGGTGTTTTGTTTTATGTATCTACCATTTTCATCCCTATATCTAGGCATAAATGACCATAATGAAAAATCCTATCGATTTTTTTTTTATGTTTTCATTTTTATTATTTTTGTTCAAATCATCTTCCTAATTAGTTATATCCAATATATGCTTCCCCAGCAATGGCACCAAAAATGTCAGCTCAATTTATTGTGTAAATTAAGACATGTATTTTACTATCAATCCAGGTGTACTCTTCTTTGATGCATACCTAGTGACATCTTAATCTCAGATCAATCTTTGAAAACAATTCTACTCCCTTCAGTTGATCAAACAAGTTATCAATCCTTGACAAAGGATACATGTTCTTGATCATCACCTTGTTCAACTACCGGTAATCAATACACATCGTGAGAGTATCATCCTTCTTCCTCACAAACAACACCGGTGCACCCCAAGGCGACACACTTACCTAGTGCATCCTTTATCAAGCATTTCCTTAATCTGCCACTTCAATTCAACTAAATCATGAGTGATCATCCTGTACTGTGCCTTTGATGTTGGTGTTTCTCTTGGTACCAACTAAATAGAGAATTCCACTTGCCTATGAGGTGATAAATTTTAAATATCTATTGGAAATACATCCTAAAATATTGTAAAACCAGATACCTCTTCAAGAATTCAACATCCTCAACATCCTTCCCCTTGTCACTAGAAACATGCACTACAAATAACACACACCCTTTCCTACAACTGTACTTTTCTTGCATAGTTATAACCATTCTCACCAATGTAGGCTTCTTCTTACTCTACAAGATTCTCTTCTCTCCATCATAATCCAAGCACTCAATATCCATCTTGTAACAATATACCTTAGTATTATCAAGGTACAACCAATCCATACCCAAAATCATATTGTACGAAACCAAAGGAATCACATTTATATGTTTTGTTGTAGGCATACAAATCAGCTCAAACACACAACCTCTCACCCAATTATTTCCTTTTTTATTAGTACATGTAGCCAACTACACCAACCAAGACTCTGCATAAACTTATTTAATTAATCCATACTTATGCACTATGTCAGGATTAACATAACTATAATTAGATCTAGGATCAATCAAAATGGAAACAACGCGATCAAAAAGCTTATCTTTCATCTCAATAATGGATTTCTTTTGATCCTCCTTCTTGTTATCAAATGCTGCATAAATCTGAGGAATGATCTGACCAACATCCCCAACTATCTGCACCTCTTGAGTACTGTAGATATGAGGTATTCCACCATAATACAATGGACAATCCTTTTTGTGATGGTCCTTTTCCACATATCCAACACTACAACGGTTCTCTGCCACTACCCTTATTTTGTTTCTCTCTAGGATGAGATCCATGTCTGTTATTTGTTGTACTATTTCTTGTAAAGAACCACATTCTCTTTCTCACCTGCATCTTGGGGTCTTTCCCACTTCAGAGAATATTTTCCTTTAGTCTTTTCATTTCCTTTCTAGTCATGCTTAGGCTCAATATTTTTCTTTGACTACTTATAAAAATGCTTCAATTTCCCAATGAATTCCTCTAATGACCAAGGCTCATCATACTCAATTTGATCCTTTAATTTTAATTTTAGTCCACTAATGAATCTTTCAACTTTCGTCTTCTCATAGTTGAGGTAGAGCACATACCTCAATAGCTCCAAAAACATAGTCGTGTACTCTTCATCTGTCATAGATCCCATCTTCAACTCGTAGAACTACTTAACCTTACTTTCATAATATCTCTTTGACAAGTACTTCTTCCTTAATGGTCTTATGAACTCATTCCAAATCAACTCCTCTATTTTAATCCCTCTAACATGCTTCACATCTTCCTACCAAATATTTTCCTTTCCCTTAAGACTGAAAATAATTATACTAGCCTTCATGTTCTCTGCATAGTCATGCAACTTGAACAAATTCTTAATCTGAAGCAACCATGCTTCTACATCTTCCAATTTCTTCAAATATCCGTTATATGTAGGATTCTTGGCTTTCTCAAACTCATCTGTCAAGTATCCCCTCTCACTCCTCCTATAAGGATGATAACGATGATGACCATTTTGTCTATTTGATCCAAAACAAGAATATAACCCATAACCACTACCTATCTTCTTAGTTGTATCCATTCATCTACCACCTTTGACCATGTCATCCTTGTCTAATTTGTTCCCACCATGATACTTGCTACCATATGCTCCATTAGTCTAGTGCTCCTACCAATAACTCATCCATGGTTTTCCATGTCTTTGCAAATCAGATAAAAATTGAAGGATGACCACATTGAACTCTGATTGTTTTTCATGTGCCTTGGAAAGTCTTTTGACTAACTAAATGATTATGTATTTGTCTTCTTTACAACTTCTAATTTTTTCATTTAAACTTCTCAAAGTAATTTTTATGTTAGGAGAGTACTCATCTATTTGTTACTCATTTGATCTATAAGGAGATTCACGTGGACTATAATCCACCATTATGCTTATCATCTTTGATCCTCTAGCTCCTGCAAATATATCATATCATATAAACCAAATATAAACATAACCAACATACCTTAGTGAAGTGCACGAGAGGCTATCTTGTTTGCACAAATCAGTCTAGATTAGCACAATACATACATACATTTTCATATCAACATATTGACATCATGAAAGATAACATTGACTGCATACAATGACCTCATGCATGACAACCATAATTATGACAATGCATGCATAACAACATGCATCTAACCCATCCAATCCAAGTGTTTGAAACTATAAGTTCTTATGACAATATATAACATTCCCCCTCCCACATTTACCTAATTTTACAAGCTCTCCGGTAAATGTGAAGCTGAGTGCTACTATGACATGTCTTGATCTCCTAGTTCCAATTAAGGAAGTGGGACCTACAATAGAGACTTACGGACCACATAATTACATCCTACAGGGACTACATATCACCTAGGAGCGAAAGAAACACATCAATAGGTCAATCCCCAAGTTGTAACATTGTTTCACTGACCTAGACCCCCAACTGCATGCATCACAAGGCCTGGGTGCAGTTATAGGCCTCCAACCGCATCCCAGACATTGCCTACATGCATTTGTGACCCAACTTTCCTAGTTGAGAGGGTGTGGTCCTGATATCTAAGCCACAATTCTAGGCCAACCTCTAGACCACTACCCAGAATTGCCTGATACTTTCCAAAACCATAGATTACATAATGACAAAATTAAACATAGAAACTTGAGTCGTAAACATGACGTAGACTGACCAAAAAATACTAGGAATTTCATGAAACACATGGTAAACATGCACTTTATAGGTCATGAATGCATATATGAGTGTATATGAGAAGGTATAATTCCCTCTCAAGTAGCTACAACCACACTTGTTATCCCATCCATTCATCAACCAAGAAAAGCATAACAAGAGCCATAAACATAACATGTTATAGAACCATGCTTATAACCAGCATATACTCTGAATATCAACCATGAAAAAAAAACCATCAAAGCCACATAATAACAAGTATAAATTATCATATTGTACAATACAAAAATAACTCTTATTAACTTATACAAAATCCAATCAAGTAAGGGATTTCCATGTACCACATGACCATAGATTGTGCTGAACCAAATATATCTTTGATCTCATGGGATAAACGAATACATAAAAAATCAAGGGAATCCATTGGTTAAAACACCTCCAACTTAAAATTACCGTGATATTTCCAAAACTGGTCAAGAGACCAGAAAACTAAACAAGCTTGGATCCCTCAGAATTCCTTCACCACACCTTGAGGAATTTTTCTGTATCCACCCACTCGTCGAGGGATTCCTTGAGAAAACCATCTCCACCCCCAAACCTTGGGAATTTTCTTGAGACCACCTCACTTGGTTCCAAAACCTTGCGGCAATCCAAATCTCAATTAATAAATGAATCCCATCACACCATGGCTATCCATAAATGGCAGAGAAAGGTTAAAATCATTGTCAAACTAGGCAGAACTCATACCAATGATAGAAAATGAACCAAATAAAAAAATGCATGTACCATGCATTCACAACCCAACAAGGAAATCATGCATGCAACCTATTACCTGCAAGATCTTCCCATTGAATGTTGATCCAACCTTCTCCTTGCTTTATTTTGCTTTCCTTGCTTGTCCTTTTCCTTCCTTTACTTGTTTTCTTAGTTTTTCCTCTTGATGCTCTTTCTCTCTTTCTCACTAACTCCAAAAAAAAAGTTACAAAAGGTTGTGAACTGATCCTCAGAAGCCTTTTTATCATGTAGGCCTCTATTTTCGTCATTTTTCCTCTAAAATTCCCTCTCATCCAAATTTGTGTCTCGTCACCTTCCTTTTCTCCTATTTTCCTTCATTTTCATAAATAAATTCAAATTAATACCTATTTTCCTTTTCCAATGCCTTACACAATTTCCATAGCCATTAATAAACTGAAAGTGATTCATACTACAAAGTGTTGCCCAACATTCAACTTGGAATACATGTCCCATGACCTTTTTCTTATGTCACCTTTATTAACCTTTATTACATGACGTTTTAACCCAGGGTTGCTACACACCCCCCCAAATATTAAAAAATTGGTATCAAAGCAAGTTCCTTTAGTAACGTTCTAATTGTTGGAAGGAAGATCATACATAAAATTGCAAGTCAGATGATGTGTTCTCAAACAAACCTCCATTATTCAATGAGAAAAACTTTACCTTATGGAAAATAAAAATGAAGATGTACACTAGTACAAATTCACTCAATTTTCAATGGCCTTTGGTCATTTTTTCGACCCCCTATCATTTATATCATGATTTATCAAGGTTCTAATAAATGTCGCATGGAGTGTAGTCAAAATTTTGACATTCCAAGTTTTCATTAGAATTCCAACGCGAACCATCATTAAAAACTTTGTCATCTAATGCACCAAAATTCATCCAAATCCCTCCACATACCCATCATAAATTCAATGAAAAATGTTTTTCTATAGGGACACATTTCCCAATGCAATCATCACAAAAACTGTTATCTACTGTCAGAACCTTCATTGCAAGATTGACACCTATGCTAAGATTTTCTTGACAAATTTTCCATAGTGGCAACATCCTGTGCCATCAAAACCATTGTAGCAATACTTATGCCTATGGTCATATTTTTCTGACAAATTTTCCATATTGGTGATGTCTTGTGTCATCAAAAGCTTCAGTGCAAGACCAATGCCTACAACTAGATTTTTTCAAAAAAACTTCCATATTAGCGACGTCGTGTGCCGTCAGAATGTGTGTCTGAACACTGACGTTGACACCAATTAAAAAAACTGAATCCAAACCCTGCACTCATAGTTTTGTTTGGAGTTATGAGCATGTGATCTGATGGTGCTCCATTAATCTACCCATCTTCCAGTATGTGGGGCCTCGCCCTTCGCCCGCTAACATCACATGGGGGCAGGCCCTGCCACATTGTTCATAGCCAACCACTCAAGACCAATCCAACAACCATGATCCTACCAGGATCTCCTCCATCCCTTGTTGATGTCACAATGAGGGAGGCTCGTCTAAGCTCTTACTAGTTAATGACCTGCAAGCCATTTAATGGTTGTGATTAAATCAGGGGTACACCATCCCCTTGTTGACATCACTGGGAGGAGGCCTTACTACACTCCCACCCCCGTTGATCTCGCAAGGATATCTCTACATCCATTCTTCACTCGAGTTTCTTCCCTCGGTTACAATGACTAGTTATATGAGTTCAAAGCCTTGCCCTTAGGGCTAAGCCTTTGATTCAACTCATATGAGTGATGAAAAATGCAGCAAGAAATTATCAATTTGACTTTTCCTTGATTAAATTTAGAAAAAATCAAAATTCCACATCAGTAGACAACTTGAATGATGTTAAATTGTGTGACATGGCTTATGGCGCCCAGTTTACTCAGTAAATTCGAGTTGGAGGATTTAGAATTTAATTTTGCATGTGTGATTTCTAATTTGTAGCAATCAAGTTAGTTATCTCAGGTTTCTTTCAGTTAAACTAGTTCCAACTTTTGGAGGAACTAGTGGAAGGTTGGTTAAGAAGTGGGATTTCAGTCAAAATTGGTGATCATCCAGTTAACTAATCAATCATCCCAAAATAGCTAGTGCATGTAAAAAATTCTAGTTACCTAGTTGAGGTGGAAATTCCAAGGCAGTGTAACATCAGTTGTAGACTAGTCTTGAGTGTACAAGCATTGCATCGAGCCATATGATCAGCCTAAGGAATTGTGCAATTAAATTAGAGGAATTTCCTTAATAATAGGTGCTAATTCCTCATAGGAACAATGTAAGGAAATAGGATCTCAAGCTGAGGCAAAATTTGACTAATTCTGGGTCAAAAGCCTCCAATGAGTAGAGAGATAGGTTGTCCACTTGCAGGGTGAGCTCAGTTGAGCAAAGAAATTGCAATACATCTCTATTTAATTTTATTAATGCAAAAGCCATTGGGGGTTCTAGCATATTTCTATCCACAAATAAAAATAGTTGTTACATGTGTGGTATTCCTTCTTACATGTCTGAATTTTTTGTTCTAAATTCTAATGTCCGCAGAGTAGTATTGTAGGTCTATATCTTGTAATTTTGATTAAAACTTGATGATAAATTATAAATCTATAGCCTAATTTCTACATGGTATTAGAGATGGATTCAAAATAGAGTAGGAAATTCAACTTTGTTTCTCAAAGCTTCAAATTTGAAGATCAGTGTAGCAGGATTTCCTCAGCGTTGAGAAGATGGTCTTCAATGGACTAAAGCTAGAGTATGCCTTGGAAGGCACCTCTAATTTTGTTTCATATAAGGATCACATGGAGGAAGTATTCGATTATGATGGATTTCTAGTATACATTAAGATATATTTCAAAACCTCAAGCATATGATGCCTAAAACCTTTCTTACTGGAAGAAAGATGTATCCAAGGCGAGGAGAATCATCTTAGAGGGAGTACAAGATCATATTATCTCAAATCTCCATGGAAAAGAAACTTTTTTCATGATATGGAAAGCACTGAAATAATTGGTCAAGAATAGTAGTGACCAAGGAAGCTAGAGCTCAAGGATAAACTTTGAAGTACTATCAAGATGTAGAAGAATGACACAATTCCGCAGTATCTAAGCAAGTTTATCTAGTGCCATGATGAACTTGGCGGGGTCGGTTTTAGTGTCCCTGAAGAAGAATTGGTAACCTTGGCCCTTATGGGCCTTCCCAAGACTTTGCATATCTATCAAGATTTGGTGAATGGGAGGGAGAAACTACCGAGTTGGGAGTTCTTATAATTTGATTTGGTTCAAGAGGAAATAAGGTGGAATACCATAGATGGGACCTCATCTAAGGGCGAGGATGAAGAAAATTTTTCATTGGATGGAAAGGAAAGGAAGGGAAAAGGAAATAAATCCCAATCCAAACTAGAATCTAGTCAAGGGGGAAATAAGAAATATTTTTCAAAAATTAAATTCTTCCATTGTCATCAATTCAAGCACTATGCCACAATGTGCCCACATAAGAAGGAAAGCAATAAGACCTCAAGAGGAGCAGTAGGTGAAGCTTTGGATTCATAGTTTGAGCTTGAATTTTAGATCATTGCATGCATGTCCAACACAGTGATGGGGAGCATGCGGTACTTGGAATCAGGTGCATCATTCCATATGATGGGAAAGAGAGATCTTTTTGGTGACCTGGAGGAGAAGGATTTGTAGATGCACATCAAGATGAGGGATGGCAGAAGGTATAGCGTGACCGGGATTGGTACCGTCACATTTTAGAGGGAGTGAGGCTCCCCCCTCAGGGTTAAGGATGTAATGTATGTTCAGAGCCTAAAGAAAAACCTCATATTTGTTGCATTTTTGGAAGACCGTGGTTATGATGTGATATTCAACAAAGGAAAGGAATTTCTTAGACACATAACCAGAGGACAGGTGAAGTAGATCGAGGTTTGTGTGAAGAACCTGTACAAGCTAGATGTGGAGGATTGTGTTGCATTGATCACAAAGGCATAGAAGGTGCAAAGTGTCAATTTCGGTGAAATTTGGAATATAATACTTGGCCATTTGAATCATGCCTCTTTGAAGGTCATGCAATAGATAACCACAGGCCTCCCTAAAGGAGCACCTGATCAGCAGGATGTATACAAAGGATGTACTTTGGAGAAGTACACAAAATCCACATTCCATGATTGAGACAACAAAACACATGTATTCCTTAAAAGGATCCACTTTGCTGTCTTTGGACCTTTCTTGATAGCCTCCACTTTTAGGAACAAATAGTTTTTCATTTTTATTGATGACTTCTCATGGAAGTGTTGGATCTTCTTCATGCAGAAGAAGGATGAGACATTCTCCAAGTTCATAGAATTTAAGGCACTGGTTGAAAAACAAACAATCAAGAAGGTGAAGGATCCAAGGAGCGATAACGAAGGTGAGTATGTCTCAAATTAGTTTAAAATTTTATGTGCAAAAGAAGGCATTTGATGAGATTTGATAGCACCTTACAACCCACAGCGGAATGGGGTGGCTGACAGAAATAACCATAGCACTGTGGGAGAAATGAGGGTGATGTTTCATTATTAAGGCCTACATTTTCATTTGTGGGATGAGGCAAGCAACAAAATAATCTATTTGCAAAAATAGAGTCCTCATCAGATTCTTGGCATGATTACACCGGAGGAGGATTTCTCGGGGAGAAATTCGGATGTGTCGCACTTCAGGATTTTTGGAGCCTTTGTTTACTGCTATGTCTTAAAAGAAGCAAGGAAGAAGCTAGAGGTGATAGAAGAAATGGGCGTATTTGTGGGATACAAACAAACTGTTAAAATTGGAAACTAGGGCCGAACTACATGTGGGTTAGCTTATTTATGGCAGCTGATATTTTTATTGGATCCCTCTCATCGAGAGGTGTAGGATTGATCTAAAGATCATCTGATTCTGATAATTATTTATGGAGATATGAATTTATTTTGATTATGGAATTATCATCAAGCCGACCAACAACTTGAGTAGGCTCAGAAGCCCAATAGTCGTGTCTATTCATCATCTACGGTTTTAGTATAAATATAGAGGACTTGAAATAATTTGAGAATACACCTCTTCATGTGTAGTCTCCTCCTCTCCACATCTAGGTTTTTGGTGAAGGAGAGAGACACCATGAGTGATACGTTGGTCTTCAAGTGATGCCCTAGCTATTGTACCTTTCCCTAGCTGCAAAGATTTGGACGTAGTAAAAGGGGTATCATATGTAGCCAAAGGAAAGGTTATATTTTCATTAAGGAGACTCCTTACACGCAGTTCATGAAGTCAACGTGATGAATCTGCTCCGTTCTCCTTACATGCAGTTCATGACAACGTGATGAATCTACTCCATTGTGGAGGAGTCACAGTCATAACGCTATTCATGAGGAGACCATTATACACTGATCATAAGGAGACCTTAATCGCATACATAAGGATATATATATGCAGGGCAGAGAGACAATACAATGCAACAATATATGTATATTCATAGGCAATGGTACAACGCAACAACATCTATATATACGCAGGGCAGAGAGACAATGCAACGCAACAAGATCTATATATTCGTAGGCAATGATACAACGCATCAACAACTATATATAGGCAGGAAATAATACAACGCAACAAGGCATATATACACACAGGCAATGACAATGTAAATATATGCAGACTATGGCAATAAATATATGTGCAGGCAAAAAGGACATATTAGGTGCAATCATAAGGACACAGCTGTGGGCTATGTATTGGGTCAATACTCAAGCCAATCACAGTCTAGGTCATGGAACCGTAGTAAGGTCAGTTGATATATATTATTGTCTTGCTACGACATGATATATGAGCAGCATGATGCATGATGTATATGGACAGCATGATATATGAGTAGCATGATGCATGATGTATATGGACAACATGATGTATATGGGCAACATGATATATGAGAAGCATGATGCATGATGTATATGGGAAACATGATGTATGGGTAGCATGATGTATGAGATCATGAGCATCATGATGAATGAGATCATGTGCATGGGCAGCACAATGATGCATGGAGCATGGACAACATCATGATGAATGTAATCATGAGCATGGGCAGCTTGATGATGGATGAGACCATGGAAGATACAACATGATGAGCAGCATGAATATGAGAGTGGCTTAGTCATCTAGATCCAACACTATGATGGGGCAGCATGGTGCTACACGGTAAGGTGCAGAAAACGGATGAGATGCAGCACTATGAGTCACCTTAGAGAATCAGTTGAAGTAATATGTCTTCAACTGATCTCTTCAGATATCAAAAGTCAAAGTGTTGACTTCTATTGTAAATTTAATATCTCTCTCACTTTCTCTACTGAACTTTGAAGAACATAAAAGAAGAATTGATCAAGGGTTTCCTCACATTGTGGGATTGTCCCTGGCTGGCACCACATCTTGTGTCCTATTGTCTTGGCTTGTCTTCTGCGATTTATATTTATGTTCTATCTATAGTTTACCTTAATGCTGATGTGATTGCTAAATGTGAAAATTTAAATAAATTGCTCTAGCATAGAACATACCTAAACTTAACATGGGATCAGAGCTGTGGTGAAGACAATGCCCAAGCAAGAGTGAAAGAGAAATCACCAAAGACAGTTGGGACAAGACAAAAGGATCAATGGGTTCCTCATAACTCACCTAGGGTGAAGTCGAAGCAAAGAATATTATCAGAATGGCGCAGTGGAAGGTTCTGATGACCTACCTAAAGATCACTTCATTGGGAAGTTTGGACCTAAGGGTTGAAGGAAAGATAGATGCCTTGGTTACAATAAGTTCGGTGATTATGAGAAGGGGTGTTTGAATGGCAGAGACACTTCTCTTGATGAAGATAAACAAATCATTCCAGGGTCAAGGGAATGACAGGTAATACAGTTCATCAAGGAGAAATGGTCAACTAAAGCAAGGAACCCTAGGTATGAAGAATCAAATGTTGTTTCTGATAAGATAAAGAAGTGTTATCTTGTATTGGCCCTCTCCTTCAGATTCTTTGGGAATATGGCTTATTGATTGTAGTGCCTCAAGGTACTTCATCGGATAGATGGGTGCACTCTCTAATTTGATAGAGATGGAAACAATCGTGGAATTATACTTGGAGCTAATGCCACCTCTCAATTGAATGAGGGTAACTTGATTCATTTACATAATCTCTTTTATGTACCTGATCGTTAGAAGAACCTGATGTCCATTTTAGCAATGGAAGTCAAAGGTTACAGGGTGGCACTCATCGATGGAAAGGTACGTGTTTGAAAATAGATTTTTCAAAGATGTTTTTGATTTCAAGGTTGTATCAAGTTGCAGGAAGTCCACTGGGAACCATGTCCATTGACACAGCACCGAAGGTCTATGATTCAGATGGTGACAGGGATGCTTGAATTCAAAAAGAGCATGAAGGTACATGTCTGAAATGTACCAAAGGAAAATATTATTAGGGGGACCATTCCCCTCATGCAGCAGGTCCATAGGTTTGAAACAACCCGAGGAGTTTGAGATTCATGATCAAGAATCTCATGTATACAGGTGAAAGAAATCCCTCTATGGCTTGAAGAAAAACACCTCGGGCGTAGTATGAGAGGATTGACAGCTATTTGATGAAGTTGAGATTCACTAGGAGTGAAATCGATCCAAACCATTAATTGAAGGTTGTGGATGATAAACCTCTCATACTGGCACCTATGTCTGACAAGTGTAGACCCTCTCATTTGTAGGAGACAGAGGGAGTTGGATTCCGAATGTGGAAATATAAACTGCAAGCCTGTGACTACCTCGAGGATCTTAACTTTCAGAAGTTAAATGGTAATAATGTCGGACAAGATTTGGGAAATTCCTCTGAGTTTCATAAACTCATTCGCGTTGATGTTCTTGGTGAACCTCCGTCCATATGTTTTGCAGTTAGCATGGTGAGCTCATATTTGGTTGAGCTTCACTGGATTGGTGCCTAGAATCTTCTGAGATATCTTCAGGGCACAATCTCTCATGGATTGAGATACACTGCCTGGAATATTTCAAATGCTGAGTGGGCAGGCAGTGTGAAGGATCACTAGAGCACTTCTCAGTGCTGGTTCTCCTTGGGATCTGCTTCGATATCTTGGATGAGTAGGAAGCAGAAGTCAGTGGTTCTAAGCACCACCCAAGCAGAATACATTGCTGCTAACATGGCCTCCTGTGAGGCAGTCTGGTTGTAGAAGCTCTTCTGTGAGCTGTTTGTACACATGATGAATACCACTGTGATTCTCAGTGACAACCAGAGGTGGGATTCAATTATAGAGGAATCCCGTATTTGATGATTGCTCCAGCAGATAGACATCAGATACTACCTTATCTGGGATATGGTAAGTCGATGAGCAAGGAGGCTCCATTACATTGAGACTGATGTACTAGTCACTGACATTTTAACAAAGCTCTAGGGAAAGATCAAATCTATGATTTTCCCATATGACTTGGAGTCGTTGAGAGACCCTTGTAAAAGGGTCCTGCATGTTTCATACATTGAGCTCTGGGAGCTCTGGGGGCTTGCTATCCTTATTGGCACAACATATGACCACAGGGTGACTCACCCTCCCCTAGTGGTGCGCAATGGGACAAGATGATTCGCTCTCTTGTGAGACAGGATGATTCGCTCTCCTATGGACAGGATGATTCACTCTCCTGTGGACAAGATGATTCACTCTCTTGTGTAGCAGGATGATTAGTTCTCCTGTGAGGTCTGGATGATGTGTTCTCCATGACAAAATGTAGCAGGATGATTAGTTCTCCTGTGAGGTCTGGATGATGTGTTCTCCATGACAATTGTAGCAGGATGATTAGTTCTCCTGTGAGGACAAGATTGATTAAGTTCTCCTATCGAGGCATCCTACCCATGAAGTCAGGGACTCATGGGAATTACCTCTCATCTGATCAATGAGTAGGGAAATGAAGATAGGGACCATAGTAGTACCGATGGGCACATCGTTGTATCTATCGTACTCCCTATGCTAGGATGACCTTCATTGATCTGGAATCAATGATACTGGTCTGGGACCAGTGGTAGGATTTGTACCCACTATGATGCTAACTTCAGGTCGGTTGAGACTAGTCTAGGACTAGTGGTACATACTCTGAGACTGACTTCAAGTTAGTGGAGGACTGGTCTGGGACCAGTGAGAGTGGTACATACTATGATGCTGAATTCAGGTTGGTTGAGACTGGTCTGGGACCAGTAGTAGGAGTGGTACTCACTATGATGCTAACTTTGGGTCGATTGAGACTGGTCTGGGACCAGTGGGACGCACTCTGAGATTGAATTCAGGTCAGTGGAAAATGGTATGAGAAATTCTCGATCAATTCTTCTTCTTCATGGTTCAGCAGAGCAGAGCTGAGTAGAGTAGAGCCAGCAGAGTAGAGTAGAGCTGAGCTGAGCAGAGCCATCAGAGCTTAGCAGAGCCAACAGAGCTGAGCAGGGCTAAGAAGAGCTGAGAAGAGTTGAGTAGAGTAGTGCATGGCACTGATGGCAAAGATAGTACAACCGGACATATGGATCAGCGGATGGAGTTCTCCCTAGTTGAGAGGGAGTGTTAAAATTGGCAGCTAAGGCCAAACTACATGTGGATCAGCTTATTTATGGTAGCTGATAATTTTATTGGATCCCTCTCATTGAGAGGTGTAGGATTGATCTAAAGATCATCCGATTCCGATAAGTATTTATGGAGATATGAATTTATTTTGATTATGGAATTATCATCAAGCTGACCAGCAGCTTGAGTAGGCTCAAAAGCCTAATAGTCATGTCTATTCATCATCTACATTTTTATTATAAATATAGATGACTTGAAATCATTTGAGAACACACCTCTTCATGTGTAGTCTCCTCCTCTCCACGTCTGGGTTTTTGGTGAAGGAGAGAGACACCATGAGTGATAAGCTGGTCTTCAAGTGATGCCTTAGCTGTTGTACCTTGCCCTAGCCGCAAATATCTAGCCGTAGTAAAATAGGTCTCATACATAACCAAAGGAAAGGTTTTATCCACATTAAGAAGACTCCTTACACACAGTTCATGAAGTCAACATGATGAATCTGCTCCATTCTCCTTACATGCAGTTCATGACAACGTGATGAATCTGCTCCATTCTGGAAGAGTCACAGTCATAACACTATTCATGAGGAGACCATTATACACTAATCATAAGGAGACCTTAATCACATACATAAGGATATATATACGCAAGGCAGAGAGACAATACAATGCAGCAAGATCTATATATTCGCAGGCAATGATACAACACAATAGTAACTATATATATGCAGGGCAGAGAGACAATACAATGCAGCAAGATCTGTATATTCGCAAGCAATGATACAACACGGAAACAACTATATATACGCAGGCAATAATACAATGTAGCAAGACAACGTATATATATGCAGGCCATGCCAATAAATATCTATGCAGGAAAAAAGGATGTATTAGGTGCAGTCATTAGGACATAGCTGTGAGCTATGTATTGGGTCAATACTCAAGCCAATCACAGTCTAGGTCATGGAACAGTAGTAAATTCAGTTGATATATATTATTGTCTTGCTACGACATGATATATGAGCAGCATGTTGCATGATGTATATGGGCAACATGATATATGAGCAGCATGATGCATGATGTATATGGGGAGCATGATATATGAGGAGCATGATGCATGATGTATATGGGTAGCATGATGCATATGGGCAGCATGATATATGAGTAGCATGATGCATGATGTATATGGGCAGCATGATGTATGAGATCATGAGCATAATGATGAATGAGATCATGTGCATGGGCAGCACAATGATGCATGGAGCATGGATAGCATAATGATGAATGTAATCATGAGCATCGGCAACTTGATGATGGATGATACCATGGAAGATACAGCATGATGAGTAGCATGAAGATGAGAGCAGCTCAGTCATCTAGATATAGCACTGTGATGGGGCAAGGTGGTGCTACACTGTAAGGTGCGACAAACGGGTGAGATGCAACACTATGAGTCACCTTAGAGAATCAGTGGAAGCAATATGTCTTCAACTGATGTCTTCAGATATCAAAAGTCAAAGTGTTGATTTGTATTGTAAATGTAATATCTCTCTCACTTTCTCTGCTAAACTTTGAAGAACATAAAAGAAGAATTGATCAAGGGTTTCCCCACATTGTGGGGTTTGTCCTTGGCTAGCACCACATCTTGTGTCCTCTTGTCTTGGCTTTTCTTCTGCGATTTATATTTATGTTCTATCTGCAATTTACCTTAATGATGATGTGATTGCTAACTGTGAAAATTTAAATAAATTTCTCTAGTATAGAACATACCTAAACTTAACATTTGATGCGAGTTGACAACACCCTACAACCCACAGCGGAATGGGGTGGCTGACAGAAATAACCATAGCATTGTGGGAGAAGTGAGGGTGATGTTTAATTATTAGGGCCTACATTTTCATTTGTGGGATGAGGCATGCAATGAAATAATCTATTTGCAAAAATAAAGTCCTCATCAGATTCTTGGCATGATTACACCGGAGGAGGATTTCTTGGGGAGAAAGTTGGATGTGTCACACTTTAGGATTTTTGGAGCCTTTATTTACAGCCATGTCTTAAAAGAAGCAATGAAGAAGCTAGAGGTGATAGAAGAATTGGGCGTATTTGTGGGATACAAACAAACTCCCCACAACTATTGTGTGTACTTGCCATCCCTTAGAATGATAGTTATGCGGAGGGATGTAAAATTTGACGAAGATAAATCCATGTGATGCTCTCTTGAGAGGGAGCTTCATATCCCACTAGAATAGGATCTTTTAGATCCAAAGGAGGAACCTCAAGAAGTTGTGGAGTAGCCACAAATTTAGGAGCAGAGATTGGAGACAAGCACTCAAGTAGAACCTTCTGGTGAAGGTAGGAAATAGACTAGGGAAGCTTAGAGACTTTTGTTAGATGTGAGGGAGAATGTGGGTTCTCCTTCAAATCAACATAGGTAGAGAAGGTCACCATATCGGTACACTGACTACATGGGTCTAATGACTGATCTTATAGAGACTGAGTCATCCTCGTTCGAGGAAGAAGTAGAGAAACCTATATGGATTGATGCAATGGTGGAGGAATATGAATCCATTTTAAAGAACAATGTTTTGGAAGTGGTCCCAAGACTAGCAGATAAATCAGGTGTGGGTTTGAGATGGATATTCAAGGTAAATTATGCAGCAAACAAAAGCATAGAAAAGTATAAGGTCGTATTTGTGGCTAAGGGGTACTCTCAATTGGAGGGGATTGACTATGAGGAGACCTTTTCTCCTATAGAAAGGTACTCATCCATCATATCAATTCTTTCTTTGGCTACACAGATGGGGCGGCAGATCCACCATATGGATGTGAAAACAACATTCTTCAATGGATTTATGGAGGAGGAGGTGTGTATCAAGAAACCATAAGGCTTTGAGACTTTTGATTGGGTGTCTCATGTGTGCAGACTCAAGTGAGCACTGTACAGTTTCAAGCACACACCTCGTGCTTGGTACACTCGGATCGATAACTATCTCATCAGTTTGGGCTTCACCAAAAGTGAAGCCGATGAAAACCTCTATCATATCTTAGTAGAAGGTAAATTTTTTATTATTTCCTTATATGTTGAAGGCTGGTGATGAGTAACTGATCAGATCATGTAAGGAGGACATTGCAAGAGCATATGAAATGAATGACACAAGTCTCATGCATTACTTGCTCTGATTGGAAGTATGGCAAGGTGATGAGGAATTCTTTGTAATTGAGGAAAAGTATGCCAGCGAGATAATTAAGGGGTTGTGCATGGAGAGTTTCAAACCCATGGAGACACTTCTAGTGACCAACTATAGGAAGGAGGATGCCACTTCGGGTGAGGAAGTGGATGCTATTGTTTAACGGTAGTTGGTGGGTTCACTAATGTATGATGTGAACGCATGACCAGATATGTGCTATGCACTAAACGAGCTGAGACAACATATGGTTAGGCCAACCAAATTATTTTGGAGGGCATCTACGCATGTTCTATGGTACCTCATAGGCACTACCCACTTTGGACTATGTTATAGACAGATAGAGGACTAAAGATGTGTGGCTTCACAGATGTAGATTGCATGGGGATTCCATCAAACCAAAAGAGTACATCAGGTGGAATTTTCATTTTTGGGTCTTGTTGAAGGCTCGAAATTATTCGCCTACAACATTATAAGGGAGACCTCTTAGTCGGGAACTTAAAGAAGCTCATTTTCCATTGAAATGGTGGTTCTGACTGATTAGACTAAGTCGAATTACCTTTTCTCTATTTCTACTGGCTTAAGGTATGAATTTCACCTACCAACAGAGAAGAGACATCAAACCAACCCTCTTGCTGATTAGGCTAAAAGGTGATCCTTAAGTTGATTTGAGGCTCAACCAAGCCACAAATAAGTTACACCTTTAAAGTTAACTAACCTACTCTGATCTAACTAGCCTCTAGGATATTAAGTTAGTATTAATTGTTAATCTTATACCTTACTATGATAATTAGGTGTTAATACTTCTTCTAATATTAATGTTAATCTAAGCCCTATATTAATTTAGGTTAATATTAGTTGTTTATCCTAAAGTAAAACTATGTTAATGTTATCCTAACATTAAAATTATATTAGTCACTAATCTAATTCAGTATAAATGATATGTATATTAATATTACCTAAATAAGGTTATGTTAATTCTAATGTAATCCATCTTTTGACTATATTAGACCCATATTGTTATGCTAATATAAATCCTATATTTAAATCTAAGAAACAATATTAAACAAATGTATTATTAAATTATCCTATGACTAAATACTAAGAGAAATTAATAACACTAAATACCTATTTTAGTTCAATAAAGTAAATACGTAATTATAATATATGTTCACACTAAATTATAGTAATATTAATATAATTTAATAAAATTGTATTATCATATGTGGAATCTTTAACAAAATGATATCTTTCTATATGCTAATTCTAAATTGTAAATATTAATCCTAATTAAATGTTAGAACTAATTCTAACATTTAGATGTTAAAAATCACTTATTATATACATATATTATAAAATACCTTTTAGCTTGATTTTTTAATGATTTGAATGAAAGATAAAGATCAAACAAAAAGGTTTTGCCTCTTTCCGACGAGGGCTTCTAAAATGCAAGAACTGTAATTAATGTGCCAAACTTAATTTAAGATGCAATTAATCTAAACCTATCTCGATTGAAGGAAAGAGAAATCATTCTCTCTATTGAGAGCTAGCTAACTATATGGGAAAATAAGTTTTTTAAGAAATTGGAATTAAGATGGAGGAATTAGATCAAGGAGATAGCTTACAAGATCTGATTCCTCATTAACACAAATCAATTATT
The DNA here is from genome assembly GCA_031772625.1 of Pinus tabuliformis. NCBI lineage: Eukaryota > Viridiplantae > Streptophyta > Pinopsida > Pinales > Pinaceae > Pinus > Pinus tabuliformis. The sequence goes on along the minus strand of CM062807.1, from coordinate 91,372,028 downwards.
CACTTAGTAAATAGTTACATAAGCATCTATTGAAAATAAATCTAATTCATTATTTATCATATGCATAAAAACTACACAAATTCATAATGAATTACTGAAATAGTTCATAAACCATCATGTATGCAAGAAAAAAATTTATTATCCGTGTTAGAGCTCCAAGAAACTCTCTTAGGTTGTAGCTTGGAGATGCCTCGTAACATATAATGTTCAATATGGTTCGAGGAACTTATTGGGATGGGTGATTGTTTGGTTCAAGCTAGATAACCACTTCTACTCTATTTTCACTCCAGATATGCATGAACACCCTTAGACCACAAGGCTTTAGACCACCAATGCTCAACAATTTGGGAATTAGGTGAATAGACAAAGAATACTAACCACACCAGCAGATGCATACAGAATGTAAGATGGCCGGCTGCAACTAGTAAAGAAACTTACAAATATAATCTATCAATGCAGAGATAAGATGACAGTTATCTTGCATTAGATACAGAAGAAACCTGAGTGGCCTACACAACAACACATCCCATTTACTAATACAGAGATAAGATGACAATTATCTAACATTAGAAATAGAAGATATCATGAATAAAACACTTCGGGCACAAGCTTAGAACAGAGGAGAAATGGGCATTAAGCAATTAACAACAAAAGAAGCTTGCATTTGCTGAAAATAAAGATGAGGCGCTGCAAGTTACAGAATATATACAGTCTCTAGAAGTTGAGCCGAAACACTATTGCTAACCCTGATTACATATTGCTTTCAGCTATCTATCATCTATCATTACAATGGCCCTTAGACATTTAGGGATGGAGGGGTCTTAATTGACCACCAAATACCATTAACTATCTGATAGCGTCTTTGAATGTAGTTGTTTTCTCCACTACGAAAGCCTGATCAGTTCTGGTACTGCGTTGTCCTACCAGGTGGACGAATTAATTATAGCAGTGGAGTTCCATGACTGTTTAATTCGGTTGCTAAGTCGTGATGTGTCTTTTTCTCCTCCGGCCATGCTCTTCTTTTAATTTTGCTTCATGGTCAGACTATCACCAGACTGACAGAGTCGACCATCTTCTTCTTCGAGTAACAGATGGGACGTGGGGTATGAAGTGCATGGGCAGATGAATGGTGATGAGTGATTATGAACGGTGGCCGTCGGATTAAGGGAGATGTGTGGTGGAGATCGCTTTTTGGAGGCTAGCGATCGTGGTGGGAGCGGGACATGTTCGGGCTGTTAGATCTTCAGGTGAGCAGATCGGACGGTTATCGGGTGGCAGAGATGTTCGGGCGATAACGCGCGGGGTGGTTTAGTTTAAGTGGTAATGGTTTTTATTAGGCGGGCATCGGGCGGTAAGCGGAAAGTGTCAGAACTCACTCGGTGCCATTCAGTGGGTGACATGTAGCGGTGGAGGAGAGAGAAAAGCTGCCCTCATCGGGCGGGTACTTTTCGTGTTTGTTGTCCGCGCGATATGGGCACTGACCGTTAGATCTAGTGGGGTTGATCTAACAGTGGAGAATTATTGGGCATGATGCATTGATTAGGAGGAATGTGGGCCATAGGATCGAAGGGGTAGATCGATGGTAGAGATGTGGTGAAGGTATGCGATGTCTTCAAGGAATGTGCTATAAGCGCGTAAGTCATATGGGTAAGGTTTTATGGGTGTTTTTGGCTTTCGCGCTTGGGGCTAAGGCCAAAGGGGTGTTTTGTCAGGATTAGAAGGTTAATGAAGGAAGTGAGAAAGGTAAAGTGTGAGCGGGATAAGGGAAAAAGTGGGATAATGGCCAGTGTAGGACCCCTTTAAGAACATCAAAGCAGATCGAGTCTTTCCTTTAGCCTTCAAAAGTCAGCACTGCACCTCAAAGTTAACACTGGCTCCTTCTGGGGATGAAATCCTCACTGTGAGGTTTCAAGAATCGTAGACCACTGCCTTTTACATAAGAAACAAGATCAGAAATATTACCTAGTATTCCATTGGGCATGGAGTCTATCTAAGCCTACACTAAAACTTTGAAAAATAACATATTTACAATACCGAGGACTGAAAGCCTTAAACAAAATAAACTTTCAAAAACCTCCCATTGACTGGGCCATCAAAAACAGCTTCTCCCTCCAAACTTTGCAGCATGAAAGTATTGTTCTCCTGGACATGAGAGATGAAAATGGTCCTGTCCATAGAGGATCGAATTTACCATGATTGCCTCTCTTTTCCTTTAATGCATCCCATTTGAGAACCCAGTCACCAACTTGAAAATTGTCCATCTTTGCCTTTCTGTCGAAAGCTTCCTTGATTTTCCTTTGATGTATTGCATAGCTGTCAATCAGTTGATCTCTGATCTGATGAGCTTCAGCCAAGTCACCCATCCTCTTTGCCATGTCACTTTCCTCGTTCTGCTCTCCTTGCAAGAATTTGGCCATAGGGAGGACCAATTGGATTGGGAAAACAGTCTCAGTGCCATATACTAGCTTAAATGGAGAATTCCCTGTGGACTTCTTGATGGTAACCCTGTCAGCTCACAATGCAAACTTTAGTTTGGAATCCTAGCCCCGCTGCTTGTGTTCCAACAGCTTTTTGATTATCCTTACTAGGCTTTTATTAGATGATTCTGCTAGGCCATTACCTTGAGGATAATATGAGGTGGAATGCACTAATTTAATTCCCATTGATTCACACATGTCCACCAACTCTTTTGCCCTGAAAGCTACTGCATTGTCTGTAACCAACTTGGTTGGGCAACCGAACCTGGTGAAAATGTTTTATGTCAAGAATTTTATGACAACCTGGTGATCAGTGTTCTTAGTGGGGATGGCCACAATCCATTTGGTAAAATAATTAGTGGCTGCTAAAATCCATCTATGCTGGCCACTGGAATGTGGATTAATCTCCCCTATGAAATCCAAACCCCACTGTTGGAAAGGGCCACTGGTATGTATTGGCTTCAGGGGCAAAGATTTCAGCTGTTGTCTTCCTGCAAATCTCTGGCACTTGTCACAAGATTTCACAAATGAAAACACATCAGAGAATAGAGTGGGCCAATAATACCCAACTCTCAGGATCTTGTGGGCTATGGTTTTCCAATAATGATGTCCCCCACAGATGCTAGAATGGAACTAGTACATAACTTCCACAGATTGCTCTTTTTCTAGACATCTTAAGAGGATTCCAGATGGGTGCCTCCAATAAAGCAGGTTTCTATTAATACAAAACTTGGCTACTCTGAGCTTAATGGTTTGTGCTTGACTTGAGCTAAGCCCTGGGGGGACTTCTAGCTTCAACAGGAAATGATCTATACTGGAATACCAATCACAAGAAGCCAAATTCTCAGCTAATGACTGGCTCTGCTTTCATTCTTTTATTTCTCCCCTTGTCTGTCCAACATTTGAATCTATACCCATGCAATTTATGTCCAGCAGTCTGCAATTTTCTTCAGCCATCAACTGAGCTAGGCCCTTACCTTTGACAAGCTTGGTGGGCTTCAATTCTATGTTGAACTCAAGGAGCTTTTCAATCCATTTAGCCCTTCTTCCGTCGACATCTAGCTGTATTAGGACATCCTTTACTGAGGTAGAAGGTACATAGGCAATCACCTTGGAGTGCAGAATGTAGATTCGGAATGCATTTAAAGACTTTATGAGAGCATAGGCCTGCTTTTCAATAATGTCATATCTTAATTCAGCATCCCTTAAAGTTTTGCTGAAGAAGGCCACTGGGTGCTCTGTACCTTCATCATTTTTCTGCAACAAGACTGTTGCAAGGGTGTCATAGGAAGCAAAAGAGAAGATATGGAACTCCTTGTTATAGTCTGGGCTGATTAGAGTGGGGGCTTCCATAATAGCTCTTTTGATGGCTTCAAAATATTTTCTTGCTGCATCTGTCCATTTAATCTCTGACCCCTTCTTTAACATGAAGGTGATGTGCTTCACTAGTTCTGCAAAATTGGGAATAAACCTCCTTACAAAATTGATCTTACCCAAAAAGGATTGAATGTCCTTCTTTGACCTTGGGATAGACAATGTCTGGATTGCTTTAACTCTTTCTGGATCCACCTTAACACCTGCAGCAGAAATCATATGTCCTAAAAGCTTGCCTTCTTCTAGAGAAAACTCTGACTTCTTAGGATTTACTGATATCCCAAACCTTCTACACTTAAGAAACACTTTCTTTAAATGCTGCAAATGATCCTAATAATTGCTAGAGTAAACTGTTATATCATCAAGATAAATCAAGACAAACTTGTCCTTCTCTTCGACAAAAGTTATATCCATGGCCCTCTGAAAGGTAGCCCCAGCATTCATCAGTCCAAAAGGCATATTGGAGTACATGAAAGTGCCCCAAGGAGTAGTGAAGGCAGTCTTTTCTTGGTCCTCTAGATGTACATCAACTTGATTGTGACCTAAAAAACCATCTAAGAAAGACATGACTTTAGCCCCCGAAACTTTTTGCAGTAAATGTTCCATCTTGGGCAGAGGGTAGTTGTCTTTCTTAGAGCATTTGTTCAGATTTCTAAAGTCGACACAAAGCCTAATTTCCCCATTTTTCTTTCTTACTACCACCAAGTTAGCTATCCATTTTGAATACCTGAGGGGAACTATGATCTTGGTAGCCAACAATTTCTTAATTTCCTTTTCGACCAAAGGGAGTAGCAGAGGGCTTATGGGTCTCAGCTTCTGCTTGAAAGGGATGGTGTCTTTCTCTAGTGGGATCTTATGCTGAATGATGTTTTTTTCATAAGTCTTAAGGTCATTGTACTCCCAAGTGAAAACATCAGCAAATTGCTTCATTAGGGTGCAATATTCAGAACTTTGGGCAGCAGACAAGTGGGTGGACAGATTTATGTACTTTGGGTGATCTGGGCTCCCCATATTGTGTCTATGGACTGTAGACTCATTATCTTTCTGGGTAGGCTTATAGGGTACATCATTATGGTCGAACAACTTCTCTAGAGGCACCAACCCTTTAGGTATATGGTTACTAGGCAATTGTACAATACTGTCTTGACCAATTTTGTTTCTCAGATGGGACTGATGGCCTTCCTCCACGGTTTCATTATCTTGATCAATTTGCAATTCAGAGAATTCATCAATAACTTGCAGAAACCTATTGACTTCATCATCATCCTCAAAAACTTTCTAGTATTTGACATTATCAAGCAGAGATGGTCTATATCTTAACTGAACTTCATAAATCAATTTAGGGGGCATGGGAGGGATGAACATGCTAGTAGACACAACAAGGGAATCAACAAGCAGATTTTTGACTCTGGGAAAACATGAGATACAAAAGCTACTAAAAGAATCTTTGAGCCTCAATACCTCATCTCTGTATGCTTTCAGCCTTGGGTGCTTTGCTTGGAAAGTCTGGTTCACCTGTTGAATAATAAGTTCTGCATCTCCAAACACCTTCAGATGTTTGATGCCCATTTCTTTAGCAGCGTTCAAGCCTAAGATCAAAGCCTCATATTCTACTATATTGTTGGTGACCTGAAAATTCAGCTTGAAAGACAGATGTATACATTCCTATGTTGGGGATACCAACACTACACTTGCTCCTGCAGTTTCCCTAGAGCAAGCTCCATCAAAGAACACATCCCAAATATGTGGCCCTTCTTTCTCCATGACCTGGCAAACTGGTTTCTTGTGCTGCATGGAAGCCAACTGAGATTCTTCTATTTGGAGAATACAAGCTCCAAAGTCAGTATCAATCGCATAGATGGGATGATTAGTGGGATGCTTTTCATCACTAATGATATAGGCCAGCTGGGTTTCCTTGTATAACCTTCTGCTTTCTCTCCCAAAAACAGGCACAGTGGCATAGGACAGGTCATTTTGCAATGTCCCACCCAATCTTTTAATCCACCCTCTGGAAAGTATCATGCCAAACTTAGGGGGGACATCCACTACTACAATATCCATCATCATGCTCTTCATGGGCAACTGAGATAAGGTGATGGCCAAGTCTTTGATCAACCCCAAACATTTCACCTTTCTAGAATCGAAAGAGAATAAGTCATGATAAGGTCTGGTGATATCAAGGCCTAACTCATCCATAACATCCTCGGGAATTAGATTATGACTGACGCCTGTGTCCAGTAGGCAACTGTGAAGGATTTTGTCATGAATGGTCAAGGAGACATAAAATGATGGGGAATTTTCATCAGCATGTTCAGTTATTGTACTAAGAACCACTAGAGGTTTATCATCTTGAAAATTGACACAGTCATTTGATGCTTGTGTGGCTTTGAGCTCAAGGGCATCAAGGATGGGTTTCTTAAAGGCCTCATTCTTTACTAGTTCTATCAGAGGTATAAATATTTTCAACTTCTAGACTTCTAATTCAAAACTGAAAGGGGAAGGGGACTTGTCAGGACCTCTTACCTCTTGAGTTGGTGCTTTGAGGATGTTGGGATCAACTACTGGTCGCTTCTTCTTGCTAATCTGCTGCTCTGTGGGGACAACAACTCTTTGGATAGGGCTTTCTTTGACATTACTCATCCTTGACCTCAGGTTATATCTTTACTGATCTTCAGTTTGCAGAACAGCTTCTCTGTCCCACTCTTGGCTGGTCTGGTCCTTGAGTAATGACTCCTCGTAGGCAGCTAATGTCAAAAAGGAAGCACTGCCTTTGTCTTCCATGCAGTGGATCTCATCCTCTTCATCAAACTGCTCTTCCTCCATGACTACGTTCTAGAAAGGAGTCTTCACTTTCTGTTCTTCATTGGCCTCTTTGCCCCTTTGCATGATCTGCAATTGTTCATTTGCTGTTCTATATGGGTTTAGGTTCCTAGGAACAAATTTATGAGGAACCCTTCCTTTCCCTGAATGCTGCTCAACTTTCAGCTTGGAGATTTCAGAGGCCAATGACTCTATCATCTTTGTCATTTTGTCTATCTTAGGATCTGAAGATGAAGAAGATTCACCCCTCTGTCTTCTTCGGTCAACATGTCCTTTGAGTTTCTCTGCAGCCATAATATTAGATTCAACTTCCAAGGCTGCATCCTGCATCTCAGCCAGAGAAGCACATCTTCTTTCTCTCAATAGTAGACAGAAGTCAGAATCAAAGGCATTGGCATAGGTGGGAGTAGGTTTCACTTCAGCTGGTATCTTGCTGTACATGCGGTTGAACCTTTTATTGAAATCGGACAACGACTCCCCATTTTCCATTTTTAGGTTGCCAAACTCAGTATGATAGTAGAGCAGATCTTTCTTATCACCCCAATGCTTTAGGAACACATCATCTAAGGCCTCAATATATGTTATAGATCTAGGGGTCAATTCTCTGAATCATTTTCTTGCCTCTCCATCAAGGCTTTGGACAAAAACTCTCATTCACACATCATCTTCACTAATGTCTAGATTATCTGCATAGCTATAAAAGGACTCAAGATGTTCTTCAGTTGTAATTCCTTTAGTCTCGGTGAACTTAGGCATGTATTTTTGATATTCTCTAGTAGGCATAGCATTCAGAGGAAGAGGCAGTACTAGAGGTCCATACCTAGCAGCTATAATTCTCTCCATTTTGGTGGGTGCTTGTGGACCTACCATAGCTGTGGTGGATAGAAGAGTGCTTGCCGTCTGGATGATAGAAAGTTGAGGGGTGACTGACAATACTAAAGGAGTATGAGGGATAGGAGGTGAGGATTCCTTTGGGCTTAAAGCAAGAGGAGAACCTAAAGAATAAGGAGCTTTATGAATCTTTGAAGTTTTTCTTCACTACTAATGTTAGAGGCTATACTCTCTACATGTATTTGTTTTATTACTAGCCTTTCTTGCAGAGATATAGAGGGTTGTTTAGATTTACCTGATTCTGATGCTCATTTCTGTGATATCCTTCTTTCTTTGATGATCTTTTCAGGGTCAGGCACTGGGTCAGCTGGTGACTTCTGAGGATTTCTCTGAGTATGCCTCACAAACTAAGCCATAACTATGATGTGGAGTCGCCAAGAGGTTCGGCCTCTAGTAGAGTCACCAGATAGATGATTACAACCAAAAATGTGTCCAGACTTTGTCTATCATCAAAGCTGGATCTGTGTCGTTCTCCCAGGGAAGCTGAGCTTCAATCTCCTCTCCCCGGCAATGGCGCCAATTATGTTAGAGCTCCAGGAAACTCTCCTAGGTTGTAGCTCGGAGATGCCTAGTAACATATAATCTTCGATATGGTTCTAGGAACTTATTGGGATGGGTGATGGTTTAGTTCAAGCTAGATAACCACTTCTACTCTGTTTTCACTCTAGATATGCATGAACACCCTCAAACTACAAGGCCTTAGACCACCAATGCTCAACAATTTGGGAATTAAGTGAATAGACGAAGAATACTAACCACACCAGCAGATGCATATAGAATTTAAGATGGCTGGATGCAACTAGTAAAGAAACTTGCAAATCTAATCTATCAATGCAGAGATAAGATGACAATTATCTTGCATTAGATACAGGAAAAACCTGAGTGGCCTGCTCAACAACACATCCCAATTACTAATACAGAGATAAGATGACAATTATCTAGCATTAAGCATAGAAGATATCATGAATAAAACACTTCGGGCACAAGCTTAGAACAAAGAAGAAATGAGCATTGAGCAATTAACAACAAAAGAAGCTTGCATTTGCTGAAAATGAAGATGAGACGCCACAAGTTACAGAATATCTATATAGTCTCTAGAAGTTGAACCGAAACACAATTGCCAACCCTGATTACATCTTGCTTTCGGCTATTTATAATCTATCATTACAATGGCCCTTAGCTGTTTAGGGATGGAGGGGTGTTAATTGACCACCAACTACCATTAACTGTCTGATAGAGTCTTTGAACGTAGTTGCTTTCTTCACTACGAAAACCTAATCAGTTCTAGTATTGTGTTGTCCTGCCAGGTGGTCGGATTAATTATAGCAGTGGAGTTCCATGACTGTTTAATTCGGTTGCTGAGTCGTGTTGTGTCATTTTCTCCTCCAGCCATGCTCTTCTTTTAATTCTGCTTCATGGGCAAACTGTCACCAGACTGACAGAGTCGGCCATCTTCTTCTTCGAGTAACAGTCGGGACATGGGGTATGAAGTGCATGGGTAGATGAACAGTGGTGAGTGATCATGAACGGTGGTCGTCGGATCAAGGGAGATGTGTGGTGGGGATCACCTTTTGGAGGCTAGCGGTCATGGCGGGAGCAAAACATGTCTGGGCCATTAAATCTTCAGGTGAGCAGATCGGACGGTTATCGGGTGGCGGAGATGTGCGGGCGATAACACGCGGGGTGGTTTAGTTTAAGTGGTAATGGTTTTTATCAGGCAAGCATCGGGCGGTAAGCAGAAAGTTTCAGAACTGGCCCAATGCCATTCAGTGGGTGACACGTAGCGATGGAGGAGAGAGAAAAACTGCCCTCACCGGGCGGGTACTTTTCGCGCTTGTTGTCTGCGCGATATGGGCGCTGACTGTTAGATCTGGCGGGGTTGATCTAACGGTGGAGAACGATCGGGCATGATGCATTGATCGGGAGGAATGTGGGCCGTAGGATCGGCGGGGTAGATCGATAGCGGAGATGTGGTGAAGGTACGAGATGTCTTCGGGGAATGTGCTATAAGTGCGTAAGTCATATGGGTAAGGTTTTATGGGTGTTTTTGGCTTTCGTGCTTAGGGCAAAGGCCAAAGGGGTGTTTTGTTGGGATTAGAAGGTTAATGAAGAAAGCAGGAAAAGTAAAGTGTGAGTGGGATAAGGGAAGAAGTGGGATAATGGCCCGTGTAGGACCTCTTTAAGAACATCAAAGCGGACCGAGTCTTTCCTTTAGCCTTCAAAAGTCAGTACTACACCTCAGAGCTAACAATCCATAAAATAGCTTGCCAATCTAAGATAATAAATACTTGTTACTATGTATATTTCAATTTTCAAATTATATTTAAGATCAAGTCTGTAGAATAGTCTAATCATACTTTTAAATGAATTAAAAATTAAAATTCAGTGTATAAAGCCACCAATTAATTCATACATCTGTAAATGTAAATTGAAAATTTGAGAAAGAATTTGCATCAATGAATTCGACAAATAGTAGTGCTATACGCAAATTAGTGAAACAAATCTTTATTGTAAATAAAAATCCAATTAGAAATCCTCAAAAAACTGCAGTGGTGTGAACCCTCCATTGTTTGTAATTGGATCCCTGTCTGTAAAACAAAACCTCTACTCTACAACAATAATACATAATACAATAAAGTCCATCTACAAACAGGTTATAAGCGCTGTCAAAAGTCTGCCTCCTTCCCTGGATTCGAATCTGAAACCCGACTATGGATTCGAATTCCCTCCCCTTCTACAAAATAAAAATATCCCTTTATAATTTAAGAGGAAAATGAGGATTTCGATTTCCTCGGAAAAAGTTTCTCCCAAAAACTAATTCTTGTGGAAAAAATACAATTCAATGAACTCCAAAAGACTTGGCATTTCAGATTCGATTTTTCCCAAGCTTATTTAATTCGCTGCATGTTAGCCATTTCAAGGAAGCCCCCGGATCCCCTCCCAATTCTATTCGACCATGTATTGATAAGCATTGAAGCTACAAGCTATCGACTAAACCATTGACAGCTGCGTTCCTGAGTTGAACGTGTATCTTTCGTTTTTTTTGGCCGATCCCTGATTCGGTGATTTACGATTGATCTCATCTTTTGTTTCCCAAGTGGCCCATTGACATCCAATGATTTAACAATGAAGACTTCGGATCTGATAAACTTCCTTGCAACAATCTTTCTCGGAACAGTGCCACGAAATCCAATGTTGCACTTTCAAATTAGTTTCGTCGCTAAAAATAGCCAGGATCTTCGTTCCTGGAACGACTTAAGGCCAAATATTATGACCACGATCCCCTGCAACCAAACAAAAAAATGCAATAAATTAAATGCATCTCAACATTTGGGCAAACATTGTTAATTAAGCTAGTTATGATACAAATATAAAATTTGGAAATGATTTGAGTGATCTGGGTGCAACTTTTTCGAGACAAGTTAATCCTACATTTCCGTAATTTGTATGTTTGGCGCCATCCGAAGAATTCGTAAATGTAGGGTGTGATCCCATATTCTTCGCACAAAAGATGGCATATTTCTTTATTTGCATCACCATTCAGCTATGGAGAATCTGTGGTGAGATGTTGGTTACCATTTCATGGTTGTATTCTGGGGCTTTGATTGTGGTATTTGTTGAACAAGCGTTGGCATTGTTCCTTTTATTTTGTTTTTAGTTTGACCAAAAATATTACCCCACGTCGACGAAAATATACAGTCATTAGGGTTCATGTACATTATATTAAAAAAGGGTCTACCACATGGGAGAATCATTTACCCAAATGCGTTTAAAAAACAATTGCAGTTTGATGAAAACAATTGAAATGATCGCAACTAATCATTCACGCCAACGAGACGAAATCGTTTCTCGTCAAATATAGCTCTTTGTTTTAATAAGAGAAAAAGGTATCTCATATACATAAATGTTTTAGTCCCATTACGTTTTACATGGATTGAGTGATTTAAATATATTAAATGTTTTAAAGATCAATATGTATATATAATGTCTCTAAGATGGTTAAATAAGTTAATAAATGTCAACAGTAATAAAACATCACATAACAATTAGAATACAAAAATTATAAATTTAGTTAAATATCTTTTATTATATATAAATGAGTTAATGTATCATAATATATGTACATTTAATTGTTTATAATTATTATTTTTTATAATAAATATGTAAATATTTTATAAAGTTAATATTTTTATTTATTAATATTAATAAATAGGCATTTATTATTTACACAAGTAATATCTATAATATACACAATTTATATGTAATATATATAGAAATATCATACAAAATTATCATTTAATAATGAGAATGATGTTGCATAGAGACAAAATCCATCCAAGACAGGAGATCTCAAAAGCAAGAGTTCATTGAATCAAGTCACCAATATCGTGAAAACAATCCAAGGCTTTAAAATGTGTCAACTTGTAGTTTAGAGGTTGAAATCAAGCAGATTCAATATCATTCAAAAGTTGTTGGAGAAATAGAGGCAATCGAACGATCAAAATAAAAATGAAGAAAGGTCAAAATAACTCAAACTAAAGCAAAGCATAGAAATCTAAGTTTTATATTAAGAAAAATTATATAAGGGGTCCCCATGATTTTGTGAAAAATTATAGGGGAGTTGTGACCAACAATAGGTCCACAACAATTTCCTGGTATAGCATGAAGAAAATATATGTGGCACTCAGCTCGACAAAAGCATAGTACATGGTTTCCAGTCAAGCAACATGTGAGGCAATATGTATGAGAAAGATACTTGTTGGATCGTTTGGGCAGATGATGGATCCAATTGTGATCTATTGTGATAATCAGAGTTGCATCAAGCTATATGAAAATCTAGTTTTTCATGATTGATCCAAGCACATATATACATATATATATATATATATAAGTTGCATCAAGCTATCTGAAAATCTAGTTTTTCATGATTGATCCAAGCATATATATATATATATATATATATATATATATATATATATATATATATATATCGTATCACCATTTATGAGATAGTGTGTAGGGGCAGATAATGTTGTTGTAGTACATTTCGATAGATGAACATGATGTTGATATTTTGACAAAGGCCTTGTCAAGAGGAAAGTTCGAGTTCCAAAGATGCAAGATAGGGGTGGTTGATAATCCATTTATTATGGAGAGGGAGTGTTGAAAAATGCAACAATAAATTTTCAATTTGATTTTTCGTTGATTAAATTGAGAAAATTTGAATTTCCACATCAGCATATGACTTAGGTGATGTTAACTTGTGCTACATGGCTTGTGTCACCCATTTTCCCAGTAAATTCGAGTTGGAGGAGTTAGAGTTCAATTTTGCATGTGTGATTACAGTGATCAAGGTCAATTATCCCAGGTTGTTTTCAGTTAATATAGTTCCAACTTTTGGAGGAATTAGTGGAAGGTTAGTTAAGCAGTGGGACATCACTCAAACTCAATGATCATCCATCTAACTGATCAATCGACACAAAATAGCTAGTGCATGTAGATAATTCGAGTTACCTAGTTGAGGTGGAGATTCCAAGGTAGTGTAACATCAGCTGTAGACTAACAATGTAAAATTTGAAACGGGAACCCTAAACTGATAACGAGATCTCTAGGCAAAAATCCCCCAACAAATATGAAAAACAATGCTAAAAACAAAAAGTGTGTATACTGGAACACTGTTTTTTTACGATTAATTTTCACATATTTAAAAAATGGCAATGAAACCATTTTTTTTTGTGCAAAAAACAATTTTTTTGAGGAAAAAAACACACGAATGTTTTTGGCAGAATAACATTTTTCTTTCCCAGGTATACTTTCAACATTTTTTAGTAATGAAGATAAAGATAAAATAATGGGATCCGAAACACATTAAAATTCCATCAGTTTTCATCCATTTTGTTAAACATATAATAACATGACACTAAGGATCGCTAAAATTCTAATTGTTTTCATCCATAACATTAAAGATAAAAAAATTTGGAAAATTTTCAACCATATAATAAAAAACTCTAAGTTTTCAACACATTTAAACCATGACATTATGAACAAATTACATGACTAAATTAATCAAAATGTCAATACTTATAGATTGAATGAAACATAAATTAAATCTCTTAGTTATTGTTGCATTGTAGATATTCTAAACAATAAAACTCATCATAATTAAAACATATAATCCAACAAACATAAAAATGACTCATAACTTCATTTAGAATCATATGAAAATCAAATTTTTTATTTCAAGATACGATGCAAACATTAGTTATATAAACTGTTTTAGAAAATTATTCAAAATCACTCATATTTTCTTGCACACCATCAGAATTCACATCTTCAAATGAATGACTAGATGCAGATGAAGATGTTCCATATTCTTTTCTTTCATCAACTAGTTCTCCATCTCATTCCACATGCATGCCCACCATTTCAGGTTTCAAAATTATTTTGGATCTATGACTGGTTTCAGCAGACTCCCATCTCAACATTGTTTCTTCAGGTAACAACCTCTTCAGAATCTCTATCATCCTGAAGTGAAGAGTTCCTCTCCTTGTTAAATTGAATTCATAAATAAGTATGTCAAAATCCTCCAATTTTAAGAGGTCTGTGTGGCGACGATTCACATTTGTACCCTTTCTTTTTCTCTTTTCGCCAATTTTTTTGTCAACTACCATCTCTAGCTCATACACACCATTGAATGGGTGTGTATTTGTGGCATACCAATGTACTTCAACACCTGCAACATCTTCACTTTTTTTAATGAACTTTATAACCTTAGCAACCCAGAATGGATAGCCATTGGCATCTCCATCTGCTAGCCCTGCGATCATGTAACCCTCCTTAATATCATATATTGAACCCCTGTAAAGGTCTTCCATGGCTTCACATTGTGCACGAGATCTTCTGGAACCAATACACATTTCTTGTTCCTCCATTGGCATCTCCATCTGCTAGCCCTGCGATCATGTAACCCTCCTTAATATCATATATTGAACCCCTGTAAAGGTCTTCCATGGCTTCACATTGTGCACGAGATCTTCTAGAACCAATACGCATTTCTTGTTCCTCTACCTCTAAAGAATTAATAATACCTTGAGATTGTTGTTGTTCAACAATTTTTCTTTCTTCATGTTCATTTAGCACATTTTGTGGCCAAATAAATGGAGTTTTCAAAGGTATAACTTCATTTGTTTTTCTTGAAATTATATCACTTTGATTATTGAAAAAAGACTCCCACCAAACTGAATTAGCATAATCAAAGTATTCATATGTATACCTAATACAATTTTTAATTTCTTCCAGGAAATCAGAATAATTTATATCTCTATTCTACCTGTTTGTATTATGAACTTCAATAACTGATTGTAATAACAATATATTTGATTCAAATATTGGATGATCTGGAATGAACTTCAAAAACTACAAACCTGATGATGACGCCCATTATGTAGTAGTTGAATACTTCTTGCCCCATATTAGCGTTTTCCCATCAATTATTTTGATACAAAATTGACGTTGGAAGCTAATGTCATTAAGTTGTTCAATTCATTTCTGCTCACCATGCAATCCCAAAATAAACCTTCGCATGTCAACAATTTCTTCCAACACATCAAAAATAGGCTCTAGAATGTATGATTTCTTAATACATTCAATTAATGATGGCAAGCTCCCAACATCCTTCCTCCTCAATGTGACTGAAAAATGAAGGAAACCAACCTTTACCTTCTGAAAAAATATCAATTCAACAGGCATGTTTATATATCCAAAAATAATCTAATTTTTGTTTTCATGACAAGTGTTGTCCATTTGTAGATACAGAACTTCAGGAAGATTACCATACCAATGAGAAAGCACATCATGAATTATGGTCATTGTTACATTTGCATCATTATGAATATTTGGCACTGTGAAGTATACCCTTCGCAACATTTTCCCATTGAAGACCATACAACCGACCAACTGATACTGAATAAAATTTTCCTCCTGTAAATTGTGGGTGTGCAAACAAAATGTGGTAGAAGTGTTTTCTTCTGGTCCATACCATCAATTATCAAACAAAAATATTTATTTGGATTATCATAACACTTCTTTCAATGATTGTACAAGCTCTTGAAGCACCTTGACAATGGAATCTACACAACATAAAAGAAAGTCATTAATAAATACGGCTTCATAGTTGATCACTATACAAATTTAAAAATTAATGTTATGAATGCTTACCTCTTTCCGCCCCTTCACATTTATCCCTTTTTTATTTAAGAGAATCACATGTACTGCAAATCCCCATCCTTCTCTTCTTAGGGATACAGACATTGTTGAATTCTTTTTTCCATATCTTCACAAAATATTGATATGTAATAAATAGACCATTTCCTTTAGCACCTTCTGCATATTCTTTGTATAAATTGTAGATTTATCATCTTGATAATTTTATGGAATATCTATTGTCTCTCTATTTGGCATGTACTCTCTAGGCTTTGAAAAGAAGTCTTTCATCCATGACATTGCAGTATTTGATAATGGCCAAAAATATTGTTTATGACGTACTTCTAAATAAAATGTGGGATCCTTTTCCAAATTTCTTGGATTATTGACAGACAAAAATTACCCATTGAATGAAACATTTTGAAAGACTTTCTACAGATAAATAAAGACCCAATATGATCATCATAACCTGTAAATGTAGATTGCATGCAACCCACTAAATATGAATTTTGCATGCTTTTATTCATTGACAAATATCTCTTCATTTTCTCCAATGCAAACTTGAAATCCATATGTTTCAAGTAATCCCTTTGACAACATTCACTTGAAATGAGAGCATTTATAGAAATTCTTCTCATGAGATATTCTGCTCTACCCCTTGTATAACTAGAACATCTTGGATTGATATGAAAAGGTTTACTCATACTCCTCAATAAAATATTTGCTGGAAACATCTCCATCATTGAATCATCATCTGTATAAGAATTTTCATCATCATTATGAGGAATATTATCCTCACTATGATCATTTGTGCTTTTGAAATACTGACTTGGAGGATATTCTTCATCTTTCCCTTTTTTAGTGCTACCCTCATAGTCCTTAGAATTAGGACTAAATGGAAACTTTGACTCGATGTTTATTGGATATTTTTGATCATGTGCATTGTCAATGCTGCTCTCATGGTCCATAGGATTAGGACTACGTGGAAAATGTGACTCTTTACTTACTGGAAATTCTTTATCATGCCCTTCGTCACTATTTCTCTCATAGTCCTTAGGATTAGGACTAAGTGCTTCATCCTACCCTTCGTCACTACTACTCTCATAGTCCTTAGGATTAGGACTAAGTGCTTCATCTTGCCCTTCACACTACTACTCTCACAGTCCTTAGGATTAGGACTAGGTGGAAAATGTGCCTTTCTATTTACTGGAAATTTGTTAGGTCCCTATACTACTAGTGTAACCCGTTATTGTTATTAGTACAACCCCCTTATTATATTGATGTGCCCATGTAGTCCCCATATTGTTATTATTGTGCCCCATAGAAGCCCACTATTGTTATTATTATGCTATTATATTATTATTGTTATGTTGGCTCTGATTATATTATGACCCCTTAGACTCCTATATATAGAAAGGAGGTCTTGTCATTTGTA
Organism: Pinus tabuliformis; assembly: GCA_031772625.1. NCBI lineage: Eukaryota > Viridiplantae > Streptophyta > Pinopsida > Pinales > Pinaceae > Pinus > Pinus tabuliformis. The sequence continues at coordinate 91,354,829 of CM062807.1, read as the reverse complement.
TCATCCAAGAATTGTTCATTTGTGTAATGTAAAGGAGTTTTCCCCCTCGAAGGGGCTGAATTATAAGGTGTTGATCTGTCTTTTCTATCCTTTTGTGAGCTGGTTTCATAACATTTGGTATCAGAGCTTTGGGATTCCAGGGTTTCGCTGCTCCAAACAGGTCATCGTGGAATTTTCGCTATAACTCTTTTTCTACGATGTTTTAGAAGCTAAAAAAAAAACAATTTGAAAAGAAATTGCGCTAAACCTCGGGTTCGAATTTCAGATCTTGTTGTGCTATATTTTCAAAGATATGATCTAAGAAAGTTAGGGTTTTTGCAAGCTCCAGAATTTCATCTAAAATAGGTTATCATGGAATTTTCGCTATAAATATTTCGCTACAAAGTTTCAGAAGCTCAAAGAAAAACCCATTTGAGAAAAAAATAGGTTTGAACCTCGGCTCCAAATTTCAAATATTGTCGTACTGTATTTCAGAGATATAATCTGAGGAAGTTAGGGTTTTTGCAGACCCCCGAATTACATTCCAAATAGGTGACCGTGGGAAAATCATCATAACTTTCGCTTTGAGCATCAGATTCAATTTTCATAAGAAGTAACAGAAACAAAATGGACTATAGTTTTTCGGGTATCATTTTTTGAACCTAATGTTGAAACAGGGACATATGACACGTCGTAAAAGTTGGCTCTACTAAACTAGTCTATACTCAAGTCATCGTGGGAGATTTGCCATAACTCTTCATTGCAGAATCCAATCTTGATCAGACTTGCGGGGTTAGAAAGATTTCTTAGGAGGTTACCATCGGAAGGAATTTCAGAACTTAAATATATGAAAGTACAGAGTTACATTCATTTCAAGATCGAGCTCCTAAAATCAAGAAAACGCGAGATTGGAAGTTTGATGGCAAGGATCTGGTAAATTGGATACTACAGATGGATAAATATTTTGATCTACATGGTGTACCACTGTTACAAAAGGTATGTATTGCATCTAATTATTTAGAACCGAATCAATTTTTATGGTATAAAGGGCTTTGTTCTCGTAAAACACTTGTCACATGGTCAATTTTCACTGAGGAAATGATAGCACATTATGAGGATACAAAGAGAAAAACCTTCTTTAGCCAATTGATAAATCTCAAACAAAAGTGTTCAATGGCAGAGCACATTGAGGACTTCCAAAAATTTAATATAAGGGAAAATGATATTCCAGAGAAAGAGAGGATTGATGTCTCCATAGGGACTTTAAAGGATAACATTCAACATGAGGTTCATCTTTGGGAAACTGATTCATTGGAGAAGGCATTTAGGTTGGCAAGAAAAGTGGAAAGCAAAATTATGGCAAGAAGGAATTCTACCCCTCACAACTATAAACATGGAAGTGTTGTTTCTCCTAGCCTTCCACAACCTACAAGGGTGACACCCCAATAATTGGAAGAAAAAAGAGCAAAAGGACTTTGTTACAATTGTGATAACAAATACATTAAAGGTCATAAGTGTGCTGAGAAGAAATTATTTTACATTGATTGTGAAGAAGAGGAAGAAAAGGATCAAGAAACATCAAAATAAGAGGATGTACACTAGGAACCAACCCCAAAGAAAGAAGAAATGAATCTAACCATATCTTGTAAAGCATTGGCAAGAATTACCACTCCTCAAACTCTCAAGATAGAAGGACATATCAAGAAGAAAAAGGTTCAAGAAGTGAAAGATCACATCGAGAAAGAAGAAATGAATCTGACCATATCTTTTAATGCATTGGCTGGAATTACCACTCCTCAAATTATCAAGATTGAAGGACATATCAAGAAGAAAAATGTTCAAGAAGTGAAAGATCACATCGAGCATCAAAAAATGAATCTGACCATATCTTGTAATGCATTGGAAGAAATTACCACTCCTCAAACCCTCAAGATAGAAGGACATATCAAGAAGAAAAATATTCAAGAAGTGAAAGATCACATCGAGCATCAACAACAAGTTCTCCAACTTTTAAAGGATTACGCCACTTTGGTGCAGAATCGAATGAAACAACAAGCAAATCAACATCGCAGTGAAAGAAGTTTTGATGTAGGCCATTGGGTATTTTTACGGCTACATCTCAAGCAAGCTATTTATGAGAAGGAAATGTTGGCAATACTACATGCACTTAAGAAATGGCGACCTTACCTAATGGGAAGACACTTTAAGGGAAAAATGGATCATGATAGTCTTAAATACTTCTTAGAAAAAAAATTATCTTTAGAAGAACAGAAAAAATGGGTCACAAATATGTTGGGTTATGACTTTGAAATCAACTACAAAAAAGGGAAGAAAAATGATGTTGCATATGCACTCTCAAGAAAGGATGAGGATGTGGAAGCATTGTTTTGTGATATTTATTTTATCCAACCAAATTGGATAAACGAAGCAAGGGATGAATGGAAGAAGGACGAAGAAGTGTGGCCACTCATTCAAAAGTTGCAGAAGGTCCCAGTTCAAGAAATATTTCTAGAACTTGACAAGGAAGGAAAAATCATATTGGAACCTGAAGCATTCACAGAACCGAGAAGTCGACAACTACAAAATCGATCAATTTTAGAGTATCTCATCAAGTGGAAGAACTTACCCATTGAAGATTCCACATGGAAGGATGAGAATTTTATACAGAAGCATCAAGAACTACTCAAGCATTGAGGACAACACTTTTTGAAGGAGAGGGGCATGCTAGGTCCCTATACTACTAGTGTAACCCCTTATTGTTATTAGTACAACCCCCTTATTATATTGTTGTGCCCATGTAGTCCCCATATTGTTATTATTGTGCCCCATAGAAGCCCAGTATTTTTATTATTGTGCCCTTACATTATTATTGTTATGTAAGCTATGATTATATTATGACCCCTTAGACTCCTATATATAAAAATGAGGTCTTATCATTTGTATCATCAAAGAACTGCTCATTTTTGTAATGTAAAGGAGGTTTCCCCCTCAAAGTGGCTAAATTATAAGGCATTGATATATCTTTTCTATCCTTTTGTGAGCTGGTTTTATAACAAAATTCATCATCCTGCCCTTCATCACTATTGCTATCATAGTCCTTAGGATTAGGACTAGGTGGAAAATGTGACTCTCAATTTATTGGAAAATTTTCATCTTGGCCTTCATCATTGCTACTCTGATAGTCCATAGGATTAGGACTAAGTGAAAACTGTGACTCTCGATTTATTGGAAATTCTTCTTCCTAGCCTTCATCACTGCTACTCTCATAGTCCATAGGATTAGGACTTAATGGAAATCGTGACTCTATTTATTGGAAATTCTTTATCCCAGCCTTCATCACTTCTGCTCTCATAGTCGATAGGATTAGGACTAAGTGGAAAGTGTGACTCTTGATTTATTGGAAATTATTCATCCTTGCCTTCATAACTACTTCTCTCATAGTCCATAGGATTAGGTCTAAGTGAAAACCGTGACTCTCTATTCATTTGAAATTCTTCATCATGCTCTTCATCATTGCTACTCTCATAGTCCATAGGATTAGGACTAAGTGGAAACCTCAGCTCTTTATTTATTTGAAATTATTCATCATGCACTTCATCAGTGCTACTCTCATAGTCCATAGGATTAGGACTAATTGGAAACTATGACTCTTTATTTATTTCAAATTCTTCATCCTGCCCTTCATCAGTGCTACTCTCATAGTTCTTAGGATTAGGACTAAGTGGAAGATTTGACTCTATTCATAGTGAAATTTTTTTTGTTATATTCATCAATATGAATAGTGTTTTTATGCGACGAAGATGTTGATGCTTTACAAAGCGAAAATTCACTATTAGAAGAATCCATGCTTTTCAAAAAGAAGAGGTTCAATGATACAAATGAAATCTCTCCTAACGATAATATATAGCTTAAAGAATGAAAATTTCCTTCAAAAGTTTCCCTCTAAATGTTTTTGCCGAAAATTTTCCCTCTAAACATTTCATTTCATGTATTTCCCTCCAAAATTTTCTTCTACAATTTATTGAGATATTTTAATTAAAATATTCTTGTGAAAGTAATATTTTAAACTAAACCTTTAAATTAAAATTGTAAACTAAATATTTTACCTAAATTATTTTTTTACTTAAACTATATAGCATTTACTAGACAATTGAATATTTCTTTTAATTTTTATTATATCTTCTTTCACATGTTTAAAATAAATTACTATATTGCCATAACATGATTTATATGTTAAGTTTTTATAAAAATAAATAAATACCACATTCACCATGTGGTAAAACAATTCTGTAATGTTCGTTTCATCATAAATTACTATATCGCTAGAACAAGATTTATATGTTAAAGTTTTTATAAAAACAAATTAATACCACATATACCATGCGGTAAAACATTTATGTAATTTCTGCTATATCATAAATTTCATTATCACTATTCCTCACATCACATCAAGGCTTTTCTAAGTTTGTTAAAAGACTTGGAGCGATTTTGTGGAGCAGCTACATTATTATCAATAACATATTCAACAGAAGATTATCGCATTTGAAAGGTTAGTTTCCCTTTTGCTGAGTGCAAGTCTTAAACTCCCATAGGTTTACTAGTAGTTATGTGTCAGTTGGATTTTTATCTTCATGTAAAATACTAGACAAAAAACATATTCCAGTAAAATAATATTTAACTTTTTATTAATGAAATTTAGATTTCTTTTAGAAATTAAAAATTGAGATGAGCCAGGCTTACCCAACAGCCCCCTGGTAGGAAAGAGGCCATTACGCCAATAGAGGGCGTGGTCGACCCAGTGGTGGGCTTCCCAATTGTGAGTGTTCCTACCCAGGGAAGAGTGACCCCCTTGTAGGCTAGGGAGTTGATTCTCGGAATCCCCCCCTGGCCTACCCAAGGGACATTCTGCCGTGGGTGGGCAAGAAAAATTGACCCTCACCCTTAGGGGCCTAGGCCGTGGGGGTGGGTGTCGTTGGCGAGCGTGCCCACGGCCAGCTGGGCACACCCACCAGTGGCACCCACCCCCCCGGCCCAGCCCCTCAAGGCGGGTGGGCTGGGCCACAACGGTGGGTTCCACCGATGAGAGCGCCCATGACTGGCTGGATGTGCCTACCAGTGGCACCCACCCCCACGGCCCAACCCCCCGAGGGTGAGGGTTGGCGACACCCATCACCATGACCTAGCCCCCGCTCGGGGAAAAATGCAAAAAAGTCACCTAGCTTGCTAGGGGGATGATTCTGAAAATTGCCCCTGGCAGGCCAAGTGGGTGATTTTAAGAATCAGCCCCCTGACCTGTTAGGGGCGATTCTGGGAATTGGTCCCCAATAGTCCAGAGGGTTGATTCTCATAATTGGCCCCCTCACAGGCCATAGGGCCTTTTTTCCTTTGGTGGGCACATCCATGGTTGAGTGCGCCCTCCCATAGGCACAAGAACAACATGACACTAAGGCATAATGGTCCCCTAGCAGGCATGGCATGTAGGGGGCTGATTCTCATAATCGGCCACTGGCCTTCTAAGGGACCGGGGACAAATGAAAAAGTAAATATTTTTTTCTAAGGAATGGATTTTTTTTTGTTTCCTGTATGAGCCTAACATCCAAATTGTCATGGGGGTTGATGTGCATGTTTCTGTTCTTTTTGTTCTTAGATTTTGTTTCATTTTGTTGGTTTACTTAAGTTATTGGTTTTTTTGTAATTTACTAATTTATGTATATGTGTATATTTTTTGCAGGCAAATGGCATCAAGGAAGATTTCTCTGAATATTTCTCGACCAAATACTGCTAATATTAAAGGTATATCCTCAAAAGATATTGCTCAATGAACCAAACCTGGGATAATAACTACAAATCAATCAAGTGCCTCAAAGGATAAGAAGATGATTTATTACTAGAAAAAATCAAAAGAAGTGAAGCATACAAAACGTGTATGGTTTGTGAAAGACAGAGAAGGCGAAAAACATCTGCTAATATATCTATATTTTGATATCCCTAACGATAGTGGAAGTTATGAGGTGTTGGGAAAAGTACTAGACATTTGTTTGATACTAGACACTGAAGTTGTTTATGTACTTACAAAACCACCCAAGTTACATAAAAAGATTAAATATCAGTTTGCATTGTCAATGTATGACACTGCAGATGAATCTACAAAGATGTGTAAACAAATCATAAATAAGATTGCACAAGATATCGTAAGTATTGTTATTTATATTTATGTGTTTTGAGTTTTTGTAACTGTATCATTATATTTTGATAGCTTAGTTTTTATTGACATATGATATTTTGTTTGAAATAATTTTATTGAAAATAGTTCAATCAGGGAAAATTTTAAGAACCCCCCTAAATTTATAAATATAATAAATTGGTGAATCTCCATGGTATATAGCAAAAATGGAAGGCGATTTTAACAATAATATAATATGTATATATAATTTTTTGGCGAATCTCTCACCAGGCATGGCGAATATTTTACTCAATTATAAAATCTTGTAAGATCTTGGCGAGTCTTTCACTAAATAATAAAACTTTGTATGGATCTAAGACGATAGAATTTCCCCTTTAAATAGTCTATGCTCACATGAATACCATGGTATTACCATGGGTTATCATAAACCTGGAGCTTAAAAATTACTATTAGTAATTTATAAAAATTAATAGTTGATTTTTATTTTATTTTTTATTTTAACCAAGCTAAAAGGTTTAACCTACATTAAATTACAACATCCATTTTTACTCTTGACCAAGCCCCAAGAGGATCAAATATTTTTTCACTCTATGCTAGTTTGCATATCACGATATTTGATACCTCTCGGGGGTTAGTAGATCCAGAGTAAAGATGGATCTATGCTGGTTTAATTCCCCCATTTAAATAGGCTACATTCCCGGTGAATACCATGGGTCAATACCATGTGCCATTTTTATTTTTATTAATTCTAATATTAGGGTTAATAATGGTTTTTTGCATGGTATTAATAACAATCTAGTCCATGGTATTTGTCCCATAATATTTTGCCCATAGATTTCGCCTAAATATAACCCATTTTTTGAGTGTTCGTAAATATAAGGTGACTTATTGAGTAAATATAAAAAAATGTTTTATTTGTTTACCATACCTCTCGTTTATTTATATTTTTATTAATTTACCATACCTCTGTTACAAATATGGTATTTGGCCCATAGGATTCACTTAAATAAAACCTCTTTCTTGAGCCTTCATAAATAGAACGAGGGTTATGGACTAAATATAAAAAGAGGTTTTATTTATTTACCATACGTCTAGTTTATTTATATTTTTATTTATTTACCATACTTTTGAGTAAGTATAAAAAGGCGTTTTATTTATTTACCATACCTCCACTTTACTTATATTTTTATTTGTTTACACCAGGTGACTTATGGAGTAAATATAAAAAATGTTTTATTTATTTACCATACCTCTCATTTATTTATATTTTTATTAATTTACCATACCTCTTTTATAAATATGGTATTTGGCCCATAGGATTCACTTAAATAAAACCTATTCTTGAAAATGGGCGAATGGATTCACTTAAATAAAACCTATTCTTGAAAATGGGCGAATGGAAGGTTGTAACTCCTAATTTCAAGGGCTAAATTTACCTTTTTACCCTCTCCCTTAAAATAAGGTGGGCTATTTGAGGTGATTTGTCAAAATGTACTATGATACAAAATATTCGCCCATTAAAAATTTAAAACCCCTTAATTTCACCAAAGGGCAAACATTCGCCCCTAAAATTATCCTTGAGTTTAATTGTGTTGTGAGGCATTTATTTCATAGAGCAAGATATTATGAATGTTGTCAGTAGTTTCTACTCATGGTTAGAAGAAGATATTGAAAGCAAGCAAAAAATAATAATTCATGATGCTACAAAACTACATCTAAGGGATCAACAAAGAATGCTTATAGTGGATAAATATAGCAAAGGTAGACATGTTACTTTTGAAGATGAGGAAGTTGAAACTATTGCTGAAGAATATGTTGCCATGACTGAGGATGAGATTAGAACTGATGTTAGAAATGAGAAGATCCATAAAAGACCAAAAGTAAAAATTCCCAAGAATGTCTTTGTTGTAGTTGATGATGAGGATATTACTTATCTAGAAAAAAAGAGGAGGAAGAAAATAAATTTTGATCATTCTCAAATAGTCAAGGCGAATAGTGAAGATCCTACTGAAAATTCAAAAAAAAGAAGGGAAATCATTACACCAAGAGATGATTTGGAGGATGACATTATTAAAACAAAACAAAATTCCATTCAACATAAATTAAAAAAGACAAACTTAATTGAGGGTGGTCATACATTTCAGCTTACTATCAGAAAAATCTATAAGCCAAGTGAAGGACAATTTAAATATCAAATCAGAAAGCCACACCACTTGCATGCTCACAACTTGAAGACATTGATGAGGTACAATCCATATACTCATGTGGTTGATTATGTGATTCCTGTTGATCCAGTTCAAGTTCTCAACAAACAAGCATTTGATAAGTCAAAATGTTTTGAATATAATTATTATGTGCTTAGGGGGAACCATTTTGTAGAAGCTCAAAGGAAATTCATGGAGGAATATGCCAATAACTCGCGTTTTGAAACAATGAAATGTATCATTTATGTTGGTTTATCATATACATAAGCAAAGTTATTGGCATGGGATCATAATACAGATAATGAGTATAGAATGTCTATGACAGTCATCCAAAGGGTTAGATTTATTCATAATGAATTTGATGAAAGTTTTGTGGGGATAAGACAAAGGTTAGTCTAGAATTTCAGAAGGAATGTTTTATGGAAATAGGCGATAAAATTGAGGAAAACATCAATTGAAAAGGCAACAAAGTACATTCTGATATATTTAGAAGTATTGATGACATTTTCCAGTTGGCATTTAGAACTAGAGAGATATGGGAATTGATTAATGAGTTTTTTAGCATGTGGGAGAACATTAGCATTAAAAATCAGAAGGTCAAAAAGTATAAACCATTGATATTTAGCAGTAGTAAATCAGGTCCTGAAATGAAGTAGCTTCCAAAAGATATGACTATCACACCTTGGAGAGAATTGTAAGGAGTGAAGGATGAAAAAATTGTCAAAAAAACATTATCTCGTGTGAAGTTAGGGGAATTATCAATGGACAAAATGTGTGAAGGATTTCAAAAGTAAGTTTGTTGAATTATTTTTACTTATTTATAGATTATAATTTTCTTTTAAATATAACATATTGTTCTTGGTAGTATTTTTATACATATCATTATATATATATTTTTTAATTTATCTATTCAGTCACAAGGTTTACATGAAAATACAAGAAAAATGGTTAAATTTTTGAATGAAGATAATTGGGATGATGTTGTATGCAACTACCTAGATTCAAGTTCTACATCAACAGTAAAAGATTTTTATCTTGCACTTAAAAAGGTATGTTGATTTATACATTCATTTTTATTCATATGTATACTATTTTTATTTTATATATATATATATATATATATATATATATATATATATATATATATATATATATATATATATATATATATATATGTTTGTTTATTTTATTCAAGATGAGGAAGGATGCAAATGGAGCACCAGATAGTTTTAGAAGATTTATTGAAAAATTTAAGATTGAAATACTAAGAAAGAAGTTTCTTAGGAATGTTGAACTTAATCCAACTCTTACTCATTTCATTTGGAATGGGCTCGACACTATTCAATACCAAGTAATATAAGGTGACTATGAAGACATTTCTAAACTCATACCTAAAAGAGATTATTCCCTAGTTATTGCAGATATTTCCCATGGTTTCAATATCCCAAACATTGACTATGATAATGACCCTTATACTTATCAAGATCTTAGTAAAGTGGTTGCGGGATTTGTAGAAGTCACATCATCACCACTATGGAGATTTGTGACATTTTATTTAGACACACAATTGGCAATCTTATTGACAAGCTTAAAGGGGAAAACAAACTCAAGGATGCAACTTACATGGTAAGACGTTAAAATTGTTTGTTTGATTAACGTTAAAATTTTTATTTATGTACAATGTAATTGAACTTTTACTATTTCATGTTACATGAAAAATTCAATGTTCTTAACTGTGTAGATCAACAAATTATAAAATATTGTGAGTTCATCCATATTGAAAGTTGGACAAAAGATGATAGCTATAAGTCTATGCTTCTTAATCGAGTAGATGGAATAAGTCATAGCCAAGTACTGGTTTATGATATTGTTACAAAAAAACTAACATATGAAGATAAAGAAGGAAAATGAGAGATAGTTAACATTTATAAAAAACCACAGTCATTGATTAACTATCTTATAGACTAATGTTCAAATGAAAGAGATTGGGTTCTGGATTATTTTTAGGCTCAGGTAAGTTTTATTATATAGAATTGAATTTCAATATCTTCTTTCTTAATTTATATGTCATTATACTAATTTACTTCATTATTTCTTTTGTTTTTGATAATTAGGTACAACACTAGAATGTTGCCTACAAAAATGAATAAATTGCATTGCCATTGAAAAATATCCAATACAGTGCAAATTTATTCAGTAAAGAATTAATGCTCTTCAATTTCTTCCAGAGGTTATGCAAGAAATTGGGTTGAAGAAAGGGGTTTTTAATGATTCACGTGTGGAAAAAAAGGAAAAGGAACCTCAACCACCATTAGATGGAATGATTGTAAAGGCATACATTGGGAGATTCGCAGACATCAAAGATCTGTCAGAAGAGGAAAATAAGAAAACTAAATCAGAAAATATTGTGGAAGAATACAATGATGAAACTTTAGAGGATGAAGAGTTTGGATTATGTGATATTATTGATTAAATTTAAGTTGTGCTTGGAAATCAAGTTCGTTTTTTGTAACTATTAATTAGTTATACTTGTAATGTTTTGACTTTGACATTTTATGAGAAGAAGAATAAAAGACTGCGATTATTATTATTTTTTGATACGAAATTCATTAAAAAAAAAACTATTATTTAACCTTTTTTGTTAAATTTTTGCTACAAAAATTGTGATTATGACATGTCATTTCTAGCAAAAGATTATCAAAATGTGTAATTTTTTGTTATATTTATGTTTAAAATGTTTATTTTTATGTAAATTGTTAAATAAATAAATAAATAAATATATATATATATATATATATATATATATATATATATATATATATATATATATATATATATATATATATATATATATATATAGAGACAATTATTTGATGTGCATTGAAAAATTAATTAACGATATATAAACATGTAGAATATCGAAACATTAAAATATCGACCTTCTTCTTTAACTATGTAAAAAAATAAAGACCTCACTGAAAAAAAGAAATTAAAAGAAAAACAAGAAAATATGAAGAAGAATACAACTTCAAAAATTGTTAAATTTAGAAAATATTTATTCACATTTAATACATTAGAAAATTTAAAGTAAAAAAATAAGCCTTTTCAAAAAATAGCCTGATGCAGAATCAACACTTTTTAAAATTAGCATGCAAATCACTAACATTCTAAAAACTAATGTACATAAAAAAAATTAAAGTGTCGAAAACTATGGTAAAAATATATATATGTATTCTGCATCACCACTTTTCAAAATCGGTTGATTTTTTTGCTACCTTAACAAAACGGGTAATCATATTAGTTTCAGTTTCAAAGTTTATTTTGTTGACTAGTCTTGAGTGTATAGGTGTTGCATGTAGTTAGATGACCAACCTAAGGAATTGCACAATTCAATTAGAGGGATTTCCTTAATTATAAGGGATAATTCCTCAAGGAACAACATAAGGAAATAGGAGCTCAAGCCAAGGCAAAATGTTACTAAGTCTAGGTCAGAGGCCTTCAGTGAGTAAAGAGATAGGTTGTCCACTTGCAGGGTGATCTCAAATGAGCAAATAAATTGTAATAAATCTCTATTTTATTTGATTAATGCAAGAGGCATTGGGGTTTTTAGCATATTGATTTCCCCAGATAAAAAACTTGTTGCATGTGTGTTATTCCTTCTTACATGTGTGTTATTCCTTCTTGAATATCTGAAATTTTTGTTCTAAATTGTGAATTAATTTCCGCAGAGCAGTAATGTAGATATGTGTCTTGTGATTTTGATTAAAACTTCATGAGAAGTTGCAAATCTACAATCTAATTTCTATAACGAACCCTGACCCCTGGCTATAACATCAATCACTTCCAAACTTCTCCTAATGCTAAACCCGATGCTCATTAACATTTAACTATATATGTACATGCATAATAATATGTCTGTGTGTGGGTTGAAACTTCTCTGCATAGTCCTATGGCTATGTAGACATTAAGTCCTAGAACTGAAAATTGATTTTGGATCCTCCTTTGACCATGATTTTCTTTTGAGATTGGTTCATGGATATTTTTGGTTCCACCTTCACCCGTCAGAAGCAAAATGATTCAAATAAGAACATACTTTGAGAGGTGACTCACGATATCCTTGGTTTGGTTTATAATAAAATATAAGGGAATATTTTTGTAACTCTAGCATAGTTGCAGATGAATTGGATGGATCTACATTACTAATTGAGGTGGTAGTCTTCACTATTTTAGTTTATGTAATAGTTGTTTTTCTAGATCATTATCAACCTATGTTGTAGTGATCAAATATATGTTTGTGAATGCATGAGAAATCGCCAAATACTTAACCTCATCTTCAAGAAATATGAAAAAATTATGTAGATAGCCTCATAATAGATGTTTTTCAAAGTTCATTATTTTTTTCCAAAAGATTGAGCATGAATTAGTGATGAACAACATGGAAGTTAGTTCTTTTTCATAATTAGACCTCACCTTAAATGAGAAGGGAAAAGGAGAGGCTAATAATGACTATGAATTACATGTAAAAAGGATGAGTAGTATGGACCCTTATCAATAAACTTCAAATAGAACTACCCATGAAAATACAACATCTATTGTATGGTATAAACATATTAGAAGGGAGGAGAAAAAATCTTGATGGTAAAAAAGAAGTAGCAACATATTCTCAACATGAAATATAGTGATGTTAGTGACATTGAGGAGGTATTCACACACATAAGAAGAGAAACAATGATGTCACATACAATCACTCAACCATCAACCGATTTTTTTTATTTAGTAGACTAAACTCTAGGGTTGAGGAGATCAAATTAAAACATGTTGAATATAGTAGAGATTTAGTTTGGTTACTCACCCCATAGGAAACCTTTATATAGTAAAGAGATTCCACGATACAATGGGCATGCTTATACGATGAAGTCAAGTTTTTTTGAAAAATAGAACTAGTTTTATTCAAAACTTCCACTATCTCAACCTCACAAGTGCCTACCTCTAGTTGTTTCTATGGTATCTGAAGCGCACTTTCAATTTATCCTTTTGAATGAAAATATCCTTCTAGGAATGGTTTCAACATTAGGCAACACATTGTATGAATCAAGCTACAATGAGGGTGAGCATAGTAGTCTAAGGATGACAAGGAAACCAAGTTCAACTTCAAATGATTCTAAAAGGAATTTTATTGAACTCCATATGAAAAATCGAAAAAACTCAGAGGAACCTGTATCTTCCTAAGGAAATAAGTAGTTGGAAATAAAGGTTATGGGTTGATGATATTTTCATCTTTGTTTTGTGAATGTGGAATTGATTGGAAAGGTAGATTGCATGATAGGGCCTTCTATGGAGGAAATTATTATTGTGACAAGGCTTCAAAGTTTTATAAATATGGCCATTGAGTGTCTATTACTAGTATTTAGGGTGCTTTATTTTCTTATGTTGTTTGCACCATCCATAGTAATTGGGACAATTGTAGAAGAAGCAAACATATAGATTCACTCTCTTTGGTTGGGTCTCCTTTTTTGAACAGTTGAGCATGCAACCTTTATTAAGTGGGGATAATGGGTAGGAACTCACCCACATATATTTCTACCAAACATATGTAGTGAACTTGCCAAGCTACATTTCAAGGCCATGGTGCATAATTTTTTGGAGACAAGGAACATTTTGAGTAAGGCTTTCAATTTGCCAATTGAAGAAATATTTGAAGGATTTTTAGATAAACCAATGACATTTGGTAGCATTGCACAAGTTCATTAGGAAGTATTAAAGAATAAACTATCTCCATAAGAGAAGCCTATCACTGTAGCGGTTAAGGTGTGCCATCCTCATGTAAGTGAAATAATCCAAAGAGATTTCACAATAATAAAATATTTTGTAAAGGCTTCAACATTGATGTCTAGTATGAAGCATTTTCAACTTGACAAGAGTGTGTACTACTTTGCAAGTTTCATAACTAATCAGGGTAATTTTATTGGATTATGAAAACATGATTGGAGGCCTGAGTATGTTAATAATTTTTGGAGTAGTTGAAATGGGGTGTTGGAAGACAAATTAGGCCTATTTCTTTTATTGATAGAAATATTGTATAGCTGGTCCTATAATTGATTTAAATCCTCTTGGGATGGTAGCTAGGGAACAATCTAACATAATTAAATGCAAAGAAAATGTGTAGTCCATTCTCATGGGGAATATTTCGAAAGCTTGTCAAAAGGTTGTCTTGGGAAGTGAAGAATTATTTCTATATGAAGGAATTATTTCATTTCTTACCATTTACAATGAAACACAAACATGTGAATGAGTTCAAGCAAGCCCACCAAAGATATCATTACAATGCACTTGTAAACGTTGTTCATCACAGTATTATGGGTAGCTAAACTACAAAACTACATGGGCATCGATGACCTAGTTATCATGGATGTTTGGGAAGGATATTGAGCATACTTAGAACTACATGGAATTATTTGGCGTAGGACAAGAGGAAATAAGACAATAGTTCAGTCATATAAGTATGATGTGGTCTTTTTCCAAGCTTAGGGTTTAGGTAGAGCGACATACTTATGTTAACTAACCAATAATAAGATGGATGTAAGACCAATAGAAGGAAAGGATATTGATGCTTCATATATTGGCTTATGCAAGGTTGTTGGATGGTCTTAGAAGGCTCTTGGTTGTAGCCCATTTACATGTGTTGTGCATTGTGGATGTTTTATGTGTTTTGAATGTTATTTTTCCTTGAATCTATATTTCTTAAGTTGTGAAATTGGTCAAGTCTTTTATTACAAAATGTTTTAAGACTACAATTGGATGTATGTATGTTATTTTTTTAATGGATGAACTAAGTGGGTTAAACATGGAAACATATCTAACTTCTTCTAGTCTAAGTGATATAACCCATAGTTTAAGAACTATAGTCTAATTAATCTACCATATAATCTCAATACCACCCATTTAATCACATATCATATTATTCAAAGATGATAAAAAGTACCTAGAAATTTGTCCACTTGCCTTCCAACCATGTTACATTTGTGGAAGAAAACTTTCTGGAATAAGAATATCTGCAATGCACATACATTTTATTAAAGGTAGATAAATAATCAACAAAATAATAAAATAAATTAAGAAACAATTTTATTACTAAATAAAATTTGGAAACACTCAAGCCCATCAATACCTAAATGATCTGCTCTTGGTTTGAAGAATAATTTATTGGAGTAGTCTATTATTGGAGAAAACATTCCTCGATTTGATGGAGCAGTAGTGAAGTCAACATTGACATCATTGTTCGTCTATTGGAATGAGAGAGGTTTTCTCTAAGACTATCCAATTCCTCAGTTATTCTCCACTGAACAAGACCAACCATGTGAAGATGGAAGCTCTTATGGCCCCTCCCCACCCTCTCACATCACTCTTCATTCCCTGGCACCCAATATATCTACTATAGAAAAATTGATAGCAACACATTAAGAATCATACATACACACTAGCAAAACAGAAAATTGATAAGTAAATACATTGTTCACATTCATGCTTTGGCAACTTCTAAGAAAATATATTTCATATTTTTCCAACATAAGTACAAAAAAGTATGCAATATCTAATTCAAAGTACTCATTCAATGTGATCACATGTCTAGTAAAAAGTATGCAAGAAGTCATTCAAGTATTATATTAATACATCAATATGTTTTTTTATACATCAAAAATATTATACAACGATTTGTATCATATAATACATTATAAAATTGTAAATCATCAATTGTTCTCCTCTTCTTATTATGACCTAAATAATTATTAAGTTTTTCATCCATTTTTGGTTTTTCATCCTATGACCAGGGATATTCTGATGATGATTGTAATTGTCTCCTCTAACACATTGCACCCCTAGTTATTATGTTCTACAAAGTCGAGGATGTTGTGGGGGAGAATCTCCTAAAAGAAATATTAAATTTATATGGCCAGTTATTGAATATCATTGAAGTAGTTTTTTATTAATAAAAATAACCTTTGCATTGTAATTATTTACCTGGTCAACTAGCTGACACCAATGCAATGGTTGCCTCATGGTTGTCTTTTGGTTGAGGATCATTTTGTACGGAATTCTCTTCCACTGAAACCAAAAAATTTATAAGTAGACAATTGTAAATGAATAAGTAAAAAAACAAATTAGAAGTACAAGCTTTATAGGTACAAAATTATTAGGTATGTGATTAACATATAGCCCTATTACCATATGGGCCTCATATTTCAATGCAATATCTTGGAGTTGCACCCCAATATCATGGGATTTTTCTCGACTATCATGGGGTTCCTGGGGAACACCAAAATGTTCTGGTTGGTGCCCACTATCAGAGGATTGTTGCTCAGAATTCATGGGATCGTTTATATTTATGCTACTACCCTACTAATGAAAGAAAATAAATACATTAGGCTTATGGATGATATCAAACATGATTGTATTTTGTAAGTAATGAAAGGTTAATGTGGATTGATTTGTATTTACCCTGTCCTTCAAACTAGATTTTGGGGTTTTCCCCGTGCTTTTTCGATGATCAACTATGACTTTAAATATGAACTTGAAATCAATATGGAGGTATTCCTTTGTGGCATTAGTTGTAAATTTCTCACCTTGCATGGCATAAGAGTATTGATTTTTTTATTAGCCAGTGAAATTACTAGAAAGTTGGAAGGTGATATAACATATAACATTGTTAATATGTTTGGATACTTACAATTAATGCTTGTAGCTTCAAATAGCCACCATAACCTAGTTGGTGCTACCCATGCTTCTCAAACCATGCCTTAGTTTCCTTCAAAGTGTCAGGGAGCGTATGAAAATTTCTAAGAATGTTATGTACTAATGAAAATTAAAGTTATTGAATTCAAGATCTGATTTATACCTTAATTCACCAGGTGGTGTTTTCCCCTCTTTTTTCAATTTCTTCCACTCTGTGTCCTTAATGAGGACCTTCTATTTTGTCTCAAGAACCATGGGAGGGTGCTCATAGCTAGGGTTATCTCCAAAGTTAACCCTATACTGGTCTCGTACATATTTTAAATGTTTTCCAACTTCGGTGTTGATCACAGTTTTATTGAATGTATCTACCTTGAATAGATCTTTAAGGTAGACCATACTATCTTTTTTAAGGTTGGAATTTTTCGAATTCCACCTTCTAGGTATGGTGGGACCAAAAATATTTAACACTTATTCGTCACATCTTTTATATAACTTGTTGTTACCTACCTGCAAAAAGATACAATCATTATTTTGAAAATAATAATACAAACAACTTATGTTTTATATAGACAACATGAAATAGTTAAAACTTCAAAAGTACCAAGAATTTTTGTTGTTTTTATTGGAATTTCTTTGTCATTCACCAAAAATGTGGACACAATTTTCCTCGTGCTCTTAACATGTGATGCTCCAGGGAATGAACCTATAGTATCATAAATACTAGGGTCACATCTATCACCATCTAATCCAGAGCCTAGCTTCGTGTTTGGCTAGGGGGGAATTTGTTCATGGGTCATAGCCAATGGTGCAAACCCAATTTCACTACATCGAGTATGACCACACAAAGATAGATAAGAAAATAATTGCCTCATTGATATATGTGGGGTGTTAGTGTTGGCTGAATGCTCATGTCACGTCTCACAAATTCCACTAGTACCAACACTGAGCTGAGGATCAACTGACTGATGCGAAGTAGCAAAGTGTCTCCAAATAATGCTACATAAGAAAGAAATGTGTTTTCAATTAGATAATTTATAATTAAAAAACAAAATTTCATAATTGAACTCATGATATAAAAAATTGCTTTAAAATATTGTTATTACCTTGTATGTCTTAAGATATTTGCTCAATTCATGGATACTAGCCTTAGTCACAAGACTTTCATCCCCACTGTGAATCAACTCCATAATATGTTTGTTCATTTTATTGATATACATTGATATTATGACCTCAAGGTTAGGGGATGACCATAAGTCCTCCTCATCAAGAACAACATGATTGACATGGGGCTCATACTACATATTTCAATAAAAGAAAATTTATTATTTCGATTATATAAACAAATAATAAAATTTCACATTAAATGTAAATCAAAATTGTTAATCAATTACTTCTGACTGTGCACGTGTTCCATGTGGATCAGCCTACCACATAATAATATAATTAGATATGTTAAATATTAAAAAAAAAATAGGTATCAACATAAACAGATGGATATATAAACACATACAAACATGAGGAATAATGGACTAGTCCTATATCATCCATGTGAGTAATTATGTCATTTTCAAACCCAACTTTGTATGCAAAAGGACCTACAAAATCACAAGGATAAACTTGTTTTGACTCCAAACACAAGAAATAATATTTCTCAAATCTCAACTAGGAAGAAGGGTGACATGGAGTGGGGGTGAAATAAAGCATCCCCTACTATCCCTTTAACTTATTAACTTCACCTTTGATCACTGTTATTGACATTCCCATGTATTTTAGCTTGGTTGTGGGACTTGGGTTGATTCTAAGGGTATTTCACATTCCAACATTTGTGCTCATTTTTAAGGAACATAAGGATCGAAACATCTCACTCAACAAGAGGTTTGTGGTTAGAAAAGGGTAATGGTCAATGTGAGGATGAGAATCATAGTAAACTACACATATTTATGATCAAATTTTCATATTTAAATGCAATTATATATAAAAAAATTACGCATTCTTAATTTCTAAATGATAAACATAACATATAAAATCATTAACGAGAGGTTATGTACTACCCCCACAATGTCAATGTCTAAATATTTGATTCAAATTGTAATTGATCAATATTTAATCTTCTCATGCAACTGTTGAACTTATTGCGCATATGAATGCACGGCCTCCTTCACATCCCTCAAATATGTAATTGGGTCGCTTATTTGTTGTCTCGTGTTCTCTATTATTTGTAAACCCTACAGTATTCCCTGATGCTTTTGGCCTTCTGTCAGTATAGATAGGCACTCCTTTTTTTTATCATTGTCTCTTAGTTGTATATAATTTGCAACCAATCTGTATCTTTGCATACCTCACATATATCGAACCAATTGAAACCAATCTCTGTAATTATAGTAGGGTCCAACATACTCTAACGATTCAATTAATCCACCATAAGGAACCTTTATGTCATCCATGGAAAATAACCCCAAACCATGTAGTGATGATGGAGAAATGTGATATATCCTCTTGTTGAGGCACAAATTTGTGTTTACTTGAGGAAGGTCCTTGGGTACCCATATTTTCACTAGATGTTGGCACCTCAAGGTAATCTCAATATCATTTATGCTCTTGACAATATAATAAGAACACAAACCCCATAAAGTAATAAAAAATTCCATGAATCTACAAAATTTTCTTTTGATCATCTCACCCCTATTTATTCTATCTATTAGACATACTAGATTGTTGACCTTCATCCACTCTACCTGAAATTCCCTTGCTCAACAAAGAAATATATGATAGGTACATGCTTGGTTATACCTACAATCCATCTAATGTGTCCCTATTTAACATTGGGATGAATTGAATAAATCAATAAGAAACACCACTAAGAAAAAAAAAAGGATACCAACTGAAGGCAACACTAGATATGGAAAATACTTGTAAGAAAGGAAAAAATATTAAATCCTTGAGCCATTTCTCTTGGATTTGCATCACACAAATGTTTTGGTCATATAGAGCCCTTCCATGCACAACTATGTGTGCTATATGGCTCTCTAGAAATAATATTTTATTTCAAAGTAAAGAGATCTTGCTTATCCAAGCTTGTATTATGATTAGTTATGCATATGAATCTTGTCTTATCATTAGTTACCATCAAACTTATCAACTGTCACCAAGGGTCAAGGGGGATTAAATCACTTTTCATTCGAAAATAGACTTGTAGCTCAAGAGATTTCATCCCTCCCGACCCTTATTAGATCTTGAGTTAATACGAATCTAGGTTGGTTAAATATATTACATCATTTTTCAATTTAATTTTTTAATATATAAATTAATAAAATAAATTAATTTAATTGAAAAATAGATATTCAAATGTAACTCTCTTATAAAATATATATTGAAAAATATCCTTAATTTCATTTGGATTGGAATCCAATTTTTTTCCAATCCCTGAAACTTTTTTGTTCACAATAATACCATTAATTACATCTTACAGACAATAAATAAATTCATGTTTCTAATTATTTTAGTTCTTGGTCTATAGGGAATAATCTGAAGTTTTTGCTATGAG
This sequence comes from Pinus tabuliformis, assembly GCA_031772625.1. NCBI lineage: Eukaryota > Viridiplantae > Streptophyta > Pinopsida > Pinales > Pinaceae > Pinus > Pinus tabuliformis. The sequence goes on along the minus strand of CM062807.1, from coordinate 91,334,188 downwards.
CTAGAATGGGTGAGTACCTATAGCATCTCTACTATGTTTGAGGGAGTTTATCTAACCTTTTTTATTTCATAAGGATGGCGATGAAGATGTTGTAAGTGTAGAGATTGATAATAAACAAATTTGTGGGGCCATTTGGCATTTTTTATCAGAATGACGATGCATTCATTAATGTTGTGGAGCTGAGTAAGGTTATCATATCTACTCAATTATTCAGCCATCATTGGATCCCCCAATAATTACGTCGGATCTTTATGATGGTAATCCCATAATTACCATTTGAGAAACAAAATAAAATAACAGGAATATTGGCTATAAACTTAACTAACAGTAATGTCTGAAACACTCCCCATGAATTGTATCTTTATTCACTTGTCACACTAGAAAAAATAATAAGTTAATTTTCCACTAGCTTCGTTGGTTTTTTTTTTTTTTTTTTTTTTAAGGATGTATTAGCATAAACCTAAAACTTGACATCATTACACGTAGTTTCTACAGCATAGAGTTATCTCGCACACAAAGGAATGAAACAAATCTTACTGTTATGTCAAATTGCAGAATTGTATCAGTGTATGAATTAATTTATTGTGAAGAAGCACGTAAATTATTTATATTCATTCTTGTAGCTTGTAGGTCTTGGTTAGGGCAAACATACTTATATTACATTACATTAGGCCTAGACATCTCCCCTATAGAGGTGAAATTTAAAAAATGTTTACATATAACTTGTTTGCATCGAATCTCTAATGCCTACACATCTCTCTTATACTAAGTTATATAGCCCACATAGGTTCATAACTATTTGTAACTATCAAATGTCATTATCACTATCACTAATTACTCATAAATATATCAAAACTTTACTATCCATAATAAAATTAAAAAATTGAACCATATCCATATTAGTCAATGATTATTACTACCTTGTATTTAATTCACACCATTTTATTTCAGTCAACATGATGAAAAGGGTTTTAGGCCAAATGTAGTAACATATTTTTCTCTAATTTGGTAGCTTAGTAAATAAATGTGGGGTTGATGAAATATATAGGCTATTTGAAAGGGTGAACAAGCATAAAAAACATGGCGTAGGTTAAACAAGTTATTTCTAACCATGCTAAGCATGGACTTTCATAGAAATAAGCTTATCAACATGTACTCTATAAATGAGAGTTGGAATTAGAAGCATGTAGTCCAAGTGTTTGACAAAATTCATAAACCAAATATGTGTGTGCATAGAACATTATAACTAGCAAACCCAAAATGGTAATTGTGATGAAGCTCTGAAAATTTATCCACAAGGGGAACTTGCAGGAGTGAGATCTAATCCAATCATCATTTCTAACATTCTCCCATCATGTGTTCTATGGTAGACTTGGATCAGGTTTCCATCCAATTTGGTATGGTAATGTTATTTTATACACATAAAAGAAAATAATAATGGAACCTACAAGGCTATATAAAAATAGATTTTAATATTGAATGGTTTAATGACCTTCTAGGTTTTATGAAAAAATAAAAAACTTGAACTAAGGGGAAATGTGGGAATCCATTCTTCCAAGCATGCCAATGCACTAATCCCTAGGGTGGACAATCTTCAAGATGAATAACTTGAAGGTGTTCTCAATATACAAAGTTGATGTGAACTTTCTATCCTTGGAGATGGAGTAGAATTGAGTTTTTTGCCTCTGGAAAATATAACTCGTGGTATTAATCTCTATACTTAAAATGGGATTTTATTGTTTTCTTTTTTATAAACGGTCTAGAGAGAGGTTAACTTGATAGATATGGGCCAACAAAGACAAAATCAATATGTTTAATTAGAAGTGTAACCTAGAGTTTCTAGCAACATTGGTGAGAGATGAAGAGTGATATGGTGGAGGAAACTCTCTTCTGGTTTTCCGACCATAACCAATCTTGTTGTCCAAGAAATGATCAAGTATAGCACATCCTCTTGTAGTTATTATGGAAAATCTTGTATTTACTCAATCAATGTACTCTCGTTGTAGATCCTATTGTCCTGATTATTGTTTGAAAATAGGCGGAGCATTTGATTATGAGCCAAATAAATTTAAAGCGATGTTGATAGTGTTAGTTTTGGCAACATGAAAATTTTGTTTATTTCCATACTCTTTTCTATACCAATGGTTCCAATAAGATCGTTGGGATCAATTATCCTAGTAATGGAAAACTGGGTGCAGTTGGATCCTCCTCTCCTTTTGACAATCTTACTTGAGAATGTTTTTTAAAGGAGAGACTAATCTGTAATATAACAACATAACGGTTTGTTGACTATGTATATAGGCATTGAACAGAAAGGTAATTCAATATACTCATCAGTTACAATAACAAAAGCATATTGTGACATTTTTTAAACCTATATCTATTGAATATTTCTTATTATGATACAGTAACATTAAAACCCTTAAAGCTAGTGGTTTTTCATATTCATGGTTGGCTTTTTACGATTGCTCAAACCACTGAAGTTTTAAATAGTAATCGTTATACTATACATATAGGGAAGAGGAAAATTGTCTTGATAAGTGCTTCAAATAGTGACTATTTATTAGAAATTAGAACATTTGTTGATTTAGTTACATCGGATGAAAAGGGAAAAGTGGGAATGATTTTTTAGGTTGGCTCACCTTCTCCACATTAGCTAGTGATTGAATATTAGATGAAGACATATTTTTTGATGATAATCAAGTAGAAGAAATGTTCATTCTGACTTGACTAAGGCATTGTTGAGAATCTTGAATACATGGTTTTTGATTCATAGGCAATGACCAAATTAAAAATGTAAAAATTTCAATGGAATGTTGTGGGGTCAACATCTTGTGTTCCAAACCTAACATGCAGCAAGAAGGATAAAGGTGAAATTATGGTATAAATAGTAATCGAAGCAATGAAGTGAAGAAACATGGTGACGCATGGAGGATTATGGTAGAAATAATTGTTGAAGAAAATAAAGTGAAGTAACATGTTGATATTTGGAGCTAAAGAAACCCTCTTGCATGGGCATCTTGTAGCAAGATTTCAACACTTTGTGTAAGGTCGAATCACCCTGAGGATTTCAAGAGACATTGTTGTGCAACAATAGTCCTTTTCTTTGGACTTTTAAAGAGAGTCAAGGTTGATCTAAGGCCCCTATGAAGGACATACGCTAGATGGAGTACCTAGAAATCCTTGTTGTAGGTTGGGGTAGGGTTTGGGAAGGTGGAAAAAGTGATTAGAACCCTCGATAAAGGTGGAGATAAGGTTTGAGGAGTCCTGAATAACAGTCAAGGTCATAACATCCACGTCCTCACTACTGAACTCAATCGCATTTTGGACAAATTTGTCACAGAGAAGAAAATGGTTCGTTCTATAGTTAGATCCTAATTTTCTAGTCAAGTATGAATTGAACAATATAATTTGGAATCATAAAAGTGTGAAAAAATCATTGAACTCTAGTTTCTTAGAAAATTGAAATTTATATTGGACAGGGTGGATTATCTGGATGGTGAACTCAGTTAACATTGTAATTTTTTGGTTGAACTCTAATGTTATGCTGTATTGTTTTTTTTCTATGTAATACTAAATCTATTAATGGAAACATAATTTACAATGAGGCCTTGGCCTCTGTGGGTCTAGAGTAGCCAAATAACCAGTTTAAACATCAAAACTAAAGAGATACTGCCCTGGGAGGGGAAACCAGTCCGAAGATGAGAAAAAAACCAGCTACCCGCGCAGGGGTTACAGCTCCAAAACTTGGAATTAACTCTCATGGTGAATTTCAAAATTGTCCAAGTATTTTGAAATAAACAACAGTAAAAAACAAACATCTAAAAAATCGCGCTGAGCAGGTGACCTATCTGCTTGAGAGTGCTAGGTGCCTTATGATGGTGGCTTCTCCTCCACTATCAGACACCTATACTTGCCTGAATCAGTATCCTCTGCCTACTTTCCACCCGTATTGTCGTGTGTCTCTCTGGCTTCATCCTGAACTCCTTTGGCTTTTCTAGTGGCCTTGCCACCCGAAGCCTTTGGTCTGCTAGTGGTCGAATGATCCTGGGACTCCTGCTGATTGCTGGTGATCGACGCCTTTTGTTCAGTCTCGGTGGGCGGATGAACTAGGTTCTTCACTAGGCTGTGTTCTGGGTCGTTGTGCATGCCGGCTTCCTCCCTGAATTCCACCGAAATGGTGGCTATAATGACAGGTTTGTTCATGGAGCAAAGGAAGTGAAATTGAGTGGACTGGGTGGTAGCACTTAGATTGGGCATCTGGGTGGCCTCATCGACTTGATGAGCGACACAGGGACAAGCTCATCCCCTTCTGCTTCAGGTAACCAGATGACTGCCATGGAAACGAGGTGTGGACAAGGTGGAGGGCGGGGAGGATGAAGGGGAAGTCGATGTAGAGGGAGATGGTGGAGGGGGCGGATGGCTCGTCTACGGCTGTCGCCTCACCTGTATTGCATGCGGTGAGGAAGTCACAGCATATTGCTCTGAGCGAGGTGCTACAGCGAGGAGTGAGACGAAATGGTGAAGTTACAAATTGGAAGTGGGACGAGGGTAGCAAATTTAACACTGTAAATGACATAGGGATTCAATTCAGGGATAGAGGCAGGGGCCAGGGCATCAAGTTGCAAGGTTCAGTGAATAGAGTGGGAGAAGTGAATACCATTTCCGAGGTTGACACAGCTGAGAAGCCTGCAACGTTGCCCTGTTGCGGTGCGAGAGCTTGGCTCTGTTGTAGCAGGGTGGCAAGAGTAGTTCAGAGGCGGAATGGAGGTCTACCTATGGCACGGAGCCATGATTTTAAGATTACAGGGAAGGTCTCGACCTGCGCATCGCATTAATGGTGATGGCTGGGTGACAGAGGCCTGCCTTAAATTCCCATAGGTGAGAGCAGGGAAGACCATGTGGCTCGGCCACCTGCCAGACCGGCGTCACATCTGCAATAAATCAACTTCAACCACCTGCATCCAGGGGTGCTGCATCATTTTGCACCAGTGCAATACAGTCCTGTTGATGAATGTCATCTTTTATAATGTCGAGCGAACCTGAGTATAGTGTTCGATCACTGTCCACCCCTAAATTTGCCAAGAGGTCAGCCACTTTGTTGCCATCTCTCTTGATGTGTTTGAAGGTGATTTCTCTATTGGTTGCAAGCCATTGTTCAATGTGTTGTAAACGTGCTGCTAGTCTCCAACTGCAGGACAATTTGTGTACTGGAGTCCCCTGTAGAATTTGATTAGCCATATTGATGAGAATTTGAGAGTCTCCTTCAATTATTAAGGGAAGGAAGCCATGCTGCTGAGCTAGATGAAGACCTTGCCACAATCCTTCCAGTTCAGCGGAATTGTTCGTGTCCCATCCTATTGTGCCTAGGAAAATCAGCAGAGGTTTGCCATTGTGATCCTTGAAAATTCCTCCATGTCCGGCCTTGCCAGGATTGCCTTTAGAAGTGCCATCAAAATTTAATTGGGTGATTCCTGGTGGTGGAGGGAGCCATTGAATGGAAGTTTGGTGAAGTGGGAGGGATCTACTAGGATGCTCCTAAGTCTAGTTGATCCTAAGATTCCAATTCTGCCAGATGATCCACTCTTGTGGAGAGGAGGGAAAATCATCACTGCGCCAAGTTTGGAGCGCTAGTGTTTCCTGAAGGTTGTTGCAGAGATTGCTCCAGATGATCTCTATGGGAGTGGTTTGATTCTTGAAGATGCACTGATTCCTTTCCTTCCATATAGTCCAGATGAGGAGGCCTGGAACGATTCTCCACAAGGAGTTTAGCAGGTGGCTCTTGTACGGGTTTTTAGCCCAATTGCGGATGGTTTTGGTAATGTCTTCTTTAACTCTGCCATCTTTTTGACATCTGAAACTTGTTTTTTCCCAAAGTTTGTTTGCCAAGTAACAGGAGTCCATGAGATGTTATATGGTTTCCTCTTGTTACTTGCAGTTGGGGCACATTGAGGGTCCGTGGAAACTTTTTTTCCTTAGGTTCTCCCATGTGAGAATTCTTTTGTGACATAACAACCATAGGAAAGTGGAAATCTTGGACCATATTTTAGGAGACCAGACTTTGTCCTAGAGAGGGTCCTTGTTATTCTGAGTACCAATCAGAAGGTTGTATGCCTCTTGAGTGGTGAAAGTCCCACGTGGTTTGTATCCCCAACGTAGGATGTCCTTTTTTCCAGAGAACCTGATTTTCCTGTTGGTAAGTTCTGTGTCCAACTCCTTGTACATTAACTCTATTCCTTACCTAATGATGTGCTCTGCTCTTTTCCATTTTCTATAACCTTGATCAAGGGTGGGAGTCCAGTACTGGTTGACCGTTTTCCATTGATGAGCATCCCCGTCCTCTGTTTGTGGTAGTGTGATTATGTTGTTGAGCCTGGGTCTTTGCTGCCAAGAATCCATCCAGAAGCAGGCATTGTTGCCGTCTCTTATTTCCCAGAAACTGTGCTGATGGATCATGTTTCTATGCTGTCTAGCTGCATTCCAGATAAGGGAGCCCTTTTCCATTTTTGTGAGTCTGATCAAGTCATCTGGCAGTATATTGTTAGCATATTTGGCAGTCCATAGGATTGCCCAGGGTGTGTGCGGAGCTGAAAACCATTTCCACCAGATTCTAGCTCCCATGACTGCATTACTGTGTTGCGGGTCCTGAAGACCAATACCCCCAAGGTATTTTGGGAGGCATATTGTTGCCCATTTGACCAGTGCCCATTTGCGATTATGACCAGAAAATCCCCATAAAAAGTTCCTTTGAAGATATTTGATTTTTTTAGCACCCATTTAGGCACTGCCAGAATAGATAAGAGATAAAGAGGCATAGACTACAGGACAGTCTTGATTATAACTAGACGACTTTCCATGTTGAGGGCTCTAAAATTCCAGGAGGTGAGGCGGGCTTCAAGCTTGTCTAGGAGCGATTGCCAAGAGGTGTGCTTAAGAGCAGAATCAGTTAAGGGGGCACCGAGGTACTTGGAGGGGAGAGAGGTGACAGAGAATCCAAGAATGTGGGCTATAGAGTTTTGAGTTATAGGGGGAGTGTGAAAAAAGAAGATTTGGGATTTAACAGTGTTGATGCTAGCTCTAGAGGCTGTGGAGAAATCATCTAGAAGGGACTTGAATTTTTAGGCTTCTTGGACTGAAGGATGCCCAAATAACATGTTATCGTCAACAAATTGTTGGTGGGTGATGGCAGGGGAATTATGAAGCGATATTCCTCTAAGTTGATGCTCATGGAGAGCATTCTTGATGATACAACCTAGCCCTTCAACCATGAGAAAAAAGAGAAAGGGGGAGAGGGGATCACCTTGACGGATGCCTCTAGTGGGTTGAAAAGGGGTTGAAGGTATTCCATTAACAAGAATGGAGAAGAAAGTAGAGGAGATTAAGCTCATTACCCATCATACCCAGGCAGGAGAGAAACCAAAGGCTGTCAGCATTTTTTGAATGTACATCCAACTCAGCTTATCAAAAGCTTTTGAGAGGTCGATTTTAAGAAGCATACCTGCTTTTTTGTGGTGCTTGAGGGAGTGGATGATCTCATGGGTGAGGATGACGCTGTCTATGATTTTCCTTCCTTCCACATAGCCCGATTGTTCTGACGAGATGAGCAGGGGAAGCAACAGCTTCAATCAGGAAGCAATAACTTTAGATATGATTTTGTAGATGACATTGCAAAGGGTTGTAGGCCTGAATTTGTCTGGAGTATTAGAATGCTCCTCTTTGGGGATGAGAGCAATGAATGTTGCATTTAAGGAGGGGAGCATCCAATGGAGGGTTCTTGATTCTTCCACTACCTACCAGACTTCACCTTTGATAAGATCCTAGAATCTATGAAAGAAGTTGGAGGTAAAACTGTCTGGACCTGGTGCTTTTCTTTCCTTGAGCTGTTTCATAGCTGATTCAACTTCCGGTAAAGAGACTGGACGTAGGAGCAATTGATTGTGTTCATTTGTTATCACTTTCGGGATGTGTGGGAGAATCTTTTCAATTGTTGGCTGTCTGTTGATTTGAGGTTCTTGATGGACTGTTTTGAAGTGCTTGAGGAGTTCTTTTTCAATATCCTCATGTTCTTCCAATCGGTCTCCCTGCTGATTTTGAATTTGGGTAATGTTGTTATGCATTCGCCTCTATATGGTGGTGCGGTGAAAGAATTTTGTATTCCTCTCGCCCTCTTTTAACCATCTTATTCGGGATTTTTGTTTCCAGAGGATTTCCTCTTGCTTTTCTCTTTCTGCAATCTATGTCTGAAGGTTCTTTTCCTATTCTGAGAGTTCTTCAGTCCTTCCTTCAGTTATGATGGTTTGCTAGATTTTCTCCATTTCCTAAGCTAGAGCTCTTTGAGCTTGGAAAATGTTTCCAAAGGTGGCTTGGTTCCATTGCTTGATGTGCACTTTGAGGAATTTAAGCTTTTGCTGGAATTGAAACATTTTTGAGCCTGCTGGGGGATGGAAACTTTTCCACGCAGACTGAACTAGATCGTTGAAATTTGGATGTGTCAGCTAGAATGATTCAAAGCGGAAGGGTCTTCGAGTGGAATTTCCGGGTCTTTTCCATTGAAGCGAAATGGGCCAATGGTCTGATCCGGCAAGCGGCAAAATTAAGGCTGAAAGGTCTCCTCCCAGGTGGATAGCATTATCTAAAATTAGGAATCTATCTAGCCGAGAAGCAATCTGTTGGGTACCAGATCTTTTGTTATTCCAAGTATAGATTCCATTGTTGAAAGGCAGGTCAATTAGCCAATTGCTTTGAATGAACTCCTTGAAGTGCTCACTTTCATTATCCAGTCTGATTCAGCCTCCTCTTTTTTCCTCTAATTTAGTGATCATATTGAAGTCACCCCCCGTTATCCAGAGTGGATGAATCTGGGTGGAATTGAGCAGCGTTAGCGTGTCCAGAATTGTTGACTTGTTCACAGCTTCCTGTGGAAAATATACATTGGTGAGGTGACCATGCACATTGGTCCCTATGATATGGAAGGTAGCTTGTATGAAGTGATGGGTTGCATGAAAGTCCGTGAGCGCAATGGCCTGTGCATTCCATGCTATTGCAATTCCTCCAGAGGCTCCTATAGCGTCCACAACTATTGTGTGGCTACCTGGCCAGGATTTTGAGAGAATGGTGTTGAGAAAAGTACTGTTACATTTCGTTTCTTGCATGAAGAAAATATGAGGTTTCTCCTGCTGTATCATGTTTTTAATCATTCTGTATTTCCCAGGGTTGTTTAATCCTCTTAAATTCCAGGATGTGAGCTTCATGGTTTAGAATTGGGGAGAGGCCTGTAGTACTTTCTTAATTTAGAATATCTACCAGATTCCACCAACATTTCCGAGATGAGGATGGTTCTTTGTAGATCTGTCTTTCTCCCCCTTTTCTTGGTATCTTTGGGCAGATTCTTCCCATCCCACTGACTTCCTGGTTGAATTCCTAAAGATCATTGCTGATGTGCTCTAGATAGAATGACCTCTAGACTTTCTAGCTGTCTTGCCGGGATTTTATCAAATTCTTTCTTCTTGCAGGCTTGCTCAAGGCCAAATATGTCCAGATCTCCTAAGTCGATACTTTCAAGCTCTTCTTCCATCTGCTTGGGTTCACTGCTCTTTGCCAGGAAATCAGCTGAATGCTTGGGATCAAGCAGAAAGGTATCGATGTCCATACCGTTAGGTTTCCAGGCCGATTCTTTAATGGAAGAGGAGATGGGGAGATCTTGGGTTCACTCGGGGATTTGGGTAGGAATTGAATTAGTATGAAGGGTGGCAGAGGGCATTTTGGGAAGCTCATCAGAGTGCATGGTGGGTTCAGAGACCATTGAAGCGGGTTGAGCTAGGATGTCGAAGCTGTTGCTAGTAGAGGGAGTAGAATTGCTGGCAGGGGGATTTTTGGGTTGTGAAGCAGGTTTTTTATGGTTCCTTTTTCGAGTGTTCACTTTTGTAAAGCCATTTGGATCAGGTTGCCTTGAGGAGGCATTGGAAGAGGGCTTTGCATTTAGCGGGTAGTCATGGAAAAGATGTCCATGAGCGTGACATTTCCTACACCTGAAGGGGACATGTTCATAATCTATGGTAAGAATCCACTTAAAATCATCATGAAATAGACTTACCGAGTCTGGAAGAGCGTTTTTCAGATGCATGTAGACATAGATGCAGGTGTAGGAGGTGTATCTTCTGAGTTTTGTTTCTTCTGCAATTTTAATGAACTCTCCTAGGCCATTTCCAATGTCTCTTAGTGATTCTTCATCCCAATATTCCAATGGCAGGGAATATAACCGGATCTAGACTGGTGCTGAGCTTAAATCTTCTTTGTCTGGATTGAATCTTTCGATCCAATCACGCAGATACAGATCTGCAGCATTGAGGAAATAAGGGCTATTGTTGATAATCCTATTTCGGTCCTCAATATAGTTGAATACCGTTGTAAAAAACCCCTTTGGTCCCAGCTGCAAATTGATGTGCCCTTCTGGTTTCCATTTGGCTACAATCCATCCCTGTAAGGCTTTCTCTGTTGGCCAGAACCCAATAAATTTCCCAATGAGTGCATGGTCTTTCATGAACTAGATTTGGGTGTTGATTTGTTGACTGGGTAATTCAATCTTTGGTCATTCTGCTGCTACAGGTTTGTAGGTCGCAGAGGTTACTTTGGGCACCTCATCATTTCCTGCAGTGTTATGTGGCCCATCTTGGGGTGTTTCCTCTATTTCTTGTGGTTCGTTTTGTATATCATGATTGTTATGATTTTCCTGCGTCTTCGAGGCGGAGGCCTTGTCAGATCTATTCTTGGCTTGTAGAGCAGTTTTCACCTTGGGGGAGGCTCAGAGTCCTCCCCCGACAGGGTCACCATAGATGTTGTATCAATGACTGGCGTGTGCAGTCGTCAGGGGTTTCAGAGTTGATGGTTTAGGGGCACCGTGCTGAGAGCAGAGCTCCGTTGCAGTGTCAGAATAAACCCTAGGTCGCCATGTTCATGTTATGTTGTATTGTTGAATGTGGATACTAAAGGATATATTTTGTACTAGATTTGTTTATCTTGTTAATTGTAAAGAAATTTGTTGAATAATACCTAGCTATGCAAGAAATCCTAGGGAAACGTTACCCTAATCTGTCACATGTGAAACCATAAGCCAATCTTAAGTAGGACTGTTTGTTTAGGGTAGTTTTGAGAAAGTATGATTCAAAGTATGGTGAGTGGAAAGAATTTATACATGGCTGTAGATATGGTTACAAAAATAAATGTTTCGAAGCCAAACTAAATAATTTTGAATCATGAAGAAACCGAATTACCATTTTGGTATTTTTTTGCTCAACCTTTCATTATGGCCATAGTAGATCAATTATCTCTTCTAACATGGCCCTATCACATCAATTCCTCCTCCAATGTGAGCCTAGCAGATCAATGTATCGCCACTCAAACCACATTCAAGAAAATCAAATTGAATTCAATGGTTTTGGTGCTTGAGAACATAGATGTTTTCCCAATGAGCGAAATGACATAATCATGTACCAACCGATAGAAGAGTCATTAGAAGAGAAAGTAAAATAGATAATTTATGACTCGATTGAAAAGAACAATCAACATAGATAGATTGAGAAGCCTCGCCTATTTTTTATTGGTGGAAGGGTGATCGAAGAAAGACAGTGCTCTACATTCCCTCATGAAGCATTGATTGATTGAGCCATTGAGGGAATTTGTTTGTTTTTGGTGGAAGGGTTGTTGAAGAAAGACAGTGCCCTACATTCCTTCATGAAGCATTGAATGATTAATCCATTGAGTGATTGAGTGAGGGATTGAATAAAGTCCTTCCCTACACATTCCCTCATAAACGAAGGATTTATTTATTGATGGGTGGATTGGTGCAATGAAAAGAAAGATAGATTGTGAAGCGTCAATTGTTCGTTGTTGGTGAAAGGACCACTGAAGAAAGACCATTCCCTACATTCCCTCATGAAGCATTGATTAATTGAGCCATTAGGCTATTGTGTTTTTTATAGGTGGAAGTGTTTCCAAAGAAATACAGTGCCCTACATTCCCTCATGAAGCATTGATCGATTAAGCCATCGAGTTATTAAGTGAGGTTTTGAATGAATCCTTTCCCTACACATTCCCTCACAAATGATATATTTATTTATTGATGGATGGATACGTGTGATGGAAGGATTTAATGAGTTTTTTTTATTATATATTATATTATATAGCTTAATGGAAGAGAATCATGTTGAACCCATGGCTAAAAGAAAACAAAATTGGAAGCCTACATCATAGAGGAGCAAGGATAATTTTAGGGGCGAATGTTCGCCCTTTGGGGAAATTAAGGGGTTTTAAATTTTTAGTGGGCGAATATTTTGTATCATAGTACATTTTTACAAATCACCTCAAATAGCCCACCTTATTTTAAGGGAGAGGGTAAAAAAGGTAAATTTAGCCCTTGAAATTAGGAGTTACAACCTTCCATTCGCCCATTTTCAAGAATAGGTTTTATTTAAGTGAATCCTATGGGCCAAATACCATATTTATAAAAGAGGTATGGTAAATTAATAAAAATATAAATAAATGAGAGGTATGGTAAATAAATAAAACATTTTTTATATTTACTCCATAAGTCACCTGGTGTAAACAAATAAAAATATAAGTAAAGTGGAGGTATGGTAAATAAATAAAACGTCTTTTTATACTTACTCAAAAGTATGGTAAATAAATAAAAATATAAATAAACTAGACGTATGGTAAATAAATAAAACCTCTTTTTATATTTAGTCCAAATAAACGAGAGGTATGGTAAACAAATAAAACATTTTTTTATATTTACTCAATAAGTCACCTTATATTTAAGAACACTCAAAAAATGGGTTATATTTAGGTGAAACCTATGGGCAAAATACTATGGGACAAATACCATGGACTAGATTGTTATTAATACCATGCAAAAAACCATTATTAACCCTAATATTAGAATTAATAAAAATAAAAATGGCACATGGTATTGACCCATCGTATTCACCAAAATGGCACATGGTATTGACCCATGGTATTCACCTGGAATGTAGCCTATTTAAATGGGGGAATTAAACCAGCATAGATCCATCTTTACTCTGGATCTACTAACCCCCGAGAGGTATCAAATATCGTGATATGCAAACTAGCATAGAGTGAAAAAATATTTGATCCTCTTGGGGCTTGGTCAAGGGTAAAAATGGATGTTGTAATTTAATGTAGGTTAAACCTTTTAGCTTGGTTAAAATAAAAAATAAAATAAAAATCAACTATTAATTTTTATAAATTACTAATAGTAATTTTTAAGCTCCAGGTTTATGATAACCCATGGTAATACCATGGTATTCATGTGAGCATAGACTATTTAAAGGGGAAATTCTATCGTCTTAGATCCATACAAAGTTTTATTATTTAGTGAAAGACTCGCCAAGATCTTACAAGATTTTATAATTGAGTAAAATATTCGCCATGCTTGGTGAGAGATTCGCCAAAAAATTATATATACATATTATATTATTGATAAAATCGCCTTCCATTTTTGCTATATACCATGGAGATTCGCCAATTTATTATATTTATAAATTTAGGGGGGTTCTTAAAATTTTCCTTGTAGAGGAGTGTTAATGTGAACCACTAGTTGATAGTAATTGAGAGTAGAATAAAGAAATCGAGTTTAAATCTTAGTGAAGATGTAATTGTTGGACCCCAAAAATGACATCCAAAACCACCCTTTTTGTCACTTTTTCTATCATTTACCTTATGCCTTTTTTCCCAACTTAAACCCATTATACCACACTCTAGAGCCTACCAATAGACTAGGCAAGTAGTCTATGCTTATTTTTTTAATTTCAATGTTTTAAAATAGATTAATTAGTTTTTTTTAGTATATTTTACTAATGAATAAAATCTTAGGATAATAAATTAGCACTGAGGTATTGTGGCCTCTATAAGGAATTACAAAGGATTGGAAGTATTGGTTCCAAATTGGAGTTTTCTCCATCTTCACATGTATATCCAATCTTCCACGTTTCTTAGTTAAATAAGGAAACTAATGACAAGACACCATTCCAAACTATTTTACCAGATATTAATGAAGAAGGAAAATCATACTAGAACTAGACACAATCCTTTAAATTAGGGTTAAGTAGTTGATAGATAGAGCACTTACAAAGTGCCTCGTCAAATGGAAGAGCCCACCTATGAAAGAGGTGACATGAGAATATGGGTTATTCATGTAGAAACATCTATAATTAGTCAAGTGTTGAGGACAATATTTGTATAGGGAGGGGCATGTTAAGACCTGGACAAAGCCAATTTTAATCCTAAAACCCCTTATTCAGCCTTGTATACTAATATATTATATTTCTATCATTATGTGAACATTTCATTGTACCCTTTATCTCTCTCTTATAAAGGGTACAATATGAGAGAGAGAGAGAGAGATACCAAACAATACCTATTCTTAGGACCATATCATATTGTCTTATACATTATATTCATTATAAAATGACTTTTACCTCCTTGAAGTGGACTATAACTATTAGTTCCTTATCAATTTTAAAGTGCATCATTTATAATAGAATGAGAAATAGGCTGATCGACACATTACTAAAAAAGTACTAACAATAGAATATTTTTAAGCTCATAAAAGAACCAAATAAACTAACATGTACCATAGGTTAAATAATAATCACAAAGTCACATGATAACCCAAGATGACATTACAAATGAGGTGTAACAACTAGTTGATTTTTATGGGCATCATATTAGCTATTTATTTAATACATTTAATTTGATAATGTTGATGATATTTTTAACTTTGAAACAGAATTAGAAAGGAGGCACACTGCATCGATGAAGTTAAAAGGAGTTACTTTTAGGTCCAATGGCTACAAGGAAGGACCTAAACTCAAAAAATTTGAGTTGTATAAAATTTAAATGTAAGAATAGTAATGAATAGGTTAAACAACAAATTTAGTATTTCTACACTGGGTTTCAACATATATGATCTTTAATGAAGTAGTAGATATCATGACTTGCATAGAACCATTTGCAATATTTAATAGAATTAAAAAATATTTAAGATTTTTATTTGATTTGTTCTAAAAGTGAAAAAATTGACTTCTAATGTTGTGCATTGATATAAAAAACAATGAGGGGATCGAATGGAACTAAGAAACCAACCCAATTAAGCCTAGCATAAATAAAACAGAATAAACACTAAACAACTACATTGGCATTAGGTAAGAGACACACTAGAGAGAGAAAGACAAAGCCATAGAATGTGGAATTTCCAAAAATAGTCTTTTTGGACTTAATCCCTAGCATATAAGAGCACTTACTATAAGTGAAAGAGATCACAACTAAAAGCAGGATGTCCTACCAAGAGGTTTTATGATCCCATATAAGTAGGCACATTTCCCAATAGGGTTGTTGAACCTACATATCAAAGTTGACTAGGTTATTTAGCTTAGCCATAGTTTAATTTTACAATAGATGACAGAGTTAGCAATAATCAATTCCTATCAAAGTGCATTAATCACACAATATATATAACTATAGGGTTGTGTCCCGATGTGAAGATTACATAATTCTCAACACTGCCCCTTAAGTTGAACGTGTAGACTTCATTTATTTAGTGACCTAAGGTCCTATTGTGCCACTATATTGAAATTGGTGAAAAAACCAAAGGTGCATAATTCTCTTTAACAAGTCTTGGTACCTTTCCATGACATCAATGCATGTGTTTACTATAACCATGTCAAATTTTCGCGTGTATAAGCACAAAGTAAAAACAATTCAACATTGGCCCCATTCTCAAGTCACAATGTGTAGGATCAATTAATTAGAGCAGCATTTCCACTAGTTATTGGTAAATTTTAAGCAATGGATTCATCCTTAGCCAGGGTAGGCCCGAAATTGGTAAATAGTAATAAATAATCTAATCTCCTTGACAATTATGTTATGATTTTGTTGTTTTATTATCAAATTATTTTTGTGAGTCGTATTTGAATTACTTTTGTGATTCATATTTGTGTCTTGAAACCCTCCCATACCATCAACGCATGTATCTACCATAACCATATCGAATTTTAGTACATGCGAGCACAATTAAAAAAAACATCAAAGTTGGCTCCATTTACAGGCCACACAGCTAGCTCAAGCTACTTTGTGTGCCTATGGAAATCGATTCACTAAAACTTGAAAAGAATAGAGAGAATGCAAAACAATAAAGTATACAATAACCTAATAGCTCTTAAATATTTGAAAAATATTTGTAAATACCTCTTTATCCTTGTTCACAATGAAGCACAATGGTGAAATCCAGGTGATCTTGCTTGATTGTCAAACCTTTTGTGAGTTGTATTTGGGTCTCAAAACCCTCCCACACTATCAATGCATGCATTTTCTATAGCCATGCCAAATTTCAGTGTGTAAGAGCACAAATTGAAAAACAATCAACATTGGCCCCATTCATAGGTCATTATGTATGGGGTTAATTAATAAGAGAATAATTTTGGCCACTAATTATCAATAAATTTTAGGTAGTGGATTAGTCCTTATCTAGGATAGGTCGACAATTGGTAACAAAGAGCTTGAGATAGGTACAATTAATTGGTTCCTAGCCATCATTTTTTCATTCATGGGGACTCATGTACTTTGAGATTGGAAGCAATATCATAAGGGAGATATAATAAATTGTCATATATTGGTCGTGACAACAAGCTTGAGATCAGTGAAAATAATAACTTGCCTTGGTTTCAAGAATAATATAATATTGTCTATTGAATAAGGCCAGCCACATGAAGGTGAAAGAACATATTGGTCCTCCCCATCCCCCCACCCCCCAACATCACTCTCAATATTCCTAATACCCAATTTATCTACTATAAATGATTTGAAAACAACATAGTAAGAATCAATAATATATACAAATTACTAAGAAAACAAAAAATTAAGTTAAATGAAATAGAAAAAATCAATTGAAAACATATAAGCACATACCTCGTACATTTCAACATTTTGGTATCATTAATCTTCTTCTTCATGCAACTCAGCATTTATTTCATCCAATTCAAAAATGAAATTGAAACGATCAACATTTCACCACCATCATCAATGTCATTAAAAAGAGACTCCATACAGGTTGGCTGATTTCAATATTTGTGGAAAAAACATGTTATCATTTAATAACCAACATTTCAAACTAACTAAGTGAGTCCATCATCAGGGCTATAATCGGCAGATTACAGCCTTGATGATGGACTCACTTAGTTAGTCCGAAACATTGGTTATTAAAAGATAACAGGTTTTTTCCACAAATATTGAAATCATCAATGTCATCATTTCCAATAATAATATCATCATGATGAACATCATCTCCTACATTTGGCTCAACTTCTTCAAGTTCTTCATCTTATAGTACATCATTGATATCATCTTCATCAAGAACATTGTCTACCCAAACATCTCCTTGAACTTATTTTAAATCTTCATGATCAGACACATAATCAACTAACTTCTCTTCTACATCATAATCCTCTTTAACATTATCATCTTCTTCCACTACATTATACTCTATCGGCCTTCCTCTTGGATCATATCCAACAACATATTACCAACCCACTCTACCTGGAACTTCTAGTAAAAGACATGTTTGCATTTGCTTGGAAGAACATAGCAATCCGATCTTGGCTCAAATGACCTTGTATTAACCATGGTAAATCCACTATCATGCTAAATAATGGTGCTATCAAAATCATGTTCATTCATTCGTAGCATATATTTGACATTGAACAAAACTGATTTGAAGGAATCAAAGTCACATTCAAGTATGTCATCCAAATACCCATAGTATCGATTTTTAGAGACTTGTGGACACATGTCTCTTTTAGGGGAAACATTATTGACATGGAGGGATCCAATTATCCCATAATCAATAGTCTTTCTCTTTTCATCCAACTTTTTGATGCAAAATTTACGGCCATTGTACCACATAGCCTTCTGTTGTTTCAACTACAATATGCCAAATGCATAAAAAAGGCATTTTTAATTAATAAACATATTCATATAACTTGGAAAGAATTTGTAAAAAAACATACATGCATTCACATTAATAATATTTATTTAATAAATTAATGAAATATTGTAGGGTACAAATGCATTCTTGCATGTTTATATCTTTCAAACTATTTGCTAAATCAATTTCCCTCTACATAATATTGGCATCTCAGAAGCGATGAGCTTCTATAACCAATGCATACACCCCTCCCTATGATAACATACCATAAAATTATTCACATCTTTAAATCCATGGCTTCATCCAATCAAGCTTGTTTGCAATGTATAAATGTAGTGCATCCCAATCTCGAGAAACTATATTAGAAAATCATATTTCACAAATAAATATTAGTTACCATGGTCAATATTAACAATTGATGAAAGAATAAAAAATAAATGAATATTATATACACAAAAATGAAAAGATATATATATATATATATATATATATATATATATATATATATATATATATATATATATATAGAAGAAGAACCAGAAGAACTAGAAGAGATGAAGGAGATGCAAGATAAAGGAAGTTGGAAGACCGTAGAAAAAAAAAAGAAGCTACAACACCAGTCTCGCCAAGAAAGACGAGGAGCCAGATAATTAAAAACTAAGAAAATTACAGGTCCGATAGACCAATTTGGTCTCAGTGGACGTTAACCACTATCATCATCATCATAATCAAATTGAAAATTTGAATTAGTTATGTGTCACTACTTGAATATACTGCTCTATGAGGATTGGATCAGAGACAACATTTCTCCGTAGAGAAATTGGGGATTTGCACCAGATCAATCTTGGTTATCAGAGGATTGAGGGTTTCTCCTGCTTTTATCTTTATTTAATTTTCCTGAGTGCAAAGAGTACAGGCTTTTACCCTTTCCTGCAGGATCTATTTAAGATCAAACCTGGATCCCTCACGTCTTCTAGATCGGGTGCTTCCTAGGGTTCTGAATACGTGTTTGATCTAAAGATCGATGCGAGAGCAGGGCATGCAACTCGAACCCTCGCGCTTTGGGTTGACCATGTACGGGTTTTCAGATTTGTAGGTTTCTATTTTATTTTCTAAAACTGTTGTCACAGCAACCCGCTATTTGTAGGAGGCAGATCCTGCACTTCTGTTTGCTTGCCGTGAAAGAAATCGAACTTCTGGCACTTGGGTGCGAGAAATTTTTGCAAATCAAATCTCTTTTTCTTCAAATCGCATTCTTCCATAGGGCTTTTTCATTCTTCCCTGAGGGCATACATAATTTTGAGAATCATCGATCGACCTTGATCCAGATGGCTCCCAGCTTTGTCAAGACAGATGTTGGCTCAATTTCGTCCACCTCTGGGGGGCAAGCTCCTTCCCTTATCATTAGTGAAGCCCCAGCTCCCACTGTCCAGGTGGTCTAGGCCACACTCAATGAGGCTTTGAAGTTTTCTGAAAGTGCCCTAATCTACTAGCTCAATGGTTTTTGGCCGCGGTTGACAGCTCTCCACAGTTGGATCTCAGAGGTATGGAAACCTGTCATTTCTGATGAAATTAATATCTACCCCTGTGCTAGGGGTTTCTTTATAGTAGATTTTGAAAACCCTAAAAATAGACAATGCATTCTAGATTCCGACCCTTGGTTTTGGGAAAAATCAGGCCTATTCATGAAGCCGTGGAACCCATCATTCGATCCCTCACCAACAGTCATAACCTCAACACCAGTTTGGGTGAGATTGCCAAACCTACCCTTGCAACTCTGGAATTTCTCCTTGCTAAAATCCATTGGAAATGCAATTGGCAAATTTTACTGCAGGTGCCCAGAAACAGAGGAATATGCCAAAACCACCTATGCACGCATCTGTGTGGAAATGGACTTCAGCACCAGATTCCTAGCTGAAATAAACCTAACAAGTAAAGACTATGTGTGGAACCAGAAACTCAATTATGAAAGTGTCCTCTTTAGATGTCGATCCTGCTTTGAGATAGGCCATCTAGCGAAAAATTGCCCAAAAGCCTCCTAGAAAAATTTTGCTAGAAAGAATCACCACAGATCTACATGGTGGGAAGGAGAAAAAAAAGAACATTACACTATCATCAAGGATGAATACTCTCCAGAAAACTCTGAATCGCAAGAAATCGGGCAAGAAAGAAACAACTCTCAAGACAAGCAGGGGGAAAGCCCCGCCCAACATCAAAAAAGCGAACTCGACAACCCCTCAAGCATCAACAATTATGAGGATTCGAATACCGCACAAAATAAATCTTCATTTAACAGCAAAGCATATCTCCCAGACCAAACTTCTTCTCTGACTATCTTCAAAAGGAATAACACAACAGATCGCGAAGCTAAGACACCAATGTCGAAAGAACCAGAAGAGATGAAGGAGATGCGAGATAAAGGAAGTTGGAAGACCATAGAGAAAAAAAATAAAACTACAACACCAATATTGCCAAGAAAGACGGGAAGCCAGACAATTAAGAACTAAGAAAATTATAGGTCTGATAGACCAATTTGGTCTCAGTGGATGTTAACCACCACCATCATCATCATCACACACACACACACACACACACACATATACACATTAAATATTTAAATACCTCACACTTTTTTTGTTCTACCTTTCCCCAACACGTGCCCCCTTCAAATTTGTTGATGGAGGTCACATCTCAAAGGCAATCCACATGCATATTTTCTGCTAATATAGGATGATACTAGCTAAAAAACACCATGGATTGATATGAAATATAGGTCTTCACCATAGAACCCTTAGGATGTGCTCATTTTCTAACCAAATCCTTCAATGATTTCAAGTGTCTCTCCATCATCCACATTGACCTTGTGTGTTGGTCCACACAATTCAATCTCCTCAACTTGGTGTATGAGGTATTATTGTTCTTGTGCATTGAAAAATGTTGGAGGTAGATAACTTTTCATTTCACACATTATCCAAGGAATTTCTCTCTTCTCATGCTTTATATTGTCTCTATGTATTTATTTCAATGACAACCATCTACATATTATTGAAAAATGCAACAAGAAATTCTCAATTTTATTTTGCCTTGATTAAATTGAGAAAATTTTAATTTCCATATCAACAGACAACTTGGTGTAGTTAACTTGTGTGACGTGGCTTGTGTCACAGAGTTTACTCTATAAATTCGAGTTGGGGTAGTTAGACTTCAGTTAAGCATGTGTGATTGCTAATTGGTAGCAATCAAAGTCCATTATCTCAAGTTGTTTTCAATTAAAATAGTTCAAAATGTTGGAGGAACTAGTGGAAGGTTAGTTGTGGAGTGGGACTTCAATCAAACTTAGTGGTCATCCAATTAACTGATAAATTAGCCAAATATATCTAGTGCATGCAGGGAATTTGAGTTACCCAGTTGAGGTGGATATTCCAAGGTAATGTCACATCAGTTGTAGACTATATCGAAGTGTACAGGTGTTGCATGCAACCTTATGATTAACCCGAGGAATTTCACAATCCATTTTGGATAAATTACCAAATAATAGGGGTCTCATTTCTCAAGGAATTGCAAAAGGAAATAGGGGCTCAAGAAAAGGTGTAAATTTACTAAGTCTGGGTTATATATTCTTAATCAGTAGAGAGATAGGTTATGCACTTGAAGGTTGTGCTCATTTGAGAAAAGAAATTGTAAAACATCTCTATTCGTTAGATTAATGCACGTGATCATTGGGGATTTTAGCATATTTCTTTCCCCGGGAAAAATATTGTATGCATGTGAATTATTTCTTATTTCATGTCTAATTTTTTTTCCCAGATTGTGAATTACCTTCCTCAGAGTAGTAGAGTAGGTTCAAGTCTTGTGATTTTGATAAAAAAATCATGAGAAGTTGCAAATATACACCTTAATTTCTACATGGTATCAGAGAAAGATTCACATTAGAGCAGGAATGTCAAAGTTGTTTCTTAGGAGGTTCTAATTTGGATTTCAGTGCAGCAGGATCTCTTTGGAGCTGAGAAGCTAGCCTTCAATGGAATAAGGCTAGAATATGCCCTGGAAGGCACCTATAATTTTGTTGCATGGAAGGATCGCATGGAGGTGGTATTGGATGACAATGGATTGCTAGAATACATCAAGACAGATGTTTCAAAACCACCAAAATTGGATGCCTAGATCCTTACTCAGTGGAATAAAGATGTATCCAAGGTGAGGAGAATAATCTTGGAGAGATTTCGGGATCACTTTGTCTCAAATATACATGGAAAATAAACTTTGTTCAAAATGTGGAAAGCACTGACATAATTTATCAAGAATAATAGTGACCACAGGAAGCTAGTGCTCAAGGATAAACTTTGAAGTATCAAGATGCAGAAGAATGACACTATTCTACAGTATCTGATCAAGTTCACACAATGTCATGATGAATTTGGCAGGGTCAATGTTAATGTTCTTGAAGAAGACTTGGTAAGCCTATCCCCTACAAGCTTCGGTGAACAAGAGGGAGAAACTACCGAATTGGGAGCACTTATGGCCCGATTTGGTATAGGAGGAAATAAGGCCAAATACCATAAATGGGACTTCATCCAAGGGAGAGGATGAAAAAATATTTTCATTGGCTGGAAGGGAAAAGAAGGGAGAAGGGAAGAAATCTCAATCCAAACTAGAATCCAGTCAACAGTGGAAGAAGAAATATTTATCCAAAATTAAATTCTTCCATTGTAATGAATTCAGGCACTACACCACGAAGTGTCCACACAAAAAAGAAAGCAAGAAGAACTCATGAGGAGAAGTAGGTGAAGCCTTGGTTTCACAGTTCAAGCTTGAATTTACCCATATTGCACACATGGCCATCAAAGTGATGGGGAGCATGTGGTACTTGGACAGAGGTGCATCGTTCCACATGACAAGGTATAGATACATTTTCAGTGACCTAGAAGAAAAATATTTGTAGATGCACATCTAGATGGGGGATGAAGGAAGGTATAGAGTGACCAGGATTGATAGAGTCACCTTTTAGAGGTAGTCTAGATCCCCCCTCAAGATCAAGGATGTCATGTTCATTACAGGCCTAGAGAAAAATATTGTCTCTATTGTAGTTTTCGAAGAATATGGTTATGATGTGATTTTCAGCAAAGGAAATGCATTCCTAAGACAGATAGCCACAGGACAAGTGAAGAATATTGGGGTTCGTGTGAAGAACCTGTATAGGCTAGATGTGGAATACTATGTTGCATTAAGAGAAAAGGAAGAGAAGGTCAAGAGTTGCGATGTCAATGAAATTTGGCATAGAAGACGTGGCCATTTACATCATGGATCCCTGAATATTATGCAGCAGATAACCGTAGACCTCCCAAAGAAGCACTTGAGCAACATGATGTATCTGAAGGATGTAGTTTGGAGAAGTACATAAAATCCACATTCCATGATTGAGACAGTAAAGCACATGCAATATTGGAAAGGATCCAATCTGATGCCTGTGGACCTTTCTCGATGAACTCCACTATTAGATGGAAATGTTTTGTCATTTTTATTGATGACTTCTCATGGAAGTGTTGGATCTTCTTCATGCAGAAGAAATATGAGACATTCTCCAAGTTCGTAGAATTGAAGGCATTAGTTGAGAAAGAAAGTGACAAGAAGAGTGATAATAGAGGTGAGTATGTGTTGAATGAATTTAAATTTTTTTGTGCAAAATAAGGCATTCAATGAGAGTTGATAGCACCCCACAAC
The DNA here is from genome assembly GCA_031772625.1 of Pinus tabuliformis. Lineage (NCBI taxonomy): Eukaryota > Viridiplantae > Streptophyta > Pinopsida > Pinales > Pinaceae > Pinus > Pinus tabuliformis. Next base: position 91,310,469 of record CM062807.1, on the reverse strand, counting down.
CCACAACAAAATGGGGTGGCTTAGAGAAAGAACTATAGCTTTGTGTGATTAGTGAAGGTGATGTTCCATGAACAGGGCCTACCTCTACACTTATGGGATGAAGCATGAAACACAACAATGTATTTGTAGAACCAGATTCCTCATCATATTCTTAGCATGATTACACCATAGGAGGCTTTCTCTGGGAGGAGGTCATATGTGTCACACTTTAGGATTTTTGGAGCCTTTGTTTACTTCCATGTCTCCAAACAATCAAGGAAGAAGCTAGAGTCGACAATAGAATTAGGGGTATTTGTGGGTTACACAGAAACTTCGTACAACTACAGTGTTTATTTTCCGTCCCTTAGGATTACAGTTGTTTGAAGCGATGTAAGATTTTATGAGGAAAAGGCGATTTGGTGCTCTCTTGAGAGGGAGCTGCAAATCCCGCCAGAAGAGGAGATCTTAGCTCCAAAGGAGGAACCTAAAGAATTTGTGGAGAAACCAAAAATTGAGGAGAAAAGAGTCGAGACAACCAATCAGGTAGAACCATCTAGACAAGGAAGAAAAGGAACTAAAGAAGCTTAAAGACTTGTGTAGGATGCGAGGGAGAATGCGGGTTCTCCTTCAAATTAGCGTAGATAGAGAAGGTCACATAATCGGTATACTAGATACATGGATCTAATGTTTGAGCTTGTAGAGATTTAGGCATCCTATTTTTAGGAAGCAGTAGAGAAAAATGTATGGGTTGATGCAATGGGGGAGGAATACGAATCCATTGTAAATAAAAATGTTTGTGAAGTGGTCGCAAGACTAGCAAATAAATTAGTTGTGATCTCAAGATGGATCTTCAAGGTAAAGTAGGAAGCAAACGGAAGCATAGAGAAGTATAAGTCCCTATTTGTGGCCAAGGGGTACTCTCAAGTTGAAGAGATTGACTATAAGGCACCTTTTCTTCTGTAGAAAAGGTACTCATCCATTAGATCAATTCTTGCTTTGGATGCACAAATTTGGTGGAAGATCAACTACATGGATATAAAAAAAAAATTTATCAATGGAGTTATTGAGGAGGAGGTGTACAATAAGAAACTAGAAGGTTTTGAGACATATGATCAAGAGTCTCATGTGTGTAGACTCAAGCGAGCATGGTATGATCTCAAACAAGCACCTCGTGCTTGGTACACTGATATCGATAGCTATCTCACCGATTGAGGCTTCACCAAGAGTGAAGGGGATGCAAACCTATATCAGAACTTGGTAGAAGGTAAATTTCTTATTATTGTCTTATATGTTGATGATTTGATTTTAACTAGTGATGAGCTCCAAATTAAAACTTGTAAGGACGACCTTGAAAGTGAGTTTCAAATGAAGGACATGGGTATCATGCACTACATCCTCGAGTTGGAATTATGGCAAGGTGATGGGGAATTGTTTGTCTCTAAAGGAAAGTATGCAAATAATATACTTCATAGGTTCTGCATGGAGAGTTGCAAACCCATGGAGACACCTATAGTGACCAACTAGAGGAAGGAGGATGCCACCTCAAGTGAAGAAGTGGATGCTACCATTTCTCAATAGCTAGTGAGCTCTCTAATGTATGTTTTTAACACACGACTAGATATGTGCTATGGAGTCAAGCAGTTGAGCCAAGCTATGGTTAGACCAACCAAATTATTTTGGAAGGAAGCTAAGCTTGTTTTACGGTACCTCAGAGGCACTATCCAGTTTGTACTATGGTACATATGGACAGAGGGAGTGAATTTGTGTGGCTTCATAGATGCATATTGGGTGGGGGGTCCATCAGACCGAAATAGTACATCTGGTGAAATTTTCAGTGTTGGTTCCATAGCGCTTTCCTAGTACAAAAGTAACCAAAAATCTATGGCCCTTAGCTTGGCAAAAGAAGAATACATGGTTGTAATTCAAGCAACATGTGAGGCGATCTAGATGAGAAAGATAATTGTTGGATTGTTTAGTCAGATGATGGATCCAACTGTGATCTACTATGATAATAAAAGTAGCATCAAGCTATGTGAGAATCTTGTATTTCATGATCAACCCAAGCATATAGATATCTGATATCACCATTTACGGGACTATGTGCAAAGGAGGATAATGTTGCTTCAATACATTCCGACAGAGAAACAAGACGCTGAAATTTTGACAAAGTCCTTATCAAGAGGGAAGTTTGAGTTCCACAAGTGCAGGATAGGGGTGGTTGATAATCCATTTCTTACTCAGAGGGACTATTGAAAAATGCAGAAATAAATTCTCAAATTGTACTTTTCCTTGAACAAATTGATAAAATTAGAATTTCCACATCAACATATAACTTGGATGCAGTTAACTTGTGTGACATGGCTTGTGTCTCCCAGTTTACTCAGTAAATTTGAGTTGGAGGAGTTAGATTTTAATTAAGCATGTGTGATTGCTAATTTGTAGCAATCAAAGTCAGTTAACTCAAGTTGTTTTCAGATAAATGATTTCTTACTATTGGAGGAACTAGTGGAAGGTCTGTTTTGCAATGGAACTTCAGTCAAACTCAGTGATCATCCAGTTAACTGATCAATCATCCCAAAACAGATAGTGCATGTAGATAATTTGAGTTACCCAGTAGAGGTTAAGATTCCAAGGTAGTGTAACATTAGTTGTAGATTATTTTGGAGTGTACGGGTGTTGCAGGAATCCTGATGATCAACCTGAGGAATTGCATTATCCATTTTGGAGAAATTCCTAAATAATAGGGGCCTCATTTCTAAAGGAATTGCATAAGGAAATAGCAGCTCAAGCAAAGGAATAAATTTACCAAGTCTAGGTCAGAGATTCTCATTGAACAAAGAGATGGATTATGCACTTGTAGGTTGTGCTTAGTTGAGAAAATCAATTGTAATACATCATTATTCATTAGATTAATGCAAGCACGCATTGGGTTTTTACCATATTTCATTCCTGGGAAAATACTGTGTGCAAGTTTGTTATTTCTTATTGCATGGCTAAAATTTTTGTTCTATATTTTGAATTACTTTTCACAAAGTAGTAGAGTAGGTTTGTATCTTGTGATTTTGATTAAAACTTCATGAAAAGTTGTAAATATACACCATAATTTCTACACAAATGATGCAAGCAAATAAAATGTTTCAATAAAAGATAATATATTGCATTACAAGTAAAACACACGTCATTAAGTTGAAGAACTAATTTAAAAAACACCTGTCATATAAATCTCTACTTACCTCATGTATTTTCCAAGATTGTATATAACTTTTTTGACATTTTTTTCCAAGTCGTATGGGAGAAAAAGAGGTAGAACATACTGTAAAAATAAAAATGAATCATTAATTGTTTAATTCAAAGTTGAAAAAAAAATCCATAAAGATTCATATATACCAAAATAATTATCTTAATGAAGGTATGCTAATCATGTTCTCTTAGCCCACCCAATTCACCTTTCTTTGCTAAGATATTATTTTTGTTTGAAGAAAACCTTGTGGAAAATTTAATTCTTCAAATGACCACTTTTAGATCACCACATTAATTCTCTTTTAATAACCATGGAAGGTTGTTAATGTTTTCATCGCTATCTGATTGTATCACTCTTTCCATTGCATAATTGGCTTCCACAATGTCATTACAAATTTTGAGGATTTTTTCCTTTATCCCTCCTACCATCTATGATATGCCATAAAAAAAATTGTCACATTCTTCCCGATATGCAATGTATCAAAAAAATGGGTTATTATTAGGTCCTCATAGTAGGTAAACTTCATGAGTTGAGTGGGATAACTTTTCATTCCTCGTGGAAGACCATCATGTCCATGATAATTTCTATTATATTCCAACTTCCATAGATGAGTTGTCATTCTTCATGGTTTTAATCCAGTCTCTTCTTTCCCATTGAAAAGATGCTATCCAGTAACATGATACCTATGGTTCTTAGAGAGGAAGTGCCTATACTCATCAAATGCCTCATTTCCTAAACTTGTTGAATGATGAGATTTCATATTAGGACCTCAAACTAGACATGGAAATTTACCCTTTGTTTGAAGGTGTGCATGAGATGGATTAATGTCAATTATAAACAAGGGTTATTTAAAAAACATGCATGATATCATTAGGATTTGGCACTCTTTTGGTTAGTTGATTGCTTCAATATCTAGTGTTTTCGCATTGTCGTAATTTTGTTTTCAATGGATGTTATCCATGATATATAATATGATCATTAGGATATGCATCTATAGCTTGATACTCCATTCCAATTTATTTCATAATGGCATATAAATCTCGGTATGTGTGAGGTAACTTATTTGACGATGGTAATAGAAATTCACCTAACAATCTAGTACAACATAAAAAATCACTAGTTAGTGTAAATAATATTAATCATAAATATTGAATTCTTATTTTACACATTAGTTAACACTAAAAAAAAGGAAATAAATCAACCTTTCATGTAATGAAACATATTACATTATACCTTAGGATCTATGTCATACAAGTGTTTGAAAAACCATTCAAAACCTTTAAGTTCACCAACAATAATGTAGCAGAGAGAATATTTTCTCTTGAGCCTTCATAAAGTTATGTCACTTCCTTCTTTAGAACACGTTCATAGCAAATAACATCATCTCTATCATCACTGAAAAATTCTTGGATCAATTGATTTGTCCCACCATCTTGAACTATGTTATTATTGTCATCTTCTTCCATAGGATCATTATATTCATCTTCAATATTCACTTTGTGGTCCTCAACTTGTATAAAATCAATTCTAGTGCTACTACTTGCTGCATTTGTATCACAGTACCTAGGGTGCCACCTTGACGTTATAATAATTACAAACAATCACGTGAAATTAGTCTACAGAACAAAGATTCTAACAATATTTTTTGACAAATATGATAAATATAAGTAAAATATATATAATGATTCATACATATCTTATCATTGTACGATATTTGTTCCCCCCTTCAATGTGCATATTCTTCTTACAATTTCTATCAGTTGTGGCATATGAAATTCTTCATGGACGTGCACACCCGCAAAGAGTGCAACGGAAATAGTATTTCCCATCATCAATCCCTATCCAATTAGACATTCCCCATCTAATGCTTTTTGAAATTGTTTCTAGCCACAAAACAAGTGTGTGATGATTATGTTATAAAACTAAGTGGCCATGTAACTAGATCTAATATTATATTTTTGTAATGCAATTGATATATATAAAACAAAATATATTTTTTCCTTGTGAAAAATACCTTATAACCTTTCATAATTATTTTAATTATGGCAAATATGTCACAACATCTCTTACATGCGAGATATTTATACTTTTGTTGATCATTATAATTCCAACAACCATTGACGAGTCAAAGTCAAAGATGACTAGTCAAACAAATGATCACATAACGTTCACACTATTTGTGCTGGAAGATAGACACCATATAGATAAATCGTTGGAATATCGATGCCCTATTCATCGTTCATCAGAATACCAATGAACACGAGAACTTAAAAAAAATGAAAACAATGACATTTTTCCTTGAATTTGCAACAATATAGGCCATACCTTCATACTATGTCGTCAGAATTTTTTCCTATATGTAGTAGTAATATATGTTGTCACTTGGCATGGGAATTTGGAAAATTGTAGTAAATGGGTGTTAAACCAAGCAACTCCTACAATAGATTAGGTTGGTAAGAAAAGGTATGAAAGAAATACGAAGGCTATGAATGCAATTTTGAGTGGACTTGCACCATCAAAATTTGTCAAATTAATCTAGTATAACACAACCAAGGAAATGTGGGATAAACTTGAAATAACCTATGAAGGGGAAACCAAAGTCAAAATTGCAAAACTACAGACCTACAGGATGCAATATGAAAAATTGAAAATGAATGAGGATGAAAGCATAAGTAGTTTCATTCTTAGAAGGGATGAGAATGTAAACACAACGAAAGGAATAGGTGATAAAATTGATGATTCTATAGTAATCCAAAAGATGTTAATACCATTTACTCTTAGATTTGATTCCAAAGTCTTAGCAATAGAAGAAATCCATAAATAAGATCAAATAGCAATGGAGAGGCTTCATAGAATACTTATAATCTATGAGATGAGAAAAAATAAGGATAAACCAAAACTAAAAGAAGTTGATTCTAAAATATCAATCAAGTCAAAACAATATCATTACCAAGACTACTCCAGCCACATTTTAGATGAAGAGGGAGAAAAGTTTTCTAGAATAGTACAAAAGGGAACTAGAAAATACAAAGGTATGTTACCATTCAAAAGATTTCATCGTGGAGGAATAGGGAATTTTAATTACAGATGTCCTTATAGAGAAAATAATATGGTTTAAAAGGAAGAAAAAGTAAATAAAATTAGGAATAATTTTCTAAAAAGGAAAAGTTGTTATTCACAAGAAGCTAGTTGGAGTTCATCAGAACATGAAGTAGATTACGATTTTGAAACAAACCTTGATGAGAAGCTCCTCATGTCACTTTAAAGTCAAATTTATAGTCTGGAAAAAATAAATTTGCAAGAATGTGAAGTAATTGTTGACAAAGAAAGTGAACTAGGTACATTAGAGGAGATTGATAGACTCAAGAGACTAAACAAAACCCAGAAAGAAGAATTTTCTTACAACAAATAAGATAATAATGTAGGTGAAGAAACAGCTCTTTTAAGAGTCCAATTAGAAGAATACAAACAAGTGGAGGAAGTTTTAATAGAGTGGTTTTAGTAAAAGGAGAGACATTTTGACAAATTGGAATCAAAGGTTGTGTCTTTGAGAAAAGACCTCAAGAAGACTAAAACACAGTTGAATCTAAAATTAAAATTTCTAAAAGAATCATAAACCTTAGATAATATTATCAACACTCAATGATCTCCATCAACTAAAATAGGACTCAGGTACAAGGAAACACCAAAACATGTCAAAGGATATTCAAGCCCCAAAACATCAAAATCTAAAAATTCAAAAAGTTATGTTAACACTCTCAAGGGAATAAGTAGCCAACCCAACAAAACCCAATAGAAGAAGCAACGATCAACTTAAACAAAAACATCTGAGTCACACAAGAAAAAAAGGAGTAAGAAAGCAAAAGAGCCCAGGTTTCATCCAATTAGCAACCAAGGACCAATATTGTCAATAATATTTTTCACTACTAGGTACCCAAACATTTTTTATGGTCATTATTTTATATCTCATGATTTTGGTCATAAATAAGTACATTGCACAACATATAAAGCTATCAAGAATATAAATGCAAGGATTAATCCAAATTTGCATGAAATGGCAAGAACAAGGAAATCATTCAACAATGCATTCTTTCCTCTCATGGATGAAATTAAGTGTTCCATTTGAAAAAAAATTGGGCATAAGGCCAATCAATGCATAAGAAAGTTTATGTATTCCTATTAGAAATACAAAAAGGAAGAACTCCCCAAAATATGGAAAAACAATTAGACTGTACACCCAAAAGAGTGTGAACTAGTCCTATATGCCAAAAATAAAGGAAATCAAAGGCACGTTGATAGTGGATATTCAAAACACATGATATATGATAGAAATAAATTGATATCCTTCAATGAAGACAAAGGTGGAAATTTTGCCTTTGGTAATAATGCACTAAGAAGAATAATGGATAAAGGGATAGTTGCCTTGGAAAATGGAAATAACAAGGCTAAAAATGTGTTATATATAGACAATCTCAAGCATAGTCATTTAAGTGTTAGTCAGGTGTGTGACCAAGGACATGAAGTAACATTTAGGTCAAATGAATGCGTGGTCAAACAGTTGGAAACGAGAGAAACTATAATTAAAGTAGTTAGGAGTACAAGTAATATATATGTGTTGGAAGGAGACAAATAAATATATTATTTGGGTAAAATTGTTCAGAACTAGTTGTGTTACAAAATATTAAGGAACCTTTTATTTCATTAGCTAGTTAAATTAGGTAAAAAGGGTGTTGTCTGAGACATGCCCAATATCACCAAACTTGAACATAATGTCTTCAAGTCATGCCAATTTGGAAAATTGTCAAGTTAAGTTTAAAGCAAAGTAATATTCTACTACAAGGACTATAGAGTTTATTCATACACACATATGTGGACCCCCAAGAATGAGATCCCCATGAGGTGAGAAATAATTTACGTTTTTGTATGATTATTACACAAATAATGTGTTTGTTTAGCTTGTTGAACTATAAAAATGTATCTTTAGAAAAAATAAAAAAAATATTCAGAGCATTGGTGAAACACAAAATGGATATTAAAATTAAGTGCTTGAGATCATACAAAGGATGAGAGTACACATCTAATGAGTTTCATCGTTTTTGTGGAAAACATGGAATTAAGAGACAATTATCAATATCCAAAACCCCTCAAGAAAACATGGTAGCTGAAAGGATGAATAGTATAGTCCAAGAAATGGCATGAGCTATGCTCATTGAATCAAAGGTGCCACATACTAGGGAGAAGTTGTTCACACAATAGTTAACATTCTCAACATGGCTTGTGTTAGAGTAAATTGCCATAAAACTCATTATTAACTTCATTTTGGAAAACCTTCCTCTATAAATATTTCAAGGTATTTGGAGGCAAATGCTTCACCAAAATGAGTGAGGACATCTCAAAAAATTTAAGTGAGGACCAAATGAAGGGATCTTGCTTGGCTATTCTTCTACATACAAAGGGTACAAGAGCTACAATAAGGGACTCCACAATATCATTGAAAGTGTACATGTACGAGTTGATGAAGGACTTGTTTGCACTAAACTACCATAGCAACATGATGAATCCATCAACTATGAGTCCATAGAGAATTAGGTCAAAGAGCATTGAGAACAATAGGAATGTGAAGAATTAGAGGAAGAGGATAGAGAAAGAAGAAAAAACTCCATTGAGGTAGGTGCGAAGACATCATCTTGACATTCAAATTCATGGTGTCAAAGAAATAAGGGTACAAACTAGAAGAAAATTCCTAGGCACATCTATTCATGAAAACCTAGCATTATTATCTATGACAGAACCACACAGTGTTTCACAGGTAATCGAAGATGAAAATTGTATTAAAGCGATGAATAAAGAGCTGGATCAAATAGAAAAAAATGAAAGATGGGTCCTTGTGCCAAGACCCAAGAATAAAAATGGGGTGGGAACTAAATGGGTTTTAGAAAGTAATTTAAATGAAGATGGAAAAGTTGTTAGAAACAAGGCAAGGCGCTTTTGTAGGGGTTATGCTCAGAAATAATGAATATATTTTGAAAAAGTAATTTCTCCTATTGCAAGAATTGAAGCCATTAGAACATTTTCCGCATTTTCCTGCTATCAAAAATTCAAATTTTATCAAATGGATGTTAAGTCAACTTTTTTAAATGGTGACTTAGAAGAGGAAGTGTATCTGGAGCAACAAGAATATTTTCTACTGAGCAAAAACAAATATAATGTCTGTAAGCTAAAGAAATATCTATATGGATTAAAGCAAGCATCAAGGGATTGGCATTACAAGTTAGAAATATATTTGCAACAACAAGGCTTTAAGAAAGAGATTATTAATAATAATATTTACATAAAGGTTGAATGCAATAATATGTTGATAGTTGTAGTGTATGTTAACGATATAATTTTTGGCGATAATATTGAACCAATGAGTCAAAAGTTTGTAGCAGCTATGCATCAAGAATTTGAAATGTCTAAGCTTGGACAAGTGTCCATCTTTCTTGGACTAGAAGTTCAACAAATAGAAAAAGAAATTTTATTTCCCAAAACAAGTACCTCAAAGAAATTCGAAGAAAGTTGGGGATGGAAGACTATAAGACTATAAGTAAATCCATGGTAATGGGTTGTAGCCTTAGCAAGGATGATAAATCCCCATAATTCAATCCTGTTGGCATTATGATTCAGGTGTTGTCCTTGATGGAAACTCACTCAGATGATAGATCATAGTGCAGCAGGTCAATAGTAAAGAATTAATGATCAGACTACAAAGAATGAAGAAGAAGAGGTATACAAAGGTTCACCTTGACAAAGTCCCGTATACACGCAAGTTCAGTGTATACAAAGTCGCGTATATGTACACATGCGGTTTCATAGAAGGGAAAGTGCATACATGTTGGAAAATTAAGTTTTGGTTCGAAGTATTTGGTCCATGGTATTTTGGTTTATGGTATTGGTCCACGATATCAGGTCTGAGGTATTGACCCCTAGTATTGATCCAAGGTGTTGATCCTAAGTGGCTTTGGTCCATGGTATTGAGAAAGGCCTAATACTATAAAAGGAGGAGAAGATCATTAGGCCAAGGCACTAAAGTATTGAATATCTAACGAAGTGTGAGATCAAGTATGCAGGTTATGGGTTTATGATGCTCTGCTTGATCTGAACCAAGGAGGAGCCTTAACAGTTGATGGAGGACAAGATCTAAAAATGGACCGGGATCTTAATGCTTGGAATGAATAATCGTTATATGGTTTGATCATGTTTATTATAGATCTATATACTGACGCAAATTTTTATTATGTAAATGTGATGAGTTGGGTATGACTGAAGTCTAAAATAGTTGTGATTCTTAAAGTTAGCATTTCCAAATCTACGTAGGTTGGCTTTGGTAAAACAACATATACACGTTGGTTCAACATACGTAAGTTGCGTATACGCAGGTTCCCTTTGATAAAAGTGTGTATACATGCTGGTTCGACACAGCCAAGTAGCATATACATTATGAGATTTGATATTTGAGGATGTTGTTGGGTCTAGTGGTTGTTGCAGAGTTTTGTGTTCTACTTTGTGTTCTAGTGAATGTATTTTGATGACAGGGCTTCAGTGATTAAGTTGTGGATGATTTAGTGAATGATTGAGTTTGTTTGACTCAGATTGAGTTTTAGTGATTGGATGATTGTATTGCAGTGGTGATTGATTTGAGCTTCAATGTTGATGATGGGTCCAGTATGAAAATTGGATGAAACGTGGCCTTCATATTTAATATGTTGTGTTCCAGGAGTATCCAGTATGAAAATTTATGAAACGCGGTCCCTAGAGGAAGAGAAAAGGTTGTAGCCTTCAATAGGTCGAAACCTACATACTGGTAAACATATCAGCCAGTACAAGAGCCAGGGGGTTATAGCTCCCTTCCAGTAGAAGCTGGAGAATGAGAGAAGGTGGTAGCCTTCTGTAGGTAGAAGCCCGTGTACTAGTATGAGTCTGCACCAATACAATGTTGTAAATAGTTTTTCTTATTATTAAAAGAAGATAGAGATGACAGCAGCAGGTGGCTTTTACCCACATTGGGTTTCCACCTTACATCTTGGTGTTCATGTGTGTGATGATTCTTTCTATTATCAACTACACATGGTTACTATTTAAAGTTTAATAAAGTACTGATGCTCAAATTAAAGATCAACATCATAAGTTTACTAGATATACGCTAGTTGCATTAAACACAGTTGCGTGTACATGCGGGTTCCCTTAATTGAAGTAGCGTATATGAATCTGAGTATGGAAATGAAAAAGTTTTACTGATTTACCCCCCCCGCCCTTAGTATTATTTCCAACGATTGGTATTAGAGCATGTCCTTTGGTAGAAGCTTGATTGCTTGAAGGAGATACGTAGAACAATGCAAAAGAAGCTAAAGAAGAAATCACCTCAGAAGAAGAATACATCTCAAAGGAACTATGATAGTGGGAGAATCAATTGGGGAATATGTGGAAGCACCTCCTCAGATTTAGAATCACCTCAGAATGAAAAACTATCAAGTATGAATTTGTTATCCTTTAGTGATGCATTTCTCTATCCACTTGAAGATGATGAAAGTGATAGCGAAACATCTGAATTTTCTCTTATGGGTGAGGAAGAAAGATATCAAATAGAGGCAGAATTTAAAAATCTTACGGACAAAATTAGAGATCAACAAGATCTATTGGACAAAAGGGAATGTGTCTTCAAAGAAGAAGCTACCAAACTAAAAGCTCAACTAGAGGAAGGAAACAAAGTAAGGAGGCAACTAAAGGAAAAGCAAGACCAATGTCAAAGGCTGTAGGATGAAGTGACATCATTAAGAAATGAAGTAAATGAAAGGAGCAAAACAATCAAGAAACTCAGAGATAGATCTAGTTACTATGAAAGCCTTGAAGCTAAGATCTTCTCGCTAAAAGAAGATCTTGAAAGATCAAATAAGCAGAACAAAGAGCTACTTGAAACTCTTGAAAAACAAGAAAACGAAGTTCTTGAATTAAGGCAAGAGATGGAAGAAGGAAGAAAATCTAAAGAAATCGTGAAGAAGAAGTATCTTGAAAAGAAAGAGCAACATCAAGTTGAGGTAAATATACTAAAAGGTAAATTAGAAGAAAAGGATAAGCTCACACGATTTCAAGATACTACTAAGATCTTGGATGATATTCTTAGTAGTCAAAGGTCTCCTCCCATCAAAATTTGTCTTGGTTCTCGTGAACCTATTGAAGGTGAATCTAGCTCACAAAGTAAGACAAGGAACTCTAATACAATATCTGAAATACTCAATAAGGAAATGAGAGGTCAATCCCATCAACAACCAAGGAAAGAAATTCTTTGAAGAAAATCTTTCACTCCTAACTATGCAAGTGATAGTCGGTCATTCCCCTAAATGAATAATGTTGAATGCTTTATATGTCATAATATTGGACATGTAGCAGTGAGATGCGGAAGGAGAATGGTTCAAGACCATCACACAGAAATATCATCAGCTTCCAGGTACTTTAAGGGATATTGTTTTTCTTGCAATATGTTTGGTCACAAAGTCATTGACTACTATAGAAGAAATATGAAACTTGTAAGATATTATGCATGTAACAAGTTTGGACATATAACAAAAGACTAAAGGAGGAAATTTCGGGCGCCATTCCAAAAGGAGAAATCATCATCACACTCGAAGATATAGAAGAAGAAGGAAGCACAGTCAGAAAAATATGGCATGACATAGTACACAGACATAACAAACTCAGGGGGAGCTGGAAGTGTGAAACTTCAATGTTCTAAATCTCATACGTAATTTACCTGAAGACAAGCCGCGTATATACGTGAGTTCGAAGTTGCACAGTCGCGTATATGTGGTTTGAGAAAAATGCAGTAGGACAGACTTAGAGAAACTAATTTTATATGATTCAGACAATTATCAGTTATCTTCTTTGTCGTGATGATAGATGTATACAGTCTATGGAGGTTATTTAGAAGTGTTTTTGATCCTCACAAGTTATTGATAACTTGATGTATATCTGATTGATGGTGATGCCTTAATTCTTCTTACTCATATATGCAGTGATCAGATCTGACAATGAACAGGTGAAATAGGTTCAGGGGGAGAACATGCTATGCTTCTAATAAAGCATTGTTGGCATTATGTTTAGAAGTCTTTGGTACCTAATCAATGATGATGATGCTTATATGGCTAAATGATACATCTTGCTATGATATGGTTATGAGTTGCCCATGACAAAATCTCATATGATATTTGGGGTCACATAGTTGATGTTCAGATTAGATTTATGGATGATTCTTTGATGATGCACATAGTACACATATGTTGCTTACAGGATGATCTCCATAAGGACAAAGAGAAATACAAAGCTTAAGGACACCACTCATATTATTTATGTTGCTGTTGTCATATGGTGCAATTATGATGCAGGATTCCTATAGTTGCTGGCTCTCACATGGTTGAGGATTGTTGCTGTTGAGGATATCAAGAAATCTTGAGCTCGTAGTTTGCTAGATACATATTGCTATACTGGATACATGGATGATGATGTTATTCCAGGTCGATATTCGAAGACATGACTTTCTAGTCACATATTGATGATGAGTCCCTACCTCATGATGATAGGTTGATACTCACATATGTTCATTATCATGGTTGATGCTTATTAGATGTGGGATGTTCCCTAGTGATGATACATGATTGATATATTGAAGGTTATTGTGGAAAGATCGTGCAGTTCTTGATAATGATGTTATGATCATGGATGATGATTATAGTGTTTTCACATATGATATGATGTGAATTGTTTTGTTACTGCTTGGAGATATGACATATATTGAGTTGATTCATGGAAGGAAACGAAGCAAGTTGATCTTGATGAGATCAAGAGGATGAGTTGATATCTATATGGAGACATACTTTGTCACAAGTTGATGATATTTACACTGATATGGACATATACAGGTTGTTGGTCTGGATGTTGTTGACGGATGCTTATGGAGCAGATCATATATGGTGTATGATAGTTACTGATGTCTATCATGGTCTTGTTTAGATATTTAGTCTTTGTTATAAATGTCATGTATGTAAAGATAAGATAAAAAACCATGATGTAATAATTTGTCTCTGTCTGTTGTTGAGTCTCTTTTTAGTCTCTGATGTAATTTGTACCCCACTATGCATGGGAAGGATGATGTAATAATTGATATATTTCAGTCATGTATGTCCCCACTTGGTTGGGAGTATGAGTCAAATTCGGTATATCCCCACTTGGTTGGGAGATGGATGCATGTATGAGTCATTGGTGATAGGAAGGTCATTTATGATGTATAGAGTCATGTTCTTCTTTTAGAACATATTTTTACAGACCTTGCTTATGCTCAGGGGGAGCATGGACTCGATCATGGGAGCTCAATCAACACACTTCAGCATATCAGAGATTTCAACATGCACTTAGGGGGAGCATGATCCTTTGCCCTTGATGTCAAAGGGGGAGAGTAACTTGGTGTGGTTGTTGCCATCAAGTCCAAAGAGGGAGATTGTTGGCATTATGATGTATGAATTGTACTTGATGGAAACCCACTTGAAGCATAACAACTCTCTTGTATATGGTAACTAGATGAATCTATAGAAGAGATATCAGATGTGACAGAATACATGTTAACAGATGTGATGCAGGGTAGTTCAAAGGAATAAAATGACAAGTTCACAGTGAAACAAGTTAACATTGCCATCAAGTCCAAAGGGGGAGATTGTTGGCATTATGATTCAGGTGTTGTCCTTGATGGCAACTCACTCAGATGACAGATCAAAGTGCAGCAGGTCAATAGCAAAGAATTAATGATCAAGCTACAAAGAATGAAGAAGAATAGGTATACGCAGGTTCACCTTGACAAAGCCGCGTATACACGCGAGTTCAGTGTATACAAAGTCGCATATACGTACGCGCGTACATGTTAGAAAAGTAAGTTTTGGTCCGAAGTATTTGGTCCATGGTATTTTGGTCCATGGTATCGGGTCCGAGGTATTGACCCCTGGTATTGATCCAAGGTATTGATCCTAAGTGGTTTTGGTCCATGGTATTGAGCAAGGCCTAAGACTATAAAAGGAGGAGAAGATCATTAGGCCAAGGCACTAAAGTATTGAATATCTAATGAAGTGTGAGATCAAGTATGCAGGTTATGGGTTTATGATGCTCTGCTTTATCTGAATCGAGGAGGAGCCTTAGCGGTTCATGGAGGACAAGATCTAACGATGTATTGGGATCTTAAGGCTTGGAATGAATAATCGTTATATGGTTTGATCATGTTTATTCTAGATTTGTATACTGACGCATGTTTTTATTATGTAAATGTGATGAGATGGGTATGAATGAAGTCTGAAATAGTTGTGATGCTTGAAGTTAGCATTCCCATATCCGTACGCAGGTTGGCTTTGGTAAAACGGTGTATACACGCTGGTTCAGCATATGGAAGTTGCGTATACGCAGGTTCCCTTTGATAAAAGTGCGTATACATGCTGGTTCAACACAGCCAAGTAGTGTATACATTATGAGATTTGATATTTGAGGCTGTTGTTGGGTCTAGTGGTTGTTGCAGAGTTCTGTGTTCTGCTTTGTGTTCTAGTGACTATATTTTGATGACAGGGCTTCAATGATTAAGTTGTGGATGATTCATTGATTGATTGAGTTTGTTTGATTCAGATTGAGTTTTAGTGATTGGATAATTGTATTACAGTGGTGATTGATTTGAGCTTCAATGTTGAGGATATGTCCAGTATGAAAATTGGATGAAACGTAGCCTTCAGATTTAAGATGTTGTGTTCCAGGAGTATCTAGTATGAAAATTTATGAAACACGGTCCTTGTAGGAAGAGAAAGGGTTGTAGCCTTTAGTAGGCCGACACCTACGTACTGGTAAACATATCAGCTAGTACAAGAGCTAGAGGGTTGTAGCTCCCTTCCAGTAGAAGCTGGAGAACAAGAGAAGGTGGTAGCCTTCTATAGGTAGAAGCCTGCGTATTAGTATGAGTCTACGCCAGTACACTATTGTAAACATTTTTTCTTATTATTAAAAGAAGACAGAGATGATAGCAGCAGGTGGTTTTTACCCACATTGGGTTTCCACCTTAGATCTTGGTGTTCATGTGTGTTGCTTGTGTGTGATGATTCTTTCTGTTATCAACTACACATGGTTACTATTTAAGGTTTAATAAAGTACTGATGCTCATAATAAAGATCAACATCATAAGTTTACTGGATATACGCTAGTTGCATTAAAAACAGTTGCATGTACACACGGGTTCCCTTAATTGAAGTAGCATATATGAATCTAAGTATCGAAATGAAAAAGTTTTACTGATTTGCTAATACTGATTCACCCCCCCTCTCAGTATTATTTCCAACAAATCAATCTTCCTACAGGTCAAGGATTAGAATTTTACTCTATCTCATATCTATAAGGCTCTATATTATCCATGCAATTAGATTGTTGGAATGATTTCACTCGAATCCTAAGGAAACTCATCTCAAGGAAATTAAAATCTTATTTAAATACTTGCAAAGGAACTTTAGACTTTGGTTTATGACATCCTAAAGAGAAAACTTTTACTCTACAATTTTATAATGATGTTGATTGGGCAGCTAGTAATGATGATAGGAAAACCACCAATGGTGGAGCTTTCTTTCTAGGTAATTGTCTTGTCTCCTTGCTTAATAAGTAATATAGTTCAATATCCTTGTCTACTATTGAAGCATAATACATTGTAGTTGCATCATGCTATACACATAATATGTTATGGATGAAGTAAAATCTTGAAGGCATCCAAGTAGATTGCACTCAACATGTATCTATCTTCTATGATAATACTAGTGCAATTAATATATCAAAGAATCATGTGATGCACTCTATGATAAAGCACATTACTATTAATATAATTTTTCTCATAGATAAAATTACATTGGTTCAAATATTTAAGTCAGAATATGTACCTACTAACGAGCAGATTGCAAATATCTTTACTAACCTCTTTCAAGAAATCCTTTTGAGTATCTCAGATAGAGATTGGGAATGATCTCTTTCTCATATCTTCCATAGATTTCCAAGAAAGAGGAAAATTTTATACATGCGGCAAGGATAGTTGTATGCCAGAAGTTCAAGAGAAAGATATAGCATCATCTTAGGGAGAGTTGCAAGCTCAAAAAATATAGCATGTGTTAAAGGGAAAAGAATTTCACTCAAGATAATGAAATGAAAAATTTGCATCTTTATATGAATCATATTATTTATTTCATCAATTAGTAGCATTAGCAGATTCATATATTTCATTAGGGGGATAATTTAGCCCTTGGAACAACTCTTGGTGCTCTAATTTATCATTCCAAGAAGACTGATCTAATTGTTCATATTCACTTGGAGAGAAAAAACCATATAAAAAAGTGAATTGAATAATTAAATTAAAAGGGAATATAAAGAGAAAATCCATTATCTTTTGGTGACATATTGTATTGGCCATGGTATTTCGATGACTCGTGGTATTATTATGCTACCCATGGTATTTTGAAAGGGGAAAGTTATAAAAAGGAAGATGGGAATTCATTTGGGATATGATTGGGTATTGATATTTTTTATAATTGTTCGAGAGCTCTAATAGCTAACAATGTGAGGGAGAAACCCTTGATATATTTCCTTGTTTCGGTGCTGTAATATACACCCTAATTGGTGGAGGTTAGTTTTAGTGATTGTAAAGGAACCCTAGCTAATTATTGATCTTACAGGGAGTTTTAATTAGTTCAGATAATTACTTTGTCCATCCAAAGAGAGGACCAAGTTATTATGTTTTCATAGGTCCAAATTACTATATTTTAGAAAGGGTCGAGTTGCTATGGATCAAATTATAGTAATCGAATAGCTAGGAACCCAGTGTATCTTCCAGTTTTTTTTCTTTAACTCCTCCCATTAGTAAAAATTAGGGTTCTTGCATTAATTATTATCTGCAATTTTTTGTTTCACTTTCCTTTAAATTCTTGGCAAGCAAATTATGCAGTAATTTCTAAAGTTAATTTATAAGAATTTTTAATTAAACAAATAAAAGGAATATTGTAGTGGTATCCAATTTGTTTTCCCTACCAACCTAAAGGGTTTATATGAAAAATACTTCCAAATAAACAATAAAAATTGTTCATAGATTTATTTCAAAAAATTGAAGATTATAATAGCAAATATGAAGATTATAATAAAAAATTGAAGAATATAACAAAAAATTGAAGAATATAACAAAAAAATTAGTTGAACATTATAACAAAAAAATTGAAGAATATAACATGAATCTCACAAGAATACGAGATCGAATGGGGGCATGGGAACTCTAATTATCAATTTATTTTAACAAAACATGAGTGACGATAATGCAAGAAATCATGAAGACCCTAGTATATGAGAGAGAGAAAAGATCACAGATAACTAGATAAAAAGTTAGTAATAGAAGAAAAAAGATCAGCCTCACTAGCACCATTGTTGAATAAATTCCCAACACCCATGTTGGAAATGTAGGTAAGACAAAGGTTGAATGTGAAGTCAATCATCAAAGTATCAAGGACAATCTGGGAGAAGTTGCACCCATGGAAAATAAGAAAGATGCAGATAGTAGTAAGAGTGGCCCAACATTTTCAGACACAAGTGATTCAATGTCACCGTTAGTTGATGATTGTAATCAAAATCCCCCAACTCCATTTCTTAATAGCACATACATTTTTTTTATAGGGGAAAGGGTAAAAATACATTTGAAAGTATGGAAAATTATGATAAGGAGGATCCATTACTTGAAGATAATGATGGCCAGATGTTCAATTATGGAAATAATAATGGCATTGCTAAAACCAAGATTTTGAAAAATTTAATGGGTGTTAATGGAATTGGAAAAACATCACTAATGGATGGTTTTGAATTTAATATTGACATGGAGAAAGAGGCTTGATTATGAATAAAGAGAAAGGAAATCTGGTCAAGGTTGATTTATTTGGCTATGTAAAGAGAGTTATTAATTATTATAATCCTCTCCAATTGATTTGTCTGTGCAATGTATGGGTGAGAGATAGTTGATCTGCAAAAAAGAAGTCAATGGGAATTCCTTAATACTTTTTTCTTTGTTTATGAGATAATGATGTATATGAAAATGGTAGAAAAAGTAGATGAAGGGCCCCTACCTTTAGAAATTATACCTTTTGATTAGCAACAATAGCTAAAGAATGAAATTATAACCAATGATCTAACACGAACAAGGTTTTGGCATAAAAGGGGAAGAGTATGGAGTCTAAATTAAATTTGGAAGTATATTGGTCATCCCTCAATAAAAGGGTAAATTTTTTATAACAAAGATCAACCATATGGGAAGTATAAACCATGCAACTATCAATCCATGTGTGGAAAGAAATGTTCCTACCTACGTATTGGGAGTTATTGTGAAAAATAATGTGGGTGTTCAAAAAGCTACATGAATCATTTCTAAGGATGTCATTGTGTGAAGAGTCAATGTTAAAGTCAACAATTCCCATGCTTTCCTATCGCCCATGAATGTGAACCAGATGTTTGTTGAAATTGTTGGGTTGGTTGTGTAGATGGCACTTTTAGTGGTCCACCATAGAGAGGTGATAACTGTGAATGTAGCAATATGAAGCTTCTCCTAAAGTAGTAGAAATGTGTATTGTTTGGAAGCTTAAATGTTTCTAAATGGAGATAATTTTTAAAGAATCCTAATAGCAGGTGTGATTACCTTGGGTAGTATATTGGAGAATTGATTTCACATCGAGAAGTTAATAAGAAATGAAATATTTATGATCAAGAACAATCCTCCCTCCTTTTCAACTTCAACAATTAGTATATTCTTGATGCATACAAGAAGGGAGATAAGTTGAAATTTACAAATCATTCACGGATTCTAAATTTCTATGCAAAGATTATCATGATTATTACTGATCATAGAGTGATTATTTTTCCAAAGGAATTCATCATAGTTGGTGAGGAGGTTTTTTATGATTATCATTATAAGCCTGATAAGACACAAACATGGGCAAGGAAACCTTAAGGTTTGAATCCAAAGAGGTATGAAATATCAGCATCTCATCATTCAGGCTCAAAATGTGCTTGTTCCTCAATTATCCATATATCCATATTAGTGGAACATGCATAAATGTGCTTGGATGGAAGGACAATGAAGTGATTTCATTAATATACAAATCGCTTGGGTTATGCTCTAGTTGATATTTGGTCTCTCGGTCTTGCTGTAGAAGGTTCCTACAATTTTCGGTCTTGATATTTATTTGGCAAATTACCTAGTACAGTACAAGGAACATTAAAGTTTGAAAGTCATTTCAACTTCTGCTTTGACACAAATTTTAGGGGTTGTGATGAGCATCGGTATTCCAATAAGAATGATACAACTCCCATGGCTACCATCTTAAATTATCAACCCGGGGTTCGTACAAACTTAAGAGGTATCAACACTATATGTGAAACAAGCAATGTTTCCTTTCATTGATTTGATGCAATGAAGTGAATATCATGGAATCAAAGCCTACACTAATTGTAGAAATTGAAATGTTAGTCTATTTGCAAGAAATGGAAATGCTACTTTCTCAAATGTAAATATTAATCCTAATTGCAAGAAGGTAAAGGTTATGTTATTTGCAAGAATGAAAAGTACTTGTCTATTTGCATAATGTAAACCTTGTGCTACTTGCAACAATGTGAATCCTTAGTATAATTTCATAATGTGAAAATTTCCCTTGAAAAGAAACTAATCATATGCAAGAACAACAATTTGTAATTAAAATCCTAAGAGCATGAATTCAAGGAAATAGGCCTATTCTACTTTGTTAAAAGGAAATAATTAAGTGGTGTTTATTCCTCCCTAATCATGGATTTAGAGCCTAGGGATCATTATTCAAGCCTAAGGGGAAAAAATTTCTTTTGCGGCAAATATGGTCAAGTTTACACGTGTTATAGGAGTGCTATAGGAGGTGCTATAGGAGGCCATGTTTTTCTATAGGAGCGAGATACTTGCCGAATTCCCAAGTAAGTCAAATTAATTGGGATGGGAAAAATTATGTTATCAAGTAGGATGTATTAGGGCTCCATTCCAACTAGAATCACTCCAAAATACCCCTTTTAACATGCACAACAAAATTGCAGAAAATTACTACTCTAAAAACTGGAAATTCAAGAACTAGTGAGCTAGTTAACCTACCAAATGCCTAGCCTAATCAAGTGAAAATTATATGGGGTAAATTTTGTTATTAATTTGAATTTTTTTATGACCCAATATAATTTGAATAAAATCAAATGAATCTCATTAACTTTTTCTAAAAAATAGAAGAAAATTACTACTATATTTCTATAAGGGACTTCCTGAAATTCTAGATTTGTTAAGTTGTAAACCAATCAAAGTAGCTCAATGATGAATATGAATTCTCAAATTTGTTCTAAGGATTCATCATGCTTGTGACTCTATAAATAACCTTTAAAATAACTCACTCCAATCATTTAACCAATATGACCTACAACAAAATAAGCATGAATAATAAATGCAGAAATAAGAGATGCAAGTGAAAAAGACATTCAAAGGAAATAAAGAAATTGTACAAGAGGGCTATGAGACTCTTGGGATGGAAAATCCCAAGGAAAATAAGAGTCCTATCGAGGAAACCAAACTTTACAGCCTAAAAATGGCACCAAACTTCATTATTTGAATCAATCCAAGTACATCCTTGCTAGAAATGAAAGTGGAGCTGTTAAATAACAAGTTTTCTCCACAAGAAGACTAAAAAATGCATGCATCTAGAGGAAAATTAGAATTTTTACTTATAAAAATAGATGAGGAAGAATTATCCTTGAAAGGAGGCAACTTTATCCTCCGAAATCCCTCAAAAAGTGGATCTAGTTCCCAATAATGGGAATCTTCATTAAATGATAGGGAACACATCCCAAGATTTTCTCAATCAATGGAGCTCCAGAATTTTTCAATAGTTTCATGATATTCAGTTCAATTATTATTCAATATTGGTCCATCCTATAGTAGGGAGCAAATTCCTAGATTATCTCCCCCTCCAATTCTTCACAATCTACCCAATATTCTCACAATATTCTACAAAAATAAATAATATTAGGCACAAATATGAAATTATTTCTTAACATTCATAATGAACATATTAAAGTTAAAAAAATTTCATCTAATGCAACAAATAGATGTTTAATTTGCTCAAGGATGGTCAGATGGACCTTAATTTATGTCTAATTTGGAGGCCAATCATACCCCCTGCAGAAAGTGTTGTTCATCCTCTGAGCAACTTAGTGACCTAATTATGCCTCATTCATGGCCCTAGTGTCCTCCTTAACATCCCAAGCCACCTCAGAAGGAATTTTGGCACATATTCTCTTTATCAATTCTCTTCCTCTTCTTCTCCAACTCCTTCTTCTGTAGATCCATCCTTTTCTCCACGTTCTAATCACGCTTGTGCTTGTAACTTAAGAAAATCCTCCCTATTAATGTCCATAATGTTTTCCCATGATATAAGTTTTTGAACACTTTCGATAGCATATGTGATAATTATCATCCTTGATGAGTCCATGTGTTGAAAATAGCAACAAGAAATGTTAAAAATAACATTTAAAAATTCCAATTTAATTTTTCCTTTAATTAAATTGTGAATTAATTTGTAATTCTATTCTCATAGCAACTTGTAATAGTTAATTAAGTTTATTTGACTTAATTGACTTAGGAAATTCAAGTTGGAAGTCTATCTAGAGTCATGTAGAGTGATCCCTAAATTTTAGGGGCCCAGGTTGAGTTCTTTTGAGTTGTAATTAGATAACTCAGTGTAACTAAGTTATAGTCAGTTAAACTAGCTCTAACTCTTGGAGGAACTAGTAGAGGTCTAGTAGTGGAGTAGTGTGGAGGTGCATCACTAGTACCACAAAAGTTAAGTGATTATTCACTCATAAATAAATCATGCATGTTAGTTCAGAGGAAGACCCAGTTGAGATTCAAGTTCAGGGACAATGTACTATCAATTGTATAATTTTTCGAGTTGTACAGATGGTGCATGTAATCAGTTGAGGGCCTATCCTTGCATTACGCAGTTATGGAGAGGGAATTTCCACATTAAATAGAGTCTAATTACCTTAGGGATTGTGCAAGGAAGTAGGATCTTGAAAGGATATTAAATTGGCTAAGTGTTTTCCAAAGTAAGCCTAGGAAGCAAAGAGATAGATTGTACCTGTGCACGGATTGTTTGCGTTGAACAAGAATTGTATTTTCTTCTCATATCTTTTGGTTAATGCAATATATATAGCCAAATTTTGAGCAATTTCTATCCCCAAAGAAATATTGTGTTATGTGTGATTTAAATTCTCCCTTTTCTTCTTAGTTTTTTCATTGATTAATTTTGGCTTCCGCTGAACAGTAGAGTAGATTCTTGTCTTGTGTTTTAGCATATCACATAAGTTGTTGAATCTACAGTAAAAATCTACATTGTATCAGCACTAAATACATTATAGAAGAGAAGAATATGAAATTATCCTTGTAGATTAATGGATCTCTAGTTCAGTGAAGATCCAAAAGAACCTATGTGCAGACTTCTTAATGGAGCTAGAAGGCTTCTAGTGGTAAAATCAATGAGCCAATGTTTAGTGACGCAAAAGGAGTTGTGATAATTGATATTGGCAGATTGAGGAGCAGGAAATTTTTGGGCGGCAAGTTTATAGAGAAGATCCAAAATTTTTTTCGAAAATTTTCAAAAACAAATAGCCGACATGGATTCCTTGTGAAAAAATACCCAAATTCAAAAAAAAAAATGGTCGAATCAGAGTTTGGATGAGTGAGATGTAACTGATTTAAAATCAACTCTTTTTCCAAAAAATTTTGTGATGGCGGGACAGATGAAACAGATCGGTGTGCAAGTCAAGAACTTGTATTCACTTGAGGTACAAGATGCAAGAAAAGACTTGCGGAGCAAGGAAAATGTTAGAGATTTGGTGGTTGAGATGGAGCATGAATTACGTCTCAATATGCAGCCTCAGTTGCAGCCCCAGAAGAAGCCTCAGCAAATTGTAGAGCAGCCACAATTAGCGAAGAGGAGAGGAGATCGAATGGAGACATCCACTCAAGAAGAGACCTCGAGTAGGGGGAAATTTCAAGCCAAGTGGTCAAAGGGAGCACATGCATCCATACATCCAGGTGAGAGGTGGGGCGATGTGAAGTATTAGTCCCAAGAGTGCAGAAATTTGGGCAGGGTACATTGAGAGGTTTTGTCTCTTGGATCATTACCTTGCTATGGGATCCCACAGTACATAGTAGCAACATGGATCAGTGGCAATTGATTTAGTCAGATACTAGAGCGAAAGAGGCAGAGGCTAGTAGCATTAAGATATTGGACATCACATAGAAGAGTTGACAACGCTGCAGATGACACAGAGGTAGAGTCTACAGAAGTATAGAGTTTTCAGTTGAAAGAGGTAGAGCTAGTAGCAAACAGAGACCTTGGTGACAGATGCATCATACTAATTTAGTTTGGATGTTTTTTTTTTTTAGTTTCAGAAGTTGCAGTAGCAATAACATGAGAGAGAATTGTTGCACACATAACATTCCAAAGGTGTCAGATTGGGATACAATTGAATTACTTTCTTGTTGAGAGGGAGTGTTGAAAATAGCAACAAGAAATGTTAAAAATAACATCTAGAAATTCCAATTTAATTTGTCCTTGAATTAAATTGTGAATTAAATCTATTCTCATAGAAACTTGTAATAGTTAATTAAGTTTAATTGAATTAATTGACTTAGGAAATTCAAGTTGGAAGTCTATCTAGATTCATGTAGAGTGATCCCTAAATTTCAGGGGCCCAGGTTGAGTTATTTTGAGTTGTAGTTAGATAAATCAGTGTACTTGAGTTATAGTTAGTTAAACTAGCTCTAAGTGTTGGGCGAGCTAGTAGAGGTCTAGTACTGGAGTAGTGCATAGGCACATCATTAGTACCACACCAGTTGACTGAAGATTCACTCATAAATAACGCATGCATGTCTATTCAGAGGAAGACCTAGTTGAGATTAGAGTTCAAGGACGGTGTACTATCAGTTGCATAATTTTCCGAGTTATACAGATGGTGCATTCAATCAATTGAGTGTGTACCCTTGGATTGAACAATTATGGAGAGGGAATTTCCACATTAAATAGATTCTAATTCCTGTAGCGATTGCGCAAGGAAGTAGGGACTTGGAAGGCTATTAAATTGACTAAGTGTTGGCTAGATTTAGCCTAGGAAGTAGAGAGATAGGTTGTACTTATGCAAAAAAATTTCGAGTTGAACAAGCATTATATTTTCTTCTTAGATCTTCTGGTTAATGCAATATAGATAGTCAGGGTTTTGAGCAGTTGCTTTCCATAGAGAAATATTGTGTTATGTGTGACTGAAATTATTCATTTTCTGCTTATTCTTTTCATTGATTAATTTTGGTTTGCGCTGAAGAGTAGAGTGGATTCTTGTATTGTGTTTTATCATATCACATAAGTTATTGAATCTACAGTGAAAATCTACATTATGGACTCTCTTCAGTTGCAACTACTCCCCATGATTATCACTATGATTTTGCAAAATTTGGCAAACCAATACTCCCAATTTGCTACAGGGGTAAAAGGGAAGTTTTATCCATACTGGTTAGAGGAATGAAAACTTCAGACTCAGCTCAAAAAAATCCATTTCCTTTTTAATCTTTCTTAACTCAAAAGAAACATTCACATTAATTTTTTTATCCTCAAACTTCTATCATAATTTTTTTACAGGATGCATTGTTGAATTAATGAGAGGTTTACAAGTTTCTTTCCCACAGATGATAGAGAAAAATGTGCACTTAACCTTCTGTTAGATGTCCCTCTTCAAATATAGGGTTGTAGTCTTTTTTCATCTCTCTAGACTTCCCTGTAGCACTTTGTCTTCTCCTATAGAAAATTTGCTTCTCTTGTAGCACACAATATGTCTCTCTTGTGGCAGTCTCGTTTCTCCTGTAGCAGTTATGATCGATCTTGTGGCACCTGAAAATCAACCCTGTATCTCTTCTATAACACCCAAGGTAGCCTCTGGTAGCATCTAGCTCGTCCTTTTGTACCTTGATGGGTTTCTTGAATGGTTTCCTGGGAATGAGCAATTGTGCAAGTGAACTTGAGCCTTGTACTTTTTTCCATTTTATGGCAATGGATGAGAGTGCTTTGGTGACTTGGAATCCGTACAAATTTCCTCTTTTAACCATTGCCCCACTCCTCAAAACAATCACCC
This sequence comes from Pinus tabuliformis, assembly GCA_031772625.1. Lineage (NCBI taxonomy): Eukaryota > Viridiplantae > Streptophyta > Pinopsida > Pinales > Pinaceae > Pinus > Pinus tabuliformis. Next base: position 91,283,942 of record CM062807.1, on the reverse strand, counting down.
TTCTTAATTTTGATTTTCCACATTGCATGAGTGAGGGAGTTAGCTGCACTTAACTTGTTGAGGGTGGTCAAGATTGTTGACCCATCCTTAGGTTATAAAACCTCATCCCTCATCCATTGAAAACAAATTTCTAACCATAATGTGCTCAATAGGAGAGGTGAAGAATCTTACATACCTATACCTACCTATGATGTTGATTTGCTAGAGATGCTTGCATGCTATAGCTGGACTTCAGAATACGATGATCTTGAAGGTGTTGGTTTCCTTTGTTAGCATTTGCACAGGTCTTCTAGATTGATGATACATTGACTGATGAAATTGTTGTGTGTTCAAGTTTATTCTTCATGTCCCATCTGTTGATGGTGTAGTGGATGGACTACTTCCTAAGGAGGATGTGTCCCTTCTCAACTTCAGAAATAGCTTCATGATGCTCAAGGTGGTTGGATCTTCTACTTTGTGGGTGAAAACAAATGAGGTTTAGTTATGTTGTAATTGTATAGGTTGCTACAAGATGAATATTCTTACTTAGATACCTCATTACTACATCTGGTATTGATGGAAAGTCTTAGGAGGTATAAGGATAGGGTTAAAATCATCAAGAGGTGGTGTAGGTGGTGGAAAAGTTGATGACACAACTTTTTCTAATTTTGTCATGTAAGGAAGAGTGGAATTTGAATGTGAATCTTGGCTATGTGGAGTCGATGAGTGATTAAGGTGATATAGGTAGACCTCTCCCAACATTTCTTAGAGCATACATGCCCTTTTGACCCCCTTTTTCTGATCAGATTTTCCTCCTGTAGCATTTCAGGTTGCTTCGATAGCATATTAGGACAAACTCCTATAGCAGAATTGTTTTATCCATATCTCTCAAATGATAGATTAGATTGATCTGAAATTTGGTGAGCATGTTTCCATCATCCTTATCCATCTCCCCATAAAGCATCTTGGTCAATGGATGTACGAATCACAAGAAAAATTAAGAATGGTTGTATGTGATGGAGGCCAATTTCTCGAAAAGAGTACACTAGAATTTGTTGAAATCCCTTGAGTATGTTACCATCATCCATATGCATCTCCCCATGAAACCTCTCGGCCAATGGATGCATGGTTTTTTACATATGGTAAAAAACAAATCTTCCCTATGTATTTTGGCCTCTTGTAGAAAAACAAAACCCTCTTGTAGCATTTTAGGAAAACGATGAAAATGAATGTGAAAGACTTGTAAATGATGGGTGGATGTTGGAAATAGATGAGGGTTATGGATTGATATGGCCTTGGTCATGTTGGAGCATCCGAGAAGACGAGGACAAAGCCCAAGTTTGACATCCTCTGACTAGGTTTTTATCAACTTTTTTCTTTTGATGCTAACTTATTCTTGTTTGCTTGCAAAGGTTCAAGAGCACCTGCATTCGTAAAGGAGACATATATGGGGCAAAGAAAATTTTCATTTTTTCATTTTTTCCTTTTAGGCCTACTAGCTACCTCAATGAGGTTCTCAACTAGTAGGTTTTTGTAGGTGCCTCAAAGGAAGGTTTCACCTAGGATAGTTTATTTTTATCCTTTTTTTTTTTCTTTTTTTCCATCCCATTGACCGCCTCATGGAAGTTTTCAATCAATGAGCCAATCTTGGGCGCCTTAAATGAGGCTTTCACCTGAGATTTTTTTTTTCTCTTATTTTTCATTTTCCATTTTTCATTTCCTTTTTCTATCCTACTCTACTTGAAAAAACAAAATCTCTTTCAAGTATAAGAATACTTCCAATGGATCCATATGCACATCAATATTATAGATAAAATCATTTGTAGGCTCAAAAGATATGCTTCGACATATACCTTACTATGAGAGACCAACTACTTTGATTGAGATGAGGTTAGGAATTTTTGAAGAAGAGCATGTTGTTGCAACTTGATGATTTTATGGAACCAAATTTCAATATAGTTGTGATGCCCCTGGTCAAATTGCACATTTGGATCTCTTTTTGTGTCCTCCTCTACCATGAAATTCAAATCTTATTCTCTTTTTCTATTGTTCTCTTGAACACATGGAGGATTTGATGATAGACATGAGGGAAATTTCTCAATCTCTGATTCTGATGTTTTCTCTTCACCAAGTGTATCCCATGATTCTTTGGTCTCCTCATTTCAATATTCTTCTTCTAAATGTTGTCCTTCAATGACATCAAGAGAATCTATTTTCTTCAATACTCTTTCTGATCTAAGATGAATACCATTTAGATCAAGAGGAGATGTTTGGAAGTGTTGTACCTTAGAATTGTAATTGGGTTGAGCTACTTCCTTGTGTGGGTTTGGAAATGGTGGTACATGTAGTTGAGTGGTAGTGGATCTTTGAGATGGATGCGGTTGGGGTTGTGGTGAAGGTGAAGCTGAATGGTAGGGATATCATGGAGTTGGATATGGATGATTTTGAGGAAAATATTGAGGATATTGTCTATTTCTCCCATAAGGTTATTTCCAACCTTGTTTCCAGGATTGGTTTTGGGATTGGGATGGCCAAGGTTGCCAAGGAAAGGGTGTGTTCCAATTACTTTGAGATGGATGTGCATAACCTTAAAATTGTGAATTAGGTTCTTGCATCATATTAGGTTGACTAGGATTCCATGGTCTTCTTTGAGCTACATAACATAGCGTCTTTGGTTATTGACTTGATCCATTGTCCTCTTGTTAAAATTTCTTCAACCTCGATAATGATGGGAAATATTTATTAACATGTGATTATGCATGAACAACACAAATATAACCATCCTATTTTTTCTCATATTGCATTCTTAGCATTTCTACTTGTTCACTTAGATTGCCAATAATTTATGTTTTAAAGTTATCAAACAAAGTTCCAATTTTAGCTTGACTTACCAATATTGATGTTGATTTACTTACTCTTTCCCTTCCTCTTGATATGTGTTTTCATGTTTCACAAATTTCTTCAAATGATAATTAGTCTACATCACCTCTACTCATGATATCAAGGAGATCAATCCACTCATATCTTATTTCTCTAAGTAAGAGGGCTTTTATTGTGTCAGATCCTAAATTTTGTAATTTTTCCATCTTAACATTATACATGAAATTCTATATTATATCCTCAAGGCTCCCATTTTCTTTTTGATTCATTCTAAATATTTTTGTTTAAGATCATGATCTTTATATTTTTCTACAAATACCTTTTGCATATCATTCCATGATTTTATTGAATTAGTCCCTAAACTCATGAACCATTTAAGATCTCTATCCTTCACTGTTTTCAGAAACGACCTCAACTTTTGAGTGTTTAGAAAATAACCATAAGATCTACAAAGGATTTAAAATTCAAAGAGAACAGTTTCCAGATCCTCTAACCTCATACCATATAAATTGGGAAGGAATGATGGAGGGATGTTCTTCATATGAACATTGATATCAGTATCTTGAATGGGAAATCAAGAGGATCTTCCTCATTGTCATCATCTCCATCCATTTCTTCTACCTTCTCTGCCACCCCTTCATCTTCTACCTGCAAAAGTGGATGGTGTTGTGGATCTTATTGAACCAAGTGATCAAGTCGGGGGGGGTTTGTTCTTGGAGAAGTATCTCTTTTTTTTTGAATAAGAATGCTAATGAAATGCAATTTTTTGAAATGAAATATGCCTAAATCAATTTTATTTTTTTTTGTAGAAATGGATCAACTAGGTAATAAAACAATCCATACTTTGACACATACCTAAAAATGGTGCAAAGAAGTGATGAGCCTCATTATTGCAACAAGAATGTTGCAACTCCCAAGGCGATTGGCTTAAATTATCAACCCGGGGTTCGTACAAACTTAAAACATGTCGGCACTATATGTACAACATGGAATGTGTCCTTATTTAATTGATCTGATGCAATGAAGTTAATATCATGGAATCAAAGCCTAAACTAATTGAAAAATGGAAATGTTACCCTATTTACAAGAAATTAAAATGCTACTTTCTCAAATCTAAACACTAATCCTAATTGCAAGAAGGTAAAGGTTATACTATTTGAAGGAATGAAAAGTACTTGTCTATTTGCGGAATTTAAACCTTGTGCTACTTGAAACAATCTGAATCATTAGTCTAATTTCATAATGTGAAAATTTTCCTTCAAAAGAAAGTAATCCTATGCAAGAACAACAATTGGTAATGGAAACCATAAGAACATGAATTCAAGGAAATAGGCCTAATCTACTTTGTTAAAAGGAAAGTACTAGGTGGTGTTTATTTTTCCCTGATCATGTATTTAGATCCTAGGAGTAATTATTCAAGCCTAAGGGAAAAAAACCAAGCTTTTGGAGAAAATATGGTCAAGTTTACATGTGCTACATAAGTGCCACAAGAGGTGCTACAAGAGGTCATGTTTTGCTACATGAGCGAGATACTTGCTGGATGCCCAAGTAAATCAAATAAAAATGGGATGGGAATTTATTGTTTATTAATTAGGATGTATTAAGGCTCCATTTCAAGTGTAATCACTCCAAAATACCCCCGTTTACGCGTGCAAAAAAATAGTAGAAAATTATTACTCTAAAAACAAGAAATTCAAGAACTAGTGAGTTAGTTAACCTAGCAAATGCCTAGTCTAATCAAGAGAAAATGTTATGGGGTAATTTTTTTTATTAATTTGAATGTTTTTATGACCCAATACAAGTGAAATAAACTCAAATGAATTTCATTAACACATTCTAAAAAATAGCAGAAAATTACTACTATTTTGCTACAAGGGACTTCTAGAAGTTATAGATTTGTGAACTGGTAATCCAATCCAAGTAGCTCAATGATGAAGATGAATTCTTAGACTTGTTCTAAGTATGAATCATGCTTGTGACTCTATAAATAACCTGTAAAATAACTCACTTTAGTCGTTTAACTAATATGGCCTACAACAAAAGAAGCATGAATAGTCAATGCAGAAATAAGAGATGCAAGTGAAAAAGACATTTAGAGGAAAGAAAGAAATTTTACAAGAGGGATTTTAGGCTCATAGGATGGAAAAGACCAAGTAAAATCAGAGTCCTATGGAGGAAACCAAGCTTTAGAGGCTAAAAATAGCACCAAACTTCATCATTTGAATCAATCCAAGTACATCCTTGCTAGAAATGAAAGTGGAACTGCTAAATAATGTGTTTTCTCCACAATAAGACTAATAAATACATGTCTCTAGAGGAAAATTTGAATTAGTACTTAAAAAAATATATGAGGAAGAATTATCCTTGAAAGGAGGAAATTTTCCACTCCAAAATACCTCAAAAAGTGGATCTGGTTCCCAACACTAGGAATCTTCATCAAATGATAGGGAACACATCCCTAGATTTTTTCAATCAGTGGATCTCCAAATTTATCAATAATTTCATTATATTCAGTTAATTTATTATCCAATCTTGTTCCATCTTATGGTAGGGAGAAAGCACCTAGATTATCTCCTCCTCTAAATCTTCACAATCTACCCAATATCCTCACAACATTCTACAAAAATAAATAATATTAGGCACAAATATGCAATTATCTCTAAACCTTCCTAATGAACATAGTAAAGTTAAAAATATGTCATCTAATGCAAAAAAGAGAGGTTTAGTGTGTTGAAGGATGGTCATATGGGCCTTAATTTATGTCTAATTTTGAAGCCCATCAGGTTGCATAAATTTTATTTGGTCTACTTTTATTACATTTTGTTATGGTTGTGTACATCATGGCCTCCTTCCTAGCTTCCCTCCTTTTGAATATTGATGCCACTAGCAGTCTTTCGAGTTTTAGCATAACAACCATTTCATCTCAGACTAACTTGTCTCTGTTGGGTCACTAATTTGTGATTTTAATTATCATTTATTGACATCTATTTCATCCATTTATACCACACTTTATCACGCAATTTATCATAATGTATCATATAATTCCATTTTATAATTATTTATCCTCTTATGGATATGTAATATTCGTTCTCCTTTATCTTTAATAAATTAAAGACTATTATGCATGATTTTTCCAATGATGGTTTATTAATTATTTTTTATAACAACATTCATGATTTTAGCCTTCAATATGTCTTCTAGATTGCGAATTTGATCTTCAACTCATAGTCAAATATGCCAACTCATAAATTCGTTGAGATAAAAAGTGATAGTTTTGTGTTGGAATTTTTTGGCAAGTGAAGATGAATCTTGAAAATATGACACATGGGTAATTTGTAGAATGAACCTATTTAGTTTCCTTATGAGCAATTTTACAAAATTCGCCCCAATTTGAGAGATATGGGAGGTTATTTGAAGGAAAGTTTCCCAAATTTAGTGTTGTCGCATCTCTGCAAATTTCGTGAAATGCATAATCAAATTTGACCTTCTCTTAACTAACTGATGATGAAGAGATCCTTCATATCTGATCTTGATTTTAAACATTCTAAAGTTGTAATAAAATCATTTTTTAATATGCTCGTAAATCACAAAGACATGTTTGGGAGAGTTGGTTGTGACTTCCATGTGTATTTCAATGAAACAATTGATCACAAAAGGGGAGTTAGGAAATAATAGAAAAGAGTTGAAGAATGGAAGAGGTGGAGGATGAAGATGCATGGATTTGTATTTCCTTTTCTTTTATTAATGAAATATTGATGAATTATTGCATTTGATCTATTGAGCATTGATTTGATTTGTTGTTCATAACCTTTTTGGCATTATGACACAGGTGTTGTCCTTGATGGCAACTCACTTTGATGACAGATCATAGTTCAGGTTCTCAAATGAAAGAAAAAGATATATACACAGGTTCCCATTGACCAAACCGCGTATACACGCAGGTTAGACAATCAAAAGATGTGTATGCATATACATGCACTTTCACGCAAAGAAAAGCGCGTACATGTGGGAGAACTTATTTTTGGTCCATGGTATTTAGTCCTCAGTATTTGAACCAATGGTTTTGGACCATGGTATCTCGTCTGAAGTGTTGAACCCAAGTATTGAGTCCATGGTATTGTTTCTTTATGGTTTTGGACCATGGTATTGTGTAAGGCCTAAGACTATAAAAGGGGAAGGAGATCATTAGGCAAGGACACTCACTGAAGTATTGAATATCTTATGAAAGGCAAGATCTAGAACACTGGTCTTTGGGTTGTGGTGCATAGCTGGATCTGAATCAAGGAGGAACCTAAGCGCAAGGAGAAGGATAAGTTGATGGGTCAAAATCCTAAGGCTTGAATATTAGTATCTTTGTGTGATTTTGATCTGTTGTATTTGGCGCATGACTTGATCTATAAATCTGATAATCTGGGTATAACTGATGTCTGAATAAGTGAAAAGGATAAATTATATTTTATAGATCTATACGCAGGTTCAGTGAAGCAAAGGCGCATATACACACTGATTCGGTAATTCAAAATAGCGTATATGTAGATTGGCCTTGATTAAGAAGCGTATGCACGCATGTTGTACACATTGAAGTAGCGTACGTCCTTTTGAAATATGTTTTAGCTACTTTTGTTTATTGCTGCAGTGTTCTGGGTTCAGAATTGGTGTCTGGTTACTATTACTGTGTTCTGGGTATAGCTGTCAGAGAAGTGACTATTTGATTCAGTCTTGTTTGGTGCAAAGGAGATTGGTTGATGCAGATATTCTTGATGTTTGATTTATGTTATTCATGGATCCAGTCTGAAAATTTATGAAACAAGGTCCCTGGAAGAAAGAGAAGGTTGTAGCCTTATATAGGTCAGTACCTACGTACTAGTACCTCAACTAGTACAAGAGCTAAGGGGATTGTAGATCCCTTCTAGGAGAAGCTGGAGAATGAGAGAAGGTTGTAGCCTTCTGCAGGTAGAAGCCTGCGTACTAGTATAAGTCTGCACTAGTACAAAAACATTGTAAAAAGAAGTTTCTAATTGAAAGAAGATAGAGACGAATTGCAGCAGGTGGTTTTCACCCACATTGGGTTTCCACCTTATATCTTGTGTTCTTGTGTGTGACTGTCTGCTCTATTTTTCTGTTCCTGGTTACTATTTATATGGTTCTGATGCACAGATTAATGATCACATCTGAAGAATGAACTAAATTATAAGTCTGCAGGTTATACGTTGGTTCCCTTACCTATATGTGCGTATATACGCAATTTTAACTAACTGAAGTAGCGTATACAATCTGATTGTGAAATGAAAAATAATTGACTTGATAATATTGATTCACCCCCCCCTCAGTATTATTTCCAACAATTGGAATCAGAGCAGGTCCTTCAGAATAAGCTTGATCGCTTGAAGGAAGATCTATCATCATGAGCAACTACGAGAAAGAAGCATTGATCAGGCCACCAATTTTTGATGGGAGCAACTTCGTCTATTGGAAGGTAAGAATCACAGCCTATCTTCAATCTCTTGGTACAAAAGTCTGGGATATCGTGGAAACAGGATACACATTTCCATCAGCAACACCTACAGATCCGGCTGGTAAGAAGCAGTATGAAACAAATGCAAAGGTTGTCAATACTCTATTAGGGAGTCTATCTCAAACAGAATTCGTCAAGGTTATGCAGCTCAAAACCGCAAAAGAAATATGGGACAAGATCGTTCTAAGATATGAAGGAGATGATCAGGTAAAACGAGCAAAACTACAAACTCTCAGAATTCAATATGAAAATCTCAGAATGCACAATGATGAAAGGGTGGCTAACTATTTCCTAAGTATATATGAGATTGTTAATTGTATGAAAAACTTGAGTGAAGAAATAAAAGAGGTTGTTTTGGTTGAAAAGGTTCTAAGATATTTGTCTTCTAAGTTTGAATCAAAAGTTTTTGCCATAGAAGAAAAACATAATCTACAAAGCATTACCATGTTACAGCTACACGGAATCCTAACCGCTTACGAAATGAGAAAAGGGGGACCATCAGACAAGAGAGAAGCCGCATTCAAGGCCTCAGGAAAATGAGATTCCAATGACTCAAGACATATATCAGAAGAAGAGGAAGAATCAAATTTTGTCAAGAACCTTCAATGAGGTTCTGGAAGATTCAGAGGTAAGCTACCTTTCAAATATTTTGCTTGTGGAAGAGTCGATCATTATGCTGCCAAGTGTCCTCATAAAGATAAGCCTGACAAAGGTAAGGAACCAGTTAGATGGAATAGAAAACAGAATGTAAGTAAGAAGAGCTATTACACACATGGAGACAGTGATGGGTTGTCAAATAGTGATGAAAATGAACAAGGTAATAATTATAGACTTTTGATGGCTTTTGAAGATGATGATTTCTTGGATGCTATAGATGAAGAAGGTATTTATGAATAAATTTCTAAACTCAAAAGTTGTTTAGAACAAAAGAATATGATTATAGGTTCTCTGACATTCCAACTTGCTGAAAGGGAAAAACACCATGAAAAGTTAGAATGTGAAATTGTGGGACTTAGAAAAGAGATTGAGAAAACAAAAGCCCTTAATCTTAGATTTGCTAAAGGATATGAAACTTTAGATGAGGTTATCAAAGTGCAGCGTTCTCCACTAATCAAGACGGATCTTGGATATGTTGAAGAAGCATCTCAAGCACAGAAGCCATCCACCTCCAAAATTTATCTTGATGCAACAAGGAGAAGTGAACAGGTTGACAAACGACATCAAAGGCATAAAGCAGATTACCAGGTAAATCAGGGTCAATCTATTTCAAGAATGGATAGAGGTCACCAAGTACATCAGAGTCAATCTACTTCAAGGATGAATAGAATCTACAATCAACCACATGTAAATCATTCTCAATTAGCCTAAAAAATGAATGTCTATGGAAACTACAATCATCTGGACGGAAGGTTTGATAATCGCAGGAATTTCTTCAATGGCCAATGTTTGTCTTGTCATAACTTTGGACACAAAGAAGCTCAATGTGTTGCCTACAAGACCATCATGACCAGAGAAGCACGTAATCAACAAAGTGTGACTGGAATCACAAAAGGAACCTTCAATAACTTTTCTGCTCTTGAAAATGAAATAGAATTTTTTATTTGTAACAACTTCGGTCATGAAGACTCTGAATGCAGGAGTAGGTTTCATCAAACAACTCAAAAGGAGCAAGCTTCATTGAATCCCAAAACATGGAGGAAGAAAGAACCACAACCAGAAAGATGTGGCATAGCCTTATATGCGGAAGGACAGGAAAATCAGTGGTACATCGACAGTGGATGCTCGAAACATATGACAGGTGATAAAGAAAAACTTTAGTCATATAGTGCCTTAGAAAAGGAAAAGAAGGTCTCATTTGGAAATGACACCCCTGCACTCATAAAAGCTAAAGGTTATGTTCTTTTGAAATAAAAGGTCACAGCTAGGAATGTTAATTATGTTGATGGATTAAAGCATAATCTATTAAGTGTCAGTCAAATGTGTGATCAAGGAAATGAGGTAATATTTTGATCAAATGGATGTATTGTTCGTTAGCTTGATACAGGAGAAACAGTGATCAAAGGCATAAGAACACCAAATAATTTATACAATCTCAAGGGAGGACAACAACATTGCTATCTAAGCAAGAATGATGAACACTGGCTATGGCACAAAATATTGGGCCATCTAAGCTTCGCTCAGATAAGGAAAGCATGAAAATATCAAGCGGTTCGTGATCTCCCTGACATCAGAATTCCAGACAATACAATATGCAAATCATGTCAGTTTGGGAAGCAAACCAGGACTAATTTCCCTGAAAAGGAAGGATCAGCTAGTAGGCCACTTGAACTTGTCCATACTGATGTATGTGGTCCATCTAGGAAAAGGTCACCTCGAGGAGAAGAATACTTTATATTGTTCATTGACGACTTTTCCAGGATGTGTTGGATAGGAATTATGAAGCACAAAGACGAAGCTTTCGAAAAGTTCAAAGCATTCAAAGCCTTGGTTGAAAATGAATCAAATCGCAGAATCAAATGCCTCAAGTCTGATAGAGGTGGGGAATTTACCTCAAATGAATTTTTCGATTTTTGTGAAGAACATGGAATAAGAAGGGAATTCTCTACTGCAAGGACTCCTCAGCAAAATGGAGGAGTGGAAAGGATGAACATAACGGTTCAACAAATGGCTCATGCTATGCTTGATGAGTCTGGAACTCCTACAACCTTCTGGGGTGAAGCTGCATTTGCTGCGGTTACTATTCTCAACAAGACAAACCTCTGGGTGAACAGTACTCAAACTCCTCATGAACTTTGGCATGGTAAGACTCCCACAGTAAAATACTTCAAAATTTTTGGAAGCAAATGCTACATCAAAAAGACTGATGAAAATCTTGGAAAGTTTAAACCTAGAGTAGATGAAGGCATTCTCCTTGGTTACTCTCCCCACAGCAAAGGATATAAGTGTTACAATAAAAGACTTGGAAGAATTGTTGAAAGTATTGATGTAGTGGTTGATGAAGAAGGAAACATTCATAGGCAAGTAAAATCTGAAGATTTCGAAGATGATGAGGATTATCCTTCAACATCAAATCAGACTTATGATGAATAAGAAACCTATGAGGCACCAGAAGAACAGATAAGGATAGAAGAGAAGACTCCATCCAGGTACGTTCAAAAGAATCATCCAGAAACTCAAATTTTGGGGCAGAAAGAGGTAGGTATACAAACAAGAAGAACACTTTTAGAAGCTTCAAGCTATTTAGCATTTCTCTCCTCCATTGAACCAAAAAATGTAAGAGAGGCATGCAAAGATGAATGCTGGGTCAAGGCAATGGATGAAGAACTTGAGCAGATTGAAAAGAATAACACTTGGGAGTTGGTTCCTAGACCAAAAGATAAGAATATCATAGGGACAAAATGGATATTTAAAAGCAAGCTAAATGAAAATGGAGAAGTTATTAGAAATAAGGCCAGACTTGTTTGTAAAGGGTATGTTCAACAAGAAGGTATAGACTTTGAAGAAAATTTTGCACCAGTTGCTAGACTTGAGGCCATAAGAATGTTCCTTGCTCTTCCTAGCTTTCAAAAGTTCAAAGTATTTCAAATGGACGTGAAATCTGCCTTTCTAAATGGAGACTTAGAAGAAGAAGTGTATATTGAGCAACCAGATGGATTCTTCCTTGGAAATGATCCAAAACTTGTAAGCAGACTAAAGAAGGCTCTCTATGGTCTTAAACAGGCTCCAAGGGCTTCGTATTATCGCATGGAAGATTCGAAACCAGTATGTACCCCTATGATAACAGGATGCAGCCTAAGTGCAAATGATGAATCAACAGCAGTGCATCAACCAACCTATAGATCCATGATTGGAAGTCTGCTCTATTTAAAAGGTACCCGACCAGACATCATGCATGCAGTGGGAATGGTTGGAAGATTCCAAGCAAATCCAAAGGAAACTCATCTTCAGGCAGTGAAGAGAATTTTCAAGTATCTTCAAGGAACTCAAAACTATGGCTTATGGTATCCTAGAAATGCAGATCTCACACTTCATGCTTATATAGATGCAGATTGGGCAGGAAGCATGGATGACAGAAAAAGCACTAGTGGTGATGCATTCTTTATGGGTTCAAAATTAGTATCTTGGTTCAGCAAGAAACAAAGTTCAATTGCATTATCTACAGCTGAAGCAGAATATGTGGCTGCAGCATCTTGTTGCACACAACTCCTTTGGACGATGTAAACTTTGCAAGATTTTCAAATCAATTGTACTCCACCTATCTCCATCTTATGTGATAATACAAGTGCAATCAACATTTCAAAGAACCCAGTCATGCATTCAAAGACCAAGCACATACCTATCAAATATCATTTTCTCCGGGAAAAAGTGCTTGAACAAAAGGTGAAATTAGAGTATGTTCCCTCTAAGGAACAAGTTGCTGATATACTCACCAAACCACTGCCCAGGGAAACATTTGAATACCTGAGACAGAAGCTGGGAGTAGTCGATGCATTAGCTTGCTGTTGAAACTTGTCTGTTTCATAGAAAAGAGGTTGTACGTGAGTTTAATGAGGAGGATCTGCGTACATACGCCGATTTATGTGGGTACAGTCATGTATATGTTGGTTGAAGACAATTAGTGGGCCTAGCTCTGAATGAAAAGAGTCTGATATGGGTCTGACAGAGACCATCTGGCACAGGCTCAGGGGGAGCATATATTCTTCCAAATAATGCATTGTTGGCATTACCTTAGAAGCTCTTGGTTCAAGTACTCAGATGTTTTTGTTTCAGGTGGAACAGGTGCAGAGGGAGAACATGGTTGCTAATCTAAATGATGATTGACAGATGCTGCTGATAGTAGTTATTGATGACTTTCATAGTCTTGTTCTAGATATTTCGTCTCTATGTCATCTTTTATTATCAAGGTCATGTAACGGCCTATTTTGGTTTTCCCACTATGCCTGGGATGAATGATGTAATGTACTTGGTTGCCACGTATAAACTTCTGGTGTATCCCCACTTGGTTGGGTGGATGAGTCAATATTGGTATATCCCCACTTGGTTGGGAGATGGATGTATGTATAGAGTCTCTGGTGATAGGAAGGTCATTTATGATGTATAAGTCATGGTTCCTCTTGTAGAACATATTTTAGAACATCTTTTTGCAGATCTTACCTACAGTCAGGGGGAGCACAGACAACACAGCAGAGCAGAGATTTCAGCATGTACCTAGGGGGAGCATAACCCTTTTCCCTTGATGACAAAGGGGGAGAATGACTTTGACGATCTTGGGGTTGCCATCAAGTCCAAAGGGGGAGATTGTTGGCATTGTGACACAGGTTTGGTGCTATGACATAGGTGTTGTCCTTGATGGCAACTCACTCTGATGAAAAATCATAGTTCAGGCTCTCAGAATGAAAGAAAAAAATATATATGTAGGTTCCCATTGACCAACCCGCGTATACACACGAGTCAGACGATCAAAATACGCGTATGCGTATACACGCACTTTCATGCAAGGAAAAGTGCGTACATGTGGGAGAAATTATTTTTGGTCTGTGGTATTTAGTCCTTGGTATTTGAACCTATGGTTTTGGACCATGGTATCTCGTCCGAAGTGTTGAATCCAAGTATTTGGTCCATGGTATTGTTTCTTTATGGTTTTGGACCGTGGTATTGTGTAAGGCCTAGGACTATAAAAGGGGAAAGAGATCATTAGGCAAGGAAACTCACTGAAGTATTGAATATCTTATGAAAGGCAAAATCTAGAACACTGGTCTTTGGGTTGTGGTGCATAGCTGAATCAAGGAAGAACCTAAGTGCAAGGAGAAGGATAAGTTGATGGGTCAAAATCCTAAGGCTTGAATATTAGTATCTTTGTGTGATTTTGATCTATTGTATTTGGCGCATGACTTGATCTATAAACCTAATAATCTGGGTATAACTGATGTCTGAATAAGTGAAAAGGATAAATTATCTTTTATAGATCTGTACGTAGGTTCAGCGAAGCAAAGGCGTGTATACACGCTGATTCGGTAATTCAAAATAGCGTATACGTAGGTTGGCCTTGATTAAGCAGCGTATGCACGCAGGTTGTACACATTGAAGTAGCGTACGTCCTTTTGAAATATGTTTTAGCTACTTCTGTTTATTGCTATAGTGTTCTGGGTTTAGAATTGGTGTCTGGTTACTGTTACTGTGTTCTGGGTACAGCTGTCAGAGAAGTGACTATTTGATTCAGTCTTGTTTGGTGCAAAGGAGATTGGTTGATGCAGAGATTCTTGATGTTTGATTGATGTTATTCATGGATCCAGTTTGAAAATTTATGAAACGAGGTCCCTAGAAGAGAGAGAAGGTTGTAGCCTTCTGTAGGTCAGCACCTACGTACTAGTACCTCAACTAGTACAAGAGCTAAGGGGGTTGTAGCTCCCTTCTAGGAGAAGCTGGAGAACAAGAGAAGGTTGTAGCCTTCTGTAGGTAGAAGCCTGTGTACTGGTATAAGTCTGCACCAGTACAGAAACATTGTAAAAAGAAGTTTATAATTGAAAGAAGATAGAGACGAATTGCAACAAGTGGTTTTCACCCACATTGGGTTTCCACCTTATATCTTGTGTTCTTTTGTGTGACTGTCTGCTCTGTTTTTCTATTCCTGGTTACTGTTTATATGGTTCTGATGCACAGATTAATGATCACATATGAAGATTGAACTAAATTATAAGTCTGTAGGTTATACGCTGGTTCCCTTACCTGTATGTCTGTATATACGCAGTTTTAACTAACTGAAGTAGCGTATACAATCTAATTGTGAAATGAAAAATAATTGACTTGATAATACTGATTCACCCCCCCTCTCAGTATTATTTCCAACAAACCTTACTCCAAAATCTTGTTTAAAGAGGAAGGGTTGCCTCCTCTAAGCATGGATTATTGTTTTTGTATATTAAGTAAATGTTATTCATTTCTTTTGTTATCAACAATGTTTATTTGAAATGGAAATTGAATCACTGTTCAAATATTATTCATTATTCATTTCTTTGTTGTTATATTTATGTTTGTTTCTTTTATGGTATAATTCTAATTGTTATTCATTTCATGTCTCAGTTACCATTCCATTTTTCAAATTATTGTTTCCACTGATTTACATTTTTTATTGATTTAGGATTGCTATTTTCTTTAGGTTGTACTACAATTGCTTTTACTCTCTATTTCATTATGGTTGTAGTTTCAATTTGTAAGTAGATTTATTTTTCAAGCCCTAGATTAACATTTGAATTATGCTGCAAGGCTAGCATAATTTTCATTCTTGGAATTTATTTTATGTTATTTAGAATTTATTTCATGTCACTTTTAGTTTTACATTTTATTCCCATTGATGAAGAATGAGCTTCATAGTTTAGAACATAGTCATGTAGAACCAGTATTAGTTTTTGGTAGTTGCTTGCATACATTTTGTCCATTGCATTGAAATAAAAGGATGTTCCTCGGGTTGATAATTAATATCTAGGTGATTAGTTGTTTTTATTAATAAATTAATTTCCCCAACTGTCTCCAATCCTAGTTTTTCTGCATCATTTCCATCAATCAACGATTTTTTTTAATTTTGAAAATAAAATTGTTGTTATCAAAAGTGAGAATGTTAGTGTAGTTGTGGTGGCAAAGTATGAAAATGTTTAGAAGAAGAGAAGAAAGCCCAAGTTTACTTTCGAGCTGAAATTTGGTGGTTCTTTTGTGACATAATTTGAGAGAATGAAGGAAGCTGCATATTTGATTCTTAGCTTTAATAATAAAAAAACCCTTGTGGTTTTATCTACAATGGGGAAGAATATTAATAACCTCCCCCAAGTTAGGGAGAAAAGGCCTTAGTATAAGTTTGGTTCATATATGTTTGAATTCTCATATCAATGTATATATTGTACATGCATTTCCACATGTTAAGGAGTGCTCAGAGTACACAAATTGGACTCAAATGTTTCTAGTGGGAAACGTTGATGTAGAATTTCCTGTAGGCTATAGTATTGTTCAATTTTAGTGGAAAGACCATGATGACTGCAGTGTTTTTCACATGGAAGAAAAATATATAAATGATCCATTCCTTTAGTGTGATACATGTAGAATGATGGTGAGAGAGATCCATAAGGTGTCCATAGAGAAATTAATGAAAAATGAGCTTATTAACATGCACTACATTTACGTCTTTGGCATGAAAATATGTATAAGAATATTGTTATATCAATTGATTTATTAATTTATCTCCATGAAAATTATATGTCTTATCAAAATGCTTGATGTTTGATTGAGGTTATGGCACTAGGAGCATTGATTCTTGAAAGTGCTAATGTTGATATTTGTAATGCCACCTCCCATATTTACCCAGTCTCACTCGCCTATTAGGGAAAACATGAGCTAAGGGATATTAGGACATAACTCAAGCTCCTAATTATAGTTAAAGAAGTGGATTCGACAAACTTAAACTTTACTGACCTTAGGATTTATAGGGCACCCAGGAGCTAAACAACCACTCCTAGTGCCAAAACCATGATCTAGAATGTTTTTTTAGTGACCTGGGCTCTGAACCGTATGCATGATAAGTAATCCATGCGGTTGAGGCCCTCTAACTACATGCATAATCCTACCAGGGTGCAGTTGTGACTCAAATTCTTCATTTCAAAGTGTGCGGTCCTAGGTTTTAAGCCACCAATTCAGGATAGCCTCTAGAACACTACCCAAAACTTAGTGATACTTTCTATAATAATAATGACATTAGGAAAAATCCATCCATACAAAACTTTATCAAATAATTGACCTATCCAGGCCTACGCATGACATTCATTTCATCAAACATATTGGGAACATGTAATCTACATGTCATGAATGCATATTCGAACATAGGGGTATGGTACTTATTTGAGAATCATTAAGAAGGTATAATTCCCTCTCATAATAGTTGCAATAAAATTTTTTTGCTCATGCATTCATTAACCATTCATTAACTAATCAAAACATATCAAGAGCCATAGCTAGAACTTGTTATGGAACCATGCCTATAACTAGCATATAACCATAATAATAACCATGATAGAACAACCATCAATGAAAAATAATAAAAATTACGAGTAATCATAGAATAAAATAGGAAAAGATCTCTTATTAACATATGCAAAAGCCAACCAAGTCAGGGACTTCCACGTACCACCCGACCATAGATTGAGTTGAACCAAATCTTCCTTTCAACCAATCATGCTTGTGCCATATTCCAAGCATGAATGTGGGACACAAGACAAAAACAACCATGGCTTCCCAGAGATTAAACCACCTCCACCTTCATGCTCCCGCGATCCCTCCAAAACGGTCAAGATATCACATAAGAAAACTAATACATAAACAACCAAGGCTTGCTGGAGATTAAACCACCTCCACCCTTAGGCTCTACCACAATCCTACCAAAACCATTCAATGGATTACTAGTTCCAAAAAAATCTTGGACACCTTTGAATTTTTTCACCAATACCTTAAGGAAATTTTATTTCTCCACCCTTAGGCTTTACCACAATCCCACCAAAAATGGTCAAGGGATACCTAGGCGCTATGGGAATTTTCTTGAGACCACCTCACCTGGTTCCAAAAACATATGGAAATCCAAATCTCAACCAAATAAATGAATCCATCACACCATGGCTATCTGGAAATGACAAGGTCGGACTAAAACCATTATCACACTTAGAGAAACCCATGCCAATGATAGCAAGAGAACCAAATGAATACATGCATGTACCATGCATTCACAAACCAACTAGAAAATCACACATGAAACATGTTACCTACAAGTATTCCTATTGAAGTTACTTGATCCAACTTTTCCTTGCTTCTCTCTTCCTTTCCTTTGCCTTCCATTCCTTCCTTTCTCCAATGCTAGAGTGCTCGAAGAATTCTCTAATTGTGCAATAGTATGAGAGAATAGAGAGAGATCCCAACTAAAACTTACAGAAGGTTGTGAACTGATCCTTAGAATCATTTTTATTATTAAGGCCTCTATTTTCTTCAATTTCCTCTATTTTCCCTTCAATTTTCCTCTCATGTAAACCTATGACCTTTCATGTCCCTTTTCTCCTATTTTCCTCTATTTTCGTAAACAAAATGTCAATTAATGCCTCTTTCCCTTTGCCGATGCCTTTTTCAATTTCCCTTAACCATAATAAAGTGAAGTGAAAACCCACTAGGATGTTGTTCCCAACCTTCAGCTTGGAATATGTGTCCCATGACCTTGGTCTTATTTTTCCTTTATTAACCTGTTGTGGTACTCAACAACCCCAAATTATATTTAGACTTAGGAGAAAGAATAATGGGGACCCTTTAAATATTTTTAGGATAGAATCCTTCTTTGTTTAAATAAAATAGGATACGTTTTATTGTTACTCATTGATTTTTGAATGTAGCAAAAGAAATTATGAATAAGGTCATAAAACCTTTTAAGATTCCTTTTGTAGATTTAAAATATGAATTACAAGTCTAAATGAATCTCGAAATTAGAAATAGCTATAAAATATTGGGTCTTAATAAACAATACGCATAGTATCGCTGACTTCAAAGGACAACCACAAATCTAAAACTGCGAAAATCTGAAATGCGAACTTGCTAAATTGCGATAAGCGAATAAGCCAAATACAAATGCGAAATGCGAAATTGCAAAATGAGAAATTGTGAAATTGCAAACTTGAGAATTGAAAAATTGCGATAAGACGATTTGAAAAATGCTGAGCCAGTATTGCATTACGTCAATTGATGGATGCAGGTCATATCACGTTCTGTTAAATTCCGGTCTTTCACTAATATATATTTCACACCTATATACTTTTCGGAAATTGCAAAATAAAATATTTTCTAGTATAATGACAAGTGTCAGTATCATGTGAACAAACGTTTGGAAATTTAATTACCACTATGCATAGTTCTAATTTTGATGGTTTTATTGATTTGTACTATTTTTTAGTTAATGTGAAGGGATTTCCATATAACTCACATTGAATTGATATGATCATTTGCATCCTTCGAAGCTCTTCCTGCTTATCTTGGCTTTTTTCTTTACAGGGAAATTCTAAATAAAGAGAAGTTAAATGACATGTCAAGAATAATCAAGGTAAGGAGGAAGTCTGTAACACAGCAAGAACCATCCTTGCCACCTAAAGAAGTGTCCAAAATGTCTCCATTATTTATAGATACTACATGAAATCCAAATGCAGCTTCCACCTCCTGGGAGGCGATATACAAACTATTTGAGGATGAAAATCGAAGGGTAATTGTGAAACATACTACTGTTAATGATTCTCCTCCAAGTAATGGCACCACATAGAATGATGTGGCCAATTCATTTCTTCACAGAATTACTGCTCACCCTAAAATCCTACCATATACAGATATGGTGAGATGGGTTGTCGACTAGCTGAACATTACAAAAAGAACATTTATAACTTTGAGGAAGATAGTTATTAGGTATTTTAAAGTTGAGGATTTAAGGAAAATGTATTATCTACCTCCACCTCATAAGAGTTATGATACACAATTCATGCAGAAATTCATCCAAGAGAATCAGAACAATACGAACCTGATCAAAGAATGGAGAAGGGACTTGAACAAACACAAGCAAGAGGATAGGGGTATGTATTCACTAGCCTCCCTTGTTGTCCCTTTCTCTCATATTGTTGTTATTTTATGTCACCTCTATGCTTATCAAAATACAAAAAAATTCTTTGAAGAATGGGTGCCATTGATAGAAGCCTCTTCTAATGGGTATATCATGGATTGGGTGACTATATTATCCAACAATTTGACCACCCAAATCTGCAATTACAGACAAAAGCACAATGTTCTTGAAAGAATGACTCCTCCTTTCTTTATGAGCGCCTATGTCATGGACGCAATTTGTCTTTGTTATGATTTTCCATCTCTTGGATGGAAATGGAAAGACCAATTTCCTAGCCTTATTTTTGTTTATCTCGATATCCTTTCGGAATCCAAATACCATGCTCACTTCTACAAAATCTGTCATGAAGTCATGCTCCCTATCCACCAAGAAGTCTTTGGTAGAAAAGCCTCTAGACTTACTACAAAAGCCAATAATAACCTAAAGCATGTAGGAAAGTGGTTTGGGGAAGAATCATTTACCTACATTTGTGTTTTTGGTAGCCTTTCCCATGCTCATGTTTTCCCCTTTTTGTACCAGTTAAGTTATAGCCAACGAATTTCCTTATCAAACAATTGGTAAGGGATTAACTAAAGTACTTAAAGATGCCAAGAAATTCGCCTGGCCATGTTTTCCTATTTCTTGTGGTACCTAGGCCTTAGAAAATTTCAAGCATTCTACAATTGAGATTGACCAATTAAAAGCCTTTAATTTTCCAACCATATTGAATAGACCATATCACCCGCATGGTGTAGAGAAAGATGTTACAACACAGGATAAACTCAAACTATTTTTAAATGATCCTGACAGATTTGATGATTTGTTTGAAGTGGTTCCGGAATATCATATGGTAGAGAAATTAGCAGCAGACAGTCTACGTCCACAAGAATTGATTAGATTCATTCAATATCGTCAGCGAAGAATAGACCATTTTCTTGAATCCCTGTTGAAGTAATTTTGATAGAATTCAGAAGCTTCAGATGCATCAACTTCCTCCTCAAAAGCTCTAATTACTTCCCAAGTCTCTGAAAAAGCTACAATAGTTGTTGAGCACACAAGAGAATTCAAAGAGGAGAAAAAATTAGATGAAGTATGGGAGGAGTTCAACCGCATTTTGACAACAAAATAATCTTAGGTTACATATGTCTCGTCCAATATACAAGCAGAAAAAGTTACGGTAAGCAGAGAGACAAAGTAGGTTCCAGAGATTATAGGGATAATCTCATTTACTGTTGAGGCTTCTGAAGAGGATACTATTCCTAAAAATCTCGGGAATAATATTAATGTTGAGATTGTCAATCAATCAAATGTTGTTGATGATATAAAGATAATTTATGCATTTCATACTACCGATATAGTCCTCAAAATTGAAGAAATCCCACCTTTGGACTTATTTTATAGTCCAAAGCATAACGCAGTAATGAGCAGGTCAAGGAAGAAAAGAAAGTTATAACAGTCGCAAGCACTAGTTACAAATGAGACTCCTTTTCAAGTTCTTTGGAAGGAACTCAAACATCCCTAGACAAAGAATTGAACATATTAACTTAGTTTGTAGGAGCTTATGCTAGTACTACCATAAAAAGAATGCATAAATACAATTGCCAATGAAGGAAAATAATCAAAGGATTGTCTAGTTGGAACAAAATTTTCAAGTAGAAAATCAGGTAATTAAGTAACAGTGGAAAACAGATCTTACCAAGATACAAAAGAGCTTTAATGATTTAAAGATACAATTTCAAGCTGAAGTAAAGGACAAGGATGAACAAATACTGCAGTTGCAACAAAGAATATACTAAATGAGATAAAACACAAATATAAATGAAGTTTGTAAGGAAGCATAAGAACTGGATATACTCTTAACAAAGTAGCAAGCCATTTTTTGTCCCAAGTTGGCCTTAATTCATGACATATCAAAGACCAATGATTCCTTAGTAAATCAATTGTCCAACTTGACGACATTTTATGAAGATATCGACAAGAAAATCTCTGAGTATATAGATTGGAAAGACAATGCTCAAGGAAGATCATCTGATCTTCCTCGAATTGAAGAATCACAAAAGTATATTGTATTTGGTGTTGGTATGGGGTCCCATGGGGAAATTTTGGGGCAAAAAGCCCAAGTTTTGTTGTATAAATATGTAAAGTCTCTGAAAGTTGTGGTCACAGAGTGCGTAGAGATTTAAAGAGTCATAAAGGGTTTTACCCTTATATATGTAAGTCAAGTTGGCTTTTTGAGGATCTACCCATGGCTAGCGGACCATGGGATTGTATAAATAGGTGTGTCTTAGGATGTCTAAGGAAAGCAATGGAAGATAATATGAATGTGATAGGTTAGTAGGATGGAAATCATAGAAGTCTTAGAGTAGAAGGAAGGCTCTACAACTTTGTGCACAAATGCCTAGCGTAGAGTCTGTAGCTAAGTGTGCAAACCCCTGTAGCTGAGTGTGCAGGAAAGTTTGAGTCTGTAAGCAGAACTGATGATTAATTAAAAATATTCTTACAAAAATTCCTATGTTTCATCTATTTACTTATTTTATTAATGAATTCACTTTATGTTGTGATGAATGATGGGTTTATGAAATAATAATGTATTGATGCACAATTTTACCTGATCTATATTGTTATATAAATGCAATTAATGTTAGCTATTTACGTGAAGATTACCTTGTTTTATGTTGAAGTTATCAAACACTTAAGCCGATCTGAGTAATTACTGGATTAAGAGTAATATTTGACGCACATAAGTAGTTAATTCACCTATTCAGGGTCTACGAAAGCCAGTAATAGACCTTCATGGAGGTCTAGAAGCTAGTTGGAGGAAGTTACATCGATAATCCATAAGGTCTTATCGATCTGTGCAAAGGAAGAAATAGGGCATAAAATGACATCACACTAATCTCTGGGTGCCAAAACTTGGTTTTAGCATCCCCCCATACTGCTTCGACTGAGACCTCAATCCACGCTCTCCGGATTGATGTCAAAAGGGCCAATAGTGTAGGGATTTGTTTGGCACAACTAACTCTGAACCTGGGTCAGGACCCACTAAGCCAACAAATGGTTCCATTGCCAGGACCAAGATCTACCTAAAAGATGTGTGATGTCGCATCATTGGAATTCAACCAAAAAGGAAATTAAAGACTGGTTGGATAGGAAGATCAATGAATTTACAGCGCAAGAAAATAGAAATCTGTGCCTAAAAAAAGAATAGTGGTTGGACAGATACCTGTACATAGAAATACATGATATTTTCTTTTGCACCTTCTCGATCGAACTATATGAGTGGATTTCTAAATTGGCAGACGACCAAGGAAGGTGGAGACTTGACAGTCCGGTTTCATGGACCCCGTATTTGGTGCGGAGTTTGGAAGCATCTGAACATAAGATCGCACACATTTTTTACCATTGGCTCGATCGAGTCATAGCAGGATTTGCGACAAAATTCGTGGTGATACCTCAGTTAGTTACAATGAAGCAGACCAATTCTTTTTTAAGGGATCGCAAGGTAAGTATTTGAGATCTTTGAATAAATGGATTAAAATGCTCGTGTGAAAAGAGGGTTATGCCACTGCCTTGATGTTTGGATCTACGCAAAGTGGACAATTCTTTAGAAGTCAGAAAGGGCAGGTCTTGAATACATCCCATTGATATAACCTCCTGAGAGTGATGACAATGGAACAATACAGGACTCACCGCAGAGCGTTGTCTAGTTGATAAGACAGGGTTTTCCTCGAATACATCATCCATTCACCCCACCTCCACCTTCGCCACCACAACATACACCTTCACCCACACCACCACCACCACCACCCCTATTCAACATGTTGAATAATATGAAGTTTTTGGTGTTTAAGGGCTTGGGAAGTGAGGATCTGAATCAGTTCTGCTTTGTTGTGAAAGTTGTATGGACCGCACAATAGATTATAGACAATAATATAAATAAAGCGCAGTTGGTCATGCCCTGCAGGACCGTGCGCTAACATGGTACAGTAAGTACTGCATTGATTACCCAGTGGTGACATTAGCAGAGACTTAGATCACCCTAAACAAATAATTTGGTAAGCCTAAGTTTGAGTCGCAATTAGTAGTGGGATTCAAGGAAATCATGATGAGGCTTGATGAGACACCATGGGAATTAGATCAAAGATTGAAGTTCTAGATCTGCTAAGCTAATATGAATATCTTAAATAGTCAACACCGTGAATGGTTTGTAGCCTCGCTCCTGCCCCACTTAAGAGGTGCTTTATCATAGCAAAAGATAGGAACGTAGGCGGAAGCCCTAGAGATCACAATGAGATTGCACGAGACACCTATTCAAGACACTGCTCTATGGGTTCAACAGATTAATGCGGAGTTGCAAAACCTCTGCTTGGAATTGTAGAGCTTGAAAAAAGAGAAAACGGCTCGGCCAGAAGTGCTTGAATAAGTTTGGTGCCTCAAGTGTAAAAACCAGGGGCATGATAAGGATCGTTGCCCTGTTTTCAAAAATTATATGGCAGGAGGATGGCTAATACCCTTGAGGAAGGAATCTCAAGAAGGTCCAAGTATAGGGCCCGTGTTATGGTGCGCTATCTATCAGGTAGCTGGGAAACATGTAACATACAATTGTCATTTGTAGCAAAAAATTGTATAGACACTACAACAATTATTCTGCCAATTTTGTAAATCAGTGGGCCATGAGGAGCATAATTGTCGTAGCTATGAATTAATGATGGAAATGACACCTACGTACTAAATGCGGGCAGAGACTCAGCCTTTGGACCAGGGAACTGGAGGAAATACGTGGAGGATATCAGGGCTATAGACGAGGCCGAGGAGGAGGAGGGCCTGGTAGAGGTCATGGACAAGTCATTTTTTATAATTGTGGAACACCAGGGCACTACCCACGGGAGTATACGAATCAGACACACCTGTCGTGTTAATATTGTACTTAGCTTGATAACACAATAGAAGAATGCCTAGTATTGATAGTCAAGATGTAGGAGAAGAAGGTGCTGCCTCAACAACCTACCCAGAACCTACAAATGATGAGGGCTAAACCCCACGAAGAGGATCCCAATGTGAATATTGTGCTACAAAGTGGGATGATGACTGGTGATGATAAATGGAAACAACATGAAGAGAGTGAGTGGTTCCACAAGGCTCCAAAAAGGGAGGTTGGATTTAATTTGGAGCACGTGAAGGAAACATTCATGGAAGTGAAGAAGAGCTTCGCTGAAGCCTCTACCTCAGGAAGTCAGGACAATCCGTTTGAAGAAATTGACCCCTCCATGGCTACTACCTTTTTGGAAACTTTTATGAAGCTAATGCACGACAAGAAGGACATAAAAGGGCTATAAGAACTGATAAATAAGTGTGCTAGAAAGGAAGGTGCTCCTGAAGGGCACCGCACAGTCAGAAAAATAGGCAAACATAAGACAAGGACAGGCACGCAATGAGGCTCACCATGCAAATGGGAGAGTATGATATGGACCAAGTTATTCTGGATTTGGGGTCGAATGCGAACGTTTTACGTAAATAGACTGTGAAAGAATGGGCAATCTTGCACTGTAGTGGTCTCCAATTCAGCTAAGGATGGAAAATCAACACAAGATTATCCCTATGGGGAGATTGCATGGAGTGATAGTAGATATAGAAGGTGCGAGCGCGTTGGTTGATTTTGAGGTAATAGAGATTACTGATGACAACAATCCATACCCCGCACTCCTTGGGATTGATTGGGCTATTGAAATGAATGGGGTAATCAATTTTAAGAAGCGGATGATGTCAAGGAAATCGCTCAGCGTAGTAGTACCATTGGACCCTACAGAAGGACTGCGCTATATTGAACTGGTCTATGATTATGAGGAAAACGACGATGATTTGGACCAAATCTATAAAATAACAGCATGAGATCAAGGTTAATTCGATAGTTGATGGATGCATTGCATGGGACCGCGAAAGTTCCTATACATCCAATTCAGATGAGGAATTGCAACACTAGCAGAATAGGTTGTACAAAGTATCTAAGCTGTGTTGTAATATGATGACTAAATCAGTGCACTGTGTATCATCGGAGGTAAGAATTTTTCCTTATTATGATGATCTAATTGATGTAGATAATTTTTTGGATTCATTTGAAAGGGAAGTTCCTGAGAAGCTTTGCTTCCAAGCACTAGATTTGGGACTATGTGCTATGTCCGCACAGTAGTGGGGTACACATAAAGACAGTTTCAATGAGTAGCACGAGCACAAAAAAATGATGAGACTGCAGTTTGGTCGCTCAAAAATTCGGCTAACTAAAAAATATGATGGAAGAAATGGTCCATGTGGTACTTTAGCTAAATGGACTAAGGTTTATGGAAGAGAGTTGCAACCAGAGTGGTTGCATTTATTCTGTCACACTTTGGATGTAAAAAATATATAAATGATCCATTCCTTTAGTGTGATACATGTAGAATGATGGTGAGAGAGAGCCATAAGGTGTCCATAGAGAAATTAATGAAAAATGAGCTTATTAACATGCACTACATTTAAGTCTTTGGCATGAAAATATGTATAAGAATATTGTTATATCAATTGATTTAGTAATTTATCTCCATGAAAATTATATGTCTTATCAAAATGCTTGATGTTTGATTGAGGTTATGGCACTAGGAGCATTGATTCTTGAAAGTGCTAATGTTGATATTTGTAACGCCACCTCCCATATTTACCCAGTCTCACTCGCCTGTTAGGGCAAACATGAGCTAAGGGATATTAGGACATAACTCAAGCTCCTAATTATAGTTAAAGAAGTGGATTCGACAAACTTAAACTTTACTGACCTTAGGATTTATAGGACACCTAGGAGCTAAACAACCACTCCTAGTGCCAAAACCATGATCTGGAATGTTTTTTTAGTGACCTGGGCTCTGAACCGTATGCATGATAAGTAATCCATGCGGTTGAGGCCCTCTAACTACATGCATAATCCTACCAGGGTGCAGTTGTGACTCAAATTCTTCATTTCAAAGTGTGCGGTCCTAGGTTTTAAGCCACCAATTCAGGATAGCCTCTAGAACACTACCCAGAACTTAGTGATACTTTCTATAATAATAATGACATTAGGAAAAATCCATCCATACAAAACTTTATCAAATAATTGACCTATCCAGGCCTACTCATGACAGTCATTTCATCAAACATATTGGGAACATGTAATCTACATGTCATGAATGCATATTCGAACATAGGGGTATGGTACTTATCTGAGAATCATTAAGAAGGTATAATTCCCTCTCATAATAGTTGCAATAACATTTTTTAGCTCATGCATTCATTAACCGTTCATTAACTAATCAAAACATATCAAGAGCCATAGCTAAAACTTGTTATGGAACCATGCCTATAACTAGCATATAACCATAATAATAACCATGATAGAACAACCATCAATGAAAAATAATAAAAATTACGAGTAATCATAGAATAAAATAGGAAAAGATCTCTTATTAACATATGCAAAAGCCAACCAAGTCAGGGACTTCCACGTACCACCCGACCATAGATTGAGTTGAACCAAATCTTCCTTTCAACCAATCATGCTTGTGCCATATTCCAAGCATGAATGTGGGACACAAGACAAAAACAACCATGGCTTCCTAGAGATTAAACCACCTCCACCTTCATGCTCCCGCGATCCCTCCAAAACGGTCAAGATATCACATAAGAAAACTAATACATAAACAACCAAGGCTTGCTGGAGATTAAACCACCTCCACCCTTAGGCTCTACCACAATCCTACCAAAACCATTCAAGGGATTACTAGTTCCAAAAAAATCTTGGACACCTTTGAATTTTTTCACCAATACCTTAAGGAAATTTTATTTCTCCACCCTTAGGCTTTACCTCAATCCCACCAAAACTGGTCAAGGGATACCTAGGCCCTATGGGAATTTTCTTGAGACCACCTCACCTGGTTCCAAAAACATATGGAAATCCAAATCTCAACCAAATAAATGAATCCATCACACCATGGCTATCTGGAAATGACAAGGCCGGACTAAAACCATTATCACACTTAGAGAAACCCATGCCAATGATAGCAAGAGAACCAAATGAATACATGCATGTACCATGCATTCACAAACCAACTAGAAAATCACACATGAAACATGTTACCTACAAGTATTCCTATTGAAGTTACTTGATCCAACTTTTCCTTGCTTCTCTCTTCCTTTCCTTTGCCTTCCATTCCTTCCTTTCTCCAATGCTAGAGTGCTCGAAGAATTCTCTAATTGTGCAATAGTATGAGAGAATAGAGAGAGATCCCAACTAAAACTTACAGAAGGTTGTGAACTGATCCTTAGAATCATTTTTATTATTAAGGCCTCTATTTTCTTCAATTTCCTCTATTTTCCCTTCAATTTTCCTCTCATGTAAACCTATGACCTTTCATGTCCCTTTTCTCCTATTTTCCTCTATTTTCATAAACAAAATGTCAATTAATTCCTCTTTCCCTTTGCCGATGCCTTTTTCAATTTCCCTTAACCATAATAAAGTGAAGTGAAAACCCACTGGGATGTTGTTCCCAGCCTTCAACTTGGAATATGTGTCCCATGACCTTGGTCTTATTTTTCCTTTATTAACCTGTTGTGGTACTCAACAACCCCAAATTATATTTAGACTTAGGAGAAAGAATAATGGGGACCCTTTAAATATTTTTAGGATAGAATCCTTCTTTGTTTAAATAAAATAGGATAAGTTTTATTGTTACTCATTGATTTTTGAATGTAGCAAAAGAAATTATGAATAAGGTCATAAAACCTTTTAAGATTCCTTTTGTAGATTTCAAAGATGAATTACAAGTCTAAGTGAATCTCGAAATTAGTGAAAGAGCTAGAAAAGATTGGGTCTTAATAAACAATACGCATAGTATCGCTGATTTCAAAGGACAACCACAAAGCTAAAACTGCGAAAATCTGAAATGCGAACTTGCGAAATTGCGATAAGCGGATAAGCCAAATACAAATAAGAAATGCGAAATTGCAAAATGAGAAATTGTGAAATTGCAAACTTGCGAATTGAAAAATTGCGATAAGACGATTTGAAAAATGCTGAGCCAGTATTGCATTATGTCAATTGATGGATGCAGGTCATATCACGTTCTGTTAAATTCCGGTCTTTCACTAATATAGATTTCACACCTATATACTTTTCGGAAATCGCAAAATAAAATATTTTCTAGTATAATGACAAGTGTCAGTATCATGTGAACAAACGTTTGGAAATTTAATTACCACTATGCATAGTTCTAATTTTGATGGTTTTATTGATTTGTAATATTTTTTAGTTAATGTGAAGGGATTTTCATATAACTCACATTGAATTGATATGATCATTTGCATCCTTCGAAGCTCTTCCTGCTTATCTTGGTTTGTTTCTTTACAGGTAAATTCTAATAAAGAGAAGTTAAATGACATGTCAAGAATAATCAAGGTAAGGAGGAAGTCTATAACATAGCAAGAACCAGTCTTGCCAACTAAAGAACTGTCCAAAATGTCTCCATTATTTATAGCTACTACATGAAATCCAAATGCAGGTTCCGCCTCCTGGGAGGCGATATACAAACTATTTGAGGATGAAAATAGAAGGGTAATTGTGAAACATACTACTGTTAATGATTCTCCTCCAAGTAATGGCACCACATAGAATGATGTGGCCAATTCATTTCTTCACAGAATTACTGCTCACCCTAAAATCCTACCATATACAGATATGGTGAGATGGGTTGTCGACTAGCTGAACATTACAAAAAGAACATTTATAACTTTGAGGAAGATAGTTATTAGGTATTTTAAAGTTGAGGATTTAAGGAAAATGTATCATCTACCTCCACCTCATAAGAGTTATGATACACAATTCATGCAGAAATTCATCCAAGAGAATCAGAACAATACGAACCTGATCAAAGAATGAAGGGACTTGAACAAACACAAGCAAGAGGATAGGGGTATGTATTCACTAGCCTCCCTTTTTTCCCTTTCTCTCATATTGTTGTTATGTTATGTCACCTCTATGCTTATCAAAATACAAAAAAATTCTTTGAAGAATGGGTGCCATTGATAGAAGCCTCTTCTAATGGGTATATCATGGATTGGGTGACTATATTATCCAACAATTTGACCACCCAAATCTGCAATTACAGACAAAGGCATAATGTTCTTGAAAGAATGACTCCTCCTTTCTTTATGAGCGCCTATGTCATGGATGCAATTTGTCTTTATTATGATTTTCCATCTCTTGGATGGAAATGGAAAGACCAATTTCCTAGCCTTATTTTTGTTTATCTCGATATCCTTTCGGAATCCAAATACCATGCTCACTTCTACAAAATATGTCATGAAGTCATGCTCCCTATCCACCAAAAAGTCTTTGGTAGAAAAGCCTCTAGACTTACTGCAAAAGCCAATAATGACCTAAAGCATGTAGGAAAGTGGTTTGGGGAAGAATCATTTGCCTACATTCGTATTTTTGGTAGCCTTTCCCATCCTCATGTTTTCCCCTTTTTGTACCAGTTAAGTTATAGCCAAATAATTTCCTTATCAAACAATTGGTAAGGGATTAACTAAAGTACTTAAAGATGCCAAGAAATTCGCCTGGCCATGTTTTCCTATTTCTTGTGGTACCTATGCCTTAGAAAATTTCAAGCATTCTTCAATTGAGATTGACCAATTAAGAGCCTTTAATTTTCCAACCATATTAAATAGACCATATGACCCACATGGTGTAGAGAAAGATGTTACAACACAGCATAAACTCAGACTATTTTTAAATGATCTCGACAAATCTGATGATTTGTTTGAAGTGGTTCCAGAATATTATATGGTAGATAAATTAGCAGCAGACCGTCTACGTCAAAGGAATTGATTAGATTCATTCAATATCGTCAGCGAAGAATAGCCCATTTTCTTGAATCCCTGTTGAAGTAATTTTGATAGAATTCAGAAGCTTCAGATGCATCAACTTCCTCCTCAAAAGCTCCAATTACTTCCCAAGTCTCTGAAAAAGCTACAATAGTTGTTGAGCACACAAGAGAAATCAAAGAGGAGAAAAAATTACATGAAGTATAGGAGGATTTCAACCGCATTTTGACAACAAAATAATCTTAGGTTACATATGTCTCGTCCAATATACAAGCAGAAAAAGTTGAGGTAAGCAGAGAGACAGAGTAGGTTCCGGAGACTATAGGGATAATCTCATTTACTGTTGAGGCTTCTGAAGAGGATACTATTCCTAAAAATCTCGGGAATAATATTAATGTTGAGATTGTCAATCAATCAAATGTTGTTGATGATATAAAGATAATTTATGCATTTCATGCTACCGAGATAGTCCTCAAAATTGAAGAAATCCCACCTTTGGACTTATTTTATAGTCCAAAGCATAATGCAGTAATGAGCAGGTCAAGGAAGAAAAGAAAGTTATAACAGTCGCAAGCACTAGTTACAAATGAGACTCCTTTTCAAGTTCTTTGGAAGGAACTCAAACATCCCTAGACAAAGAATTGAACATATTATCTTAGTTTGCAGGAGCTTATGCTAGTACTACCATAAAAAGAATGCATAAATACAATTGCCAATGAAGGAAAATAATCAAAGGATTGTTTAGTTGGAACAAAATTTTCAAGTAGAAAATCAGGTAATTAAGTAACAGTGGAAAACAGATCTTACCAAGATGCAAAAGAGCTTTAATGATTTAAAGATACAATTTCAAGTTGAAGGAAAGGACAAGGATGAACAAATACTGCAGTTGCAACAAAGAATATACTAAATGAGATAAAACACAGATATAAATGAAGTTTGTAAGGAAGCATAAGAACTGGATATACTCTTAATAAAGCAGCAGGCCATTTTTTGTCCCAAGTTGGCCTTAATTCATGACATATCAAAGACCAATGATTCCTTAGTAAATCAATTGTCCAACTTGAGGAAATTTTATGAAGATATCGACAAGAAAATCTCTGAGTATATAGATTGGAAAGACAATGCTCAAGGAAGATCATCTGATCTTCCTCGAATTGAAGAATCACAAAAGTATATTGTATTTGGTGTTGGTATGGGGTCCCATGGGGAAATTTTGGGGCAAAAAGCCCAAGTTTTGTTGTATAAATATGTAAAGTCTCTGAAAGCTGTGGTCATAGAGTGCGTAGAGATTTAAAGAGTCATACAGGGTTTTACCCTTATATATGTAAGTCAAGTTGGCTTTTTGAGGATCTACCCATGGTCCGCGACCATGGGATTGTATAAATAGGTGTGTCTTAGGATGTCTAAGGAAAGCAATGGAAGATAAGATGAATGTGATAGGTTAGTAGAATGGAAATCATAGAAGTCTTAGAGTAGAAGGAAGGCTCTACAGCTTTGTGCGCAAATGCCTAGCGTAGAGTCTGTAGCTAAGTGTGCAGACCCCTATAGCTGAGTGTGCAGGAAAGTTTGAGTCTGTAAGCAGAACTGATGATTAATTAAAAATATTCTTACAGAAATTCCTATGTTTCATCTATTTACTTCTTTTATTAATGAATTCACTTTATGTTGTGATGAATGATGGGTTTATGAAATAATAATGTATTGATGCGCAATTTTACCTGATCTATATTGTTATCTAAATGCAATTAATGTTAGCTATTTATGTGAAGATTACCTTGTTGTATGTTGAAGTTATCAAACACTTAAGCCGATCTGAGTAATTACTGGATTAAGAGTAATCTTTGATGCACATAAGTAGTTAATTCACCTATTCAGGGTCTGTGAAAGCCAGTCATAGACCTTCACGGAGGTCTAGAAGCTAGTTGGAGGAAGTTACATCGATAATCCATAAGGTCTTATCGATCTGTGCAAAGGAAGATTTAAGGCATAAAATGACATCACGCTAATCTCTGGGTGCCAAAACTTGGTTTTAGTATCCCCCCATACTGCTTCGACTGAGACTTCAATCCGCGCTCTGTGGATTGATGTCGAAAGGGCCAATAGTGTAGGGATTTGTTTGGCACAACTAACTCTGAACCTGGATCAAGACCCACTAAGCTAACAAATGGTTCCATTGCCAAGACCAAGATCTACCTAAAAGATGTGTGATGTCGCATCATTGGAATTCGACCAAAAAGGAAATTAAGCACTGGTTGGATAGGAAGATCCATGAATTTACAGTGCAAGAAAATACAAATTTGTGCCTGACAAAAGAATAGTGGTTGGACAGATACCTGTACATAAAAATACATGATATTTTCTTCTGCACCTTCTCGATCAAACTATACGAGTGGATTTCTAAATTGGCAGACGACCAAGGAAGGTGGAGACTTGACAGTCCGGTTTCGTGGACCCCATATTTGGTGCGGAGTTTGGAAGCATCTGAACATAAGATCGCACACATTTTTTACCATTGGCTTGATCGAGTCATAGCAGGATTTGCGAGAAAATTCGCGGTCATACCTCAGTCAGTTACAGTGAAGTAGAGCAACGCTTTTTTAAGGGATCGCAAGGTAAGTATTTGAGATCTTTGAATAAATGGATTAAAATGCTCGTGTGAAAAGAGGGTTATGCCACTGCCTTGATGTTTGGATCTACGAAAAGTGGACAATTATTTAGAAGTCAGAAAGGGCAGGTCCTGAATACATCCCATTGATATAACCTCCTGAGAGTGATGATAAAGGAACAATACAGGCCTCACCGCAGAGCTTTGTCTAGTTGATAAGACAGGGTTTTCCTCGAATACATCATCCATCCACCCCACCTCCACCTTCACCACCACAACATACACCTTCACCCACACCACCACCACCACCACCCCTGTTCAACATGTTGAATAATATGAAGTTTCTGGTGTTTAAGGGCTTGGGAAGTGAGGATCTGAATCAGTTCTGCTTTGTTGTGAAAGTCGTATGCACCGCACAACAGATTACAGACAATAATATAAATAAAGCGCAGTTGTTCATGCCTTGCAGGACCGTGCGCTAACATGGTATAGTAAGTACTGCATTGATTACCCAGTGGTGACATTAGCAGAGACTTAGATCACCCTAAACAAATAATTTGGTAAGCCTAATTTTGAGTCGCAATCAGTAGTGGGATTCAAGGAAATCATGATGAGACTTGATGAGACACCATGGGAATTAGATCAAAGATTGAAGTTCTAGATCTACGAAGCTAATATGAATATCTTAGATAGTCAGCACCGTGAATGGTTTGTAGCCTCGCTCCTGCCCCACTTAAGAGGTGCTTTATCATAGAAAAAGATAGGAACGTAGGCGGAAGCCCTAGAGATCACAATGAGATTGCACGAGACACCTATTCAAGACACTTCTCTATGGGTTCAACAGATTAATGCGGAGTTGCAAAACCTCTGCCCGGAATTGTAGAGCTTGAAAAAAGAGAAAACGACTCGGCCAGAAGTGCATGAATAAGTTTGGTGCCTCAAGTGTAAAAACCAGGGGCATGATAAGGATCGTTGCCCTATTTTCAAAAATTATATGGCAGGAGGATGGCTAATACCCTTGAGGAAGGAATCTCAAGAAGGTCCAAGTATAGGGCCCGTGCTATGGTGCGTTATCTATCAGGTAGCTGGGAAACATGTAACATACAATTGTCATTTGTAGCAAAACATTGTACAAACACTGCAACAATTATTCTGCCAATTTTGTAAATCATTGGGCCATGAGGAGCATAATTGTCGTAGCTATGAATTAATGATGGAAATGACACCTACGTACTGAATGTGAGCAGAGACTCAGCCTTTGGACCAGGGCACTGGGGGAAATGGGTGGAGGATAGCAGGGCTGCGAACGAGGCCGAGGAGGAGGAGGGCCTGGTAGAGGTCATGGACAAGTCATTTTTTTATAATTGTGGAACACCAGGGCACTACCCACGGGAGTGTACGAATCAGACACACCTATCGTGTTAATACTGTACTTAGCTTGATCACACAATAGAAGAATGCCTGGTACTGATAGTCAAGATGCAGGAGAAGAAGGTGCAGCCTCAACAACCTACCCAGAACCTACAAATGATGAGGGCTGAGCCCCACGAAGAGGATTCTAATGTGAATATTGTGCTACAAAGTGGGATGATGACTGGTGATGATAAATGGAAACAACCTGAAGAGAGTGAGTGTGTCCACAAGGCTCCAAAAAGGGAGGTTGGATTTAATTTGGAGCACGCAAAGGAAACATTCATGGAAGTGAAGAAGAGCTTCGCTGAAGCCTCTACCTCAGGAAGTCAGGACAATCCGTTTGAAGAAATTGACCCCTCCATGGCTACTACCTTTTTGGAAACTTTTATGAAGCTAATGCACGACAGGAAGTACATAAAAGGGCTCTAAGAACTGATAAATAAGTGTGCTGGAAAGGAAGGTGCTCCTGAAGGGCACCGCGCAATCAGAAAAATAGGCAAACATAAGACAAGGACAGGGCACGCAATGAGGCTCACCATGCAAATGGGAGAGTATGATATGGACCAGGTTATTCTAGATTTGGGGTCGAATGCGAACGTTTTACGTAAATAGACATGGGAAAGAATGGGCAGACCTGCATTGTAGTGGTCTCCAATTCAGCTAAGGATGGAAAATCAAAACAAGATTATCCCTACGGGGAGATTGCATGGAGTGATAGTAGATATAGAAGGTGCAAGCGCGTTGGTTGATTTTGAGGTAATAGAGATTGCTGATGACAACAATCCATACCCCGCACTCCTTGGGATTGATTGGGCTATTGAGATGAATGGGGTAATCAATTTTAAGAAGCGGATGATGTCAAGGAAATCACTCAGCATAGTAGTACCATTGGACCCTACAGAAGGACTGCACTATATTGAACTGGTCTATGATTATGAGGAAAACAACGATGATTTGGACCAAATCTATAAAATAATAGCGTGAGATCAAGGTTAATTCGATAGTTGATGGACGCATTGCATGGGACCGCGAAAGTTCCTGTACATCCAATTCAGATGAGGAATTGCAACACTAGCAGAATAGGTTGCACGAAGTATCTAAGCTGCGTTGTAATATGATGACTAAATCAGTGCACTGTGTATCATTGGAGGTAAGAATTTTTCCTTATTATGATGGTCTAATTGATGTAGATAATTTTTTGGATTCATTTGAAAGGGAAGTTCCTGAGAAGCATTGCTTCCAAGCACTAGATTTGGGACTGTGTGCTATGTCCGCACAGTAGTGGGGTAGACATAAAGACAGTTTCGATGAGTAGCACGAGTACAAAAAAATGATGAGACTACAGTTTGGTCGCTCGAAAATTTGGCTAACTAAAAAATATGATGGAAGAAATGGTCCACGTGGTAATTTAGCTAAATGTACTAAGGTTTATGGAAGAGAGTTGCAACCAGAGTGGTTGCATTTATTCTATCACACTTTGGATGTAATACTAATGAAGTAGTACCTAGAAATGGAGCTCTGCCACAACACCGAGGAGTGGGACATTCTGAAACAAGGATTCTTGATGACCTTCAGCTTTGAAGATAGGTTCAAAAGCATTGATGAGGCATTGTAGGAGGTTAAGATATCGATCTTCAGAATACCATAGGATCCTCTGGAATTGATTCAACCAGATTGGAGCACCCAGCTGTGCCATGCACTGGAATGCTATAATATGAATGTCAAAGGAGAGGATGAGGATCCAAGGAATATTAACATCCCAGAAGTATAAGGCCACCAAAAAGTTGCAAGACCCCAGATAGAGAATCCAGATATCACTGCACCACTAAGAACTAGGCAAGTAAACATTGGCACAGAAGCGGAGCCGACGTTTGCAAAGATTGGATATTACTGGGATGATTCTATAGCAGATAAAGTTGTTGAGTTGCTTTGTGAATATCAGGACTTATTCCCTACCAAATTTTCAGACGTAAAAGACATCATAGGTGATTTGGGAGTGATGAAAATAATTTTGAAACCGGGCACACATCCCATTAAGAAAATGACATACCACCTTAATCCCAAATACAAGGAAAAGGTCCACTTGGATTTGGACAAGATTCTTGCAGTGGGTATTATTGAACTCGTGGAGGAATCTGATTGGGTGATTCCAATGTTCGTTCAAGAAAAGAAGCAGAAGGATGAAATAAGGATTTGTGTAGATCTTAGGAAGCTTAATGATGCCTGTGTTCATGATCCTTTCCCGACTCCATTTACAGATGAAGTATTGGATAATGTTGGAGGGCAGGAGGCATATTCATTCACTGATGGGTTCTCTGGATACCATCAAATTGAGATCATGCCAGAAGATAGGAGCAAGATGACCTTCACGACAGAGTGGGGATTTTTCTAGTATACAGTGATGAGTTTTGGACTTAAGAATGTGCCAAAAATCTTCTCATGCGTAGTCATCGCAGCATTCAAAGAATTTATTCACAAGTTCTTGGAAGTATATTTTGATGACTGGATGGTGTTTGGGCTGGTAAAGTGCCATGTAGCCAATTTGCACTTGATGTTGGATACATGCTGTTGGTCCTCATGTTCGGTCCATTTTGCTTAAGAAAACATACTTAATTCTTATAATTTCCATATATTTTCCATCACCTCCACCTCATTTTGATGTATTTTATGCATATTTAGGTATTTAATTTTAATTTGCAATTTCTAGAAGTTTTTATGAAAATTGAATTTCAAGTGCAATTTTTGGACAGAATCAGAAATTCCAGTAATAACTATATGGATGTCATATTTGCAGGACACCTGAGCACGAGCTGGATACATTTATGAAAATATTAGGAACTAGGAATAAGCTAACTCCAATTGTTTTGGTCAAAACATGCTAAATTAGGCCCGATCAAAGCTAGTCAAACAAGACCAATCATCCAAAAAATCCCTAGGAAATAGGGTAGTTTTATGATTTCATGGGGTTTTCCATATTTTTAGTGATAGGATTGGATGGATTTGACTTGGATAGGTGGATATGTATAGATATAGTTGTTAGAGATACTTTAGATCAGTTTGTTTCATGATCTTCTATTTAAGCCAAAACTTTTAAGGCTTATGCATGTAGAATTTTGTATAATTTATGTGGAGACATTTGAATATTTGAAGTTAATTTGAAGAACATGTTCTACTTTCATTTTTCTATTAAATGTGTGGATGATTGAATTAATTTTTAGTAGTTGATAACCTCTTCAAGTGTGCAATGAAATGGTGGAGGGCCCCCAGTCCAAGCTAAGTACACTTCATTATTAAACTAGCTTGATTTTCATGAACTAGTTGCTTTAGATTTGTTTACTTGTTTTACTTCATATTTGCTTACTTAAATTGATGTGTGATGGTTTATGTTTGTTGATGAATCTTAGTCTATTTATAATTTTGATATGAAAGGACAACGTAGTGTTCAAGTTGAACCCTCTTTCTATTGAATTAATGAATAAAAACTAGAGTTCATCTTTCTTGTTTTCAAGCAGTTTTATGCAATTCCAATTTTCTAACAATAGCATAGTGATAAATGAATTTTTTATGAGGAAAATCAAGGATAACCTAAGTTAGGAGCCTTTATATTGTTTATTTATGCATCTTAAACTGTTTTCAATTAATGGTTTTTGATTTCTATTCATCAAGTAATATTGTAGAAGAAGGACACAAATGGATCTCTTAAGTTAAGAACCACTTCATCTCACATATATTGCAGAAGTGAATTAGAAATTATTTAATTAGATTTATATTTGTAATATGCACTTCCTTAATTCTTTATATTTTATCTTCTAATCTTAACTACATTCGATATCCATACATTGGTGACATGCCTCCAAGCTTTACAAACTTGGATTGATAATGAAATACTTGTGTTAATTTGTGTTAATAAATTAGCCCAACACATGCCGAAGGTATCAAATCACATTGAACTTGAAGAAATGCTTGTTCTGCGTCCCTTTCATAATCTTGCTGGGTCATGTGGTGTGCAAGCAAGGATTAATCATGGACCCTACTAAGATCATGATTATAGTTAATTTGGAGGCACCAAGAAGTGTTAAACAGTTGCGCACAACATTGGGCCATACAGGATACTAATGGAAGTTCATTAAAAGTTCTGCTCAGATTATCGTGCCTATGGAGAAATTTATGAAAAAGGATGCTACATTCTATTGGGATGAAGAATGTTAGCAGAGTCTAGATGTATTAAATGAAAAGATGGTCATTGCGCCGATTGTAGTCTTCCTGGATTGGAACAAGGAATTTCATGTGCATGTGGATGCTTCATGTATCGCACTAGGAGTAGTGTTGACTCAGGCCGGTGAAGGAGAGATGGATCACCCTATAGCATTTGCGAGCAAGAAGTTGTCTAAGGCTAAAAATAATTATTCGATGACAAAGCGCAAATGCTTGGCTATGGTGTACGCACTACAGAACTTCAAACATTACCTGCTAGGAAGACATTTTAAGATGTACACAGACCATTATGCACTAAAGTATCTCATCAACAAGCCTGTGTTGGGGGGGAAAATATGCAGATGGTTGTTGTTGTTTTAGGAGTATGATTTCGAGGGGATTGTGAAGCCAGGAAGGTTGAATGTAGGACCAGACCATCTGTTGTGCATTGAAACAGGAGAGGAGCCTACCAATTTGGAGGAAGGACTTCTTGATGTGCAACTCTTCATGGTGCATGTAGCAGATAATCACTTTGTAGACATAATCCACTTCATGACTACAGGAACGACTCTAGAGGGATACACTGGTCAATAGAAGAAAGAATTAGTGGTGCACGCAGCAGACTTTTTAGTTATTGTAGGCCATTTTTATAAGATGGGATCGGGCGAGATACTACAACGCTATGTGCCTGATTTTGAATTTAACAATTTTCTCGTTGAAGCTCATGGAGGAGTTGCAGGAGGGCATTATGCAGGAAAATCAACAGTGCAGAAGATTTTGTGCACAAGGTTGTGGTGGTCGATGCTGCATAAGAATTCTA
Organism: Pinus tabuliformis; assembly: GCA_031772625.1. Lineage (NCBI taxonomy): Eukaryota > Viridiplantae > Streptophyta > Pinopsida > Pinales > Pinaceae > Pinus > Pinus tabuliformis. The sequence goes on along the minus strand of CM062807.1, from coordinate 91,243,996 downwards.
AAGCATATTGTGGGGCATGTGACACATGTCAAAGAATGGGCAGGCCATCGCGGAGGGATGAACTACCTCTGAATCCATAGGTATCATTGCAACCATTTGAGAAGTGGGCAATTTATTTTGTAGGACCGATTCAACCTCCAGGCAAGAAGACGGGTGCGCGATATATCATCAGCGTGACCGAATATTTGACTAGATGGGCAGAGGCACAACTTGTGAAGGACTATACAGGGGGCAACAACAGCGAAATTTTTGTTTAATATGTGTTGACTAGGTTTGGTTGTCGAAGGTACTGATGAGTGATCGCGGTACACATTTTCTCAATGAAACAATCAGCATGTTGACATAAGAGTTTCATGTTTATCATAAGAAGAGTACGCCATATCAACCTTCGGAAAATGGAACAGTTGAGGCTTTCAATAAGATATTGTAGAATTCGCTGACAAAAGTTTGCAATGCACAGTGGAATGATTGGGACGTGTGTGTACCAACAATGTTATGGGCTTACAGAACTACCTGGCAAAAGCTTACTGGAGAGACACCTTTTAGGCTTGTCTACAACATAGAATATGTGATGCCTATGGAGAACATTGTGCCTAACCTATGCATAGTGGATTTGACAGGAATGGAGGACCATAGAGCCTTAGAAGAGAGGCTCATGTAGCAAATAGAGCCTGAGGAAGATGGGTTTTTGGCTAGATTCCATCAACAGGTTCAGAAGGAACGTGAAAAAACATGGCACAATCGACACATCAAACTGTGAACCTTCAAGGTAAATGATTTGGTTTTATTATATGACAGTAATTTTGATAAGTTTCCACGAAAATTTCAGATGCATTAGCTGGGACCATATGTTATCAAATAGATTACAAATGGTGGGGCAGTTCAGCTCGCGAAGTTGAATGGAGATCCATTTTTGGGAAGGGTAAATGGAAGTTGATTGAAGCCATACACTGGGGATCCAACCCAATGACTACATGCTGGTAGGATAGTCTTAGCACTCCAGGCAGCTACAAGGAAGCGCGGGACTATAAACTACACTACCTAGTTGGTACAGCTACACGACACTGGGGCTACGTGAAACACGATGGTGTCACAGTACCAGAAGAAGCGCGAATGGAGTTGTGCTACAAGAGGACAGATAGTGCAGTACAGCCAAAAAGTGACTATTATAGTCACTGTTCATGATTTGATAGTGAGGAGACGGTTAAGAGGAGCATGGGGGAAACATTTAAGGCTGAATTTAAAAGTCAAATATTTGGAAATCTACCGCCAATTCAGCATTTATGGACGGATTTTGGGGAAACGATCGAATTTGAATTCGAACTCAGCTATAAATTATGCGTGGCCATCCAGTGAAAAACACTTTGCATCCTTAGAATTTT